>OZ014520.1:614653943-616017990 GCA_963966055.1 Lathyrus aphaca | reverse complement strand
GAATCCAAACACGAAAAACCATGTATTTTAATAATAATTTAATTATAGTGTAATTATAAGAAGGGAAATACTAACGAGTGCCCTCAGGACATTTTTAAGAACCTTAAATAGTAAGTTTTTTAATTATATGAATCCAAACACCGAAAAAATGTTTTTATTTTTTAATTATTTATTTGACTAAAATATTTATTTTTCAAATATTTTTAATTTAAGATACAATATTTTAAAACAAAATATATGAAAAGATGAGCTACATATTATTAATGTAATAGTTTCACTACTATATTTTATTAATGTAAATAAAAGAAATATATGTAATGATTGAATCATATTGTTTTTAAAAATTAATGAGTGAATCAATTTTTAAAAAAAAAATATGATCAAGTTTTTTATCAAACCAATTTTTTATTATTTATATATTGTCAAAACAAAAATAATACGTACATGTGGGAAAACAAATTGTTATATACTGAAAAATTATATTTATGATGCAAATATAAATAGCTTATTGATACCAACACATATTTTCTTATATCAATCCCATTGTCATTAACCTTTTGCACTGATACGAAAACGGCTACTGCTACTATTATGTCTAAGTCCTCAACATTATTATTATTCCTTTAAAATTATTAAATTCGTGAACAGTGTTAAGGCATAATTTACTAATTATACTTCATCACCCGTTAGGTGGTAATTCTTCTAATCGCTTAAAATACTAATTACTTGTTCCAAGCATCTCATAATTTATCATAAAATAATACTTAATATAATTGTATTTCTAACCATGATAATTAGTAGCACAAAACAAAAGAAGTGGTCCCCACTTACAAGGGATGGCCTGTGCCATCCCCACCACTTCACTACATGGTCTGCGCCATGCTTCATGTGGCATGCGCCACAGGGCTTAATGGCCCGCGCCATATATACACACACATGGGTGTGTGGCTTGCGCCACCTCCCTTCTTTGTAATGGGTGGCCTGCGCCATCCCTAAATACGTATTGGGTGGCCTGCGCCACCCGTTCAATGCAAAAGAGGATTTTCTGTTCAATTTCTTCATAAATCAATTTACTCGACAACAATTCCAAACAATCAATTCAACCATAATTCACGACGAATTGATTATTCAATTATCATAGAATATTACGTTCTTCGTAACAAATAAAACCAACACGGTCAACACAGACAATATAAAAATTATAAAATCCCCATCCCACATATTAATCATCATAATCTCAGTTATATAATTCGAACCCCACCCTTATCTTAAATTGATGGCCGCTCAAATCTCCGATCGACTTTCCATTTTTATTTTCCGATGACGACTTCTCGTAACCGTTTCTCTACTTTTCCTTGTTCTCTAGTTTTCCTCGTTCTAACTTTTTTCTCAACTTCTACTGATACTCTCTTTCTTGACTAATTCTTTTTTACAATTCTTCTTTTTATTAAATTAATAATAATAATCCAATTAACTAATGGGTCTAATTCTTAAACCCCCTTTTATTGCTAATTCTGAAGAAATCCAAACCCATTAACCAACACGCTCTAATATTCAATAATATCACTTATAATATTATTTCCTCGACTTTCCGAATTAATATTCCGACTTAATGACTTAATTTACCATAATGCCAACTCGACCGAATAATAATTCACAAATAAATACTTATTCACGACTTAATCGATTAACCTCCGATTATCAACCAAGCAGTCCAAACAACTCTAACAACATATCCAACAATACCTGGAGAATATTCCATATCGTATTCCATAACTTATATCAACATAATTAATTAAATTCGACCTAAACCAACTTATAATTATCAACATAATATTCTAATATTTTGGAAATCAACTTAAATCAACGTGACTTAACAAAAAATACCACAATTATATTTAATTAATTAATTAATTAAATAAATGGGCGTTACAATGAGCATGAGGAAAGAGCTGTTACGATCGTAATTGAAGAATCCCTAGATGAAGAGGAATGCATCACATAACCAGATAATGGCATTACTCGTGATGAAGCTGCATCAAAGAAACTCTGGGTGGATGTTATCAGTAATAATCGAAGGCCTGCAAATCGTATGAGTCTTGATTTTGTTGCTCCGAAAAGTTTCATAGAATATAATTTTCAGAAGATTTTTTTGCATGGACTTCCATCATTACCTTCCCTCTTAACATATATAAATGATATGTGAATTCTCGTATCATTTCAAATAGTCCCCAATTAAATTTGATTTTTTTGACCGAAACTAGTATAAACTAGTGTATAGTATACTATGATTTTTGACCGAAACTTGCATTTCGAAAAGTGTCATCGAATCCAATTTTCAGATATTTTTTGCATGGACTTCCATCATAATCTTCCCTCTTAACATATATAAATGATATGTTAAGTCTCGTATCATTTCAAATAGTTCCAAATTAAATTTGATTTTTTTTTTACCGAAACTAGTGTATAATAATATACTATAATGTTTGACCGAAACTTGCATTTAAAAAAGTTTCATAGAATCTAATTTTCGGAAGATTTTTTCATGGACTTCCATCATAACCTTCCTTCGTAAAATATATAAATTATATGTGAAGTTTCGTATCATTTCAAACAGTCCACTATTTAATTTGATTTTTAACCGAAACTAGTATAAACTAGTGTATAATATATTATGATTTTTTTTACAGAAAATTGCATTTTGAAAACTTTCATAGAATCTAGTTTTCAGATGATTTTTTTGCATGAACTTCCATCATAACCTTCCCTCTTAACATATATAAATTATCTTAAAAGTCTCGTATCATTTACAATAGCCCCAATTAAATTTGATTTTTTTGACCGAAACAAGTGTATAATAAACTATGATATTTGACCGAAACATGCATTTCGAAAAGTTTCATAGAATCTTATTTTCGTATAATTTTTTTCATAGACTTCCATCATAACCTTCCTTCGTAAAATATATAAATTATATGTAAAGTTTCGTATCATTTCGAACAGTCCACTATTTAATTTGATTTCTAACCGACACTAGTATAAACTAGTGTATAATATATTATGATTTTTTTACACAAACTTGCATTTCGAAAAGTTTCATAGAATCTAGTTTTCAAATGATTTTTTTGCATGGACTTCCATCATAACCTTCCCTCTTAACATATATAAATTATCTAAAAAGTCTCGTATCATTTCAAATAGTCCCCAATTAAATTTGATTTTTTAGACCGAAACTAGTGTATAATAAACTATGATTTTTTTACGGAAACATGCATTTCGAAAAGTTTCATAGAATCTAATTTTCCGATGTTTTTTTGGATAGACTTCCATCATAACCTTCCCTCGTAAAATATATAAACGATATGTCAAGTTTTGTATCATTTCGAACAGTCCCCAATTTAATTTGATTTTTTAACGAAACTAGTATAAACTAGGGTATAATATATTTTGATTTTTTTACAGAAATTTTCATTTTGAAAAGTTTCATAGAATCTAGTTTTCAGATGATTTTTTTGCATGGACTTCCATCATAACCTTCCCTCTTAACATATATAAATTATCTGAAAAATCTCGTATCATTTCAAATAGTCCCCAATTAAATTTTTGACCGAAACTAGTGTATAATAAATTATGATTTTTGACCGAAACATGCATTTCGAAAAGTTTCATAGAATCTAATTTTTCGATGATTTTTTGGATGGACTTCCATCATAACCTTCCCCCATAAAATATATAAATGATATGTGAAGTGTCGAATCATTTCGAACAGTCCCCGATTTAATTTGATTTTTGACTGAAACTAATATATAAACTAGTGTATAATATATTATTATTTTTGACCTAAACTTGCATTTTAAAAGTTTCATATAATCTAGTATTTAGATGATTATTTTGCATGGGCTTCCATCATAACCTTCCATCTTAACATATATAAATGATCTGAAAAGTCTTGTATCATTTAAAATAGTCCCCAATTAAATTTTATTTTTTTGACCGAAACTAGTGTATAATATACTATGATTTTTGACCGAAACATGCATTTCGAAAAGGTTCATAGAATCTAATTTTCAGATGATTTGTTGCATGGACTTCCATCACAAACTTCCTTCGAAAAATATATAAATGATATGTGATGTTTCGTATCATTTTGAACAGTCCCCGATTTAATTTGATATTTTTACCAAAACTAGTATAAACTAGTATATTATATATTATGATTTTTGACTGAAACTTGCCTTTTGAAAAGTTTCATATAATCTAGTTTTCAGATGATGTTTTTGCATGGACTTCCATCATAACCTTCCCTCTTAACATATATAAATGATTTGAAAAGTCTTGTATCATTTCAAATAGTTCCCAATTAAATTTTATTTTTTTGATTGAAACTAGTGTATAATATATTATGATTTTTGACCGAAACATGCATTTCGAAAAGTTTTATAGAATCTAAATTTTTGATGATTTTTTGCATGGACTTCCATCATAACCTTCCCTCGTAAAATATATAAATGATATGTGAAGTCTCGTATCATTTCGAACAATCCCCGATTTAATTTGATTTTTTTGACCGAAACTAATATATAATATACTATGATTAATTGACTTAAACTTTAATTTTGAAAAGTTTCATAGAATCTAATTTTCAGATGATTGTTTTGCATGGACTTCCATCATAACCTTCCCTCTTAACATATATAAATGATATGTGAAGTCTCGTATCATTTCAATAGTCCCCAATTAAATTTTATTTTTTGACCGAAACTAATAATATACTATGATTTTTTACCGAAACTTGCATTTCGAAAAGTTTCATAGAATATAATTTTCAGATGATTTTATTTGCATGGATGTCCATCATAACCTTCCCTCTTAACATATATAAATGATATGTGAAGTCTCATATCATTTTAAATAGTCCCCAATTAAATTTGATTTTTTTGATCGAAACTAGTATAAACTAGTGTATAGTATTCTATGATTTTTGACCGAAACTTGCATTTCGAAAAGTGTCATCGAATCCAATTTTCGGATGATTTTTTTGCATGGACTTCCATCATAACCTTCCCTCTTAACATATATAAATGATATGTGAAGTCTCGTATCATTTCAAATAGTCCCCAATTAAATTTGATTTTTTTGACCGAAACTAGTGTATAATATACTATGATTTTTGACCGAAACTTGCATTTCGAAAAGTTTCATAGAATCTAATTTTCCGATGTTTCTTTGGATGGACTTCCATCATAACATTCCATCGTAAAATATATAAAAGATATGCGAAGTTTTGTATCATTTCGAACAGTTCCCAATTTAATTTGATTTTTATATCGAAACTAGTATAAATTAGTGTATAATATATTATGATTTTTTTTACAGAAACTTGCATTTCGAAAAGTTTCATAGAATCTAGTTTTCAGATGATTTTTTTGCATGGACTTCCATCAACCTTCCCTCTTAACATATATAAATTATTTGAAAAGTCTCGTATCATTTCAAATAGTCCCCAATTAAATTTGATATTTTTGACCGAAACTAGTGTATAATAAATTATGATTTTTGACCGAAACATGCATTTCGAAAAGTTTCATAGAATCTAATTTTTCAATGATTTTTTGGATGGACTTCCATCATAACCTTCCCCCATAAAATATATAAATGATATGTGAAGTGTCGAATCATTTCGAACAGTCCCCGATTTAATTTGATTTTCGACTGAAACTAATATAAACTAGTGTATAATATATTATTATTTTTGACCGAAACTTGCATTTTAAAAGTTTCATATAATCTAGTATTCAGATGATTATTTTGCATGGACTTCCATCATAACCTTCCATCTTAACATATATAAATGATCCGAAAAGTCTTGTATCATTTCAAATAGTCCCCAATTAAATTTTATTTTTTTGACCAAAACTAGTGTATAATATACTATGATTTTTGACCGAAACATGCATTTAAAAAAGGTTCATAGAATCTAATTTTCAGATGATTTTTTGCATGGACTTCCATCACAACCTTCCTTCGAAAATTATATAATGATATGTGAAGTTTCGTATCATTTTGAACCGTCCCCGATTTAATTTGATTTTTTACCGAAACTAGTATAAACTAGTATATTATATATTATGATTTTTGACTGAAACTTGCATTTTGAAAAGTTTCATATAATCTAGTTTTCAGATGATTTTTTTGCATGGACGTCTATCATAACCTTCCCTCTTAACATATATAAATGATCTGAAAAGTCTTGTATCATTTCAAATAGTTCCCAATTAAATTTTTTTTTTTGACTGAAACTAGTGTATAATATACTATGATTTTTGACCGAAACATGCATTTCGAAAAGTTTTATAGAATCTAATTTTTTGATGATTTTTTGCATGGACTTCCATCATAACCTTCCCTCGTAAAATATATAAATGATATGTGAAGTCTTTTATCATTTCGAATAATCCCCGATTTAATTTGAATTTTTTGACCAAAACTAATATATAATATACTATGATTAATTGACTTAAACTTTAATTTTGAAAAGTTTCATATAATCTAATTTTCAGATGATTGTTTTGCATGGACTTCCATCATAACCTTCCCTCTTAACATATATAAATGATATGTGAAGTCTCGTATCATTTCAATAGTCCCCAATTAAATTTTATTTTTTGACCGAAACTAATGTATAATATACTATGCTTTTTTACCGAAACTTGCATTTCGAAAAGTTTCATAGAATATAATTTTCAGATGATTTTTTTTACTTGGACGTCCATCATAACCTTCCCTCTTAACATATATAAATGATATGTGAAGTCTCGTATCATTTCAAATAGTCCCCAATTAAATTTGATTTTTTTGACCGAAACTAGTATAAACTAGTGTATACTATTCTATGATTTTTGACTGAAACTTGCATTTCGAAAAGTGTCATCGAATCCAATTTTCGGATGATTTTTTTGCATGGACTTCCATCATAACCTTCCCTCTTAACATATATAAATGATATGTGAAGTCTCGTATCATTTCAAATAGTCCCCAATTAAATTTGATTTTTTTGACCGAAACTAGTGTATAATATACTATGATTTTTGACCGAAACTTGCATTTCGAAAAGTTTCCTAGAATCTAATTTTCCGATGTTTTTTTTGGATGGACTTCCATCATAACATTCCCTCGTAAAATATATAAAAGATATGTGATGTTTTGTATCATTTCGAACAGTCCCCAATTTAATTTGATTTTTTTTATCGAAACTAGTATAAACTAGTGTATAATATATTATGATTTTTTTTTACAGAAACTTGCATTTCGAAAAGTTTCATTGAATCTAGTTTTCAGATGATTTTTTTGCATGGACTTCCATCAACCTTCCCTCTTAGTTCGTGGTACAAAATTTTAAAATGTAGAGATAAGTCGTCATTCTTTAGCGAATAATTTCGCTAGAAAGAATGAATCATATCTAAACATATGAAAAGAAAAGTGCACAAAGGCACAAAAGCAATTGAGTGAGGTTTTGGATTTTTTAAAGTATGTAAGAAAAGAATTTCGATATATTTACATGGATTAACATTTATTAAGAAAATAAAGTGAAAAAGATAAAATCACTTGACCTAAGTCAAGGTTTGATTGCGAAAGCATTTGAAGTTTGAAAACAAAGAAGATTTTTGAAATAGGAAGAAGTTTTGAAAATCTAAGAATGGGGAGAAGATGAAGGGACTATCCTAATACTTGAATTAAAAGTTAAGAGAAAAGCGATCAAACCATATTATGCACATTTCTTCAAAGTAACCGGAATTCCTTCTTCAAAGGCTAATGAAATAACTTGAGGCCAAAGTTTCCAATCCATCACAACTTGAGCAAGGGGAGAGATCCTAAAATCTAAGTCCATACTCCAAAGTTAAGGATAGTAACCATAGTCCGAAATTAAAGTCACCAATCTTTTTTAATGTTTAATCCTTTATTAATGTTTTGTGTCCAAATGGACAAAAGAAAAATTAATCAACAAATAATAAGGGCAAATAATAAACATGATATGGATGAATAAAGCAAAATAAAATAAAGGTAATAATAGTGCAAGAAATTAAATGTTAATAACAAAAGAAACAAAAATGCAAGAATCTAAAATATTAATAGTAGCAAAAATAGTATAATAATATTTACATAATAATGGTATGGTGAACTTAATCAACCACAACCAAGAAGGAAAAGTGACCAAAATCGAAGGCAACCGGATCCGCTTAGCATCTTACACTATAGCGATTAATCAAGGCAAACCGAATCGAATTCAATGAAATTTGAAAGGCGATTGGGAAACCCAAAGCACCTATGCATCAAACATTCATAAGTCTCGATTCTTGATGCAATATGATTAACCACTTTGGGATTACGCGATCAACAAGAGATCCGGTCCACGAAAGTGCAAGTACCCAATTAGATTTTTATTCCGAAGTCGGGACACATTTAGGTCTATGTTAAGCAATCGCCGAGTAATTTATGAAGTAATTACCCTACAAATGAGGCCGGCCACCAGCAATTAAGGTGCATAATGTTAGTGCTAATGCATGCGAGATAAACGATATGTAAATCGTTATCCGGACGCGATACCGCACAAAACTAAAGATGAAAACCAAATTGAGTCATACTTATGGTATTCTTCCATCTTTAAGTTCAATCACTCATCTTGGTGGATTCAAGCATGAAAATGTATCACTAATGCAAAGTACCTTAAATGAATTGAATAATCCACTTAAAAGTAGTTTTGAATTAATGAACATTAACTACTCTAATCTACACCCAAAGTCCATTGAAATTAAGGAGGAATTATTCCCAAAAAATACTTCCCAAGGTAAAAATAAAAGGGAGGAAGAATAAGAAGAAAGAGGAAACAAAAAGAGGCTTAAAACAATCCAAAAAGTCAATTCTGACTTGCGTTAACCGGTTAACCAGATTACTCTGAAACTGGTTAACCCGTTAACGCCGTTAACCCGTTAACCAATTTACAATGTAAATGGTTAACCGGTTAACGCTGAACCAGCAGCAGAAAAAATGCTAAAATTCAGCATGATCCATTTTCAAAACCCTCTTACAAACATTTGGTGATCATGATCTGAATTTGCACGAATTTTAGAACCAAAAAACAGTGAAATCCCTGCAATCAAACAACAAATAAAGATCCAATGGATCTAGAAACAAAAGCACCAAAGATCTACATCTTGAATGTTGATGGTGAAAAGGGGTTTATGGAGGAAGATGAATTACCAAGAGCTTTTCTTCAAATTGAACCAACACAAACTTAGATCTACTGAAATTGATGACCAAAAGAATGAAAGGATGAAGGTTTAGCTCAAGTTGATCAAGAATTCAATGTGAATTCTTGATAACTTCAAAAGAAAGAAAGTGAGCTTTTGGTGAATTTGGTTTTTTGGGGGAAAATTTTTCAAGAGTTTCAAGGAATTTTTGCAAGGTGGATTTGGCTCTCAAAAGCTTGTGGAATGAATGAAATTGAGGTCCTATTCAAAGGCCTTAGGTATGGATATTTGGTGGAATTGAGCTTGCTTTGGTAATTTGAATTTAGGCTTGGTAATTGGAATTTTGGTGGGAAATGGAAAAGAATGGTAATTAGTGAGGGATTTTGGTTGGAAATGATCAAAAATGATGTAGAGAAATCAGAAACCAATGGATCTAGAATATTCCAATTAAATCAATGATCAAATGATGCTGAATTTGAATAAAATATTCAAATTTCGCACTGGTTAACCGGTTAACGTATTTGGTTAACCGGTCTACCAAGCTAAAATTTGAATATTTTGTTCAAATGTAGCTGCTTGGTTGTTTCGACCCGATTCTTGTAGTTTGTCGAAGAAATGAACACATGATCCTTGGAAATTCTTTAAATGAATCAATTAACTCGGGAAATCCTTGATCAGATAAAAATTTGAATTATTTGCAGATTCACTTCGACTTTTTTCTGAAATTTACTCGAGCTGCAAGACTGCTATTTTTTGGCATTTTTATATGGTTCCTCTTCCTGGAAAAAAAAAGTTAGCAAAAGGAGACAAAATATTTTTGGATTTCTATTAATGGTTAGTAAACAAAATCAAATAGAACAATTAAAAACAACGGTGATCCCCTGCGAGGCAAAATCCTAACCCGAGAAGAACCGTGCAACCAGTGCGATCTTGTTTGTATGCAAAATGCAGATGAAATGCGAAGAAATCTTAAGGCAAAAATTAGGGTGTTACAGCTGCCCCTATTTAAGTTTCTTCAATCCGGAGATATGAAGATTGACATCTTCGTCTCTACAAGATGGGAGAGACTTAAATACAGAAAACCCAATTTTTGTCCTAAGAGAAAATGATATGATATGAATATGATATGCAAACCCAAGATCTCTGTGGGGAAAATATGACCACCAGAGGAAAGCAAAACTTGGGGACACAGAAGAGAATCCCGCTGGGGAAACAACAACAGACAACCAAAGAGTTTACCAGGAAAATAAATCACTGGATAGCTGACTCCACTTGGGAAAAGATATGATATAATCAGGGTATAAGATTCAACAAGGGAAAGATAAACACCCTACCAGGAACTATCAACCAAACAAAGCATTTGAGTCCAAAAATGGAGAAATACTGAGTTGGAAAAGAATCATCAACTACCTGGTTTACTGGGTAGAAAATATAAAGGACTCGACTATCAATTTACTGGATAGGAGCAAAATACAGAGGGATAACCTCAATTACCTTTTTACTGGGCAGAAAAAATTCTCAACTACCTGATTTACTGGGTAGAAAATATAAAGGACTCGACTATCGATTTACTGGATAGGAGTATGATCAACTACCTGATTTACTGGGTAGGAACTCAATCAAAGAGAAACAACTTCTATTACCTTTTTACTGGGTAAGAAGAAATTATCTCGACTACCGGATTTACTGGGTAGGAAACTCTCAACTACCTGATTTATTGGGTAGGAGCTTAAGCAAATGGAAACATCTTCTATTACCTTTTTACTGGGTAAAAGGAAGAAATCTCGACTACCGAATTTACTGGGTAGGAGTACAAGTAAATGAACTTGATCAATTTGGTAATATTGCCCACTATCGATTACTGATAGCTTAATTCCAAAGTAATATACTCAAGCTAGAGAAAATGTTGCCCACTATAAAACAATGATAGCTTAATTCCAAAGCAATATATCCGCAAAAGGGGACCAAAGTTCAATCCAAGAACAAATTGGAGAGAAACGGTCAAACAAGACTCATCCCGAGGAGGAAATATCTCAACTGGGGGAAAATTCCTTCCAGATAATAAACTGGGGAGGAAACTGAATCAACATCATCCACGAGAAACAAACTCAGTGGGGAATTAGAAAGGATTAACACTTTCTGCTTAAGGGTCGACACTCTAAACTTGAGAGGAATACGACACACACACTCTGTGGGGAAAGTCCACACCAAAGAGCAGAGAACAGTGATAAATGCAAGAATGCAAGCAAACAATGTTATGCCTATGCGTATGAATATGCTTATGAATATGCCGACAAAACAGACATAAAGATAAGAAACGGGTGACATGAACACCACAACAACCAGATACTCGGCTAATCCCAGGCAACCAGTGCAGGGAAACATGCTGGAGATTCAACTTGAAATTTGCAGGGGAATATCATAAGCCATCAAAGGAATAAAATCCTACTACAAAGCTTAAATCATGATGAGACAGCATCTGCTAAAGATATCATCCTGCTGAGGAGAGGTAATAATCTACTGAGGATGGAAATATTCTTGATAAAAATCAAACTTCATGAGGAATAAATATCATACCACTCCTGCTCCACCTGGGGATAGAGTGCAAGACCTGTTAAAAATCTCATAGGAATCTGCTGGAAATCAACACCTGCAGACCTACTGGGAATCCATATGGGGATATCAGAAGTTAACATCATAGCCAAAACACAGTTACGAGGGATTTTAAATCTATACCCATCATCAGGTAAAAGAAAACCTCTAAACTGACTACTATATCAATACTTCTATATTCAAGGATGCAAATAAATCAAGCTGAAGAACAAGAGCTCAGCTGGGGATTCTCAATGCTTATCAAATTAAAGATAACTTGTTGAGGAAGAGATCCAAACTCAGCTAAGGATTCTTTAAAACACATCCCTTCCAACAACTCTTCTGGGGAATACATACAATCTCCATTCATGCTTATTGTTGGGGGACAAAACATCATTAACATCAACCTGTCAAGACTATCCAGGAGCTCCACATGGACACAACCGAATCAAACCCTGCTTTGGGAGAGACAAGTTACACACATCCAGACTTTACCATTCTTGGAATCACTATTGATATCCTTTCTTAGTTCACATACCAAAAGAAAAATGTTTTTAAAATCTTCAAAAATTAAATTTATTAAATTTGTTTAAAAAATCATCATCAACAATAAATTGAAATTTTGTAAACAGAAACAATATAAAGAATTGCAAACAATTGGATAAAAGCTCAAATTCATTGATAGAATGGTAGTCAGCAAATGGCATGACTCCATAGATCATTACAAGTTTGAAAAATGGTAAATACATGGAAAAAAGGCTACATTGAGATACAATGATCACTATTCTCCCTATCAACTTTGAACTCCACTGTGTCCGAAACTTCAGTCAAGGTTGAGTGAACAAGAATCTTTGATGGGAAATTCTTCTGAGGGATAGAATCTAAAATCCTCGGTTGCTATAAGTGATCCAGTCTGTCGATGCAGTTACTTGCCATGATCCCTAACTTTTGCCTAGATTGCCCTTTCGGGTTTTCAATCTACCGGGATAATTATTTCTGTTTTTGTCTCTAATTTTTGTCTGGACCGCCCTTTCGGGTTTTCAATCCACCGAGACGCTCATTTTTGCCTAAGCCGCCCTTTCGGGTTTTCAACTTAGCGAGATGTTCTTTTATTTTTTTAGGCGAAGTATTTCTTGACTGCATCCGCATTCACAGGGAGAGTGATCTCCTCACCATCCATAGTTGCAAGAATTAATGAACCGCCAGAGAAGGCTTTCTTAACAACATATGGGCCATCATAGTTCGGAGTCCACTTGCCCCGGGAATCTTTAAGGAAAGACTGAATCTTTCTGAGCACGAGGTCGCCTTCTCTGAATACACGAGGTTTGACCTTCTTGTCAAAAGCTTTCTTCATTCTTTGCTGGTACAACCGACCATGACACAAAGTTGTTATTCTCTTTTCCTCAATCAAATTCAACTGATCAAATCTACTCTGACACCATTCAGCCTCAGTCAACTTGGCTTCCATCAGAACTCTCATTGATGGGATCTCGACTTCGACGGGGAGCACTGCTTCTGTACCATAAACAAGTGAGAAAGGGGTTTCCCCTATTGAAGTGCGGACAGATGTACGATACCCATGCAAAGCAAAAGGGAGCATCTCATGCCAGTCCTTGTACGTCACAACCATCTTCTGAATGATCTTCTTAATGTTCTTTTTCGCAGCTTCAACAGCCCCATTCATCTTCGGTCTATAAGGAGAGGAATTATGGTGTTGAATCTTGAATTCTTCACAAAGCTCTTTCATCATCTTATTATTCAAGTTCGAGCCATTATCAGTAATGATTCTATTCGGAACACCATATCTGAAGATAATGTTATTCTTGATAAACCGAACCACAACTTGCTTGGTCACATTAACATACGATGTCGCTTCCACCCACTTGGTGAAGTAGTCAATTGCCACAAGAATAAAACGATGTCCATTCGAAGCCTTGGGTTCAATCATACCAATCATATCAATTCCCCACATAGAGAAAGGCCATGGGGAAGAAATCACATTGAGATAAGCTGGTGGCATATGAATCTTATCAGCATACACTTGACACTTATGGCACTTTTTCACATACTTACAACAATCAGATTCCATTGTCATCCAATAGTAACCTGCTCTCACCATCTTTTTAGCCATTGCATGCCCATTGGCATGAGTGCCAAAAGATCCTTCATTAATTTCTTTCATCAACATGTCTGCTTCGTGTCTATCCACGCATCTGAGCAAGACCATGTCAAAATTTCTCTTATAAAGCACATTTCCATTCAGGAAGAAATTGCCTGCCAATCTCCTCAAAGTCCTCTTATCTTTATCAGATGCCCCAAGTGGGTATTCTTGACTCTGAAGGAAACATTTAATATCATGATACCAAGGCTTGTCATCATGGACCTCTTCAACTGCAAACACATGAGTTGGTCTTTCAAGTCGCATCACACTGATCATGGGAACATCATTCCACTGGTGCACTTTTATCATAGAAGTTATAGTTGCTAAAGAATCTGCTATCTGATTCTCATCACGAGGAACATAATGAAACTCAACTTTAGTGAAGAAAGTTGATATCTTCCTGGCATAATCTCTATAGGGGATCAAGTGGGGTTGATGAGTTACCCACGTACCCTGGATCTGATTAATTACTAAGGCAGAATCTCCATACACATCAAGATGCTTAATCCTCAGATCAATAGCTTCCTCAAGACCCATAATGCAGGCTTCATACTCAGCTTCATTATTGGTACAAGGAAAAGTCAACCTCGCGGCAAAAGGAATATGTGAACCATGGGGAGTAATGATCATTGCCCCAACTCCTCTTCCGCGTGCATTCACGGCACCATCAAAAACTAAACCCCATCGAGATCCAGGCTCCGGCCCTTCCTCAATCAAAGGTTCATCACAATCTTTCACTTTCAAAAACATCACATCCTCATCTGGAAAATCAAACTTGATTGGTTGGTAATCATCAATCGGTTGATGCGCCAAATAGTCAGCCAAGATACTACCTTTTATAGCTTTTTGAGTTCGGTACTCGATATCATATTCTGATAACAACATTTGCCAACGAGCAATCCTCCCAGTCAAAGCAGGCTTTTCAAAGATATACTTGATTGGATCCATTTTAGAGATCAACCAAGTTGTATGATTCAGCATATACTGGCGAAGACGCTTTGCAGCCCAAGCTAAGGCACAACAAGTTTTTCCAAGCATGGAGTACCGAGACTCACAATCAGTGAATTTCTTACTCAAGTAGTAAATTGCATATTCTTTTCTTCCAGATTCATCTTGCTGACCAAGCACACAACCCATGGAATCTTCCAACAAAGTCAAGTACATGATCATTGGTCTACCTTCCACCGGAGGAGACAAGATAGGAGGTTCAAGCAGATATTCTTTGATACTTTCAAACGCACTCTGAAAATCATCTGTCCAGACACAACCTTTGTCTTTTCGAAGCAACTTGAAGATAGGAGCACATGTGGCAGTCATGTGAGAGATAAACCTCGAAATATAATTCAAACGGCCCAAGAATCCTCTTACTTGCTTTTCAGTTCTTGGAGCAGGCATTTCCTGAATAGCTTTCACTTTATCAGGATCAACTTCAATACCTCTTTGGCTGACAATGAAACCCAACAACTTTCCAGAACGTACACCAAAGGTGCACTTGTTCGGATTCAAACGAAGCTTAAACTTCCTTAATCTTTGAAACAACTTCAGCAAATGTTCAACATGATCCTCTTCAGTCCTCGACTTAGCAATCATATCATCAACATATACCTCGATTTCTTTATGCATCATATCATGGAAAAGTGTAGTCATAGCTCTTTGGTACGTCGCACCAGCATTCTTCAATCCAAAGGGCATCACTCTGTAGCATAATGTTCCCCATGGTGTAATAAATGTGGTCTTTTCCATGTCCTCGGGTGCCAACTTTATTTGATTATAACCGAAAAATCCGTCCATAAAAGAGAACACATCAAACTTAGCCGTATTATCTACCAACATATCAATGTGTGGCAATGGAAAATCATCTTTCGGACTGGCTTTGTTCAAATCTCTGTAATCAACACACATTCGGACTTTTCCGTCTTTCTTCGGAATAGGAACAATATTGGCCACCCATTCAGGATAGGTTGACGTCACAAGAAAACCTGCATCAATCTTCTTTTGAACCTCCTCTTTGATTTTTACTGCCATATCGGGATGAGTTCTTCTCAGCTTTTGCTTTACAGGTGGACATTCAGGCTTCAACGGCAATCTATGCTCCACAATATTAGTATCAAGACCTGGCATGTCTTGATAAGACCAAGCAAATACATCAACATACTCTCTGAGAAGCTCTACAATCCTCTTCTTAACATCAGGACCAAGCAATGCTCCAACTTTGACTTCTTTCTTTTCATCTTCAGAACCCAAGTTGACAATCTCTATAGACTCTCCATGAGGCTGAATAATCTTCTCCTCGTGCTCAAGCAGCCGAGAAATCTCATCAGGAATCTCTTCAACATCCTCTTCCTCAGCTTCAAACACAGGGAATTCAAAGTTGGGAGAGGGCATAGGATCATTGTTTTCAATGGGTTTATCAATCAATCTGCACAATGATTTTATTTTTATTTTAGAGTATGAACAAAAGTGCAAACGTTATGCAGATAAACAATCATTATTATTTTGGGTTTTTTATGTTACCATTTTTCAGAATAAAGCAAAAAGGAAAAACACATATGGAAATAACAAAATAACATTTTATTGATGATGATAAAATTTGAAACAAAGCCCGACAAACATCACTTTCACCTTGGGCATAGTGAAAGGATTTTTGAAAGAAAATAAAACAAATTACTTTGAAGAATGAACAATAAAAGGAACATCAACAGCAATCCAGTTCTGGCAAGTCTTTCCATGTGTAACAAAGTCAAGCATTTCTTCATCTTTATCATCTTCAATGATGGCAGCAGCAGAATGATCGTTGATAAATCCAGCACTTCAGAAGCCTTCCTGAATAGTCTTCGGGTCATTAATAACCACGCCTGGTGCAAATCCAATACCAAAACCTTCCTTTTTGTCGACAGCATCAATAATTCGCCCCCAACCATCAGACTGACCAACCTCCAGCACTCACAGAGCATCCTTGAAAGAAGACATGGGCATGGCATTCTTCTTAGCAACATTATCCACAACAGAAAGAGCTTGAAACGAAGTTCCCACCTCTTCTTCAGCATCAATATAGGAGAAAGAAGACAAATTTCTCACAAGCATCGCCCTTTCACCGTCAATGGTCACCAATTTCCCCTCTTTCACAAACTTCAACTTCTGATGAAGAGTGGATGTCACAGCTCCTGCCTCATGGATCCAGGGTCTTCCGAGGAGACAACTGTATGCGGGACGTATATCCATTACTTGAAAAGTAATCTTGAATATAAACGGTCCAATAAGAATAGGAAGATCCACTTCACCAATCACTGTTTTCTTCGACCCATCAAACGCTTTTACAATAATCCCACTATGCCTCATGGGAGCACCTTGAAACGCAAGCTTTGACAAAGTCGACTTTGGCATTACGTTCAGAGAAGATCCGGTATCAACTAGCACCTTGGACATAGCATCTTCCTGACAATTCACTGAAATATGCAGAGCCAAGTTATGATTTCTTCCTTCTTCAGGAAAATCGTCATCACAGAAGCTTAAATTGTTGCACGATGTGATATTAGCCACAATACTATCAAACTGATCAACAGTCACATCATGGTCAACATAAGCTTGATCAAGAATCTTCTACAAAGACTGCCTATGAGCCTCAGAACACATCAAGAGTGATAAAACTGATATCTTCAACGGATTATGCAACAACTGTTCAGTAACGTTGTACTCACTCTTCTTTATCAATTTTAACACCTCATCTTCACTATTACCAGATCGGCCTGATTGGACAACAACATCCATAATCTGTTTACTCGCACTTGTATCTTCAACTCTCTTCGGAGGGTCTGAAGCATATACTCTACCACTTCGGGTAACCTTCGTCACATCAGCAATGCTAACTACAGACTTTGGAGTAGGAATAGGAACTTCCCTACAATTTTCTATCATCGTAGCATTATACCGGTACGGAACAGCTTTATCAGACTCATATGGCATTGGAACAGACACATTAATCATCAATGGAGTAACAACATTTTTGCGACTGTCAAAAGAAATAACCACCCTCTCAGGAACAACCCTCTCAGGAAGATTGAACTGAGGCATAATAACATTCACTTCATTTTCATACTCATCTCTTTTTGCTGTCACTTCGATCAACTTATCATTCATCATCTTTTTAATATCCCTCTTAACAATCACGCAACCGCGAGGATTCACCGAGCAGATACAACATCCAGCATAATCATGATCAATATCGTGATATTCACTTAAGAAATCATGCATCTCAACCAAAGACCTTCGAATATGACGGACCTCATAGATTTTGAACAAACCAGGACAGCCATCAACCATATTCACGGACGCATTACCATGCTTCGGCAACGGATTTTTCTGCACATTTGGATTAATACAGAACATTGTTCCTCATCAATTTCTGTACTTCAAACTTCAATGGATAACAATTCTCAACATCATGCCCCGGGGCACCTTGATGAAAAGCACAGCGAGCCTCTGGCTTATACCACCATGGAATAGTCTCTGGAACTGGAGGTGGAGGATGGGTTTGCACAAGATTCTTTGCAATCAAAGATGGAAGCAAGTCCGCATACGACATCGGAATAGGATCAAAACTCGGCTTAGCCTGAGCTTGTTGATTACCACCTTGTTGCACAGAAGGTTGCTGATAACGAGGTTGATACTTTGGAATTGCTGCATAATTGGAGCCACGTTAATCATCAGAGTTATAGAAGCTACATGCTGCGAATGGTGATTCCCACGACTGTGAGGTCTTCTATAACTTTCACGGGATACTGCATTAGTCTCATTTTCTTTCTTTTTCCCAAAGTTGAACCTTCTAGAGCTTGAATCATTACTATTCTCTTGACTTAACCTTCCCTCACGGACACCTTCTTCTAAACGCATCCCCATGCTCACCATTTCAGTGAAATCGGAAGGAGCGCTTGCTATCATCCTCTCATAATAAAAAGAACCCAAAGTCTTCAAGAAGATCTTTGTCATTTCTTTTTCTTCCAACGGAGGAACAATCTGGGCTGCCAGCTCGCGCCATCTCAGTGCATATTCTTTAAAAGTCTCCTTGTCCTTCTGGGACATAGCACGAAGTTGATCTCTATCTGGCGCCATATCAACGTTATACTTGTACTGCCTCACAAAAGCTTCTCCCAAATCATTGAAGGTCTTGATTTGGCTATTATCCAGACTCATATACCACCTCATGGGTGCACCGGTCAAACTGTCCTGGAAATAGTGAATCAGCAGCTTATCATTATCAGTCTGAGCAGACATCTTCTTTGCATACATCGTCAAATGGCTCAACGGACAAGTGTTGCCTTTGTACTTCTCAAACTCAGGCAACTTGAATTTGTACGGAACTTTAACATTTGGGACCAGACAAAGGTCATAGGCATCTTTTCCGAACAAATCCTTATGCTTCAAGGATCTCATCTCCCTCTGTATCTCAAGAAAGTGTCCCTGGAAGTCATCAAGTCTTTCAGCCACTCCAGCACCTTCACTGGGCTCAGCATGGTAAATCATTTCATCATGGTGTGGAACTGTGTGCACCACAGGCGGTGCAGTAGTCACAACTGGAGGAAGAGTAGTCCACACTGGTGGGAGAGTGTTGAATGCAGCAGTCTCAGGATGATAAGGAGGACGATAACCAGCAGGAATAAAATCAACTGGCATGCCCCAAGGTGTGCTAGCAGGTATACGATAGCGAGGAGAAATTACAGTCTCAACAGGAATTGATGCGGTAACAATCTCGGAGATGACAATATTCTGAACAGGAGAATTAGGAGGTGGCTGATTCTGAGCAGCCACCAAATTTTCCATCATAGCATAAACTCTTTCCAAGCTTTCCCTCAGAAATGTAACCTCTTCGCGCAGCTCGCGATTTTCTTGTTGTAAAGTTTCCATCACCCTTCTCCGATTAGCTCGAGTATCAAATCGGTGAGTCAGCTTGACAGGAGAACTGAATGAAGACCAAGAAACAACATAAGATCCCTGGAGAATACTCAAAAAGCTAGACAAATGCGGGTATGATGCATGGTATGCGTATGCAAATGCAAAGATTTCAAAGGATTATAAGATAACTTGCAATATTCATAAAGAGACATTTTTTGAAATATTTAAAAACTCATTCTCATTAAAATCAAAGTGAGGATTACAAGTAAAGTACAAACATCAATAATCCTAATACATGAGAGAAAAAGTAAACTAGGCCTAGGGAATCATATCCAAAGAAGCTCCGAATCCTGGCTGATACTTCATGCGAATTCTTTTGATCTCATTCTTGTACCGATCTTCCATATCTTCCTTATCCTTCACTAACTTGTCAACAATGGCCTTCCAAGCACCGGAAGTAGGAGGAAGAGTAGATGGAGTAATAGAGGAAGATAAATCCTCTCTTGACCTCTTCGTGACACGCCGCTCAAGTAGCTCAATGAGATCATCCTTCTTCTTCAGTTGCTCCGGCATCGTAGTCCTCTCAAGTAGCCATTCTTCTTTCTCTTTCTTCATCTTGTCTAACTCTTCTTGAAGAGCCACCTTATCATCAACGGGAGGAAGAAAAGCAGACAATGGTAATATGGGAAACAAAGGCTCCTCAGGTGGGTAAGGCATCTTGAGCTTGGAAGCCCTAGATCGAACCCACTGAATATAACACTCGGAAGGAGGAAGGTGTTGTCTTCCCAATTGACCTTTCTCTTTCCGGTGAACAGCATGCCAAGAATGAGCAATCCTTTTCTTCATTTCTACATGATCAACACCATTAAGAAAGAAGAAACAGGATAAGGAAAGATTGTTTGGTATGTCCTTCAAGCAATAAACGAACTGTCGTCTAGCCAAAATGGGGTTGTAGCTAATTCCCCCACGTGTACCAAGAAGAGGTACATTAGGAAATTCTCCACAACTATCAATAAGAACTCCAGTGTCATAATGAGAACTATACCATGTCATGTCCTTATGAGAAAGTGACATCAACCTTTGAGACCATCTTTGATTCTCTCTATTGTCCTTGAAGACATCCGACTTCGGTAGGTGCAAAATAAACCACCTATAAAGAAGAGGCGCACAACATACAATCTCTCAGTCGCCTTTGGAAGTCCTATAGTGAAAAGCATGATACATATCTCCAAGCAAAGTAGGCACCAGGTTCTTCTTCAAGAAGATCTGAATAGCATTCTCATCCACAATACCATCCAAGTTCGGAAACAAGACAATCCCGTAAATAAGAAAAGCAAGAATAGCCTCAAATGCATCCTTATGACCCAAAGTAAGTGAAGTAGAAGCCTTTCCCATCAAGAACTTAGCATTAATACCATGAACACTCCCCTTTGGAAGAAACTTCCCATTAAGATCGGACTCCTTAAGAAAAAGCGCGTTGGCGATGACCTTGATAGTAAGCTCCTTCTCTAACCCACTGAAAAGAAACTCCTTGTCCAGAATAGGCAAACCTAACCAATGAGAATACTCCTCCAAAGTCGGCACAAGCTGATAATCCGGAAAGGTGAAACAATGATGCAACGGATCATAGAACTGAGCTAAAGTAGGGAGAATCCCCTCAGGTACATCGGTATCCAATATATACAAAAGCTTCCCATGACATCTCTGGAACTCTTGGGTATCAACAACCAAAGCTCCTAGCTTTCTCAACTCTACTACATTAGGATTCTTGAAAGTGTACTTCTTTGTGTTCCTCCTTTCAAAAGTCATAGCCATGGACATCTGAAATTTTGCAAAAGTTCCTTATAAGTCCTTTGAAACCTTACAACACAATGCTCATGAATGCATGATGGCATGTATGCAACAAACACAAACAAGATCACACAAGGCACACGGGCTTAGGTTCCAAGTCACGAACATGAAGTCAAGGTAACAGAACACCAACCCACACAGGTAAGTACTAAGGTTTTGTCTTCATTGTACCTGCAGAAAACCAAAAGGGTGCTAACAGAGGTGCCCGGAGTTAACAGCCATCTTTAGAATATCATCGGTATGTTGGATTACTCCCCAACCGATAACATTCTTAAAATAGACCTCGTCCGAGTGTAGTATCGCGTGACAACCGCCTTAGGTTTACACCCAGACAGTTTCCACACTACGTTCCTAAATTGCGAAATGCATGTTTCGGTCAAAAATCATAATTTTTTATACACTAGTTTCGGTCAAAAAATCAAATTTAATTGGGGACTATTTGAAATGATACGAGACTTTTCAAATAATTTATATATGTTAAGAGGGAAGGTTGATGGAAGTCCATGCAAAAAAATCATCTGAAAACTAGATTCAATGAAACTTTTTGAAATGCAAGTTTCTGTAAAAAAATCATAATATATTATACACTAGTTTATACTAGTTTCGATAAAAAAATCAAATTAAATTGGGGACTGTTCGAAATGATACAAAACTTCACATATTTTTTATATATTTTACGAGGGAATGTTATGATGGAAGTCCATCCAAAAAAACATCGGAAAATTAGATTCTAGCCAATTTAGGAACGTAGTGCGGAAACTGTCTGGGTGTAAACCTAAGGTGGTTGTCACGCGATACTACACTCGGATGAGGTCTATTTTAAGAATGTTATCGGTTGGGGAGTAATCCAACGTATCGATGATATTCTAAAGATAGTTGTTAACTCCGGGCACCTCTGTTAGCACCCTTTTGGTTTTCTGCAGGTACAATGAAGACAAAACCTTAGTACTTACCTGTGTGAGTTGGTGTTCTGTTACCTTGACTTCATGCTCGTGACTCGGAACCTAACCCGTGTGCTTTGTGTGATCTTGTTTGTGGTTGTTGCATACATGCCATCATGCATTCATGAGCATTGTTGTTGAGATTTCAAGGGACTCATAAGGAACTTTTGCAAAATTTCAGATGTCTATGGTTATGAATTTTGAAAGGAGGAACACAAAGAAGTACACCTTCAAGAATCCTAATATAGTGGAGTTGAGAAAGCTAGGAGCATTGGTGGTTGATACCCAAGAGTTCCAGAAATGTTATGGAAAGCTCTTGTTTATTTTGGATACCAATGTACCAGAGGGGTTTCTCCCTACCTTAGCTCAGTTCTATGATCTGTTGCATCATTGTTTCACCTTTCCTGATTATCAGCTTGTGCCGACCTTGGAGGAGTACTCTCATTGGATAGGTCTACCTATTTTGGACAAGGAATTTCTTTTCAGTGGTTTAGAGAAGGAGCTTACTATCAAAGTCATTGCCAAAGCCCTTTTTCTCAAGGAGTCCGATCTTAATGGAAAGTTTCTTCCAAAAGGGAATGTCCGTGGTATTAATGCTAAGTTCTTGATAGGGAAAGATTCTACTTCACTTATTGTGGGTCATAAGGATGCATTTGAGGCTATTCTTGCTTTGCTCATTTATGGGATTGTCTTGTTTCCTAACTTAGATGGTATTGTGGATGAGAATGCCCATTCAGATTTTCTTGAAGAAGAATCCGGTACCTACTTTGCTTGGAGACATGTATCATGCCTTTCATTATAGGACCTCGAAAGGTGATGGAGAGATTGTGTGTTGTGCGCCTCTTCTCTATAGGTGGTTTATTTTGCACCTACCAAAGTCCGATGTCTTCAAGGACAATAGAGAGAATCGAAGAAGGTCTCAAATGATTATGTCACTTTCTCATAAGGATATGACTTGGTATTGTTCTCATTATGATACTGGAGTGCTTATTGATAGTTGTGGAGAATTTCCTAATGTACCTCTTCTTGGTACACGTGGGGGAATTAGTTACAACCCTATTCTTGCTAGACGACAGTTGGGATATTGTTTGAAGGACATACCAAACAACCTTTCCTTATCCCGTTTCTTTTTTCTTAATGGTGTAGATCATGTATAAATGAAGAAAATGATTGCTCATTCTTGGCATGCGGTTCATCGAAAAGAGAAGGGTCAATTGGGAAGACAACACCTTGCTCCTTCCGAGTGTTACATCCAGTGGGTTTGATCTAGGGCTTCCAAGCTCAAGATGCCTTATCCACCCGAGGAGCCTTTGTTTCCTATATTACCACTATCCGTTTTTCTTCCTCCCATTGATGAAAAGGTTGCTCTTCAAGAAGAGTTGGATAAGATGAAGAAAGAGAAAGAATAATGGCTACTTGAGAAGACTACGATGCAAGAGCAACTGAAGAAGAAGGACGATCTCATTGAGTTACTTGAGCGGCATGTTACGAAGAGGCCAAGAGAGGATTTATTTTCCTCTAGTACTCCATCTACCATTCCTCCTACATCCGGTGCTTGGAAGGCCATTGTTGACCAGTTGGTGAAGGATAAGGAAGACATGGAAGATCTTGTACAAGAAAGAGATTAAGAGGATTCTGTAATACGGTGGGAGAACTGACTTTAGTTATGTTGCGGATAGCAAGAGTCGCCACCGACTTTTATTTTATCCAAAGGAAAGGCATAAAAGAACAGGAAAGACCTTTTAAAAGATTTTTGGGTCCGGGGGGTAGGTTATGTAAAGGGAAGGTGTTAGCACCCTTTACATCCATGGTTATCCATGGGCTCTTAGTTACTTAACTCACTTTGAGTTGTTTTTGAAAAGTGTAGTGTGTGAATAAAAATTTTCATAAGAGTTTAATAATGATCCATGTACGGATGCGTAAAAAACTTGTGTTTGAAAATTGTTTGAAATTGTGAAATGTTTGAAAAGTTTTTAAATGAAGTGAGTAAACAACTATGAGGAACCTACCCTAAAGTTTAAGTCTTTCTGTTCTTTATCCTTTAAATGGTAAGACTATCCCTATTATTAAGGAATAGGTAGTCATTACCTTGGATGTAAGGGACATATGAGGGACATCTGTTTAATGAAGGCAACTGTAGGGTGTATTAAGCATTTAGGAGGGACTGTCATCATTATTCGAAAGGGACAATATCTTTTATGAAGGCAACCATTTAAGGGACTTGATGACTTTTCTTTTTAAGGGACTTGCTTTATACACCCCACTTGACCTTATGATTAGGCAACAATGAGAGGTAGCCCTAGAAAGTGAGATGGCGATTAAAAATCGACTTACGTGTGTGAGTGTTTAATTTAATTTATCTTATAATTTTAAATGACCTAAATTCAATTTTAAATATAATACATGTTTACACTCCCTATTTTACTAACCATAGCATGCAAATTAAATAATTTAAATATTTACAAAAATTTACATCCAGAAACAGTTACAATAATTATAATAAGCAATTAAAAAATAAATAGCAGAAATAAATATAGAAGCAAAATATAAATAATAAGCAAGAAATAAATAAATAAGCAAATTATAATAGGGGTTAGTAATAATAATAATTAAAAATAAATAAGATTAGTGAAATAATAATAATAAGCATAATAAAAAATAAATAAATGGATTAGTAATAATACAATAATTAAAATAAGTAGAATTAGCAAAAATATTATAAGAACGTAATTAAAATAATAAACAAAAGTTAGATTTTTAATATAGACAATTATTAAAAAAAACAAGAGGAAATATGAACAATTAAATAATTATTATAATATTTTAATTTATGTACAAATTATTAAATTATTTTTAAACATATTATAATTACAAAATAAAATTATCATAGGTTTAATTATTTCTATGCACATATTTAAAAATTATTTATATATAAAATTTAGATTATAAACAAATTATAAAAATATTTACATATTATATAAAGAAAATAGGTTATAAGTATATTTACAAAAAATTAATTAAATAAATATGTACATAATAATTATATTTATAAAATTTAATTATAATAAATATTATATTTACAAAAAATTAGAAAATAAAATTAGGTTTTTAATAATTGTTTAGAGAAAAATAAATTAGGGTTTTGTTTAGAAAAATATTTAAGGGTTTTTAATATACAAAATTATTTTAATTAATATACATGTATTATAATTACATAATAAAAGAAATAATTTTTAAATTAAAAAATATGATTTTTGAATATTAGAAACTATTGACTATGTATTTATAAAATTATTTAATTACATATTTATAATAATTTAGACAAAATCAATTAAATAAAATAAAATAGAAAAAAAATAACAAAAAAAACTCACCTGGCTGGGATTTGAACCCAGGAGGCTTTGTTTCACAATATCCATGCCCTACCACTGGGCCACGCGCTGATAGTGCAAGAATAATGACCTCCAAGTTGTTTTGTTCTTTGAATTTGAAAAATCAGAAAAAATAATGAACAAGCAAAAAGGCCTGGGGGAGGATTGAACCCAGGACCTCTTAAACGCGCAACAAACACATGACCAATCCTGCTGGGTGAGCTAGCCTGTCATTATGCTGGCCATAATACATAATATATTATGTATGCTTATCCTGAAAAATAAGAGAAAAAAAAATGCACCAAGCCAAGTATCGAACCAGTGCCATCATACAATACGCATACCAGCCTTACCACTGAGACAAGCCACACGCTTGTGATAGTAAACAACCAATAAAACATAAAATATTTTAAACAAAATTCAAATTTCCAGGACGCGCCAACAGCCTTCTTCTTCTCCATATTACTTGCGAAATTTCATGCAATTTTACCTGCGAAATCTCCTGCGTGTTCTTCAACATTCAGAACCTACGAAAATCAAACATTGATGAAACAGTACAAATTCATGGAATTAAAGATATCATTGAGTTCCTTATGGTTCACCCAATCAATCTATGTCATTAGAATTCATTTATATTACTTAAATCGCAAAACCCCAAATTTGAAGCTTAAACCCTAGCTATGGCAACTCGCGGGTTAGGGCTGTTTTCTTTGATTCTTGTATCCAGAAACAATCTAGGCATCACAACAAACACATACCAATCGTCAAAAACAGTTTATAACGCATATATTAGTGAATTCGAAAATTTGAATTTCAAGAGAAAAGTGGATTCGGTATGAACAATATGGCCTGGTTTTGATGCATATGAGTGATGATTCATGATCAGGGAAGTCCAAGGAGTCTTGCTATGTTCTTGTTTTACCTTCAAATGCCCTGAATCAAAGAATCCGAATGTGAGTTTTGGCTTGAATTTTTGAAGTATGAAACTTACCTTTGAGGCTGTGGAATCCGTCTATTGATGTTAGGGTTGTGTTTAGTACTTATAGGTGATTGATTTTAGGTCAAAAAATTGATTGGTTGTGTGAAGAATTTGATATGAAAAGATCCAAATTGATCATGCCTTAAAAATCAAATATTCATGTGTGAATGCTTGCTATTTTTGGCCAAACCTCATGATTTATTTCCTCTTCAATTCAAATCAATATTTAAGACTTTCTAGAAGCTTGATCCAAATCAAATCTCTTATTTTCATATTTTATTTTTATTTAAAATGATTTTTAATGAATTAAATCAAAATAAATAAAAATAAAAATAATAAAAATCTGATTTTTAATGGTTTGGGTCGTGCATGAAGTTGTTGTATGGATTGGGTCATCATTTGGCAAGCCCATTTGGAAGAAATTGGTTTTAGACCTCCTTTTTCATCATAAACCAACCCAAAATTTCCCAACTTTGCAAGGGCACATATCCTTCAATTTTAATGGTATGAGGGTGTTCTTGGACATTTTGGAAAGCTTGAAGAATCCTCTAAACAACCCCACTGGTTTCATGTCCATATCATTTACCAATCTCAAGTTATGCCCTTTTGAAGTTGTTGACTTTTTGTTGACTTTCAAAAGGACCTATAATGTCTTAGCTCATACCTTCCAAATGAAGCATTTTTGGGCTTGGCTTGTGAGACACAAAGTTGTAGAGAATTCAATTTCCTTAAAAATGAGATTTGAGTGGAGACTTGGTGATGAAGTATGTGAAAGTTATGGCTGGTCAAAGTTCAGTTGACTTTTACTAAGGAAACCCTAATTTAGAAACTCCTGATTCTTGATGATCTGGAATCTCCTTGATGAATCATGATCAACCCTTGATCAAATGATGAATTTTACTTCATATACTTGATGTTGGCAAAAAATCATGAAGTTTGACTTTGGTTTGACCACAGTTGACCTCAGTTTGACTTTTTAACTACATTGACTGATTTTGACTTATCTGATCATCTGACTGAGCAAACTTCTGAGAAAAGTCTTGAAACTTGTCATGGGGGTACTTACACACATATAAGATGTTATGAAGCTCTCTTGAAGTCTTGGAAGTTCATTTAGCCTGATTAAAATCAAAACCCTAGTTTTGGATGCACTGCTTAGGAGGTGCACTGTTTGAGGGAATTGTCAACTCTTCTGACCAATTGTGAACTTTGTGAACCTTGTGAACCATCATAAAATGTCTTGTGAACCTCATGGGAGGTATTGTGAACCTTGTGAACCTTGTGAACCTTCATGAAGTGACTTGTAGACTTCATGAACCTCATGGAAGGTCTTGAAAGCATTGTGAATCTTGTGAACCTTGTGAACCTTCATGAAGTGACTTGTAGACTTCATGAACCTCATGAAAGGTCTTGTAAGCATTGTGAATCTTGTGAACCTTGTGAACCTCATAAAGTGACTTGTAGACTTCATGAACCTCATGAAAGGTCTTGTAAGCATTGTGAATCTTGTGAACCTTGTGAACCTCATAAAGTGACTTGTAGACTTCATGAACCTCATGAAAGGTCTTGTAAGTGTTGTGAATCTTGTGAACCTTGTGAACCTTCTTAGAACACAAAGTCTTGTATTGTGAGGGCAAATTTTGGGGTGCAACAGATTCGCATGAAGTACCAGCCAGGATTCGGATCTTCTTCGGATATGATTTCCTAGGCCTAGTTTACTTTTCTCTCATGTATTAGGGTTATTGAGGCTTGTACTTCACTTGTAATCCTTACTTTGATTTTAATGAGAATGAGTTTTTAAGTGCTTCAAAAAGTTTTTTCATTATAAATATTGCAAGTTATCTTATAGTCCTTTGAAATCTTTGCATTTGCATACGCATACCATGCATCATACCCGCATTTATCTTGCTTTATTTGAGTGTTCTCCAGGGATCTTATGTTGTTTATTGGTCTTCATTCAGTTCTCTTGTCAAGCTGACTCACCGATTTGTTACTCGAGCTAATCGGAAGAAGATGTTGGAAACCTTACAACAAGAGAATCGCGAGCTGCACGAGGAAGTTACATATCTGAAGGAAAGATTGGAAAGAGTTTCTTCCATGATGGAAGGCTTGGTGGCTGCTCAGAATCAACCACCTCCTCCTAATTCTCCTGTTCAGAATACCGTCATCTCCGAGATTGTTACTGCATCAATTCCTGTTGAAACTGTCATTTCTCCTCGCTATCGCATGCTTTCTAGTACACCTTGGGGCATGCCGGTTGATTTCATTCCTGCTGGTTATCCTCCTCCTCCTCCTCCTGAGACTACTGCATTTAATACTCTTCCACCAGTGATGACTACTCTTCCTCCAGTTATGACTACTGCACCGCCTGTGATGCACATTATTCTGCACCATGATGAAATGATTTACCATGCTGAGCCCAGTGAAGGCGCTGGAGTGATTGAAAGACTTGATGATTTTCAAGGACGCTTTTCTGAGATACAGAAGGAGATGAGAGCCTTGAAGCATAAGGATTTGTTCGGAAAAGATGCTTATGATCTTTGTTTGGTCCCTAATGTTAAAGTTCCGTACAAATTCAAGTTGCCTGAGTTCGAGAAGTATAAAGGCAACACTTGTCCTCTGAGTCATTTGACTATGTATGCTAGAAAAATGTCTGCTCAGACAGACAATGATAAGCTGCTGATTCACTATTTCCAGGATAGTTTGACTGGTGCAGCCATGAGATGGTATATGAGTTTGGATAATAGCCAAATCAAGACTTTTAATGATTTAGAAGAGGCTTTTGTTAGGCAATACAAGTATAATGTTGATATGGCACCAGATAGAGATCAACTTCGTGCTATGTCCCAGAAGGACAAAGAGACTTCAAAGAGTATGCGTAGAGATGGCACGAGCTAGCAGCTCAGATTGTTCCTCCTCTAGAAGAGAAAGAAATGACGAAGATTTTCTTGAAGACTTTAGGTTCTTTCTACTATGAGAAGATGATAGCAAGTGCTCCCTCTGATTTCACTGAAATGGTGAGTATGGGGATGCGTTTAGAAGAAGGTGTCCGTGAGGGACGGTTGAGTCAGGAGAATAGTAATGGCTCAAGCTCTAGAAGGTTCAACTTTGGTAAGAAGAAAGAAGGTGAGACTAATGCTGTGTCTCGTGAAAGTTACAGAAGACCTCATGGTCGCGAGAATCGCCATCAGCAGCATGTAGCTTCTGTAACTCCGATGATTAATGTGGCTCCAACTGTGCCAACAACTCTAAAGTACCAGTCTCGTTATCAACAACCTTCCATGCAACAGAGTGGTAATCAACAGATTCGGGCTAAGCCGAGTTTTGATCCTATTCCGATGTTGTATGCGGATTTGCTTCCATCTCTGATTGCGAAGAATCTTGTGCAAACACGTTCTCCACCTCCAGTTCCAGAGACTATCCCATGGTGGTATAAGCCAGAGCCTCGTTGTGCTTTTCATCAAGGTGCCCTGGGGCACGATGTTGAGAACTGTTATCCATTGAAGTTTGAAGTACAAAAATTGATAAGGAACAATGTTCTGTTTTTCAATGATGTTAATTCAAATGTGAAGACAAATCCGCTGCCGAAGCATGGTAATACGTCTGTGAATATGGTTAATGGTTGTCCTGGTTTATTCAAGATTTATGAGGTCCGCCATATTCGAAGGTCTTTGGTTGAGATGCATGCTTTCTTAAGTGAATATCACGATATTGATCACGATTATGCTGGATGTTGCATCTGCTCGGTGAACCCTCGTGGTTGCGTGATTGTTAAGAGGGTTGTTCCTGAGAAGGTGGTTATTTCTTTTGATAGCCGCAAATATGCTGTTACTCCATTGGTGATCAATTTGCCTGGTCCAATGCCATATGAGTCTGATAAAGCTGTTCCGTACCGGTATAATGCTACGATGATAGAAAATGGTAGGGAAGTTCCTATTCCTTCTCGAAAGTATGTGGTTAGCATTGCTGATGTGACAAAAGTTACTCGAAGTGGTAGAGTTTATGCCTCAGATCCTCCGAAGAGAGTTGAAGATACAAGTGCGAGTAAACAGATTATGGATGCTGTTGCCCGACCAGGCCAATTTGGTGATAGTGAAGATGAGGTGTTAAAATTGATAAATAAAAATGAGTACAACGTTACTGAGCAGTTGTTGCATACTCCGTTGAAGATATCAGTTTTATCACTCTTGATGTGCTTTGAGGCTCATAGACATTCTTTGCAGAAGATTCTTGATCAAGCTTATGTTGACCATGATGTGACTGTTAATCAGTTTGATAGTATTGTGGCTAATATCACATCGTGCAACAATTTAAGTTTCTGTGATGATGATTTGCCTGAAGAAGGAAGGAATCATAACTTGGCTTTGCATATTTCAGTGAACTGTCAGGAAGATGCTATGTCTAAGGTGCTAGTTGATACTGGATCTTCTCTGAACGTGATACCGAAGTCGACTTTGTCAAAGCTTGCGTACCAAGGTGCTCCCATGAGACATAGTGGGATTATTGTGAAAGCTTTTGACGGATCGAAGAAGACAGTGATTGGTGAAGTGGATCTTCCTATTCTTATTGGACCGTTTATATTCCAAATTACTTTTCAAGTAATGGATATACGTCCCGCTTACAGTTGTCTCCTTGGAAGACCTTGGATTCATGAGGCAGGAGCTGTGACATCCACTCTTCATCAGAAGCTGAAGTTTGTGAAAGAGGGGAAATTAGTGACTATTGGTGGTGAAAGGGAGATGCTTGTGAGCAATTTGTCATCTTTCTCCTATATTGATGCCGAAGAAGAGGTGGGAACTCCATTTCAAGCTCTTTCTGTTGTGGATAACATTGCTAAGAAGAATGTCATGCCTATGTCTTCTTTCAAGGATGCTCTGCGTATGCTTGAAACTGGTCGATCTGACGATTGGGGACGAGTTATTGATGCTTTCGACAACAAGGAAGGATTTGACATCGGCTTTGCACCAGGTGTGATTCTCAATGACCCGAAGATCATTCAGGAAGGATTCCGAAGTGCTGGGTTTACCAATGATCATTCCGCTGTTGCCATCATTGAAGATGATGAAGATGAAGAAATGCCTAACTTTGTTACGCACAGAAAGATTTGCAAGAACTAGATTGTTGTTGATGTTCCTTTTATTGTTCATGCTTCAAAGTAATTTGTTTTATTTTCTTTCAAAAATCCTTTCACTCTGCCCAAGGTAAAAGTGATGTTTGTCGGGCTTTGTTTCAAATTTTATCATCATCAATACAATGCTATTTTGTTATTTCCATATGTGTTTTTCCTTTTTGCTTTATCCTGAATGGAAATGTGCTATATAAGAGAAAGTTTGACATGGTCTTGCTCAAATGCGTGGATAGACACGAAGCAGACATGTTAATGAAAGAAATTCATGAAGGATCTTTTGGTACTCATGCTAATGGGCATGCAATGGCTAAAAAGATGCTGAGAGCAGGTTACTATTGGCTGACAATGGAATCTGATTGTTGCAAGTATGTGAAAAAGTGCCATAAGTGTCAAGTGTATGCTGATAAAATTCATGTGCCACCAACTCATCTCAATGTGATTTCTTCCCCGTGGCCTTTCTCTATGTGGGGAATTGATATGATTGGTATGATTGAACCCAAGGCTTCGAATGGAGATCGTGTTATTCTTGTGGCAATTGACTACTTCACCAAGTGGGTGGAAGAAGCATCATATGCTAATGTGACCAAGCAAGTTGTGGTTCGATTTATCAAGAATAACATTATCTGCAGATATGGTGTGCCAAATAGAATCATTACTGATAATGGTTCGAACATGAATAATAAGATGATGAAAGAGCTTTGTGAAGAATTCAAGATTCAACACCATAATTCCTCTTCCTATAGACCGAAGATGAATGGGGTTGTTGAAGCTGCGAATAAGAACATTAAGAAGATCATTCAGAAGATGGTTGTGACATACAAGGACTGGCATGAGATGCTCCCTTTTGCTTTGCATGGGTATCGTACATCTGTCCGCACTTCAGCAGGGGAAACCCCTTTCTCACTTGTTTATGGTACAGAAGCAGTGCTCCTCGTCGAGGTTGAGATCCCATCAATGAGAGTTCTGATGGAATCCAAGTTGACTGAAGCTAAATGGTGTCAGAGTAGATTTGATCAGTTGAATTTGATTGAGGAAAAAAGAATGACAACTTTGTGTCATGGTCGGTTGTACCAGCAAAGAATGAAGAAAGCTTTTGACAAGAAGGTCAAACCTCGTGTATTCAGAGAAGGCGACCTCGTGCTAAAAAAGATTCAGTCTTTCATTAAAGATTCTCGGGGCAAGTGTACTCTGAACTATGATGGCCCATATGTTGTCAAGAAAGCCTTCTCTGGCGGTTCATTAATTCTTGCAACTATGGATGGTGAGGAGATCACTCGCCTTGTGAATGCGGATGCAGTCAAGAAATACTTCGCCTAAAAAAAATAAAAGAACAGCTCGCTAAGTTGAAAACCCGAAAGGGCGGCTTAGGCAAAAATGAGCATCTCGGTGGATTGAAAACCCAAAAGGGCGGTCCAGACAAAAATTAGAGACATAAACATAAATAATTATCCCGGTAGATTGAAAACCCGAAAGGGCAATCTAGGCAAAAGTTAGGGATCATGGCAAGTAACTGCGTCGACAGACTGGATCACTTGAAGCAACCGAGGAGTTCAGATTCTATCCCTCATAAGACGTGCCTATCAAAGATTCTTATTCACTCATCCTTGACTGAAGTTTCGGAAACAGTGGAGTTCAAAGTTGATAGGGAGAATAGTGATCATTGTATTTCAATGTATCCCTTTTCCATGTATTTACCATTTTTCAAACTTGTAGTGATCCATGGAGTCATGCCATTTGCTGACTACCATTCTATCAATGAATTTGAGCTTTTATCCAATTGTTTGCAACTCTTTATATTGTTTTTGTTTACAAAATTTCAATTTATTGTTGATGATGATTTTTGAAACAAATTTAATAAATTTAATCTTTGAAGATTATAAAAACATTTTTCTTTTGACATATGAACAAAGAAAGGATATCAATAGTGACTCCAAGGATGGTAAAGTCTGGATGTGTGTAACTTGTCTCTCCCAAAGCAGGGTTTGATTCAGTTGTATCCATGTGAAATTCCTGAATAGTCTTGGCAGGATGATGTTAATGATGTTTTGTTCCCCAACAATAAGTATGAACAGGAATTGTACGATTGTTCTTAGTTTGAATTCCAATGATTTCTCCAGAAGAATTGTTGGAAGAAACGTTCTTAAGAATCCCTAGCTGAGTTTTGATATCCTCCTCAGCAAGTTGTCTTTAATTTGAGAAGCATTGGGAATCCTTAGCCGAGTTCTTGTTCCTCAGCTTTAGTTGATTGCATCCATGAGCATAAGTATTGATATAACAGTCAGTTTAGAGGTTTTCTTTCACCCGATGGTGGGTATTGATTTAAAATCCCTCGTAACTGTGTTTTGGCTATGATGTTAACTTCTGATATCCCCATGTGGGTCAGCAATTCCAGAATTTTCAGTGATGAATGATCTCCATAGATTTTTTCCATAGATTCCCAGTAGGTCTGCATGTGTTAGTAGTCAGCAGGTTCCTATGTGATCTTCAGCAGGTCTTGCACCCTATCCTCAAGTGGAGCAGAAGTGGTATGACAATTATTCCTCACAAATTTTGATTTTATCAAGAATTCTTCTGTCCCTAGAGGGGATTATGGGAACTTTTCCCCATCCTCGGCAGATTATTTTCCTCATCCTCAGCAGGGTGATATCCCTACACAGAGTTGATGATTGATGTTTGATGATCTAGTGGATTATGCTTTATTTACATCACTGGTAGATCTTCATCTTGTTTCCTCAAACGAAGTTATGAAGATATTTGTCCCCATCAGTGTTTAGCAGGGACATTTCCCTCTTTCCCCAAAGAATGGAAGATTTTGTGCTGTTGGTGTTTCTCCAACATGTTTTTCCTCTCAGAGGGAATTTCTGATGTTATCCTTCATGGATTCTTGAAGTCTGCTTTGTGGATTGGATCTATAGCAGATGTTTTCTCAGTATGAGTTAAACTTTGTAGTAGGATTTTATTCCTTTGATGACTTTTGATATTCCCCTGCAGGATGTCAAATTGAATCTTTAGCATGATTCCCTGCATTGTTGCCTTGGGATTAGCCGAGTATCTGGTTGTTGTGGTGTTCATATCACCTATTGCTTTTCTTTATGTCTATTTTGTCAGCATATTCATACGCATAAGCATAACATCATTTGCTTGCATTCTTTCATTTATCATTCATCCCCGCTCTTTGGTGTTGGATTTTCCCCACAGAGTGTGTGTGTTGTTTTCCTCTCAAGTTTAGAGTGTCAACCCCTAAGCAGAAAGTGTTTATTCTTTTTAATTCCCCACTGAGTTTGTTTCTCGTGGATGATGTTGATTCAGTTTTCTCCCCAGTTTATTATCTGGATGGAATTTCCTTAGTTGAGATATTTCCTCCTCGGGACGAGTCTTGTTTGACCGTTTCTCTCCAACTTGTTCTTGGATTGAACTTTGGTCCCCGTTTGTGAGTAGAATTGCTTTGGAATTAAGCTATCATTGTTTGATAGTGGGCAACATCTTCTCCAACTTAAGTATATTACTTTGGAATTAAACTATCATTTAATCGATAGTGGGTAATATTACCAAATTGATCAAGTTCTTTTACTTGTACTCTTACCCAGTAAATCCGGTAGTCGAGAGTGCTTCTTACATAGTAAAAAGGTAATAGAAGTTGTTTCCCTTTTGTAGATGTTTAGAATTGGCAGAATTTTTGACCAACAAGAAGTTATGAATTTAGTTCAGGATGTCACACCAGATGTTGTGACATTATCAAACAAAGTATAAGTAAATGAACTGAATCCAGGATGTCACACCAGATGTTGTGACATTGTATCAGTTAATGAAGTAAGTTCAGTTTACAGGATGTCACATCAGATGTTGTGACATTGTATCGGTAAATGAAGTAAGTTCAGTTTTTCAGGATGTCACACCAGATGTTGTGACATCTCAAACCTGCTACCAGAATTAGTTAATGATTAACAGAACTGAGTAAATTCAGGGAAGTTATCTGGAATTAATTATGGTTGGATAAAACAGAAGAAGGCGCATCTGTAGGGAGATTTGTTATGTGACTTCAGCATAATCAGAAGAACTGAATCACCTAGAATCTAGGAAGTAACAAACCCTAATTCAAGGTGATGGCAGCATGCGTATCAGGATTGGATAAACCTACAGAAAGCCCAAAATCCAAACACCTATTTAAGCAACAGAAACTCTCAGAATAGAGAACGAAATTAAGAAGACCAAATAGGGTGTTTTGTGTTTTAATAGCAGGTTGTTTTATGTGTACCACTTTATGAGCTTTTAAGCAAAAGTGTATTTGTGTCTTGATTGAAACTGTGAAGTAAGATCAAGCTGTTTTGTTTGAAGTATGACTTCAATTTTATTAAACTTGTAAACATATCACTGTGTGATTGAGGGGGAGTGAGTTGGTACTCATATCTAAGTTGTGTCTTAGGTAGAAATTGCCTTGGGTAGATATTAAGTGAAAGATTAAACTGAGTGGTTTAAGTCTAGAATTAATATTACTTATATTGGATTTCCTTCCTGGCTTGGTAGCCCCCAGATGTAAGTGTGGTTATACACTGAACTGGGTTAACAATTTCCTGTGTTGTTTAATTTTCCTACACTTTAAGTTTTGGTCAAGTTGTCAAGTGTTTAAACATCTCATTCGACATCACGTATCTGATCACAGAATTTCACCTTTGTTTGTGCTCCTACCCAGTAAATCAGGTAGTTGAGAATTTTTTTCTAACCAGTAAAAAGGTAGTGGATGTTATCCCTCTTTGTTTTGCTCCTATCCAGTAAATTGATAGTCGAGTCCTTTGTATTCCTACCCAGTAAGCAGGTAGTTGATGATTCTTTTCCAACTCAGTATTCCTCCATTTTTGGACTCGAATACTTTGTTTGATTGATATTTCTTGGCAGGGTGTTTACTTTCCCTCGTTGAATCTTGTACCTTGATTATATCATATACCTTTTCCCAAGTTGAGTCAGCTATCTAGTGATTTATTTTCCTGGTAAACTCTTTTGGTATCTGTTGTTTCCCCAGCGGGATTTTCTTCTGTGTCCCCAAGTTTTTGCTTTCCTCTGATGGTCATATTTTCCCCACGGAGATCTTGGGCTTGCATATCATGTTTATATCATATCATGTTCTCTTAGGACAAAAATTGGGTTTTCTGTATTTAAGTCTCTCCCATCTTGTAGAGACGAAGATGTCAATCTTCATATCTCCGGATTGAAGAAACTTAAATAGGGGCAGCTGTAACACCCTAATTTTTGCCCTAAGATTTCTTTGCATTTCATCTGCATCTTGCATACAAACAAGATCGCACCGTTTTCTCAGTTTCTTCTCAGATGCAGGGTTTACATTTCGCAGGGGATCACCGTGTTCTTACTTACTTATAGTTGTTTATATTTACTAACTTCCAACCAAAATAAAAAAAAAATATGTTGCAGTCTGCTTCTTCTTCTCTCTGTGTTGCAGGATTTCAAATGCAGGGCAGTATTTTCAATTCAGAGGCGGTTGTTCAATTATGATTCGATTCAGATGGACGTTTGACCTAATCTTGGTTAAACTATCAAAAGATTGTTTCAACTGCAAGTTATTGGTGCCTGTGGTTATTTCTCAGGCAGTGCGTGTTCAAAGCTCAAGTTGTGTTGTGTGTGAAAATCATCAATTTATCAAGCAATGTTTTGTGCAAAGTTTGGTTTGAATCTTCAAGTTCACCAGTTTATCAGCAGTTCATCTGTGGATTTATTTTCCTCAGCATGGATTCAAATAATCAAGGCAATTTTCAGATGATCCAAGTGATTGTGGGTTAAGTTGCAAGTTGTTCAGTGGTTTAGTAATGGCTGTGTTCATTTTTATCTGCGGCTTGTGCAAAAATAAAATCAAGAGTGGGTTGTGGGCTTAAAAATAAAATCACCGCTTCATATCCATTATCATTGTCACCCAATTATTTTCTATCCATTTTCTAATTCATACCGATTATTCACTTCTTATTTCACCAAAATTCCAAATTCCCTTTCATTATCCATTTTTTTTATCCAATCATATTATTTAGATATTTTCTATCATTTTTTAAACCATTATTAATCCAATATTCAATAACCATTTCCAGTTATCACTTAAATCCAATTCCCGATTATTTCATTCCACTTTTATTTTAATATTTCAATGTCCATTTTTTAAATCCATTTTTCAATCCCTTTTTATTCATTTTATCCAATTATTCATATATTCCATAATTCATTCTTAAATTCCATTTTAATTTTCTTTTTAATACCATTTATTCTTTTCTTTAAGTTCATATCTTTCTAAGCTCTTGCAAGGAAATACTTAAAGCCCACAACCTAGGCCCATTTCTTGTTTTTATACAAAAATAATTGAGTTGAAAAAATAAAAAAAATGATGAAACTTCTACCACTCTTCCATCACGTGAGAAACTCAGGTTTTCCTTCACCTTTTCTCAAGCATCACACCCACACCTAAAACGCAATGAGCAACACGTCATCAGCTCCAAGCCACACTCAAACAATTCATTTCTAGCTACACCCCAACCATAATTCATCACGTGACTTTCTTCAGCACAAGTCAACTACCTTCCACAACTCCAATTAAGCCGTCATTTTCCAGCCGTACACCAGCCACGCCAACAACACACATGCCTCCTGCACTGACCAAAACGCAGGACAAAAACACATCAAACGCACAGCTTCAGCGCTGCATCCAAGTCACCAAGCCGCATCAAAATGAACAACAACGAAAACAAACACAACTGCATCATGCTGACTAGACAAGCCGAAACATACATCATGCTTTACATCAGTATCAAAACGCGGCGAAAAACTGAATCAAAAGCATAAAAATATCACACTAGCAGCTTCAACGTGAATCAAAACAACACAAACAACATGACTCCAAAACGTCACGCAGCTGAAGCAAACACATTCATCACACTTCAAAATGCAACCCCGGCCGACCGAAACGCAACACCTGCAAAACACATGAAAACGCAGCAGCATCAGTAGCAAGCACGTACATATCATGACTCCAAATCACAAACTCAAGAGGCATAAAACGCAGCAGCCAAGGCCAAATTCAAAACGCGTGTAAGCCAATTCCAAAATGCAGGAGTTACAGCCACAAAACGCAGAAATTTGAAGAAAAATCCAGAAACTCAAAACGCGTTCCGTGAACCTTCAAAACCCGAGCAACTTCAAGCAAAACGACAATCAATACTCAGCTTCTCCTTCTATAATTTGAGCAATCCTCTCATCAATTTCTTAAGCTTTGACAACCTTAGAAAATCCCTGCACAAATTCGTAGCTTCAACCAAAATTCTTGAATCCCTTCATTTCAATTGGGATTTCTTCAAGCTTGTTTAATCCACCATTAACCTAATCCTTCAACACTTCACATTAATTCTTCACCACCTGACAACAACGACAAACAGAAGGGAATTGATAAGAAGAAGAAGAACGAAATCGGTGATTTGAGAGAGAGATTCACGGGATTAGTAGGTGACGATTTGAATCAGAGAGTGCTACCAGTGTAATTCTTTTATCTTGAAGATGAGAGGCGGCGATCTTTTTTTCCGTCCGATTGTGTTGAATGAACAGCAGCGGCGCTGTGTTAAGAGAGAAGCAGGCTTCTGCGTTTTTTTTTTTTTTACTTTGTTTTTCTATTATTTTGATTTTATTGGTTTAATAAAAAGTCTGAGATCTGATTGGGCTTAATGGTTGATCCACTGAATTTCTATTCACTACACCTCATTGTTGTGTTTTCCCCTCCCTTTCATTCTTATTTTGATTTTTTTTTTGTTTTTTTAAATTTACTTGGTTTGTTTTTTTCTAATTTGTTCCCACTTTTTTTAAATAAAAAATAGGGATAAATTGTAAGAGGTTTTTTGAAGAAAAAAAGTCTTAAAAATATTTTAAGTTTTATGGATTTTTTATTCCATTTTATTTCTTTAGTTTTTTATGGATTCTATTTTAGATCCACTTTCTTCATCTTACTTTTATTTTTGGTCGATAAGATCTCCGATTCGCAATTATTGGTTTTCGAAGATGTTTAATCTTCATTATTTCAAATCTATGGATGAATGATCATTTGGATCATTCTCCATACTTTGGGATCGTGATAGGTTGCATTCGATAATTCAATATGAAATCTCGATTAAGATTAGACCATTACTTTTTCTTTTCGTGCGACATGTTTTTGGAGTATGATTCATAGTGTCATTTCTCTAACATGTATTAGCACAAATATTTTCCACCTTAATTGGTGGTGGCCGGCCTCATTTATAGGGTAATTACTTCGTAAATTACTCGGCGATTTCTTAACATAGACCTAAATTTGTCCCGAATTCGAAATAAGATCCATTTGGATCCGGTTGCCTCTCGGTTTTGGTTATCTTTTTGTGGTTGTGTTTGATTAAGTTCATCATACCATTTCTATGTAAATATTATTGTAATATTAATATACTAACATTTTAATTCATTCTCGCACCTTATCCTCTTTATTTCAATCTCTCGCTCCTTATCTCTTTTATTATGCTCTTATTATACTATATCATTCACCATATTGTTTATATTTATATTGTTATGCTTGTGATTTTTCTTTTGTCCATTTGGACACAAAAACATTAATAACGGATCAAACATCTAAAAAGACTTGTGACTTTAATTCTTGGACTATGGCCACTATCCTTAGCATTGGACTTGGAGTTTGGACTTAGATTTTAGGATCTTTCCCTTTGCTCAAGTTATTATCGATTGAAGACCTTGGCCTCGAGTTAGTTCATTTGTTTATGAAGATGGAAATATGTTTGCTTTGAAGAATGTTCATCACACGGTTTGATCGCTCTTCTCTTAACTTTTACTTTCAAGTTTTAGGATAGTCCCTTCATCTCCTCCCACTTCTTAGATTTTCAAATCTTCTCCCTATTTTCAAATCTTCTTGGTTTTTAAACTTCAAACGTTTTCGCAATCAAACCTTGACTTAGGTCAAGTGATTTTACCTTTTCATTTCATCTTCTTAATAAATGTTAATCCATATAAGCATATCAAAATTTTCTTCTCAAAGAATTTAAAAAATTCAAAACTCACTCAATTGTTTTTGTGCCTTCGTGCACTTTTCTTTTCATATGTTTACATATGATTCATTCTTTCTAGCGGAATTATTCGCTAAAGAATGACGACTTATCTCTACATTTTAAAATCAATTCAACTCATTGCTTCTTTCCACTATTTGTACCACGAACTACGAGGTTTTGATCTCGCATTTCACTTTGTGGGTACGTAGGCATGAGGCGTTAAACCTCTTCAAACACAAAAATATTAAAAAAATAATTCTTTTCTCTTCCCTCCACTCACATTTTACAAACCATTTTCAAACCAAAAGCGGTAAATTTTTCAAAGGGCTCCCGTGGAGTACCACAGACATTTTGGGTGTGTAAAACCTTCCCATTGTGTAACCTATCCCCTTACCTGGTTCTCTGTTGTGTTTCTTTAGCTTTTTTCTATTAGATTCATTAGGATTTATTCGCTCTTTTTTCCCTTTTCTCTTGGAATAAAATAAAAGCGCGGTGGCGACTCTGTTTACCTTGAGTTAAGTTAGATAATAGCTTACACTCATGATTTTACCGCTACAACTTCCATCATAACCTTCCCTCTTAACATATATAAATGATCTGAAAAGTCTTGTATCATTTCAAATAGTCCCCAAATAAATTTTATTTTTTTGACCGAAACTAGTGTATAATATACTATGATCTTTGACCGAAACATGCATTTCGAAAAATTTCATAGAATCTAATTTTTTGATGATTTTTTGCATTGACTTCCATCATAACCTTCCCTCGTAAAATATATAAATGATATGTGAAGTCTCGTATCATTTTGAACAATCCCCGATTTAATTTGATTTTTTTGACCGAAACTAGTATAAACTAGTGTATAATATATTATGATTTTTGACCTAAACTTATATTTCGAAACGTTTCATAGAATCTATTTATCAGATAATTTTTTTGCATGGTCTTCCATCACAACCTTCCCTCTTATCATATATAAATGATATGTGAAGTCTCGTTTCATTTCAATAGTCCCCAACTAAATTTTATTTTTTTGACCGAAACTAGTGTATAATATACTATGCTTTTTGACCGAAACTCTCATTTCGAAAAGTTTCAAAGAATATAATTTTCAGATGATTTTTTTGCATCGACTTCCATCATAACTTTCCCTCGTAAAATATATATATGATATGTGAATTCTCGTATCATTTCAAATAATCCCCGATTTAATTTGATTTTTTGACCGAAACTAGTAATTAATAACTATGATTAATTGACCTAAACATTGATTTCGAAAAGTTTCATAGAATCTAATTTTCAGATGATTTTTTTGCATGGTCTTCCATCATAACCTTCCCTCTTAGCATTTATAAATGATATGTGAAGTCTCGTTTAATTTCAATCGTCCCCAACTAAATTTTATTTTTTGATCGAAACAAGTGTATAATATACTATGATTTTTGACCGAAACTCTCATTTCGAAAAGTTTCATAGAATATAATTTCCAGATGATTTTTTTTGCATGGACTTCCATCATAACCTTCCCTCTTATAAATGATATGTGAAGTCTCGTATCATTTCAAATAGTCTCCAATTAAATAGTTTTTTTACCGAAACTAGTATAAATTAGTGTGTAGTATACTATGATTTTTGACTGAATCTTGCATTTCGAAAAGTGTCATTGAATCCAATTTTCGGATGATTTTTTTGCATGGACTTCCATCATAACCTTCCCTCTTAAGATATATAAATGATATATGAAGTCTCACATTATTTAAAATAGTCCCCAATTAAATTTGAATTTTTTGACCGAAACTAGTGAATAATATATTATGATTTTTGTCTGAAACTTGCATTTCGAAAAGTTTCATAGAATCTACTTTTTTGATGATTTTTTGCATGGAATTAAATAATAACCCTCCCTCGTAAAATATATAAATGATATGTGAAGTCTCGTATCATTTCGAACAGTCCCCGGTTTAATTTGATTTTTTTGACCGAAACTAGTATATATAATACTATGATTAATTGACCTAAACTTTGATTTCGAAAAGTTTCATAGAATCTAATTTTTAGATGATTTTTTTGCATGGTCTTCCATCATAACCTTCCCTCTTAACATATATAAATGATACATGAAGTCTCGTATCATTTCAATAGTCCCCAATTAAATTTGATTTTTTTGACTGAAACTAGTGTATAATATACTACGATTTTTGACCGAAACTTGCATTTCGAAAGATTTCATAGAATATAATTTTCAAATGATTTTTTTGCATGGAGTTCCTTCATAACCTTCCCTCTTAAGATATATAAATTATATGTGAAGTCTTGTATCATTTCCAATAGTCCCCAATTAAATTTTATTTTTTTGAACGAAACTAGTATAAACTAGTGTATAATATACTATTATTTTTGACCGAAACTTGCATTTCGAAAAGTGACATCGAATCCAATTTTCGGATGATTTTTTTGCATGTACTTCCATCATAACCTTCCCTCATAACATATGTAAATGATATGTGAAGTCTTGTATCATTTCAAATAATCCACAATAAAATTTGATTTTTTTGACCGAAACTAGTAAATAATAACTATACTTTGATTTTTGACTGAAATATGCATTTCGAAGAGTTTCATAGAATCTAATTTTTTGATAATTTTTTGCATGGACTTCCATCATAACCTTCCCTCGTAAAATATATAGATGATATGTGAAGTCTCGTATCATTTCAAACAGTCCCCGATTTAATTTGATTTTTTTGACCGAAACTAGTAAATAATAACTATGATTAATTGACCTAAACTTATATTTCGAAACGTTTCATAGAATCTAATTATCACATGATTTTTTGCATGGTCTTCCATCATAACCTTCCCTCTTATCATATATAAATGATATGTGAAGTCTCATTTCATTTCAATAGTCCCCAACTAAATTTTATTTTTTTGACCGAAACTAGTGTATAATATACTATGCGTTTTGACCGAAACTCTCATTTCGAAAAGTTTCATAGAATATAATTTTCAGATGATTTTTTTGCATGTACTTCCATCATAACCTTCCCTCTTAACATATATAAATGACATGTGAAGTCTCGTATCATTTCAACTAGTCCCCAATTAAATTTGATTTTTTTGAACGAAACTAGTATAAACTAGTGTGTAGAATACTATGATTTTTGACCGAATCTTGCATTTCGAAAAGTGTCATCTAATCCAATTTTCAGATGATTTTTTTGCATGGACTTCCATCACAACCTTCCCTCTTAACATATATAAGTGATATGTGAAGTCTCACATCATTTAAAATAGTCCCCAATTAAATTTGAATTTTTTGACCGAAATTAGTGTATAATATATTATGATTTTTGACCGAAACTTGCATTTCGAAAAGTTTCATAGAATCTAATTTTTCGATGAGTTTTTGCATGGAATTAAATAATAACCCTCCCTCGTAAAATATATAAATGATATGTAAAGTCTCATATCATTTCAAACAGTCCCCGATTTAATTTGCTTTTTTTGACCGAAACTATTATAAATAATACTATGATTAATTGACCTAAACTTTGACTACGAAAAGTTTCATAGAATCTAATTTTCAGATGATTTTTTTGCATGGTCTTCCATAATACCCTTCCCTCTTAAGATATATAAATGATACGTGAAGTCTCGTATCATTTCAATAGTCCCCAATTAAATTTGATTTTTTTGACCGAAACTAGTGTATAATATACTATGATTTTTGACCGAAACTTGCATTTCGAAAGGTTTCATAGAATATAATTTTCAAATGATTTTTTTTGCATGGACTTCCTTCATAACCTTCCCTCTTAACGTATATAAATGATATGTGAAGTCTTGTATCATTTCAAATAGTCCCCAATTAAATTTTATTTTTTTGACCGAACATGGTATAAACTAGTGTATAGTATACTATGATTTTTGACCGAAACTTGAATTTCGAAAAGTGTCATCGAATCCAATTTTCGGATGATTTTTTTGCATGGACTTCCATCATAACCTTCCCTCTTACCATATATAAATGATATGTGAAGTCTCGTATCATTTAAAATAATCCCCAATTAAATTTGATTTTTTTGACCGAAACTAGTGTATAATATACTTTGATTTTTGACTGTAATATGCATTTCGAAGAGTTTCATAGAATCTAATTTTTTGATAATTTTTTGCATCGACTTCCATCATAACCTTCCCTCGTAAAATATATAGATAATCTGTGCAGTCTCGTATCATTTCAAACATTCCCCGAAACTTATATGTGCAGTCTCGTATGATTAATTGACCTAAACTTATATTTCGAAACGTTTCATAGAATCTAATTATCACATGATTTTTTTGCATGGTCTTCCATCATAACCATCCCTCTTATAATATATAAATGATATGTGAAGTCTCGTTTCATTTCAATAGTCCCCAACTAAATTATATTTTTTTGACCGAAACTAGTGTATAATATACTATGCTTTTTGACCGAAACTCTCATTTCGAAAAGTTTCATAGAATATAATTTTAAGATGATTTTTTTGCATGGACTTCCATCATAACCTTCCCTCTTAACATATATAAATGACATGTTAAGTCTCGTATAATTTCAATTAGTCATCAATTAAATTTGATTTTTTTGAACGAATCTAGTATAAACTAGTGTGTAGTATACTATGATTTTTGACCGAATCTTGCATTTCGAGAAGTGTCATCGAATCCAATTTTCGGATGATTTTTTTGCATGGACTTCCATCTTAACCTTCCCTATTAACATATATAAATGATATGTGAAGTCTCACATCATTTAAAATAGGCCCCAATTGAATTTGGATTTTTTGACCGAAACTAGTGTATAATATATTATGATTTTTGACCGAAACTTGCATTTCGAAAAGTTTCATAGAATCTAATTTTTTGATGAGGTTTTGCATGGAATTAAATAATAACCCTCCATCGTAAAATATATAAATGATATGTAACGTCTCATATCATTTCGAACAGTCCCCGATTTAATTTGATTTTTTTGACCGAAACTAGTATATATAATACTATAATTAATTGACCTAAACTTTGATTTCGAAAAGTTTCATAGAATCTAATTTTCAGATGATTTTTTATGCATGGTCTTCCATCATAACCTTCCCTCTTAACATATATAAATGATAGGTGAAGTCTCGTATCATTTCAATAGTCCCCAATTAAATTTGATTTTTTTTTACCGAAACTAGTGTATAATATACTATGATTTTTGACCGAAATTTGCATTACAAAAGGTTTCATAGAATATAATTTTCAAATGATTTTTTTTTGCATGGAATTCCTTCATAACCTTCCCTCTTAACATATATAAATGATATGTGAAGTCTTGTATCATTTCAAATAGTCCCCAATTATATTTTATTTGTTTTACCGAAACTAGTATACACTAGTGTATAATATACTATGATTTTTGACCGAAACTTGCATTTCGAAAAGTTACATCAAATCCAATTTTCAGATGATTTTTTTGCATGGACTTCCATCATGACCTTCCCTCTTAACATATATAAATGATATGTTAAGTCTCGTATCATTTCAAATATTCCCCAATTAAATTTGATTTTTTTGACCAAAACTAGTGTATAATATACTATGATTTTTGACCGAAATATGCATTTCGAAAAGTTTCATAAAATCTAATTTTTCAATAATGTTTTGCATGGACTTCCATCATAACCTTCCCTCGTAAAATAAATAGATGATATGTGAAGTCTCGTATCATTTCAAACAGTCCCCGATTTAATTTGATTTTTTGACAGAAACTAGTAAATAATAACTAAGATTAATTGACCTAAACTTATATTTCGAAACGTTTCATAGAATCTAATTATCACATGATTTTTTTGCATGGTCTTCCATCATAACCTTCCCTCTTATCATATATAAATGATATGTGAAGTCTCGTTTCATTTCAATAGTCCCCAACTAAATTATATTTTTTTGACCGAAACTAGTGTATAATATACTATGCTTTTTGACCGAAACTCTCATTTCGAAAAGTTTATAGAATATAATTTTCAGATGATTTTTTTGCATGGACTTCCATCATAACCTTCCCTCTTAACATATATAAATGACATGTCAAGTCTCGTATCATTTCAACTAGTCCCCAATTAAATTTGATTTTTTTGAACGAAACTAGTATAAACTAGTGTGTAGTATATTATTATTTTTGACCAAATCTTGCATTTCGAAAAGTGTCATCGAATCCAATTTTCGGATGATTTTTTTGCATGGAATTCCATCATAACCTTTCCTCTTAATATATATAAATGATATGTGAAGTCTCACATCATTTAAAATAGTCCCCAATTAAATTTGAATTTTTTGACCGAAACTAGTGTATAATATATTATGATTTTTGACCGAAACTTGCATTTCGAAAAGTTTCATAGAATCTAATTTTTCGATGAGTTTTTGCATGAAAGTAAATAATAACCCTCCCTCGTAAAATATATAAATGGTATGTAAAGTCTCATATCATTTCAAACAGTCCCCGATTTAATTTGATTTTTTTGACCGAAACTTGTATATATAATACTATGATTAATTGACCTAAACTTTGATTACGAAAAGTTTCATAGAATCTAATTTTCAGATGATTTTTTTGCATGGTCTTCCATAATAACCTTCCCTATTAACATATATAAATGATATGTGAAGTCTGTATCATTTCAATAGTCCCCAATTAAATTTGATTTTTTTGACCGAAAATAGTGTATAATATACTATGATTTTTGACCGAAACTTGCATTTCGAAAGGTTTCATAGAATATAATTTTCAAATGATTTTTTTTGCATGGTCTTCCTTCATAATCTTCCCTCTTAACATATATAAATGATATGTTAAGTCTTGTATCATTTCAAATAGTCCCTAATTAAATTTTATTTTTTTGACCGAAACTAGTATAAACTAGTGTATAGTATACTATGATTTTTGACCGAAACTTGCATTTCGAAAAGTGTCATCGAATCAAATTTTCGGATGATTTTTTTGCACGAACTTCCATCATAATCTTCCCTCTTAACATATATAAATGATATGTGAAGTATCTAATCATTTAAAATAATCCCCAATTAAATTTGATTTTTTTGACCGAAACTAGTTTATAATATACTTTGATTTTTGACTGTAATATGCATTTCGAAGAGTTTCATAGAATCTAATTTTTTGATAATTTTTTGCATCGACTTCCATCATAACCTTCCCTCGTAAAATATATAGATGATATGTGAAGTCTCGTATCATTTCAAACAGTCCCCGATTTAATTTATTTTTTTGACCGAAACTAGTAAATAATAACTATGATTTATTGACCTAAACTTATATTTCGAAACGTTTCATGGAATCTAATTATCATATGATTTTTTTGCATGGTCTTCCGTCATAACCTTCCTTCTTATCATATATAAATGATATGTGAAGTCTCGTTTCATTTCAATAGTCCCCAACTAAATTTTATTTTTTTGACCGAAACAAGTGTATAATATACTATGCTTTTTGACCGAAACTCTCATTTCGAAAAGTTTCATAGAATATAATTTTAAGATGATTTTTTTGCATAGACTTCCATCATAACCTTCCCTCTTAACATATATAAATGACATGTGAAGTCTCGTATCATTTCAACTAGTCCCCAATTAAATTTGATTTTTTTGAACGAAACTAGTATAAACTAGTATGTTATATACTATGATTTTTGACCGAATCTTGCATTTCGAAAAGTGTCATCGAATCAAATTTTCGGATGATTTTTTTGCATGGACTTCCATCATAACGTTCCCTCTTAACATATATAAATGATATGTGAAGTCTCACATCATTTAAAATAGTCCCCAATTAAATTTGAATTTTTTGACCGAAACTAGTGTATAATATATTATGATTTTTGACCGAAACTTGCATTTCGAAAAGTTTCATAGAATCTAATTTTTCGATGAGTTTTTGCATGGAAGTAAATAATAACCCTCCCTCGTAAAATATATAAATGGTATGTAAAGTCTCATATCATTTCAAACAGTCCCCGATTTAATTTGATTTTTTTGACCGAAACTAGTATATATAATACTATGATTAATTGACCTAAACTTTGACTACGAAAAGTTTCATAGAATCTAATTTTTAGATGATTTTTTTGCATGGTATTCCATAATAACCTTCCCTCTTAACATTTATAAATGATATGTGAAGTCTCGTATCTTTTCAATAGTCCCCAATTAAAATTGATTTTTTTGACCGAAACTAGTGTATAATATACTATGATTTTTGACCGAAACTTGCATTTCGAAAGGTTTCATAGAATATAATTTTCAAATGATTTTTTTTGCATGGACTTCCTTCATAACCTTCCCTCTTAACATATATAAATGATATGTGAAGTCTTGTATCATTTCAAATAGTCCCCAATTAAAATTTATTTTTTTGACCGAAACTAGTATAAATTAGTGTATAGTATACTATGATTTTTGATCGAAACTTGCATTTCGAAAAGTGTCATCGAATCCAATTTTTGGATGATTTTTTTGCATGGATTTCCATCATAACCTTCCCTCTTAACATATATAAATGATATGTGAAGTCTCTAATCATTTAAAATAATCTCCAATTAAATTTGATTTTTTTGACCGAAACTAGTGTATAATATACTTTGATTTTTGACTGTAATATGCATTTCGAAGAGTTTCATAGAATCTAATTTTTTGATAATTTTTTGCATCGACTTCCATCATAACCTTCCCTCGTAAAATATATAGATGATATGTGAAGTCTCGTATCATTTCAAACAGTCCCGGATTTAATTTATTTTTTTGACCGAAACTAGTAAATAATAACTATGATTTATTGACCTAAACTTATATTTCGAAACGTTTCATGGAATCTAATTATCATATGATTTTTTTTGCATGGTCTTCCGTCATAACCTTCCTTCTTATCATATATAATTGATATGTGAAGTCTCGTTTCATTTCAATAGTCCCCAACTAAATTTTATTTTTTTGACCGAAACTAGTGTATAATATACTATGCTTTTTGACCGAAACTCTCATTTCGAAAAGTTTCATAGAATATAATTTTAAGATGATTTTTTTGCATGGACTTCCATCATAACCTTCCCTCTTAACATATATAAATGACATGTGAAGTCTAGTATCATTTCAACTAGTCCCCAATTCAATTTGATTTTTTTGACCGAAACTAGTATAAACTAGTGTGTAGTATAATATGATTTTTGACCGAATCTTGCATTTCGAAAAGTGTCATCGAATCCAATTTTCGGATGATTTTTTTGCATGGAATTAGATCATAACCTTCCCTCTTAACATATATAAATGATATGTGAAGTCTCACATCATTTAAAATAGTCCCCAATTAAATTTGAATTTTTTGACCGAAACTAGTGTATAATATGTTATGATTTTTGACCGAAACTTGCATTTCGAAAAGTTTCATAGAATCTAATTTTTCGTTGAGTTTTTGCATGGAAGTAAATAATAACCCTCCCTCGTAAAATATATAAATGGTATGTAAAGTCTCATATCATTTCAAATAGTCCCCGATTTAATTTGATTTTTTTGACCGAAACTAGTATATATAATACTATGATTAATTGACCTAAACTTTGACTACGAAAAGTTTCATAGAATCTACTTTTTAGATGATTTTTTTGCATGGTATTCCATAATAACCTTCCCTCTTAACATTTATAAATGATATGTGAAGTCTCGTATCTTTTCAATAGTCCCCAATTAAAATTGATTTTTTTTGACCGAAACTAGTGTATAATATACTATGATTTTTGACCGAAACTTGCATTTCGAAAGGTTTCATAGAATATAATTTTCAAATGATTTTTTTTGCATGGACTTCCTTCATAACCTTCCCTCTTAACATATATAAATGATATGTGAAGTCTTGTATTATTTCAAATAGTCCCTAATTAAATTTTATTTTTTTGACCGAAACTAGTATAAATTAGTGTATAGTATACTATGATTTTTGATCGAAACTTGCATTTCGAAAAGTGTCATCGAATCCAATTTTCGGATGATTTTTTTGCATGGATTTCCATCATAACCTTCCCTCTTAACATATATAAATGATATGTGAAGTCTCTAATCATTTAAAATAATCTCCAATTAAATTTGATTTTTTTGACCGAAACTAGTGTATAATATACTTTGATTTTTTACTGTAATATGCATTTCGAAGAGTTTCATAGAATCTAATTTTTTGATAATTTTTTGCATCGACTTCCATCATAACCTTCCCTCGTAAAATATATAGATGATATGTGAAGTCTCGTATCATTTCAAACAGTCCCGGATTTAATTTATTTTTTTGACCGAAACTAGTAAATAATAACTATGATTTATTGACCTAAACTTATATTTCGAAACGTTTCATGGAATCTAATTATCATATGATTTTTTTTGCATGGTCTTCCGTCATAACCTTCCTTCTTATCATATATAATTGATATGTGAAGTCTCGTTTCATTTCAATAGTCCCCAACTAAATTTTATTTTTTTGACCGAAACTAGTGTATAATATACTATGCTTTTTGACCGAAACTCTCATTTCGAAAAGTTTCATAGAATATAATTTTAAGATGATTTTTTTGCATGGACTTCCATCATAACCTTCCCTCTTAACATATATAAATGACATGTGAAGTCTAGTATCATTTCAACTAGTCCCCAATTCAATTTGATTTTTTTGTGCGAAACTAGTATAAACTAGTGTGTAGTATAATATGATTTTTGACCGAATCTTGCATTTCGAAAAGTGTCATCGAATCCAATTTTCGGATGATTTTTTTGCATGGAATTAGATCATAACCTTCCCTCTTAACATATATAAATGATATGTGAAGTCTCACATCATTTAAAATAGTCCCCAATTAAATTTGAATTTTTTGACCGAAACTAGTGTATAATATGTTATGATTTTTGACCGAAACTTGCATTTCGAAAAGTTTCATAGAATCTAATTTTTCGTTGAGTTTTTGCATGGAAGTAAATAATAACCCTCCCTCGTAAAATATATAAATGGTATGTAAAGTCTCATATCATTTCAAATAGTCCCCGATTTAATTTGATTTTTTTGACCGAAACTAGTATATATAATACTATGATTAATTGACCTAAACTTTGACTACGAAAAGTTTCATAGAATCTACTTTTTAGATGATTTTTTTGCATGGTATTCCATAATAACCTTCCCTCTTAACATTTATAAATGATATGTGAAGTCTCGTATCTTTTCAATAGTCCCCAATTAAAATTGATTTTTTTTGACCGAAACTAGTGTATAATATACTATGATTTTTGACCGAAACTTGCATTTCGAAAGGTTTCATAGAATATAATTTTCAAATGATTTTTTTTGCATGGACTTCCTTCATAACCTTCCCTCTTAACATATATAAATGATATGTGAAGTCTTGTATCATTTCAAATAGTCCCTAATTAAATTTTATTTTTTTGACCGAAACTAGTATAAATTAGTGTATAGTATACTATGATTTTTGATCGAAACTTGCATTTCGAAAAGTGTCATCGAATCCAATTTTCGGATGATTTTTTTGCATGGATTTCCATCATAACCTTCCCTCTTAACATATATAAATGATATGTGAAGTCTCTAATCATTTAAAATAATCTCCAATTAAATTTGATTTTTTTGACCGAAACTAGTGTATAATATACTTTGATTTTTGACTGTAATATGCATTTCGAAGAGTTTCATAGAATCTAATTTTTTGATAATTTTTTGCATCGACTTCCATCATAACCTTCCCTCGTAAAATATATAGATGATATGTGAAGTCTCGTATCATTTCAAACAGTCCCGGATTTAATTTATTTTTTTGACCGAAACTAGTAAATAATAACTATGATTTATTGACCTAAACTTATATTTCGAAACGTTTCATGGAATCTAATTATCATATGATTTTTTTTGCATGGTCTTCCGTCATAACCTTCCTTATTATCATATATAAATGATATGTGAAGTCTTGTTTCATTTCAATAGTCCCCAACTAAATTTTATTTTTTTGACCGAAACTAGTGTATAATATACTATGCTTTTTGACCGAAACTCTCATTTCGAAAAGTTTCATAGAATATAATTTTAAGATGATTTTTTTGCATGGACTTCCATCATAACCTTACCTCTTAACATATATAAATGACATGTGAAGTCTCGTATCATTTCAACTAGTCCCCAATTAAATTTGATTTTTTTGACCGAAACTAGTATAAACTAGTGTGTAGTATAATATGATTTTTGACCGAATCTTGCATTTCGAAAAGTGTCATCGAATCCAATTTTCGGATGATTTTTTTGCATGGAATTCCATCATAACCTTCCCTCTTAACATATATAAATGATATGTGAAGTCTCACATCATTTAAAATAGTCCCCAATTAAATTTGAATTTTTTGACCGAAACTAGTGTATAATATGTTATGATTTTTGACCGAAACTTGCATTTCGAAAAGTTTCATAGAATCTAATTTTTCGTTGAGTTTTTGCATGGAAGTAAATAATAACCCTCCCTCATAAAATATATAAATGGTATGTAAAGTCTCATATCATTTCAAACAGTCCCCGATTTAATTTGATTTTTTTGACCGAAACTAGTATATATAATACTATGATTAATTGACCTAAACTTTGACTACGAAAAGTTTCATAGAATCTAATTTTCAGATGATTTGTTTGCATGGTATTCCATAATAACCTTCCCTCTTAACATTTATAAATGATATGTGAAGTCTCGTATCATTTCAATAGTCCCCAATTAAATTTGATTTTTTTGACCGAAACTAGTGTATAATATACTATGATTTTTGACCGAAACTTGCATTTCGAAAGGTTTCATAGAATATAATTTTCAAATGATTTTTTTGCATGGACTTCCTTCATAACCTTCCCTCTTAACATATATAAATGATATGTGAAGTCTTGTATCATTTCAAATAGTCCCTAATTAAATTTTATTTTTTTGACCAAAACTAGTATAAACTAGTGTATAGTATACTATGATTTTTGACCGAAACTTGCATTTCGAAAAGTGTCATCGAATCCAATTTTTGGATATTTTTTTATGGAATTCCATCATAACCTTCCCTCTTAACATATATAAATGATATGTGAAGTCTATAATCATTTAAAATAATCCCCAATTAAATTTGATTTTTTTGACCGAAACTAGTGTATAATATACTTTGATTTTTGACTGTAATATGCATTTCGAAGAGTTTCATAGAATCTAATTTTTTGATAATCTTTTGCATCGACTTCCATCATAACCTTCCCTCGTAAAATATATAGATGATATGTGAAGTCTCGTATCATTTCAAACAGTCCCCGATTTAATTTATTTTTTTGACCGAAACTAGTAAATAATAACTATGATTTATTGACCTAAACTTATATTTCGAAACGTTTCATGGAATCTAATTATCATATGATTTTTTTTGCATGGTCTTCTGTCATAACCTTCCTTCTTATCATATATAAATGATATGTGAAGTCTCGTTTCATTTCAATAGTCCCCAACTAAATTTTATTTTTTTGACCGAAACAAGTGTATAATATACTATGCTTTTTGACCGAAACTCTCATTTCGAAAAGTTTCATAGAATATAATTTTAAGATGATTTTTTTGCATAGACTTCCATCATAACCTTCCCTCTTAACATATATAAATGACATGTGAAGTCTCGTATCATTTCAACTAGTCCCCAATTAAATTTGATTTTTTTGAACGAAACTAGTATAAACTAGTATGTTATATACTATGATTTTTGACCGAATCTTGCATTTCGAAAAGTGTCATCGAATCAAATTTTCGGATGATTTTTTTGCATGGACTTCCATCATAACGTTCCCTTTTAACATATATAAATGATATGTGAAGTCTCACATCATTTAAAATAGTCCCCAATTAAATTTGAATTTTTTGACCGAAACTAGTGTATAATATATTATGATTTTTGACCGAAACTTGCATTTCGAAAAGTTTCATAGAATCTAATTTTTCGATGAGTTTTTGCATGGAAGTAAATAATAACCCTCCCTCGTAAAATATATAAATGGTATGTAAAGTCTCATATCATTTCAAACAGTCCCCGATTTAATTTGATTTTTTTGACCGAAACTAGTATATATAATACTATGATTAATTGACCTAAACTTTGACTACGAAAAGTTTCATAGAATCTAATTTTTAGATGATTTTTTTGCATGGTATTCCATAATAACCTTCCCTCTTAACATTTATAAATGATATGTGAAGTCTCGTATCTTTTCAATAGTCCCCAATTAAAATTGATTTTTTTGACCGAAACTAGTGTATAATATACTATGATTTTTGACCGAAACTTGCATTTCGAAAGGTTTCATAGAATATAATTTTCAAATGATTTTTTTTGCATGGACTTCCTTCATAACCTTCCCTCTTAACATATATAAATGATATGTGAAGTCTTGTATCATTTCAAATAGTCCCTAATTAAATTTTATTTTTTTGACCGAAACTAGTATAAATTAGTGTATAGTATACTATGATTTTTGATCGAAACTTGCATTTCGAAAAGTGTCATCGAATCCAATTTTCGGATGATTTTTTTGCATGGATTTCCATCATAACCTTCCCTCTTAACATATATAAATGATATGTGAAGTCTCTAATCATTTAAAATAATCTCCAATTAAATTTGATTTTTTTGACCGAAACTAGTGTATAATATACTTTGATTTTTGACTGTAATATGCATTTCGAAGAGTTTCATAGAATCTAATTTTTTGATAATTTTTTGCATCGACTTCCATCATAACCTTCCCTCGTAAAATATATAGATGATATGTGAAGTCTCGTATCATTTCAAACAGTCCCGGATTTAATTTATTTTTTTGACCGAAACTAGTAAATAATAACTATGATTTATTGACCTAAACTTATATTTCGAAACGTTTCATGGAATCTAATTATCATATGATTTTTTTTGCATGGTCTTCCGTCATAACCTTCCTTCTTATCATATATAATTGATATGTGAAGTCTCGTTTCATTTCAATAGTCCCCAACTAAATTTTATTTTTTTGACCGAAACTAGTGTATAATATACTATGCTTTTTGACCGAAACTCTCATTTCGAAAAGTTTCATAGAATATAATTTTAAGATGATTTTTTTGCATGGACTTCCATCATAACCTTCCCTCTTAACATATATAAATGACATGTGAAGTCTAGTATCATTTCAACTAGTCCCCAATTCAATTTGATTTTTTTGACCGAAACTAGTATAAACTAGTGTGTAGTATAATATGATTTTTGACCGAATCTTGCATTTCGAAAAGTGTCATCGAATCCAATTTTCGGATGATTTTTTTGCATGGAATTAGATCATAACCTTCCCTCTTAACATATATAAATGATATGTGAAGTCTCACATCATTTAAAATAGTCCCCAATTAAATTTGAATTTTTTGACCGAAACTAGTGTATAATATGTTATGATTTTTGACCGAAACTTGCATTTCGAAAAGTTTCATAGAATCTAATTTTTCGTTGAGTTTTTGCATGGAAGTAAATAATAACCCTCCCTCGTAAAATATATAAATGGTATGTAAAGTCTCATATCATTTCAAATAGTCCCCGATTTAATTTGATTTTTTTGACCGAAACTAGTATATATAATACTATGATTAATTGACCTAAACTTTGACTACGAAAAGTTTCATAGAATCTACTTTTTAGATGATTTTTTTGCATGGTATTCCATAATAACCTTCCCTCTTAACATTTATAAATGATATGTGAAGTCTCGTATCTTTTCAATAGTCCCCAATTAAAATTGATTTTTTTTGACCGAAACTAGTGTATAATATACTATGATTTTTGACCGAAACTTGCATTTCGAAAGGTTTCATAGAATATAATTTTCAAATGATTTTTTTTGCATGGACTTCCTTCATAACCTTCCCTCTTAACATATATAAATGATATGTGAAGTCTTGTATCATTTCAAATAGTCCCTAATTAAATTTTATTTTTTTGACCGAAACTAGTATAAATTAGTGTATAGTATACTATGATTTTTGATCGAAACTTGCATTTCGAAAAGTGTCATCGAATCCAATTTTCGGATGATTTTTTTGCATGGATTTCCATCATAACCTTCCCTCTTAACATATATAAATGATATGTGAAGTCTCTAATCATTTAAAATAATCACCAATTAAATTTGATTTTTTTGACCGAAACTAGTGTATAATATACTTTGATTTTTTACTGTAATATGCATTTCGAAGAGTTTCATAGAATCTAATTTTTTGATAATCTTTTGCATCGACTTCCATCATAACCTTCCCTCGTAAAATATATAGATGATATGTGAAGTCTCGTATCATTTCAAACAGTCCCCGATTTAATTTATTTTTTTGACCGAAACTAGTAAATAATAACTATGATTTATTGACCTAAACTTATATTTCGAAACGTTTCATGGAATCTAATTATCATATGATTTTTTTTGCATGGTCTTCTGTCATAACCTTCCTTCTTATCATATATAAATGATATGTGAAGTCTCGTTTCATTTCAATAGTCCCCAACTAAATTTTATTTTTTTGACCGAAACAAGTGTATAATATACTATGCTTTTTGACCGAAACTCTCATTTCGAAAAGTTTCATAGAATATAATTTTAAGATGATTTTTTTGCATAGACTTCCATCATAACCTTCCCTCTTAACATATATAAATGACATGTGAAGTCTCGTATCATTTCAACTAGTCCCCAATTAAATTTGATTTTTTTGAACGAAACTAGTATAAACTAGTATGTTATATACTATGATTTTTGACCGAATCTTGCATTTCGAAAAGTGTCATCGAATCAAATTTTCGGATGATTTTTTTGCATGGACTTCCATCATAACGTTCCCTCTTAACATATATAAATGATATGTGAAGTCTCACATCATTTAAAATAGTCCCCAATTAAATTTGAATTTTTTGACCGAAACTAGTGTATAATATATTATGATTTTTGACCGAAACTTGCATTTCGAAAAGTTTCATAGAATCTAATTTTTCGATGAGTTTTTGCATGGAAGTAAATAATAACCCTCCCTCGTAAAATATATAAATGGTATGTAAAGTCTCATATCATTTCAAACAGTCCCCGATTTAATTTGATTTTTTTGACCGAAACTAGTATATATAATACTATGATTAATTGACCTAAACTTTGACTACGAAAAGTTTCATAGAATCTAATTTTTAGATGATTTTTTTGCATGGTATTCCATAATAACCTTCCCTCTTAACATTTATAAATGATATGTGAAGTCTCGTATCTTTTCAATAGTCCCCAATTAAAATTGATTTTTTTGACCGAAACTAGTGTATAATATACTATGATTTTTGACCGAAACTTGCATTTCGAAAGGTTTCATAGAATATAATTTTCAAATGATTTTTTTTGCATGGACTTCCTTCATAACCTTCCCTCTTAACATATATAAATGATATGTGAAGTCTTGTATCATTTCAAATAGTCCCTAATTAAATTTTATTTTTTTGACCGAAACTAGTATAAATTAGTGTATAGTATACTATGATTTTTGATCGAAACTTGCATTTCGAAAAGTGTCATCGAATCCAATTTTCGGATGATTTTTTTGCATGGATTTCCATCATAACCTTCCCTCTTAACATATATAAATGATATGTGAAGTCTCTAATCATTTAAAATAATCTCCAATTAAATTTGATTTTTTTGACCGAAACTAGTGTATAATATACTTTGATTTTTGACTGTAATATGCATTTCGAAGAGTTTCATAGAATCTAATTTTTTGATAATTTTTTGCATCGACTTCCATCATAACCTTCCCTCGTAAAATATATAGATGATATGTGAAGTCTCGTATCATTTCAAACAGTCCCGGATTTAATTTATTTTTTTGACCGAAACTAGTAAATAATAACTATGATTTATTGACCTAAACTTATATTTCGAAACGTTTCATGGAATCTAATTATCATATGATTTTTTTTGCATGGTCTTCCGTCATAACCTTCCTTCTTATCATATATAAATGATATGTGAAGTCTTGTTTCATTTCAATAGTCCCCAACTAAATTTTATTTTTTTGACCGAAACTAGTGTATAATATACTATGCTTTTTGACCGAAACTCTCATTTCGAAAAGTTTCATAGAATATAATTTTAAGATGATTTTTTTGCATGGACTTCCATCATAACCTTCCCTCTTAACATATATAAATGACATGTGAAGTCTCGTATCATTTCAACTAGTCCCCAATTAAATTTGATTTTTTTGACCGAAACTAGTATAAACTAGTGTGTAGTATAATATGATTTTTGACCGAATCTTGCATTTCGAAAAGTGTCATCGAATCCAATTTTCGGATGATATTTTATCATGGAATTCCATCATAACCTTCCCTCTTAACATATATAAATGATATGTGAAGTCTCACATCATTTAAAATAGTCCCCAATTAAATTTGAATTTTTTGACCGAAACTAGTGTATAATATGTTATGATTTTTGACCGAAACTTGCATTTCGAAAAGTTTCATAGAATCTAATTTTTCGTTGAGTTTTTGCATGGAAGTAAATAATAACCCTCCCTCGTAAAATATATAAATGGTATGTAAAGTCTCATATCATTTCAAACAGTCCCCGATTTAATTTGATTTTTTTGACCGAAACTAGTATATATAATACTATGATTAATTGACCTAAACTTTGACTACGAAAAGTTTCATAGAATCTAATTTTCAGATGATTTGTTTGCATGGTATTCCATAATAACCTTCCCTCTTAACATTTATAAATGATATGTGAAGTCTCGTATCATTTCAATAGTCCCCAATTAAATTTGATTTTTTTGACCGAAACTAGTGTATAATATACTATGATTTTTGACCGAAACTTGCATTTCGAAAGGTTTCATAGAATATAATTTTCAAATGATTTTTTTGCATGGATTTCCTTCATAACCTTCCCTCTTAACATATATAAATGATATGTGAAGTCTTGTATCATTTCAAATAGTCCCTAATTAAATTTTATTTTTTTGACCAAAACTAGTATAAACTAGTGTATAGTATACTATGATTTTTGACCGAAACTTGCATTTCGAAAAGTGTCATCGAATCCAATTTTTGGATATTTTTTTATGGAATTCCATCATAACCTTCCCTCTTAACATATATAAATGATATGTGAAGTCTCTAATCATTTAAAATAATCCCCAATTAAATTTGATTTTTTTGACCGAAACTAGTGTATAATATACTTTGATTTTTGACTGTAATATGCATTTCGAAGAGTTTCATAGAATCTAATTTTTTGATAATCTTTTGCATCGACTTCCATCATAACCTTCCCTCGTAAAATATATAGATGATATGTGAAGTCTCGTATCATTTCAAACAGTCCCCGATTTAATTTATTTTTTTGACCGAAACTAGTAAATAATAACTATGATTTATTGACCTAAACTTATATTTCGAAACGTTTCATGGAATCTAATTATCATATGATTTTTTTTGCATGGTCTTCTGTCATAACCTTCCTTCTTATCATATATAAATGATATGTGAAGTCTCGTTTCATTTCAATAGTCCCCAACTAAATTTTATTTTTTTGACCGAAACAAGTGTATAATATACTATGCTTTTTGACCGAAACTCTCATTTCGAAAAGTTTCATAGAATATAATTTTAAGATGATTTTTTTGCATAGACTTCCATCATAACCTTCCCTCTTAACATATATAAATGACATGTGAAGTCTCGTATCATTTCAACTAGTCCCCAATTAAATTTGATTTTTTTGAACGAAACTAGTATAAACTAGTATGTTATATACTATGATTTTTGACCGAATCTTGCATTTCGAAAAGTGTCATCGAATCAAATTTTCGGATGATTTTTTTGCATGGACTTCCATCATAACGTTCCCTCTTAACATATATAAATGATATGTGAAGTCTCACATCATTTAAAATAGTCCCCAATTAAATTTGAATTTTTTGACCGAAACTAGTGTATAATATATTATGATTTTTGACCGAAACTTGCATTTCGAAAAGTTTCATAGAATCTAATTTTTCGATGAGTTTTTGCATGGAAGTAAATAATAACCCTCCCTCGTAAAATATATAAATGGTATGTAAAGTCTCATATCATTTCAAACAGTCCCCGATTTAATTTGATTTTTTTGACCGAAACTAGTATATATAATACTATGATTAATTGACCTAAACTTTGACTACGAAAAGTTTCATAGAATCTAATTTTTAGATGATTTTTTTGCATGGTATTCCATAATAACCTTCCCTCTTAACATTTATAAATGATATGTGAAGTCTCGTATCTTTTCAATAGTCCCCAATTAAAATTGATTTTTTTGACCGAAACTAGTGTATAATATACTATGATTTTTGACCGAAACTTGCATTTCGAAAGGTTTCATAGAATATAATTTTCAAATGATTTTTTTTGCATGGACTTCCTTCATAACCTTCCCTCTTAACATATATAAATGATATGTGAAGTCTTGTATCATTTCAAATAGTCCCTAATTAAATTTTATTTTTTTGACCGAAACTAGTATAAATTAGTGTATAGTATACTATGATTTTTGATCGAAACTTGCATTTCGAAAAGTGTCATCGAATCCAATTTTCGGATGATTTTTTTGCATGGATTTCCATCATAACCTTCCCTCTTAACATATATAAATGATATGTGAAGTCTCTAATCATTTAAAATAATCTCCAATTAAATTTGATTTTTTTGACCGAAACTAGTGTATAATATACTTTGATTTTTGACTGTAATATGCATTTCGAAGAGTTTCATAGAATCTAATTTTTTGATAATTTTTTGCATCGACTTCCATCATAACCTTCCCTCGTAAAATATATAGATGATATGTGAAGTCTCGTATCATTTCAAACAGTCCCGGATTTAATTTATTTTTTTGACCGAAACTAGTAAATAATAACTATGATTTATTGACCTAAACTTATATTTCGAAACGTTTCATGGAATCTAATTATCATATGATTTTTTTTGCATGGTCTTCCGTCATAACCTTCCTTCTTATCATATATAAATGATATGTGAAGTCTTGTTTCATTTCAATAGTCCCCAACTAAATTTTATTTTTTTGACCGAAACTAGTGTATAATATACTATGCTTTTTGACCGAAACTCTCATTTCGAAAAGTTTCATAGAATATAATTTTAAGATGATTTTTTTGCATGGACTTCCATCATAACCTTCCCTCTTAACATATATAAATGACATGTGAAGTCTCGTATCATTTCAACTAGTCCCCAATTAAATTTGATTTTTTTGACCGAAACTAGTATAAACTAGTGTGTAGTATAATATGATTTTTGACCGAATCTTGCATTTCGAAAAGTGTCATCGAATCCAATTTTCGGATGATATTTTTGCATGGAATTCCATCATAACCTTCCCTCTTAACATATATAAATGATATGTGAAGTCTCACATCATTTAAAATAGTCCCCAATTAAATTTGAATTTTTTGACCGAAACTAGTGTATAATATGTTATGATTTTTGACCGAAACTTGCATTTCGAAAAGTTTCATAGAATCTAATTTTTCGTTGAGTTTTTGCATGGAAGTAAATAATAACCCTCCCTCATAAAATATATAAATGGTATGTAAAGTCTCATATCATTTCAAACAGTCCCCGATTTAATTTGATTTTTTTGACCGAAACTAGTATATATAATACTATGATTAATTGACCTAAACTTTGACTACGAAAAGTTTCATAGAATCTAATTTTCAGATGATTTGTTTGCATGGTATTCCATAATAACCTTCCCTCTTAACATTTATAAATGATATGTGAAGTCTCGTATCATTTCAATAGTCCCCAATTAAATTTGATTTTTTTGACCGAAACTAGTGTATAATATACTATGATTTTTGACCGAAACTTGCATTTCGAAAGGTTTCATAGAATATAATTTTCAAATGATTTTTTTGCATGGACTTCCTTCATAACCTTCCCTCTTAACATATATAAATGATATGTGAAGTCTTGTATCATTTCAAATAGTCCCTAATTAAATTTTATTTTTTTGACCAAAACTAGTATAAACTAGTGTATAGTATACTATGATTTTTGACCGAAACTTGCATTTCGAAAAGTGTCATCGAATCCAATTTTTGGATATTTTTTTATGGAATTCCATCATAACCTTCCCTCTAAACATATATAAATGATATGTGAAGTCTCTAATCATTTAAAATAATCCCCAATTAAATTTGATTTTTTTGACCGAAACTAGTGTATAATATACTTTGATTTTTGACTGTAATATGCATTTCGAAGAGTTTCATAGAATCTAATTTTTTGATAATCTTTTGCATCGACTTCCATCATAACCTTCCCTCGTAAAATATATAGATGATATGTGAAGTCTCGTATCATTTCAAACAGTCCCCGATTTAATTTATTTTTTTGACCGAAACTAGTAAATAATAACTATGATTTATTGACCTAAACTTATATTTCGAAACGTTTCATGGAATCTAATTATCATATGATTTTTTTTGCATGGTCTTCTGTCATAACCTTCCTTCTTATCATATATAAATGATATGTGAAGTCTCGTTTCATTTCAATAGTCCCCAACTAAATTTTATTTTTTTGACCGAAACAAGTGTATAATATACTATGCTTTTTGACCGAAACTCTCATTTCGAAAAGTTTCATAGAATATAATTTTAAGATGATTTTTTTGCATAGACTTCCATCATAACCTTCCCTCTTAACATATATAAATGACATGTGAAGTCTCGTATCATTTCAACTAGTCCCCAATTAAATTTGATTTTTTTGAACGAAACTAGTATAAACTAGTATGTTATATACTATGATTTTTGACCGAATCTTGCATTTCGAAAAGTGTCATCGAATCAAATTTTCGGATGATTTTTTTGCATGGACTTCCATCATAACGTTCCCTCTTAACATATATAAATGATATGTGAAGTCTCACATCATTTAAAATAGTCCCCAATTAAATTTGAATTTTTTGACCGAAACTAGTGTATAATATATTATGATTTTTGACCGAAACTTGCATTTCGAAAAGTTTCATAGAATCTAATTTTTCGATGAGTTTTTGCATGGAAGTAAATAATAACCCTCCCTCGTAAAATATATAAATGGTATGTAAAGTCTCATATCATTTCAAACAGTCCCCGATTTAATTTGATTTTTTTGACCGAAACTAGTATATATAATACTATGATTAATTGACCTAAACTTTGACTACGAAAAGTTTCATAGAATCTAATTTTTAGATGATTTTTTTGCATGGTATTCCATAATAACCTTCCCTCTTAACATTTATAAATGATATGTGAAGTCTCGTATCTTTTCAATAGTCCCCAATTAAAATTGATTTTTTTGACCGAAACTAGTGTATAATATACTATGATTTTTGACCGAAACTTGCATTTCGAAAGGTTTCATAGAATATAATTTTCAAATGATTTTTTTTGCATGGACTTCCTTCATAACCTTCCCTCTTAACATATATAAATGATATGTGAAGTCTTGTATCATTTCAAATAGTCCCTAATTAAATTTTATTTTTTTGACCGAAACTAGTATAAATTAGTGTATAGTATACTATGATTTTTGATCGAAACTTGCATTTCGAAAAGTGTCATCGAATCCAATTTTCGGATGATTTTTTTGCATGGATTTCCATCATAACCTTCCCTCTTAACATATATAAATGATATGTGAAGTCTCTAATCATTTAAAATAATCTCCAATTAAATTTGATTTTTTTGACCGAAACTAGTGTATAATATACTTTGATTTTTGACTGTAATATGCATTTCGAAGAGTTTCATAGAATCTAATTTTTTGATAATTTTTTGCATCGACTTCCATCATAACCTTCCCTCGTAAAATATATAGATGATATGTGAAGTCTCGTATCATTTCAAACAGTCCCGGATTTAATTTATTTTTTTGACCGAAACTAGTAAATAATAACTATGATTTATTGACCTAAACTTATATTTCGAAACGTTTCATGGAATCTAATTATCATATGATTTTTTTTGCATGGTCTTCCGTCATAACCTTCCTTCTTATCATATATAATTGAAATGTGAAGTCTCGTTTCATTTCAATAGTCCCCAACTAAATTTTATTTTTTTGACCGAAACTAGTGTATAATATACTTTGCTTTTTGACCGAAACTCTCATTTCGAAAAGTTTCATAGAATATAATTTTAAGATGATTTTTTTGCATGGACTTCCATCATAACCTTCCCTCTTAACATATATAAATGACATGTGAAGTCTAGTATCATTTCAACTAGTCCCCAATTCAATTTGATTTTTTTGACCGAAACTAGTATAAACTAGTGTGTAGTATAATATGATTTTTGACCGAATCTTGCATTTCGAAAAGTGTCATCGAATCCAATTTTCGGATGATTTTTTTGCATGGAATTAGATCATAACCTTCCCTCTTAACATATATAAATGATATGTGAAGTCTCACATCATTTAAAATAGTCCCCAATTAAATTTGAATTTTTTGACCGAAACTAGTGTATAATATGTTATGATTTTTGACCGAAACTTGCATTTCGAAAAGTTTCATAGAATCTAATTTTTCGTTGAGTTTTTGCATGGAAGTAAATAATAACCCTCCCTCGTAAAATATATAAATGGTATGTAAAGTCTCATATCATTTCAAATAGTCCCCGATTTAATTTGATTTTTTTGACCGAAACTAGTATATATAATACTATGATTAATTGACCTAAACTTTGACTACGAAAAGTTTCATAGAATCTACTTTTTAGATGATTTTTTTGCATGGTATTCCATAATAACCTTCCCTCTTAACATTTATAAATGATATGTGAAGTCTCGTATCTTTTCAATAGTCCCCAATTAAAATTGATTTTTTTTGACCGAAACTAGTGTATAATATACTATGATTTTTGACCGAAACTTGCATTTCGAAAGGTTTCATAGAATATAATTTTCAAATGATTTTTTTTGCATGGACTTCCTTCATAACCTTCCCTCTTAACATATATAAATGATATGTGAAGTCTTGTATCATTTCAAATAGTCCCTAATTAAATTTTATTTTTTTGACCGAAACTAGTATAAATTAGTGTATAGTATACTATGATTTTTGATCGAAACTTGCATTTCGAAAAGTGTCATCGAATCCAATTTTCGGATGATTTTTTTGCATGGATTTCCATCATAACCTTCCCTCTTAACATATATAAATGATATGTGAAGTCTCTAATCATTTAAAATAATCTCCAATTAAATTTGATTTTTTTGACCGAAACTAGTGTATAATATACTTTGATTTTTGACTGTAATATGCATTTCGAAGAGTTTCATAGAATCTAATTTTTTGATAATTTTTTGCATCGACTTCCATCATAACCTTCCCTCGTAAAATATATAGATGATATGTGAAGTCTCGTATCATTTCAAACAGTCCCGGATTTAATTTATTTTTTTGACCGAAACTAGTAAATAATAACTATGATTTATTGACCTAAACTTATATTTCGAAACGTTTCATGGAATCTAATTATCATATGATTTTTTTTGCATGGTCTTCCGTCATAACCTTCCTTCTTATCATATATAATTGATATGTGAAGTCTCGTTTCATTTCAATAGTCCCCAACTAAATTTTATTTTTTTGACCGAAACTAGTGTATAATATACTATGCTTTTTGACCGAAACTCTCATTTCGAAAAGTTTCATAGAATATAATTTTAAGATGATTTTTTTGCATGGACTTCCATCATAACCTTCCCTCTTAACATATATAAATGACATGTGAAGTCTAGTATCATTTCAACTAGTCCCCAATTCAATTTGATTTTTTTGACCGAAACTAGTATAAACTAGTGTGTAGTATAATATGATTTTTGACCGAATCTTGCATTTCGAAAAGTGTCATCGAATCCAATTTTCGGATGATTTTTTTGCATGGAATTAGATCATAACCTTCCCTCTTAACATATATAAATGATATGTGAAGTCTCACATCATTTAAAATAGTCCCCAATTAAATTTGAATTTTTTGACCGAAACTAGTGTATAATATGTTATGATTTTTGACCGAAACTTGCATTTCGAAAAGTTTCATAGAATCTAATTTTTCGTTGAGTTTTTGCATGGAAGTAAATAATAACCCTCCCTCGTAAAATATATAAATGGTATGTAAAGTCTCATATCATTTCAAATAGTCCCCGATTTAATTTGATTTTTTTGACCGAAACTAGTATATATAATACTATGATTAATTGACCTAAACTTTGACTACGAAAAGTTTCATAGAATCTACTTTTTAGATGATTTTTTTGCATGGTATTCCATAATAACCTTCCCTCTTAACATTTATAAATGATATGTGAAGTCTCGTATCATTTCAATAGTCCCCAATTAAATTTGATTTTTTTGACCGAAACTAGTGTATAATATACTATGATTTTTGACCGAAACTTGCATTTCGAAAGGTTTCATAGAATATAATTTTCAAATGATTTTTTTGCATGGACTTCCTTCATAACCTTCCCTATTAACATATATAAATGATATGTGAAGTCTTGTATCATTTCAAATAGTCCCTAATTAAATTTTATTTTTTTGACCAAAACTAGTATAAACTAGTGTATAGTATACTATGATTTTTGACCGAAACTTGCATTTCGAAAAGTGTCATCGAATCCAATTTTTGGATATTTTTTTATGGAATTCCATCATAACCTTCCCTCTTAACATATATAAATGATATGTGAAGTCTCTAATCATTTAAAATAATCCCCAATTAAATTTGATTTTTTTGACCGAAACTAGTGTATAATATACTTTGATTTTTGACTGTAATATGCATTTCGAAGAGTTTCATAGAATCTAATTTTTTGATAATCTTTTGCATCGACTTCCATCATAACCTTCCCTCGTAAAATATATAGATGATATGTGAAGTCTCGTATCATTTCAAACAGTCCCCGATTTAATTTATTTTTTTGACCGAAACTAGTAAATAATAACTATGATTTATTGACCTAAACTTATATTTCGAAACGTTTCATGGAATCTAATTATCATATGATTTTTTTTGCATGGTCTTCTGTCATAACCTTCCTTCTTATCATATATAAATGATATGTGAAGTCTCGTTTCATTTCAATAGTCCCCAACTAAATTTTATTTTTTTGACCCAAACTAGTGTATAATATACTATGCTTTTTGACCGAAACTCTCATTTCGAAAAGTTTCATAGAATATAATTTTAAGATGATTTTTTTGCATGGACTTCCATCATAACCGTCCCTCTTAACATATATAAATGACATGTGAAGTCTCGTATCATTTCAACTAGTCCCCAATTAAATTTGATTTTTTTGAACGAAACTAGTATAAACTAGTGTGTAGTATACTATGATTTTTTACCGAATCTTGCATTTCGAAAAGTGTCATCGAATCCAATTTTCGGATGATTTTTTTGCATGGACTTCCATCATAACCTTCCCTCTTAACATATATAAATGATATGTGAAGTCTAACATCATTTAAAATAGTCCCCAATTAAATTTGAATTTTTTGACTGAAACTAGTGTATAATATATTATGATTTTTGACCGAAACTTGCATTTCGAAAAGTTTCATAGAATCTAATTTTTCGATGAGTTTTTGCATGGAAGTAAATAATAACCCTCCCTCGTAAAATATATAAATGGTATGTAAAGTCTCATATCATTTCAAACAGTCCCCGATTTAATTTGATTTTTTTTGACCGAAACTAGTATATATAATACTATGATTAATTGACTTAAACTTTGATTACGAAAAGTTTCATAGAATCTAATTTTCAGATGATTTTTTTGCATGGTCTTCCATAATAACCTTCCCTCTTAACATATATAAATGATATGTGAAGTCTCGTATCATTTCAATAGTCCTCAATTAAATTTGATTTTTTTGACCGAAAATAGTGTATAATATACTATGATTTTGGACCGAAACTTGCATTTCGAAAGGTTTCATAGAATATAATTTTCAAATGATTTTTTTTGCATGGACTTCCTTCATAATCTTCCCTCTTAACATATATAAATGATATGTGAAGTCTTGTATCATTTCAAATAGTCCCTAATTAAATTTTATTTTTTTGACCTAAACTAGTATAAACTAGTGTATAGTATACTATGATTTTTGACCGAAACTTGCATTTCGAAAAGTGTCATCGAATCAAATTTTCGGATGATTTTTTTGCATGGACTTCCATCATAATCTTCCCTCTTAACATATATAAATGATATGTGAAGTCTCTAATCATTTAAAATAATCCCCAATTAAATTTGATTTTTTTGACCGAAACTAGTGTATAATATACTTTGATTTTTGACTGTAATATGCATTTCGAAGAGTTTCATAGAATCTAATTTTTTGATAATTTTTTGCATCGACTTCCATCATAACCTTCCCTCGTAAAATATATAGATGATATGTGAAGTCTCGTATCATTTCAAACAGTCCCCGATTTAATTTATTTTTTTGACCGAAACTAGTAAATAATAACTATGATTTATTGACCTAAACTTATATTTCGAAACGTTTCATGGAATCTAATTATCATATGATTTTTTTTGCATGGTCTTCTGTCATAACCTTCCTTCTTATCATATATAAATGATATGTGAAGTCTCGTTTCATTTCAATAGTCCCCAACTAAATTTTATTTTTTTGACCGAAACTAGTGTATAATACACTATGCTTTTTGACCGAAACTCTCATTTCGAAAAGTTTCATAGAATATAATTTTAAGATGATTTTTTTGCATGGACTTCCATCATAACCTTCCCTCTTAACATATATAAATGACATGTGAAGTCTCGTATCATTTCAACTAGTCCCCAATTAAATTTGATTTTTTTGAACGAAACTAGTATAAACTAGTGTGTAGTATACTATGATTTTTGACCGAATCTTGCATTTCGAAAAGTGTCATCGAATCCAATTTTCGGATGATTTTTTTGCATGGACCTCCATCATAACCTTCCCTCTTAACATATATAAATGATATGTGAAGTCTAACATCATTTAAAATAGTCCCCAATTAAATTTGAATTTTTTGACCAAAACTAGTGTATAATATATTATGATTTTTGACAGAAACTTGCATTTCGAAAAGTTTCATAGAATCTAATTTTTCGATGAGTTTTTGCATGGAAGTAAATAATAACCCTCCCTCGTAAAATATATAAATGGTATGTAAAGTCTCATATCATTTCAAACAGTCCCCGATTTAATTTGATTTTTTTGACCGAAACTAGTATATATAATACTATGATTAATTGACCTAAACTTTGACTACGAAAAGTTTCATAGAATCTAATTTTTAGATGATTTTTTTGCATGGTATTCCATAATAACCTTCCCTCTTAACATTTATAAATGATATGTGAAGTCTCATATCTTTTCAATAGTCCCCAATTAAAATTGATTTTTTTGACCGAAACTAGTGTATAACATACTATGATTTTTGACCGAAACATGCATTTCGAAAGGTTTCATAGAATATAATTTTCAAATGATTTTTTTTGCATGGACTTCCTTCATAACCTTCCCTCTTAACATATATAAATGATATGTGAAGTCTTGTATCATTTCAAATAGTCCCTAATTAAATTTTATTTTTTTGACCGAAACTAGTATAAATTAGTGTATAGTATACTATGATTTTTGATCGAAACTTGCATTTCGAAAAGTGTCATCGAATCCAATTTTCAGATGATTTTTTTGCATGGATTTCCATCATAACCTTCCCTCTTAACATATATAAATGATATGTGAAGTCTCTAATCATTTAAAATAATCTCCAATTAAATTTGATTTTTTTGACCGAAACTAGTGTATAATATACTTTGATTTTTGACTGTAATATGCATTTCGAAGAGTTTCATAGAATCTAATTTTTTGATAATTTTTTGCATCGACTTCCATCATAACCTTCCCTCGTAAAATATATAGATGATATGTGAAGTCTCGTATCATTTCAAACAGTCCCGAATTTAATTTATTTTTTTGACCGAAACTAGTAAATAATAACTATGATTTATTGACCTAAACTTATATTTCGAAACGTTTCATGGAATCTAATTATCATATGATTTTTTTTGCATGGTCTTCCGTCATAACCTTCCTTCTTATCATATATAAATGATATGTGAAGTCTTGTTTCATTTCAATAGTCCCCAACTAAATTTTATTTTTTTGACCGAAACTAGTGTATAATATACTATGCTTTTTGACCGAAACTCTCATTTCGAAAAGTTTCATAGAATATAATTTTAAGATGATTTTTTTGCATGGACTTCCATCATAACCTTCCCTCTTAACATATATAAATGACATGTGAAGTCTCGTATCATTTCAACTAGTCCCCAATTAAATTTGATTTTTTTGACCGAAACTAGTATAAACTAGTGTGTAGTATAATATGATTTTTGACCGAATCTTGCATTTCGAAAAGTGTCATCGAATCCAATTTTCGGATGATTTTTTTGCATGGAATTCCATCATAACCTTCCCTCTTAACATATATAAATGATATGTGAAGTCTCACATCATTTAAAATAGTCCCCAATTAAATTTGAATTTTTTGACCGAAACTAGTGTATAATATGTTATGATTTTTGACCGAAACTTGCATTTCGAAAAGTTTCATAGAATCTAATTTTTCGTTGAGTTTTTGCATGGAAGTAAATAATAACCCTCCCTCATAAAATATATAAATGGTATGTAAAGTCTCATATCATTTCAAACAGTCCCCGATTTAATTTGATTTTTTTGACCGAAACTAGTATATATAATACTATGATTAATTGACCTAAACTTTGACTACGAAAAGTTTCATAGAATCTATTTTTCAGATGATTTGTTTGCATGGTATTCCATAATAACCTTCCCTCTTAACATTTATAAATGATATGTGAAGTCTCGTATCATTTCAATAGTCCCCAATTAAATTTGATTTTTTTGACCGAAACTAGTGTATAATATACTATGATTTTTGACCGAAACTTGCATTTCGAAAGGTTTCATAGAATATAATTTTCAAATGATTTTTTTGCATGGACTTCCTTCATAACCTTCCCTCTTAACATATATAAATGATATGTGAAGTCTTGTATCATTTCAAATAGTCCCTAATTAAATTTTATTTTTTTGACCAAAACTAATATAAACTAGTGTATAGTATACTATGATTTTTGACCGAAACTTGCATTTCGAAAAGTGTCATCGAATCCAATTTTTGGATATTTTTTTATGGAATTCCATCATAACCTTCCCTCTTAACATATATAAATGATATGTGAAGTCTCTAATCATTTAAAATAATCCCCAATTAAATTTGATTTTTTTGACCGAAACTAGTGTATAATATACTTTGATTTTTGACTGTAATATGCATTTCGAAGAGTTTCATAGAATCTAATTTTTTGATAATCTTTTGCATCGACTTCCATCATAACCTTCCCTCGTAAAATATATAGATGATATGTGAAGTCTCGTATCATTTCAAACAGTCCCCGATTTAATTTATTTTTTTGACCGAAACTAGTAAATAATAACTATGATTTATTGACCTAAACTTATATTTCGAAACGTTTCATGGAATCTAATTATCATATGATTTTTTTTGCATGGTCTTCTGTCATAACCTTCCTTCTTATCATATATAAATTATATGTGAAGTCTCATTTCATTTCAATAGTCCCCAACTAAATTTTATTTTTTTGACCCAAACTAGTGTATAATATACTATGCTTTTTGACCGAAACTCTCATTTCGAAAAGTTTCATAGAATATAATTTTAAGATGATTTTTTTGCATGGACTTCCATCATAACCTTCCCTCTTAACATATATAAATGACATGTGAAGTCTCGTATCATTTCAACTAGTCCCCAATTAAATTTGATTTTTTTGACCGAAACTAGTATAAACTAGTGTGTAGTATAATATGATTTTTGACCGAATCTTGCATTTCGAAAAGTGTCATCGAATCCAATTTTCGGATGATTTTTTTGCATGGAATTCCATCATAACCTTCCCTCTTAACATATATAAATGATATGTGAAGTCTCACATCATTTAAAATAGTCCCCAATTAAATTTGAATTTTTTGACCGAAACTAGTGTATAATATGTTATGATTTTTGACCGAAACTTGCATTTCGAAAAGTTTCATAGAATCTAATTTTTCGTTGAGTTTTTGCATGGAAGTAAATAATAACCCTCCCTCATAAAATATATAAATGGTATGTAAAGTCTCATATCATTTCAAACAGTCCCCGATTTAATTTGATTTTTTTGACCGAAACTAGTATATATAATACTATGATTAATTGACCTAAACTTTGACTACGAAAAGTTTCATAGAATCTAATTTTCAGATGATTTGTTTGCATGGTATTCCATAATAACCTTCCCTCTTAACATTTATAAATGATATGTGAAGTCTCGTATCATTTCAATAGTCCCCAATTAAATTTGATTTTTTTGACCGAAACTAGTGTATAATATACTATGATTTTTGACCGAAACTTGCATTTCGAAAGGTTTCATAGAATATAATTTTCAAATGATTTTTTTGCATGGACTTCCTTCATAACCTTCCCTCTTAACATATATAAATGATATGTGAAGTCTTGTATCATTTCAAATAGTCCCTAATTAAATTTTATTTTTTTGACCAAAACTAGTATAAACTAGTGTATAGTATACTATGATTTTTGACCGAAACTTGCATTTCGAAAAGTGTCATCGAATCCAATTTTTGGATATTTTTTTATGGAATTCCATCATAACCTTCCCTCTTAACATATATAAATGATATGTGAAGTCTCTAATCATTTAAAATAATCCCCAATTAAATTTGATTTTTTTGACCGAAACTAGTGTATAATATACTTTGATTTTTGACTGTAATATGCATTTCGAAGAGTTTCATAGAATCTAATTTTTTGATAATCTTTTGCATCGACTTCCATCATAACCTTCCCTCGTAAAATATATAGATGATATGTGAAGTCTCGTATCATTTCAAACAGTCCCCGATTTAATTTATTTTTTTGACCGAAACTAGTAAATAATAACTATGATTTATTGACCTAAACTTATATTTCGAAACGTTTCATGGAATCTAATTATCATATGATTTTTTTTGCATGGTCTTCTGTCATAACCTTCCTTCTTATCATATATAAATGATATGTGAAGTCTCGTTTCATTTCAATAGTCCCCAACTAAATTTTATTTTTTTGACCCAAACTAGTGTATAATATACTATGCTTTTTGACCGAAACTCTCATTTCGAAAAGTTTCATAGAATATAATTTTAAGATGATTTTTTTGCATGGACTTCCATCATAACCGTCCCTCTTAACATATATAAATGACATGTGAAGTCTCGTATCATTTCAACTAGTCCCCAATTAAATTTGATTTTTTTGAACGAAACTAGTATAAACTAGTGTGTAGTATACTATGATTTTTTACCGAATCTTGCATTTCGAAAAGTGTCATCGAATCCAATTTTCGGATGATTTTTTTGCATGGACTTCCATCATAACCTTCCCTCTTAACATATATAAATGATATGTGAAGTCTAACATCATTTAAAATAGTCCCCAATTAAATTTGAATTTTTTGACTGAAACTAGTGTATAATATATTATGATTTTTGACCGAAACTTGCATTTCGAAAAGTTTCATAGAATCTAATTTTTCGATGAGTTTTTGCATGGAAGTAAATAATAACCCTCCCTCGTAAAATATATAAATGGTATGTAAAGTCTCATATCATTTCAAACAGTCCCCGATTTAATTTGATTTTTTTTGACCGAAACTAGTATATATAATACTATGATTAATTGACTTAAACTTTGATTACGAAAAGTTTCATAGAATCTAATTTTCAGATGATTTTTTTGCATGGTCTTCCATAATAACCTTCCCTCTTAATATATATAAATGATATGTGAAGTCTCGTATCATTTCAATAGTCCTCAATTAAATTTGATTTTTTTGACCGAAAATAGTGTATAATATACTATGATTTTGGACCGAAACTTGCATTTCGAAAGGTTTCATAGAATATAATTTTCAAATGATTTTTTTTGCATGGACTTCCTTCATAATCTTCCCTCTTAACATATATAAATGACATGTGAAGTCTCGTATCATTTCAACTAGTCCCCAATTAAATTAGATTTTTTTGAACGAAACTAGTATAAACTAGTGTGTAGTATACTATGATTTTTGACCGAATCTTGCATTTCGAAAAGTGTCATCGAATCCAATTTTCGGATGATTTTTTTGCATGGACCTCCATCATAACCTTCCCTCTTAACATATATAAATGATATGTGAAGTCTAACATCATTTAAAATAGTCCCCAATTAAATTTGAATTTTTTGACCAAAACTAGTGTATAATATATTATGCTTTTTTGACCGAAACTTGCATTTCGAAAAGTTTCATAGAATCTAATTTTTCGATGAGTTTTTGCATGGAAGTAAATAATAACCCTCCCTCGTAAAATATATAAATGGTATGTAAAGTCTCATATCATTTCAAACAGTCCCCGATTTAATTTGATTTTTTTGACCGAAACTAGTATATATAATACTATGATTAATTGACCTAAACTTTGACTACGAAAAGTTTCATAGAATCTAATTTTTAGATGATTTTTTTGCATGGTATTCCATAATAACCTACCCTCTTAACATTTATAAATGATATGTGAAGTCTCATATCTTTTCAATAGTCCCCAATTAAAATTGATTTTTTTGACCGAAACTAGTGTATAATATACTATGATTTTTGACCGAAACTTGCATTTCGAAAGGTTTCATAGAATATAATTTTCAAATGATTTTTTTTGCATGGACTTCCTTCATAACCTTCCCTCTTAACATATATAAATGATATGTGAAGTCTTGTATCATTTCAAATAGTCCCTAATTAAATTTTATTTTTTTGACCGAAACTAGTATAAATTAGTGTATAGTATACTATGATTTTTGATCGAAACTTGCATTTCGAAAAGTGTCATCGAATCCAATTTTCAGATGATTTTTTTGCATGGATTTCCATCATAACCTTCCCTCTTAACATATATAAATGATATGTGAAGTCTCTAATCATTTAAAATAATCTCCAATTAAATTTGATTTTTTTGACCGAAACTAGTGTATAATATACTTTGATTTTTGACTGTAATATGCATTTCGAAGAGTTTCATAGAATCTAATTTTTTGATAATTTTTTGCATCGACTTCCATCATAACCTTCCCTCGTAAAATATATAGATGATATGTGAAGTCTCGTATCATTTCAAACAGTCCCGGATTTAATTTATTTTTTTGACCGAAACTAGTAAATAATAACTATGATTTATTGACCTAAACTTATATTTCGAAACGTTTCATGGAATCTAATTATCATATGATTTTTTTTGCATGGTCTTCCGTCATAACCTTCCTTCTTATCATATATAATTGATATGTGAAGTCTCGTTTCATTTCAATAGTCCCCAACTAAATTTTATTTTTTTGACCGAAACTAGTGTATAATATACTATGCTTTTTGACTGAAACTCTCATTTCGAAAAGTTTCATAGAATATAATTTTAAGATGATTTTTTTGCATGGACTTCCATCATAACCTTCCCTCTTAACATATATAAATGACATGTGAAGTCTAGTATCATTTCAACTAGTCCCCAATTCAATTTGATTTTTTTGACCGAAACTAGTATAAACTAGTGTGTAGTATAATATGATTTTTGACCGAATCTTGCATTTCGAAAAGTGTCATCGAATCCAATTTTCGGATGATTTTTTTGCATGGAATTAGATCATAACCTTCCCTCTTAACATATATAAATGATATGTGAAGTCTCACATCATTTAAAATAGTCCCCAATTAAATTTGAATTTTTTGACCGAAACTAGTGTATAATATGTTATGATTTTTGACCGAAACTTGCATTTCGAAAAGTTTCATAGAATCTAATTTTTCGTTGAGTTTTTGCATGGAAGTAAATAATAACCCTCCCTCGTAAAATATATAAATGGTATGTAAAGTCTCATATCATTTCAAATAGTCCCCGATTTAATTTGATTTTTTTGACCGAAACTAGTATATATAATACTATGATTAATTGACCTAAACTTTGACTACGAAAAGTTTCATAGAATCTACTTTTTAGATGATTTTTTTGCATGGTATTCCATAATAACCTTACCTCTTAACATTTATAAATGATATGTGAAGTCTCGTATCTTTTCAATAGTCCCCAATTAAAATTGATTTTTTTTGACCGAAACTAGTGTATAATATACTATGATTTTTGACCGAAACTTGCATTTCGAAAGGTTTCATAGAATATAATTTTCAAATGATTTTTTTTGCATGGACTTCCTTCATAACCTTCCCTCTTAACATATATAAATGATATGTGAAGTCTTGTATCATTTCAAATAGTCCCTAATTAAATTTTATTTTTTTGACCGAAACTAGTATAAATTAGTGTATAGTATACTATGATTTTTGATCGAAACTTGCATTTCGAAAAGTGTCATCGAATCCAATTTTCGGATGATTTTTTTGCATGGATTTCCATCATAACCTTCCCTCTTAACATATATAAATGATATGTGAAGTCTCTAATCATTTAAAATAATCTCCAATTAAATTTGATTTTTTTGACCGAAACTAGTGTATAATATACTTTGATTTTTGACTGTAATATGCATTTCGAAGAGTTTCATAGAATCTAATTTTTTGATAATTTTTTGCATCGACTTCCATCATAACCTTCCCTCGTAAAATATATAGATGATATGTGAAGTCTCGTATCATTTCAAACAGTCCCGAATTTAATTTATTTTTTTGACCGAAACTAGTAAATAATAACTATGATTTATTGACCTAAACTTATATTTCGAAACGTTTCATGGAATCTAATTATCATATGATTTTTTTTGCATGGTCTTCCGTCATAACCTTCCTTCTTATCATATATAAATGATATGTGAAGTCTTGTTTCATTTCAATAGTCCCCAACTAAATTTTATTTTTTTGACCGAAACTAGTGTATAATATACTATGCTTTTTGACCGAAACTCTCATTTCGAAAAGTTTCATAGAATATAATTTTAAGATGATTTTCTTGCATGGACTTCCATCATAACCTTCCCTCTTAACATATATAAATGACATGTGAAGTCTCGTATCATTTCAACTAGTCCCCAATTAAATTTGATTTTTTTGACCGAAACTAGTATAAACTAGTGTGTAGTATAATATGATTTTTGACCGAATCTTGCATTTCGAAAAGTGTCATCGAATCCAATTTTCGGATGATTTTTTTGCATGGAATTCCATCATAACCTTCCCTCTTAACATATATAAATGATATGTGAAGTCTCACATCATTTAAAATAGTCCCCAATTAAATTTGAATTTTTTGACCGAAACTAGTGTATAATATGTTATGATTTTTGACCGAAACTTGCATTTCGAAAAGTTTCATAGAATCTAATTTTTCGTTGAGTTTTTGCATGGAAGTAAATAATAACCCTCCCTCATAAAATATATAAATGGTATGTAAAGTCTCATATCATTTCAAACAGTCCCCGATTTAATTTGATTTTTTTGACCGAAACTAGTATATATAATACTATGATTAATTGACCTAAACTTTGACTACGAAAAGTTTCATAGAATCTAATTTTCAGATGATTTGTTTGCATGGTATTCCATAATAACCTTCCCTCTTAACATTTATAAATGATATGTGAAGTCTCGTATCATTTCAATAGTCCCCAATTAAATTTGATTTTTTTGACCGAAACTAGTGTATAATATACTATGATTTTTGACCGAAACTTGCATTTCGAAAGGTTTCATAGAATATAATTTTCAAATGATTTTTTTGCATGGACTTCCTTCATAACCTTCCCTCTTAACATATATAAATGATATGTGAAGTCTTGTATCATTTCAAATAGTCCCTAATTAAATTTTATTTTTTTGACCAAAACTAGTATAAACTAGTGTATAGTATACTATGATTTTTGACCGAAACTTGCATTTCGAAAAGTGTCATCGAATCCAATTTTTGGATATTTTTTTATGGAATTCCATCATAACCTTCCCTCTTAACATATATAAATGATATGTGAAGTCTCTAATCATTTAAAATAATCCCCAATTAAATTTGATTTTTTGACCGAAACTAGTGTATAATATACTTTGATTTTTGACTGTAATATGCATTTCGAAGAGTTTCATAGAATCTAATTTTTTGATAATCTTTTGCATCGACTTCCATCATAACCTTCCCTCGTAAAATATATAGATGATATGTGAAGTCTCGTATCATTTCAAACAGTCCCCGATTTAATTTATTTTTTTGACCGAAACTAGTAAATAATAACTATGATTTATTGACCTAAACTTATATTTCGAAACGTTTCATGGAATCTAATTATCATATGATTTTTTTTGCATGGTCTTCTGTCATAACCTTCCTTCTTATCATATATAAATGATATGTGAAGTCTCGTTTCATTTCAATAGTCCCCAACTAAATTTTATTTTTTTGACCCAAACTAGTGTATAATATACTATGCTTTTTGACCGAAACTCTCATTTCGAAAAGTTTCATAGAATATAATTTTAAGATGATTTTTTTGCATGGACTTCCATCATAACCGTCCCTCTTAACATATATAAATGACATGTGAAGTCTCGTATCATTTCAACTAGTCCCCAATTAAATTTGATTTTTTTGAACGAAACTAGTATAAACTAGTGTGTAGTATACTATGATTTTTTACCGAATCTTGCATTTCGAAAAGTGTCATCGAATCCAATTTTCGGATGATTTTTTTGCATGGACTTCCATCATAACCTTCCCTCTTAACATATATAAATGATATGTGAAGTCTAACATCATTTAAAATAGTCCCCAATTAAATTTGAATTTTTTGACTGAAACTAGTGTATAATATATTATGATTTTTGACCGAAACTTGCATTTCGAAAAGTTTCATAGAATCTAATTTTTCGATGAGTTTTTGCATGGAAGTAAATAATAACCCTCCCTCGTAAAATATATAAATGGTATGTAAAGTCTCATATCATTTCAAACAGTCCCCGATTTAATTTGATTTTTTTTGACCGAAACTAGTATATATAATACTATGATTAATTGACTTAAACTTTGATTACGAAAAGTTTCATAGAATCTAATTTTCAGATGATTTTTTTGCATGGTCTTCCATAATAACCTTCCCTCTTAACATATATAAATGATATGTGAAGTCTCGTATCATTTCAATAGTCCTCAATTAAATTTGATTTTTTTGACCGAAAATAGTGTATAATATACTATGATTTTGGACCGAAACTTGCATTTCGAAAGGTTTCATAGAATATAATTTTCAAATGATTTTTTTTGCATGGACTTCCTTCATAATCTTCCCTCTTAACATATATAAATGATATGTGAAGTCTTGTATCATTTCAAATAGTCCCTAATTAAATTTTATTTTTTTGACCTAAACTAGTATAAACTAGTGTATAGTATACTATGATTTTTGACCGAAACTTGCATTTCGAAAAGTGTCATCGAATCAAATTTTCGGATGATTTTTTTGCATGGACTTCCATCATAATCTTCCCTCTTAACATATATAAATGATATGTGAAGTCTCTAATCATTTAAAATAATCCCCAATTAAATTTGATTTTTTTGACCGAAACTAGTGTATAATATACTTTGATTTTTGACTGTAATATGCATTTCGAAGAGTTTCATAGAATCTAATTTTTTGATAATTTTTTGCATCGACTTCCATCATAACCTTCCCTCGTAAAATATATAGATGATATGTGAAGTCTCGTATCATTTCAAACAGTCCCCGATTTAATTTATTTTTTTGACCGAAACTAGTAAATAATAACTATGATTTATTGACCTAAACTTATATTTCGAAACGTTTCATGGAATCTAATTATCATATGATTTTTTTTGCATGGTCTTCTGTCATAACCTTCCTTCTTATCATATATAAATGATATGTGAAGTCTCGTTTCATTTCAATAGTCCCCAACTAAATTTTATTTTTTTGACCCAAACTAGTGTATAATATACTATGCTTTTTGACCGAAACTCTCATTTCGAAAAGTTTCATAGAATATAATTTTAAGATGATTTTTTTGCATGGACTTCCATCATAACCGTCCCTCTTAACATATATAAATGACATGTGAAGTCTCGTATCATTTCAACTAGTCCCCAATTAAATTTGATTTTTTTGAACGAAACTAGTATAAACTAGTGTGTAGTATACTATGATTTTTTACCGAATCTTGCATTTCGAAAAGTGTCATCGAATCCAATTTTCGGATGATTTTTTTGCATGGACTTCCATCATAACCTTCCCTCTTAACATATATAAATGATATGTGAAGTCTAACATCATTTAAAATAGTCCCCAATTAAATTTGAATTTTTTGACTGAAACTAGTGTATAATATATTATGATTTTTGACCGAAACTTGCATTTCGAAAAGTTTCATAGAATCTAATTTTTCGATGAGTTTTTGCATGGAAGTAAATAATAACCCTCCCTCGTAAAATATATAAATGGTATGTAAAGTCTCATATCATTTCAAACAGTCCCCGATTTAATTTGATTTTTTTTGACCGAAACTAGTATATATAATACTATGATTAATTGACTTAAACTTTGATTACGAAAAGTTTCATAGAATCTAATTTTCAGATGATTTTTTTGCATGGTCTTCCATAATAACCTTCCCTCTTAACATATATAAATGATATGTGAAGTCTCGTATCATTTCAATAGTCCTCAATTAAATTTGATTTTTTTGACCGAAAATAGTGTATAATATACTATGATTTTGGACCGAAACTTGCATTTCGAAAGGTTTCATAGAATATAATTTTCAAATGATTTTTTTTGCATGGACTTCCTTCATAATCTTCCCTCTTAACATATATAAATGATATGTGAAGTCTTGTATCATTTCAAATAGTCCCTAATTAAATTTTATTTTTTTGACCTAAACTAGTATAAACTAGTGTATAGTATACTATGATTTTTGACCGAAACTTGCATTTCGAAAAGTGTCATCGAATCAAATTTTCGGATGATTTTTTTGCATGGACTTCCATCATAATCTTCCCTCTTAACATATATAAATGATATGTGAAGTCTCTAATCATTTAAAATAATCCCCAATTAAATTTGATTTTTTTGACCGAAAGTAGTGTATAATATACTTTGATTTTTGACTGTAATATGCATTTCGAAGAGTTTCATAGAATCTAATTTTTTGATAATTTTTTGCATCGACTTCCATCATAACCTTCCCTCGTAAAATATATAGATGATATGTGATGTCTCGTATCATTTCAAACAGTCCCCGATTTAATTTATTTTTTTGACCGAAACTAGTAAATAATAACTATGATTTATTGACCTAAACTTATATTTCGAAACGTTTCATGGAATCTAATTATCATATGATTTTTTTTGCATGGTCTTCTGTCATAACCTTCCTTCTTATCATATATAAATGATATGTGAAGTCTCGTTTCATTTCAATAGTCCCCAACTAAATTTTATTTTTTTGACCGAAACTAGTGTATAATATACTATGCTTTTTGACCGAAACTCTCATTTCGAAAAGTTTCATAGAATATAATTTTAAGATGATTTTTTTGCATGGACTTCCATCATAACCTTCCCTCTTAACATATATAAATGACATGTGAAGTCTCGTATCATTTCAACTAGTCCCCAATTAAATTTGATTTTTTTGAACGAAACTAGTATAAACTAGTGTGTAGTATACTATGATTTTTGACCGAATCTTGCATTTCGAAAAGTGTCATCGAATCCAATTTTCGGATGATTTTTTTGCATGGACTTCCATCATAACCTTCCCTCTTAACATATATAAATGATATGTGAAGTCTAACATCATTTAAAATAGTCCCCAATTAAATTTGAATTTTTTGACCAAAACTAGTGTATAATATATTATGATTTTTGACCGAAACTTGCATTTCGAAAAGTTTCATAGAATCTAATTTTTCGATGAGTTTTTGCATGGAAGTAAATAATAACCCTCCCTCGTAAAATATATAAATGGTATGTAAAGTCTCATATCATTTCAAACAGTCCCCGATTTAATTTGATTTTTTTGACCGAAACTAGTATATATAATACTATGATTAATTGACCTAAACTTTGACTACGAAAAGTTTCATAGAATCTAATTTTTAGATGATTTTTTTGCATGGTATTCCATAATAACCTTCCCTCTTAACATTTATAAATGATATGTGAAGTCTCATATCTTTTCAATAGTCCCCAATTAAAATTGATTTTTTTGACCGAAACTAGTGTATAATATACTATGATTTTTGACCGAAACTTGCATTTCGAAAGGTTTCATAGAATATAATTTTCAAATGATTTTTTTTGCATGGACTTCCTTCATAATCTTCCCTCTTAACATATATAAATGATATGTGAAGTCTTGTATCATTTCAAATAGTCCCTAATTAAATTTTATTTTTTTGACCTAAACTAGTATAAACTAGTGTATAGTATACTATGATTTTTGACCGAAACTTGCATTTCGAAAAGTGTCATCGAATCAAATTTTCGGATGATTTTTTTGCATGGACTTCCATCATAACCTTCCCTCTTAACATATATAAATGATATGTGAAGTCTCTAATCATTTAAAATAATCCCCAATTAAATTTGATTTTTTTGACCGAAACTAGTGTATAATATACTTTGATTTTTTACTGTAATATGCATTTCGAAGAGTTTCATAGAATCTAATTTTTTGATAATCTTTTGCATCGACTTCCATCATAACCTTCCCTCGTAAAATATATAGATGATATGTGAAGTCTCGTATCATTTCAAACAGTCCCCGATTTAATTTATTTTTTTGACCGAAACTAGTAAATAATAACTATGATTTATTGACCTAAACTTATATTTCGAAACGTTTCATGGAATCTAATTATCATATGATTTTTTTTGCATGGTCTTCTGTCATAACCTTCCTTCTTATCATATATAAATGATATGTGAAGTCTCGTTTCATTTCAATAGTCCCCAACTAAATTTTATTTTTTTGACCCAAACTAGTGTATAATATACTATGCTTTTTGACCGAAACTCTCATTTCGAAAAGTTTCATAGAATATAATTTTAAGATGATTTTTTTGCATGGACTTCCATCATAACCGTCCCTCTTAACATATATAAATGACATGTGAAGTCTCGTATCATTTCAACTAGTCCCCAATTAAATTTGATTTTTTTGAACGAAACTAGTATAAACTAGTGTGTAGTATACTATGATTTTTTACCGAATCTTGCATTTCGAAAAGTGTCATCGAATCCAATTTTCGGATGATTTTTTTGCATGGACTTCCATCATAACCTTCCCTCTTAACATATATAAATGATATGTGAAGTCTAACATCATTTAAAATAGTCCCCAATTAAATTTGAATTTTTTGACTGAAACTAGTGTATAATATATTATGATTTTTGACCGAAACTTGCATTTCGAAAAGTTTCATAGAATCTAATTTTTCGATGAGTTTTTGCATGGAAGTAAATAATAACCCTCCCTCGTAAAATATATAAATGGTATGTAAAGTCTCATATCATTTCAAACAGTCCCCGATTTAATTTGATTTTTTTTGACCGAAACTAGTATATATAATACTATGATTAATTGACTTAAACTTTGATTACGAAAAGTTTCATAGAATCTAATTTTCAGATGATTTTTTTGCATGGTCTTCCATAATAACCTTCCCTCTTAACATATATAAATGATATGTGAAGTCTCGTATCATTTCAATAGTCCTCAATTAAATTTGATTTTTTTGACCGAAAATAGTGTATAATATACTATGATTTTGGACCGAAACTTGCATTTCGAAAGGTTTCATAGAATATAATTTTCAAATGATTTTTTTTGCATGGACTTCCTTCATAATCTTCCCTCTTAACATATATAAATGATATGTGAAGTCTTGTATCATTTCAAATAGTCCCTAATTAAATTTTATTTTTTTGACCTAAACTAGTATAAACTAGTGTATAGTATACTATGATTTTTGACCGAAACTTGCATTTCGAAAAGTGTCATCGAATCAAATTTTCGGATGATTTTTTTGCATGGACTTCCATCATAATCTTCCCTCTTAACATATATAAATGATATGTGAAGTCTCTAATCATTTAAAATAATCCCCAATTAAATTTGATTTTTTTGACCGAAACTAGTGTATAATATACTTTGATTTTTGACTGTAATATGCATTTCGAAGAGTTTCATAGAATCTAATTTTTTGATAATTTTTTGCATCGACTTCCATCATAACCTTCCCTCGTAAAATATATAGATGATATGTGAAGTCTCGTATCATTTCAAACAGTCCCCGATTTAATTTATTTTTTTGACCGAAACTAGTAAATAATAACTATGATTTATTGACCTAAACTTATATTTCGAAACGTTTCATGGAATCTAATTATCATATGATTTTTTTTGCATGGTCTTCTGTCATAACCTTCCTTCTTATCATATATAAATGATATGTGAAGTCTCGTTTCATTTCAATAGTCCCCAACTAAATTTTATTTTTTTGACCGAAACTAGTGTATAATATACTATGCTTTTTGACCGAAACTCTCATTTCGAAAAGTTTCATAGAATATAATTTTAAGATGATTTTTTTGCATGGACTTCCATCATAACCTTCCCTCTTAACATATATAAATGACATGTGAAGTCTCGTATCATTTCAACTAGTCCCCAAGTAAATTTGATTTTTTTGAACGAAACTAGTATAAACTAGTGTGTAGTATACTATGATTTTTGACCGAATCTTGCATTTCGAAAAGTGTCATCGAATCCAATTTTCGGATGATTTTTTTGCATGGACTTCCATCATAACCTTCCCTCTTAACATATATAAATGATATGTGAAGTCTAACATCATTTAAAATAGTCCCCAATTAAATTTGAATTTTTTGACCAAAACTAGTGTATAATATATTATGATTTTTGACCGAAACTTGCATTTCGAAAAGTTTCATAGAATCTAATTTTTCGATGAGTTTTTGCATGGAAGTAAATAATAACCCTCCCTCGTAAAATATATAAATGGTATGTAAAGTCTCATATCATTTCAAACAGTCCCCGATTTAATTTGATTTTTTTGACCGAAACTAGTATATATAATACTATGATTAATTGACCTAAACTTTGACTACGAAAAGTTTCATAGAATCTAATTTTTAGATGATTTTTTTGCATGGTATTCCATAATAACCTTCCCTCTTAACATTTATAAATGATATGTGAAGTCTCATATCTTTTCAATAGTCCCCAATTAAAATTGATTTTTTTGACCGAAACTAGTGTATAATATACTATGATTTTTGACCGAAACTTGCATTTCGAAAGGTTTCATAGAATATAATTTTCAAATGATTTTTTTTGCATGGACTTCCTTCATAACCTTCCCTCTTAACATATATAAATGATATGTGAAGTCTTGTATCATTTCAAATAGTCCCTAATTAAATTTTATTTTTTTGACCGAAACTAGTATAAATTAGTGTATAGTATACTATGATTTTTGATCGAAACATGCATTTCGAAAAGTGTCATCGAATCCAATTTTCGGATGATTTTTTTGCATGGATTTCCATCATAACCTTCCCTCTTAACATATATAAATGATATGTGAAGTCTCTAATCATTTAAAATAATCTCCAATTAAATTTGATTTTTTTGACCGAAACTAGTGTATAATATACTTTGATTTTTGACTGTAATATGCATTTCGAAGAGTTTCATAGAATCTAATTTTTTGATAATTTTTTGCATCGACTTCCATCATAACCTTCCCTCGTAAAATATATAGATGATATGTGAAGTCTCGTATCATTTCAAACAGTCCCGGATTTAATTTATTTTTTTGACCGAAATTAGTAAATAATAACTATGATTTATTGACCTAAACTTATATTTCGAAACGTTTCATGGAATCTAATTATCATATGATTTTTTTTGCATGGTCTTCCGTCATAACCTTCCTTCTTATCATATATAAATGATATGTGAAGTCTCGTTTCATTTCAATAGTCCCCAACTAAATTTTATTTTTTTGACCGAAACTAGTGTATAATATACTATGCTTTTTGACCGAAACTCTCATTTCGAAAAGTTTCATAGAATATAATTTTAAGATGATTTTTTTGCATGGACTTCCATCATAACCGTCCCTCTTAACATATATAAATGACATGTGAAGTCTCGTATCATTTCAACTAGTCCCCAATTAAATTTGATTTTTTTGAACGAAACTAGTATAAACTAGTGTGTAGTATACTATGATTTTTTACCGAATCTTGCATTTCGAAAAGTGTCATCGAATCCAATTTTCGGATGATTTTTTTGCATGGACTTCCATCATAACCTTCCCTCTTAACATATATAAATGATATGTGAAGTCTAACATCATTTAAAATAGTCCCCAATTAAATTTGAATTTTTTGACTGAAACTAGTGTATAATATTTTATGATTTTTGACCGAAACTTGCATTTCGAAAAGTTTCATAGAATCTAATTTTTCGATGAGTTTTTGCATGGAAGTAAATAATAACCCTCCCTCGTAAAATATATAAATGGTATGTAAAGTCTCATATCATTTCAAACAGTCCCCGATTTAATTTGATTTTTTTTGACCGAAACTAGTATATATAATACTATGATTAATTGACTTAAACTTTGATTACGAAATGTTTCATAGAATCTAATTTTCAGATGATTTTTTTGCATGGTCTTCCATAATAACCTTCCCTCTTAACATATATAAATGATATGTGAAGTCTCGTATCATTTCAATAGTCCTCAATTAAATTTGATTTTTTTGACCGAAAATAGTGTATAATATACTATGATTTTGGACCGAAACTTGCATTTCGAAAGGTTTCATAGAATATAATTTTCAAATGATTTTTTTTGCATGGACTTCCTTCATAATCTTCCCTCTTAACATATATAAATGATATGTGAAGTCTTGTATCATTTCAAATAGTCCCTAATTAAATTTTATTTTTTTGACCTAAACTAGTATAAACTAGTGTATAGTATACTATGATTTTTGACCGAAACTTGCATTTCGAAAAGTGTCATCGAATCAAATTTTCGGATGATTTTTTTGCATGGACTTCCATCATAACCTTCCCTCTTAACATATATAAATGATATGTGAAGTCTCTAATCATTTAAAATAATCCCCAATTAAATTTGATTTTTTTGACCGAAACTAGTGTATAATATGCTTTGATTTTTGACTGTAATATGCATTTCGAAGAGTTTCATAGAATCTAATTTTTTGATAATCTTTTGCATCGACTTCCATCATAACCTTCCCTCGTAAAATATATAGATGATATGTGAAGTCTCGTATCATTTCAAACAGTCCCCGATTTAATTTATTTTTTTGACCGAAACTAGTAAATAATAACTATGATTTATTGACCTAAACTTATATTTCGAAACGTTTCATGGAATCTAATTATCATATGATTTTTTTTGCATGGTCTTCTGTCATAACCTTCCTTCTTATCATATATAAATGATATGTGAAGTCTCGTTTCATTTCAATAGTCCCCAACTAAATTTTATTTTTTTGACCGAAACTAGTGTATAATATACTATGCTTTTTGACCGAAACTCTCATTTCGAAAAGTTTCATAGAATATAATTTTAAGATGATTTTTTTGCATGGACTTCCATCATAACCTTCCCTCTTAACATATATAAATGACATGTGAAGTCTCGTATCATTTCAACTAGTCCCCAATTAAATTTGATTTTTTTGAACGAAACTAGTATAAACTAGTGTGTAGTATACTATGATTTTTGACCGAATCTTGCATTTCGAAAAGTGTCATCGAATCCAATTTTCGGATGATTTTTTTGCATGGACTTCCATCATAACCTTCCCTCTTAACATATATAAATGATATGTGAAGTCTAACATCATTTAAAATAGTCCCCAATTAAATTTGAATTTTTTGACCAAAACTAGTGTATAATATATTATGATTTTTGACCGAAACTTGCATTTCGAAAAGTTTCATAGAATCTAATTTTTCGATGAGTTTTTGCATGGAAGTAAATAATAACCCTCCCTCGTAAAATATATAAATGGTATGTAAAGTCTCATATCATTTCAAACAGTCCCCGATTTAATTTGATTTTTTTGACCGAAACTAGTATATATAATACTATGATTAATTGACCTAAACTTTGACTACGAAAAGTTTCATAGAATCTAATTTTTAGATGATTTTTTTGCATGGTATTCCATAATAACCTTCCCTCTTAACATTTATAAATGATATGTGAAGTCTCATATCTTTTCAATAGTCCCCAATTAAAATTGATTTTTTTGACCGAAACTAGTGTATAATATACTATGATTTTTGACCGAAACTTGCATTTCGAAAGGTTTCATAGAATATAATTTTCAAATGATTTTTTTTGCATGGACTTCCTTCATAATCTTCCCTCTTAACATATATAAATGATATGTGAAGTCTTGTATCATTTCAAATAGTCCCTAATTAAATTTTATTTTTTTGACCTAAACTAGTATAAACTAGTGTATAGTATACTATGATTTTTGACCGAAACTTGCATTTCGAAAAGTGTCATCGAATCAAATTTTCGGATGATTTTTTTGCATGGACTTCCATCATAACCTTCCCTCTTAACATATATAAATGATATGTGAAGTCTCTAATCATTTAAAATAATCCCCAATTAAATTTGATTTTTTTGACCGAAACTAGTGTATAATATACTTTGATTTTTTACTGTAATATGCATTTCGAAGAGTTTCATAGAATCTAATTTTTTGATAATCTTTTGCATCGACTTCCATCATAACCTTCCCTCGTAAAATATATAGATGATATGTGAAGTCTCGTATCATTTCAAACAGTCCCCGATTTAATTTATTTTTTTGACCGAAACTAGTAAATAATAACTATGATTTATTGACCTAAACTTATATTTCGAAACGTTTCATGGAATCTAATTATCATATGATTTTTTTTGCATGGTCTTCTGTCATAACCTTCCTTCTTATCATATATAAATGATATGTGAAGTCTCGTTTCATTTCAATAGTCCCCAACTAAATTTTATTTTTTTGACCCAAACTAGTGTATAATATACTATGCTTTTTGACCGAAACTCTCATTTCGAAAAGTTTCATAGAATATAATTTTAAGATGATTTTTTTGCATGGACTTCCATCATAACCGTCCCTCTTAACATATATAAATGACATGTGAAGTCTCGTATCATTTCAACTAGTCCCCAATTAAATTTGATTTTTTTGAACGAAACTAGTATAAACTAGTGTGTAGTATACTATGATTTTTTACCGAATCTTGCATTTCGAAAAGTGTCATCGAATCCAATTTTCGGATGATTTTTTTGCATGGACTTCCATCATAACCTTCCCTCTTAACATATATAAATGATATGTGAAGTCTAACATCATTTAAAATAGTCCCCAATTAAATTTGAATTTTTTGACTGAAACTAGTGTATAATATATTATGATTTTTGACCGAAACTTGCATTTCGAAAAGTTTCATAGAATCTAATTTTTCGATGAGTTTTTGCATGGAAGTAAATAATAACCCTCCCTCGTAAAATATATAAATGGTATGTAAAGTCTCATATCATTTCAAACAGTCCCCGATTTAATTTGATTTTTTTTGACCGAAACTAGTATATATAATACTATGATTAATTGACTTAAACTTTGATTACGAAAAGTTTCATAGAATCTAATTTTCAGATGATTTTTTTGCATGGTCTTCCATAATAACCTTCCCTCTTAACATATATAAATGATATGTGAAGTCTCGTATCATTTCAATAGTCCTCAATTAAATTTGATTTTTTTGACCGAAAATAGTGTATAATATACTATGATTTTGGACCGAAACTTGCATTTCGAAAGGTTTCATAGAATATAATTTTCAAATGATTTTTTTTGCATGGACTTCCTTCATAATCTTCCCTCTTAACATATATAAATGATATGTGAAGTCTTGTATCATTTCAAATAGTCCCTAATTAAATTTTATTTTTTTGACCTAAACTAGTATAAACTAGTGTATAGTATACTATGATTTTTGACCGAAACTTGCATTTCGAAAAGTGTCATCGAATCAAATTTTCGGATGATTTTTTTGCATGGACTTCCATCATAATCTTCCCTCTTAACATATATAAATGATATGTGAAGTCTCTAATCATTTAAAATAATCCCCAATTAAATTTGATTTTTTTGACCGAAACTAGTGTATAATATACTTTGATTTTTGACTGTAATATGCATTTCGAAGAGTTTCATAGAATCTAATTTTTTGATAATTTTTTGCATCGACTTCCATCATAACCTTCCCTCGTAAAATATATAGATGATATGTGAAGTCTCGTATCATTTCAAACAGTCCCCGATTTAATTTATTTTTTTGACCGAAACTAGTAAATAATAACTATGATTTATTGACCTAAACTTATATTTCGAAACGTTTCATGGAATCTAATTATCATATGATTTTTTTTGCATGGTCTTCTGTCATAACCTTCCTTCTTATCATATATAAATGATATGTGAAGTCTCGTTTCATTTCAATAGTCCCCAACTAAATTTTATTTTTTTGACCGAAACTAGTGTATAATATACTATGCTTTTTGACCGAAACTCTCATTTCGAAAAGTTTCATAGAATATAATTTTAAGATGATTTTTTTGCATGGACTTCCATCATAACCTTCCCTCTTAACATATATAAATGACATGTGAAGTCTCGTATCATTTCAACTAGTCCCCAAGTAAATTTGATTTTTTTGAACGAAACTAGTATAAACTAGTGTGTAGTATACTATGATTTTTGACCGAATCTTGCATTTCGAAAAGTGTCATCGAATCCAATTTTCGGATGATTTTTTTGCATGGACTTCCATCATAACCTTCCCTCTTAACATATATAAATGATATGTGAAGTCTAACATCATTTAAAATAGTCCCCAATTAAATTTGAATTTTTTGACCAAAACTAGTGTATAATATATTATGATTTTTGACCGAAACTTGCATTTCGAAAAGTTTCATAGAATCTAATTTTTCGATGAGTTTTTGCATGGAAGTAAATAATAACCCTCCCTCGTAAAATATATAAATGGTATGTAAAGTCTCATATCATTTCAAACAGTCCCCGATTTAATTTGATTTTTTTGACCGAAACTAGTATATATAATACTATGATTAATTGACCTAAACTTTGACTACGAAAAGTTTCATAGAATCTAATTTTTAGATGATTTTTTTGCATGGTATTCCATAATAACCTTCCCTCTTAACATTTATAAATGATATGTGAAGTCTCATATCTTTTCAATAGTCCCCAATTAAAATTGATTTTTTTGACCGAAACTAGTGTATAATATACTATGATTTTTGACCGAAACTTGCATTTCGAAAGGTTTCATAGAATATAATTTTCAAATGATTTTTTTTGCATGGACTTCCTTCATAACCTTCCCTCTTAACATATATAAATGATATGTGAAGTCTTGTATCATTTCAAATAGTCCCTAATTAAATTTTATTTTTTTGACCGAAACTAGTATAAATTAGTGTATAGTATACTATGATTTTTGATCGAAACATGCATTTCGAAAAGTGTCATCGAATCCAATTTTCGGATGATTTTTTTGCATGGATTTCCATCATAACCTTCCCTCTTAACATATATAAATGATATGTGAAGTCTCTAATCATTTAAAATAATCTCCAATTAAATTTGATTTTTTTGACCGAAACTAGTGTATAATATACTTTGATTTTTGACTGTAATATGCATTTCGAAGAGTTTCATAGAATCTAATTTTTTGATAATTTTTTGCATCGACTTCCATCATAACCTTCCCTCGTAAAATATATAGATGATATGTGAAGTCTCGTATCATTTCAAACAGTCCCGGATTTAATTTATTTTTTTGACCGAAATTAGTAAATAATAACTATGATTTATTGACCTAAACTTATATTTCGAAACGTTTCATGGAATCTAATTATCATATGATTTTTTTTGCATGGTCTTCCGTCATAACCTTCCTTCTTATCATATATAAATGATATGTGAAGTCTCGTTTCATTTCAATAGTCCCCAACTAAATTTTATTTTTTTGACCGAAACTAGTGTATAATATACTATGCTTTTTGACCGAAACTCTCATTTCGAAAAGTTTCATAGAATATAATTTTAAGATGATTTTTTTGCATGGACTTCCATCATAACCGTCCCTCTTAACATATATAAATGACATGTGAAGTCTCGTATCATTTCAACTAGTCCCCAATTAAATTTGATTTTTTTGAACGAAACTAGTATAAACTAGTGTGTAGTATACTATGATTTTTTACCGAATCTTGCATTTCGAAAAGTGTCATCGAATCCAATTTTCGGATGATTTTTTTGCATGGACTTCCATCATAACCTTCCCTCTTAACATATATAAATGATATGTGAAGTCTAACATCATTTAAAATAGTCCCCAATTAAATTTGAATTTTTTGACTGAAACTAGTGTATAATATTTTATGATTTTTGACCGAAACTTGCATTTCGAAAAGTTTCATAGAATCTAATTTTTCGATGAGTTTTTGCATGGAAGTAAATAATAACCCTCCCTCGTAAAATATATAAATGGTATGTAAAGTCTCATATCATTTCAAACAGTCCCCGATTTAATTTGATTTTTTTTGACCGAAACTAGTATATATAATACTATGATTAATTGACTTAAACTTTGATTACGAAATGTTTCATAGAATCTAATTTTCAGATGATTTTTTTGCATGGTCTTCCATAATAACCTTCCCTCTTAACATATATAAATGATATGTGAAGTCTCGTATCATTTCAATAGTCCTCAATTAAATTTGATTTTTTTGACCGAAAATAGTGTATAATATACTATGATTTTGGACCGAAACTTGCATTTCGAAAGGTTTCATAGAATATAATTTTCAAATGATTTTTTTTGCATGGACTTCCTTCATAATCTTCCCTCTTAACATATATAAATGATATGTGAAGTCTTGTATCATTTCAAATAGTCCCTAATTAAATTTTATTTTTTTGACCTAAACTAGTATAAACTAGTGTATAGTATACTATGATTTTTGACCGAAACTTGCATTTCGAAAAGTGTCATCGAATCAAATTTTCGGATGATTTTTTTGCATGGACTTCCATCATAACCTTCCCTCTTAACATATATAAATGATATGTGAAGTCTCTAATCATTTAAAATAATCCCCAATTAAATTTGATTTTTTTGACCGAAACTAGTGTATAATATGCTTTGATTTTTGACTGTAATATGCATTTCGAAGAGTTTCATAGAATCTAATTTTTTGATAATCTTTTGCATCGACTTCCATCATAACCTTCCCTCGTAAAATATATAGATGATATGTGAAGTCTCGTATCATTTCAAACAGTCCCCGATTTAATTTATTTTTTTGACCGAAACTAGTAAATAATAACTATGATTTATTGACCTAAACTTATATTTCGAAACGTTTCATGGAATCTAATTATCATATGATTTTTTTTGCATGGTCTTCTGTCATAACCTTCCTTCTTATCATATATAAATGATATGTGAAGTCTCGTTTCATTTCAATAGTCCCCAACTAAATTTTATTTTTTTGACCGAAACTAGTGTATAATATACTATGCTTTTTGACCGAAACTCTCATTTCGAAAAGTTTCATAGAATATAATTTTAAGATGATTTTTTTGCATGGACTTCCATCATAACCTTCCCTCTTAACATATATAAATGACATGTGAAGTCTCGTATCATTTCAACTAGTCCCCAATTAAATTTGATTTTTTTGAACGAAACTAGTATAAACTAGTGTGTAGTATACTATGATTTTTGACCGAATCTTGCATTTCGAAAAGTGTCATCGAATCCAATTTTCGGATGATTTTTTTGCATGGACTTCCATCATAACCTTCCCTCTTAACATATATAAATGATATGTGAAGTCTAACATCATTTAAAATAGTCCCCAATTAAATTTGAATTTTTTGACCGAAACTAGTGTATAATATATTATGATTTTTGACCGAAACTTGCATTTCGAAAAGTTTCATAGAATCTAATTTTTCGATGAGTTTTTGCATGGAAGTAAATAATAACCCTCCCTCGTAAAATATATAAATGGTATGTAAAGTCTCATATCATTTCAAACAGTCCCCGATTTAATTTGATTTTTTTGACCGAAACTAGTATATATAATACTATGATTAATTGACCTAAACTTTGACTACGAAAAGTTTCATAGAATCTAATTTTTAGATGATTTTTTTCCATGGTATTCCATAATAACCTTCCCTCTTAACATTTATAAATGATATGTGAAGTCTCGTATCTTTTCAATAGTCCCCAATTAAAATTGATTTTTTTGACCGAAACTAGTGTATAATATACTATGATTTTTGACCGAAACTTGCATTTCGAAAGGTTTCATAGAATATAATTTTCAAATGATTTTTTTTGCATGGACTTCCTTCATAACCTTCCCGCTTAACATATATAAATGATATGTGAAGTCTTGTATCATTTCAAATAGTCCCTAATTAAATTTTATTTTTTTGACCGAAACTAGTATAAATTAGTGTATAGTATACTATGATTTTTGATCGAAACTTGCATTTCGAAAAGTGTCATCGAATCCAATTTTCGGATGATTTTTTTGCATGGATTTCCATCATAACCTTCCCTCTTAACATATATAAATGATATGTGAAGTCTCTAATCATTTAAAATAATCTCCAATTAAATTTGATTTTTTTGACCGAAACTAGTGTATAATATACTTTGATTTTTGACTGTAATATGCATTTCGAAGAGTTTCATAGAATCTAATTTTTTGATAATTTTTTGCATCGACTTCCATCATAACCTTCCCTCGTAAAATATATAGATGATATGTGAAGTCTCGTATCATTTCAAACAGTCCCGGATTTAATTTATTTTTTTGACCGAAACTAGTAAATAATAACTATGATTTATTGACCTAAACTTATATTTCGAAACGTTTCATGGAATCAAATTATCATATGATTTTTTTTGCATGGTCTTCCGTCATAACCTTCCTTCTTATCATATATAAATGATATGTGAAGTCTCGTTTCATTTCAATAGTCCCCAACTAAATTTTATTTTTTTGACCGAAACAAGTGTATAATATACTATGCTTTTTGACCGAAACTCTCATTTCGAAAAGTTTCATAGAATATAATTTTAAGATGATTTTTTTGCATGGACTTCCATCATAACCTTCCCTCTTAACATATATAAATGACATGTGAAGTCTCGTATCATTTCAACTAGTCCCCAATTAAATTTGATTTTTTTGAACGAAACTAGTATAAACTAGTGTGTAGTATACTATGATTTTTGACCGAATCTTGCATTTCGAAAAGTGTCATCGAATCCAATTTTCGGATGATTTTTTTGCATGGACTTCCATCATAACCTTCCCTCTTAACATATATAAATGATATGTGAAGTCTAACATCATTTAAAATAGTCCCCAATTAAATTTGAATTTTTTGACCGAAACTAGTGTATAATATATTATGATTTTTGACCGAAACTTGCATTTCGAAAAGTTTCATAGAATCTAATTTTTCGATGAGTTTTTGCATGGAAGTAAATAATAACCCTCCCTCGTAAAATATATAAATGGTATGTAAAGTCTCATATCATTTCAAACAGTCCCCGATTTAATTTGATTTTTTTGACCGAAACTAGTATATATAATACTATGATTAATTGACCTAAACTTTGACTACGAAAAGTTTCATAGAATCTAATTTTTAGATGATTTTTTTCCATGGTATTCCATAATAACCTTCCCTCTTAACATTTATAAATGATATGTGAAGTCTCGTATCTTTTCAATAGTCCCCAATTAAAATTGATTTTTTTGACCGAAACTAGTGTATAATATACTATGATTTTTGACCGAAACTTGCATTTCGAAAGGTTTCATAGAATATAATTTTCAAATGATTTTTTTTGCATGGACTTCCTTCATAACCTTCCCGCTTAACATATATAAATGATATGTGAAGTCTTGTATCATTTCAAATAGTCCCTAATTAAATTTTATTTTTTTGACCGAAACTAGTATAAATTAGTGTATAGTATACTATGATTTTTGATCGAAACTTGCATTTCGAAAAGTGTCATCGAATCCAATTTTCGGATGATTTTTTTGCATGGATTTCCATCATAACCTTCCCTCTTAACATATATAAATGATATGTGAAGTCTCTAATCATTTAAAATAATCTCCAATTAAATTTGATTTTTTTGACCGAAACTAGTGTATAATATACTTTGATTTTTGACTGTAATATGCATTTCGAAGAGTTTCATAGAATCTAATTTTTTGATAATTTTTTGCATCGACTTCCATCATAACCTTCCCTCGTAAAATATATAGATGATATGTGAAGTCTCGTATCATTTCAAACAGTCCCGGATTTAATTTATTTTTTTGACCGAAACTAGTAAATAATAACTATGATTTATTGACCTAAACTTATATTTCGAAACGTTTCATGGAATCAAATTATCATATGATTTTTTTTGCATGGTCTTCCGTCATAACCTTCCTTCTTATCATATATAAATGATATGTGAAGTCTCGTTTCATTTCAATAGTCCCCAACTAAATTTTATTTTTTTGACCGAAACAAGTGTATAATATACTATGCTTTTTGACCGAAACTCTCATTTCGAAAAGTTTCATAGAATATAATTTTAAGATGATTTTTTTGCATGGACTTCCATCATAACCTTCCCTCTTAACATATATAAATGACATGTGAAGTCTCGTATCATTTCAACTAGTCCCCAATTAAATTTGATTTTTTTGAACAAAACTAGTATAAACTAGTGTGTAGTATACTATGATTTTTGACCGAATCTTGCATTTCGAAAAGTGTCATCGAATCCAATTTTCGGATGATTTTTTTGCATGGACTTCCATCATAACCTTCCCTCTTAACATATATAAATGATATGTGAAGTCTAACATCATTTAAAATAGTCCCCAATTAAATTTGAATTTTTTGACCGAAACTAGTGTATAATATATTATGATTTTTGACCGAAACTTGCATTTCGAAAAGTTTCATAGAATCTAATTTTTCGATGAGTTTTTGCATGGAAGTAAATAATAACCCTCCCTCGTAAAATATATAAATGGTATGTAAAGTCTCATATCATTTCAAACAGTCCCCGATTTAATTTGATTTTTTTGACCGAAACTAGTATATATAATACTATGATTAATTGACCTAAACTTTGACTACGAAAAGTTTCATAGAATCTAATTTTTAGATGATTTTTTTCCATGGTATTCCATAATAACCTTCCCTCTTAACATTTATAAATGATATGTGAAGTCTCGTATCTTTTCAATAGTCCCCAATTAAAATTGATTTTTTTGACCGAAACTAGTGTATAATATACTATGATTTTTGACCGAAACTTGCATTTCGAAAGGTTTCATAGAATATAATTTTCAAATGATTTTTTTTGCATGGACTTCCTTCATAACCTTCCCGCTTAACATATATAAATGATATGTGAAGTCTTGTATCATTTCAAATAGTCCCTAATTAAATTTTATTTTTTTGACCGAAACTAGTATAAATTAGTGTATAGTATACTATGATTTTTGATCGAAACTTGCATTTCGAAAAGTGTCATCGAATCCAATTTTCGGATGATTTTTTTGCATGGATTTCCATCATAACCTTCCCTCTTAACATATATAAATGATATGTGAAGTCTCTAATCATTTAAAATAATCTCCAATTAAATTTGATTTTTTTGACCGAAACTAGTGTATAATATACTTTGATTTTTGACTGTAATATGCATTTCGAAGAGTTTCATAGAATCTAATTTTTTGATAATTTTTTGCATCGACTTCCATCATAACCTTCCCTCGTAAAATATATAGATGATATGTGAAGTCTCGTATCATTTCAAACAGTCCCGGATTTAATTTATTTTTTTGACCGAAACTAGTAAATAATAACTATGATTTATTGACCTAAACTTATATTTCGAAACGTTTCATGGAATCTAATTATCATATGATTTTTTTTGCATGGTCTTCCGTCATAACCTTCCTTCTTATCATATATAAATGATATGTGAAGTCTCGTTTCATTTCAATAGTCCCCAACTAAATTTTATTTTTTTGACCGAAACTAGTGTATAATATACTATGCTTTTTGACCGAAACTCTCATTTCGAAAAGTTTCATAGAATATAATTTTAAGATGATTTTTTTGCATGGACTTCCATCATAACCTTCCCTCTTAACATATATAAATGACATGTGAAGTCTCGTATCATTTCAACTAGTCCCCAATTAAATTTGATTTTTTTGAACGAAACTAGTATAAACTAGTGTGTAGTATACTATGATTTTTGACCGAATCTTGCATTTCGAAAAGTGTCATCGAATCCAATTTTCGGATGATTTTTTTGCATGGACTTCCATCATAACCTTCCCTCTTAACATATATAAATGATATGTGAAGTCTAACATCATTTAAAATAGTCCCCAATTAAATTTGAATTTTTTGACCGAAACTAGTGTATAATATATTATGATTTTTGACCGAAACTTGCATTTCGAAAAGTTTCATAGAATCTAATTTTTCGATGAGTTTTTGCATGGAAGTAAATAATAACCCTCCCTCGTAAAATATATAAATGGTATGTAAAGTCTCATATCATTTCAAACAGTCCCCGATTTAATTTGATTTTTTTGACCGAAACTAGTATATATAATACTATGATTAATTGACCTAAACTTTGACTACGAAAAGTTTCATAGAATCTAATTTTTAGATGATTTTTTTCCATGGTATTCCATAATAACCTTCCCTCTTAACATTTATAAATGATATGTGAAGTCTCGTATCTTTTCAATAGTCCCCAATTAAAATTGATTTTTTTGACCGAAACTAGTGTATAATATACTATGATTTTTGACCGAAACTTGCATTTCGAAAGGTTTCATAGAATATAATTTTCAAATGATTTTTTTTGCATGGACTTCCTTCATAACCTTCCCGCTTAACATATATAAATGATATGTGAAGTCTTGTATCATTTCAAATAGTCCCTAATTAAATTTTATTTTTTTGACCGAAACTAGTATAAATTAGTGTAAAGTATACTATGATTTTTGATCGAAACTTGCATTTCGAAAAGTGTCATCGAATCCAATTTTCGGATGATTTTTTTGCATGGATTTCCATCATAACCTTCCCTCTTAACATATATAAATGATATGTGAAGTCTCTAATCATTTAAAATAATCTCCAATTAAATTTGATTTTTTTGACCGAAACTAGTGTATAATATACTTTGATTTTTGACTGTAATATGCATTTCGAAGAGTTTCATAGAATCTAATTTTTTGATAATTTTTTGCATCGACTTCCATCATAACCTTCCCTCGTAAAATATATAGATGATATGTGAAGTCTCGTATCATTTCAAACAGTCCCGGATTTAATTTACTTTTTTGACCGAAACTAGTAAATAATAACTATGATTTATTGACCTAAACTTATATTTCGAAACGTTTCATGGAATCAAATTATCATATGATTTTTTTTGCATGGTCTTCCGTCATAACCTTCCTTCTTATCATATATAAATGATATGTGAAGTCTCGTTTCATTTCAATAGTCCCCAACTAAATTTTATTTTTTTGACCGAAACTAGTGTATAATATACTATGCTTTTTGACCGAAACTCTCATTTCGAAAAGTTTCATAGAATATAATTTTAAGATGATTTTTTTGCATGGACTTCCATCATAACCTTCCCTCTTAACATATATAAATGACATGTGAAGTCTCGTATCATTTCAACTAGTCCCCAATTAAATTTGATTTTTTTGAACGAAACTAGTATAAACTAGTGTGTAGTATACTATGATTTTTGACCGAATCTTGCATTTCGAAAAGTGTCATCGAATCCAATTTTCGGATGATTTTTTTGCATGGACTTCCATCATAACCTTCCCTCTTAACATATATAAATGATATGTGAAGTCTAACATCATTTAAAATAGTCCCCAATTAAATTTGAATTTTTTGACCGAAACTAGTGTATAATATATTATGATTTTTGACCGAAACTTGCATTTCGAAAAGTTTCATAGAATCTAATTTTTCGATGAGTTTTTGCATGGAAGTAAATAATAACCCTCCCTCGTAAAATATATAAATGGTATGTAAAGTCTCATATCATTTCAAACAGTCCCCGATTTAATTTGATTTTTTTGACCGAAACTAGTATATATAATACTATGATTAATTGACCTAAACTTTGACTACGAAAAGTTTCATAGAATCTAATTTTTAGATGATTTTTTTCCATGGTATTCCATAATAACCTTCCCTCTTAACATTTATAAATGATATGTGAAGTCTCGTATCTTTTCAATAGTCCCCAATTAAAATTGATTTTTTTGACCGAAACTAGTGTATAATATACTATGATTTTTGACCGAAACTTGCATTTCGAAAGGTTTCATAGAATATAATTTTCAAATGATTTTTTTTGCATGGACTTCCTTCATAACCTTCCCGCTTAACATATATAAATGATATGTGAAGTCTTGTATCATTTCAAATAGTCCCTAATTAAATTTTATTTTTTTGACCGAAACTAGTATAAATTAGTGTATAGTATACTATGATTTTTGATCGAAACTTGCATTTCGAAAAGTGTCATCGAATCCAATTTTCGGATGATTTTTTTGCATGGATTTCCATCATAACCTTCCCTCTTAACATATATAAATGATATGTGAAGTCTCTAATCATTTAAAATAATCTCCAATTAAATTTGATTTTTTTGACCGAAACTAGTGTATAATATACTTTGATTTTTGACTGTAATATGCATTTCGAAGAGTTTCATAGAATCTAATTTTTTGATAATTTTTTGCATCGACTTCCATCATAACCTTCCCTCGTAAAATATATAGATGATATGTGAAGTCTCGTATCATTTCAAACAGTCCCGGATTTAATTTACTTTTTTGACCGAAACTAGTAAATAATAACTATGATTTATTGACCTAAACTTATATTTCGAAACGTTTCATGGAATCAAATTATCATATGATTTTTTTTGCATGGTCTTCCGTCATAACCTTCCTTCTTATCATATATAAATGATATGTGAAGTCTCGTTTCATTTCAATAGTCCCCAACTAAATTTTATTTTTTTGACCGAAACAAGTGTATAATATACTATGCTTTTTGACCGAAACTCTCATTTCGAAAAGTTTCATAGAATATAATTTTAAGATGATTTTTTTGCATGGACTTCCATCATAACCTTCCCTCTTAACATATATAAATGACATGTGAAGTCTCGTATCATTTCAACTAGTCCCCAATTAAATTTGATTTTTTTGACCGAAACTAGTATAAACTAGTGTGTAGTATACTATGATTTTTGACCGAATCTTGCATTTCGAAAAGTGTCATCGAATCCAATTTTCGGATGATTTTTTTGCATGGAATTCCATCATAACCTTCCCTCTTAACATATATAAATGATATGTGAAGTGTCACATCATTTAAAATAGTCCCCAATTAAATTTGAATTTTTTGACCGAAACTAGTGTATAATATGTTATGATTTTTGACCGAAACTTGCATTTCGAAAAGTTTCATAGAATCTAATTTTTCGTTGAGTTTTTGCATGGAAGTAAATAATAACCCTCCCTCGTAAAATATATAAATGGTATGTAAAGTCTCATATCATTTCAAACAGTCCCCGATTTAATTTGATTTTTTTGACCGAAACTAGTATATATAATACTATGATTAATTGACCTAAACTTTGACGACGAAAAGTTTCATAGAATCTAATTTTCAGATGATTTGTTTGCATGGTATTCCATAATAACCTTCCCTCTTAACATTTATAAATGATATGTGAAGTCTCGTATCATTTCAATAGTCCCCAATTAAATTTGATTTTTTTGACCGAAACTAGTGTATAATATACTATGATTTTTGACCGAAACTTGCATTTCGAAAGGTTTCATAGAATATAATTTTCAAATGATTTTTTTGCATGGACTTCCTTCATAACCTTCCCTCTTAACATATATAAATGATATGTGAAGTCTTGTATCATTTCAAATAGTCCCTAATTAAATTTTATTTTTTTGACCAAAACTAGTATAAATTAGTGTATAGTATACTATGATTTTTGATCGAAACTTGCATTTCGAAAAGTGTCATCGAATCCAATTTTCGGATGATTTTTTTATGGACTTCCATCATAACCTTCCCTCTTAACATATATAAATGATATGTGAAGTCTCTAATCATTTAAAATAATCCCCAATTAAATTTGATTTTTTTGACCGAAACTAGTGTATAATATACTTTGATTTTTGACTGTAATATGCATTTCGAAGAGTTTCATAGAATCTAATTTTTTGATAATCTTTTGCATCGACTTCCATCATAACCTTCCCTCGTAAAATATATAGATGATATGTGAAGTCTCGTATCATTTCAAACAGTCCCCGATTTAATTTATTTTTTTGACCGAAACTAGTAAATAATAACTATGATTTATTGACCTAAACTTATATTTCGAAACGTTTCATGGAATCTAATTATCATATGATTTTTTTTGCATGGTCTTCTGTCATAACCTTCCTTCTTATCATATATAAATGATATGTGAAGTCTCGTTTCATTTCAATAGTCCCCAACTAAATTTTATTTTTTTGACCGAAACTAGTGTATAATATACTATGCTTTTTGACCGAAACTCTCATTTCGAAAAGTTTCATAGAATATAATTTTAAGATGATTTTTTTGCATGGACTTCCATCATAACCTTCCCTCTTAACATATATAAATGACATGTGAAGTCTCGTATCATTTCAACTAGTCCCCAATTCAATTTGATTTTTTAGAACGAAACTAGTATAAACTAGTGTGTAGTATACTATGATTTTTGACCGAATCTTGCATTTCGAAAAGTGTCATCGAATCCAATTTTCGGATGATTTTTTTGCATGGACTTCCATCATAACCTTCCCTCTTAACATATATAAATGATATGTGAAGTCTAACATCATTTAAAATAGTCCCCAATTAAATTTGAATTTTTTGACCGAAACTAGTGTATAATATATTATGATTTTTGACCGAAACTTGCATTTCGAAAAGTTTCATAGAATCTAATTTTTCGATGAGTTTTTGCATGGAAGTAAATAATAACCCTCCCTCGTAAAATATATAAATGGTATGTAAAGTCTCATATCATTTCAAACAGTCCCCGATTTAATTTGATTTTTTTGACCGAAACTAGTATATATAATACTATGATTAATTGACCTAAACTTTGACTACGAAAAGTTTCATAGAATCTAATTTTTAGATGATTTTTTTCCATGGTATTCCATAATAACCTTCCCTCTTAACATTTATAAATGATATGTGAAGTCTCGTATCTTTTCAATAGTCCCCAATTAAAATTGATTTTTTTGACCGAAACTAGTGTATAATATACTATGATTTTTGACCGAAACTTGCATTTCGAAAGGTTTCATAGAATATAATTTTCAAATGATTTTTTTGCATGGACTTCCTTCATAACCTTCCCGCTTAACATATATAAATGATATGTGAAGTCTTGTATCATTTCAAATAGTCCCTAATTAAATTTTATTTTTTTGACCGAAACTAGTATAAATTAGTGTATAGTATACTATGATTTTTGATCGAAACTTGCATTTCGAAAAGTGTCATCGAATCCAATTTTCGGATGATTTTTTTGCATGGATTTCCATCATAACCTTCCCTCTTAACATATATAAATGATATGTGAAGTCTCTAATCATTTAAAATAATCTCCAATTAAATTTGATTTTTTTGACCGAAACTAGTGTATAATATACTTTGATTTTTGACTGTAATATGCATTTCGAAGAGTTTCATAGAATCTAATTTTTTGATAATTTTTTGCATCGACTTCCATCATAACCTTCCCTCGTAAAATATATAGATGATATGTGAAGTCTCGTATCATTTCAAACAGTCCCGGATTTAATTTATTTTTTTGACCGAAACTAGTAAATAATAACTATGATTTATTGACCTAAACTTATATTTCGAAACGTTTCATGGAATCAAATTATCATATGATTTTTTTTGCATGGTCTTCCGTCATAACCTTCCTTCTTATCATATATAAATGATATGTGAAGTCTCGTTTCATTTCAATAGTCCCCAACTAAATTTTATTTTTTTGACCGAAACAAGTGTATAATATACTATGCTTTTTGACCGAAACTCTCATTTCGAAAAGTTTCATAGAATATAATTTTAAGATGATTTTTTTGCATGGACTTCCATCATAACCTTCCCTCTTAACATATATAAATGACATGTGAAGTCTCGTATCATTTCAACTAGTCCCCAATTAAATTTGATTTTTTTGAACGAAACTAGTATAAACTAGTGTGTAGTATACTATGATTTTTGACCGAATCTTGCATTTCGAAAAGTGTCATCGAATCCAATTTTCAGATGATTTTTTTGCATGGAATTCCATCATAACCTTCCCTCTTAACATATATAAATGATATGTGAAGTCTCACATCATTTAAAATAGTCCCCAATTAAATTTGAAATTTTTGACCAAAACTAGTGTATAATATATTATGATTTTTGACCGAAACATGCATTTCGAAAAGTTTCATAGAATCTAATTTTTCGATGAGTTTTTGCATGGAAGTAAATAATAACCCTCCCTCATAAAATATATAAATGGTATGTAAAGTCTCATATCATTTCAAACAGTCCCCGAATTAATTTGATTTTTTTGACCGAAACTAGTATATATAATACTATGATTAATTGACCTAATCTTTGACTACGAAAAGTTTCATAGAATCTAATTTTCAGATGATTTTTTTGCATGGTATTCCATAATAACCTTCCCTCTTAACATATATAAATGATATGTGAATTCTCGTATCATTTCTATAGTCCCCAATTAAATTTGATTTTTTTGACCGAAACTAGTGTATAATATACTATGATTTTTGACCGAAACTTGCATTTAGAAAGGTTTCATATAATATAATTTTCAAATGATTTTTTTTGCATGGACTTCCTTCATAACCTTCCCTCTTAACATATATAAATGATATGTGAAGTCTTGTATCATTTCAAATAGTCCCTAATTAAATTTTATTTTTTCGACCGAAACTAGTATAAATTAGTGTATAGTATACTATGATTTTTGATCGAAACTTGCATTTCGAAAAGTGTCATCGAATCCAATTTTCGGATGATTTTTTTGCATGGATTTCCATCATAACCTTCCCTCTTAACATATATAAATGATATGTGAAGTCTCTAATCATTTAAAATAATCTCCAATTAAATTTGATTTTTTTGACCGAAACTAGTGTATAATATACTTTGATTTTTGACTGTAATATGCATTTCGAAGAGTTTCATAGAATCTAATTTTTTGATAATTTTTTGCATCGACTTCCATCATAACCTTCCCTCGTAAAATATATAGATGATATGTGAAGTCTCGTATCATTTCAAACAGTCCCGGATTTAATTTATTTTTTTGACCGAAACTAGTAAATAATAACTATGATTTATTGACCTAAACTTATATTTCGAAACGTTTCATGGAATCAAATTATCATATGATTTTTTTGCATGGTCTTCCGTCATAACCTTCCTTCTTATCATATATAAATGATATGTGAAGTCTCGTTTCATTTCAATAGTCCCCAACTAAATTTTATTTTTTTGACCGAAACAAGTGTATAATATACTATGCTTTTTGACCGAAACTCTCATTTCGAAAAGTTTCATAGAATATAATTTTAAGATGATTTTTTTGCATGGACTTCCATCATAACCTTCCCTCTTAACATATATAAATGACATGTGAAGTCTCGTATCATTTCAACTAGTCCCCAATTAAATTTGATTTTTTTGAACGAAACTAGTATAAACTAGTGTGTAGTATACTATGATTTTTGACCGAATCTTGCATTTCGAAAAGTGTCATCGAATCCAATTTTCAGATGATTTTTTTGCATGGAATTCCATCATAACCTTCCCTCTTAACATATATAAATGATATGTGAAGTCTCACATCATTTAAAATAGTCCCCAATTAAATTTGAAATTTTTGACCAAAACTAGTGTATAATATATTATGATTTTTGACCGAAACATGCATTTCGAAAAGTTTCATAGAATCTAATTTTTCGATGAGTTTTTGCATGGAAGTAAATAATAACCCTCCCTCATAAAATATATAAATTGTATGTAAAGTCTCATATCATTTCAAACAGTCCCCGATTTAATTTGATTTTTTTGACCGAAACTAGTATATATAATACTATGATTAATTGACCTAATCTTTGACTACGAAAAGTTTCATAGAATCTAATTTTCAGATGATTTTTTTGCATGGTATTCCATAATAACCTTCCCTCTTAACATATATAAATGATATGTGAATTCTCGTATCATTTCTATAGTCCCCAGTTAAATTTGATTTTTTTGACCGAAACTAGTGTATAATATACTATGATTTTTGACCGAAACTTGCATTTAGAAAGGTTTCATATAATATAATTTTCAAATGATTTTTTTTGCATGGACTTCCTTCATAACCTTCCCTCTTAACATATATAAATGATATGTGAAGTCTTGTATCATTTCAAATAGTCCCTAATTAAATTTTATTTTTTTGACCGAAACTAGTATAAATTAGTGTATAGTATACTATGATTTTTGATCGAATCTTGCATTTCGAAAAGTGTCATCGAATCCAATTTTCGGATGATTTTTTTGCATGGATTTCCATCATAACCTTCCCTCTTAACATATATAAATGATATGTGAAGTCTCTAATCATTTAAAATAATCTCCAATTAAATTTGATTTTTTTGACCGAAACTAGTGTATAATATACTTTGATTTTTGACTGTAATATGCATTTCGAAGAGTTTCATAGAATCTAATTTTTTGATAATTTTTTGCATCGACTTCCATCATAACCTTCCCTCGTAAAATATATAGATGATATGTGAAGTCTCGTATCATTTCAAACAGTCCCGGATTTAATTTATTTTTTTGACCGAAACTAGTAAATAATAACTATGATTTATTGACCTAAACTTATATTTCGAAACGTTTCATGGAATCTAATTATCATATGATTTTTTTTGCATGGTCTTCCGTCATAACCTTCCTTCTTATCATATATAAATGATATGTGAAGTCTCGTTTCATTTCAATAGTCCCCAACTAAATTTTATTTTTTTGACCGAAACTAGTGTATAATATACTATGCTTTTTGACCGAAACTCTCATTTTGAAAAGTTTCATAGAATATAATTTTAAGAAGATTTTTTTGCATGGACTTCCATCATAACCTTCCCTCTTAACATATATAAATGACATGTGAAGTCTCGTATCATTTCAACTAGTCCCCAATTAAATTTGATTTTTTTGACCGAAACTAGTATAAACTAGTGTGTATTATAATATGATTTTTGACCGAATCTTGCATTTCGAAAAGTGTCATCGAATCCAATTTTCGGATGATTTTTTTGCATGGAATTCCATCATAACCTTCCCTCTTAACATATATAAATGATATGTGAAGTCTCACATCATTTAAAATAGTCCTCAATTAAATTTGAATTTTTTGACCGAAACTAGTTTATAATATGTTATGATTTTTGACCGAAACTTGCATTTCGAAAAGTTTCATAGAATCTAATTTTTCGTTGAGTTTTTGCATGGAAGTAAATAATAACCCTCCCTCGTAAAATATATAAATGGTATGTAAAGTCTCATATCATTTCAAACAGTCCCCGATTTAATTTGATTTTTTTGACCGAAACTAGTATATATAATACTATGATTAATTGACCTAAACTTTGACTACAAAAAGTTTCATAGAATCTAATTTTCAGATGATTTGTTTGCATGGTATTCCATAATAACCTTCCGTCTTAACATTTATATATGATATGTGAAGTCTCGTATCATTTCAATAGTCCCCAATTAAATTTGATTTTTTTGACCGAAACTAGTGTATAATATACTATGATTTTTGACCGAAACTTGCATTTCGAAAGGTTTCATAGAATATAATTTTCAAATGATTTTTTTGCATGGACTTCCTTCATAACCTTCCCTCTTAACATATATAAATGATATGTGAAGTCTTGTATCATTTCAAATAGTCCCTAATTAAATTTTATTTTTTTGACCAAAACTAGTATAAACTAGTGTATAGTATACTATGATTTTTTACCGAAACTTGCATTTCGAAAAGTGTCATCGAATCCAATTTTTGGATGATTTTTTTATGGACTTCCATCATAACCTTCCCTCTTAACATATATAAATGATATGTGAAGTCTCTAATCATTTAAAATAATCCCCAATTAAATTTAATTTTTTTGACCGAAACTAGTGTATAATATACTTTGATTTTTGACTGTAATATGCATTTCGAAGAGTTTCATAGAATCTAATTTTTTGATAATCTTTTGCATCGACTTCCATCATAACCTTCCCTCGTAAAATATATAGATGATATGTGAAGTCTCGTATCATTTCAAACAGTCCCCGATTTAATTTATTTTTTTGACCGAAACTAGTAAATAACAACTATGATTTATTGACCTAAACTTATATTTCGAAACGTTTCATGGAATCTAATTATCATATGATTTTTTTTGCATGGTCTTCCGTCATAACCTTCCTTCTTATCATATATAAATGATATGTGAAGTCTCGTTTCATTTCAATAGTCCCCAACTAAATTTTATTTTTTTGACCGAAACTAGTGTATAATATACTATGCTTTTTGACCGAAACTCTCATTTCGAAAAGTTTCATAGAATATAATTTTAAGATGATTTTTTTGCATGGACTTCCATCATAACCTTCCCTCTTAACATATATAAATGACATGTGAAGTCTCGTATCATTTCAATTAGTCCCCAATTAAATTTGATTTTTTTGAACGAATCTAGTATAAACTAGTGTGTAGTATACTATGATTTTTGACCGAATCTTGCATTTCGAGAAGTGTCATCGAATCCAATTTTCAGATGATTTTTTTGCATGGAATTCCATCATAACCTTCCCTCTTAACATATATAAATGATATGTGAAGTCTCACATCATTTAAAATAGTCCCCAATTAAATTTGAAATTTTTGACCAAAACTAGTGTATAATATATTATGATTTTTGACCGAAACATGCATTTCGAAAAGTTTCATAGAATCTAATTTTTCGATGAGTTTTTGCATGGAAGTAAATAATAACCCTCCCTCATAAAATATATAAATTGTATGTAAAGTCTCATATCATTTCAAACAGTCCCCGATTTAATTTGATTTTTTTGACCGAAACTAGTATATATAATACTATGATTAATTGACCTAATCTTTGACTACGAAAAGTTTCATAGAATCTAATTTTCAGATGATTTTTTTGCATGGTATTCCATAATAACCTTCCCTCTTAACATATATAAATGATATGTGAATTCTCGTATCATTTCTATAGTCCCCAATTAAATTTGATTTTTTTGACCGAAACTAGTGTATAATATACTATGATTTTTGACCGAAACTTGCATTTAGAAAGGTTTCATATAATATAATTTTCAAATGATTTTTTTTGCATGGACTTCCTTCATAACCTTCCCTCTTAACATATATAAATGATATGTGAAGTCTTGTATCATTTCAAATAGTCCCTAATTAAATTTTATTTTTTTGACCGAAACTAGTATAAATTAGTGTATAGTATACTATGATTTTTGATCGAATCTTGCATTTCGAAAAGTGTCATCGAATCCAATTTTCGGATGATTTTTTTGCATGGATTTCCATCATAACCTTCCCTCTTAACATATATAAATGATATGTGAAGTCTCTAATCATTTAAAATAATCTCCAATTAAATTTGATTTTTTTGACCGAAACTAGTGTATAATATACTTTGATTTTTGACTGTAATATGCATTTCGAAGAGTTTCATAGAATCTAATTTTTTGATAATTTTTTGCATCGACTTCCATCATAACCTTCCCTCGTAAAATATATAGATGATATGTGAAGTCTCGTATCATTTCAAACAGTCCCGGATTTAATTTATTTTTTTGACCGAAACTAGTAAATAATAACTATGATTTATTGACCTAAACTTATATTTCGAAACGTTTCATGGAATCTAATTATCATATGATTTTTTTTGCATGGTCTTCCGTCATAACCTTCCTTCTTATCATATATAAATGATATGTGAAGTCTCGTTTCATTTCAATAGTCCCCAACTAAATTTTATTTTTTTGACCGAAACTAGTGTACAATATACTATGCTTTTTGACCGAAACTCTCATTTTGAAAAGTTTCATAGAATATAATTTTAAGAAGATTTTTTTGCATGGACTTCCATCATAACCTTCCCTCTTAACATATATAAATGACATGTGAAGTCTCGTATCATTTCAACTAGTCCCCAATTAAATTTGATTTTTTTGACCGAAACTAGTATAAACTAGTGTGTATTATAATATGATTTTTGACCGAATCTTGCATTTCGAAAAGTGTCATCGAATCCAATTTTCGGATGATTTTTTTGCATGGAATTCCATCATAACCTTCCCTCTTAACATATATAAATGATATGTGAAGTCTCACATCATTTAAAATAGTCCTCAATTAAATTTGAATTTTTTGACCGAAACTAGTTTATAATATGTTATGATTTTTGACCGAAACTTGCATTTCGAAACGTTTCATAGAATCTAATTTTTCGTTGAGTTTTTGCATGGAAGTAAATAATAACCCTCCCTCGTAAAATATATAAATGGTATGTAAAGTCTCATATCATTTCAAACAGTCCCCGATTTAATTTGATTTTTTTGACCGAAACTAGTATATATAATACTATGATTAATTGACCTAAACTTTGACTACAAAAAGTTTCATAGAATCTAATTTTCAGATGATTTGTTTGCATGGTATTCCATAATAACCTTCCGTCTTAACATTTATATATGATATGTGAAGTCTCGTATCATTTCAATAGTCCCCAATTAAATTTGATTTTTTTGACCGAAACTAGTGTATAATATACTATGATTTTTGACCGAAACTTGCATTTCGAAAGGTTTCATAGAATATAATTTTCAAATGATTTTTTTGCATGGACTTCCTTCATAACCTTCCCTCTTAACATATATAAATGATATGTGAAGTCTTGTATCATTTCAAATAGTCCCTAATTAAATTTTATTTTTTTGACCAAAACTAGTATAAACTAGTGTATAGTATACTATGATTTTTTACCGAAACTTGCATTTCGAAAAGTGTCATCGAATCCAATTTTTGGATGATTTTTTTATGGACTTCCATCATAACCTTCCCTCTTAACATATATAAATGATATGTGAAGTCTCTAATCATTTAAAATAATCCCCAATTAAATTTAATTTTTTTGACCGAAACTAGTGTATAATATACTTTGATTTTTGACTGTAATATGCATTTCGAAGAGTTTCATAGAATCTAATTTTTTGATAATCTTTTGCATCGACTTCCATCATAACCTTCCCTCGTAAAATATATAGATGATATGTGAAGTCTCGTATCATTTCAAACAGTCCCCGATTTAATTTATTTTTTTGACCGAAACTAGTAAATAACAACTATGATTTATTGACCTAAACTTATATTTCGAAACGTTTCATGGAATCTAATTATCATATGATTTTTTTTGCATGGTCTTCCGTCATAACCTTCCTTCTTATCATATATAAATGATATGTGAAGTCTCGTTTCATTTCAATAGTCCCCAACTAAATTTTATTTTTTTGACCGAAACTAGTGTATAATATACTATGCTTTTTGACCGAAACTCTCATTTCGAAAAGTTTCATAGAATATAATTTTAAGATGATTTTTTTGCATGGACTTCCATCATAACCTTCCCTCTTAACATATATAAATGACATGTGAAGTCTCGTATCATTTCAATTAGTCCCCAATTAAATTTGATTTTTTTGAACGAATCTAGTATAAACTAGTGTGTAGTATACTATGATTTTTGACCGAATCTTGCATTTCGAGAAGTGTCATCGAATCCAATTTTCGGATGATTTTTTTGCATGGACTTCCATCATAACCTTCCCTCTTAACATATATAAATGATATGTGAAGTCTCACATCATTTAAAATAGTCCCCAATTAAATTTTGATTTTTTGACCGAAACTAATGTATAATATATTATGATTTTTGACCGAAACCTGCATTTCGAAAAGTTTCATAGAATCTAATTTTTCGATGAGTTTTTGCATGGAAGTAAATATAAACCCTCCCTCGTAAAATATATAAATGGTATGTAAAGTCTCATATCATTTCAAACAGTCCCCGATTTAATTTGATTTTTTTGACCGAAACTAGTATATATAATACTATGATTAATTGACCTAAACTTTAACTACGAAAAGTTTCATAGAATCTAATTTTCAGATGATTTTTTTGCATGGTATTTCATAATAACCTTCCCTCTTAACATATATAAATGATATGTGAAGTCTCGTATCATTTCAATAGTCCCCAATTAAATTTGATTTTTTTGACCGAAACTAGTGTATAATATACTATGATTTTTGACCGAAACTTGCATTTAGAAAGGTTTCATATAATATAATTTTCAAATGAGTTTTTTTGCATGGACTTCCTTCATAACCTTCCCTCTTAACATATATAAATGATATGTGAAGTCTTGTATCATTTCAAATAGTCCCTAATTAAATTTTATTTTTTTGACCGAAACTAGTATAAATTAGTGTATAGTATACTATGATTTTTGATCGAATCTTGCATTTCGAAAAGTGTCATCGAATCCAATTTTCGGATGATTTTTTTGCATGGATTTCCATCATAACCTTCCCTCTTAACATATATAAATGATATGTGAAGTCTCTAATCATTTAAAATAATCTCCAATTAAATTTGATTTTTTTGACCGAAACTAGTGTATAATATACTTTGATTTTTGACTGTAATATGCATTTCGAAGAGTTTCATAGAATCTAATTTTTTGATAATTTTTTGCATCGACTTCCATCATAACCTTCCCTCGTAAAATATATAGATGATATGTGAAGTCTCGTATCATTTCAAACAGTCCCGGATTTAATTTATTTTTTTGACCGAAACTAGTAAATAATAACTATGATTTATTGACCTAAACTTATATTTCGAAACGTTTCATGGAATCAAATTATCATATGATTTTTTTGCATGGTCTTCCGTCATAACCTTCCTTCTTATCATATATAAATGATATGTGAAGTCTCGTTTCATTTCAATAGTCCCCAACTAAATTTTATTTTTTTGACCGAAACAAGTGTATAATATACTATGCTTTTTGACCGAAACTCTCATTTCGAAAAGTTTCATAGAATATAATTTTAAGATGATTTTTTTGCATGGACTTCCATCATAACCTTCCCTCTTAACATATATAAATGACATGTGAAGTCTCGTATCATTTCAACTAGTCCCCAATTAAATTTGATTTTTTTGAACGAAACTAGTATAAACTAGTGTGTAGTATACTATGATTTTTGACCGAATCTTGCATTTCGAAAAGTGTCATCGAATCCAATTTTCAGATGATTTTTTTGCATGGAATTCCATCATAACCTTCCCTCTTAACATATATAAATGATATGTGAAGTCTCACATCATTTAAAATAGTCCCCAATTAAATTTGAAATTTTTGACCAAAACTAGTGTATAATATATTATGATTTTTGACCGAAACATGCATTTCGAAAAGTTTCATAGAATCTAATTTTTCGATGAGTTTTTGCATGGAAGTAAATAATAACCCTCCCTCATAAAATATATAAATTGTATGTAAAGTCTCATATCATTTCAAACAGTCCCCGATTTAATTTGATTTTTTTGACCGAAACTAGTATATATAATACTATGATTAATTGACCTAATCTTTGACTACGAAAAGTTTCATAGAATCTAATTTTCAGATGATTTTTTTGCATGGTATTCCATAATAACCTTCCCTCTTAACATATATAAATGATATGTGAATTCTCGTATCATTTCTATAGTCCCCAATTAAATTTGATTTTTTTGACCGAAACTAGTGTATAATATACTATGATTTTTGACCGAAACTTGCATTTAGAAAGGTTTCATATAATATAATTTTCAAATGATTTTTTTTGCATGGACTTCCTTCATAACCTTCCCTCTTAACATATATAAATGATATGTGAAGTCTTGTATCATTTCAAATAGTCCCTAATTAAATTTTATTTTTTTGACCGAAACTAGTATAAATTAGTGTATAGTATACTATGATTTTTGATCGAATCTTGCATTTCGAAAAGTGTCATCGAATCCAATTTTCGGATGATTTTTTTGCATGGATTTCCATCATAACCTTCCCTCTTAACATATATAAATGATATGTGAAGTCTCTAATCATTTAAAATAATCTCCAATTAAATTTGATTTTTTTGACCGAAACTAGTGTATAATATACTTTGATTTTTGACTGTAATATGCATTTCGAAGAGTTTCATAGAATCTAATTTTTTGATAATTTTTTGCATCGACTTCCATCATAACCTTCCCTCGTAAAATATATAGATGATATGTGAAGTCTCGTATCATTTCAAACAGTCCCGGATTTAATTTATTTTTTTGACCGAAACTAGTAAATAATAACTATGATTTATTGACCTAAACTTATATTTCGAAACGTTTCATGGAATCTAATTATCATATGATTTTTTTTGCATGGTCTTCCGTCATAACCTTCCTTCTTATCATATATAAATGATATGTGAAGTCTCGTTTCATTTCAATAGTCCCCAACTAAATTTTATTTTTTTGACCGAAACTAGTGTATAATATACTATGCTTTTTGACCGAAACTCTCATTTTGAAAAGTTTCATAGAATATAATTTTAAGAAGATTTTTTTGCATGGACTTCCATCATAACCTTCCCTCTTAACATATATAAATGACATGTGAAGTCTCGTATCATTTCAACTAGTCCCCAATTAAATTTGATTTTTTTGACCGAAACTAGTATAAACTAGTGTGTATTATAATATGATTTTTGACCGAATCTTGCATTTCGAAAAGTGTCATCGAATCCAATTTTCGGATGATTTTTTTGCATGGAATTCCATCATAACCTTCCCTCTTAACATATATAAATGATATGTGAAGTCTCACATCATTTAAAATAGTCCTCAATTAAATTTGAATTTTTTGACCGAAACTAGTTTATAATATGTTATGATTTTTGACCGAAACTTGCATTTCGAAAAGTTTCATAGAATCTAATTTTTCGTTGAGTTTTTGCATGGAAGTAAATAATAACCCTCCCTCGTAAAATATATAAATGGTATGTAAAGTCTCATATCATTTCAAACAGTCCCCGATTTAATTTGATTTTTTTGACCGAAACTAGTATATATAATACTATGATTAATTGACCTAAACTTTGACTACAAAAAGTTTCATAGAATCTAATTTTCAGATGATTTGTTTGCATGGTATTCCATAATAACCTTCCGTCTTAACATTTATATATGATATGTGAAGTCTCGTATCATTTCAATAGTCCCCAATTAAATTTGATTTTTTTGACCGAAACTAGTGTATAATATACTATGATTTTTGACCGAAACTTGCATTTCGAAAGGTTTCATAGAATATAATTTTCAAATGATTTTTTTGCATGGACTTCCTTCATAACCTTCCCTCTTAACATATATAAATGATATGTGAAGTCTTGTATCATTTCAAATAGTCCCTAATTAAATTTTATTTTTTTGACCAAAACTAGTATAAACTAGTGTATAGTATACTATGATTTTTTACCGAAACTTGCATTTCGAAAAGTGTCATCGAATCCAATTTTTGGATGATTTTTTTATGGACTTCCATCATAACCTTCCCTCTTAACATATATAAATGATATGTGAAGTCTCTAATCATTTAAAATAATCCCCAATTAAATTTAATTTTTTTGACCGAAACTAGTGTATAATATACTTTGATTTTTGACTGTAATATGCATTTCGAAGAGTTTCATAGAATCTAATTTTTTGATAATCTTTTGCATCGACTTCCATCATAACCTTCCCTCGTAAAATATATAGATGATATGTGAAGTCTCGTATCATTTCAAACAGTCCCCGATTTAATTTATTTTTTTGACCGAAACTAGTAAATAACAACTATGATTTATTGACCTAAACTTATATTTCGAAACGTTTCATGGAATCTAATTATCATATGATTTTTTTTGCATGGTCTTCCGTCATAACCTTCCTTCTTATCATATATAAATGATATGTGAAGTCTCGTTTCATTTCAATAGTCCCCAACTAAATTTTATTTTTTTGACCGAAACTAGTGTATAATATACTATGCTTTTTGACCGAAACTCTCATTTCGAAAAGTTTCATAGAATATAATTTTAAGATGATTTTTTTGCATGGACTTCCATCATAACCTTCCCTCTTAACATATATAAATGACATGTGAAGTCTCGTATCATTTCAATTAGTCCCCAATTAAATTTGATTTTTTTGAACGAATCTAGTATAAACTAGTGTGTAGTATACTATGATTTTTGACCGAATCTTGCATTTCGAGAAGTGTCATCGAATCCAATTTTCGGATGATTTTTTTGCATGGACTTCCATCATAACCTTCCCTCTTAACATATATAAATGATATGTGAAGTCTCACATCATTTAAAATAGTCCCCAATTAAATTTTGATTTTTTGACCGAAACTAATGTATAATATATTATGATTTTTGACCGAAACCTGCATTTCGAAAAGTTTCATAGAATCTAATTTTTCGATGAGTTTTTGCATGGAAGTAAATATAAACCCTCCCTCGTAAAATATATAAATGGTATGTAAAGTCTCATATCATTTCAAACAGTCCCCGATTTAATTTGATTTTTTTGACCGAAACTAGTATATATAATACTATGATTAATTGACCTAAACTTTAACTACGAAAAGTTTCATAGAATCTAATTTTCAGATGATTTTTTTGCATGGTATTTCATAATAACCTTCCCTCTTAACATATATAAATGATATGTGAAGTCTCGTATCATTTCAATAGTCCCCAATTAAATTTGATTTTTTTGACCGAAACTAGTGTATAATATACTATGATTTTTGACCGAAACATGCATTTCGAAAGGTTTCATAGAATATAATTTTCAAATGAGTTTTTTTGCATGGACTTCCTTCATAACCTTCCCTCTTAACATATATAAATGATATGTGAAGTCTTGTATCATTTAAAATAGTCAGTAATTAAATTTTATTTTTTTGACCGAAACTAGTATAAATTAGTGTATAGTATACTATGATTTTTGATCGAAACTTGCATTTCGAAAAGTGTCATCGAATCCAATTTTCGGATGATTGTTTTGCATGGATTTCCATCATAACCTTCCCTCTTAACATATATAAATGATATGTGAAGTCTCTAATCATTTAAAATAATCCCCAATTAAATTTGATTTTTTTGACCGAAACTATGGTATAATATACTTTGATTTTTGACTGTAATATGCATTTCGAAGAGTTTCATAGAATCTAATTTTTTGATAATTTTTTGCATCGACTTCCATCATAAACTTCCCTCGTAAAATATACAGATGATATGTGAAGTCTCGTATCATTTCAAACAGTCCCGGATTTAATTTATTTTTTTGACCGAAACTAGTAAATAATAACTATGATTTATTGACCTAAACTTATATTTCGAAACGTTTCATGGAATCTAATTATCATATGATTTTTTTTGCATGGTCTTCCGTCATAACCTTCCTTCTTATCATATATAAATGATATGTGAAGTCTCGTTTCATTTCAATAGTCCCCAACTAAATTTTATTTTTTTGACCGAAACTAGTGTATAATATACTATGCTTTTTGACCGAAACTCTCATTTCGAAAAGTTTCATAGAATATAATTTTAAGATGATTTTTTTGCATGGACTTCCATCATAACCTTCCCTCTTAACATATATAAATGACATGTGAAGTCTCGTATCATTTCAATTAGTCCCCAATTAAATTTGATTTTTTTGAACGAATCTAGTATAAACTAGTGTGTAGTATACTATGATTTTTGACCGAATCTTGCATTTCGAGAAGTGTCATCGAATCCAAATTTCGGATGATTTTTTTGCATGGACTTCCATCATAACCTTCCCTCTTAACATATATAAATGATATGTGAAGTCTCACATCATTTAAAATAGTCCCCAATTAAATTTGGATTTTTTGACCGAAACTAATGTATAATATATTATGATTTTTGACCGAAACTTGCATTTCGAAAAGTTTCATAGAATCTAATTTTTTGATGAGTTTTTGCATGGAAGTAAATATAAACCCTCCCTCGTAAAATATATAAATGGTATGTAAAGTCTCATATCATTTCAAACAGTCCCCGATTTAATTTGATTTTTTTGACCGAAACTAGTATATATAATACTATGATTAATTGACCTAAACTTTAACTACGAAAAGTTTCATAGAATCTAATTTTCAGATGATTTTTTTGCATGGTATTTCATAATAACCTTCCCTCTTAACATATATAAATGATATGTGAAGTCTCGTATCATTTCAATAGTCCCCAATTAAATTTGATTTTTTTGACCGAAACTAGTGTATAATATACTATGATTTTTGACCGAAACATGCATTTCGAAAGGTTTCATAGAATATAATTTTCAAATGAGTTTTTTTGCATGGACTTCCTTCATAACCTTCCCTCTTAACATATATAAATGATATGTGAAGTCTTGTATCATTTAAAATAGTCAGTAATTAAATTTTATTTTTTTGACCGAAACTAGTATAAATTAGTGTATAGTATACTATGATTTTTGATCGAAACTTGCATTTCGAAAAGTGTCATCGAATCCAATTTTCGGATGATTGTTTTGCATGGATTTCCATCATAACCTTCCCTCTTAACATATATAAATGATATGTGAAGTCTCTAATCATTTAAAATAATCCCCAATTAAATTTGATTTTTTTGACCGAAACTATGGTATAATATACTTTGATTTTTGACTGTAATATGCATTTCGAAGAGTTTCATAGAATCTAATTTTTTGATAATTTTTTGCATCGACTTCCATCATAAACTTCCCTCGTAAAATATACAGATGATATGTGAAGTCTCGTATCATTTCAAACAGTCCCGGATTTAATTTATTTTTTTGACCGAAACTAGTAAATAATAACTATGATTTATTGACCTAAACTTATATTTCGAAACGTTTCATGGAATCTAATTATCATATGATTTTTTTTGCATGGTCTTCCGTCATAACCTTCCTTCTTATCATATATAAATGATATGTGAAGTCTCGTTTCATTTCAATAGTCCCCAACTAAATTTTATTTTTTTGACCGAAACTAGTGTATAATATACTATGCTTTTTGACCGAAACTCTCATTTCGAAAAGTTTCATAGAATATAATTTTAAGATGATTTTTTTGCATGGACTTCCATCATAACCTTCCCTCTTAACATATATAAATGACATGTGAAGTCTCGTATCATTTCAATTAGTCCCCAATTAAATTTGATTTTTTTGAACGAATCTAGTATAAACTAGTGTGTAGTATACTATGATTTTTGACCGAATCTTGCATTTCGAGAAGTGTCATCGAATCCAAATTTCGGATGATTTTTTTGCATGGACTTCCATCATAACCTTCCCTCTTAACATATATAAATGATATGTGAAGTCTCACATCATTTAAAATAGTCCCCAATTAAATTTGGATTTTTTGACCGAAACTAATGTATAATATATTATGATTTTTGACCGAAACTTGCATTTCGAAAAGTTTCATAGAATCTAATTTTTTGATGAGTTTTTGCATGGAAGTAAATATAAACCCTCCCTCGTAAAATATATAAATGGTATGTAAAGTCTCATATCATTTCAAACAGTCCCCGATTTAATTTGATTTTTTTGACCGAAACTAGTATATATAATACTATGATTAATTGACCTAAACTTTAACTACGAAAAGTTTCATAGAATCTAATTTTCAGATGATTTTTTTGCATGGTATTCCATAATAACCTTCCCTCTTAACATATATAAATGATATGTGAAGTCTCGTATCATTTCAATAGTCCCCAATTAAATTTGATTTTTTTGACCGAAACTAGTGTATAATATACTATGATTTTTGACCGAAACATGCATTTCGAAAGGTTTCATAGAATATAATTTTCAAATGAGTTTTTTTGCATGGACTTCCTTCATAACCTTCCCTCTTAACATATATAAATGATATGTGAAGTCTTGTATCATTTAAAATAGTCCCTAATTAAATTTTATTTTTTTGACCGAAACTAGTATAAATTAGTGTATAGTATACTATGATTTTTGATCGAAACTTGCATTTCGAAAAGTGTCATCGAATCCAATTTTCGGATGATTGTTTTGCATGGATTTCCATCATAACCTTCCCTCTTAACATATATAAATGATATGTGAAGTCTCTAATCATTTAAAATAATCCCCAATTAAATTTGATTTTTTTGACCGAAACTATGGTATAATATACTTTGATTTTTGACTGTAATATGCATTTCGAAGAGTTTCATAGAATCTAATTTTTTGATAATTTTTTGCATCGACTTCCATCATAAACTTCCCTCGTAAAATATACAGATGATATGTGAAGTCTCGTATCATTTCAAACAGTCCCGGATTTAATTTATTTTTTTGACCGAAACTAGTAAATAATAACTATGATTTATTGACCTAAACTTATATTTCGAAACGTTTCATGGAATCTAATTATCATATGATTTTTTTTGCATGGTCTTCCGTCATAACCTTCCTTCTTATCATATATAAATGATATGTGAAGTCTCGTTTCATTTCAATAGTCCCCAACTAAATTTTATTTTTTTGACTGAAACTAGTCTATAATATACTATGCTTTTTGACCGAAACTCTCATTTCGAAAAGTTTCATAGAATATAATTTTAAGATGATTTTTTTGCATGGACTTCCATCATAACCTTCCCTCTTAACATATATAAATGACATGTGAAGTCTCGTATCATTTCAATTAGTCCCCAATTAAATTTGATTTTTTTGAACGAATCTAGTATAAACTAGTGTGTAGTATACTATGATTTTTGACCGAATCTTGCATTTCGAGAAGTGTCATCGATTCCAATTTTCGGATGATTTTTTTGCATGGACTTCCATCATAACCTTCCCTCTTAACATATATAAATGATATGTGAAGTCTCACATCATTTAAAATAGTCCCCAATTAAATTTGGATTTTTTGACCGAAACTAATGTATAATATATTATGATTTTTGACCGAAACTTGCATTTCGAAAAGTTTCATAGAATCTAATTTTTCGATGAGTTTTTGCATGGAAGTAAATATAAACCCTCCCTCGTAAAATATGTAAATGGTATGTAAAGTCTCATATCATTTCAAACAGTCCCCAATTTAATTTGATTTTTTTGACCGAAACTAGTATATATAATACTATGATTAATTGACCTAAACTTTAACTACGAAAAGTTTCATAGAATCTAATTTTCAGATGATTTTTTTGCATGGTCTTCCATAATAACCTTCCCTCTTAACATATATAAATGATATGTGAAGTCTCGTATTATTTCAATAGTCCCCAATTAAATTTGATTTTTTTGACCGAAACTAGTGTATAATATACTATGATTTTTGACCGAAACATGCATTTCGAAAGGTTTCATAGAATATAATTTTCAAATGATTTTTTTTTGCATGGACTTCCTTCATAACCTTCCCTCTTAACATATATAAATGATATGTGAAGTCTTGTATCATTTAAAATAGTCCCTAATTAAATTTTATTTTTTTGACCGAAACTAGTATAAACTAGTGTATAGTATACTATGATTTTTGACCGAAACTTGCATTTCGAAATGTGTCATCGAATCATATTTTCGGATGATTTTTTTGCATGGACTTCCATCATAACCTTCCCTCTTAACATATATAAATGATATGTGAAGTCTCTAATCATTTAAAATAATCCCCAATTAAATTTGATTTTTTTGACCGAAACTAGTGTATAATATACTTTGATTTTTGACTTTAATATGCATTTCGAAGAGTTTCATAGAATCTAATTTTTTGATAATTTTTTGCATCGACTTCCATCATAACCTTCCCTCGTAAAATATATAGATGATATGTGAAGTCTCGTATCATTTCAAACAGTCCCGGATTTAATTTATTTTTTTGACCGAAACTAGTAAATAATAACTATGATTTATTTACCTAAACTTATATTTCGAAACGTTTCATGGAATCTAATTATCATATGATTTTTTTTGCATGGTCTTCCGTCATAACCTTCCTTCTTATCATATATAAATGATATGTGAAGTCTCGTTTCATTTCAATAGTCCCCAACTAAATTTTATTTTTTTGACCGAAACTAGTGTATAATATACTATGCTTTTTGACCGAAACTCTCATTTCGAAAAGTTTCATAGAATATAATTTTAAGATGATTTTTTTGCATGGACTTCCATCATAACCTTGCCTCTTAACATATATAAATGACATGTGAAGTCTCGTATCATTTCAATTAGTCCCCAATTAAATTTGATTTTTTTGAACGAATCTAGTATAAACTAGTGTGTAGTATACTATGATTTTTGACCGAATCTTACATTTCGAGAAGTGTCATCGAATCCAATTTTCGGATGATTTTTTTGCATGGACTTCCATCATAACCTTCCCTCTTAAAATATATAAATGATATGTGAAGTCTCACATCATTTAAAATAGTCCCCAATTAAATTTGGATTTTTTGACCGAAACTAGTGTATAATATATTATGACTTTTGACCGAAACTTGCATTTCGAAAAGTTTCATAGAATCTAATTTTTCGATGAGGTTTTGCATGGAATTTAATAATAACCCTCCCTCGTAAAATATATAAATGATATGCAAAGTCTCATATCATTTCGAACAGTCCCCGATTTAATTTGATTTTTTTGACCGAAACTAGTATATATAATACTATAATTAATTGACCTAAACTTTGATTTTGAAAAGTTTCATAGAATCTAATTTTCAGATGATTTTTTTGCATGGTCTTCCATCATAACCTTCCCTCTTAACATATATAAATGATATGTGAAGTCTCGTATCATTTCAATAGTCCGCAATTAAATTTGATTTTTTTTTTACCGAAACTAGTGTATAATATACTATGATTTTTGACCGAAACTTGCATTTCGAAAGGTTTCATAGAATATAATTTTCAAATGATTTTTTTTGCATGGACTTCCTTCATAACCTTCCCTCTTAACATATATAAATGATATGTGAAGTCTTGTATCATTTCAAATAGTCCCCAATTAAATTTTATTTGTTTTACCGAAACTAGTATAAACTAGTGTATAGTATACTATGATTTTTGACCGAAACTTGCATTTCGAAAGTGTCATCGAATCCAATTTTCAGATGATTTTTTTGCATGGACTTCCATCATAACCTTCCCTCTTAACATATATAAATGATATGTTAAGTCTCGTATCATTTCAAATAATCCCCAATTAAATTTGATTTTTTTGACCAAAACTAGTGTATAATATACTATGATTTTTGACCGAAATATGCATTTCGAAAAGTTTCATAGAATCTAATTTTTCAATAATTTTTTGCATGGACTTCCATCATAACCTTCCCTCGTAAAATAAATAGATGATATGTGAAGTCTCGTATCATTTCAAACAGTCCCCGATTTAATTTGATTTTTTGACCGAAACTAGTAAATAATAACTATGATTAATTGACCTAAACTTATATTTCGAAACGTTTCATAGAATCTAATTATCACATGATTTTTTTGCATGGTCTTCCATCATAACCTTCCCTCTTATCATATATAAATGATATGTGAAGTCTCGTTTCATTTCAATAGTCCCCAACTAAATTATATTTTTTTGACCGAAACTAGTGTATAATATACTATGCTTTTTGACCGAAACTCTCATTTCGAAAAGTTTATAGAATATAATTTTCAGATGATTTTTTTGCATGGACTTCCATCATAACCTTCCCTCTTAACATATATAAATGACATGTGAAGTCTCGTATCATTTCAACTAGTCCCCAATTAAATTTGATTTTTTTGAACGAAACTAGTATAAACTAGTGTGTAGTATACTATGATTTTTGACCGAATCTTGCATTTCGAAAAGTGTCATCGAATCCAATTTTCGGATGATTTTTTTGCATGGACTTCCATCATAACCTTCCCTCTTAACATATATAAATGATATGTGAAGTCTCACATCATTTAAAATAGTCCCCAATTAAATTTGATTTTTTTGAACGAAACTAGTGTATAATATATTATGATTTTTGACCGAAACATGCATTTCGAAGAGTTTCATAGAATCTAATTTTTTGATAATTTTTTGCATGGAAGTAAATAATAACCCTCCCTCGTAAAATATATAAATGGTATGTAAAGTCTCATATCATTTCAAACAGTCCCCGATTTAATTTGATTTTTTTGACCGAAACTAGTATATATAACACTATGATTAATTGACCTAAACTTTGACTACGAAAAGTTTCATAGAATCAAATTATCAGATGATTTTTTTGCATGGTCTTCCATAATAACCTTCCCTCTTAACATATATAAATGATATGTGAAGTCTCGTTTCATTTCAATAGTCCCCAATTAAATTTGATTTTTTTGACCGAAACTAGTGTATAATATACTATGATTTTTGAACGAAACTTGCATTTTGAAAGGTTTCATAGAATATAATTTTCAAATGATTTTTTTTGCATGGACTTCCTTCATAACCTTCCCTCTTAACATATATAAATGATATGTGAAGTCTTGTATCATTTCAAATAGTCCCTAATTAAATTTTATTTTTTTGACCGAAACTAGTATAAACTAGTGTATAGTATACTATGATTTTTGACCGAAACATACATTTCGAAAAGTGTCATCGAATCCAATTTTCGGATGATTTTTTTGCATGGACTTCCATCATAACCTTCCCTCTTAACATATATAAATGATATGTGAAGTCTCTAATCATTTAAAATAATCCCCAATTAAATTTGATTTTTTTGACCGAAACTAGTGTATAATATACTTTGATTTTTGACTGTAATATGCATTTCGAAGAGTTTCATAGAATCTAATTTTTTGATAATTTTTTGCATCGACTTCCATCATAACCTTCCCTCGTAAAATATATAGATGATATGTGAAGTCTCGTATCATTTCAAACAGTCCCCGATTTATTTTGATTTTTTGACCGAAACTAATAAATAATAACTATGATTAATTGACCTAAACTTATATTTCGAAACGTTTCATGGAATCTAATTATCACATGATTTTTTTGCATGGTCTTCCATCATAACCTTCCCTCTTATAATATATAAATTATATGTGAGGTCTCGTTTCATTTCAATAGACCCCAACTAAATTATATTTCTTTGGCCGAAACTAGTGTATAATATACTATGCTTTTTGAACGAAACTCTCATTTCGAAAAGTTTCATAGAATATAATTTTCAGATGATTTTTTTGCATGGAATTCCATCATAACCTTCCTTCTTAACATATATAAATGACATTTGAAGTCTCGTATCATTTCAATTAGTCCCCAATTAAATTTGATTTTTTTAAACGAATCTAGTATAAACTAGTGTGTAGTATACTATGATTTTTGACCGAATCTTGCATTTCGAGAAGTGTCATCGAATCCAATTTTCGGATGATTTTTTTGCATGGACTTCCATCATAACCTTCCCTCTTAACATATAAAATTTATATGTGAAGTCTCACATCATTTAAAATAGTCCCCAATTAAATTTGGATTTTTTGACCGAAACTAGTGTATAATATATTATGATTTTTGACCGAAACTTGCATTTCGAAAAGTTTCATAGAATCTAATTTTTCGATGAGGTTTTGCATGGAATTAAATAAAAACCCTCCCTCGTAAAATATATGAATGATATGCAAAGTCTCATATCATTTCGAACAGTCCCCGATTTAATTTGATTTTTTTGACCGAAACTAGTATATATAATACTATAATTAATTGACCTAAACTTTGACTACGAAAAGTTTCATAGAATCAAATTTTCAGATGATTTTTTTGCATGGTCTTCCATAATAACCTTCCCTCTTAACATATATAAATGATATGTGAAGTCTCGTTTCATTTCAATAGTCCCCAATTAAATTTGATTTTTTTGACCGAAACTAGTGTATAATATACTATGATTTTTGAACGAAACTTGCATTTTGAAAGGTTTCATAGAATATAATTTTCAAATGATATTTTTTGCATGGACTTCCTTCATAACCTTCCCTCTTAACATATATAAATGATATGTGAAGTCTTGTATCATTTCAAATAGTCCCTAATTAAATTTTATTTTTTTGACCGAAACTAGTATAAACTAGTGTATAGTATACTATGATTTTTGACCGAAACTTACATTTCGAAAAGTGTCATCGAATCCAATTTTCGGATGATTTTTTTGCATGGACTTCCATCATAACCTTCCCTCTTAACATATATAAATGATATGTGAAGTCTCTAATCATTTAAAATAATCCCCAATTAAATTTGATTTTTTTGACCGAAACTAGTGTATAATATACTTTGATTTTTGACTGTAATATGCATTTCGAAGAGTTTCATAGAATCTAATTTTTTGATAATTTTTTGCATCGACTTCCATCATAACCTTCCCTCGTAAAATATATAGATGATATGTGAAGTCTCGTATCATTTCAAACAGTCCCCGATTTAATTTGATTTTTTGACCGAAACTAATAAATAATAACTATGATTAATTGACCTAAACTTATATTTCGAAACGTTTCATGGAATCTAATTATCACATGATTTTTTTGCATGGTCTTCCATCATAACCTTCCCTCTTATAATATATAAATTATATGTGAGGTCTCGTTTCATTTCAATAGACCCCAACTAAATTATATTTCTTTGGCCGAAACTAGTGTATAATATACTATGCTTTTTGACCGAAACTCTCATTTCGAAAAGTTTCATAGAATATAATTTTCAGATGATTTTTTTGCATGGAATTCCATCATAACCTTCCTTCTTAACATATATAAATGACATTTGAAGTCTCGTATCATTTCAATTAGTCCCCAATTAAATTTGATTTTTTTAAACGAATCTAGTATAAACTAGTGTGTAGTATACTATGATTTTTGACCGAATCTTGCATTTCGAGAAGTGTCATCGAATCCAATTTTCGGATGATTTTTTTGCATGGACTTCCATCATAACCTTCCCTCTTAACATATAAAATTTATATGTGAAGTCTCACATCATTTAAAATAGTCCCCAATTAAATTTGGATTTTTTGACCGAAACTAGTGTATAATATATTATGATTTTTGACCGAAACTTGCATTTCGAAAAGTTTCATAGAATCTAATTTTTCGATGAGGTTTTGCATGGAATTAAATAAAAACCCTCCCTCGTAAAATATATGAATGATATGCAAAGTCTCATATCATTTCGAACAGTCCCCGATTTAATTTGATTTTTTTGACCGAAACTAGTATATATAATACTATAATTAATTGACCTAAACTTTGACTACGAAAAGTTTCATAGAATCAAATTTTCAGATGATTTTTTTGCATGGTCTTCCATAATAACCTTCCCTCTTAACATATATAAATGATATGTGAAGTCTCGTTTCATTTCAATAGTCCCCAATTAAATTTGATTTTTTTGACCGAAACTAGTGTATAATATACTATGATTTTTGAACGAAACTTGCATTTTGAAAGGTTTCATAGAATATAATTTTCAAATGATTTTTTTTGCATGGACTTCCTTCATAACCTTCCCTCTTAACATATATAAATGATATGTGAAGTCTTGTATCATTTCAAATAGTCCCTAATTAAATTTTATTTTTTTGACCGAAACTAGTATAAACTAGTGTATAGTATACTATGATTTTTGACCGAAACTTACATTTCGAAAAGTGTCATCGAATCCAATTTTCGGATGATTTTTTTGCATGGACTTCCATCATAACCTTCCCTCTTAACATATATAAATGATATGTTAAGTCTCGTATCATTTCAAATAATCCCCAATTAAATTTGATTTTTTTGACCAAAACTAGTGTATAATATACTATGATTTTTGACCGAAATATGCATTTCGAAGAGTTTCATAGAATCTAATTTTTCAATAATTTTTTGCATGGACTTCCATCATAACCTTCCCTCGTAAAATAAATAGATGATATGTGAAGTCTCGTATCATTTCAAACAGTCCCCGATTTAATTTGATTTTTTGACCGAAACTAGTAAATAATAACTATGATTAATTGACCTAAACTTATATTTCGAAACGTTTCATAGAATCTAATTATCACATGATTTTTTTGCATGGTCTTCCATCATAACCTTCCCTATTATCATATATAAATGATATGTGAAGTCTCGTTTCATTTCAATAGTCCCCAACTAAATTACATTTTTTTGACCGAAACTAGTGTATAATATACTATGCTTTTTGACCGAAACTCTCATTTCGAAAAGTTTATAGAATATAATTTTCAGATGATTTTTTTGCATGGACTTCCATCATAACCTTCCCTCTTAACATATATATATGACATGTGAAGTCTCGTATCATTTCAACTGGTCCCCAATTAAATTTGATTTTTTTGAACAAAACTAGTATAAACTAGTGTGTAGTATACTATGATTTTTGACCGAATCTTGCATTTCGAAAAGTGTCATCGAATCCAATTTTCGGATGATTTTTTTGCATGGACTTACATCATAACCTTCCCTCTTAACATATATAAATGATATGTGAAGTCTCACATCATTTAAAATAGTCCCCAATTAAATTTGAATTTTTTGACCGAAACTAGTGTATAATATATTATGATTTTTGACCGAAACTTGCATTTCGAAAAGTTTCATAGAATCTAATTTTTCGATGAGTTTTTGCATTGAAGTAAATAGTAACCCTCCCTCGTAAAATATTTAAATGGTATGTAAAGTCTCATATCATTTCAAACAGTCCCCGATTTAATTTGATTTTTTTGACCGAAACTAGTATATATAATACTATGATTAATTGACCTAAACTTTGACTACGAAAAGTTTCATATAATCAAATTTTCAGATGATTTTTTTGCATGGTCTTCCATAATAACCTTCCCTCTTAACATATATAAATGATATGTGAAGTCTCGTATCATTTCAATAGTCCCCAATTAAATTTGATTTTTTTGACCGAAACTAGTGTATAATATACTATGATTTTTGACCGAAACTTGCATTTTGAAAGGTTTCATAGAATATAATTTTCAAATGATTTTTTTTGCATGGAATTCCTTCATAACCTTCCCTCTTAACATATATAAATGATATGTGAAGTCTTGTATCATTTCAAATAGTCCCTAATTAAATTTTATTTTTTTGAGCGAAACTAGTATAAACTTGTGTATAGTATACTATGATTTTTGACCGAAACATACATTTCGAAAAGTGTCATCGAATCCAATTTTCGGATGATTTTTTTGCATGGACTTCCATCATAACCTTCCCTCTTAACATATATAAATGATATGTGAAGTCTCTAATCATTTAAAATAATCCCCAATTAAATTTGATTTTTTTGACCGAAACTATTGTATAATATACTTTGATTTTTGACTGTAATATGCATTTCGAAGAGTTTCATAGAATCTAATTTTTTGATAATTTTTTGCATCGACTTCCATCATAACCTTCCCTCGTAAAATATATAGATGATATGTGAAGTCTCGTATCATTTCAAACAGTCCCCGATTTAATTTGATTTTTTGACCGAAACTAGTAAATAATAAATATGATTAATTGACCTAAACTTATATTTCGAAACGTTTCATGGAATCTAATTATCACATGATTTTTTTGCATGGTCTTCCATCTTAACCTTCCCTATTATAATATATAAATGATATGTGAGGTCTCGTTTCATTTCAATAGTCCCCAACTAAATTATATTTCTTTGGCCGAAACTAGTGTATAATATACTATGCTTTTTGACCGAAACTCTCATTTCGAAAAGTTTCATAGAATATAATTTTCAGATGATTTTTTTGCATGGAATTCCATCATAACCTTCCTTCTTAACATATATAAATGACATTTGAAGTCTCGTATCATTTCAATTAGTCCCCAATTAAATTTGATTTTTTTAAACGAATCTAGTATAAACTAGTGTGTAGTATACTATGATTTTTGACCGAATCTTGTATTTCGAGAAGTGTCATCGAATCCAATTTTTGGATGATATTTTTGCATGGACTTACATCATAACCTTCCCTCTTAACATATATAATTGATATGTGAAGTCTCACATCATTTAAAATAGTCCCCAATTAAATTTGGATTTTTTGACCGAAACTAGTGTATAATATATTATGATTTTTGACCGAAACTTGCATTTCGAAAAGTTTCATAGAATCTAATTTTTCGATGAGGTTTTGCATGGAATTAAATAAAAAGCCTCCCTCGTAAAATATATGAATGATATACAAAGTGTCATATCATTTCGAACAGTCCCCGATTTAATTTGATTTTTTTGACCGAAACTAGTATATATAATACTATAATTAATTGACCTAAACTTTGATTTCGAAAAGTTTCATAGAATCTAATTTTCAGATGATTTTTTTGCATGGTCTTCCATCATAACCTTCCATCTTAACATATATAAATGATATGTGAAGTCTCGTATCATTTCAATAGTCCCCAATTAAATTTGATTTTTTTTACCGAAACTAGTGTATAATATACTATGATTTTTGACCGAAACTTGCATTTCGAAAGGTTTCTTAGAATGTAATTTTTGAAATGATTTTTTTTGCATGGACTTCCTTCATAACTTTCCCTCTTAACATATATAAATGATATGTGAAGTCTTGTATCATTTCAAATAGTCCCCAATTAAATTTTATTTGTTTTACTGAAACTAATATAAACTAGTGTATAGTATACTATGATTTTTGACCGAAACTTGCATTTCGAAAAGCGACATCGAATCCAATTTTCAGATGATTTTTTTTCATGGACTTCCATCATAACCTTCCCTCTTAACATATATAAATGATATGTTAAGTCTCGTATCATTTCAAATAATCCCCAATTAAATTTGATATTTTTGACCAAAACTAGTGTATAATATACTATGATTTTTGATCGAAATATTCATTTCGAAAAGTTTCATAGAATCTAATTTTTCAATAATTTTTTGCATGGACTTCCATCATAACCTTCCCTCGTAAAATAAATAGATGATATGTGAAGTCTCGTATCATTTCAAACAGTCCCCGATTTAATTTGATTTTTTGACCGAAACTAGTAAATAATAACTATGATTAATTGACCTAAACTTATATTTCGAAACGTTTCATAGAATCTAATTATCACATAATTTTTTTGCATGGTCTTCCATCATAACCTTCCCTCTTATCATATATAAATGATATGTGAAGTCTCGTTTCATTTCAATAGTCCCCAACTAAATTACATTTTTTTGACCGAAACTAGTGTATAATATACTATGCTTTTTGACCGAAACTCTCATTTCGAAAAGTTTATAGAATATAATTTTCAGATGATTTTTTTGCATGGACTTCCATCATAACCTTCCCTCTTAACATATATATATGACATGTGAAGTCTCGTATCATTTCAACTGGTCCCCAATTAAATTTGATTTTTTTGAACAAAACTAGTATAAACTAGTGTGTAGTATACTATGATTTTTGACCGAATCTTGCATTTCGAAAAGTGTCATCGAATCCAATTTTCGGATGATTTTTTTGCATGGACTTACATCATAACCTTCCCTCTTAACATATATAAATGATATGTGAAGTCTCACATCATTTAAAATAGTCCCCAATTAAATTTGAATTTTTTGACCGAAACTAGTGTATAATATATTATGATTTTTGACCGAAACATGCATTTCGAAAAGTTTCATAGAATCTAATTTTTCGATGAGTTTTTGCATTGAAGTAAATAGTAACCCTCCCTCGTAAAATATTTAAATGGTATGTAAAGTCTCATATCATTTCAAACAGTCCCCGATTTAATTTGATTTTTTTGACCGAAACTAGTATATATAATACTATGATTAATTGACCTAAACTTTGACTACGAAGTTTCATATAATCAAATTTTCAGATGATTTTTTTGCATGGTCTTCCATAATAACATTCCCTCTTAACATATATAAATGATATGTGAAGTCTCGTATCATTACAATAGTCCCCAATTAAATTTGATTTTTTTGACCGAAACTAGTGTATAATATACTATGATTTTTGACCGAAACTTGCATTTTGAAAGGTTTCATAGAATATAATTTTCAAATGATTTTTTTTGCATGGAATTCCTTCATAACCTTCCCTCTTAACATATATAAATGATATGTGAAGTCTTGTATCATTTCAAATAGTCCCTAATTAAATTTTATTTTTTTGAGCGAAACTAGTATAAACTTGTGTATAGTATACTATGATTTTTGACCGAAACTTACATTTCGAAAAGTGTCATCGAATCCAATTTTCGGATGATTTTTTTGCATGGACTTCCATCATAACCTTCCCTCTTAACATATATAATTGATATGTGAAGTCTCTAATCATTTAAAATAATCCCCAATTAAATTTGATTTTTTTGACCGAAACTATTGTATAATATACTTTGATTTTTGACTGTAATATGCATTTCGAAGAGTTTCATAGAATCTAATTTTTTGATAATTTTTTGCATCGACTTCCATCATAACCTTCCCTCGTAAAATATATAGATGATATGTGAAGTCTCGTATCATTTCAAACAGTCCCCGATTTAATTTGATTTTTTGACCGAAACTAGTAAATAATAAATATGATTAATTGACCTAAACTTATATTTCGAAACGTTTCATGGAATCTAATTATCACATGATTTTTTTGCATGGTCTTCCATCTTAACCTTCCCTATTATAATATATAAATGATATGTGAGGTCTCGTTTCATTTCAATAGTCCCCAACTAAATTATATTTCTTTGGCCGAAACTAGTGTATAATATACTATGCTTTTTGACCGAAACTCTCATTTCGAAAAGTTTCATAGAATATAATTTTCAGATGATTTTTTTGCATGGAATTCCATCATAACCTTCCTTCTAAACATATATAAATGACATTTGAAGTCTCGTATCATTTCAATTAGTCCCCAATTAAATTTGATTTTTTTAAACGAATCTAGTATAAACTAGTGTGTAGTATACTATGATTTTTGACCGAATCTTGTATTTCGAGAAGTGTCATCGAATCCAATTTTTGGATGATTTTTTTGCATGGACTTCCATCATAACCTTCCCTCTTAACATATATAATTGATATGTGAAGTCTCACATCATTTAAAATAGTCCCCAATTAAATTTGGATTTTTTGACCGAAACTAGTGTATAATATATTATGATTTTTGACCGAAACTTGCATTTCGAAAAGTTTCATAGAATCTAATTTTTCGATGAGTTTTTGCATGGAATTAAATAAAAAGCCTCCCTCGTAAAATATATGAATGATATGCAAAGTGTCATATCATTTCGAACAGTCCCCGATTTAATTTGATTTTTTTGACCGAAACTAGTATATATAATACTATAATTAATTGACCTAAACTTTGATTTCGAAAAGTTTCATAGAATCTAATTTTCAGATGATTTTTTTGCATGGTCTTCCATCATAACCTTCCATCTTAACATATATAAATGATATGTGAAGTCTCGTATCATTTCAATAGTCCCCAATTAAATTTGATTTTTTTGACCGAAACTAGTGTATAATATACTATGATTTTTGACCGAAACTTGCATTTTGAAAGGTTTCATAGAATATAATTTTCAAATGATTTTTTTTGCATGGAATTCCTTCATAACCTTCCCTCTTAACATATATAAATGATATGTGAAGTCTTGTATCATTTCAAATAGTCCCTAATTAAATTTTATTTTTTTGAGCGAAACTAGTATAAACTTGTGTATAGTATACTATGATTTTTGACCGAAACTTACATTTCGAAAAGTGTCATCGAATCCAATTTTCGGATGATATTTTTGCATGGACTTCCATCATAACCTTCCCTCTTAACATATATAAATGATATGTGAAGTCTCTAATCATTTAAAATAATCCCCAATTAAATTTGATTTTTTTGACCGAAACTATTGTATAATATACTTTGATTTTTGACTGTAATATGCATTTCGAAGAGTTTCATAGAATCTAATTTTTTGATAATTTTTTGCATCGACTTCCATCATAACCTTCCCTCGTAAAATATATAGATGATATGTGAAGTCTCGTATCATTTCAAACAGTCCCCGATTTAATTTGATTTTTTGACCGAAACTAGTAAATAATAAATATGATTAATTGACCTAAACTTATATTTCGAAACGTTTCATGGAATCTAATTATCACATGATTTTTTTGCATGGTCTTCCATCTTAACCTTCCCTATTATAATATATAAATGATATGTGAGGTCTCGTTTCATTTCAATAGTCCCCAACTAAATTATATTTCTTTGGCCGAAACTAGTGTATAATATACTATGCTTTTTGACCGAAACTCTCATTTCGAAAAGTTTCATAGAATATAATTTTCAGATGATTTTTTTGCATGGAATTCCATCATAACCTTCCTTCTTAACATATATAAATGACATTTGAAGTCTCGTATCATTTCAATTAGTCCCCAATTAAATTTGATTTTTTTAAACGAATCTAGTATAAACTAGTGTGTAGTATACTATGATTTTTGACCGAATCTTGTATTTCGAGAAGTGTCATCGAATCCAATTTTTGGATGATTTTTTTGCATGGACTTCCATCATAACCTTCCCTCTTAACATATATAATTGATATGTGAAGTCTCACATCATTTAAAATAGTCCCCAATTAAATTTGGATTTTTTGACCGAAACTAGTGTATAATATATTATGATTTTTGACCGAAACTTGCATTTCGAAAAGTTTCATAGAATCTAATTTTTCGATGAGGTTTTGCATGGAATTAAATAAAAAGCCTCCCTCGTAAAATATATGAATGATATGCAAAGTGTCATATCATTTCGAACAGTCCCCGATTTAATTTGATTTTTTTGACCGAAACTAGTATATATAATACTATAATTAATTGACCTAAACTTTGATTTCGAAAAGTTTCATAGAATCTAATTTTCAGATGATTTTTTTGCATGGTCTTCCATCATAACCTTCCATCTTAACATATATAAATGATATGTGAAGTCTCGTATCATTTCAATAGTCCCCAATTAAATTTGATTTTTTTTACCGAAACTAGTGTATAATATACTATGATTTTTGACCGAAACTTGCATTTCGAAAGGTTTCTTAGAATGTAATTTTTGAAATGATTTTTTTTGCATGGACTTCCTTCATAACTTTCCCTCTTAACATATATAAATGATATGTGAAGTCTTGTATCATTTCAAATAGTCCCCAATTAAATTTTATTTGTTTTACTGAAACTAATATAAACTAGTGTATAGTATACTATGATTTTTGACCGAAACTTGCATTTCGAAAAGCGACATCGAATCCAATTTTCAGATGATTTTTTTGCATGGAATTCCATCATAACCTTCCCTCTTAACATATATAAATGATATGTTAAGTCTCGTATCATTTCAAATAATCCCCAATTAAATTTGATATTTTTGACCAAAACTAGTGTATAATATACTATGATTTTTGATCGAAATATTCATTTCGAAAAGTTTCATAGAATCTAATTTTTCAATAATTTTTTGCATGGACTTCCATCATAACCTTCCCACGTAAAATAAATAGATGATATGTGAAGTCTCGTATCATTTCAAACAATCCCCGATTTAATTTGATTTTTTGACCGAAACTAGTAAATAATAACTATGATTAATTGACCTAAACTTATATTTCGAAACGTTTCATAGAATCTAATTATCACATGATTTTTTTGCATGGTCTTCCATCATAACCTTCCCTCTTATCATATATAAATGATATGTGAAGTCTCGTTTCATTTCAATAGTCCCCAACTAAATTATATTACTTTGGCCGAAACTAGTGTATAATATACTATGCTTTTTGACCGAAACTCTCATTTCGAAAAGTTTCATAGAATATAATTTTCAGATGATTTTTTTGCATGGAATTCCATCATAACCATCCCTCTTAACATATATAAATGACATTTGAAGTCTCTTAACATTTCAATTAGTCCCCAATAAAATTTAATTTTTTTAAACGAATCTAGTATAAACTAGTGTGTAGTATACTATGATTTTTGACCGAATCTTGCATTTCGAAAAGTGTCATCGAATCCAATTTTCGGATGATTTTTTTGCATGGACTTCCATCATAACCTTCCCTCTTAACATATATAAATGATATGTGAAGTCTCACATCATTTAAAATAGTCCCCAATTAAATTTGGATTTTTTGACCAAAACTAGTGTATAATATATTATGATTTTTGACCGAAACTTGCATTTCGAAAAGTTTCATAGAATCTAATTTTTCGATGAGTTTTTGCATGGAATTAAATAATAACCCTCCCTCGTAAAATATATAAATGATATGTAAAGTCTCATATCATTTCAAACAGTCCCCGATTTAATTTGATTTTTTTGACCGAAACTAGTATATATAATACTATGATTAATTGACCTAAACTTTGACTACGAAAAGTTTCATAGAATCTAATTTTCAGATGATTTTTTTGCATGGTCTTCCATCATAACCTTCCCTCTTAACATATATAAATGATATGTGACGTCTCGTATCATTTCAATAGTCCCCAATTAAATTTGATTTTTTTGACCGAAACTAGTGTATAATATACTATGATTTTTGACCGAAACTTACATTTCGAAAGGTTTCATAAAATATAATTTTCAAATGATTTTTTTGCATGGACTTCCTTCATAACCTTCCCTCTTAACATATATAAATGATATGTGAAGTCTTGTATCATTTCAAATAGACCCCAACTAAATTTTATTTTTTTGACCGAAACTAGTGTATAATATATTATGATTTTTTATCGAAACTTGCATTTCGAAAAGTTTCATAGAATCTAATTTTTCGATGAGGATTTGCATGGAATTAAATAATAACCCTCCCTCGTAAAATATATAAATGATATGTAAAGTCTCATATCATTTCGAACAGTCCCCGATTTAATTTGATTTTTTTGACCGAAACTAGTATATATAATACTATGATTAATTGACCTAAACTTTGATTTCGAAAAGTTTCATAGAATCTAATTTTCAGATGATTTTTTTGCATGGTCTTCCATAATAACCTTCCCTCTTAACATATATAAATGATATGTGAAGTCTCGTATCATTTCAATAGTCCCCAATTAAAATTTATTTTTTTGACCGAAATTAGTGTATAATATACTCTGATTTTTGACCGAAACTTGCATTTCGAAAGGTGTCATAGAATATAATTTTCAAATGATTTTTTTGCATGGAATTCCTTCATAACCTTTCATCTTAACATATATAAATGATATGTGAAGTCTTGTATCATTTCAAATAGTCCCCAATTAAATTTTATTTGTTTTACCGAAACTAGTATAAAATAGTGTATAGTATACTATGATTTTTGACCGAAACTTGGATTTCGAAAAGTGTCATCAAATCAAATTTTCAGATGATTTTTTTGCATGGACTTCCATCATATCCTTCACTCTTAACATATATAAATGATATGTGAAGTCTCGTATCATTTCAAATAATCCCCAATTAAATTTGATTTTTTTGACCGAAACTAGTGTATAATATACTTTGATTTTTCACCGAAATATGCATTTCGAAAAGTTTCATAGAATCAAATTTTTCAATAATATTTTGCATGGACTTCCATCATAACCATCCCTCGTAAAATAAATAGATGATATGTGAAGTCTTGTATCATTTTAAACAGTCCCCGATTTAATTTGATTTATTGACCGAAACTAGTAAATAATAACTATGATTTATTGACCTAAATTTTGATTTCGAAAAGTTTCATAGAATCTAATTTTCAGATGATTTTTTTGCATGGTCTTCCATCATAACCTTCCCTCTTAACATATATAAATGATATGTGAAGTCTCGTATCATTTCAATAGTCCCCAATTAAATATGATTTTTTTGACCGAAACTAGTGTATAATATACTATGATTTTTGACCGAAACTTGCATTTCGAAAGGTTTCATAAAATATAATTTTCAAATGATTTTTTTGCATGGACATCCTACATAACCTTCCCTCTTAACATATATAAATGATATGTGAAGTCTTGTATCATTTCAAATAGTCTCCAATTAAATTTTATTTTTTTTACCGAAACTAGTATAAACTAGTGTATAATATACTATTATTTTTGACCGAAACTTGCATTTTGAAAAGTGACATCGAATACAATTTTTGGATGATTTTTTTGCATGGACTTCCATCATAACCTTCCCTCTTAACATTTATAAATGATATGTGAAGTCTCGTATCATTTCAAATAGTCCCCAACTAAATTATATTTTTTTGACCGAAACTAGTGTATAATATACTATGCTTTTTGACCGAAACTCTCATTTCGAAAAGTTTCATAGAATATAATTTTCAGATGATTTTTTTGCATGGACTTCCATCATAACCTTCCCTCTTAACATATATAAATGACATGTGAAGTCTCGTATCATTTCAATTAGTCCCCAATTAAATTTGATTTTTTTGAACGAAACTAGTATAAACTAGTGTGTAGTATACTATGATTTTTGACCGAATCTTGCATTTCAAGAAGTGTCATCGAATCCAATTTTCGGATGATTTTTTTGCATGGACTTCCATCATAACCTTCCCTCTTAACATATATAAATGATATGTGAAGTCTCACATCATTTAAAATAGTCCCCAATTAAATTTGAATTTTTTGACCGAAACTAGTGTATAATATATTATGATTTTTGACCGAAACTTGCATTTCGAAAAGTTTCATAGAATCTAATTTTTCGATGAGTTTATGCATGGAATTAAATAATAACCCTCCCTCGTAAAATATATAAATGATATGTAATGTCTCATATCATTTCGAACAGTCCCCGATTTAATTTGATTTTTTTTGACCGGAACTAGTATATATAACACTATGATTAATTGACCTAAACTTTGATTTCGAAAGTTTCATAGAATCTAATTTTCAGATGATTTTTTTGCATGGTCTTCCATCATAACCTTCCCTCTTAACATATATAAATGATATGTGAAGTCTCGTATCATTTCAATAGTCCCCAATTCAATTTGATTTTTTTGACCGAAACTTGCATTTCGAAAAGTTTCACAGAATATAATTTTCAAATGATTTTTTTGCATGGAATTCCTTCATAACCTTTCATATTAACATATATAAATGATATGTGAAGTCTTGTATCATTTAAAATAGTCCCCAATTAAATTTTATTTGTTTTACCGAAACTAGTATAAACTAGTGTATAGTATACCATGATTTTTGACCGAAACTTGGATTTCGAAAAGTTTCATCAAATCAAATTTTCAGATGATTTTTTTGCATGGACTTCCATCATAACCTTCCCTCTTAACATATATAAATGATATGTGAAGTCTCGTATCATTTCAAATAATCCCCAATTAAATTTGATTTTTTTGACCGAAACTAGTGTATAATATACTTTGATTTTTGACCGAAATATGCATTTCGAAAAGTTTCATAGAATCTAATTTTTCAATAATTTTTTGCATTGACTTCCATCATAACCATCCCTCGTAAAATAAATAGATGATATGTGAAGTCTCGTATCATTTCAAATAGTCTCCGATTTAATTTGATTTTTTGACCGAAACTTGTAAATAATAACTATGATTAATTGACCTAAATTTTGATTTCGAAAAGTTTCATAGAATCTAATTTTCATATGATTTTTTTGCATGGTCTTCCATCATAACCATCCCACTTAACATATATAAATGATATGTGAAGTCTCGTATCATTTCAATAGTCCCCAATTAAATTTGATTTTGTTGACCGAAACTAGTGTATAATATACTATGATTTTTGACCGAAACTTGCATTTAGAAAGGTTTCATAGAATATAATTTTCAAATGATTTTTTTGCATGGACTTCCTTCATAACCTTCCCTCTTAACATATATAAATGATATGTGATGTCTTGTATCATTTCAAATGTTCCCCAATTAAATTTTATTTTTTTGACAGAAACTAGTATAAACTAGTGTATAATATACTATTATTTTTGACCGAAACTTGCATTTCAAAAAGTGACATCGAATACAATTTTCGGATGATTTTTTTGCATGGACTTCCATCATAACCTTCCCTCTTAACATATATAAATGATATGTGAATTCTCGTATCATTTCGAATAATCCCCAATTAAATTTGATTTTTTTGACCAAAACTAGTGTATAATATACTATGATTTTTGACCGAAATATGCATTTTGAAAAGTTTCATAGAATCTAATTTTTCCATAATTTTTTGCATGGACTTCCATCATAACCTTCCCTCGTAAATCAAATAGATGATATGTGAAATCTCGTATCATTTCAAACAGTCCCCGATTTAATTTGTTTTTTTGACCGAAACTAGTAAATAATAACTACATTAATTGACCTAAACTTATATTTCGAAACTTTTCATAGAATCTAATTATCACATGATTTTTTTGCATGGTCATCAATCATAACCTTCCCTCTTATCATATATAAATGATATTTGAAGTCTCGTTTCATTTCAATAGTCCCCAACTAAATTATATTTTTTTGACCGAAACTAGTGTATAATATACTATGCTTTTTAACCGAAACTCTCATTTCGAAAAGTTTCATAGAATATAATTTTTAGATGATTTTTTTGCATAGACTTCCATCATAACCTTCCCTCTTAACATATATAAATGACATGTGAAGTCTCGTATCATTTCAATTAGTCCCTAATTAAATTTAATTTTTTTGAACTAAACTAGTATAAACTAGTGAGTAGTATACTATGATTTTTGACCGAATCTTGCATTTCGAGAAGTGTCATCGAATCCAATTTTCGGATGATTTTTTTGCATGGACTTTCATCATAACCTTCCCTCTTAACATATATAAATGATATGTAAAGTCTCACATCATTTATAATAGTCCCCAATTAAATTTGAATTTTTTGATCGAAACTAGTGTATAATATATTATGATTTTTGACCGAAACTTGCATTTCGAAAAGTTTCATAGAATCTAATTTTTCGATGCGTTTTTGCATGGAATTAAATAATAACCCTCCCTGGAAAAATATATAAATGATATATAAAGTCTCATATCATTTCGAACAGTCCCCGATTTAATTTGATTTTTTTGACCGAAACTAGTATATATAATACTATGATTAATTGACCTAAACTTTGATTTCGAAAAGTTTCATAGAATCTATATTTCAGATGATTTTTTTGCATGGTCTTCCATCATAACCTTCCCTCTTAACATATATAAATGATATGTGAAGTCTCGTATCATTTCAATAGTCCCCAATTAAATATGATTTTTTTGACCGAAACTAGTGTATAATATACTATGATTTTTGACCGAAACTTGCATTGCGAAAAGTTTCATAGAATGCAATTTCCAGATGATTTTTTTGCATGGACATCCTTCATAACCTTCCCTCTTAACATATATAAATGATATGTAAAGTCTTGTATCATTTCAAATAGTCCCCAATTAAATTTTATTTTTTTGACCGAAACTAGTATAAACTAGTGTATAATATACTATTATTTTTGACCGAAACTTGCTTTTCGAAAAGTGACATCGAATCCAATTTTCGGATGATTTTTTTGCATGGACTTCCATCATAACCTTCCCTCTTAACATATATAAATGATATGTGAAGTCTCACATCATTTAAAAAAGTCCCCAATTAAATTTGAATTTTTTGACCGAAACTAGTGTATAATATACTATGATTTTTGACCGAAACTTGCATTTCGAAAAGTTTCACAGAATATAATTTTCAAATGATTTTTTTGCATGGAATTCCTTCATAACCTTTATTCTTAACATATATAAATTATATGTGAAGTCTTGTATCATTTAAAATAGTCCCCAATTAAATTTTATTTGTTTAACCGAAACTAGTATAAACTAGTGTATAGTATACTATGATTTTTGACCGAAACTTGGATTTCGAAAAGTTTCATCAAATCAAATTTTCAGATGATTTTTTTGCATGGACTTCCATCATAACCTTCACTCTTAACATATATAAATGATATGTGAAGTCTCGTATCATTTCAAATAATCCCCAATTAAATTTGATTTTTTTGACCGAAACTAGTGTATAATATACTTTAATTTTTCACCGAAATATGCATTTCGAAAAGTTTCATAGAATCAAATTTTTCAATAATTTTTTGCATGGACTTCCATCATACCCATCCCTCGTAAAATAAATAGATGATATGTGAAGTCTTGTATCATTTTAAACAGTCCCCGATTTAATTTGATTTATTGACCGAAACTAGTAAATAATAACTATGATTAATTGACCTAAATTTTGATTTCGAAAAGTTTCATAGAATCTAATTTTCAGATGATTTTTTTGCATGGTCTTCCATCATAACCTTCCCTCTTAACATATATAAATGATATGTGAAGTCTCGTATCATTTCAATAGTCCCCAATTAAATATGATTTTTTTGACCGAAACTAGTGTATAATATACTATGATTTTTGACCGAAACTTGCATTTCGAAAGGTTTCATAAAATATAATTTTCAAATGATTTTTTTGCATGGACATCCTACATAACCTTCCCTCTTAACATATATAAATGATATGTGAAGTCTTGTATCATTTCAAATAGTCTCCAATTAAATTTTATTTTTTTGACCGAAACTAGTATAAACTAGTGTATAATATACTATTATTTTTGACCGAAACTTGCATTTTGAAAAGTGACATCGAATACAATTTTTGGATGATTTTTTTGCATGGACTTCCATCAAAACCTTCCCTCTTAACATTTATAAATGATATGTGAAGTCTCGTATCATTTCAAATAGTCCCCAACTAAATTATATTTTTTTGACCGAAACTAGTGTATAATATACTATGCTTTTTGACCGAAACTCTCATTTCGAAAAGTTTCATAGAATATAATTTTCAGATGATTTTTTTGCATGGACTTCCATCATAACCTTCCCTCTTAACATATATAAATGACATGTGAAGTCTCGTATCATTTCAATTAGTCCCCAATTAAATTTGATTTTTTTGAACGAAACTAGTATAAACTAGTGTGTAGTATACTATGATTTTTGACCGAATCTTGCATTTCAAGAAGTGTCATCGAATCCAATTTTCGGATGATTTTTTTGCATGGACTTCCATCATAACCTTCCCTCTTAACATATATAAATGATATGTGAAGTCTCACATCATTTAAAATAGTCCCCAATTAAATTTGAATTTTTTGACCGAAACTAGTGTATAATATATTATGATTTTTGACTGAAACTTGCATTTCGAAAAGTTTCATAGAATCTAATTTTTCGATGAGTTTATGCATGGAATTAAATAATAACCCTCCCTCGTAAAATATATAAATGATATGTAAAGTCTCATATCATTTCGAACAGTCCCCGATTTAATTTGATTTTTTTTGACCGGAACTAGTATATATAATACTATGATTAATTGACCTAAACTTTGATTTCGAAAAGTTTCATAGAATCTAATTTTCAGATGATTTTTTTGCATGGTCTTCCATCATAACCTTCCCTCTTAACATATATAAATGATATGTGAAGTCTCGTATCATTTCAATAGTCCCCAATTAAATTTGATTTTTTTGACCGAAACTTGCATTTCGAAAAGTTTCACAGAATATAATTTTCAAATGATTTTTTTGCATGGAATTCCTTCATAACCTTTATTCTTAACATATATAAATTATATGTGAAGTCTTGTATCATTTAAAATAGTCCCCAATTAAATTTTATTTGTTTTACCGAAACTAGTATAAACTAGTGTATAGTATACTATGATTTTTGACCGAAACTTGGATTTCGAAAAGTGTCATCAAATCAAATTTTCAGATGATTTTTTTGCATGGACTTCCATCATAACCTTCACTCTTAACATATATAAATGATATGTGAAGTCTCGTATCATTTCAAATAATCCCCAATTAAATTTGATTTTTTTGACCGAAACTAGTGTATAATATACTTTAATTTTTCACCGAAATATGCATTTCGAAAAGTTTCATAGAATCAAATTTTTCAATAATTTTTTGCATGGACTTCCATCATACCCATCCCTCGTAAAATAAATAGATGATATGTGAAGTCTTGTATCATTTTAAACAGTCCCCGATTTAATTTGATTTATTGACCGAAACTAGTAAATAATAACTATGATTAATTGACCTAAATTTTGATTTCGAAAAGTTTCATAGAATCTAATTTTCAGATGATTTTTTTGCATGGTCTTCCATCATAACCTTCCCTCTTAACATATATAAATGATATGTGAAGTCTCGTATCATTTCAATAGTCCCCAATTAAATATGATTTTTTTGACCGAAACTAGTGTATAATATACTATGATTTTTGACCGAAACTTGCATTTCGAAAGGTTTCATAAAATATAATTTTCAAATGATTTTTTTGCATGGACATCCTACATAACCTTCCCTCTTAACATATATAAATGATATGTGAAGTCTTGTATCATTTCAAATAGTCTCCAATTAAATTTTATTTTTTTGACCGAAACTAGTATAAACTAGTGTATAATATACTATTATTTTTGACCGAAACTTGCATTTTGAAAAGTGACATCGAATACAATTTTTGGATGATTTTTTTGCATGGACTTCCATCAAAACCTTCCCTCTTAACATTTATAAATGATATGTGAAGTCTCGTATCATTTCAAATAGTCCCCAACTAAATTATATTTTTTTGACCGAAACTAGTGTATAATATACTATGCTTTTTGACCGAAACTCTCATTTCGAAAAGTTTCATAGAATATAATTTTCAGATGATTTTTTTGCATGGACTTCCATCATAACCTTCCCTCTTAACATATATAAATGACATGTGAAGTCTCGTATCATTTCAATTAGTCCCCAATTAAATTTGATTTTTTTGAACGAAACTAGTATAAACTAGTGTGTAGTATACTATGATTTTTGACCGAATCTTGCATTTCAAGAAGTGTCATCGAATCCAATTTTCGGATGATTTTTTTGCATGGACTTCCATCATAACCTTCCCTCTTAACATATATAAATGATATGTGAAGTCTCACATCATTTAAAATAGTCCCCAATTAAATTTGAATTTTTTGACCGAAACTAGTGTATAATATATTATGATTTTTGACTGAAACTTGCATTTCGAAAAGTTTCATAGAATCTAATTTTTCGATGAGTTTATGCATGGAATTAAATAATAACCCTCCCTCGTAAAATATATAAATGATATGTAAAGTCTCATATCATTTCGAACAGTCCCCGATTTAATTTGATTTTTTTTGACCGGAACTAGTATATATAACACTATGATTAATTGACCTAAACTTTGATTTCGAAAAGTTTCATAGAATCTAATTTTCAGATGATTTTTTTGCATGGTCTTCCATCATAACCTTCCCTCTTAACATATATAAATGATATGTGAAGTCTCGTATCATTTCAATAGTCCCCAATTCAATTTGATTTTTTTGACCGAAACTTGCATTTCGAAAAGTTTCACAGAATATAATTTTCAAATGATTTTTTTGCATGGAATTCCTTCATAACCTTTCATATTAACATATATAAATGATATGTGAAGTCTTGTATCATTTAAAATAGTCCCCAATTAAATTTTATTTGTTTTACCGAAACTAGTATAAACTAGTGTATAGTATACCATGATTTTTGACCGAAACTTGGATTTCGAAAAGTTTCATCAAATCAAATTTTCAGATGATTTTTTTGCATGGACTTCCATCATAACCTTCCCTCTTAACATATATAAATGATATGTGAAGTCTCGTATCATTTCAAATAATCCCCAATTAAATTTGATTTTTTTGACCGAAACTAGTGTATAATATACTTTGATTTTTGACCGAAATATGCATTTCGAAAAGTTTCATAGAATCTAATTTTTCAATAATTTTTTGCATTGACTTCCATCATAACCATCCCTCGTAAAATAAATAGATGATATGTGAAGTCTCGTATCATTTCAAATAGTCTCCGATTTAATTTGATTTTTTGACCGAAACTTGTAAATAATAACTATGATTAATTGACCTAAATTTTGATTTCGAAAAGTTTCATAGAATCTAATTTTCATATGATTTTTTTGCATGGTCTTCCATCATAACCATCCCACTTAACATATATAAATGATATGTGAAGTCTCGTATCATTTCAATAGTCCCCAATTAAATTTGATTTTGTTGACCGAAACTAGTGTATAATATACTATGATTTTTGACCGAAACTTGCATTTAGAAAGGTTTCATAGAATATAATTTTCAAATGATTTTTTTGCATGGACTTCCTTCATAACCTTCCCTCTTAACATATATAAATGATATGTGATGTCTTGTATCATTTCAAATGTTCCCCAATTAAATTTTATTTTTTTGACAGAAACTAGTATAAACTAGTGTATAATATACTATTACTTTTGACCGAAACTTGCATTTCAAAAAGTGACATCGAATACAATTTTCGGATGATTTTTTTGCATGGACTTCCATCATAACCTTCCCTCTTAACATATATAAATGATATGTGAATTCTCGTATCATTTCGAATAATCCCCAATTAAATTTGATTTTTTTGACCAAAACTAGTGTATAATATACTATGATTTTTGACCGAAATATGCATTTTGAAAAGTTTCATAGAATCTAATTTTTCCATAATTTTTTGCATGGACTTCCATCATAACCTTCCCTCGTAAATCAAATAGATGATATGTGAAATCTCGTATCATTTCAAACAGTCCCCGATTTAATTTGTTTTTTTGACCGAAACTAGTAAATAATAACTAGATTAATTGACCTAAACTTATATTTCGAAACTTTTCATAGAATCTAATTATCACATGATTTTTTTGCATGGTCATCAATCATAACCTTCCCTCTTATCATATATAAATGATATTTGAAGTCTCGTTTCATTTCAATAGTCCCCAACTAAATTATATTTTTTTGACCGAAACTAGTGTATAATATACTATGCTTTTTAACCGAAACTCTCATTTCGAAAAGTTTCATAGAATATAATTTTTAGATGATTTTTTTGCATAGACTTCCATCATAACCTTCCCTCTTAACATATATAAATGACATGTGAAGTCTCGTATCATTTCAATTAGTCCCTAATTAAATTTAATTTTTTTGAACTAAACTAGTATAAACTAGTGAGTAGTATACTATGATTTTTGACCGAATCTTGCATTTCGAGAAGTGTCATCGAATCCAATTTTCGGATGATTTTTTTGCATGGACTTTCATCATAACCTTCCCTCTTAACATATATAAATGATATGTAAAGTCTCACATCATTTATAATAGTCCCCAATTAAATTTGAATTTTTTGATCGAAACTAGTGTATAATATATTATGATTTTTGACCGAAACTTGCATTTCGAAAAGTTTCATAGAATCTAATTTTTCGATGCGTTTTTGAATGGAATTAAATAATAACCCTCCCTGGAAAAATATATAAATGATATATAAAGTCTCATATCATTTCAAACAGTCCCCGATTTAATTTGATTTTTTTGACCGAAACTAGTATATATAATACTATGATTAATTGACCTAAACTTTGATTTCGAAAAGTTTCATAGAATCTATATTTCAGATGATTTTTTTGCATGGTCTTCCATCATAACCTTCCCTCTTAACATATATAAATTATATGTGAAGTCTCGTATCATTTCAATAGTCCCCAATTAAATATGATTTTTTTGACCGAAACTAGTGTATAATATACTATGATTTTTGACCGAAACTTGCATTGCGAAAAGTTTCATAGAATGCAATTTCTAGATGATTTTTTTGCATGGACATCCTTCATAACCTTCCCTCTTAACATATATAAATGATATGTAAAGTCTTGTATCATTTCAAATAGTCCCCAATTAAATTTTATTTTTTTGACCGAAACTAGTATAAACTAGTGTATAATATACTATTATTTTTGACCGAAACTTGCTTTTCGAAAAGTGACATCGAATCCAATTTTCGGATGATTTTTTTGCATGGACTTCCATCATAACCTTCCCTCTTAACATATATAAATGATATGTGAAGTCTCACATCATTTAAAAAAGTCCCCAATTAAATTTGAATTTTTTGACCGAAACTAGTGTATAATATACTATGATTTTTGACCGAAACTTGCATTTCGAAAAGTTTCACAGAATATAATTTTCAAATGATTTTTTTGCATGGAATTCCTTCATAACCTTTATTCTTAACATATATAAATTATATGTGAAGTCTTGTATCATTTAAAATAGTCCCCAATTAAATTTTATTTGTTTTACCCAAACTAGTATAAACTAGTGTATAATATATTATGATTTTTTTATTGAAATTTGCTTTTCGAAAAGTTTCATAGAATCTAGTTTTCAAATGATTCTTTTGCATGGACTACCATCATAACCTTCCCTCTTAACATATATAAATGATATGTGAAGTCTCGTATCATTTCAAATAGTCCCCAATTAAATTTGATTTTTTTGACCGAAACTAGTGTATAATATACTTTGATTTTTGACCGAAATATGCATTTCGAAAAGTTTCATAGAATCTAATTTTTCAATAATTTTTTGCATGGACTTCCATCATAACCATCCCTCGTAAAATAAATAGATGATATGTGAAGTCTCGTATCATTTCAAATAGTCCCCGATTTAATTTGATTTTTTGACCGAAACTTCTAAATAATAACTATGATTAATTGACCTAAATTTTGATTTCGAAAAGTTTCATAGAATCTAATTTTCAGATGATTTTTTTGCATGGTCTTCCATAATAACCATCCCTCTTAACATATATAAATGATATGTGAAGTCTCGTATCATTTCAATAGTCCCCAATTAAATTTGATTTTGTTGACCGAAACTAGTATATAATATACTATGATTTTTGACCGAAACTTGCATTTCGAAAGTTTTCATAGAATATAATTTTCAAATGATTTTTTTGCATGGACTTCCTTCATTAACTTCCCTCTTAACATAAATAAATGATATGTGATGTCTTGTATCATTTCAAATAGTCCCCAATTAAATTTTATTTTTTTGACAGAAACTAGTATAAACTAGTGTATAATATACTATTATTTTTGACCGAAACATGCATTTCAAAAAGTGACATCGAATACAATTTTCGGATGATTTTTTTGCATGGACTTCCATCATAACCTTCCCTCTTAACATATATAAATGATATGTGAATTCTCGTATCATTTCGAATAATCCCCAATTAAATTTGATTTTTTTGACCAAAACTAGTGTATAATATACTATGATTTTTGACCGAAATATACATTTTGAAAAGTTTCATAGAATCTAATTTTTCAATAATTTTTTGCATGGACTTCCATCATAACCTTCCCTCGTAAAATAAATAGATGATATGTGAAGTCTCGTATCATTTCAAACAGTCCCCGATTTAATTTGTTTTTTTGACCGAAACTAGTAAATAATAACTATGATTAATTGACCTAAACTTATATTTCGAAACGTTTCATAGAATCTAATTATCACATGATTTTTTTGAATGGTCTTCCATCATAACCTTCCCTCTTATCATATATAAATGATATGTGAAGTCTCGTTTCATTTCAATAGTCCCCAACTAAATTATATTTTTTTGACCGAAACTAGTATATAATATACTATGATTTTTGACCGAAACTTGCATTTCGAAAGTTTTCATAGAATATAATTTTCAAATGATTTTTTTGCATGGACTTCCTTCATAACCTTCCCTCTTAACATATATAAATGATATGTGAAGTCTTGTATCATTTCAAATAGTCCCCAATTAAATTTTATTTTTTTGACCGAAACTAGTATAAACTAGTGTATAATATACTATTATTTTTGACCGAAACTTGCTTTTCGAAAAGTGACATCGAATCCAATTTTCGGATGATTTTTTTGCATGGACTTCCATCATAACCTTCCCTCTTAACATATATAAATGATATGTGAAGTCTCACATCATTTATAATAGTCCCCAATTAAATTTGAATTTTTTGACCGAAACTAGTGTATAATATATTATGATTTTTGACCGAAACTTGCATTTCGAAAAGTTTCATAGAATCTAATTTTTCGATGCGTTTTTGCATGGAATTAAATAATAACCCTCTCTGGAAAAATATATAAATGATATATAAAGTCTCATATCATTTCGAATAGTCCCCGATTTAATTTGATTTTTTTGACCGAAACTAGTATATATAATACTATGATTAATTGACCTAAACTTTGATTTCGAAAAGTTTCATAGAATCTATATTTCAGATGATTTTTTTGCATGGTCTTCCATCATAACCTTCCCTCTTAACATATATAAATGATATGTGAAGTCTCGTATCATTTCAATAGTCCCCAATTAAATATGATTTTTTTGACCGAAACTAGTGTATAATATACTATGATTTTTGACCGAAACTTGCATTTCGAAAGGTTTCATAAAATATAATTTTCAAATGATTTTTTTGCATGACATCCTTCATAACCTTCCCTCTTAACATATATAAATGATATGTGAAGTCTTGTATCATTTCAAATAGTCCCCAATTAAATTTTATTTTTTTGACCGAAACTAGTATAAACTAGTGTATAATATACTATTATTTTTGACCGAAACTTGCATTTCGAAAAGTGACATCGAATCCAATTTTCGGATGATTTTTTTGCATGGACTTCCATCATAACCTTCCCTCTTAACATATATAAATGATATGTGAAGTCTTGTATCATTTCAAATAATCCCCAATTAAATTTGATTTTTTTGAACGAAACTAGTATAAACTAGTGTGTAGTATACTATGATTTTTGACCGAATCTTGCATTTCGAGAAGTGTCATCGAATCCAATTTTCGGATGATTTTTTTGCATGGACTTCCATCATAACCTTCCCTCTTAACATATATAAATGATATGTGAAGTCTCACATCATTTAAAATAGTCCCCAATTAAATTTGAATTTTTTGACCGAAACTAGTGTATAATATACTATGATTTTTGACCGAAACTTGCATTTTGAAAAGTTTCACAGAATATAATTTTCAAATGATTTTTTTGCATGGAATTCCTTCATAACCTTTCATCTTAACATATATAAATGATATATGAAGTCTTGTATCATTTCAAATAGTCCCCAATTAAATTTTATTTGTTTTACCGAAACTAGTATAAACTAGTGTATAGTATACTATGATTTTTGACCGAAACTTGGATTTCGAAAAGTGTCATCAAATCAAATTTTCAGATGATTTTTTTGCATGGACTTGCATCATAACCTTCCCTCTTAACATATATAAATGATATGTGAAGTCTCGTATCATTTAAAATAATCCCCAATTAAATTTGATTTTTTTGACCGAAACAAGTGTATAATATACTTTGATTTTTGACCGAAATATGCATTTCGAAAAGTTTCATAGAATCTAATTTTTCAATAATTTTTTGCATGGACTTCCATCATAACCATCCCTCGTAAAATAAATAGATGATATGTGAAGTCTCGTATCATTTCAAATAGTCCCCGATTTAATTTGATTTTTTGACCGAAACTTCTAAATAATAACTATGATTAATTGACCTAAATTTTGATTTCGAAAAGTTTCATAGAATCTAATTTTCAGATGATTTTTTTGCATGGTCTTCCATCATAACCATCCCTCTTAACATATATAAATGATATGTGAAGTCTCGTATCATTTCAATAGTCCCCAATTAAATTTGATATTGTTGACCGAAACTAGTGTATAATATACTATGATTTTTGACCGAAACTTGCATTTCGAAAGTTTTCATAGAATATAATTTTCAAAAGATTTTTTTGAATGGACTTCCTTCATAACCATCCCTCTTAACATATATAAATGATATGTGATGTCTTGTATCATTTCAAATATTCCCCAATTAAAATTTATTTTTTTGACAGAAACTAGTATAAACTAGTGTATAATATACTATTATTTTTGACCGAAACTTGCATTTCAAAAAGTGACATCGAATACAATTTTCGGATGATTTTTTTGCATGGACTCCCATCATAACCTTCCCTCTTAACATATATAAATGATATGTGAATTCTCGTATCATTTCGAATAATCCCCAATTAAATTTGATTTTTTGGACCAAAACTAGTGTATAATATACTATGATTTTTGACCGAAATATGCATTTTGAAAAGTTTCATAGAATCTAATTTTTCAAAAATTTTTTGCATGGACTTCCATGATAACCTTCCCTCGTAAAATAAATAGATGATATGTGAAGTCTCGTATCATTTCAAACAGTCCCCGATTTAATTTGTTTTTTTGACCGAAACTAGTAAATAATAACTATGATTAATTGACCTAAACTTATATTTCGAAACGTTTCATAGAATCTAATTATCGCATGATTTTTTTGCATGGTCTTCCATCATAACCTTCCCTCTTATCATATATAAATGATATGTGAAGTCTCGTTTCATTTCAATAGTCCCCAACTAAATTATATTATTTTGACCGAACCTAGTGTATAATATAATATGCTTTTTGACCGAAACTCTCATTTCGAAAAGTTTCATAGAATATAATTTTTAGATGATTTTTTTGCATGGACTTCCATCATAACCTTCCCTCTTAACATATATAAATGACATGTGAAGTCTCGTATCATTTCAATTAGTCCCCAATTAAATTTATTTTTTTTGAACTAAACTAGTATAGACTAGTGTGTAGTATACTATGATTTTTGACCGAATCTTGCATTTCGAGAAGTGTCATCGAATCCAATTTTCGGATGATTTTTTTGCATGGACTTCCATCATAACCTTCCCTCTTAACATATATAAATGATATGTGAAGTATCATATCATTTATAATATTCCCTAATTAAATTTGAATTTTTTGACCGAAACTAGTGTATAATATATTATGATTTTTGACCGAAACTTGCATTTCGAAAAGTTTCATAGAATCTAATTTTTCGATGCGTTTTTGCATGGAATTAAATAATAACCCTCCCTGGAAAAATATATAAATGATATGTAAAGTCTCATATCATTTCGAACAGTTCCCGATTTAATTTGATTTTTTTGACCGAAACTAGTATATATAATACTATGATTAATTGACCTAAACTTTGATTTCGAAAAGTTTCATAGAATCTATATTTCAGATGATTTTTTTGCATGGTCTTCCATCATAACCTTCCCTCTTAACATATATAAATGATATGTGAAGTCTCGTATCATTTCAATAGTCCCCAATTAAATATGATTTTTTTGACCGAAACTAGTGTATAATATACTATGATTTTTGACCGAAACTTGCATTTCGAAAGGTTTCATAAAATATAATTTTCAAATGATTTTTTTGCATGGACATCCTTCATAACCTTCCCTCTTAACATATATAAATGATATGTGAAGTCTTGTATCATTTCAAATAGTCCCCAATTAAATTTTATTTTTTTGACCGAAACTAGTATAAACTAGTGTATAATATACTATTATTTTTGACCGAAACTTGCATTTCGAAAAGTGACATCGAATCCAATTTTCGGATGATTTTTTTGCATGGACTTCCATCATAACCTTCCCTCTTAACATATATAAATGATATGTGAAGTCTTGTATCATTTCAAATAATCCCCAATTAAATTTGATTTTTTTGAACGAAACTAGTATAAACTAGTGTGTAGTGATTTTTGACCGAATCTTGCATTTCGAGAAGTGTCATCGAATCCAATTTTCGGATGATTTTTTTGCATGGACTTCCATCATAACCTTCCCTCTTAACATATATAAATGATGTGTGAAGTCTCACATCATTTAAAATAGTCCCCAATTAAATTTGAATTTTTTGACCGAAACTAGTGTATAATATACTATGATTTTTGACCGAAACTTGCATTTTGAAAAGTTTCACAGAATATAATTTTCAAATGATTTTTTTGCATGGAATTCCTTCATAACCTTTCATCTTAACATATATAAATGATATGTGAAGTCTTGTATCATTTCAAATAGTCCACAATTAAATTTTATTTGTTTTACCGAAACTAGTATAAACTAGTGTATAGTATACTATGATTTTTGACCGAAACTTGGATTTCGAAAAGTGTCATCAAATCAAATTTTCAGATGATTTTTTTGCATGGACTTCCATCATAACCTTCCCTCTTAACATATATAAATGATATGTGAAGTCTCGTATCATTTCAAATAATCCCCAATTAAATTTGATTTTTTTGACCGAAACTAGTGGATAATATACTTTGATTTTTGATCGAAATATGCATTTCGAAAAGTTTCATAGAATCTAATTTTTAAATAATTTTTTGCATGGACTTCCATCATAACCATCCCTCGTAAAATAAATAGATGATATGTGAAGTCTCGTATCATTTCAAATAGTCCCCGATTTAATTTGATTTTTTGACCGAAACTTCTAAATAATAACTATGATTAATTGACCTAAATTTTGATTTTGAAAAGTTTCATAGAATCTAATTTTCAGATGATTTTTTTGCATGGTCTTCCATCATAACCATCCCTCTTAACATATATAAATGATATGTGAAGTCTCGTATCATTTCAATAGTCCCCAATTAAATTTGATTTTGTTGACCGAAACTAGTGTATAATATACTATGATTTTTGACCGAAACTTGCATTTCGAAAGTTTTCATAGAATATAATTTTCAAATGATTTTTTTGCATGGACTTCCTTCATAACCTTCCCTCTTAACATATATAAATGATATGTGATGTCTTGTATCATTTCAAATAGTCCCCAATTAAATTTTATTTTTTTGACAGAAACTAGTATAAACTAGTGTATAATATACTATTATTTTTGACCGAAACTTGCATTTCAAAAAGTGACATCGAATACAATTTTCGGATGATTTTTTTGCATGGACTTCCATCATAACCTTCCCTCTTAACATATATAAATGATATGTGAAGTCTTGTATCATTTCAAATAATCCCCAATTAAATTTGATTTTTTTGAACGAAACTAGTATAAACTAGTGTGTAGTATACTATGATTTTTGACCGAATCTTGCATTTCGAGAAGTGTCATCGAATCCAATTTTCGGATGATTTTTTTGCATGGACTTCCATCATAACCTTCCCTCTTAACATATATAAATGATATGTGAAGTCTCACATCATTTAAAATAGTCCCCAATTAAATTTGAATTTTTTGACCGAAACTAGTGTATAATTTACAATGATTTTTGACCGAAACTTGCATTTTGAAAAGTTTCACAGAATATAATTTTCAAATGATTTTTTTGCATGGAATTCCTTCATAACCTTTCATCTTAACATATATAAATGATATGTGAAGTCTTGTATCATTTCAAATAGTCCCCAATTAAATTTTATTTGTTTTACCGAAACTAGTATAAACTAGTGTATAGTATACTATGATTTTTGACCGAAACTTGGATTTCGAAAAGTGTCACCAAATCAAATTTTCAGATGATTTTTTTGCATGGACTTCCATCATAAACTTCCCTCTTAACATATATAAATGATATGTGAAGTCTCGTATCATTTCAAATAATCCCCAATTAAATTTGATTTTTTTGACCGAAACTAGTGTATAATATACTTTGATTTTTGACCGAAATATGCATTTCGAAAAGTTTCATAGAATCTAATTTTTCAATAATTTTTTGCATGGACTTCCATCATAACCATCCCTCGTAAAATAAATAGATGATATGTGAAGTCTCGTATCATTTCAAATAGTCCCCGATTTAATTTGATTTTTTGACCGAAACTTCTAAATAATAACTATGATTAATTGACCTAAATTTTGATTTCGAAAAGTTTCATAGAATCTAATTTTCAGATGATTTTTTTGCATGGTCTTCCATCATAACCATCCCTCTTAACATATATAAATGATATGTGAAGTCTCGTATCATTTCAATAGTCCCCAATTAAATTTGATTTTGTTGACCGAAACTAGTGTATAATATACTATGATTTTTGACCGAAACTTGCATTTCGAAAGTTTTCATAGAATATAATTTTCAAATGATTTTTTTGCATGGACTTCCTTCATAACCTTCCCGCTTAACATATATAAATGATATGTGATGTCTTGTATCATTTCAAATAGTCCCCAATTAAATTTTATTTTTTTGACAGAAACTAGTATAAACTAGTGTATAATATACTATTATTTTTGACCGAAACTTGCATTTCAAAAAGTGACATCGAATACAATTTTCGGATGATTTTTTTGCATGGACTCCCATCATAACCTTCCCTCTTAACATATATAAATGATATGTGAATTCTCGTATCATTTCGAATAATCCCCAATTAAATTTTATTTTTTTGACCAAAACTAGTGTATAATATACTATGATTTTTGACCGAAATATGCATTTTGAAAAGTTTCATAGAATACTATTTTTCAATAATTTTTTGCATGGACTTCCATCATAACCTTCCCTCGTAAAATAAATAGATGATATGTGAAGTCTCGTATCATTTCAAATAGTCCCCGATTTAATTTGTTTTTTTGACCGAAACTAGTAAATAATAACTATGATTAATTGACCTAAACTTATATTTCGAAACGTTTCATAGAATCTAATTATCGCATGATTTTTTTGCATGGTCTTCCATCACAACCTTCCCTCTTATCATATATAAATGATATGTGAAGTCTCGTTTCATTTCAATAGTCCCCAACTAAATTATATAATTTTGACCGAAACTAGTGTATAATATACTATGCTTTTTGACCGAAACTCTCATTTCGAAAAGTTTCATAGAATATAATTTTTAGATGATTTTTTTGCATGGACTTCCATCATAACCTTCCCTCTTAACATATATAAATGACATGTGAAGTCTCGTATCATTTCAATTAGTCCCCAATTAAATTTAATTTTTTTGAACTAAACTAGTATAAACTAGTGTGTAGTATACTATGATTTTTGACCGAATCTTGCATTTCGAGAAGTGTCATCGAATCCAATTTTCGGATGATTTTTTTGCATGGACTTCCATCATAACCTTCCCTCTTAACATATATAAATGATATGTGAAGTATCACATCATTTATAATATTCCCTAATTAAATTTGAATTTTTTGACCGAAACTAGTGTATAATATATTATGATTTTTGACCGAAACATGCATTTCGAAAAGTTTCATAGAATCTAATTTTTCGATGCGTTTTTGCATGGAATTAAATAATAACCCTCCCTGGAAAAATATATAAATGATATGTAAAGTCTCATATCATTTGGAACAGTTCCCGATTTAATTTGATTTTTTTGACCGAAACTAGTATATATAATACTATGATTATTTGACCTAAACTTTGATTTCAAAAAGTTTCATAGAATCTATATTTCAGATGATTTTTTTGCATGGTCTTCCATCATAACCTTCCCTCTTAACATATATAAATGATATGTGAAGTCTCGTATCATTTCAATAGTCCCCAATTAAATATGATTTTTTTGACCGAAACTAGTGTATAATATACTATGATTTTTGACCGAAACTTGCATTTCGAAAGGTTTCATAAAATATAATTTTCAAATGATTTTTTTGCATGGACATCCTTCATAACCTTCCCTCTTAACATATATAAATGATATGTGAAGTCTTGTATCATTTCAAATAGTCCCCAATTAAATTTTATTTTTTTGACCGAAACTAGTATAAACTAGTGTATAATATATTATTATTTTTGACCGAAACTTGCATTTCGAAAAGTGACATCGAATCCAATTTTCGGATGATTTTTTTGCATGGACTTCCATCATAACCTTCCCTCTTAACATATATAAATGATATGTGAAGTCTCGTATCATTTCAAATAATCCCCAATTAAATTTGATTTTTTTGAACGAAACTAGTATAAACTAGTGTGTAGTATACTTTGATTTTTGACCGAATATTGCATTTCAAGAAGTGTCATCGAATCCAATTTTCGGATGATTTTTTTGCATGGACTTCCATCATAACCTTCCCTCTTAACATATATAAATGATATGTGAAGTCTCACATCATTTAAAATAGTCCCCAATTAAATTTGAATTTTTTGACCGAAACTAGTGTATAATATATTATGATTTTTGACCGAAACTTGCATTTCGAAAAATTTCATAGAATCTAATTTTTCGATGAGATTTTGAATGGAATTAAATAATAACCCTCCCTCGTAAAATATATAAATGATATGTAAAGTCTCATATCATTTCGAACAGTCCCCGATTTATTTTGATTTTTTTGACCGAAACTAGTATATATAATACTATGATTAATTGACCTAAACTTTGATTTCGAAAAATTTCATAGAATCTAATTTTCAGATGATTTTTTTGCATGGTCTTCCATCATAACCTTCCCTCTTAACATATATAATTGATATGTGAAGTCTCGTATCATTTCAATAGTCCCTAATTAAATTTTATTTTTTTGACCGAAACTTGTGTATAATATACTATGATTTTTGACCGAAACTTGCATTTCGAAAAGTTTCACAGAATATAATTTTCAAATGATTTTTTTGCATGGAATTCCTTCATAACCTTTCATCTTAACATATAAAAATGATATGTCAAGTCTTGTATCATTTCAAATAGTCCCCAATTAAATTTTATTTGTTTTACCGAAACTAGTATAAACTAGTGTATAGTATACTATGATTTTTGACCGAAACTTTGATTTCGAAAAGTGTCATCAAATCAAATTTTCAGATGATTTTTTTGCATGGACTTCCATCATAACCTTCCCTCTTAACATATATAAATGATATGTGAAGTCTCGTATCATTTCAAATAATCCCCAATTAAATTTGATTTTTTTGACCGAAACTAGTGTATAATATACTTTGATTTTTGACCGAAATATGCATTTCGAAAAGTTTCATGGAATCTAATTTTTCAATAATTTTTTGCATGGACTTCCATCATAACCATCCCTCGTAAAATAAATAGATGATATGTGAAGTCTCGTATCATTTCAAACAGTCCCCGATTTACTCTTATTTTTTGACCGAAACTAGTAAATAATAACTATGATTAATTGACCTAAATTTTGATTTCGAAAAGTTTCATAGAATCTAATTTTTAGATGATTTTTTTGCATGGTCTTCCATCATAACCATCCCTCTTAACATATATAAATGATATATGAAGTCTCGTGTCATTTCAATAGTCCCCAATTAAATTTGATTTTTTTGACCGAAACTAGTGTATAATATACTGATTTTTTACCGAAACTTGCATTTCGAAAGGTTTCATAGAATATAATTTTCAAATGATTTTTTTGCATGGACTTCCTTCATAACCTTCCCTCTTAACATATATAAATTATATGTGATGTCTTGTATCATTTCAAATAGTCCCCAATTAAATTTTATTTTTTTGACCGAAACTAGTATAAACTAGTGTATAATATACTATTATTTTTGACCGAAACTTGCTTTTCGAAAAGTGACATCGAATCCAATTTTTGGATGATTTTTTTGCATGGACTTCCATCATAACCTTCCCTCTTAACATATATAAATGATATGTGAATTCTCGTATCATTTCGAATAATCCCCAATTAAATTTAATTTTTTTGACCAAAACTAGTGTATAATATACTATGATTTTTGACAGAAATATGCATTTTGAAAAGTTTCATAGAATCTAATTTTTCAATAATTTTTTGCATGGACTTCCATCATAACCTTCCCTCGTAAAATAAATAGATGATATGTGAAGTCTCGTATCATTTCAAACAGTCCCCGATTTAATTTGTTTTTTTGACCGAAACTAGTATATAATAACTATGATTAATTGACCTAAACTTATATTTCGAAACGTTTCATAGAATCTAATTATCACATGATTTTTTTTCATGGTCTTCCATCATAACCTTCCCTCTTATCATATATAAATGATAAGTGAGGTCTCGTTTCATTTCAATAGTCCCCAACTAAATTATATTTTTTTGACCGTAACTAGTGTATAATATACTATGCTTTTTGACCGAAACTCTCATTTCGAAAAGTTTCATAGAATATAATTTTCAGATGATTTTTTTGCATGGACTTCCATCATAACCTTCCCTCTTAACATAAATAAATGACATGTGAAGTCTCGTATCATTTCAATTAGTCCCCAATTAAATTTGATTTTTTTGAACGAAACTAGTATAAACTAGTGTGTAGTATACTATGATTTTTGACCGAATCTTGCATTTCGAGAAGTGTCATCGAGTCCAATTTTCGGATGATTTTTTTGCATGGACTTCCATCATAACCTTCCCTCTTAAAATATATAAATGATATGTGAAGTCTCACATCATTTAAAATATTCCCCAATTAAATTTGAATTTTTTGACCGAAACTAATGTATAATATATTATGATTTTTGACCGAAACTTGCATTTCGAATCTAATTTTTCGATGAGTTTTTGCATGGAATTAAATAATAACCCTCCCTCGTAAAATATATAAATGATATGTAAAGTCTCATATCATTTCGAACAGTCCCCGATTTAATTTTATTTTTTTGACCGAAACTAGTATATATAATACTATGATTAATTGACCTAAACTTTGATTTCGAAAAGTTTCATAGAATCTAATTTTCAGATGACTTTTTTGCATGGTCTTCCATCATAACCTTCCCTCTTAACATATATAAATGATATGTGAAGTTTCGTATCATTTCAAATAATCCCCAATTAAATTTGATTTTTTTGACCGAAACTAGTGTATAATATACTTTGATTTTTGACCGAAATATTCATTTCGAAAAGTTTCATAGAATCTAATTTTTCAATAATTTTTTGCATGGACTTCAATTTTTAAACAGTCCCCGATTTAATTTTATTTTTTGACCGAAACTAGTAAATAATAACTATGATTAATTGACCTAAATTTTGATTTCGAAAAGTTTCATAGAATCTAATTTTCAGATGATTTTTTTGCATGGTCTTCCATCATAACCATCCCTCTTAACATATATAAATGATATGTGAAGTCTCGTATCATTTCAATAGTCCCCAATTAAATTTGATTTTGTTGACCGAAACTAGTGTATAATATACTATGATTTTTGACCGAAACTTGCATTTCGAAAGTTTTCATAGAATATAATTTTCAAATGATTTTTTTGCATGGACTTCCTTCATAACCTTCCCGCTTAACATATATAAATGATATGTGATGTCTTGTATCATTTCAAATAGTCCCCAATTAAATTTTATTTTTTTGACAGAAACTAGTATAAACTAGTGTATAATATACTATTATTTTTGACCGAAACTTGCATTTCAAAAAGTGACATCGAATACAATTTTCGGATGATTTTTTTGCATGGACTCCCATCATAACCTTCCCTCTTAACATATATAAATGATATGTGAATTCTCGTATCATTTCGAATAATCCCCAATTAAATTTTATTTTTTTGACCAAAACTAGTGTATAATATACTATGATTTTTGACAGAAATATGCATTTTGAAAAGTTTCATAGAATCTAATTTTTCAATAATTTTTTGCATGGACTTCCATCATAACCTTCCCTCGTAAAATAAATAGATGATATGTGAAGTCTCGTATCATTTCAAACAGTCCCCGATTTAATTTGTTTTTTTGACCGAAACTAGTATATAATAACTATGATTAATTGACCTAAACTTATATTTCGAAACGTTTCATAGAATCTAATTATCACATGATTTTTTTTCATGGTCTTCCATCATAACCTTCCCTCTTATCATATATAAATGATAAGTGAGGTCTCGTTTCATTTCAATAGTCCCCAACTAAATTATATTTTTTTGACCGTAACTAGTGTATAATATACTATGCTTTTTGACCGAAACTCTCATTTCGAAAAGTTTCATAGAATATAATTTTCAGATGATTTTTTTGCATGGACTTCCATCATAACCTTCCCTCTTAACATAAATAAATGACATGTGAAGTCTCGTATCATTTCAATTAGTCCCCAATTAAATTTGATTTTTTTGAACGAAACTAGTATAAACTAGTGTGTAGTATACTATGATTTTTGACCGAATCTTGCATTTCGAGAAGTGTCATCGAGTCCAATTTTCGGATGATTTTTTTGCATGGACTTCCATCATAACCTTCCCTCTTAAAATATATAAATGATATGTGAAGTCTCACATCATTTAAAATATTCCCCAATTAAATTTGAATTTTTTGACCGAAACTAATGTATAATATATTATGATTTTTGACCGAAACTTGCATTTCGAATCTAATTTTTCGATGAGTTTTTGCATGGAATTAAATAATAACCCTCCCTCGTAAAATATATAAATGATATGTAAAGTCTCATATCATTTCGAACAGTCCCCGATTTAATTTTATTTTTTTGACCGAAACTAGTATATATAATACTATGATTAATTGACCTAAACTTTGATTTCGAAAAGTTTCATAGAATCTAATTTTCAGATGACTTTTTTGCATGGTCTTCCATCATAACCTTCCCTCTTAACATATATAAATGATATGTGAAGTTTCGTATCATTTCAAATAATCCCCAATTAAATTTGATTTTTTTGACCGAAACTAGTGTATAATATACTTTGATTTTTGACCGAAATATTCATTTCGAAAAGTTTCATAGAATCTAATTTTTCAATAATTTTTTGCATGGACTTCAATTTTTAAACAGTCCCCGATTTAATTTTATTTTTTGACCGAAACTAGTAAATAATAACTATGATTAATTGACCTAAATTTTGATTTCGAAAAGTTTCATAGAATCTAATTTTCAGATGATTTTTTTGCATGGTCTTCCATCATAACCATCCCTCTTAACATATATAAATGATATGTGAAGTCTCGTATCATTTCAATAGTCCCCAATTAAATTTGATTTTGTTGACCGAAACTAGTGTATAATATACTATGATTTTTGACCGAAACTTGCATTTCGAAAGTTTTCATAGAATATAATTTTCAAATGATTTTTTTGCATGGACTTCCTTCATAACCTTCCCGCTTAACATATATAAATGATATGTGATGTCTTGTATCATTTCAAATAGTCCCCAATTAAATTTTATTTTTTTGACAGAAACTAGTATAAACTAGTGTATAATATACTATTATTTTTGACCGAAACTTGCATTTCAAAAAGTGACATCGAATACAATTTTCGGATGATTTTTTTGCATGGACTCCCATCATAACCTTCCCTCTTAACATATATAAATGATATGTGAATTCTCGTATCATTTCGAATAATCCCCAATTAAATTTTATTTTTTTGACCAAAACTAGTGTATAATATACTATGATTTTTGACCGAAATATGCATTTTGAAAAGTTTCATAGAATACTATTTTTCAATAATTTTTTGCATGGACTTCCATCATAACCTTCCCTCGTAAAATAAATAGATGATATGTGAAGTCTCGTATCATTTCAAATAGTCCCCGATTTAATTTGTTTTTTTGACCGAAACTAGTAAATAATAACTATGATTAATTGACCTAAACTTATATTTCGAAACGTTTCATAGAATCTAATTATCGCATGATTTTTTTGCATGGTCTTCCATCACAACCTTCCCTCTTATCATATATAAATGATATGTGAAGTCTCGTTTCATTTCAATAGTCCCCAACTAAATTATATAATTTTGACCGAAACTAGTGTATAATATACTATGCTTTTTGACCGAAACTCTCATTTCGAAAAGTTTCATAGAATATAATTTTTAGATGATTTTTTTGCATGGACTTCCATCATAACCTTCCCTCTTAACATATATAAATGACATGTGAAGTCTCGTATCATTTCAATTAGTCCCCAATTAAATTTAATTTTTTTGAACTAAACTAGTATAAACTAGTGTGTAGTATACTATGATTTTTGACCGAATCTTGCATTTCGAGAAGTGTCATCGAATCCAATTTTCGGATGATTTTTTTGCATGGACTTCCATCATAACCTTCCCTCTTAACATATATAAATGATATGTGAAGTATCACATCATTTATAATATTCCCTAATTAAATTTGAATTTTTTGACCGAAACTAGTGTATAATATATTATGATTTTTGACCGAAACATGCATTTCGAAAAGTTTCATAGAATCTAATTTTTCGATGCGTTTTTGCATGGAATTAAATAATAACCCTCCCTGGAAAAATATATAAATGATATGTAAAGTCTCATATCATTTGGAACAGTTCCCGATTTAATTTGATTTTTTTGACCGAAACTAGTATATATAATACTATGATTATTTGACCTAAACTTTGATTTCAAAAAGTTTCATAGAATCTATATTTCAGATGATTTTTTTGCATGGTCTTCCATCATAACCTTCCCTCTTAACATATATAAATGATATGTGAAGTCTCGTATCATTTCAATAGTCCCCAATTAAATATGATTTTTTTGACCGAAACTAGTGTATAATATACTATGATTTTTGACCGAAACTTGCATTTCGAAAGGTTTCATAAAATATAATTTTCAAATGATTTTTTTGCATGGACATCCTTCATAACCTTCCCTCTTAACATATATAAATGATATGTGAAGTCTTGTATCATTTCAAATAGTCCCCAATTAAATTTTATTTTTTTGACCGAAACTAGTATAAACTAGTGTATAATATATTATTATTTTTGACCGAAACTTGCATTTCGAAAAGTGACATCGAATCCAATTTTCGGATGATTTTTTTGCATGGACTTCCATCATAACCTTCCCTCTTAACATATATAAATGATATGTGAAGTCTCGTATCATTTCAAATAATCCCCAATTAAATTTGATTTTTTTGAACGAAACTAGTATAAACTAGTGTGTAGTATACTTTGATTTTTGACCGAATATTGCATTTCAAGAAGTGTCATCGAATCCAATTTTCGGATGATTTTTTTGCATGGACTTCCATCATAACCTTCCCTCTTAACATATATAAATGATATGTGAAGTCTCACATCATTTAAAATAGTCCCCAATTAAATTTGAATTTTTTGACCGAAACTAGTGTATAATATATTATGATTTTTGACCGAAACTTGCATTTCGAAAAGTTTCATAGAATCTAATTTTTCGATGAGATTTTGAATGGAATTAAATAATAACCCTCCCTCGTAAAATATATAAATGATATGTAAAGTCTCATATCATTTCGAACAGTCCCCGATTTATTTTGATTTTTTTGACCGAAACTAGTATATATAATACTATGATTAATTGACCTAAACTTTGATTTCGAAAAATTTCATAGAATCTAATTTTCAGATGATTTTTTTGCATGGTCTTCCATCATAACCTTCCCTCTTAACATATATAATTGATATGTGAAGTCTCGTATCATTTCAATAGTCCCTAATTAAATTTTATTTTTTTGACCGAAACTTGTGTATAATATACTATGATTTTTGACCGAAACTTGCATTTCGAAAAGTTTCACAGAATATAATTTTCAAATGATTTTTTTGCATGGAATTCCTTCATAACCTTTCATCTTAACATATAAAAATGATATGTCAAGTCTTGTATCATTTCAAATAGTCCCCAATTAAATTTTATTTGTTTTACCGAAACTAGTATAAACTAGTGTATAGTATACTATGATTTTTGACCGAAACTTTGATTTCGAAAAGTGTCATCAAATCAAATTTTCAGATGATTTTTTTGCATGGACTTCCATCATAACCTTCCCTCTTAACATATGTAAATGATATGTGAAGTCTCGTATCATTTCAAATAATCCCCAATTAAATTTGATTTTTTTGACCGAAACTAGTGTATAATATACTTTGATTTTTGACCGAAATATGCATTTCGAAAAGTTTCATGGAATCTAATTTTTCAATAATTTTTTGCATGGACTTCCATCATAACCATCCCTCGTAAAATAAATAGATGATATGTGAAGTCTCGTATCATTTCAAACAGTCCCCGATTTACTCTTATTTTTTGACCGAAACTAGTAAATAATAACTATGATTAATTGACCTAAATTTTGATTTCGAAAAGTTTCATAGAATCTAATTTTTAGATGATTTTTTTGCATGGTCTTCCATCATAACCATCCCTCTTAACATATATAAATGATATATGAAGTCTCGTGTCATTTCAATAGTCCCCAATTAAATTTGATTTTTTTGACCGAAACTAGTGTATAATATACTGATTTTTTACCGAAACTTGCATTTCGAAAGGTTTCATAGAATATAATTTTCAAATGATTTTTTTGCATGGACTTCCTTCATAACCTTCCCTCTTAACATATATAAATTATATGTGATGTCTTGTATCATTTCAAATAGTCCCCAATTAAATTTTATTTTTTTGACCGAAACTAGTATAAACTAGTGTATAATATACTATTATTTTTGACCGAAACTTGCTTTTCGAAAAGTGACATCGAATCCAATTTTTGGATGATTTTTTTGCATGGACTTCCATCATAACCTTCCCTCTTAACATATATAAATGATATGTGAATTCTCGTATCATTTCGAATAATCCCCAATTAAATTTAATTTTTTTGACCAAAACTAGTGTATAATATACTATGATTTTTGACAGAAATATGCATTTTGAAAAGTTTCATAGAATCTAATTTTTCAATAATTTTTTGCATGGACTTCCATCATAACCTTCCCTCGTAAAATAAATAGATGATATGTGAAGTCTCGTATCATTTCAAACAGTCCCCGATTTAATTTGTTTTTTTGACCGAAACTAGTATATAATAACTATGATTAATTGACCTAAACTTATATTTCGAAACGTTTCATAGAATCTAATTATCACATGATTTTTTTTCATGGTCTTCCATCATAACCTTCCCTCTTATCATATATAAATGATAAGTGAGGTCTCGTTTCATTTCAATAGTCCCCAACTAAATTATATTTTTTTGACCGTAACTAGTGTATAATATACTATGCTTTTTGACCGAAACTCTCATTTCGAAAAGTTTCATAGAATATAATTTTCAGATGATTTTTTTGCATGGACTTCCATCATAACCTTCCCTCTTAACATAAATAAATGACATGTGAAGTCTCGTATCATTTCAATTAGTCCCCAATTAAATTTGATTTTTTTGAACGAAACTAGTATAAACTAGTGTGTAGTATACTATGATTTTTGACCGAATCTTGCATTTCGAGAAGTGTCATCGAGTCCAATTTTCGGATGATTTTTTTGCATGGACTTCCATCATAACCTTCCCTCTTAAAATATATAAATGATATGTGAAGTCTCACATCATTTAAAATATTCCCCAATTAAATTTGAATTTTTTGACCGAAACTAATGTATAATATATTATGATTTTTGACCGAAACTTGCATTTCGAATCTAATTTTTCGATGAGTTTTTGCATGGAATTAAATAATAACCCTCCCTCGTAAAATATATAAATGATATGTAAAGTCTCATATCATTTCGAACAGTCCCCGATTTAATTTTAATTTTTTGACCGAAACTAGTATATATAATACTATGATTAATTGACCTAAACTTTGATTTCGAAAAGTTTCATAGAATCTAATTTTCAGATGACTTTTTTGCATGGTCTTCCATCATAACCTTCCCTCTTAACATATATAAATGATATGTGAAGTTTCGTATCATTTCAAATAATCCCCAATTAAATTTGATTTTTTTGACCGAAACTAGTGTATAATATACTTTGATTTTTGACCGAAATATTCATTTCGAAAAGTTTCATAGAATCTAATTTTTCAATAATTTTTTGCATGGACTTCAATTTTTAAACAGTCCCCGATTTAATTTTATTTTTTGACCGAAACTAGTAAATAATAACTATGATTAATTGACCTAAATTTTGATTTCGAAAAGTTTCATAGAATCTAATTTTCAGACGATTTTTTTGCATGGTCTTCAATCATAACCTTCCTTCTTAACATATATAAATGATATGTGAAGTCTCGTATCATTTCAATAGTCCCCAATTAAATATGATTTTTTTGACCGAAACTAGTGTATAATATACTATGATTTTTGACCGAAACTTGCATTTCGAAAGGTTTCATAAAATATAATTTTCGAATGATTTTTTTGCATGGACATCCTTCATAACCTTCCCTCTTAACATATATAAATGATATCTGAAGTCTTGTATCATTTCAAATAGTCCCCAATTAAATTTTATTTTTTTGACCGAAACTAGTATAAACTAGTGTATAATATACTATTATTTTTGACCGAAACTTGCATTTCGAAAAGTGACATCGAATCCAATTTTCGGATGATATTTTGGCAAGGACTTCCATCATAACCTTCCCTCTTAACATATATAAATGATATGTGAAGTCTCGTATCATTTCAAATAATCCCCAATTAAATTTGATTTTTTTGACCAAAACTAGTGTATAATATACTATGATTTTTGACCGAAATATGCATTTCGAAAAGTTTCATAGAATCTAATTTTTCAATAATTTTTTGCATGGACTTCCATCATAACCTTCCCTCGTAAAATAAATAGATGATATGTGAAGTCTCGTATCATTTCAAACAATCCCCGATTTAATTTGATTTTTTGACCGAAACTAGTAAATAATAACTATGATTAATTGACCTAAACTTATATTTCGAAACATTTCATAGAATCTAATTATCACATGATTTTTTTGCATGGTCTTCCATCATAACCTTCCCTCTTATCATATATAAATGATATGTGAGGTCTCGTTTCATTTCAATAGTCCCCAACTAAATTATATTTTTTTGACCGAAACTAGTGTATAATATACTATGCTTTTTGACCGAAACTCTCATTTCGAAAAGTTTCATAGAATATAATTTTCAGATGATTTATTTGCATGGACTTCCATCATAACCTTCCCTCTTAACATAAATAAATGACATGTGAAGTCTCGTATCATTTCAATTAGTCCCCAATTAAATTTGATTTTTTTGAACGAAACTAGTATAAACTAGTGTGTAGTATACTATGATTTTTGACCGAATCTTGCATTTCGAGAAGTGTCATCGAGTCCAATTTTCGGATGATTTTTTTGCATGGACTTCCATCATAACCTTCCCTCTTAAAATATATAAATGATATGTGAAGTCTCACATCATTTAAAATAGTCCCCAATTAAATTTGAAATTTTTGACCGAAACTAGTGTATAATATATTATGATTTTTGACCGAAACTTGCATTTCGAAAAGTTTCATAGAATCTAATTTTTCGATGAGTTTTTGCATGGAATTAAATAATAACCCTCCCTCGTAAAATATATAAATGATATGTAAAGTCTCATATCATTTCGAACAGTCCCCGATTTAATTTTATTTTTTTGACCGAAACTAGTATATATAATACTATGATTAATTGACCTAAACTTTGATTTCGAAAAGTTTCATAGAATCTAATTTTCAGATGACTTTTTTGCATGGTCTTCCATCATAACCTTCCCTCTTAACATATATAAATGATATGTGAAGTTTCGTATCATTTCAAATAATCCCCAATTAAATTTGATTTTTTTGACCGAAACTAGTGTATAATATACTTTGATTTTTGACCGAAATATTCATTTCGAAAAGTTTCATAGAATCTAATTTTTCAATAATTTTTTGCATGGAATACCTTCATAACCTTTCATCTTAACATATATAAATGATATGTGAAGTCTTGTATCATTTCAAATAGTCCCCAATTAAATTTTATTTTTTTGACCGAAACTAGTATAAACTAGTGTATAGTATACTATGATTTTTGACCGAAACTTGGATTTCAAAAAGTGTTATCAAATCAAATTTTCAGATGATTTTTTTGCATGGAGATCCATCATAATCTTCCCTCTTAACATATATAAATGATATGTGAAGTCTCGTATCATTTCAAATAATCCCCAATTAAATTTGATTTTTTTGACCGAAACTAGTGTATAATATACTTTGATTTTTGACCGAAATATGCATTTCGAAAAGTTTCATAGAATCTAATTTTTCAATAATTTTTTGCATGGACTTCAATCATAACCATCCCTCGTAAAATAAATAGATGATATGTGAAGTCTCGTATCATTTTAAACAGTCCCCGATTTAATTTTATTTTTTGACCGAAACTAGTAAATAATAACTATGATTAATTGACCTAAATTTAGATTTCGAAAAGTTTCATAGAATCTAATTTTCAGATGATTTATTTGCATGGTCTTCCATAATAACCTTCCCTCTTAACATATATAAATGATATGTGAAGTCTCGTAAAATTTCAATAGTCCCCAATTAAATATGATTTTTTTGACCGAAACTAGTGTATAATATACTATGATTTTTGACCGAAACTTGCATTTCGAAAGGTTTCATAAAATATAATTTTCAAATGATTTTTTTGCATGGACATCCTTCATAACCTTCCCTCTTAACATATATAAATGATATGTGAAGTTTTGTATCATTTCAAATAGTCCCCAATTAAATTTTATTTTTTTGACCGAAACTAGTATAAACTAGTGTATAATATACTATTATTTTTGACCGAAACTTGCATTTTGAAACGTGACATCGAATCCAATTTTCGGATGATTTTTTTGCAAGGACTTCCATCATAACCTTCCCTCTTAACATATATAAATGATATGTGAAGTCTCGTATCATTTCAAATAATCCCCAATTAAATTTGATTTTTTATACCAAAACTAGTGTATAATATACTATGATTTCTGACCGAAACTTGCATTTCGAAAGGTTTCATAGAATATAATTTTCATATGATTTTTTTGCATGGAATGCCTTCATAACCTTTTATCTTAACATATATAAATGATATGTGAAGTCTTGTATCATTTCAAATAGTCCCCAATTAAATTTTATTTGTTTTACCGAAACTAGTATAAACTAGTGTATAGTATACTATGATTTTTGACCGAAACTTGGATTTCGAAAAGTGTCATCCAATCAAATTTTCAGATGATTTTTTTGCATGGACTTCCATCATAACCTTCCCTCTTAACATATATAAATGATATGTGAAGTCTCGTATCATTTCAAATAATCCCAAATTAAATTTGATTTTTTTGACCGAAACTAGTGTATAATATACTTTGATTTTTGACCGAAATATGCATTTCGAAAAGTTTCATAGAATCTAATTTTTCAATAATTTTTTGCATGGACTTCTATCATAACCATCCCTCGTAAAGTAAATAGATGATATGTGAAGTCTCGTATCATTTCAAACAGTCCCCGATTTAATTTGATTTGTTGACCGAAACTAGTAAATAATAACTATGATTAATTGACCTAAACTTTGATTTCGAAAAGTTTCATAGAATCTAATTTTCAAATGATTTTTTTGCATGGTCTTCCATCATAACCTTCCCTCTTAACATATATAAATGATATGTGAAGTCTCGTATCATTTCAATAGTCCCCAATTAAATTTGATTTTTTTGACCGAAACTAGTGTATAATATACTATGATTTTTGACCGAAACTTGCATTTCGAAAGGTTTCATAGAATATAATTTTCAAATGATTTTTTTGCATGGAATTCCTTCATAACCTTTCATATTAACATATATAAATGATATGTGAAGTCTTGTATCATTTCAAATAGTCCCCAATTAAATTTTATTTGTTTTACCGAAACTAGTATAAACTAGTGTATAGTATACTTTGATTTTTGACCGAAACTTGGATTTTGAAAAGTGTCATCAAATCAAATTTTCAGATGATTTTTTTGCATGGACTTCCATCATAACCTTCCCTCTTAACATATATAAATGATATGTGAAGTCTCGTATCATTTCAAATAATCCCCAATTAAATTTGATTTTTTTGACCGAAACTAGTGTATAATATACTTTGATTTTTGACCGAAATATGCATTTCGAAAAGTTTCATAGAATCTAATTTTTCAATAATTTTTTGCATGGACTTCCATCATAACCATCCCTCGTAAAATAAATAGATGATATGCGAAGTCTCGTATCATTTCAAACAGTCCCCGATTTAATTTGATTTTTTGACCGAAACTAGTAAATAATAACTATGATTAATTGATCTAAATTTTGATTTCGAAAAGTTTCATAGAATCTAATTTTCAGACGATTTTTTTGCATGGTCTTCCATCATAACCTTCCTTCTTAACATATATAAATGATATGTGAAGTCTCGTATCATTTCAATAGTCCCCAATTAAATATGATTTTTTTGACCGAAACTAGTGTATAATATACTATGATTTTTGACCGAAACTTGCATTTCGAAAGGTTTCATAAAATATAATTTTCAAATGATTTTTTTGCATGGACATCCTTCATAACCTTCCCTCTTAACATATATAAATGATATGTGAAGTTTTGTATCATTTCAAATAGTCCCCAATTAAATTTTATTTTTTTGACCGAAACTAGTATAAACTAGTGTATAATATACTATTATTTTTGACCGAAACTTGCATTTTGAAACGTGACATCGAATCCAATTTTCGGATGATTTTTTTGCAAGGACTTCCATCATAACCTTCCCTCTTAACATATATAAATGATATGTGAAGTCTCGTATCATTTCAAATAATCCCCAATTAAATTTGATTTTTTATACCAAAACTAGTGTATAATATACTATGATTTCTGACCGAAACTTGCATTTCGAAAGGTTTCATAGAATATAATTTTCATATGATTTTTTTGCATGGAATGCCTTCATAACCTTTTATCTTAACATATATAAATGATATGTGAAGTCTTGTATCATTTCAAATAGTCCCCAATTAAATTTTATTTGTTTTACCGAAACTAGTATAAACTAGTGTATAGTATACTATGATTTTTGACCGAAACTTGGATTTCGAAAAGTGTCATCAAATCAAATTTTCAGATGATTTTTTTGCATGGACTTCCATCATAACCTTCCCTCTTAACATATATAAATGATATGTGAAGTCTCGTATCATTTCAAATAATCCCAAATTAAATTTGATTTTTTTGACCGAAACTAGTGTATAATATACTTTGATTTTTGACCGAAATATGCATTTCGAAAAGTTTCATAGAATCTAATTTTTCAATAATTTTTTGCATGGACTTCTATCATAACCATCCCTCGTAAAGTAAATAGATGATATGTGAAGTCTCGTATCATTTCAAACAGTCCCCGATTTAATTTGATTTGTTGATCGAAACTAGTAAATAATAACTATGATTAATTGACCTAAACTTTGATTTCGAAAAGTTTCATAGAATCTAATTTTCAAATGATTTTTTTGCATGGTCTTCCATCATAACCTTCCCTCTTAACATATATAAATGATATGTGAAGTCTCGTATCATTTCAATAGTCCCCAATTAAATTTGATTTTTTTGACCGAAACTAGTGTATAATATACTATGATTTTTGACCGAAACTTGCATTTCGAAAGGTTTCATAGAATATAATTTTCAAATGATTTTTTTGCATGGAATTCCTTCATAACCTTTCATATTAACATATATAAATGATATGTGAAGTCTTGTATCATTTCAAATAGTCCCCAATTAAATTTTATTTGTTTTACCGAAACTAGTATAAACTAGTGTATAGTATACTTTGATTTTTGACCGAAACTTGGATTTTGAAAAGTGTCATCAAATCAAATTTTCAGATGATTTTTTTGCATGGACTTCCATCATAACCTTCCCTCTTAACATATATAAATGATATGTGAAGTCTCGTATCATTTCAAATAATCCCCAATTAAATTTGATTTTTTTGACCGAAACTAGTGTATAATATACTTTGATTTTTGACCGAAATATGCATTTCGAAAAGTTTCATAGAATCTAATTTTTCAATAATTTTTTGCATGGACTTCCATCATAACCATCCCTCGTAAAATAAATAGATGATATGCGAAGTCTCGTATCATTTCAAACAGTCCCCGATTTAATTTGATTTTTTGACCGAAACTAGTAAATAATAACTATGATTAATTGATCTAAATTTTGATTTCGAAAAGTTTCATAGAATCTAATTTTCAGACGATTTTTTTGCATGGTCTTCCATCATAAACTTCCTTCTTAACATATATAAATGATATGTGAAGTCTCGTATCATTTCAATAGTCCCCAATTAAATATGATTTTTTTGACCGAAACTAGTGTATAATATACTATGATTTTTGACCGAAACTTGCATTTCGAAAGGTTTCATAAAATATAATTTTCAAATGATTTTTTTGCATGGATATCCTTCATAACCTTCCCTCTTAACATATATAAATGATATGTGAAGTCTTGTATCATTTCAAATAGTCCCCAATTAAATTTTATTTTTTTGACCGAAACTAGTATAAACTAGTGTATAATATACTATTATTTTTGACCGAAACTTGCATTTTGAAACGTGACATCGAATTTAATTTTCGGATGATTTTTTTGCAAGGACTTCCATCATAACCTTCCCTCTTAACATATATAAATGATATGTGAAGTCTCGTATCATTTCAAATAATCCCCAATTAAATTTGATTTTTTTGACCAAAACTAGTGTATAATATACTATGATTTTTGACCGAAACTTGCATTTCGAAAGGTTTCATAGAATATAATTTTCAAATGATTTTTTTGCATGGAATGCCTTCATAACCTTCCCTCGTAAAATAAATAGATGACATGTGAAGTCTCGTATCATTTCAAACGGTCCCCGATTTAATTTGATTTTTTGACCAAAACTAGTAAATAATAACTATGATTAATTGACCTAAACTTATATTTCGAAACGTTTCATAGAATCTAATTATCACATGATTTTTTTGCATGGTCTTCCATCATAACCTTCCCTCTTATCATATATAAATGATATGTGAAGTCTCGTTTCATTTCAATAGTCCCCAACTAAATTATATTTTTTTGACCGAAACTAGTGTATAATATACTATGCTTTTTGACCGAAACTCTCATTTCGAAAAGTTTCATAGAATATAATTTTCAGATGATTTTTTTGAATGGACTTCCATCATAACCTTCCCTCTTAACATATATAAATGACATGTGAAGTCTCGTATCATTTCATTTAGTCCCCAATTAAATTTGATTTTTTTGAACGAAACTAGTATAAACTAGTGTGTAGTATACTATGATTTTTGACCGAATCTTGCATTTCGAGAAGTGTCATCGAATCCAATTTTCGGATGATTTTTTTGCATGGACTTCCATCATAACCTTCCCCCTTAACATATATAAATGATATGTGAAGTCTCACATCATTTAAAATAGTCCCCAATTAAATTTGAATTTTTTGACCGAAACTAGTGTATAATATATTATGATTTTTGACCGAAATTTGCATTTCGAAAAGTTTCATAGAATCTAATTTTTCGATGAGTGTTTGCATGGAATTAAATAATAACCCTCCCTCGTAAAATATATAAATGATATGTAAAGTCTCATATCATTTCGAGCAGTCCCCGATTTAATTTTATTTTTTTGACCGAAACTAGTATATATAATACTATGATTAATTGACCTAAATTTTGATTTCGAAAAGTTTCATAGAATCTAATTTTCATATGATTTTTTTGCATGGTCTTCCATCATAACCTTACCTCTTAACATATATAAATGATATGTGAAGTCTCGTATCATTTCACTAGTCCCCAATTAAATATGATTTTTTGACCGAAACTAGTGTATAATATACTATGATTTTTGACCGAAACTTGCATTTCGAAAGGTTTCATAGAATATAATTTTCAAATGATTTTTTTGCATGGACATCCTTCATAACCTTCCCTCTTAACATATATAAATGATATGTGAAGTCTTGTATCATTTCAAATAGTCCCCAAATAAATTTTATTTTTTTGACCGAAACTAGTATAAACTAGTGTATAATATACTATTATTTTTGACCGAAACTTGCATTTCGAAAAGTGACATCGAATCCAAATTTCGGATGATTTTTTTGCATGGACTTCCATCATAACCTTCCCTCTTAACATATATAAATTATATGTGAAGTCTCGTATCATTTCAAATAATCCCCTATTAAATTTGATTTTTTTGACCAAAATTAGTGTATAATATACTATGATTTTTGACCGAAATATGCATTTCGAAAAGTTTCATAGAATCTAATTTTTCAATAATTTTTTGCATGGACTTCCATCATAACCTTCCCTCGTAAAATAAATAGATGATATGTGAAGTCTCGTATCATTTCAAACGGTCCCCGATTTAATTTGATTTTTTGACCAAAACTAGTAAATAATAACTATGATTAATTGACCTAAACTTATATTTCGAAACGTTTCATAGAATCTAATTATCACATGATTTTTTTGCATGGTCTTCCATCATAACCTTCCCTCTTATCATATATAAATGATATGTGAAGTCTCGTTTCATTTCAATAGTCCCCAACTAAATTATATTTTTTTGACCGAAACTAGTGTATAATATACTATGCTTTTTGACCGAAACTCTCATTTCGAAAAGTTTCATAGAATATAATTTTCAGATGATTTTTTTGAATGGACTTCCATCATAACCTTCCCTCTTAACATATATAAATGACATGTGAAGTCTCGTATCATTTCATTTAGTCCCCAATTAAATTTGATTTTTTTGAACGAAACTAGTATAAACTAGTGTGTAGTATACTATGATTTTTGACCGAATCTTGCATTTCGAGAAGTGTCATCGAATCCAATTTTCGGATGATTTTTTTGCATGGACTTCCATCATAACCTTCCCTCTTAACATATATAAATGATATGTGAAGTCTCACATCATTTAAAATAGTCCCCAATTAAATTTGAATTTTTTGACCGAAACTAGTGTATAATATATTATGATTTTTGACCGAAACTTGCATTTCGAAAAGTTTCATAGAATCTAATTTTTCGATGAGTTTTTGCATGGAATTAAATAATAACCCTCCCTCGTAAAATATATAAATGATATGTAAAGTCTCATATCATTTCGAACAGTCCCCGATTTAATTTTATTTTTTTGACCGAAACTAGTATATATAATACTATGATTAATTGACCTAAACTTTGATTTCGAAAAGTTTCATAGAATCTAATTTTCAGATGATTTTTTTGCATGGTCTTCCATCATAACCTTCCCTCTTAACATATATAAATGATATGTGAAGTCTCGTATCATTTAAATAGTCCCCAATTAAATTTGATTTTTTTGACCGAAACTTGCATTTCGAAAGGATTCATAGAATATAATTTTCAAATGATTTTTTTGCATGGAATTCCTTCATAACCTTTCATCTTAACATATATAAATGATATGTGAAGTCTTGTATCATTTCAAATAGTCCCCAATTAAATTTTATTTGTTTTACCGAAACTAGTATAAACTAGTGTATAGTATACTATGATTTTTGACCGAAACTTGGATTTCGAAAAGTGTCATCAAATCAAAATTTCAGATGATTTTTTTGCATGGACTTCCATCATAACCTTCCCTCTTAAGATATATAAATGATATGTGAAGTCTCGTATCATTTCAAATAATCCCCAATTAAATTTGATTTTTTTTGACCGAAACTAGTGTATAATATACTTTGATTTTTGACCGAAATATGCATTTCGAAAAGTTTCATAAAATCTAATTTTTCAATAATTTTTTGCATGGACTTCCATCATAACCATCCCTCGTAAAATAAATAGATGATATGTGAAGTCTTGTATCATTTCAAACAGTCCCCGATTTAATTTGATTTTTTGACCGAAACTAGTAAATAATAACTATGATTAATTGACCTAAATTTTGATTTCGAAAAGTTTCATAGAATCTAATTTTCAAATGATTTTTTTGCATGGTCTTCCATCATAACCTTCCCTCTTAACATATATAAATGATATGTGAAGTCTCGTATCATTTCAATAGTCCCCAATTAAATATGATTTTTTTGACCGAAACTAGTGTATAATATACTATGATTTTTGACCGAAACTTGCATTTCGAAAGGTTTCATAAAATATAATTTTCAAATGATTTTTTTGCATGGAAATCCTTCATAACCTTCCCTCTTAACGTATATAAATGATATGTGAATTCTTGTATCATTTCAAATAGTCCCCAATTAAATTTTATTTTTTTGACCGAAACTAGTATAAACTAGTGTATAATATACTATTATTTTTGACCGAAACTTGCATTTCGAAAAGTGACATCGAATCCAATTTTCGGATGATTATTTTGCATGGACTTCCATCATAACCTTCCCTCTTAACATATATAAATGATATGTGAAGCCTCGTATCATTTCAAATAATCCCCAATTAAATTTTATTTTTTTGACCAAAACTAGTGTATAATATACTATGATTTTTGACCGAAATATGCATTTCGAAAAGTTTCATAGAATCTAATTTTTCAATAATTTTTTGCATGGACTTCCATCATAACCTTCCCTCATAAAATAAATAGATGATATGTGAAGTCTCATATCATTTCAAACATTCCCCGATTTAATTTGATTTTTTGACCGAAACTAGTAAATAATAACTATGATTAATTGACCTAAACTTATATTTCGAAACGTTTCATAGAATCTAATTATCACATGATTTTTTTGCATGGTATTCCATCATAACCTTCCCTCTTATCATATATAAATGATATGTGAAGTCTCGTTTCATTTCAATAGTCCCCAACTAAATTATATTTTTTTGACCGAAACTAGTGTATAATATACTATGCTTTTTGACCGAAACTCTCATTTCGAAAAGTTTCATAGAATATAATTTTCAGATGATTTTTTTGAATGGACTTCCATCATAACCTTCCCTCTTAACATATATAAATGACATGTGAAGTCTCGTATCATTTCATTTAGTCCCCAATTAAATTTGATTTTTTTGAACGAAACTAGTATAAACTAGTGTGTAGTATACTATGATTTTTGACCGAATCTTGCATTTCGAGAAGTGTCATCGAATCCAATTTTCGGATGATTTTTTTGCATGGACTTCCATCATAACCTTCCCCCTTAACATATATAAATGATATGTGAAGTCTCACATCATTTAAAATAGTCCCCAATTAAATTTGAATTTTTTGACCGAAACTAGTGTATAATATATTATGATTTTTGACCGAAATTTGCATTTCGAAAAGTTTCATAGAATCTAATTTTTCGATGAGTGTTTGCATGGAATTAAATAATAACCCTCCCTCGTAAAATATATAAATGATATGTAAAGTCTCATATCATTTCGAGCAGTCCCCGATTTAATTTTATTTTTTTGACCGAAACTAGTATATATAATACTATGATTAATTGACCTAAATTTTGATTTCGAAAAGTTTCATAGAATCTAATTTTCATATGATTTTTTTGCATGGTCTTCCATCATAACCTTACCTCTTAACATATATAAATGATATGTGAAGTCTCGTATCATTTCACTAGTCCCCAATTAAATATGATTTTTTGACCGAAACTAGTGTATAATATACTATGATTTTTGACCGAAACTTGCATTTCGAAAGGTTTCATAAAATATAATTTTCAAATGATTATTTTGCATGGACATCCTTCATAACCTTCCCTCTTAACATATATAAATGATATGTGAAGTCTTGTATCATTTCAAATAGTCCCCAAATAAATTTTATTTTTTTGACCGAAACTAGTATAAACTAGTGTATAATATACTATTATTTTTGACCGAAACTTGCATTTCGAAAAGTGACATCGAATCCAAATTTCGGATGATTTTTTTGCATGGACTTCCATCATAACCTTCCCTCTTAACATATATAAATGATATGTGAAGTCTCGTATCATTTCAAATAATCCCCTATTAAATTTGATTTTTTTGACCAAAATTAGTGTATAATATACTATGATTTTTGACCGAAATATGCATTTCGAAAAGTTTCATAGAATCTAATTTTTCAATAATTTTTTGCATGGACTTCCATCATAACCTTCCCTCGTAAAATAAATAGATGATATGTGAAGTCTCGTATCATTTCAAACGGTCCCCGATTTAATTTGATTTTTTGACCAAAACTAGTAAATAATAACTATGATTAATTGACCTAAACTTATATTTCGAAACGTTTCATAGAATCTAATTATCACATGATTTTTTTGCATGGTCTTCCATCATAACCTTCCCTCTTATCATATATAAATGATATGTGAAGTCTCGTTTCATTTCAATAGTCCCCAACTAAATTATATTTTTTTGACCGAAACTAGTGTATAATATACTATGCTTTTTGACCGAAACTCTCATTTCGAAAAGTTTCATAGAATATAATTTTCAGATGATTTTTTTGAATGGACTTCCATCATAACCTTCCCTCTTAACATATATAAATGACATGTGAAGTCTCGTATCATTTCATTTAGTCCCCAATTAAATTTGATTTTTTTGAACGAAACTAGTATAAACTAGTGTGTAGTATACTATGATTTTTGACCGAATCTTGCATTTCGAGAAGTGTCATCGAATCCAATTTTCGGATGATTTTTTTGCATGGACTTCCATCATAACCTTCCCTCTTAACATATATAAATGATATGTGAAGTCTCACATCATTTAAAATAGTCCCCAATTAAATTTGAATTTTTTGACCGAAACTAGTGTATAATATATTATGATTTTTGACCGAAACTTGCATTTCGAAAAGTTTCATAGAATCTAATTTTTCGATGAGTTTTTGCATGGAATTAAATAATAACCCTCCCTCGTAAAATATATAAATGATATGTAAAGTCTCATATCATTTCGAACAGTCCCCGATTTAATTTTATTTTTTTGACCGAAACTAGTATATATAATACTATGATTAATTGACCTAAACTTTGATTTCGAAAAGTTTCATAGAATCTAATTTTCAGATGATTTTTTTGCATGGTATTCCATCATAACCTTCCCTCTTAACATATATAAATGATATGTGAAGTCTCGTATCATTTAAATAGTCCCCAATTAAATTTGATTTTTTTGACCGAAACTTGCATTTCGAAAGGATTCATAGAATATAATTTTCAAATGATTTTTTTGCATGGAATTCCTTCATAACCTTTCATCTTAACATATATAAATGATATGTGAAGTCTTGTATCATTTCAAATAGTCCCCAATTAAATTTTATTTGTTTTACCGAAACTAGTATAAACTAGTGTATAGTATACTATGATTTTTGACCGAAACTTGGATTTCGAAAAGTGTCATCAAATCAAAATTTCAGAAGATTTTTTTGCATGGACTTCCATCATAACCTTCCCTCTTAAGATATATAAATGATATGTGAAGTCTCGTATCATTTCAAATAATCCCCAATTAAATTTGATTTTTTTTGACCGAAACTAGTGTATAATATACTTTGATTTTTGACCGAAATATGCATTTCGAAAAGTTTCATAAAATCTAATTTTTCAATAATTTTTTGCATGGACTTCCATCATAACCATCCCTCGTAAAATAAATAGATGATATGTGAAGTCTTGTATCATTTCAAACAGTCCCCGATTTAATTTGATTTTTTGACCGAAACTAGTAAATAATAACTATGATTAATTGACCTAAATTTTGATTTCGAAAAGTTTCATAGAATCTAATTTTCAGATGATTTTTTTGCATGGTCTTCCATCATAACCTTCCCTCTTAACATATATAAATGATATGTGAAGTCTCGTATCATTTCAATAGTCCCCAATTAAATATGATTTTTTTGACCGAAACTAGTGTATAATATACTATGATTTTTGACCGAAACTTGCATTTCGAAAGGTTTCATAAAATATAATTTTCAAATGATTTTTTTGCATGGAAATCCTTCATAACCTTCCCTCTTAACGTATATAAATGATATGTGAATTCTTGTATCATTTCAAATAGTCCCCAATTAAATTTTATTTTTTTGACCGAAACTAGTATAAACTAGTGTATAATATACTATTATTTTTGACCGAAACTTGCATTTCGAAAAGTGACATCGAATCCAATTTTCGGATGATTATTTTGCATGGACATCCATCATAACCTTCCCTCTTAACATATATAAATGATATGTGAAGCCTCGTATCATTTCAAATAATCCCCAATTAAATTTTATTTTTTTGACCAAAACTAGTGTATAATATACTATGATTTTTGACCGAAATATGCATTTCGAAAAGTTTCATAGAATCTAATTTTTCAATAATTTTTTGCATGGACTTCCATCATAACCTTCCCTCATAAAATAAATAGATGATATGTGAAGTCTCATATCATTTCAAACATTCCCCGATTTAATTTGATTTTTTGACCGAAACTAGTAAATAATAACTATGATTAATTGACCTAAACTTATATTTCGAAACGTTTCATAGAATCTAATTATCACATGATTTTTTTGCATGGTATTCCATCATAACCTTCCCTCTTATCATATATAAATGACATGTAGAGTCTTGTTTCATTTCAATAGTCCCCAACTAAATTATATTTTTTTGACCGAAACTAGTGTATAATATACTATGCTTTTTGACCGGAACTCTAATTTCGAAAAGTTTCATAGAATATAATTTTCAGATGATTTTTTTGCATGGACTTCGATCATAACCTTCCCTCTTAACATATATAAATGACATGTGAAGTCTCGTATCATTTCAATTATTCCCCAATTAAATTTGATTTTTTTGAACGAAACTTGTATAAACTAGTGTGTAGTATACTTTGATTTTTTACCGAATCTTGCATTTCGAGAAGTGTCATCGAATCCAATTTTAGGATGATTTTTTTGCATGGAATTCCATCATAACCTTCCCCCTTAACATATATAAATGATATGTGAAGTCTCACATCATTTAAAATAGTCCCCAATTAAATTTGAATTTTTTGACCGAAACTAGTGTATAATATATTATGATTTTTGACCGAAATTTGCATTTCGAAAAGTTTCATAGAATCTAATTTTTCGATGAGTGTTTGCATGGAATTAAATAATAACCCTCCCTCGTAAAATATATAAATGATATGTAAATTCTCATATCATTTCGAACAGTCCCCGATTTAATTTTATTTTTTTGACCGAAACTAGTATATATAATACTATGATTAATTGACCTAAATTTTGATTTCGAAAAGTTTCATAGAATCTAATTTTCATATGATTTTTTTGCATGGTCTTCCATCATAACCTTACCTCTTAACATATATAAATGATATGTGAAGTCTCGTATCATTTCACTAGTCCCCAATTAAATATGATTTTTTGACCGAAACTAGTGTATAATATACTATGATTTTTGACCGAAACTTGCATTTCGAAAGGTTTCATAAAATATAATTTTCAAATGATTATTTTGCATGGACATCCTTCATAACCTTCCCTCTTAACATATATAAATGATATGTGAAGTCTTGTATCATTTCAAATAGTCCCCAAATAAATTTTATTTTTTTGACCGAAACTAGTATAAACTAGTGTATAATATACTATTATTTTTGACCGAAACTTGCATTTCGAAAAGTGACATCGAATCCAAATTTCGGATGATTTTTTTGCATGGACTTCCATCATAACCTTCCCTCTTAACATATATAAATGATATGTGAAGTCTCGTATCATTTCAAATAATCCCCTATTAAATTTGATTTTTTTGACCAAAATTAGTGTATAATATACTATGATTTTTGACCGAAATATGCATTTCGAAAAGTTTCATAGAATCTAATTTTTCAATAATTTTTTGCATGGACTTCCATCATAACCTTCCCTCGTAAAATAAATAGATGATATGTGAAGTCTCGTATCATTTCAAACGGTCCCCGATTTAATTTGATTTTTTGACCGAAACTAGTAAATAATAACTATGATTAATTGACCTAAACTTATATTTCGAAACGTTTCATAGAATCTAATTATCACATGATTTTTTTGCATGGTCTTCCATCATAACCTTCCCTCTTATCATATATAAATGATATGTGAAGTCTCGTTTCATTTCAATAGTCCCCAACTAAATTATATTTTTTTGACCGAAACTAGTGTATAATATACTATGCTTTTTGACCGAAACTCTCATTTCGAAAAGTTTCATAGAATATAATTTTCAGATGATTTTTTTGAATGGACTTCCATCATAACCTTCCCTCTTAACATATATAAATGACATGTGAAGTCTCGTATCATTTCATTTAGTCCCCAATTAAATTTGATTTTTTTGAACGAAACTAGTATAAACTAGTGTGTAGTATACTATGATTTTTGACCGAATCTTGCATTTCGAGAAGTGTCATCGAATCCAATTTTCGGATGATTTTTTTGCATGGACTTCCATCATAACCTTCCCCCTTAACATATATAAATGATATGTGAAGTCTCACATCATTTAAAATAGTCCCCAATTAAATTTGAATTTTTTGACCGAAACTAGTGTATAATATATTATGATTTTTGACCGAAATTTGCATTTCGAAAAGTTTCATAGAATCTAATTTTTCGATGAGTGTTTGCATGGAATTAAATAATAACCCTCCCTCGTAAAATATATAAATGATATGTAAAGTCTCATATCATTTCGAGCAGTCCCCGATTTAATTTTATTTTTTTGACCGAAACTAGTATATATAATACTATGATTAATTGACCTAAATTTTGATTTCGAAAAGTTTCATAGAATCTAATTTTCATATGATTTTTTTGCATGGTCTTCCATCATAACCTTACCTCTTAACATATATAAATGATATGTGAAGTCTCGTATCATTTCACTAGTCCCCAATTAAATATGATTTTTTGACCGAAACTAGTGTATAATATACTATGATTTTTGACCGAAACTTGCATTTCGAAAGGTTTCATAAAATATAATTTTCAAATGATTATTTTGCATGGACATCCTTCATAACCTTCCCTCTTAACATATATAAATGATATGTGAAGTCTTGTATCATTTCAAATAGTCCCCAAATAAATTTTATTTTTTTGACCGAAACTAGTATAAACTAGTGTATAATATACTATTATTTTTGACCGAAACTTGCATTTCGAAAAGTGACATCGAATCCAAATTTCGGATGATTTTTTTGCATGGACTTCCATCATAACCTTCCCTCTTAACATATATAAATGATATGTGAAGTCTCGTATCATTTCAAATAATCCCCTATTAAATTTGATTTTTTTGACCAAAATTAGTGTATAATATACTATGATTTTTGACCGAAATATGCATTTCGAAAAGTTTCATAGAATCTAATTTTTCAATAATTTTTTGCATGGACTTCCATCATAACCTTCCCTCGTAAAATAAATAGATGATATGTGAAGTCTCGTATCATTTCAAACGGTCCCCGATTTAATTTGATTTTTTGACCAAAACTAGTAAATAATAACTATGATTAATTGACCTAAACTTATATTTCGAAACGTTTCATAGAATCTAATTATCACATGATTTTTTTGCATGGTCTTCCATCATAACCTTCCCTCTTATCATATATAAATGATATGTGAAGTCTCGTTTCATTTCAATAGTCCCCAACTAAATTATATTTTTTTGACCGAAACTAGTGTATAATATACTATGCTTTTTGACCGAAACTCTCATTTCGAAAAGTTTCATAGAATATAATTTTCAGATGATTTTTTTGAATGGACTTCCATCATAACCTTCCCTCTTAACATATATAAATGACATGTGAAGTCTCGTATCATTTCATTTAGTCCCCAATTAAATTTGATTTTTTTGAACGAAACTAGTATAAACTAGTGTGTAGTATACTATGATTTTTGACCGAATCTTGCATTTCGAGAAGTGTCATCGAATCCAATTTTCGGATGATTTTTTTGCATGGACTTCCATCATAACCTTCCCTCTTAACATATATAAATGATATGTGAAGTCTCACATCATTTAAAATAGTCCCCAATTAAATTTGAATTTTTTGACCGAAACTAGTGTATAATATATTATGATTTTTGACCGAAACTTGCATTTCGAAAAGTTTCATAGAATCTAATTTTTCGATGAGTTTTTGCATGGAATTAAATAATAACCCTCCCTCGTAAAATATATAAATGATATGTAAAGTCTCATATCATTTCGAACAGTCCCCGATTTAATTTTATTTTTTTGACCGAAACTAGTATATTTAATACTATGATTAATTGACCTAAACTTTGATTTCGAAAAGTTTCATAGAATCTAATTTTCAGATGATTTTTTTGCATGGTCTTCCATCATAACCTTCCCTCTTAACATATATAAATGATATGTGAAGTCTCGTATCATTTAAATAGTCCCCAATTAAATTTGATTTTTTTGACCGAAACTTGCATTTCGAAAGGATTCATAGAATATAATTTTCAAATGATTTTTTTGCATGGAATTCCTTCATAACCTTTCATCTTAACATATATAAATGATATGTGAAGTCTTGTATCATTTCAAATAGTCCCCAATTAAATTTTATTTGTTTTACCGAAACAAGTATAAACTAGTGTATAGTATACTATGATTTTTGACCGAAACTTGGATTTCGAAAAGTGTCATCAAATCAAAATTTCAGATGATTTTTTTGCATGGACTTCCATCATAACCTTCCCTCTTAAGATATATAAATGATATGTGAAGTCTCGTATCATTTCAAATAATCCCCAATTAAATTTGATTTTTTTTGACCGAAACTAGTGTATAATATACTTTGATTTTTGACCGAAATATGCATTTCGAAAAGTTTCATAAAATCTAATTTTTCAATAATTTTTTGCATGGACTTCCATCATAACCATCCCTCGTAAAATAAATAGATGATATGTGAAGTCTTGTATCATTTCAAACAGTCCCCGATTTAATTTGATTTTTTGACCGAAACTAGTAAATAATAACTATGATTAATTGACCTAAATTTTGATTTCGAAAAGTTTCATAGAATCTAATTTTCAGATGATTTTTTTGCATGGTCTTCCATCATAACCTTCCCTCTTAACATATATAAATGATATGTGAAGTCTCGTATCATTTCAATAGTCCCCAATTAAATATGATTTTTTTGACCGAAACTAGTGTATAATATACTATGATTTTTGACCGAAACTTGCATTTCGAAAGGTTTCATAAAATATAATTTTCAAATGATTTTTTTGCATGGAAATCCTTCATAACCTTCCCTCTTAACGTATATAAATGATATGTGAAGTCTTGTATCATTTCAAATAGTCCCCAATTAAATTTTATTTTTTTGACCGAAACTAGTATAAACTAGTGTATATTATACTATTATTTTTGACCGAAACTTGCATTTCGAAAAGTGACATCGAATCCAATTTTCGGATGATTATTTTGCATGGACTTCCATCATAACCTTCCCTCTTAACATATATAAATGATATGTGAAGCCTCGTATCATTTCAAATAATCCCCAATTAAATTTTATTTTTTTGACCAAAACTAGTGTATAATATACTATGATTTTTGACCGAAATATGCATTTCGAAAAGTTTCATAGAATCTAATTTTTCAATAATTTTTTGCATGGACTTCCATCATAACCTTCCCTCATAAAATAAATAGATGATATGTGAAGTCTCATATCATTTCAAACAGTCCCCGATTTAATTTGATTTTTTGACCGAAACTAGTAAATAATAACTATGATTAATTGACCTAAACTTATATTTCGAAACGTTTCATAGAATCTAATTATCACATGATTTTTTTGCATGGTATTCCATCATAACCTTCCCTCTTATCATATATAAATGACATGTAGAGTCTTGTTTCATTTCAATAGTCCCCAACTAAATTATATTTTTTTGACCGAAACTAGTGTATAATATACTATGCTTTTTGACCGGAACTCTAATTTCGAAAAGTTTCATAGAATATAATTTTCAGATGATTTTTTTGCATGGACTTCGATCATAACCTTCCCTCTTAACATATATAAATGACATGTGAAGTCTCGTATCATTTCAATTATTCCCCAATTAAATTTGATTTTTTTGAACGAAACTTGTATAAACTAGTGTGTAGTATACTATGATTTTTTACCGAATCTTGCATTTCGAGAAGTGTCATCGAATCCAATTTTAGGATGATTTTTTTGCATGGAATTCCATCATAACCTTCCCCCTTAACATATATAAATGATATGTGAAGTCTCACATCATTTAAAATAGTCCCCAATTAAATTTGAATTTTTTGACCGAAACTAGTGTATAATATATTATGATTTTTGACCGAAATTTGCATTTCGAAAAGTTTCATAGAATCTAATTTTTCGATGAGTGTTTGCATGGAATTAAATAATAACCCTCCCTCGTAAAATATATAAATGATATGTAAATTCTCATATCATTTCGAACAGTCCCCGATTTAATTTTATTTTTTTGACCGAAACTAGTATATATAATACTATGATTAATTGACCTAAATTTTGATTTCGAAAAGTTTCATAGAATCTAATTTTCATATGATTTTTTTGCATGGTCTTCCATCATAACCTTACCTCTTAACATATATAAATGATATGTGAAGTCTCGTATCATTTCACTAGTCCCCAATTAAATATGATTTTTTGACCGAAACCAGTGTATAATATACTATGATTTTTGACCGAAACTTGCATTTCGAAAGGTTTCATAAAATATAATTTTCAAATGATTATTTTGCATGGACATCCTTCATAACCTTCCCTCTTAACATATATAAATGATATGTGAAGTCTTGTATCATTTCAAATAGTCCCCAAATAAATTTTATTTTTTTGAACGAAACTAGTATAAACTAGTGTATAATACTATTATTTTTGACCGAAACTTGCATTTCGAAAAGTGACATCGAATCCAAATTTCGGATGATTTTTTTGCATGGACATCCATCATAACCTTCCCTCTTAACATATATAAATGATATGTGAAGTCTCGTATCATTTCAAATAATCCCCTATTAAATTTGATTTTTTTGACCAAAATTAGTGTATAATATACTATGATTTTTGACCGAAATATGCATTTCGAAAAGTTTCATAGAATCTAATTTTTCAATAATTTTTTGCATGGACTTCCATCATAACCTTCCCTCGTAAAATAAATAGATGATATGTGAAGTCTCGTATCATTTCAAACGGTCCCCGATTTAATTTGATTTTTTGACCGAAACTAGTAAATAATAACTATGATTAATTGACCTAAACTTATATTTCGAAACGTTTCATAGAATCTAATTATCACATGATTTTTTTGCATGGTCTTCCATCATAACCTTCCCTCTTATCATATATAAATGATATGTGAAGTCTCGTTTCATTTCAATAGTCCCCAACTAAATTATATTTTTTTGACCGAAACTAGTGTATAATATACTATGTTTTTTGTCGAAACTCTCATTTCGAAAAGTTTCATAGAATATAATTTTCAGATGATTTTTTTGAATGGACTTCCATCATAACCTTCCCTCTTAACATATATAAATGACATGTGAAGTCTCGTATCATTTCATTTAGTCCCCAATTAAATTTGATTTTTTTGAACGAAACTAGTATAAACTAGTGTGTAGTATACTATGATTTTTGACCGAATCTTGCATTTCGAGAAGTGTCATCGAATCCAATTTTCGGATGATTTTTTTGCATGGACTTCCATCATAACCTTCCCTCTTAACATATATAAATGATATGTGAAGTCTCACATCATTTAAAATAGTCCCCAATTAAATTTGAATTTTTTGACCGAAACTAGTGTATAATATATTATGATTTTTGACCGAAACTTGCATTTCGAAAAATTTCATAGAATCTAATTTTTCGATGAGTTTTTGCATGGAATTTAATAATAACCCTCCCTCGTAAAATATATAAATGATATGTAAAGTCTCATATCATTTCGAACAGTCCCCGATTTAATTTTATTTTTTTGACCGAAACTAGTATATATAATACTATGATTAATTGACCTAAACTTTGATTTCGAAAAGTTTCATAGAATCTAATTTTCAGATGATTTTTTTGCATGGTCTTCCATCATAACCTTCCCTCTTAACATATATAAATGATATGTGAAGTCTCGTATCATTTAAATAGTCCCCAATTAAATTTGATTTTTTTGACCGAAACTTGCATTTCGAAAGGATTCATAGAATATAATTTTCAAATGATTTTTTTGCATAGAATTCCTTCATAACCTTTCATCTTAACATATATAAATGATATGTGAAGTCTTGTATCATTTCAAATAGTCCCCAATTAAATTTTATTTGTTTTACCGAAACTAGTATAAACTAGTGTATAGTATACTATGATTTTTGACCGAAACTTGGATTTCGAAAAGTGTCATCAAATCAAAATTTCAGATGATTTTTTTGCATGGACTTCCATCATAACCTTCCCTCTTAAGATATATAAATGATATGTGAAGTCTCGTATCATTTCAAATAATCCCCAATTAAATTTGATTTTTTTTGACCGAAACTAGTGTATAATATACTTTGATTTTTGACCGAAATATGCATTTCGAAAAGTTTCATAAAATCTAATTTTTCAATAATTTTTTGCATGGACTTCCATCATAACCATCCCTCGTAAAATAAATAGATGATATGTGAAGTCTTGTATCATTTCAAACAGTCCCCGATTTAATTTGATTTTTTGACCGAAACTAGTAAATAATAACTATGATTAATTGACCTAAATTTTGATTTCGAAAAGTTTCATAGAATCTAATTTTCAGATGATTTTTTTGCATGGTCTTCCATCATAACCTTCCCTCTTAACATATATAAATGATATGTGAAGTCTCGTATCATTTCAATAGTCCCCAATTAAATATGATTTTTTTGACCGAAACTAGTGTATAATATACTATGATTTTTGACCGAAACTTGCATTTCGAAAGGTTTCATAAAATATAATTTTCAAATGATTTTTTTGCATGGAAATCCTTCATAACCTTCCCTCTTAACGTATATAAATGATATGTGAAGTCTTGTATCATTTCAAATAGTCCCCAATTAAATTTTATTTTTTTGACCGAAACTAGTATAAACTAGTGTATATTATACTATTATTTTTGACCGAAACTTGCATTTCGAAAAGTGACATCGAATCCAATTTTCGGATGATTATTTTGCATGGACTTCCATCATAACCTTCCCTCTTAACATATATAAATGATATGTGAAGCCTCGTATCATTTCAAATAATCCCCAATTAAATTTTATTTTTTTGACCAAAACTAGTGTATAATATACTATGATTTTTGACCGAAATATGCATTTCGAAAAGTTTCATAGAATCTAATTTTTCAATAATTTTTTGCATGGACTTCCATCATAACCTTCCCTCATAAAATAAATAGATGATATGTGAAGTCTCATATCATTTCAAACAGTCCCCGATTTAATTTGATTTTTTGACCGAAACTAGTAAATAATAACTATGATTAATTGACCTAAACTTATATTTCGAAACGTTTCATAGAATCTAATTATCACATGATTTTTTTGCATGGTATTCCATCATAACCTTCCCTCTTATCATATATAAATGACATGTAGAGTCTTGTTTCATTTCAATAGTCCCCAACTAAATTATATTTTTTTGACCGAAACTAGTGTATAATATACTATGCTTTTTGACCGGAACTCTAATTTCGAAAAGTTTCATAGAATATAATTTTCAGATGATTTTTTTGCATGGACTTCGATCATAACCTTCCCTCTTAACATATATAAATGACATGTGAAGTCTCGTATCATTTCAATTATTCCCCAATTAAATTTGATTTTTTTGAACGAAACTTGTATAAACTAGTGTGTAGTATACTATGATTTTTTACCGAATCTTGCATTTCGAGAAGTGTCATCGAATCCAATTTTAGGATGATTTTTTTGCATGGAATTCCATCATAACCTTCCCCCTTAACATATATAAATGATATGTGAAGTCTCACATCATTTAAAATAGTCCCCAATTAAATTTGAATTTTTTGACCGAAACTAGTGTATAATATATTATGAGTTTTGACCGAAATTTGCATTTCGAAAAGTTTCATAGAATCTAATTTTTCGATGAGTGTTTGCATGGAATTAAATAATAACCCTCCCTCGTAAAATATATAAATGATATGTAAAGTCTCATATCATTTCGAACAGTCCCCGATTTAATTTTATTTTTTTGACCGAAACTAGTATATATAATACTATGATTAATTGACCTAAATTTTGATTTCGAAAAGTTTCATAGAATCTAATTTTCATATGATTTTTTTGCATGGTCTTCCATCATAACCTTACCTCTTAACATATATAAATGATATGTGAAGTCTCGTATCATTTCACTAGTCCCCAATTAAATATGATTTTTTGACCGAAACTAGTGTATAATATACTATGATTTTTGACCGAAACTTGCATTTCAAAAGGTTTCATAAAATATAATTTTCAAATGATTATTTTGCATGGACATCCTTCATAACCTTCCCTCTTAACATATATAAATGATATGTGAAGTCTTGTATCATTTCAAATAGTCTCCAAATAAATTTTATTTTTTTGACCGAAACTAGTATAAACTAGTGTATAATATACTATTATTTTTGACCGAAACTTGCATTTCGAAAAGTGACATCGAATCCAATTTTCGGATGATTATTTTGCATGGACTTCCATCATAACCTTCCCTCTTAACATATATAAATGATATGTGAAGCCTCGTATCATTTCAAATAATCCCCAATTAAATTTTATTTTTTTGACCAAAACTAGTGTATAATATACTATGATTTTTGACCGAAATATGCATTTCGAAAAGTTTCATAGAATCTAATTTTTCAATAATTTTTTGCATGGACTTCCATCATAACCTTCCCTCATAAAATAAATAGATGATATGTGAAGTCTCATATCATTTCAAACAGTCCCCGATTTAATTTGATTTTTTGACCGAAACTAGTAAATAATAACTATGATTAATTGACCTAAACTTATATTTCGAAACGTTTCATAGAATCTAATTATCACATGATTTTTTTGCATGGTATTCCATCATAACCTTCCCTCTTATCATATATAAATGACATGTAGAGTCTTGTTTCATTTCAATAGTCCCCAACTAAATTATATTTTTTTGACCGAAACTAGTGTATAATATACTATGCTTTTTGACCGGAACTCTAATTTCGAAAAGTTTCATAGAATATAATTTTCAGATGATTTTTTTGCATGGACTTCGATCATAACCTTCCCTCTTAACATATATAAATGACATGTGAAGTCTCGTATCATTTCAATTATTCCCCAATTAAATTTGATTTTTTTGAACGAAACTTGTATAAACTAGTGTGTAGTATACTATGATTTTTTACCGAATCTTGCATTTCGAGAAGTGTCATCGAATCCAATTTTAGGATGATTTTTTTGCATGGAATTCCATCATAACCTTCCCCCTTAACATATATAAATGATATGTGAAGTCTCAAATCATTTAAAATAGTCCCCAATTAAATTTGAATTTTTTGACCGAAACTAGTGTATAATATATTATGATTTTTGACCGAAATTTGCATTTCGAAAAGTTTCATAGAATCTAATTTTTCGATGAGTGTTTGCATGGAATTAAATAATAACCCTCCCTCGTAAAATATATAAATGATATGTAAAGTCTCATATCATTTCGAACAGTCCCCGATTTAATTTTATTTTTTTGACCGAAACTAGTATATATAATACTATGATTAATTGACCTAAATTTTGATTTCGAAAAGTTTCATAGAATCTAATTTTTTTATGATTTTTTTGCATGGTCTTCCATCATAACCTTACCTCTTAACATATATAAATCATATGTGAAGTCTCGTATCATTTCACTAGTCCCCAATTAAATATGATTTTTTGACCGAAACTAGTGTATAATATACTATGATTTTTGACCGAAACTTGCATTTCGAAAGGTTTCATAAAATATAATTTTCAAATGATTTTTTTGCATGGACATCCTTCATAACCTTCCCTCTTAACATATATAAATGATATGTGAAGTCTTGTATCATTTCAAATAGTCCCCAAATAAATTTTATTTTTTTGACCGAAACTAGTATAAACTAGTGTATAATATACTATTATTTTTGACCGAAACTTGCATTTCGAAAAGTGACATCGAATCCAAATTTCGGATGATTTTTTTGCAAGGACTTCCATCATAACCTTCCCTCTTAACATATATAAATGATATGTGAAGTCTCGTATCATTTCAAATAATCCCCTATTAAATTTGATTTTTTTGACCAAAATTAGTGTATAATATACTATGATTTTTGACCGAAATATGCATTTCGAAAAGTTTCATAGAATCTAATTTTTCAATAATTTTTTGCATGGACTTCCATCATAACCTTCCCTCGTAAAATAAATAGATGATATGTGAAGTCTCGTATCATTTCAAACGGTCCCCGATTTAATTTGATTTTTTGACCGAAACTAGTAAATAATAACTATGATTAATTGACCTAAACTTATATTTCGAAACGTTTCATAGAATCTAATTATCACATGATTTTTTTGCATGGTCTTCCATCATAACCTTCCCTCTTATCATATATAAATGATATGTGAAGTCTCGTTTCATTTCAATAGTCCCCAACTAAATTATATTTTTTTGACCGAAACTAGTGTATAATATACTATGCTTTTTGACCGAAACTCTCATTTCGAAAAGTTTCATAGAATATAATTTTCAGATGATTTTTTTGAATGGACTTCCATCATAACCTTCCCTCTTAACATATATAAATGACATGTGAAGTCTCGTATCATTTCATTTAGTCCCCAATTAAATTTGATTTTTTTGAACGAAACTAGTATAAACTAGTGTGTAGTATACTATGATTTTTGACCGAATCTTGCATTTCGAGAAGTGTCATCGAATCCAATTTTCGGATGATTTTTTTGCATGGACTTCCATCATAACCTTCCCTCTTAACATATATAAATGATATGTGAAGTCTCACATCATTTAAAATAGTCCCCAATTAAATTTGAATTTTTTGACCGAAACTAGTGTATAATATATTATGATTTTCGACCGAAACTTGCATTTCGAAAAGTTTCATAGAATCTAATTTTTCGATGAGTTTTTGCATGGAATTAAATAATAACCCTCCCTCGTAAAATATATAAATGATATGTAAAGTCTCATATCATTTCGAACAGTCCCCGATTTAATTTTATTTTTTTGACCGAAACTAGTATATATAATACTATGATTAATTGACCTAAACTTTGATTTCGAAAAGTTTCATAGAATCTAATTTTCAGATGATTTTTTTGCATGGTCTTCCATCATAACCTTCCCTCTTAACATATATAAATGATATGTGAAGTCTCGTATCATTTAAATAGTCCCCAATTAAATTTGATTTTTTTGACCGAAACTTGCATTTCGAAAGGATTCATAGAATATAATTTTCAAATGATTTTTTTGCATGGAATTCCTTCATAACCTTTCATCTTAACATATATAAATGATATGTGAAGTCTTGTATCATTTCAAATAGTCCCCAATTAAATTTTATTTGTTTTACCAAAACTAGTATAAACTAGTGTATAGTATACTATGATTTTTGACTGAAACTTGGATTTCGAAAAGTGTCATCAAATCAAAATTTCAGATGATTTTTTTGCATGGACTTCCATCATAACCTTCCCTCTTAAGATATATAAATGATATGTGAAGTCTCGTATCATTTCAAATAATCCCCAATTAAATTTGATTTTTTTTGACCGAAACTAGTGTATAATATACTTTGATTTTTGACCGAAATATGCATTTCGAAAAGTTTAATAAAATATAATTTTTCAATAATTTTTTGCATGGACTTCCATCATAACCATCCCTCGTAAAATAAATAGATGATATGTGAAGTCTTGTATCATTTCAAACAGTCCCCGATTTAATTTGATTTTTTGACCGAAACTAGTAAATAATAACTATGATTAATTGACCTAAATTTTGATTTCGAAAAGTTTCATAGAATCTAATTTTCAGATGATTTTTTTGCATGGTCTTCCATCATAACCTTCCCTCTTAACATATATAAATGATATGTGAAGTCTCGTATCATTTCACTAGTCCCCAATTAAATATGATTTTTTTGACCGAAACTAGTGTATAATATACTATGATTTTTGACCGAAACTTGCATTTCGAAAGGTTTCATAAAATATAATTTTCAAATGATTTTTTTGCATGGAAATCCTTCATAACCTTCCCTCTTAACGTATATAAATGATATGTGAAGTCTTGTATCATTTCAAATAGTCCCCAAATAAATTTTATTTTTTTGACCGAAACTAGTATAAACTAGTGTATAATATACTATTATTTTTGACCGAAACTTGCATTTCGAAAAGTGACATCGAATCCAATTTTCGGATGATTATTTTGCATGGACTTCCATCATAACCTTCCCTCTTAACATATATAAATGATATGTGAAGCCTCGTATCATTTCAAATAATCCCCAATTAAATTTTATTTTTTTGACCAAAACTAGTGTATAATATACTATGATTTTTGACCGAAATATGCATATCGAAAAGTTTCATAGAATCTAATTTTTCAATAATTTTTTGCATGGACTTCCATCATAACCTTCCCTCATAAAATAAATAGATGATATGTGAAGTCTCATATCATTTCAAACTGTCCCCGATTTAATTTGATTTTTTGACCGAAACTAGTAAATAATAACTATGATTAATTGACCTAAACTTATATTTCGAAACGTTTCATAGAATCTAATTATCACATGATTTTTTTGCATGGTATTCCATCATAACCTTCCCTCTTATCATATATAAATGACATGTAGAGTCTTGTTTCATTTCAATAGTCCCCAACTAAATTATATTTTTTTGACCGAAACTAGTGTATAATATACTATGCTTTTTGACCGGAACTCTAATTTCGAAAAGTTTCATAGAATATGATTTTCAGATGATTTTTTTGCATGGACTTCGATCATAACCTTCCCTCTTAACATATATAAATGACATGTGAAGTCTCGTATCATTTCAATTATTCCCCAATTAAATTTGATTTTTTTGAACGAAACTTGTATAAACTAGTGTGTAGTATACTATGATTTTTTACCGAATCTTGCATTTCGAGAAGTGTCATCGAATCCAATTTTAGGATGATTTTTTTGCATGGAATTCCATCATAACCTTCCCCCGTAACATATATAAATGATATGTGAAGTCTCACATCATTTAAAATAGTCCCCAATTAAATTTGAATTTTTTGACCGAAACTAGTGTATAATATATTATGATTTTTGACCGAAATTTGCATTTCGAAAAGTTTCATAGAATCTAATTTTTCGATGAGTGTTTGCATGGAATTAAATAATAACCCTCCCTCGTAAAATATATAAATGATATGTAAAGTCTCATATCATTTCGAACAGTCCCCGATTTAATTTTATTTTTTTGACCGAAACTAGTATATATAATACTATGATTAATTGACCTAAATTTTGATTTCGAAAAGTTTCATAGAATCTAATTTTCATATGATTTTTTTGCATGGTCTTCCATCATAACCTTACCTCTTAACATATATAAATGATATGTGAAGTCTCGTATCATTTCACTAGTCCCCAATTAAATATGATTTTTTGACCGAAACTAGTGTATAATATACTATGATTTTTGACCGAAACTTGCATTTCGAAAGGTTTCATAAAATATAATTTTCAAATGATTTTTTTGCATGGACATCCTTCATAACCTTCCCTCCTAACATATATAAATGATATGTGAAGTCTTGTATCATTTCAAATAGTCCCCAAATAAATTTTATTTTTTTGACCGAAACTAGTATAAACTAGTGTATAATATACTATTATTTTTGACCGAAACTTGCATTTCGAAAAGTGACATCGAATCCAATTTTCGGATGATTATTTTGCATGGACTTCCATCATAACCTTCCCTCTTAACATATATAAATGATATGTGAAGCCTCGTATAATTTCAAATAATCCCCAATTAAATTTTATTTTTTTGACCAAAACTAGTGTATAATATACTATGATTTTTGACCGAAATATGCATATCGAAAAGTTTCATAGAATCTAATTTTTCAATAATTTTTTGCATGGACTTCCATCATAACCTTCCCTCATAAAATAAATAGATGATATGTGAAGTCTCATATCATTTCAAACTGTCCCCGATTTAATTTGATTTTTTGACCGAAACTAGTAAATAATAACTATGATTAATTGACCTAAACTTATATTTCGAAACGTTTCATAGAATCTAATTATCACATGATTTTTTTGCATGGTATTCCATCATAACCTTCCCTCTTATCATATATAAATGACATGTAGAGTCTTGTTTCATTTCAATAGTCCCCAACTAAATTATATTTTTTTGACCGAAACTAGTGTATAATATACTATGCTTTTTGACCGGAACTCTAATTTCGAAAAGTTTCATAGAATATAATTTTCAGATGATTTTTTTGCATGGACTTCGATCATAACCTTCCCTCTTAACATATATAAATGACATGTGAAGTCTCGTATCATTTCAATTATTCCCCAATTAAATTTGATTTTTTTGAACGAAACTTGTATAAACTAGTGTGTAGTATACTATGATTTTTTACCGAATCTTGCATTTCGAGAAGTGTCATCGAATCCAATTTTAGGATGATTTTTTTGCATGGAATTCCATCATAACCTTCCCCCTTAACATATATAAATGATATGTGAAGTCTCACATCATTTAAAATAGTCCCCAATTAAATTTGAATTTTTTGACCGAAACTAGTGTATAATATATTATGATTTTTGACCGAAATTTGCATTTCGAAAAGTTTCATAGAATCTAATTTTTCGATGAGTGTTTGCATGGAATTAAATAATAACCCTCCCTCGTAAAATATATAAATGATATGTAAAGTCTCATATCATTTCGAACAGTCCCCGATTTAATTTTATTTTTTTGACCGAAACTAGTATATATAATACTATGATTAATTGACCTAAATTTTGATTTCGAAAAGTTTCATAGAATCTAATTTTCATATGATTTTTTTGCATGGTCTTCCATCATAACCTTACCTCTTAACATATATAAATGATATGTGAAGTCTCGTATCATTTCACTAGTCCCCAATTAAATATGATTTTTTGACCGAAACTAGTGTATAATATACTATGATTTTTGACCGAAACTTGCATTTCGAAAGGTTTCATAAAATATAATTTTCAAATGATTTTTTTGCATGGACATCCTTCATAACCTTCCCTCCTAACATATATAAATGATATGTGAAGTCTTGTATCATTTCAAATAGTCCCCAAATAAATTTTATTTTTTTGACCGAAACTAGTATAAACTAGTGTATAATATACTATTATTTTTGACCGAAACTTGCATTTCGAAAAGTGACATCGAATCCAATTTTCGGATGATTATTTTGCATGGACTTCCATCATAACCTTCCCTCTTAACATATATAAATGATATGTGAAGCCTCGTATAATTTCAAATAATCCCCAATTAAATTTTATTTTTTTGACCAAAACTAGTGTATAATATACTATGATTTTTGACCGAAATATGCATATCGAAAAGTTTCATAGAATCTAATTTTTCAATAATTTTTTGCATGGACTTCCATCATAACCTTCCCTCATAAAATAAATAGATGATATGTGAAGTCTCATATCATTTCAAACTGTCCCCGATTTAATTTGATTTTTTGACCGAAACTAGTAAATAATAACTATGATTAATTGACCTAAACTTATATTTCGAAACGTTTCATAGAATCTAATTATCACATGATTTTTTTGCATGGTATTCCATCATAACCTTCCCTCTTATCATATATAAATGACATGTAGAGTCTTGTTTCATTTCAATAGTCCCCAACTAAATTATATTTTTTTGACCGAAACTAGTGTATAATATACTATGCTTTTTGACCGGAACTCTAATTTCGAAAAGTTTCATAGAATATAATTTTCAGATGATTTTTTTGCATGGACTTCGATCATAACCTTCCCTCTTAACATATATAAATGACATGTGAAGTCTCGTATCATTTCAATTATTCCCCAATTAAATTTGATTTTTTTGAACGAAACTTGTATAAACTAGTGTGTAGTATACTATGATTTTTTACCGAATCTTGCATTTCGAGAAGTGTCATCGAATCCAATTTTAGGATGATTTTTTTGCATGGAATTCCATCATAACCTTCCCCCTTAACATATATAAATGATATGTGAAGTCTCACATCATTTAAAATAGTCCCCAATTAAATTTGAATTTTTTGACCGAAACTAGTGTATAATATATTATGATTTTTGACCGAAATTTGCATTTCGAAAAGTTTCATAGAATCTAATTTTTCGATGAGTGTTTGCATGGAATTAAATAATAACCCTCCCTCGTAAAATATATAAATGATATGTAAAGTCTCATATCATTTCGAACAGTCCCCGATTTAATTTTATTTTTTTGACAGAAACTACTATATATAATACTATGATTAATTGACCTAAATTTTGATTTCGAAAAGTTTCATAGAATCTAATTTTCATATGATTTTTTTGCATGGTCTTCCATCATAACCTTACCTCTTAACATATATAAATGATATGTGAAGTCTCGTATCATTTCACTAGTCCCCAATTAAATATGATTTTTGACCGAAACTAGTGTATAATATACTATGATTTTTGACCGAAACTTGCATTTCGAAAGGTTTCATAAAATATAATTTTCAAATGATTTTTTTGCATGGACATCCTTCATAACCTTCCCTCTTAACATATATAAATGATATGTGAAGTCTTGTATCATTTCAAATAGTCCCCAAATAAATTTTATTTTTTTGACCGAAACTAGTATAAACTAGTGTATAATATACTATTATTTTTGACCGAAACTTGCATTTCGAAAAGTGACATCGAATCCAATTTTCGGATGATTATTTTGCATGGACTTCCATCATAACCTTCCCTCTTAACATATATAAATGATATGTGAAGCCTCGTATCATTTCAAATAATCCCCAATTAAATTTTATTTTTTTGACCAAAACTAGTGTATAATATACTATGATTTTTGACCGAAATATGCATTTCGAAAAGTTTCATAGAATCTAATTTTTCAATAATTTTTTGCATGGACTTCCATCATAACCTTCCCTCATAAAACAAATAGATGATATGTGAAGTCTCATATCATTTCAAACAGTCCCCGATTTAATTTGATTTTTTGACCGAAACTAGTAAATAATAACTATGATTAATTGACCTAAACTTATATTTCGAAACGTTTCATAGAATCTAATTATCACATGATTTTTTTGCATGGTATTCCATCATAACCTTCCCTCTTATCATATATAAATGACATGTAGAGTCTTGTTTCATTTCAATAGTCCCCAACTAAATTATATTTTTTTGACCGAAACTAGTGTATAATATACTATGCTTTTTGACCGGAACTCTAATTTTGAAAAGTTTCATAGAATATAATTTTCAGATGATTTTTTTGCATGGACTTCGATCATAACCTTCCCTCTTAACATATATAAATGACATGTGAAGTCTCGTATCATTTCAATTATTCCCCAATTAAATTTGATTTTTTTGAACGAAACTTGTATAAACTAGTGTGTAGTATACTATGATTTTTTTACCGAATCTTGCATTTCGAGAAGTGTCATCGAATCCAATTTTAGGATGATTTTTTTGCATGGAATTCCATCATAACCTTCCCCCTTAACATATATAAATGATATGTGAAGTCTCACATCATTTAAAATAGTCCCCAATTAAATTTGAATTTTTTGACCGAAACTAGTGTATAATATATTATGATTTTTGACCGAAATTTGCATTTCGAAAAGTTTCATAGAATCTAATTTTTCGATGAGTGTTTGCATGGAATTAAATAATAACCCTCCCTCGTAAAATATATAAATGATATGTAAAGTCTCATATCATTTCGAACAGTCCCCGATTTAATTTTATTTTTTTGACCGAAACTACTATATATAATACTATGATTAATTGACCTAAATTTTGATTTCGAAAAGTTTCATAGAATCTAATTTTCATATGATTTTTTTGCATGGTCTTCCATCATAACCTTACCTCTTAACATATATAAATGATATGTGAAGTCTCGTATCATTTCACTAGTCCCCAATTAAATATGATTTTTTGACCGAAACTAGTGTATAATATACTATGATTTTTGACCGAAACTTGCATTTCGAAAGGTTTCATAAAATATAATTTTCAAATGATTTTTTTGCATGGACATCCTTCATAACCTTCCCTCTTAACATATATAAATGATATGTGAAGTCTTGTATCATTTCAAATAGTCCCCAAATAAATTTTATTTTTTTGACCGAAACTAGTATAAACTAGTGTATAATATACTATTATTTTTGACCGAAACTTGCATTTCGAAAAGTGACATCGAATCCAATTTTCGGATGATTATTTTGCATGGACTTCCATCATAACCTTCCCTCTTAACATATATAAATGATATGTGAAGCCTCGTATCATTTCAAATAATCCCCAATTAAATTTTATTTTTTTGACCAAAACTAGTGTATAATATACTATGATTTTTGACCGAAATATGCATTTCGAAAAGTTTCATAGAATCTAATTTTTCAATAATTTTTTGCATGGACTTCCATCATAACCTTCCCTCATAAAATAAATAGATGATATGTGAAGTCTCATATCATTTCAAACAGTCCCCGATTTAATTTGATTTTTTGACCGAAACTAGTAAATAATAACTATGATTAATTGACCTAAACTTATATTTCGAAACGTTTCATAGAATCTAATTATCACATGATTTTTTTGCATGGTATTCCATCATAACCTTCCCTCTTATCATATATAAATGACATGTAGAGTCTTGTTTCATTTCAATAGTCCCCAACTAAATTATATTTTTTTGACCGAAACTAGTGTATAATATACTATGCTTTTTGACCGGAACTCTAATTTCGAAAAGTTTCATAGAATATAATTTTCAGATGATTTTTTTGCATGGACTTCGATCATAACCTTCCCTCTTAACATATATAAATGACATGTGAAGTCTCGTATCATTTCAATTATTCCCCAATTAAATTTGATTTTTTTGAACGAAACTAGTATAAACTAGTGTGTAGTATACTATGATTTTTTACCGAATCTTGCATTTCGAGAAGTGTCATCGAATCCAATTTTAGGATGATTTTTTTGCATGGAATTCCATCATAACCTTCCCCCTTAACATATATAAATGATATGTGAAGTCTCACATCATTTAAAATAGTCCCCAATTAAATTTGAATTTTTTGACCGAAACTAGTGTATAATATATTATGATTTTTGACCGAAATTTGCATTTCGAAAAGTTTCATAGAATCTAATTTTTCGATGAGTGTTTGCATGGAATTAAATAATAACCCTCCCTCGTAAAATATATAAATGATATGTAAAGTCTCATATCATTTCGAACAGTCCCCGATTTAATTTTATTTTTTTGACCGAAACTAGTATATATAATACTATGATTAATTGACCTAAATTTTGATTTCGAAAAGTTTCATAGAATCTAATTTTCATATGATTTTTTTGCATGGTCTTCCATCATAACCTTACCTCTTAACATATATAAATGATATGTGAAGTCTCGTATCATTTCACTAGTCCCCAATTAAATATGATTTTTTGACCGAAACTAGTGTATAATATACTATGATTTTTGACCGAAACTTGCATTTCGAAAGGTTTCATAAAATATAATTTTCAAATGATTTTTTTGCATGGACATCCTTCATAACCTTCCCTCCTAACATATATAAATGATATGTGAAGTCTTGTATCATTTCAAATAGTCCCCAAATAAATTTTATTTTTTTGACCGAAACTAGTATAAACTAGTGTATAATATACTATTATTTTTGACCGAAACTTGCATTTCGAAAAGTGACATCGAATCCAATTTTCGGATGATTATTTTGCATGGACTTCCATCATAACCTTCCCTCTTAACATATATAAATGATATGTGAAGCCTCGTATAATTTCAAATAATCCCCAATTAAATTTTATTTTTTTGACCAAAACTAGTGTATAATATACTATGATTTTTGACCGAAATATGCATATCGAAAAGTTTCATAGAATCTAATTTTTCAATAATTTTTTGCATGGACTTCCATCATAACCTTCCCTCATAAAATAAATAGATGATATGTGAAGTCTCATATCATTTCAAACTGTCCCCGATTTAATTTGATTTTTTGACCGAAACTAGTAAATAATAACTATGATTAATTGACCTAAACTTATATTTCGAAACGTTTCATAGAATCTAATTATCACATGATTTTTTTGCATGGTATTCCATCATAACCTTCCCTCTTATCATATATAAATGACATGTAGAGTCTTGTTTCATTTCAATAGTCCCCAACTAAATTATATTTTTTTGACCGAAACTAGTGTATAATATACTATGCTTTTTGACCGGAACTCTAATTTCGAAAAGTTTCATAGAATATAATTTTCAGATGATTTTTTTGCATGGACTTCGATCATAACCTTCCCTCTTAACATATATAAATGACATGTGAAGTCTCGTATCATTTCAATTATTCCCCAATTAAATTTGATTTTTTTGAACGAAACTTGTATAAACTAGTGTGTAGTATACTATGATTTTTTACCGAATCTTGCATTTCGAGAAGTGTCATCGAATCCAATTTTAGGATGATTTTTTTGCATGGAATTCCATCATAACCTTCCCCCTTAACATATATAAATGATATGTGAAGTCTCACATCATTTAAAATAGTCCCCAATTAAATTTGAATTTTTTGACCGAAACTAGTGTATAATATATTATGATTTTTGACCGAAATTTGCATTTCGAAAAGTTTCATAGAATCTAATTTTTCGATGAGTGTTTGCATGGAATTAAATAATAACCCTCCCTCGTAAAATATATAAATGATATGTAAAGTCTCATATCATTTCGAACAGTCCCCGATTTAATTTTATTTTTTTGACCGAAACTACTATATATAATACTATGATTAATTGACCTAAATTTTGATTTCGAAAAGTTTCATAGAATCTAATTTTCATATGATTTTTTTGCATGGTCTTCCATCATAACCTTACCTCTTAACATATATAAATGATATGTGAAGTCTCGTATCATTTCACTAGTCCCCAATTAAATATGATTTTTTGACCGAAACTAGTGTATAATATACTATGATTTTTGACCGAAACTTGCATTTCGAAAGGTTTCATAAAATATAATTTTCAAATGATTTTTTTGCATGGACATCCTTCATAACCTTCCCTCTTAACATATATAAATGATATGTGAAGTCTTGTATCATTTCAAATAGTCCCCAAATAAATTTTATTTTTTTGACCGAAACTAGTATAAACTAGTGTATAATATACTATTATTTTTGACCGAAACTTGCATTTCGAAAAGTGACATCGAATCCAATTTTCGGATGATTATTTTGCATGGACTTCCATCATAACCTTCCCTCTTAACATATATAAATGATATGTGAAGCCTCGTATCATTTCAAATAATCCCCAATTAAAATTTATTTTTTTGACCAAAACTAGTGTATAATATACTATGATTTTTGACCGAAATATGCATTTCGAAAAGTTTCATAGAATCTAATTTTTCAATAATTTTTTGCATGGACTTCCATCATAACCTTCCCTCATAAAATAAATAGATGATATGTGAAGTCTCATATCATTTCAAACAGTCCCCGATTTAATTTGATTTTTTGACCGAAACTAGTAAATAATAACTATGATTAATTGACCTAAACTTATATTTCGAAACGTTTCATAGAATCTAATTATCACATGATTTTTTTGCATGGTATTCCATCATAACCTTCCCTCTTATCATATATAAATGACATGTAGAGTCTTGTTTCATTTCAATAGTCCCCAACTAAATTATATTTTTTTGACCGAAACTAGTGTATAATATACTATGCTTTTTGACCGGAACTCTAATTTCGAAAAGTTTCATAGAATATAATTTTCAGATGATTTTTTTGCATGGACTTCGATCATAACCTTCCCTCTTAACATATATAAATGACATGTGAAGTCTCGTATCATTTCAATTATTCCCCAATTAAATTTGATTTTTTTGAACGAAACTAGTATAAACTAGTGTGTAGTATACTATGATTTTTTACCGAATCTTGCATTTCGAGAAGTGTCATCGAATCCAATTTTAGGATGATTTTTTTGCATGGAATTCCATCATAACCTTCCCCCTTAACATATATAAATGATATGTGAAGTCTCACATCATTTAAAATAGTCCCCAATTAAATTTGAATTTTTTGACCGAAACTAGTGTATAATATATTATGATTTTTGACCGAAATTTGCATTTCGAAAAGTTTCATAGAATCTAATTTTTCGATGAGTGTTTGCATGGAATTAAATAATAACCCTCCCTCGTAAAATATATAAATGATATGTAAAGTCTCATATCATTTCGAACAGTCCCCGATTTAATTTTATTTTTTTGACCGAAACTAGTATATATAATACTATGATTAATTGACCTAAATTTTGATTTCGAAAAGTTTCATAGAATCTAATTTTCATATGATTTTTTTGCATGGTCTTCCATCATAACCTTACCTCTTAACATATATAAATGATATGTGAAGTCTCGTATCATTTCACTAGTCCCCAATTAAATATGATTTTTTGACCGAAACTAGTGTATAATATACTATGATTTTTGACCGAAACTTGCATTTCGAAAGGTTTCATAAAATATAATTTTCAAATGATTTTTTTGCATGGACATCCTTCATAACCTTCCCTCTTAACATATATAAATGATATGTGAAGTCTTGTATCATTTCAAATAGTCCCCAAATAAATTTTATTTTTTTGACCGAAACTAGTATAAACTAGTGTATAATATACTATTATTTTTGACCGAAACTTGCATTTCGAAAAGTGACATCGAATCCAATTTTCGGATGATTATTTTGCATGGACTTCCATCATAACCTTCCCTCTTAACATATATAAATGATATGTGAAGCCTCGTATCATTTCAAATAATCCCCAATTAAATTTTATTTTTTTGACCAAAACTAGTGTATAATATACTATGATTTTTGACCGAAATATGCATTTCGAAAAGTTTCATAGAATCTAATTTTTCAATAATTTTTTGCATGGACTTCCATCATAACCTTCCCTCATAAAATAAATAGATGATATGTGAAGTCTCATATCATTTCAAACAGTCCCCGATTTAATTTGATTTTTTGACCGAAACTAGTAAATAATAACTATGATTAATTGACCTAAACTTATATTTCGAAACGTTTCATAGAATCTAATTATCACATGATTTTTTTGCATGGTATTCCATCATAACCTTCCCTCTTATCATATATAAATGACATGTAGAGTCTTGTTTCATTTCAATAGTCCCCAACTAAATTATATTTTTTTGACCGAAACTAGTGTATAATATACTATGCTTTTTGACCGGAACTCTAATTTCGAAAAGTTTCATAGAATATAATTTTCAGATGATTTTTTTGCATGGACTTCGATCATAACCTTCCCTCTTAACATATATAAATGACATGTGAAGTCTCGTATCATTTCAATTATTCCCCAATTAAATTTGATTTTTTTGAACGAAACTTGTATAAACTAGTGTGTAGTATACTATGATTTTTTACCGAATCTTGCATTTCGAGAAGTGTCATCGAATCCAATTTTAGGATGATTTTTTTGCATGGAATTCCATCATAACCTTCCCCCTTAACATATATAAATGATATGTGAAGTCTCACATCATTTAAAATAGTCCCCAATTAAATTTGAATTTTTTGACCGAAACTAGTGTATAATATATTATGATTTTTGACCGAAATTTGCATTTCGAAAAGTTTCATAGAATCTAATTTTTCGATGAGTGTTTGCATGGAATTAAATAATAACCCTCCCTCGTAAAATATATAAATGATATGTAAAGTCTCATATCATTTCGAACAGTCCACGATTTAATTTTATTTTTTTGACCGAAACTAGTATATATAATACTATGATTAATTGACCTAAATTTTGATTTCGAAAAGTTTCATAGAATCTAATTTTCATATGATTTTTTTGCATGGTCTTCCATCATAACCTTACCTCTTAACATATATAAATGATATGTGAAGTCTCGTATCATTTCACTAGTCCCCAATTAAATATGATTTTTTGACCGAAACTAGTGTATAATATACTATGATTTTTGACCGAAATTTGCATTTCGAAAGGTTTCATAAAATATAATTTTCAAATGATTTTTTTGCATGGACATCCTTCATAACCTTCCCTCTTAACATATATAAATGATATGTGAAGTCTTGTATCATTTCAAATAGTCCCCAAATAAATTTTATTTTTTTGACCGAAACTAGTATAAACTAGTGTATAATATACTATTATTTTTGACCGAAACTTGCATTTCGAAAAGTGACATCGAATCCAATTTTCGGATGATTATTTTGCATGGACTTCCATCATAACCTTCCCTCTTAACATATATAAATGATATGTGAAGCCTCGTATCATTTCAAATAATCCCCAATTAAATTTTATTTTTTTGACCAAAACTAGTGTATAATATACTATGATTTTTGACCGAAATATGCATTTCGAAAAGTTTCATAGAATCTAATTTTTCAATAATTTTTTGCATGGACTTCCATCATAACCTTCCCTCATAAAATAAATAGATGATATGTGAAGTCTCATATCATTTCAAACAGTCCCCGATTTAATTTGATTTTTTGACCGAAACTAGTAAATAATAACTATGATTAATTGACCTAAACTTATATTTCGAAACGTTTCATAGAATCTAATTATCACATGATTTTTTTGCATGGTATTCCATCATAACCTTCCCTCTTATCATATATAAATGACATGTAGAGTCTTGTTTCATTTCAATAGTCCCCAACTAAATTATATTTTTTTGACCGAAACTAGTGTATAATATACTATGCTTTTTGACCGGAACTCTAATTTCGAAAAGTTTCATAGAATATAATTTTCAGATGATTTTTTTGCATGGACTTCGATCATAACCTTCCCTCTTAACATATATAAATGACATGTGAAGTCTCGTATCATTTCAATTATTCCCCAATTAAATTTGATTTTTTTGAACGAAACTAGTATAAACTAGTGTGTAGTATACTATGATTTTTTACCGAATCTTGCATTTCGAGAAGTGTCATCGAATCCAATTTTAGGATGATTTTTTTGCATGGAATTCCATCATAACCTTCCCCCTTAACATATATAAATGATATGTGAAGTCTCACATCATTTAAAATAGTCCCCAATTAAATTTGAATTTTTTGACCGAAACTAGTGTATAATATATTATGATTTTTGACCGAAATTTGCATTTCGAAAAGTTTCATAGAATCTAATTTTTCGATGAGTGTTTGCATGGAATTAAATAATAACCCTCCCTCGTAAAATATATAAATGATATGTAAAGTCTCATATCATTTCGAACAGTCCCCGATTTAATTTTATTTTTTTGACCGAAACTAGTATATATAATACTATGATTAATTGACCTAAATTTTGATTTCGAAAAGTTTCATAGAATCTAATTTTCATATGATTTTTTTGCATGGTCTTCCATCATAACCTTACCTCTTAACATATATAAATGATATGTGAAGTCTCGTATCATTTCACTAGTCCCCAATTAAATATGATTTTTTGACCGAAACTAGTGTATAATATACTATGATTTTTGACCGAAACTTGCATTTCGAAAGGTTTCATAAAATATAATTTTCAAATGATTTTTTTGCATGGACATCCTTCATAACCTTCCCTCTTAACATATATAAATGATATGTGAAGTCTTGTATCATTTCAAATAGTCCCCAAATAAATTTTATTTTTTTGACCGAAACTAGTATAAACTAGTGTATAATATACTATTATTTTTGACCGAAACTTGCATTTCGAAAAGTGACATCGAATCCAATTTTCGGATGATTATTTTGCATGGACTTCCATCATAACCTTCCCTCTTAACATATATAAATGATATGTGAAGCCTCGTATCATTTCAAATAATCCCCAATTAAATTTTATTTTTTTGACCAAAACTAGTGTATAATATACTATGATTTTTGACCGAAATATGCATTTCGAAAAGTTTCATAGAATCTAATTTTTCAATAATTTTTTGCATGGACTTCCATCATAACCTTCCCTCATAAAATAAATAGATGATATGTGAAGTCTCATATCATTTCAAACAGTCCCCGATTTAATTTGATTTTTTGACCGAAACTAGTAAATAATAACTATGATTAATTGACCTAAACTTATATTTCGAAACGTTTCATAGAATCTAATTATCACATGATTTTTTTGCATGGTATTCCATCATAACCTTCCCTCTTATCATATATAAATGACATGTAGAGTCTTGTTTCATTTCAATAGTCCCCAACTAAATTATATTTTTTTGACCGAAACTAGTGTATAATATACTATGCTTTTTGACCGGAACTCTAATTTCGAAAAGTTTCATAGAATATAATTTTCAGATGATTTTTTTGCATGGACTTCGATCATAACCTTCCCTCTTAACATATATAAATGACATGTGAAGTCTCGTATCATTTCAATTATTCCCCAATTAAATTTGATTTTTTTGAACGAAACTTGTATAAACTAGTGTGTAGTATACTATGATTTTTTACCGAATCTTGCATTTCGAGAAGTGTCATCGAATCCAATTTTAGGATGATTTTTTTGCATGGAATTCCATCATAACCTTCCCCCTTAACATATATAAATGATATGTGAAGTCTCACATCATTTAAAATAGTCCCCAATTAAATTTGAATTTTTTGACCGAAACTAGTGTATAATATATTATGATTTTTGACCGAAATTTGCATTTCGAAAAGTTTCATAGAATCTAATTTTTCGATGAGTGTTTGCATGGAATTAAATAATAACCCTCCCTCGTAAAATATATAAATGATATGTAAAGTCTCATATCATTTCGAACAGTCCACGATTTAATTTTATTTTTTTGACCGAAACTAGTATATATAATACTATGATTAATTGACCTAAATTTTGATTTCGAAAAGTTTCATAGAATCTAATTTTCATATGATTTTTTTGCATGGTCTTCCATCATAACCTTACCTCTTAACATATATAAATGATATGTGAAGTCTCGTATCATTTCACTAGTCCCCAATTAAATATGATTTTTTGACCGAAACTAGTGTATAATATACTAAGATTTTTGACCGAAATTTGCATTTCGAAAGGTTTCATAAAATATAATTTTCAAATGATTTTTTTGCATGGACATCCTTCATAACCTTCCCTCTTAACATATATAAATGATATGTGAAGTCTTGTATCATTTCAAATAGTCCCCAAATAAATTTTATTTTTTTGACCGAAACTAGTATAAACTAGTGTATAATATACTATTATTTTTGACCGAAACTTGCATTTCGAAAAGTGACATCGAATCCAATTTTCGGATGATTATTTTGCATGGACTTCCATCATAACCTTCCCTCTTAACATATATAAATGATATGTGAAGCCTCGTATCATTTCAAATAATCCCCAATTAAATTTTATTTTTTTGACCAAAACTAGTGTATAATATACTATGATTTTTGACCGAAATATGCATTTCGAAAAGTTTCATAGAATCTAATTTTTCAATAATTTTTTGCATGGACTTCCATCATAACCTTCCCTCATAAAATAAATAGATGATATGTGAAGTCTCATATCATTTCAAACAGTCCCCGATTTAATTTGATTTTTTGACCGAAACTAGTAAATAATAACTATGATTAATTGACCTAAACTTATATTTCGAAACGTTTCATAGAATCTAATTATCACATGATTTTTTTGCATGGTATTCCATCATAACCTTCCCTCTTATCATATATAAATGACATGTAGAGTCTTGTTTCATTTCAATAGTCCCCAACTAAATTATATTTTTTTGACCGAAACTAGTGTATAATATACTATGCTTTTTGACCGGAACTCTAATTTCGAAAAGTTTCATAGAATATAATTTTCAGATGATTTTTTTGCATGGACTTCGATCATAACCTTCCCTCTTAACATATATAAATGACATGTGAAGTCTCGTATCATTTCAATTATTCCCCAATTAAATTTGATTTTTTTGAACGAAACTAGTATAAACTAGTGTGTAGTATACTATGATTTTTTACCGAATCTTGCATTTCGAGAAGTGTCATCGAATCCAATTTTAGGATGATTTTTTTGCATGGAATTCCATCATAACCTTCCCCCTTAACATATATAAATGATATGTGAAGTCTCACATCATTTAAAATAGTCCCCAATTAAATTTGAATTTTTTGACCGAAACTAGTGTATAATATATTATGATTTTTGACCGAAATTTGCATTTCGAAAAGTTTCATAGAATCTAATTTTTCGATGAGTGTTTGCATGGAATTAAATAATAACCCTCCCTCGTAAAATATATAAATGATATGTAAAGTCTCATATCATTTCGAACAGTCCCCGATTTAATTTTATTTTTTTGACCGAAACTAGTATATATAATACTATGATTAATTGACCTAAATTTTGATTTCGAAAAGTTTCATAGAATCTAATTTTCATATGATTTTTTTGCATGGTCTTCCATCATAACCTTACCTCTTAACATATATAAATGATATGTGAAGTCTCGTATCATTTCACTAGTCCCCAATTAAATATGATTTTTTGACCGAAACTAGTGTATAATATACTATGATTTTTGACCGAAACTTGCATTTCGAAAGGTTTCATAAAATATAATTTTCAAATGATTTTTTTGCATGGACATCCTTCATAACCTTCCCTCTTAACATATATAAATGATATGTGAAGTCTTGTATCATTTCAAATAGTCCCCAAATAAATTTTATTTTTTTGACCGAAACTAGTATAAACTAGTGTATAATATACTATTATTTTTGACCGAAACTTGCATTTCGAAAAGTGACATCGAATCCAATTTTCGGATGATTTTTTTGCATGGACTTCCATCATAACCTTCCCTCTTAACATATATAAATGATATGTGAAGTCTCGTATCATTTCAAATAATCCCCTATTAAATTTGATTTTTTTGACCAAAATTAGTGTATAATATACTATGATTTTTGACCGAAATATGCATTTCGAAAAGTTTCATAGAATCTAATTTTTCAATAATTTTTTGCATGGACTTCCATCATAACCTTCCCTCGTAAAATAAATAGATGATATGTGAAGTCTCGTATCATTTCAAACGGTCCCCGATTTAATTTGATTTTTTGACCGAAACTAGTAAATAATAACTATGATTAATTGACCTAAACTTATATTTCGAAACGTTTCATAGAATCTAATTATCACATGATTTTTTGGCATGGTCTTCCATCATAACCTTCCCTCTTATCATATATAAATGATATGTGAAGTCTCGTTTCATTTCAATAGTCCCCAACTAAATTATATTTTTTGACCGAAACTAGTGTATAATATACTATGCTTTTTGACCGAAACTCTCATTTCGAAAAGTTTCATAGAATATAATTTTCAGATAATTTTTTTGCATGGACTTCCATTATAACCTTCCCTCTTAACATATATAAATGACATGTGAAGTCTCGTATCATTTCAATTATTCCCCAATTAAATTTTATTTTTTTGAACGAAACTAGTATAAACTAGTGTGTAGTATACTATGATTTTTTACCGAATCTTGCATTTCGAGAAGTGTCATCGAATCCAATTTTCGGATGATTTGTTTGCATGGACTTCCATCATAACCTTCCCTCTTAACATATATAAATGATATGTGGAGTCTCACATATTTTAAAATAGTCCCCAATTAAATTTGAATTTTTTGACCGAAACTAGTGTATAATATATTATGATTTTTGACCGAAACTTGCATTTCGAAAAGTTTCATAGAATCTAATTTTTCGATAAGTTTTTGCATGGAATTAAATAATAACCCTCTCTCGTAAAATATATAAATGATATGTAAAGTCTCATATCATTTCGAACAGTCCCCGATTTAATTTTATTTTTTTGTCCGAAACTAGTATATATAATACTATGATTAATTGACCTAAACTTTGATTTCGAAAAGTTTCATAGAATCTAATTTTCAGATGATTTTTTTGCATGGTCTTCCATCATAACCTTCCCTCTTAACATATATAAATGATATGTGAAGTCTCGTATCATTTCAATAGTCCCCAATTAAATTTGATAGTTTTGACCGAAACTAGTGTATAATATACTATGATTTTTGACCGAAACTTGCATTTCGAAAGGTTTCATAGAATATAATTTTCAAATGATTTTTTTGCATGGAATTCCTTCATAACCTTTCATCTTAACATATATAAATGATATGTGAAGTCTTGTATCATTTCAAATAGTCCCCAATTAAATTTTATTTGTTTTACCGAAACTAGTATAAACTAGTGTATAGTATACTATGATTTTTGACCGAAACATGGATTTCGAAAAGTGTCATCAAATCAAATTTTCAGATGATTTTTTTGCATGGACTTCCATCATAACCTTCCCTCTTAACATATATAAATGATATGTGAAGTCTCGTATCATTTCAAATAATCCCCAATTAAATTTGATTTTTTTGACCGAAACTAGTGTATAATATACTTTGATTTTTGACCGAAATATGCATTTCGAAAAGTTTCATAGAATCTAATTTTTCAATAATTTTTTGCATGGACTTCCATCATAACCATCCCTCGTTAAATAAATAGATGATATGTGAAGTCTCGTATCATTTCAAACAGTCCCCGATTTAATTTGATTTTTTGACCGAAACTAGTAAATAATAACTATGATTAATTGACCTAAATTTTGATTACGAAAAGTTTCATAGAATCTAATTTTCAGATGATTTTTTTGCATGGTGTTCCATCATAACCTTACCTCTTAACATATATAAATGATATGTGAAGTCTCGTATGATTTCAATAGTCCCCAATTAAATATGAATTTTTTGACCGAAACTAGTGTATAATATACTATGATTTTTGACCAAAATTTGCATTTCGAAAGGTTTCATAAAATATAATTTTCAAATGATTTTTTTGCATGGTCATCCTTCATAACCTTCCCTCTTAACATATATAAATGATATGTGAAGTCTTGTATCATTTCAAATAGTCCCCAAATAAATTTTATTTTTTTGACCGAAACTAGTATAAACTAGTGTATAATATACTATTATTTTTGACCGAAACTTGCATTTCGAAAAGTGACATCGAATCCAATTTTCGGATGATTTTTTTGCATGGAATTCCATCATAACCTTCCCTCTTAACATATATAAATGATATGTGAAGTCTCGTATCATTTCAAATAATCCCCAATTAAATTTGATTTTTTTGACCAAAACTAGTGTATAATATACTATGATTTTTGACCGAAATATGCATTTCGAAAAGTTTCATAGAATCTAATTTTTCAATAATTTTTTGCATGGACTTCCATCATAACCTTCCCTCGTAAAATAAATAGATGATATGTGAAGTCTCGTATCATTTCAAACGGTCCCCGATTTAATTTGATTTTTTGACCGAAACTAGTAAATAATAACTATGATTAATTGACCTAAACTTATATTTCGAAACGTTTCATAGAATCTAATTATCAAATGATTTTTTTGCATGGTCTTCCATCATAACCTTCCCTCTTATCATATATAAATGATATGTGAAGTCTCGTTTCATTTCAATAGTCCCCAACTAAATTATATTTTTTTGACCGAAACTAGTGTATAATATACTATGCTTTTTGACCGAAACTCTCATTTCGAAAAGTTTCATAGAATATAATTTTCAGATGATTTTTTTGCATGGACTTCCATCAAAACCTTCCCTCTTAACATATATAAATGACATGTGAAGTCTCGTATCATTTCAATTATTCCCCAATTAAATTTGAGTTTTTTGAACGAAACTAGTATAAACTAGTGTGTAGTATACTATGATTTTTTACCGAATCTTGCATTTCGAGAAGTGTCATCGAATCCAATTTTCGGATGATTTTTTTGCATGTACTTCCATCATAACCTTCCCTCTTAACATATATAAATGATATGTGAAGTCTCACATCATTTAAAATAGTCCCCAAATAAATTTGAATTTTTTGACCGAAACTAGTGTATAATATATTATGATTTTTGACCGAAACTTGCATTTCGAAAATTTCATAGAATCTAATTTTTCGATAAGTTTTTGCATGGAATTAAATAATAACCCTCCCTCGTAAAATATATAAATGATATGTAAAGTCTCATATCATTTCGAACAGTCCCCGATTTAATTTTATTTTTTTGTCCGAAACTAGTATATATAATACTATGATTAATTGACCTAAACTTTGATTTTGAAAAGTTTCATAGAATCTAATTTTCAGATGATTTTTTTGCATGGTCTTCCATCATAACCTTCCCTCTTAACATATATAAATGATATGTGAAGTCTCGTATCATTTCAATAGTCCCCAATTAAATTTGATTTTTTTGACCGAAACTAGTGTATAATATACTATGATTTTTGACCGAAACTTGCATTTCGAAAGGATTCATAGAATATAATTTTCAAATGATTTTTTTGCATGGAATTCCTTCATAACCTTTCATCTTAACATATATAAATTGTATGTGAAGTCTTGTATCATTTCAAATAGTCCCCAATTAAATTTTATTTGTTTTACCGAAACTAGTATAAACTAGTGTATAGTATACTATGATTTTTGACCGAAACTTGGATTTCGAAAAGTGTCATCAAATCAAATTTTCACATGGTTTTTTTGCATGGACTTCCATCATAACCTTCCCTCCTAACATATATAAATGATATGTGAAGTCTCGTATCATTTCAAATAATCCCCAATTAAATTTGATTTTTTTGACCGAAACTAGTGTATAATATACTTTGATTTTTTACCGAAATATGCATTTCGAAAAGTTTCATAGAATCTAATTTTTCAATAATTTTTTGCATGGACTTCCATCATAACCATCCCTCGTAAAATAAATAGATGATATGTGAAGTCTTGTATCATTTCAAACAGTCCCCGATTTAATTTGATTTTTTGACCGAAACTAGTAAATAATAACTATGATTAATTGACCTAAATTTTGATTTTGAAAAGTTTCATAGAATCTAATTTTCAGATGATTTTTTTGCATGGTCTTCCATCATAACCTTCCCTCTTAACATATATAAATGATATGTGAAGTCTCGTATCATTTCAATAGTCCCCAATTAAATATGATTTTTTTGACCGAAACTAGTGTATAATATACTATGATTTTTGACCGAAACTTGCATTTCGAAAGGTTTCATAGAATATAATTTTCAAATGATTTTTTTGCATGGAATTCCTTCATAACCTTTCATCTTAACATATATAAATGATATGTGAAGTCTTGTATCATTTCAAATAGTCCCCAATTAAATTTTATTTGTTTTACCGAAACTAGTATAAACTAGTGTATAGTATACTATGATTTTTGACCGAAACTTGGATTTCGAAAAGTGTCATCAAATCAAATTTTCAGATGATTTTTTTGCATGGACTTCCATCATAACCTTCCCTCTTAACATATATAAATGATATTTGAAGTCTCGTATCATTTCAAATAATCCCCAATTAAATTTGATTTTTTTGACCGAAACTAGTGTATAATATACTTTGATTTTTGACCGAAATATGCATTTCGAAAAGTTTCATAGAATCTAATTTTTCAATAATTTTTTGCATGGACTTCCATCATAACCATCCCTCGTTAAATAAATAGATGATATGTGAAGTCTCGTATCATTTCAAACAGTCCCCGATTTAATTTGATTTTTTGACCGAAACTAGTAAATAATAACTATAATTAATTGACCTAAATTTTGATTTCGAAAAGTTTCATAGAATCTAATTTTCAGATGATTTTTTTGCATGGTCTTCCATCATAACCTTCCCTCTTAACATATATAAATGATATGTGAAGTCTCGTATCATTTCAATAGTCCCCAATTAAATATGATTTTTTTGACCGAAACTAGTGTATAATATACTATGATTTTTGACCGAAACTTGCATTTCGAAAGGTTTCATAGAATATAATTTTCAAATGATTTTTTTGCATGGAATTCCTTCATAACCTTTCATCTTAACATATATAAATGATATGTGGAGTCTTGTATCATTTCAAATAGTCCCCAATTAAATTTTATTTGTTTTACCGAAACTAGTATAAACTAGTGTATAGTATACTATGATTTTTGACCGAAACTTGGATTTCGAAAAGTGTCATCAAATCAAATTTTCAGATGATTTTTTTGCATGGACTTCCATCATAACCTTCCCTCTTAACATATATAAATGATATGTGAAGTCTCGTATCATTTCAAATAATCCCCAATTAAATTTGATTTTTTTGACCGAAACTAGTGTATAATATACTTTGATTTTTGACCGAAATATGCATTTCGAAAAGTTTCATAGAATCTAATTTTTCAATAATTTTTTGCATGGACTTCCATCATAACCATCCCTCGTTAAATAAATAGATGATATGTGAAGTCTCGTATCATTTCAAACAGTCCCCGATTTAATTTGATTTTTTGACCGAAACTAGTAAATAATAACTATAATTAATTGACCTAAATTTTGATTTCGAAAAGTTTCATAGAATCTAATTTTCAGATGATTTTTTTGCATGGTCTTCCATCATAACCTTACCTCTTAACATATATAAATGATATGTGAAGTCTCGTATGATTTCAATAGTCCCCAATTAAATATGATTTTTTTGACCGAAACTAGTGTATAATATACTATGATTTTTGACCAAAATTTGCATTTCGAAAGGTTTCATAAAATATAATTTTCAAATGATTTTTTTGCATGGTCATCCTTCATAACCTTCCCTCTTAACATATATAAATGATATGTGAAGTCTTGTATCATTTCAAATAGTCCCCAAATAAATTTTATTTTTTTGACCGAAACTAGTATAAACTAGTGTATAATATACTATTATTTTTGACCGAAACTTGCATTTCGAAAAGTGACATCGAATCCAATTTTCGGATGATTTTTTTGCATGGACTTCCATCATAACCTTCCCTCTTAACATATATAAATGATATGTGAAGTCTCGTATCATTTCAAATAATCCCCAATTAAATTTGATTTTTTTGACCAAAACTAGTGTATAATATACTATGATTTTTGACCGAAATATGCATTTCGAAAAGTTTCATAGAATCTAATTTTTCAATAATTTTTTGCATGGACTTCCATCATAACCTTCCCTCGTTAAATAAATAGATGATATGTGAAGTCTCGTATCATTTCAAACAGTCCCCGATTTAATTTGATTTTTTGACCGAAACTAGTAAATAATAACTATGATTAATTGACCTAAATTTTGATTACGAAAAGTTTCATAGAATCTAATTTTCAGATGATTTTTTTGCATGGTCTTCCATCATAACCTTACCTCTTAACATATATAAATGATATGTGAAGTCTCGTATGATTTCAATAGTCCCCAATTAAATATGAATTTTTTGACCGAAACTAGTGTATAATATACTATGATTTTTGACCAAAATTTGCATTTCGAAAGGTTTCATAAAATATAATTTTCAAATGATTTTTTTGCATGGTCATCCTTCATAACCTTCCCTCTTAACATATATAAATGATATGTGAAGTCTTGTATCATTTCAAATAGTCCCCAAATAAATTTTATTTTTTTGACCGAAACTAGTATAAACTAGTGTATAATATACTATTATTTTTGACCGAAACTTGCATTTCGAAAAGTGACATCGAATCCAATTTTCGGATGATTTTTTTGCATGGAATTCCATCATAACCTTCCCTCTTAACATATATAAATGATATGTGAAGTCTCGTATCATTTCAAATAATCCCCAATTAAATTTGATTTTTTTGACCAAAACTAGTGTATAATATACTATGATTTTTGACCGAAATATGCATTTCGAAAAGTTTCATAGAATCTAATTTTTCAATAATTTTTTGCATGGACTTCCATCATAACCTTCCCTCGTAAAATAAATAGATGATATGTGAAGTCTCGTATCATTTCAAACGGTCCCCGATTTAATTTGATTTTTTGACCGAAACTAGTAAATAATAACTATGATTAATTGACCTAAACTTATATTTCGAAACGTTTCATAGAATCTAATTATCAAATGATTTTTTTGCATGGTCTTCCATCATAACCTTCCCTCTTATCATATATAAATGATATGTGAAGTCTCGTTTCATTTCAATAGTCCCCAACTAAATTATATTTTTTTGACCGAAACTAGTGTATAATATACTATGCTTTTTGACCGAAACTCTCATTTCGAAAAGTTTCATAGAATATAATTTTCAGATGATTTTTTTGCATGGACTTCCATCAAAACCTTCCCTCTTAACATATATAAATGACATGTGAAGTCTCGTATCATTTCAATTATTCCCCAATTAAATTTGAGTTTTTTGAACGAAACTAGTATAAACTAGTGTGTAGTATACTATGATTTTTTACCGAATCTTGCATTTCGAGAAGTGTCATCGAATCCAATTTTCGGATGATTTTTTTGCATGTACTTCCATCATAACCTTCCCTCTTAACATATATAAATGATATGTGAAGTCTCACATCATTTAAAATAGTCCCCAAATAAATTTGAATTTTTTGACCGAAACTAGTGTATAATATATTATGATTTTTGACCGAAACTTGCATTTCGAAAAGTTTCATAGAATCTAATTTTTCGATAAGTTTTTGCATGGAATTAAATAATAACCCTCCCTCGTAAAATATATAAATGATATGTAAAGTCTCATATCATTTCGAACAGTCCCCGATTTAATTTTATTTTTTTGTCCGAAACTAGTATATATAATACTATGATTAATTGACCTAAACTTTGATTTTGAAAAGTTTCATAGAATCTAATTTTCAGATGATTTTTCTGCATGGTCTTCCATCATAACCTTCCCTCTTAACATATATAAATGATATGTGAAGTCTCGTATCATTTCAATAGTCCCCAATTAAATTTGATTTTTTTGACCGAAACTAGTGTATAATATACTATGATTTTTGACCGAAACTTGCATTTCGAAAGGATTCATAGAATATAATTTTCAAATGATTTTTTTGCATGGAATTCCTTCATAACCTTTCATCTTAACATATATAAATTGTATGTGAAGTCTTGTATCATTTCAAATAGTCCCCAATTAAATTTTATTTGTTTTACCGAAACTAGTATAAACTAGTGTATAGTATACTATGATTTTTGACCGAAACTTGGATTTCGAAAAGTGTCATCAAATCAAATTTTCACATGGTTTTTTTGCATGGACTTCCATCATAACCTTCCCTCCTAACATATATAAATGATATGTGAAGTCTCGTATCATTTCAAATAATCCCCAATTAAATTTGATTTTTTTGACCGAAACTAGTGTATAATATACTTTGATTTTTTACCGAAATATGCATTTCGAAAAGTTTCATAGAATCTAATTTTTCAATAATTTTTTGCATGGACTTCCATCATAACCATCCCTCGTAAAATAAATAGATGATATGTGAAGTCTTGTATCATTTCAAACAGTCCCCGATTTAATTTGATTTTTTGACCGAAACTAGTAAATAATAACTATGATTAATTGACCTAAATTTTGATTTTGAAAAGTTTCATAGAATCTAATTTTCAGATGATTTTTTTGCATGGTCTTCCATCATAACCTTCCCTCTTAACATATATAAATGATATGTGAAGTCTCGTATCATTTCAATAGTCCCCAATTAAATATGATTTTTTTGACCGAAACTAGTGTATAATATACTATGATTTTTGACCGAAACTTGCATTTCGAAAGGTTTCATAGCATATAATTTTCAAATGATTTTTTTGCATGGAATTCCTTCATAACCTTTCATCTTAACATATATAAATGATATGTGAAGTCTTGTATCATTTCAAATAGTCCCCAATTAAATTTTATTTGTTTTACCGAAACTAGTATAAACTAGTGTATAGTATACTATGATTTTTGACCGAAACTTGGATTTCGAAAAGTGTCATCAAATCAAATTTTCAGATGATTTTTTTGCATGGACTTCCATCATAACCTTCCCTCTTAACATATATAAATGATATGTGAAGTCTCGTATCATTTCAAATAATCCCCAATTAAATTTGATTTTTTTGACCGAAACTAGTGTATAATATACTTTGATTTTTGACCGAAATATGCATTTCGAAAAGTTTCATAGAATCTAATTTTTCAATAATTTTTTGCATGGACTTCCATCATAACCATCCCTCGTTAAATAAATAGATGATATGTGAAGTCTCGTATCATTTCAAACAGTCCCCGATTTAATTTGATTTTTTGACCGAAACTAGTAAATAATAACTATAATTAATTGACCTAAATTTTGATTTCGAAAAGTTTCATAGAATCTAATTTTCAGATGATTTTTTTGCATGGTCTTCCATCATAACCTTACCTCTTAACATATATAAATGATATGTGAAGTCTTGTATGATTTCAATAGTCCCCAATTAAATATGATTTTTTTGACCGAAACTAGTGTATAATATACTATGATTTTTGACCAAAATTTGCATTTCGAAAGGTTTCATAAAATATAATTTTCAAATGATTTTTTTGCATGGTCATCCTTCATAACCTTCCCTCTTAACATATATAAATGATATGTGAAGTCTTGTATCATTTCAAATAGTCCCCAAATAAATTTTATTTTTTTGACCGAAACTAGTATAAACTAGTGTATAATATACTATTATTTTTGACCGAAACTTGCATTTCGAAAAGTGACATCGAATCCAATTTTCGGATGATTTTTTTGCATGGACTTCCATCATAACCTTCCCTCTTAACATATATAAATGATATGTGAAGTCTCGTATCATTTCAAATAATCCCCAATTAAATTTGATTTTTTTGACCAAAACTAGTGTATAATATACTATGATTTTTGACCGAAATATGCATTTCGAAAAGTTTCATAGAATCTAATTTTTCAATAATTTTTTGCATGGACTTCCATCATAACCTTCCCTCGTTAAATAAATAGATGATATGTGAAGTCTCGTATCATTTCAAACAGTCCCCGATTTAATTTGATTTTTTGACCGAAACTAGTAAATAATAACTATGATTAATTGACCTAAATTTTGATTACGAAAAGTTTCATAGAATCTAATTTTCAGATGATTTTTTTGCATGGTCTTCCATCATAACCTTACCTCTTAACATATATAAATGATATGTGAAGTCTCGTATGATTTCAATAGTCCCCAATTAAATATGAATTTTTTGACCGAAACTAGTGTATAATATACTATGATTTTTGACCAAAATTTGCATTTCGAAAGGTTTCATAAAATATAATTTTCAAATGATTTTTTTGCATGGTCATCCTTCATAACCTTCCCTCTTAACATATATAAATGATATGTGAAGTCTTGTATCATTTCAAATAGTCCCCAAATAAATTTTATTTTTTTGACCGAAACTAGTTAAACTAGTGTATAATATACTATTATTTTTGACCGAAACATGCATTTCGAAAAGTGACATCGAATCCAATTTTCGGATGATTTTTTTGCATTGAATTCCATCATAACCTTCCCTCTTAACATATATAAATGATATGTGAAGTCTCGTATCATTTCAAATAATCCCCAATTAAATTTGATTTTTTTGACCAAAACTAGTGTATAATATACTATGATTTTTGACCGAAATATGCATTTCGAAAAGTTTCATAGAATCTAATTTTTCAATAATTTTTTGCATGGACTTCCATCATAACATTCCCTCGTAAAATAAATAGATGATATTTGAAGTCTCGTATCATTTCAAACGGTCCCCAATTTAATTTGATTTTTTGACCGAAACTAGTAAATAATAACTATGATTAATTGACCTAAACTTATATTTCGAAACGTTTCATAGAATCTAATTATCAAATGATTTTTTTGCATGGTCTTCCATCATAACCTTCCCTCTTATCATATATAAATGATATGTGAAGTCTCGTTTCATTTCAATAGTCCCCAAATAAATTATATTTTTTTGACCGAAACTAGTGTATAATATACTATGCTTTTTGACCGAAACTCTCATTTCGAAAAGTTTCATAGAATATAATTTTCAGATGATTTTTTTGCATGGACTTCCATCATAACCTTCCCTCTTAACATATATAAATGACATGTGAAGTCTCGTATCATTTCAATTATTCCCCAATTAAATTTGATTTTTTTGAACGAAACTAGTATAAACTAGTGTGTAGTATACTATGATTTTTTACCGAATCTTGCATTTCGAGAAGTGTCATCGAATCCAATTTTCGGATGATTTTTTTGCATGTACTTCCATCATAACCTTCCCTCTTAACATATATAAATGATATGTGAAGTCTCACATCATTTAAAATAGTCCCCAAATAAATTTGAATTTTTTGACCGAAACTAGTGTATAATATATTATGATTTTTGACCGAAACTTGCATTTCGAAAAGTTTCATAGAATCTAATTTTTCGATAAGTTTTTGCATGGAATTAAATAATAACCCTCCCTCGTAAAATATATAAATGATATGTAAAGTCTCATATCATTTCGAACAGTCCCCGATTTAATTTTATTTTTTTGTCCGAAACTAGTATATATAATACTATGATTAATTGACCTAAACTTTGATTTTGAAAAGTTTCATAGAATCTAATTTTCAGATGATTTTTTTGCATGGTCTTCCATCATAACCTTCCCTCTTAACATATATAAATGATATGTGAAGTCTCGTATCATTTCAATAGTCCCCAATTAAATTTGATTTTTTTGACCGAAACTAGTGTATAATATACTATGATTTTTGACCGAAACTTGCATTTCGAAAGGATTCATAGAATATAATTTTCAAATGATTTTTTTGCATGGAATTCCTTCATAACCTTTCATCTTAACATATATAAATTGTATGTGAAGTCTTGTATCATTTCAAATAGTCCCCAATTAAATTTTATTTGTTTTACTGAAACTAGTATAAACTAGTGTATAGTATACTATGATTTTTGACCGAAACTTGGATTTCGAAAAGTGTCATCAAATCAAATTTTCACATGGTTTTTTTGCATGGACTTCCATCATAACCTTCCCTCCTAACATATATAAATGATATGTGAAGTCTCGTATCATTTCAAATAATCCCCAATTAAATTTGATTTTTTTGACCGAAACTAGTGTATAATATACTTTGATTTTTTACCGAAATATGCATTTCGAAAAGTTTCATAGAATCTAATTTTTCAATAATTTTTTGCATGGACTTCCATCATAACCATCCCTCGTAAAATAAATAGATGATATGTGAAGTCTCGTATCATTTCAAACAGTCCCCGATTTAATTTGATTTTTTGACCGAAACTAGTAAATAATAACTATGATTAATTGACCTAAATTTTGATTTTGAAAAGTTTCATAGAATCTAATTTTCAGATGATTTTTTTGCATGGTCTTCCATCATAACCTTCCCTCTTAACATATATAAATGATATGTGAAGTCTCGTATCATTTCAATAGTCCCCAATTAAATATGATTTTTTTGACCGAAACTAGTGTATAATATACTATGATTTTTGACCGAAACTTGCATTTCGAAAGGTTTCATAGAATATAATTTTCAAATGATTTTTTTGCATGGAATTCCTTCATAACCTTTCATCTTAACATATATAAATGATATGTGAAGTCTTGTATCATTTCAAATAGTCCCCAATTAAATTTTATTTGTTTTACCGAAACTAGTATAAACTAGTGTATAGTATACTATGATTTTTGACCGAAACTTGGATTTCGAAAAGTGTCATCAAATCAAATTTTCAGATGATTTTTTTGCATGGACTTCCATCATAACCTTCCCTCTTAACATATATAAATGATATGTGAAGTCTCGTATCATTTCAAATAATCCCCAATTAAATTTGATTTTTTTGACCGAAACTAGTGTATAATATACTTTGATTTTTGACCGAAATATGCATTTCGAAAAGTTTCATAGAATCTAATTTTTCAATAATTTTTTGCATGGACTTCCATCATAACCATCCCTCGTTAAATAAATAGATGAAATGTGAAGTCTCGTATCATTTCAAACAGTCCCCGATTTAATTTGATTTTTTGACCGAAACTAGTAAATAATAACTATGATTAATTGACCTAAATTTTGATTACGAAAAGTTTCATAGAATCTAATTTTCAGATGATTTTTTTGCATGGTCTTCCATCATAACCTTACCTCTTAACATATATAAATGATATGTGAAGTCTCGTATGATTTGAATAGTCCCCAATTAAATATGAATTTTTTGACCGAAACTAGTGTATGATATACTATGATTTTTGACCAAAATTTGCATTTCGAAAGGTTTCATAAAATATAATTTTCAAATGATTTTTTTGCATGGTCATCCTTCATAACCTTCCCTCTTAACATATATAAATGATATGTGAAGTCTTGTATCATTTCAAATAGTCCCCAAATAAATTTTATTTTTTTGACCGAAACTAGTATAAACTAGTGTATAATATACTATTATTTTTGACCGAAACTTGCATTTCGAAAAGTGACATCGAATCCAATTTTCGGATGATTTTTTTGCATGGAATTCCATCATAACCTTCCCTCTTAACATATATAAATGATATGTGAAGTCTCGTATCATTTCAAATAATCCCCAATTAAATTTGATTTTTTTGACCAAAACTAGTGTATAATATACTATGATTTTTGACCGAAATATGCATTTCGAAAAGTTTCATAGAATCTAATTTTTCAATAATTTTTTGCATGGACTTCCATCATAACCTTCCCTCGTAAAATAAATAGATGATATGTGAAGTCTCGTATCATTTCAAACGGTCCCCGATTAAATTTGATTTTTTGACCGAAACTAGTAAATAATAACTATGATTAATTGACCTAAACTTATATTTCGAAACGTTTCATAGAATCTAATTATCAAATGATTTTTTTGCATGGTCTTCCATCATAACCTTCCCTCTTATCATATATAAATGATATGTGAAGTCTCGTTTCATTTCAATAGTCCCCAACTAAATTATATTTTTTTGACCGAAACTAGTGTATAATATACTATGCTTTTTGACCGAAACTCTCATTTCGAAAAGTTTCATAGAATATAATTTTCAGATGATTTTTTTGCATGGACTTCCATCATAACCTTCCCTCTTAACATATATAAATGACATGTGAAGTCTCGTATCATTTCAATTATTCCCCAATTAAATTTGATTTTTTTGAACGAAACTAGTATAAACTAGTGTGTAGTATACTATGATTTTTTACCGAATCTTGCATTTCGAGAAGTGTCATCGAATCCAATTTTCGGATGATTTTTTTGCATGTACTTCCAACATAACCTTCCCTCTTAACATATATAAATGATATGTGAAGTCTCACATCATTTAAAATAGTCCCCAAATAAATTTGAATTTTTTGACCGAAACTAGTGTATAATATATTATGATTTTTGACCGAAACTTGCATTTCGAAAAGTTTCATAGAATCTAATTTTTCGATAAGTTTTTGCATGGAATTAAATAATAACCCTCCCTCGTAAAATTTATAAATGATATGTAAAGTCTCATATCATTTCGAACAGTCCCCGATTTAATTTTATTTTTTTGTCTGAAACTAGTATATATAATACTATGATTAATTGACCTAAATTTTGATTTTGAAAAGTTTCATAGAATCTAATTTTCAGATGATTTTTTTGCATGGTCTTCCATCATAACCTTCCCTCTTAACATATATAAATGATATGTGAAGTCTCGTATCATTTCAATAGTCCCCAATTAAATTTGATTTTTTTGACCGAAACTAGTGTATAATATACTATGATTTTTGACCGAAACTTGCATTTCGAAAGGATTCATAGAATATAATTTTCAAATGATTTTTTTGCATGGAATTCCTTCATAACCTTTCATCTTAACATATATAAATTGTATGTGAAGTCTTGTATCATTTCAAATAGTCCCCAATTAAATTTTATTTGTTTTACCGAAACTAGTATAAACTAGTGTATAGTATACTATGATTTTTGACCGAAACTTGGATTTCGAAAAGTGTCATCAAATCAATTTTTCACATGTTTTTTTTGCATGGACTTCCATCATAACCTTCCCTCCTAACATATATAAATGATATGTGAAGTCTCGTATCATTTCAAATAATCCCCAATTAAATTTGATTTTTTTGACCGAAACTAGTGTATAATATACTTTGATTTTTTACCGAAATATGCATTTCGAAAAGTTTCATAGAATCTAATTTTTCAATAATTTTTTGCATGGACTTCCATCATAACCATCCCTCGTAAAATAAATAGATGATATGTGAAGTCTCGTATCATTTCAAACAGTCCCCGATTTAATTTGATTTTTTGACCGAAACTAGTAAATAATAACTATGATTAATTGACCTAAATTTTGATTTTGAAAAGTTTCATAGAATCTAATTTTCAGATGATTTTTTTGCATGGTCTTCCATCATAACCTTCCCTCTTAACATATATAAATGATATGTGAAGTCTCGTATCATTTCAATAGTCCCCAATTAAATATGATTTTTTTGACCGAAACTAGTGTATAATATACTATGATTTTTGACCGAAACTTGCATTTCGAAAGGTTTCATAGAATATAATTTTCAAATGATTTTTTTGCATGGAATTCCTTCATAACCTTTCATCTTAACATATATAAATGATATGTGAAGTCTTGTATCATTTCAAATAGTCCCCAATTAAATTTTATTTGTTTTACCGAAACTAGTATAAACTAGTGTATAGTATACTATGATTTTTGACCGAAACTTGGATTTCGAAAAGTGTCATCAAATCAAATTTTCAGATGATTTTTTTGCATGGACTTCCATCATAACCTTCCCTCTTAACATATATAAATGATATGTGAAGTCTCGTATCATTTCAAATAATCCCCAATTAAATTTGATTTTTTTGACCGAAACTAGTGTATAATATACTTTGATTTTTGACCGAAATATGCATTTCGAAAAGTTTCATAGAATCTAATTTTTCAATAATTTTTTGCATGGACTTCCATCATAACCATCCCTCGTTAAATAAATAGATGATATGTGAAGTCTCGTATCATTTCAAACAGTCCCCGATTTAATTTGATTTTTTGACCGAAACTAGTAAATAATAACTATAATTAATTGACCTAAATTTTGATTTCGAAAAGTTTCATAGAATCTAATTTTCAGATGATTTTTTTGCATGGTCTTCCATCATAACCTTACCTCTTAACATATATAAATGATATGTGAAGTCTCGTATGATTTCAATAGTCCCCAATTAAATATGATTTTTTTGACCGAAACTAGTGTATAATATACTATGATTTTTGACCAAAATTTGCATTTCGAAAGGTTTCATAAAATATAATTTTCAAATGATTTTTTTGCATGGTCATCCTTCATAACCTTCCCTCTTAACATATATAAATGATATGTGAAGTCTTGTATCATTTCAAATAGTCCCCAAATAAATTTTATTTTTTTGACCGAAACTAGTATAAACTAGTGTATAATATACTATTATTTTTGACCGAAACTTGCATTTCGAAAAGTGACATCGAATCCAATTTTCGGATGATTTTTTTGCATGGACTTCCATCATAACCTTCCCTCTTAACATATATAAATGATATGTGAAGTCTCGTATCATTTCAAATAATCCCCAATTAAATTTGATTTTTTTGACCAAAACTAGTGTATAATATACTATGATTTTTGACCGAAATATGCATTTCGAAAAGTTTCATAGAATCTAATTTTTCAATAATTTTTTGCATGGACTTCCATCATAACCTTCCCTCGTTAAATAAATAGATGATATGTGAAGTCTCGTATCATTTCAAACAGTCCCCGATTTAATTTGATTTTTTGACCGAAACTAGTAAATAATAACTATGATTAATTGACCTAAATTTTGATTACGAAAAGTTTCATAGAATCTAATTTTCAGATGATTTTTTTGCATGGTCTTCCATCATAACCTTACCTCTTAACATATATAAATGATATGTGAAGTCTCGTATGATTTCAATAGTCCCCAATTAAATATGAATTTTTTGACCGAAACTAGTGTATAATATACTATGATTTTTGACCAAAATTTGCAGTTCGAAAGGTTTCATAAAATATAATTTTCAAATGATTTTTTTGCATGGTCATCCTTCATAACCTTCCCTCTTAACATATATAAATGATATGTGAAGTCTTGTATCATTTCAAATAGTCCCCAAATAAATTTTATTTTTTTGACCGAAACTAGTATAAACTAGTGTATAATATACTATTATTTTTGACCGAAACTTGCATTTCGAAAAGTGACATCGAATCCAATTTTCGGATGATTTTTTTGCATGGAATTCCATCATAACCTTCCCTCTTAACATATATAAATGATATGTGAAGTCTCGTATCATTTCAAATAATCCCCAATTAAATTTGATTTTTTTGACCAAAACTAGTGTATAATATACTATGATTTTTGACCGAAATATGCATTTCGAAAAGTTTCATAGAATCTAATTTTTCAATAATTTTTTGCATGGACTTCCATCATAACCTTCCCTCGTTAAATAAATAGATGATATGTGAAGTCTCGTATCATTTCAAACAGTCCCCGATTTAATTTGATTTTTTGACCGAAACTAGTAAATAATAACTATGATTAATTGACCTAAATTTTGATTACGAAAAGTTTCATAGAATCTAATTTTCAGATGATTTTTTTGCATGGTCTTCCATCATAACCTTACCTCTTAACATATATAAATGATATGTGAAGTCTCGTATGATTTCAATAGTCCCCAATTAAATATGAATTTTTTGACCGAAACTAGTGTATAATATACTATGATTTTTGACCAAAATTTGCAGTTCGAAAGGTTTCATAAAATATAATTTTCAAATGATTTTTTTGCATGGTCATCCTTCATAACCTTCCCTCTTAACATATATAAATGATATGTGAAGTCTTGTATCATTTCAAATAGTCCCCAAATAAATTTTATTTTTTTGACCGAAACTAGTATAAACTAGTGTATAATATACTATTATTTTTGACCGAAACTTGCATTTCGAAAAGTGACATCGAATCCAATTTTCGGATGATTTTTTTGCATGGAATTCCATCATAACCTTCCCTCTTAACATATATAAATGATATGTGAAGTCTCGTATCATTTCAAATAATCCCCAATTAAATTTGATTTTTTTGACCAAAACTAGTGTATAATATACTATGATTTTTGACCGAAATATGCATTTCGAAAAGTTTCATAAAATCTAATTTTTCAATAATTTTTTGCATGGACTTCCATCATAACCTTCCCTCGTAAAATAAATAGATGATATGTGAAGTCTCGTATCATTTCAAACGGTCCCCGATTTAATTTGATTTTTTGACCGAAACTAGTAAATAATAACTATGATTAATTGACCTAAACTTATATTTCGAAACGTTTCATAGAATCTAATTATCAAATGATTTTTTTGCATGGTCTTCCATCATAACCTTCCCTCTTATCATATATAAATGATATGTGAAGTCTCGTTTCATTTCAATAGTCCCCAACTAAATTATATTTTTTTGACCGAAACTAGTGTATAATATATTATGCTTTTTGACCGAAACTCTCATTTCGAAAAGTTTCATAGAATATAATTTTCAGATGATTTTTTTGCATGGACTTCCATCATAACCTTCCCTCTTAACATATATAAATGACATGTGAAGTCTCGTATCATTTCAATTATTCCCCAATTAAATTTGATTTTTTTGAACGAAACTAGTATAAACTAGTGTGTAGTATACTATGATTTTTTACCGAATCTTGCATTTCGAGAAGTGTCATCGAATCCAATTTTTGGATGATTTTTTTGCATGTACTTCCATCATAACCTTCCCTCTTAACATATATAAATGATATGTGAAGTCTCACATCATTTAAAATAGTCCCCAAATAAATTTGAATTTTTTGACCGAAACTAGTGTATAATATATTATGATTTTTGACCGAAACTTGCATTTCGAAAAGTTTCATAGAATCTAATTTTTCGATAAGTTTTTGCATGGAATTAAATAATAACCCTCCCTCGTAAAATATATAAATGATATGTAAAGTCTCATATCATTTCGAACAGTCCCCGATTTAATTTTATTTTTTTGTCCGAAACTAGTATATATAATACTATGATTAATTGACCTAAACTTTGATTTTGAAAAGTTTCATAGAATCTAATTTTCAGATGATTTTTTTGCATGGTCTTCCATCATAACCTTCCCTCTTAACATATATAAATGATATGTGAAGTCTCGTATCATTTCAATAGTCCCCAATTAAATTTGATTTTTTTGACCGAAACTAGTGTATAATATACTATGATTTTTGACCGAAACTTGCATTTCGAAAGGATTCATAGAATATAATTTTCAAATGATTTTTTTGCATGGAATTCCTTCATAACCTTTCATCTTAACATATATAAATTGTATGTGAAGTCTTGTATCATTTCAAATAGTCCCCAATTAAATTTTATTTGTTTTACCGAAACTAGTATAAACTAGTGTATAGTATACTATGATTTTTGACCGAAACTTGGATTTCGAAAAGTGTCATCAAATCAAATTTTCACATGGTTTTCTTGCATGGACTTCCATCATAACCTTCCCTCCTAACATATATAAATGATATGTGAAGTCTCGTATCATTTCAAATAATCCCCAATTAAATTTGAATTTTTTGACCGAAACTAGTGTATAATATACTTTGATTTTTTACCGAAATATGCATTTCGAAAAGTTTCATAGAATCTAATTTTTCAATAATTTTTTGCATGGACTTCCATCATAACCATCCCTCGTAAAATAAATAGATGATATGTGAAGTCTCGTATCATTTCAAACAGTCCCCGATTTAATTTGATTTTTTGACCGAAACTAGTAAATAATAACTATGATTAATTGACCTAAATTTTGATTTTGAAAAGTTTCATAGAATCTAATTTTCAGATGATTTTTTTGCATGGTCTTCCATCATAACCTTCCCTCTTAACATATATAAATGATATGTGAAGTCTCGTATCATTTCAATAGTCCCCAATTAAATATGATTTTTTGACCGAAACTAGTGTATAATATACTATGATTTTTGACCGAAACTTGCATTTCGAAAGGTTTCATAGAATATAATTTTCAAATGATTTTTTTGCATGGAATTCCTTCATAACCTTTCATCTTAACATATATAAATGATATGTGAAGTCTTGTATCAATTCCAATAGTCCCCAATTAAATTTTATTTGTTTTACCGAAACTAGTATAAACTAGTGTATAGTATACTATGATTTTTGACCGAAACTTGGATTTCGAAAAGTGTCATCAAATCAAATTTTCAGATGATTTTTTTGCATGGACTTCCATCATAACCTTCCCTCTTAACATATATAAATGATATGTGAAGTCTCGTATCATTTCAAATAATCCCCAATTAAATTTGATTTTTTTGACCGAAACTAGTGTATAATATACTTTGATTTTTGACCGAAATATGCATTTCGAAAAGTTTCATAGAATCTAATTTTTCAATAATTTTTTGCATAGACTTCCATCATAACCATCCCTCGTTAAATAAATAGATGATATGTGAAGTCTCGTATCATTTCAAACAGTCCCCGATTTAATTTGATTTTTTGACCGAAACTAGTAAATAATAACTATAATTAATTGACCTAAATTTTGATTTCGAAAAGTTTCATAGAATCTAATTTTCAGATGATTTTTTTGCATGGTCTTCCATCATAACCTTACCTCTTAACATATATAAATGATATGTGAAGTCTCGTATGATTTCAATAGTCCCCAATTAAATATGATTTTTTTGACCGAAACTAGTGTATAATATACTATGATTTTTGACCAAAATTTGCATTTCGAAAGGTTTCATAAAATATAATTTTCAAATGATTTTTTTGCATGGTCATCCTTCATAACCTTCCCTCTTAACATATATAAATGATATTTGAAGTCTTGTATCATTTCAAATAGTCCCCAAATAAATTTTATTTTTTTGACCGAAACTAGTATAAACTAGTGTATAATATACTATTATTTTTGACCGAAACTTGCATTTCGAAAAGTGACATCGAATCCAATTTTCGGATGATTTTTTTGCATGGACTTCCATCATAACCTTCCCTCTTAACATATATAAATGATATGTGAAGTCTCGTATCATTTCAAATAATCCCCAATTAAATTTGATTTTTTTGACCAAAACTAGTGTATAATATACTATGATTTTTGACCGAAATATGCATTTCGAAAAGTTTCATAGAATCTAATTTTTCAATAATTTTTTGCATGGACTTCCATCATAACCTTCCCTCGTAAAATAAATAGATGATATGTGAAGTCTCGTATCATTTCAAACGGTCCCCGATTTAATTTGATTTTTTGACCGAAACTAGTAAATAATAACTATGATTAATTGACCTAAACTTATATTTCGAAACGTTTCATAGAATCTAATTATCAAATGATTTTTTTGCATGGTCTTCCATCATAACCTTCCCTCTTATCATATATAAATGATATGTGAAGTCTCGTTTCATTTCAATAGTCCCCAACTAAATTATATTTTTTTGACCGAAACTAGTGTATAATATATTATGCTTTTTGACCGAAACTCTCATTTCGAAAAGTTTCATAGAATATAATTTTCAGATGATTTTTTTGCATGGACTTCCATCATAACCTTCCCTCTTAACATATATAAATGACATGTGAAGTCTCGTATCATTTCAATTATTCCCCAATTAAATTTGATTTTTTTGAACGAAACTAGTATAAACTAGTGTGTAGTATACTATGATTTTTTACCGAATCTTGCATTTCGAGAAGTGTCATCGAATCCAATTTTTGGATGATTTTTTTGCATGTACTTCCATCATAACCTTCCCTCTTAACATATATAAATGATATGTGAAGTCTCACATCATTTAAAATAGTCCCCAAATAAATTTGAATTTTTTGACCGAAACTAGTGTATAATATATTATGATTTTTGACCGAAACTTGCATTTCGAAAAGTTTCATAGAATCTAATTTTTAGATAAGTTTTTGCATGGAATTAAATAATAACCCTCCCTCGTAAAATATATAAATGATATGTAAAGTCTCATATCATTTCGAACAGTCCCCGATTTAATTTTATTTTTTTGTCCGAAACTAGTATATATAATACTATGATTAATTGACCTAAACTTTGATTTTGAAAAGTTTCATAGAATCTAATTTTCAGATGATTTTTTTGCATGGTCTTCCATCATAACCTTCCCTCTTAACATATATAAATGATATGTGAAGTCTCGTATCATTTCAATAGTCCCCAATTAAATTTGATTTTTTTGACCGAAACTAGTGTATAATATACTATGATTTTTGACCGAAACTTGCATTTCGAAAGGATTCATAGAATATAATTTTCAAATGATTTTTTTGCATGGAATTCCTTCATAACCTTTCATCTTAACATATATAAATTGTATGTGAAGTCTTGTATCATTTCAAATAGTCCCCAATTAAATTTTATTTGTTTTACCGAAACTAGTATAAACTAGTGTATAGTATACTATGATTTTTGACCGAAACTTGGATTTCGAAAAGTGTCATCAAATCAAATTTTCACATGGTTTTTTTGCATGGACTTCCATCATAACCTTCCCTCCTAACATATATAAATGATATGTGAAGTCTCGTATCATTTCAAATAATCCCCAATTAAATTTGAATTTTTTGACCGAAACTAGTGTATAATATACTTTGATTTTTTACCGAAATATGCATTTCGAAAAGTTTCATAGAATCTAATTTTTCAATAATTTTTTGCATGGACTTCCATCATAACCATCCCTCGTAAAATAAATAGATGATATGTGAAGTCTCGTATCATTTCAAACAGTCCCCGATTTAATTTGATTTTTTGACCGAAACTAGTAAATAATAACTATGATTAATTGACCTAAATTTTGATTTTGAAAAGTTTCATAGAATCTAATTTTCAGATGATTTTTTTGCATGGTCTTCCATCATAACCTTCCCTCTTAACATATATAAATGATATGTGAAGTCTCGTATCATTTCAATAGTCCCCAATTAAATATGATTTTTTGACCGAAACTAGTGTATAATATACTATGATTTTTGACCGAAACTTGCATTTCGAAAGGTTTCATAGAATATAATTTTCAAATGATTTTTTTGCATGGAATTCCTTCATAACCTTTCATCTTAACATATATAAATGATATGTGAAGTCTTGTATCAATTCCAATAGTCCCCAATTAAATTTTATTTGTTTTACCGAAACTAGTATAAACTAGTGTATAGTATACTATGATTTTTGACCGAAACTTGGATTTCGAAAAGTGTCATCAAATCAAATTTTCAGATGATTTTTTTGCATGGACTTCCATCATAACCTTCCCTCTTAACATATATAAATGATATGTGAAGTCTCGTATCATTTCAAATAATCCCCAATTAAATTTGATTTTTTTGACCGAAACTAGTGTATAATATACTTTGATTTTTGACCGAAATATGCATTTCGAAAAGTTTCATAGAATCTAATTTTTCAATAATTTTTTGCATGGACTTCCATCATAACCATCCCTCGTTAAATAAATAGATGATATGTGAAGTCTCGTATCATTTCAAACAGTCCCCGATTTAATTTGATTTTTTGACCGAAACTAGTAAATAATAACTATAATTAATTGACCTAAATTTTGATTTCGAAAAGTTTCATAGAATCTAATTTTCAGATGATTTTTTTGCATGGTCTTCCATCATAACCTTACCTCTTAACATATATAAATGATATGTGAAGTCTCGTATGATTTCTGTAACACCCCGATAATAATATAATAATTATTTAAATTAAGTTAATAATATATTTATTGATTTAATTAAATAATTGAATTATTATTATTATTATTATTATTATTATTATTTTGGAATAATAATTATTGGGATAATTATTTATTGGAATAATATATAAGTTGGAAATGAGAAAAATCCCATTTGTTTTTTGGTAAAAAGGTTATTTCACGTGAAAAAGGAAAAGGAGGCAGAAAGGGCAAAAAGCCAGAGAACGAAGGTTAAAGGAAGGAAAAGCTTAGAGCTCGGAGGCTACCGGATTAACTCAGGTAAGGGGGGTTTATCATCGGTTAAAGGGTATTATATGATAATATGTACTGGGTAGTGATAACCATTGGTTGTACCTCTAATTTGATTGATGCATGATGAGTTTGTAAAATATTGGATGAATGAAATTGAATGATAATTGAAAAGAATTCGTAGGAATTAGAAGGGATAATGTTAGGATTGGTGAAGATGAATAGGATATGATTCGTGTAGATGATGTGGACGATTATTTTGTGTAAATTGGACTGTGGAAGGTTGAATCGGATAGGTTTCGTAACAGAGAAAGCCATAGCAGATCTGAGAGTTCTGGTTTCTGGTCATACGCGTATGGCACTAGGCAATACGCGTATGAGCTGGCTGGTACGCGTATGGAGAAGGCCTTACGCGTATGGGTGGAAAAGATGGTATTTTGAACGTAAATTGGTCTCTGTTGGTATGCGTAATGGGAGATTGTTACGCGTAGCGTACGCGTATGGACATGGGCAATACGCGTATGGGCAGAATTGTGATTTTTCTGTGCTACTGTTGTGCAGTTTTGGTTGTTTAGGCTGAGTGATGCGACTTAGCTGAGATATGATGTGATAGGGATCAATTCCCGTTGTTTTGAGTGGTAAAGGTATTAGTAGAGTGTGCTAATACTGTGTTTGATTATGTGGCATGATAGGATATGCTTTTGTGATTAATTATGTTGATAATGTATGATAGTATACATGATGATGTGAATGTATACATTTGTGAATAGACTGTATTATGGCTTAGAGTGTGAGCATGTGTCTATTCTTGATTTTGTTGATGTTGCATTGCTAGGTGAGTAGCATGCATATTGTGGCCTTCGGGTGGTAGCTAATTTCCATGGTGAGGAATTAGTGAGTAAATCATTTTTTGTTTGTTGTTGATCGTTGCTTGCTAGGTGAGTAGCTTGCATAGCATGGCCCAATTGGGGTGGTAGCTAATTCCCATGGTGAGGAATTAGTGAGTGAGTCACTATGTCTCAAATGAGTGGGACTAGTGAGCTTGGTAGCCGTGCCTGGATTTGGACGGTGAGGTTGAACTATATGTTCACAACATAGTCGGTACCGCATGCATAGAGTCTCATTGCATAATGAATGTATAGCATATAATATGAATGGATGTATTCCAGTATTATATGTGTGTTGTGTGTTGTGTTGTTGATGTTGAATATGGTTGAGAATCTACTGTTGAGTACGATGTTGGACGGATATTGATGTTGCTGAAGGCGTAGCCTGATTAGGGTGAATTAATGTGTTAATTACTTGGCATTACATGTTGTTTTATAATGCTTATTATATTGATTGAGGAACTCACCCTTACACCTATTTTTCAGGTAACAAGAAATGAGTTGAGTAGAAGCTAATGCTTGGAGTCTAGAGTAGTTTCTTATGGGTCATGCTCTGATAGATGTAACATCGGGAGGGGATGTTTTAATTAATTTGAGATTGATTGTTGAATGGTTTACATGTAGTGTGTTACATGTTTTACATTGATGTTGAATTTTATTCCGCTGCGAATTATGCAAAAGAACCTTATTTTGATTAAATAAATGAGCATGACAGGATGTTTTGATAATTGTTGTGAAATGATTGTGTGACACCCTTCGGGGCATAATTACTCTGATGAATATATTGTTATTTTAATTATAATAATTTGGGGTATTTAGAAGGGTGTTACATTAGTGGTATCAGAGCATAGTCGGTCGTGTCGAGTCGTAATTATTATGTTCCCCTGTACGGGATAGGTGTTGTATAACCCTATCAGTACTTATTGTTTTAATTGTTGGGTTTCAGAATAGAGATGGCTGGAAGAGGTAGAGATGATGCTGCGATTGCTGAGGCTCTGGGTATGCTAGCTGGAGTACTTGGAGGAAATCCGAATGTTAGGGGAATGGGAGCTGCTCGTCAGTTGAGTGAGTTCCAGAAGAACAATCCTCCAATGTTCAAAGGAGCATACGATCCAGATGGTGCTCAGAAGTGGTTGAAGGAGATAGAGAGGATCTTCAGAGTAACTGAGTGTGCTGATAACCAGCAGGTCAGGTTCGGTACACATATGCTGTCAGAAGAAGCTGATGATTGGTGGGTTGCTACCCGCACTGAGTTGGAAACTGCTGGAAATGCTGAGATTACTTGGGCTGTGTTCAGAGAGAGATTTCTGAGGAAGTATTTCCCCGAGGATGTCAGAGGAAAGAAGGAGATAGAGTTCTTGGAATTGAAGCAGGGTAACAGGTCTGTTACGGAGTATGCTGCTAAGTTCACAGAACTGTCGAAGTATTATACTCCCTATGCTGAGGCTGCTGGGGAATTTTCAAAGTGTGTGAAGTTTGAGAACGGGTTGCGTCCCGAGATCAAGCAGGCTATTGGATATCAAAGGATTAGAGTGTTTTCTGATTTGGTTGACTGTTGCAGGATTTTCGAACAGGATTCCAAGGCCAGAGCTGAGAGCTATCAGCAGAAGGTTGATAGGAAAGGTAAGAATCAGATTGATCGTGGAAAACCGTATGCAGCTGGCAAAGGTTTTCAGAGGCAGAGTGGGATGAAGAGGCCTAGTGGGGGAGACTCTAGTGCTCCTGTTAAGTGTTACAGATGTGGTCAGGCTGGACATCGTATCCATGAGTGTACCAGTAATGAGAAGAAGTGTTTCAAATGTGGGAAAGGTGGTCATTTGGCTGCAGATTGCCGGTTGAAGACTGTGACTTGCTTCAACTGTGGAGAAGTGGGTCATATCAGCCCACAGTGTCCTAAGCCGAAGAAAGAGAATCAGTCAGGAAGCAAGGTTTTTGCTCTATCGGGTTCTGAGACTTCTGCAGATGATCGTTTGATCCGAGGTACGTGTTATATTAATGGCTTTCCTCTTGTAGCTATTATTGACACAGGTGCGACTCATTCTTTTATATCCTTGGATTGTGCTGTGAAACTTAAGTTAGAGATATCTGAGATGCGTGGTAGTATGGTGATTGACACTCCTGCGAAGGGTTCAGTGACTACTACTTCGGTTTGTTTGAAATGTCCTTTGAGTATTTTTGGTAGAGACTTTGGGATAGACCTTGTGTGTCTTCCATTAGTGCAGATTGATGTTCTTCTGGGTATGAACTGGTTGGTGTTTAACCGAGTCTATATCAATTGTTTTGATAAGACTGTGATATTTCCTGAGGTTGAGGAAGGAAAGAGTTTGTTTCTATCAGCAAGACAAGTGAGTGAGGAAGTGGCAGATGGGGCAGAGTTGTTTATGCTGTTAGCGACCTTGGAGGCCAAAGATAAACTGGTGATTGGCGATCTAGCTGTGGTGTGTGATTTTCCTGATGTGTTTCCGGAAGAGGTGAATGAATTGCCGCCAGAGCGTGAAGTTGAGTTCTCGATTGACTTGGTACCTGGTACTAGACCGATATCGATGGCTCCTTATCGTATGTCTGCTGTTGAGCTAGCTGAATTGAAGAGTCAGTTGGAAGATCTGTTAGATAAGAAATTTATTCGTCCGAGTGTGTCACCGTGGGGTGCACCAGTGTTGTTGGTTAAGAAAAAAGAAGGTACTATGAGGTTGTGTGTAGATTACAGGCAACTGAATAAAGTGACGATCAAGAATCGGTATCCTTTGCCGAGGATTGACGATTTAATGGATCAGTTGGTTGGTGCGAGAGTGTTCAGCAAAATAGATTTGAGATCGGGATATCATCAAATACGTGTGAAAACTGAGGATATTCAGAAGACTGCCTTCAGAACAAGGTATGGACATTATGAGTATTCTGTGATGCCTTTTGGCGTGACTAATGCACCTGGAGTATTTATGGAGTATATGAATAGGATTTTCCATCCGTACCTAGATCAGTTTGTTGTGGTGTTTATTGATGACATTTTGGTGTATTCGAAATCTGAAGAAGAGCATGCTGAACATTTGAGAGAGGTTTTAGGAGTTCTGCGAGAAAAGAAGTTGTTTGCTAAACTGTCTAAGTGTGAATTTTGGTTAGAAGAAGTTAGTTTTCTTGGTCATGTGATTTCCAGAGGTGGTGTTGCTGTTGATCCTTCTAAGATAGAAGCGGTGTCTAAGTGGGAAACTCCTAAGTCTGTTGCTGAGATTCGAAGTTTCCTTGGTTTGGCTGGGTATTATAGGAAGTTCATTGAGGGATTTTCTAAGTTGGCGTTACCGTTGACAATGTTGACTAGAAAGGGGCAAGCGTTTGTTTGGGACTCAAAATGTGAAGAAGGTTTCCAAGAGTTAAAGAGAAGGTTAACTATTGCTCCTATCCTGATATTACCGAGTTCGTCGGAACTATTTGAGGTTTATTGTGATGCTTCATTGTTGGGTTTAGGTGGTGTGTTGATGCAGAATAAGCAGGTTATAGCTTATGCTTCGAGACAGCTAAGGGTTCACGAGAGGAATTATCCGACACATGATTTAGAGCTGGCAGCTGTGGTATTTGTTCTAAAGTTATGGAGGCATTATTTGTACGGTTCAAGATTTGAAGTTTTCAGTGACCATAAGAGTTTAAAGTATTTGTTTGATCAGAAAGAGCTGAATATGAGACAGAGGAGATGGTTAGAATTTCTGAAGGATTATGATTTTGGTTTGAATTACCATCCGGGTAAAGCAAATGTAGTAGCTGATGCATTGAGTCGGAAATCATTACATATGTCTATGTTAATGGTTAAGGAATTGGACTTAATTGAGCAGTTTAGAGACTTGAGTTTGGTGTGTGAGAGTACTCACAATAGTGTCAAACTGGGAATGTTGAAGTTAACGAGTGGTATTCTGGATGAGATCAGAGAGGGTCAGAAATCCGATGCACTTTTGGTTGATAAGTTGACTTTAGTGAATCAAGGTCAAGGTGGTGAATTCAGAGTTGATGAGAATGGTATTTTGAAATTTGGTAGTCGGGTGTGTATTCCGGATGTTACAAAACTTAAGAAGAGTATCCTTGAGGAAGGACATCGTAGTGGCTTGAGTATTCATCCTGGAGCTACGAAGATGTACCATGATTTGAAAGGGTTATTTTGGTGGCCGGGAATGAAAAGAGAAATTGCAAGTTTTGTATATTCCTGTTTGACTTGTCAGAAGTCGAAGATTGAGCATCAGAAGCCGTCTGGGCTAATGCAACCGTTGGCTATTCCAGAGTGGAAGTGGGACAGTATCAGTATGGATTTTGTTTCTGGTTTGCCGAGAACAAGTAAAAATTTTGAGGCTATTTGGGTGATTGTGGATAGATTGACGAAGTCGGCTCATTTCATTCCGATCAGAATGGATTATCCGTTAGAGAGGCTAGCTGAGTTGTATATTGAGAAGATTGTAAGTTTGCATGGTATTCCGTCTAGTATTGTTTCGGACAGAGATCCTAGATTTACATCGAAGTTTTGGGAAGGTTTGCAGAAGGCTTTGGGAACTAAGCTGAGATTGAGTTCTGCATATCATCCGCAGACTGATGGTCAGACCGAGAGGACGATTCAGTCACTAGAGGATCTTTTGAGGGCTTGTGTTTTGGAAAATGGAGGTGCTTGGGATTGTTATTTACCTTTGATTGAGTTTACCTACAACAATAGTTTTCATTCGAGCATTGGTATGGCACCGTTTGAAGCTTTGTATGGTAGGAGATGTCGGACACCTTTATGTTGGTATGAGTCCGGTGAGAGTGCTGTGGTTGGACCAGAGATTGTTCAACAAACTACGGGAAAGATTAAGATGATTCAGGATAAGATGAGAATTGCTCAGAGTCGTCAAAAGAGTTATCATGACAAGAGGAGGAAGTCACTTGAGTTCCAAGAGGGAGATCATGTGTTTCTTCGTGTTACTCCGATAACTGGTGTTGGTCGAGCCTTGAAGTCGAAGAAGTTGACACCTCGATTTATTGGTCCTTATCAGATTTTGGAGAGGATAGGAGAGGTAGCCTATCGTATCGCTTTACCGCCGTCGCTTGAGAATTTGCATGATGTTTTTCATGTGTCTCAGTTGAGGAGATACATTCATGATCCGTCGCATGTTGTCCAAGTAGATGATGTACAGGTGAGAGATAACCTGACTGTTGAAACATCACCTATGAGGATCGAGGATCGAGAGTTGAAGCAGTTGCGAGGTAAGGAGATTTCCTTGGTGAAGGTAGCATGGGGAGGACCAGCAGGTGGCAATGTGACTTGGGAACTGGAGAGCCAGATGAAGGAGTCTTATCCGGAGTTGTTCGATTGAGGTATGTTTTCGAGGACGAAAACTCTTTTAGTAGGGGAGAGTTGTAACACCCCGATAATAATATAATAATTATTTAAATTAAGTTAATAATATATTTATTGATTTAATTAAATAATTGAATTATTATTATTATTATTATTATTATTATTATTTTGGAATAATAATTATTGGGATAATTATTTATTGGAATAATATATAAGTTGGAAATGAGAAAAATCCCATTTGTTTTTTGGTAAAAAGGTTATTTCACGTGAAAAAGGAAAAGGAGGCAGAAAGGGCAAAAAGCCAGAGAACGAAGGTTAAAGGAAGGAAAAGCTTAGAGCTCGGAGGCTACCGGATTAACTCAGGTAAGGGGGGTTTATCATCGGTTAAAGGGTATTATATGATAATATGTACTGGGTAGTGATAACCATTGGTTGTACCTCTAATTTGATTGATGCATGATGAGTTTGTAAAATATTGGATGAATGAAATTGAATGATAATTGAAAAGAATTCGTAGGAATTAGAAGGGATAATGTTAGGATTGGTGAAGATGAATAGGATATGATTCGTGTAGATGATGTGGACGATTATTTTGTGTAAATTGGACTGTGGAAGGTTGAATCGGATAGGTTTCGTAACAGAGAAAGCCATAGCAGATCTGAGAGTTCTGGTTTCTGGTCATACGCGTATGGCACTAGGCAATACGCGTATGAGCTGGCTGGTACGCGTATGGAGAAGGCCTTACGCGTATGGGTGGAAAAGATGGTATTTTGAACGTAAATTGGTCTCTGTTGGTACGCGTAATGGGAGATTGTTACGCGTAGCGTACGCGTATGGACATGGGCAATACGCGTATGGGCAGAATTGTGATTTTTCTGTGCTACTGTTGTGCAGTTTTGGTTGTTTAGGCTGAGTGATGCGACTTAGCTGAGATATGATGTGATAGGGATCAATTCCCGTTGTTTTGAGTGGTAAAGGTATTAGTAGAGTGTGCTAATACTGTGTTTGATTATGTGGCATGATAGGATATGCTTTTGTGATTAATTATGTTGATAATGTATGATAGTATACATGATGATGTGAATGTATACATTTGTGAATAGACTGTATTATGGCTTAGAGTGTGAGCATGTGTCTATTCTTGATTTTGTTGATGTTGCATTGCTAGGTGAGTAGCATGCATATTGTGGCCTTCGGGTGGTAGCTAATTTCCATGGTGAGGAATTAGTGAGTAAATCATTTTTTGTTTGTTGTTGATCGTTGCTTGCTAGGTGAGTAGCTTGCATAGCATGGCCCAATTGGGGTGGTAGCTAATTCCCATGGTGAGGAATTAGTGAGTGAGTCACTATGTCTCAAATGAGTGGGACTAGTGAGCTTGGTAGCCGTGCCTGGATTTGGACGGTGAGGTTGAACTATATGTTCACAACATAGTCGGTACCGCATGCATAGAGTCTCATTGCATAATGAATGTATAGCATATAATATGAATGGATGTATTCCAGTATTATATGTGTGTTGTGTGTTGTGTTGTTGATGTTGAATATGGTTGAGAATCTACTGTTGAGTACGATGTTGGACGGATATTGATGTTGCTGAAGGCGTAGCCTGATTAGGGTGAATTAATGTGTTAATTACTTGGCATTACATGTTGTTTTATAATGCTTATTATATTGATTGAGGAACTCACCCTTACACCTATTTTTCAGGTAACAAGAAATGAGTTGAGTAGAAGCTAATGCTTGGAGTCTAGAGTAGTTTCTTATGGGTCATGCTCTGATAGATGTAACATCGGGAGGGGATGTTTTAATTAATTTGAGATTGATTGTTGAATGGTTTACATGTAGTGTGTTACATGTTTTACATTGATGTTGAATTTTATTCCGCTGCGAATTATGCAAAAGAACCTTATTTTGATTAAATAAATGAGCATGACAGGATGTTTTGATAATTGTTGTGAAATGATTGTGTGACACCCTTCGGGGCATAATTACTCTGATGAATATATTGTTATTTTAATTATAATAATTTGGGGTATTTAGAAGGGTGTTACAATTTCAATAGTCCCCAATTAAATATGATTTTTTTGACCGAAACTAGTGTATAATATACTATGATTTTTGACCAAAATTTGCATTTCGAAAGGTTTCATAAAATATAATTTTCAAATGATTTTTTTGCATGGTCATCCTTCATAACCTTCCCTCTTAACATATATAAATGATATGTGAAGTCTTGTATCATTTCAAATAGTCCCCAAATAAATTTTATTTTTTTGACCGAAACTAGTATAAACTAGTGTATAATATACTATTATTTTTGACCGAAACTTGCATTTCGAAAAGTGACATCGAATCCAATTTTCGGATGATTTTTTTGCATGGACTTCCATCATAACCTTCCCTCTTAACATATATAAATGATATGTGAAGTCTCGTATCATTTCAAATAATCCCCAATTAAATTTGATTTTTTTGACCAAAACTAGTGTATAATATACTATGATTTTTGACCGAAATATGCATTTCGAAAAGTTTCATAGAATCTAATTTTTCAATAATTTTTTGCATGGACTTCCATCATAACCTTCCCTCGTAAAATAAATAGATGATATGTGAAGTCTCGTATCATTTCAAACGGTCCCCGATTTAATTTGATTTTTTGACCGAAACTAGTAAATAATAACTATGATTAATTGACCTGAACTTATATTTCGAAACGTTTCATAGAATCTAATTATCACATGATTTTTTTGCATGGTATTCCATCATAACCTTCCCTCTTATCATATATAAATGATATGTGAAGTCTCGTTTCATTTCAATAGTCCCCAACTAAATTATATTTTTTTGACCGAAACTAGTGTATAATATACTATGCTTTTTGACCGAAACTCTCATTTCGAAAAGTTTCATAGAATATAATTTTCAGATGATTTTTTTGCATGGACTTCCATCATAACCTTCCCTCTTAACATATATAAATGACATGTGAAGTCTCGTATCATTTCAATTATTCCCCAATTAAATTTGATTTTTTTGAACGAAACTAGTATAAACTAGTGTGTAGTATACTATGATTTTTTACCGAATCTTGCATTTCGAGAAGTGTCATCGAATCCAATTTTCGGATGATTTTTTTGCATGTACTTCCATCATAACCTTCCCTCTTAACATATATAAATGATATGTGAAGTCTCACATCATTTAAAATAGTCCCCAATTAAATTTGAATTTTTTGACCGAAACTAGTGTATAATATATTATGATTTTTGACCGAAACTTGCATTTCGAAAAGTTTCATAGAATCTAATTTTTCGATAAGTTTTTGCATGGAATTAAATAATAACCCTCCCTCGTAAAATATATAAATGATATGTAAAGTCTCATATCATTTCGAACAGTCCCCGATTTAATTTTATTTTTTTGTCCGAAACTAGTATATATAATACTATGATTAATTGACCTAAACTTTGATTTTGAAAAGTTTCATAGAATCTAATTTTCAGATGATTTTTTTGCATGGTCTTCCATCATAACCTTCCCTCTTAACATATATAAATGATATGTGAAGTCTCGTATCATTTCAATAGTCCCCAATTAAATTTGATTTTTTTGACCGAAACTAGTGTATAATATACTATGATTTTTGACCGAAACTTGCATTTCGAAAGGATTCATAGAATATAATTTTCAAATGATTTTTTTGCATGGAATTCCTTCATAACCTTTCATCTTAACATATATAAATTGTATGTGAAGTCTTGTATCATTTCAAATAGTCCCCAATTAAATTTTATTTGTTTTACCGAAACTAGTATAAACTAGTGTATAGTATACTATGATTTTTGACCGAAACTTGGATTTCGAAAAGTGTCATAAAATCAAATTTTCACATGGTTTTTTTGCTTGGACTTCCATCATAACCTTCCCTCCTAACATATATAAATGATATGTGAAGTCTCGTATCATTTCAAATAATCCCCAATTAAATTTGATTTTTTTGACCGAAACTAGTGTATAATATACTTTGATTTTTTACCGAAATATGCATTTCGAAAAGTTTCATAGAATCTAATTTTTCAATAATTTTTTGCATGGACTTCCATCATAACCATCCCTCGTAAAATAAATAGATGATATGTGAAGTCTCGTATCATTTCAAACAGTCCCCGATTTAATTTGATTTTTTGACCGAAACTAGTAAATAATAACTATGATTAATTGACCTAAATTTTGATTTCGAAAAGTTTCATAGAATCTAATTTTCAGATGATTTTTTTGCATGGTCTTCCATCATAACCTTCCCTCTTAACATATATAAATGATATGTGAAGTCTCGTATCATTTCAATAGTCCCCAATTAAATATGATTTTTTTGACCGAAACTAGTGTATAATATACTATGATTTTTGACCGAAACTTGCATTTCGAAAGGTTTCATAGAATATAATTTTCAAATGATTTTTTTGCATGGAATTCCTTCATAACCTTTCATCTTAACATATATAATTGATATGTGAAGTCTTATATCATTTCAAATAGTCCCCAATTAAATTTTATTTGTTTTACCGAAACTAGTATAAACTAGTGTATAGTATACTATGATTTTTGACCGAAACTTGGATTTCGAAAAGTGTCATCAAATCAAATTTTCAGATGATTTTTTTGCATGGACTTCCATCATAACCTTCCCTCTTAACATATATAAATGATATGTGAAGTCTCGTATCATTTCAAATAATCCCCAATTAAATTTGATTTTTTTGACCGAAACTAGTGTATAATATACTTTGATTTTTGACCGAAATATGCATTTCGAAAAGTTTCATAGAATCTAATTTTTCAATAATTTTTTGCATGGACTTCCATCATAACCATCCCTCGTTAAATAAATAGATGATATGTGAAGTCTCGTATCATTTCAAACAGTCCCCGATTTAATTTGATTTTTTGACCGAAACTAGTAAATAATAACTATAATTAATTGACCTAAATTTTGATTTCGAAAAGTTTCATAGAATCAAATTTTCAGATGATTTTTTTGCATGGTCTTCCATCATAACCTTACCTCTTAACATATATAAATGATATGTGAAGTCTCGTATGATTTCAATAGTCCCCAATTAAATATGATTTTTTTGACCGAAACTAGTGTATAATATACTATGATTTTTGACCAAAATTTGCATTTCGAAAGGTTTCATAAAATATAATTTTCAAATGATTTTTTTGCATGGTCATCCTTCATAACCTTCCCACTTAACATATATAAATGATATGTGAAGTCTTGTATCATTTCAAATAGTCCCCAAATAAATTTTATTTTTTTGACCGAAACTAGTATAAACTAGTGTATAATATACTATTATTTTTGACCGAAACTTGCATTTCGAAAAGTGACATCGAATCCAATTTTCGGATGATTTTTTTGCATGGACTTCCATCATAACCTTCCCTCTTAACATATATAAATGATATGTGAAGTCTCGTATCATTTCAAATAATCCCCAATTAAATTTGATTTTTTTGACCAAAACTAGTGTATAATATACTATGATTTTTGACCGAAATATGCATTTCGAAAAGTTTCATAGAATCTAATTTTTCAATAATTTTTTGCATGGACTTCCATCATAACCTTCCCTCGTATAATAAATAGATGATATGTGAAGTCTCGTATCATTTCAAACGGTCCCCGATTTAATTTGATTTTTTGACCGAAACTAGTAAATAATAACTATGATTAATTGACCTAAACTTATATTTCGAAACGTTTCATAGAATCTAATTATCACATGATTTTTTTGCATGGTCTTCCATCATAACCTTCCCTCTTATCATATATAAATGATATGTGAAGTCTCGTTTCATTTCAATAGTCCCCAACTAAATTATATTTTTTTGACCGAAACTAGTGTATAATATACTATGCTTTTTGACCAAAACTCTCATTTCGAAAAGTTTCATAGAATATAATTTTCAGATGATTTTTTTGCATGGACTTCCATCATAACCTTCCCTCTTAACATATATAAATGACATGTGAAGTCTCGTATCATTTCAATTATTCCCCAATTAAATTTGATTTTTTTGAAAGAAACTAGTATAAACTAGTGTGTAGTATACTATGATTTTTTACCGAATCTTGCATTTCGAGAAGTGTCATCGAATCCAATTTTCGGATGATTTTTTTGCATGTACTTCCATCATAACCTTCCCTCTTAACATATATAAATGATATGAGAAGTCTCACATCATTTAAAATAGTCCCCAATTAAATTTGAATTTTTTGACCGAAACTAGTGTATAATATATTATGATTTTTGACCGAAACTTGCATTTCGAAAAGTTTCATAGAATCTAATTTTTCGATAAGTTTTTGCATGGAATTAAATAATAACCCTCCCTCGTAAAATATATAAATGATATGTAAAGTCTCATATCATTTCAAACAGTCCCCGATTTAATTTTATTTTTTTGTCCGAAACTAGTATATATAATACTATGATTAATTGACCTAAACTTTGATTTTGAAAAGTTTCATAGAATCTAATTTTCAGATGATTTTTTTGCATGGTCTTCCATCATAACCTTCCCTCTTAACATATATAAATGATATGTGAAGTCTCGTATCATTTCAATAGTCCCCAATTAAATTTGATTTTTTTGACCGAAACTAGTGTATAATATACTATGATTTTTGACCGAAACTTGCATTTCGAAAGGATTCATAGAATATAAATTTCAAATGATTTTTTTGCATGGAATTCCTTCATAACCTTTCATCTTAACATATATAAATGATATGTGAAGTCTTGTATCATTTCAAATAGTCCCCAATTAAATTTTATTTGTTTTACCGAAACTAGTATAAACTAGTGTATAGTATACTATGATTTTTGACCGAAACTTGGATTTCGAAAAGTGTCATCAAATCAAATTTTCACATGGTTTTTTTGCATGGACTTCCATCATAACCTTCCCTCCTAACATATATAAATGATATGTGAAGTCTCGTATCATTTCAAATAATCCCCAATTAAATTTGATTTTTTTGACCGAAACTAGTGTATAATATACTTTGATTTTTTACCGAAATATGCATTTCGAAAAGTTTCATAGAATCTAATTTTTCAATAATTTTTTGCATGGACTTCCATCATAACCATCCCTCGTAAAATAAATAGATGATATGTGAAGTCTCGTATCATTTCAAACAGTCCCCGATTTAATTTGATTTTTTGACCGAAACTAGTAAATAATAACTATGATTAATTGACCTTAATTTTGATTTCGAAAAGTTTCATAGAATCTAATTTTCAGATGATTTTTTTGCATGGTCTTCCATCATAACCTTCCCTCTTAACATATATAAATGATATGTGAAGTCTCGTATCATTTCAATAGTCCCCAATGAAATATGATTTTTTTGACCGAAACTAGTGTATAATATACTATGATTTTTGACCGAAACTTGCATTTCGAAAGGTTTCATAAAATATAATTTTCAAATGATTTTTTTGCATGGACATCCTTCATAACCTTCCCTCTTAACATATTTAAATGATATGTGAAGTCTTGTATCATTTCAAATAGTCCCCAATTAAATTTTATTTTTTTGACCGAAACTAGTATGAACTAGTGTATAATATTCTATTATTTTTGACCGAAACTTGCATTTCGAAAAGTGACATCGAATCCAATTTTCGGATGATTATTTTGCATGGAATTCCATCATAACCTTCCCTCTTAACATATATAAATGATATGTGAAGTCTCGTATCATTTCAAATAATCCCCAATTAAATTTGATTTTTTTGACCAAAACTAGTGAATAATATACTATGATTTTTGACCGAAATATGCATTTCGAAAAGTTTCATAGAATCTAATTTTTCAATAATTTTTTGCATGGACTTCAATCATAACCTTCCCTCTTAAAATAAATAGATGATATGTGAAGTCTCATATCATTTCAAAAAGTCCCTGATTTAATTTGATTTTTTGACCGAAACTAGTAAATAATAACTATGATTAATTGACCTAAACTTATATTTCGAAACGTTTCATAGAATCTAATTATCACATGATTTTTTTGCATGGTCTTCCATCATAACCTTCCCTCTTATCATATATAAATGATATGTGAAGTCTCTTTTCATTTCAATAGTCCCCAACTAAATTATATTTTTTTGACCGAAACTAGTGTATAATATACTATGCTTTTTGACCGAAACTCTCATTTCGAAAAGTTTCATAGAATATAATTTTCAGATGATTTTTTTGCATGGACTTCCATCATAACCTTCCTTCTTAACATATATAAATGACATGTGAAGTCTCGTATCATTTCAATTATTCCCCAATTAAATTTGATTTTTTTGAACGAAACTAGTATAAACTAGTGTGTAGTATACTATGATTTTTTACCGAATCTTGCATTTCGAGAAGTGTCATTGAATCCAATTTTTGGATGATTTTTTTGCATGGACTTCCATCATAACCTTCCCTCTTAACATATATAAATGATATGTGAAGTCTCACATCATTTAAAATAGTCCCCAATTAAATTTGAATTTTTTGACCGAAACTAGTGTATAATATATTATGATTTTTGACCGAAACTTGCATTTCGAAAAGTTTCATAGAATCTAATTTTTCGATAACTTTTTGCATGGAATTAAATAATAACCCTCCCTCGTAAAATATATAAATGATATGTAAAGTCTCATATCATTTCGAATAGTCCCCGATTTAATCTTATTTTTTTGTCCGAAACTAGAATATATAATACTATGATTAATTGACCTAAACTTTAATTTCGAAAAGTTTCATAGAATCTAATTTTCAGATGATTTTTTTGCATGGTCTTCCATCATAACCTTCCCTCTTAACATATATAAATGATATGTGAAGTCTCGTATCATTTCAATAGTCCCCAATTAAATTTGATTTTTTTGACCGAAACTAGTGTATAATATACTATGATTTTTGACCGAAACTTGCATTTCGAAAGGATTCATAGAATATAATTTTCAAATGATTTTTTTGCATGGAATTCCTTCATAACCTTTCATCTTAATATATATAAATGATATGTGAAGTCTTGTATCATTTCAAATAGTCCCCAATTAAATTTTATTTGTTTTACCGAAACTAGTATAAACTAGTGTATAGTATACTATGATTTTTGACCGAAACTTGGATTTCGAAAAGTGTCATCAAATCAAATTTTCACATGGTTTTTTTGCATGGACTTCCATCATAACCTTCCCTCCTAACATATATAAATGATATGTGAAGTCTCGTATCATTTCAAATAATCCCCAATTAAATTTTATTTTTTTGACCGAAACTAGTGTATAATATACTATGATTTTTGACCGAAATATGCATTTCGAAAAGTTTCATAGAATCTAATTTTTCAATAATTTTTTGCATGGACTTCCATCATAACCTTCCCTCGTAAAATAAATAGATGATATGTTAAGTCTCGTATAATTTCAAACGGTCCCTGATTTAATTTGATTTTTTGACCGAAACTAGTAACTAATAACTATGAATAATTGACCTAAACTTATATTTCGAAACGTTTCATAGAATCTAATTATCACATGATTTTTTTGCATGGTCTTCCATCATAACCTTCCCTCTTATCATATATAAATGATATGTGAAGTCTCGTTTCATTTCAATAGTCCCCAACTAAATTATATTTTTTTGACCGAAACAGTGTATAATAAACTATGCTTTTTGACCGAAACTCTCATTTCGAAAAGTTTCATAGAATATAATTTTCAGATGATTTTTTTGCATGGACTTCCATCATAACCTTCCCTCTTAATATATATAAATGACATGTGAAGTCTCGTATCATTTCAATTAGTCCCCAATTAAATTTGATTTTTTTGAACGAAACTAGTATAAACTAGTGTGTAGTATACTATGATTTTTGACCGAATCTTGCATTTCGAGAAGTGTCATCGAATCCAATTTTTGGATGATTTTTTTGCATGGACTTCCATCATAACCTTCCCTCTAAACATATATAAATGATATGTGAAGTCTCACATCATTTAAAATAGTCCCCAATTAAATTTGAATTTTTTGACCGAAACTAGTGTATAATATATTATGATTTTTGACCGAAACTTGCATTTCGAAAAGTTTCATAGAATCTAATTTTTCGATGAGTTTTTGCATGGAATTAAATAATAACCCTCCCTCGTAAAATATATAAATGATATGTAAAGTCTCATATCATTTCGAACAGTCCCCGATTTAATTTTATTTTTTTGTCCGAAACTAGTATATATAATACTATGATTAATTGACCTAAACTTTGATTTTGAAAAGTTTCATAGAATCTAATTTTCAGATGATTTTTTTGCATGGTCTTCCATCATAACCTTCCCTCTTAACATATATAAATGATATGTGAAGTCTCGTATCATTTCAATAGTCCCCAATTAAATTTGATTTTTTTGACCGAAACTAGTGTATAATATACTATGATTTTTGACCGAAACTTGCATTTCGAAAGGATTCATAGAATATAATTTTCAAATGATTTTTTTGCATGGAATTCCTTCATAACCTTTCATCTTAACATATATAAATGATATGTGAAGTCTTGTATCATTTCAAATAGTCCCCAATTAAATTTTATTTGTTTTACCGAAACTAGTATAAACTAGTGTATAGTATACTATGATTTTTGACCGAAACTTGGATTTCGAAAAGTGTCATCAAATCAAATTTTCACATGGTTTTTTTGCATGGACTTCCATCATAACCTTCCCTCCTAACATATATAAATGATATGTGAAGTCTCGTATCATTTCAAATAATCCCCAATTAAATTTGATTTTTTTGACCGAAACTAGTGTATAATATACTTTGATTTTTTACCGAAATATGCATTTCGAAAAGTTTCATAGAATCTAATTTTTCAATAATTTTTTGCATGGACTTCCATCATAACCATCCCTCGTAAAATAAATAGATGATATGTGAAGTCTCGTATCATTTCAAACAGTCCCCGATTTAATTTGATTTTTTGACCGAAACTAGTAAATAATAACTATGATTAATTGACCTAAATTTTGATTTCGAAAAGTTTCATAGAATCTAATTTTCAGATGATTTTTTTGCATGGTCTTCCATCATAACCTTCCCTCTTAACATATATAAATGATATGTGAAGTCTCGTATCATTTCAATAGTCCCCAATGAAATATGATTTTTTTGACCGAAACTAGTGTATAATATACTATGATTTTTGACCGAAACTTGAATTTCGAAAGGTTTCATAAAATATAATTTTCAAATGATTTTTTTGCATGGACATCCTTCATAACCTTCCCTCTTAACATATTTAAATGATATGTGAAGTCTTGTATCATTTCAAATAGTCCCCAATTAAATTTTATTTTTTTGACCGAAACTAGTATGAACTAGTGTATAATATTCTATTATTTTTGACCGAAACTTGCATTTCGAAAAGTGACATCGAATCCAATTTTCGGATGATTATTTTGCATGGAATTCCATCATAACCTTCCCTCTTAACATATATAAATGATATGTGAAGTCTCGTATCATTTCAAATAATCCCCAATTAAATTTGATTTTTTTGACCAAAACTAGTGAATAATATACTATGATTTTTGACCGAAATATGCATTTCGAAAAGTTTCATAGAATCTAATTTTTCAATAATTTTTTGCATGGACTTCAATCATAACCTTCCCTCTTAAAATAAATAGATGATATGTGAAGTCTCATATCATTTCAAAAAGTCCCTGATTTAATTTGATTTTTTGACCGAAACTAGTAAATAATAACTATGATTAATTGACCTAAACTTATATTTCGAAACGTTTCATAGAATCTAATTATCACATGATTTTTTTGCATGGTCTTCCATCATAACCTTCCCTCTTATCATATATAAATGATATGTGAAGTCTCTTTTCATTTCAATAGTCCCCAACTAAATTATATTTTTTTGACCGAAACTAGTGTATAATATACTATGCTTTTTGACCGAAACTCTCATTTCGAAAAGTTTCATAGAATATAATTTTCAGATGATTTTTTTGCATGGACTTCCATCATAACCTTCCTTCTTAACATATATAAATGACATGTGAAGTCTCGTATCATTTCAATTATTCCCCAATTAAATTTGATTTTTTTGAACGAAACTAGTATAAACTAGTGTGTAGTATACTATGATTTTTTACCGAATCTTGCATTTCGAGAAGTGTCATTGAATCCAATTTTTGGATGATTTTTTTGCATGGACTTCCATCATAACCTTCCCTCTTAACATATATAAATGATATGTGAAGTCTCACATCATTTAAAATAGTCCCCAATTAAATTTGAATTTTTTGACCGAAACTAGTGTATAATATATTATGATTTTTGACCGAAACTTGCATTTCGAAAAGTTTCATAGAATCTAATTTTTCGATAACTTTTTGCATGGAATTAAATAATAACCCTCCCTCGTAAAATATATAAATGATATGTAAAGTCTCATATCATTTCGAATAGTCCCCGATTTAATCTTATTTTTTTGTCCGAAACTAGAATATATAATACTATGATTAATTGACCTAAACTTTAATTTCGAAAAGTTTCATAGAATCTAATTTTCAGATGATTTTTTTGCATGGTCTTCCATCATAACCTTCCCTCTTAACATATATAAATGATATGTGAAGTCTCGTATCATTTCAATAGTCCCCAATTAAATTTGATTTTTTTGACCGAAACTAGTGTATAATATACTATGATTTTTGACCGAAACTTGCATTTCGAAAGGATTCATAGAATATAATTTTCAAATGATTTTTTTGCATGGAATTCCTTCATAACCTTTCATCTTAATATATATAAATGATATGTGAAGTCTTGTATCATTTCAAATAGTCCCCAATTAAATTTTATTTGTTTTACCGAAACTAGTATAAACTAGTGTATAGTATACTATGATTTTTGACCGAAACTTGGATTTCGAAAAGTGTCATCAAATCAAATTTTCACATGGTTTTTTTGCATGGACTTCCATCATAACCTTCCCTCCTAACATATATAAATGATATGTGAAGTCTCGTATCATTTCAAATAATCCCCAATTAAATTTTATTTTTTTGACCGAAACTAGTGTATAATATACTATGATTTTTGACCGAAATATGCATTTCGAAAAGTTTCATAGAATCTAATTTTTCAATAATTTTTTGCATGGACTTCCATCATAACCTTCCCTCGTAAAATAAATAGATGATATGTTAAGTCTCGTATAATTTCAAACGGTCCCTGATTTAATTTGATTTTTTGACCGAAACTAGTAACTAATAACTATGAATAATTGACCTAAACTTATATTTCGAAACGTTTCATAGAATCTAATTATCACATGATTTTTTTGCATGGTCTTCCATCATAACCTTCCCTCTTATCATATATAAATGATATGTGAAGTCTCGTTTCATTTCAATAGTCCCCAACTAAATTATATTTTTTTGACCGAAACAGTGTATAATAAACTATGCTTTTTGACCGAAACTCTCATTTCGAAAAGTTTCATAGAATATAATTTTCAGATGATTTTTTTGCATGGACTTCCATCATAACCTTCCCTCTTAATATATATAAATGACATGTGAAGTCTCGTATCATTTCAATTAGTCCCCAATTAAATTTGATTTTTTTGAACGAAACTAGTATAAACTAGTGTGTAGTATACTATGATTTTTGACCGAATCTTGCATTTCGAGAAGTGTCATCGAATCCAATTTTTGGATGATTTTTTTGCATGGACTTCCATCATAACCTTCCCTCTAAACATATATAAATGATATGTGAAGTCTCACATCATTTAAAATAGTCCCCAATTAAATTTGAATTTTTTGACCGAAACTAGTGTATAATATATTATGATTTTTGACCGAAACTTGCATTTCGAAAAGTTTCATAGAATCTAATTTTTCGATGAGTTTTTGCATGGAATTAAATAATAACCCTCCCTCGTAAAATATATAAATGATATGTAAAGTCTCATATCATTTCGAACAGTCCCCGATTTAATTTTATTTTTTTGTCCGAAACTAGTATATATAATACTATGATTAATTGACCTAAACTTTGATTTTGAAAAGTTTCATAGAATCTAATTTTCAGATGATTTTTTTGCATGGTCTTCCATCATAACCTTCCCTCTTAACATATATAAATGATATGTGAAGTCTCGTATCATTTCAATAGTCCCCAATTAAATTTGATTTTTTTGACCGAAACTAGTGTATAATATACTATGATTTTTGACCGAAACTTGCATTTCGAAAGGATTCATAGAATATAATTTTCAAATGATTTTTTTGCATGGAATTCCTTCATAACCTTTCATCTTAACATATATAAATGATATGTGAAGTCTTGTATCATTTCAAATAGTCCCCAATTAAATTTTATTTGTTTTACCGAAACTAGTATAAACTAGTGTATAGTATACTATGATTTTTGACCGAAACTTGGATTTCGAAAAGTGTCATCAAATCAAATTTTCACATGGTTTTTTTGCATGGACTTCCATCATAACCTTCCCTCCTAACATATATAAATGATATGTGAAGTCTCGTATCATTTCAAATAATCCCCAATTAAATTTGATTTTTTTGACCGAAACTAGTGTATAATATACTTTGATTTTTTACCGAAATATGCATTTCGAAAAGTTTCATAGAATCTAATTTTTCAATAATTTTTTGCATGGACTTCCATCATAACCATCCCTCGTAAAATAAATAGATGATATGTGAAGTCTCGTATCATTTCAAACAGTCCCCGATTTAATTTGATTTTTTGACCGAAACTAGTAAATAATAACTATGATTAATTGACCTAAATTTTGATTTCGAAAAGTTTCATAGAATCTAATTTTCAGATGATTTTTTTGCATGGTCTTCCATCATAACCTTCCCTCTTAACATATATAAATGATATGTGAAGTCTCGTATCATTTCAATAGTCCCCAATTAAATATGATTTTTTTGACCGAAACTAGTGTATAATATACTATGATTTTTGACCGAAACTTGCATTTCGAAAGGTTTCATAAAATATAATTTTCAAATGATTTTTTTGCATGGACATCCTTCATAACCTTCCCTCTTAACATATTTAAATGATATGTGAAGTCTTGTATCATTTCAAATAGTCCCCAATTAAATTTTATTTTTTTGACCGAAACTAGTATGAACTAGTGTATAATATTCTATTATTTTTGACCGAAACTTGCATTTCGAAAAGTGACATCGAATCCAATTTTCGGATGATTATTTTGCATGGAATTCCATCATAACCTTCCCTCTTAACATATATAAATGATATGTGAAGTCTCGTATCATTTCAAATAATCCCCAATTAAATTTGATTTTTTTGACCAAAACTAGTGAATAATATACTATGATTTTTGACCGAAATATGCATTTCGAAAAGTTTCATAGAATCTAATTTTTCAATAATTTTTTGCATGGACTTCAATCATAACCTTCCCTCTTAAAATAAATAGATGATATGTGAAGTCTCATATCATTTCAAAAAGTCCCTGATTTAATTTGATTTTTTGACCGAAACTAGTAAATAATAACTATGATTAATTGACCTAAACTTATATTTCGAAACGTTTCATAGAATCTAATTATCACATGATTTTTTTGCATGGTCTTCCATCATAACCTTCCCTCTTATCATATATAAATGATATGTGAAGTCTCTTTTCATTTCAATAGTCCCCAACTAAATTATATTTTTTTGACCGAAACTAGTGTATAATATACTATGCTTTTTGACCGAAACTCTCATTTCGAAAAGTTTCATAGAATATAATTTTCAGATGATTTTTTTGCATGGACTTCCATCATAACCTTCCTTCTTAACATATATAAATGACATGTGAAGTCTCGTATCATTTCAATTATTCCCCAATTAAATTTGATTTTTTTGAACGAAACTAGTATAAACTAGTGTGTAGTATACTATGATTTTTTACCGAATCTTGCATTTCGAGAAGTGTCATTGAATCAAATTTTTGGATGATTTTTTTGCATGGACTTCCATCATAACCTTCCCTCTTAACATATATAAATGATATGTGAAGTCTCACATCATTTAAAATAGTCCCCAATTAAATTTGAATTTTTTGACCGAAACTAGTGTATAATATATTATGATTTTTGACCGAAACTTGCATTTCGAAAAGTTTCATAGAATCTAATTTTTCGATAACTTTTTGCATGGAATTAAATAATAACCCTCCCTCGTAAAATATATAAATGATATGTAAAGTCTCATATCATTTCGAATAGTCCCCGATTTAATCTTATTTTTTTGTCCGAAACTAGAATATATAATACTATGATTAATTGACCTAAACTTTAATTTCGAAAAGTTTCATAGAATCTAATTTTCAGATGATTTTTTTGCATGGTCTTCCATCATAACCTTCCCTCTTAACATATATAAATGATATGTGAAGTCTCGTATCATTTCAATAGTCCCCAATTAAATTTGATTTTTTTGACCGAAACTAGTGTATAATATACTATGATTTTTGACCGAAACTTGCATTTCGAAAGGATTCATAGAATATAATTTTCAAATGATTTTTTTGCATGGAATTCCTTCATAACCTTTCATCTTAATATATATAAATGATATGTGAAGTCTTGTATCATTTCAAATAGTCCCCAATTAAATTTTATTTGTTTTACCGAAACTAGTATAAACTAGTGTATAGTATACTATGATTTTTGACCGAAACTTGGATTTCGAAAAGTGTCATCAAATTAAATTTTCACATGGTTTTTTTGCATGGACTTCCATCATAACCTTCCCTCCTAACATATATAAATGATATGTGAAGTCTCGTATCATTTCAAATAATCCCCAATTAAATTTTATTTTTTTGACCGAAACTAGTGTATAATATACTATGATTTTTGACCGAAATATGCATTTCGAAAAGTTTCATAGAATCTAATTTTTCAATAATTTTTTGCATGGACTTCCATCATAACCTTCCCTCGTAAAATAAATAGATGATATGTTAAGTCTCGTATAATTTCAAACGGTCCCTGATTTAATTTGATTTTTTGACCGAAACTAGTAACTAATAACTATGAATAATTGACCTAAACTTATATTTCGAAACGTTTCATAGAATCTAATTATCACATGATTTTTTTGCATGGTCTTCCATCATAACCTTCCCTCTTATCATATATAAATGATATGTGAAGTCTCGTTTCATTTCAATAGTCCCCAACTAAATTATATTTTTTTGACCGAAACAGTGTATAATAAACTATGCTTTTTGACCGAAACTCTCATTTCGAAAAGTTTCATAGAATATAATTTTCAGATGATTTTTTTGCATGGACTTCCATCATAACCTTCCCTCTTAATATATATAAATGACATGTGAAGTCTCATATCATTTCAATTAGTCCCCAATTAAATTTGATTTTTTTGAACGAAACTAGTATAAACTAGTGTGTAGTATACTATGATTTTTGATCGAATCTTGCATTTCGAGAAGTGTCATCGAATCCAATTTTTGGATGATTTTTTTGCATGGACTTCCATCATAACCTTCCCTCTAAACATATATAAATGATATGTGAAGTCTCACATCATTTAAAATAGTCCCCAATTAAATTTGAATTTTTTGACCGAAACTAGTGTATAATATATTATGATTTTTGACCGAAACTTGCATTTCGAAAAGTTTCATAGAATCTAATTTTTCGATGAGTTTTTGCATGGAATTAAATAATAACCCTCCCTCGTAAAATATATAAATGATATGTAAAGTCTCATATCATTTCGAACAGTCCCCGATTTAATTTTATTTTTTTGACCAAAACTAGTATATATAATACTATGATTAATTGACCTAAACTTTGATTTCGAAAAGTTTCATAGAATCTAATTTTCAGATGATTTTTTTGCATGGTCTTCCATCATAACCTTCCCTCTTAACATATATAATTGATATGTGAAGTCTCGTATCATTTAAATAGTCCCCAATTAAATTTGATTTTTTTGACCGAAACTAGTGTATAATATACTATGATTTTTGACCGAAACTTGCATTTCGAAAGGATTCATAGAATATAATTTTCAAATGATTTTTTTGCATGGAATTCCTTCATAACCTTTCATCTTAACTTATATAAATGATATGTGAAGTCTTGTATCATTTCAAATAGTCCCCAATTAAATTTTATTTGTTTTACTGAAACTAGTATAAACTAGTGTATAGTATACTATGATTCTTCACCGAAACTTGGATTTCGAAAAGTGTCATCAAATCAAAATTTCAGATGATTTTTTTGCATGGACTTCCATCATAACCTTCCCTCTTAAGATATATAAATGATATGTGAAGTCTCGTATCATTTCAAATAATCCCCAATTAAATTTGATTTTTTTGACCAAAACTAGTGTATAATATACTATGATTTTTGACCGAAATATGCATTTCGAAAAGTTTCATAGAATCTAATTTTTCAATAATTTTTTGCATGGACTTCCATCATAACCTTCCCTCGTAAAATAAATAGATGATATGTTAAGTCTCGTATCATTTCAAACGGTCCCTGATTTAATTTGATTTTTTGACCGAAACTAGTAACTAATAACTATGATTAATTGACCTAAACTTATATTTCGAAACGTTTCATAGAATCTAATTATCACATGATTTTTTTGCATGGTCTTCCATCATAACCTTCCCTCTTATCATATATAAATGATATGTGAAGTCTCGTTTCATTTCAATAGTCCCCAACTAAATTATATTTTTTTGACCGAAACAGTGTATAATAAACTATGCTTTTTGACCGAAACTCTCATTTCGAAAAGTTTCATAGAATATAATTTTCAGATGATTTTTTTGCATGGACTTCCATCATAACATTCCCTCTTAATATATATAAATGACATGTGAAGTCTCGTATCATTTCAATTAGTCCCCAATTAAATTTGATTTTTTTGAACGAAACTAGTATAAACTAGTGTGTAGTATACTATGATTTTTGACCGAATCTTGCATTTCGAGAAGTGTCATCGAATCCAATTTTTGGATGATTTTTTTGCATGGACTTCCATCATAACCTTCCCTCTAAACATATATAAATGATATGTGAAGTCTCACATCATTTAAAATAGTCCCCAATTAAATTTGAATTTTTTGACCGAAACTAGTGTATAATATATTATGATTTTTGACCGAAACTTGCATTTCGAAAAGTTTCATAGAATCTAATTTTTCGATGAGTTTTTGCATGGAATTAAATAATAACCCTCCCTCGTAAAATATATAAATGATATGTAAAGTCTCATATCATTTCGAACAGTCCCCGATTTAATTTTATTTTTTTGACCAAAACTAGTATATATAATACTATGATTAATTGACCTAAACTTTGATTTCGAAAAGTTTCATAGAATCTAATTTTCAGATGATTTTTTTGCATGGTCTTCCATCATAACCTTCCCTCTTAACATATATAATTGATATGTGAAGTCTCGTATCATTTAAATAGTCCCCAATTAAATTTGATTTTTTTGACCGAAACTAGTGTATAATATACTATGATTTTTGACCGAAACTTGCATTTCGAAAGGATTCATAGAATATAATTTTCAAATGATTTTTTTGCATGGAATTCCTTCATAACCTTTCATCTTAACTTATATAAATGATATGTGAAGTCTTGTATCATTTCAAATAGTCCCCAATTAAATTTTATTTGTTTTACCGAAACTAGTATAAACTAGTGTATAGTATACTATGATTCTTGACCGAAACTTGGATTTCGAAAAGTGTCATCAAATCAAAATTTCAGATGATTTTTTTGCATGGACTTCCATCATAACCTTCCCTCTTAAGATATATAAATGATATGTGAAGTCTCGTATCATTTCAAATAATCACCAATTAAATTTGATTTTTTGGACCAAAACTAGTGTATAATATACTATGATTTTTGACCGAAATATGCATTTCGAAAAGTTTCATAGAATCTAATTTTTCAATAATATTTTGCATGGACTTCCATCATAACCTTCCCTCGTAAAATAAATAGATGATATGTTAAGTCTCGTATCATTTCAAACGGTCCCTGATTTAATTTGATTTTTTGACCGAAACTAGTAACTAATAACTATGATTAATTGACCTAAACTTATATTTCGAAACGTTTCATAGAATCTAATTATCACATGATTTTTTTGCATGGTCTTCCATCATAACCTTCCCTCTTATCATATATAAATGATATGTGAAGTCTCGTTTCATTTCAATAGTCCCCAACTAAATTATATTTTTTTGACCGAAACAGTGTATAATAAACTATGCTTTTTGACCGAAACTCTCATTTCGAAAAGTTTCAAAGAATATAATTTTCAGATGATTTTTTTGCATGGACTTCCATCATAACCTTCCCTCTTAATATATATAAATGACATGTGAAGTCTCGTATCATTTCAATTAGTCCCCAATTAAATTTGATTTTTTTGAACGAAACTAGTATAAACTAGTGTGTAGTATACTATGATTTTTGACCGAATCTTGCATTTCGAGAAGTGTCATCGAATCCAATTTTTGGATGATTTTTTTGCATGGACTTCCATCATAACCTTCCCTCTTAACATATATAAATGATATGTGAAGTCTCACATCATTTAAAATTGTCCCCAATTAAATTTGAATTTTTTGACCGAAACTAGTTTATAATATATTATGATTTTTGACCGAAACTTGCATTTCGAAAAGTTTCATAGAATCTAATTTTTCGATGAGTTTTTGCATGGAATTAAATAATAACCCTCCCTCGTAAAATATATAAATGATATGTAAAGTCTCATATCATTTCGAACAGTCCCCGATTTAATTTTATTTTTTTGACCAAAACTAGTATATATAATACTATGATTAATTGACCTAAACTTTGATTTCGAAAAGTTTCATAGAATCTAATTTTCAGATGATTTTTTTGCATGGTCTTCCATCATAACCGTCCCTCTTAACATATATAATTGATATGTGAAGTCTCGTATCATTTAAATAGTCCCCAATTAAATTTGATTTTTTTGACCGAAACTAGTGTATAATATACTATGATTATTGACCGAAACTTGCATTTCGAAAGGATTCATAGAATATAATTTTCAAATGATTTTTTTGCATGGAATTCCTTCATAACCTTTCATCTTAACTTATATAAATGATATGTGAAGTCTTGTATCATTTCAAATAATCCCCAATTAAATTTTATTTGTTTTACCGAAACTAGTATAAACTAGTGTATAGTATACTATGATTCTTGACCGAAACTTGGATTTCGAAAAGTGTCATCAAATCAAAATTTCAGATGATTTTTTTGCATGGACTTCCATCATAACCTTCCCTCTTAAGATATATAAATGATATGTGAAGTCTCGTATCATTTCAAATAATCCCCAATTAAATTTGATTTTTTTGACCAAAACTAGTGTATAATATACTATGATTTTTGACCGAAATATGCATTTCGAAAAGTTTCATAGAATCTAATTTTTCAATAATTTTTTGCATGGACTTCCATCATAACCTTCCCTCGTAAAATAAATAGATGATATGTTAAGTCTCGTATCATTTCAAACGGTCCCCGATTTAATTTGATTTTTTGACCGAAACTAGTAAATAATAACTATGATTAATTGACCTAAACTTATATTTCGAAACATTTCATAGAATCTAATTATCACATGATTTTTTTGCATGGTCTTCCATCATAACCTTCCCTCTTATCATATATAAATGATATGTGAAGTCTCGTTTCATTTCAATAGTCCCCAACTAAATTATATTTTTTTGACCGAAACAGTGTATAATATACTATGCTTTTTGACCGAAACTCTCATTTCGAAAAGTTTCATAGAATATAATTTTCAGATGATTTTTTTGCATGGACTTCCATCATAACCTTCCCTCTTAATATATATAAATGACATGTGAAGTCCCGTATCATTTCAATTATTCCCCAATTAAATTTGATTTTTTTGAACGAAACTAGTATAAACTAGTGTATAATATACTATGATTTTTGACCGAAACATCCATTTCGAAAAGTTTCATAGAATCTAATTTTCAGATGATTTTTTTGCATGGACTTCCATCATAACCTTCCCTCTTAACATATATAAATGATATGTGAAGTCTCACATCATTTAAAATTGTCCCCAATTAAATTTGAATTTTTTGACCGAAACTAGTGTATAATATATTATGATTTTTGACCGAAACTTGCATTTCGAAAAGTTTCATAGAATCTAATTTTTCGATGAGTTTTTGCATGGAATTAAATAATAACCCTCCCTCGTAAAATATATAAATGATATGTAAAGTCTCATATCATTTCGAACAGTCCCCGATTTAATTTTATTTTTTTGACCAAAACTAGTATATATAATACTATGATTAATTGACCTAAACTTTGATTTCGAAAAGTTTCATAGAATCTAATTTTCAGATGATTTTTTTGCATGGTCTTCCATCATAACCGTCCCTCTTAACATATATAATTGATATGTGAAGTCTCGTATCATTTAAATAGTCCCCAATTAAATTTGATTTTTTTGACCGAAACTAGTGTATAATATACTATGATTATTGACCGAAACTTTCATTTCGAAAGGATTCATAGAATATAATTTTCAAATGATTTTTTTGCATGGAATTCCTTCATAACCTTTCATCTTAACTTATATAAATGATATGTGAAGTCTTGTATCATTTCAAATAGTCCCCAATTAAATTTTATTTGTTTTACCGAAACTAGTATAAACTAGTGTATAGTATACTATGATTCTTGACCGAAACATGGATTTCGAAAAGTGTCATCAAATCAAAATTTCAGATGATTTTTTTGCATGGACTTCCATCATAACCTTCCCTCTTAAGATATATAAATGATATGTGAAGTCTCGTATCATTTCAAATAATCCCCAATTAAATTTGATTTTTTTGACCAAAACTAGTGTATAATATACTATGATTTTTGACCGAAATATGCATTTCGAAAAGTTTCATAGAAACTAATTTTTCAATAATTTTTTGCATGGACTTCCATCATAACCTTCCCTCGTAAAATAAATAGATGATATGTTAAGTCTCGTATCATTTCAAACGGTCCCCGATTTAATTTGATTTTTTGACCGAAACTAGTAAATAATAACTATGATTAATTGACCTAAACTTATATTTCGAAACGTTTCATAGAATCTAATTATCACATGATTTTTTTGCATGGTCTTCCATCATAACCTTCCCTCTTATCATATATAAATGATATGTGAAGTCTCGTTTCATTTCAATAGTCCCCAACTAAATTATATTTTTTTGACCGAAACAGTGTATAATATACTATGCTTTTTGACCGAAACTCTCATTTCGAAAAGTTTCATAGAATATAATTTTTAGATGATTTTTTTGCATGGACTTCCATCATAACCTTCCCTCTTAATATATATAAATGACATGTGAAGTCCCGTATCATTTCAATTAGTCCCCAATTAAATTTGATTTTTTTGAACGAAACTAGTATAAACTCGTGTATAATATACTATGATTTTTGACCGAAACATCCATTTCGAAAAGTTTCATAGAATCTAATTTTCAGATGATTTTTTTGCATGGACTTCCATCATAACCTTCCCTCTTAACATATATAAATGATATGTGAAGTCTCACATCATTTAAAATTGTCCCCAATTAAATTTTATTTTTTTGACCGAAACTAGTGTATAATATATTATGATTTTTGACCGAAACTTGCATTTCGAAAAGTTTCATAGAATCTAATTTTTCGATGAGTTTTTGCATGGAATTAAATAATAACCCTCCCTCGTAAAATATATAAATGATATGTAAAGTCTCATATCATTTCGAACAGTCCCCGATTTAATTTTATTTTTTTGACCAAAACTAGTATATATAATACTATGATTAATTGACCTAAACTTTGATTTTGAAAAGTTTCATAGAATCTAATTTTCAGATGATTTTTTTGCATGGTCTTCCATCATAACCTTCCCTCTTAACATATATATATGATATGTGAAGTCTCGTATCATTTAAATAGTCCCCAATTAAATTTGATTTTTTTGACCGAAACTAGTGTATAACATACTATGATTATTGACCGAAACTTGCATTTCGAAAGGATTCATAGAATATAATTTTCAAATGATTTTTTTGCATGGAATTCCTTCATAACCTTTCATCTTAACTTATATAAATGATATGTGAAGTCTTTTATCATTTCAAATAGTCCCCAATTAAATTTTATTTGTTTTACCGAAACTAGTATAAACTAGTGTATAGTATACTATGATTTTTGACCGAAACTTGGATTTTGAAAAGTGTCATCAAATCAAATTTTCAGATGATTTTTTTGCATGGACTTCCATCATAACCTTCCCTCTTAACATATATAAATGATATGTGAAGTCTCGTATCATTTCAAATAATCCCCAATTAAATTTGATTTTTTTGACCAAAACGAGTGTATAATATACTATGATTTTTGATCGAAATATGCATTTCGAAAAGTTTCATAGAATCTAATTTTTCAATAATTTTTTGCATGGACTTCCATCATAACCTTCCCTCGTAAAATAAATAGATGATATGTTAAGTCTCGTATCATTTCAAACGGTCCCCGATTTAATTTGATTTTTTGACCGAAACTAGTAAATAATAACTATGATTAATTGACCTAAACTTATATTTCGAAACGTTTCATAGAATCTAATTATCACATGATTTTTTTTCATGGTCTTCCATCATAACCTTCCCTCTTATCATATATAAATGATATGTGAAGTCTCGTTTCATTTCAATAGTCCCCAACTAAATTATATTTTTTTGACCGAAACAGTGTATAATATACTATGCTTTTTGACCGAAACTCTCATTTCGAAAAGTTTCATAGAATATAATTTTCAGATGATTTTTTTGCATGGACTTCCATCATAACCTTCCCTCTTAATATATATAAATGACATGTGAAGTCTCATATCATTTCAATTAGTCCCCAATTAAATTTGATTTTTTTGAACGAAACTAGTATAAACTAGTGTATAATATACTATGATTTTTGACCGAATCTTGCATTTCGAAAAGTTTCATAGAATCTAATTTTCAGATGGTTTATTTGCATGAACTTCCATCATAACCTTCCCTCTTAACATATATAAATGATATGTGAAGTCTCACATCATTTAAAATAGTCCCCAATTAAATTTGAATTTTTTGACCGAAACTAGTGTATAATATATTATGATTTTTGACCGAAACTTGCATTTCGAAAAGTTTCATAGTTTCTAATTTTTCGATGAGTTTTTGCATGGAATTAAATAATAACCCTCCCTCGTAAAATATATAAATGATATGTAAAGTCTCATATCATTTCGAACAGTCCCCGATTTAATTTTATTTTTTTGACCAAAACTAGTATATATAATACTATGATTAATTGACCTAAACTTTGATTTTGAAAAGTTTCATAGAATCTAATTTTCAGATGATTTTTTTGCATGGTCTTCCATCATAACCTTCCCTCTTAACATATATATATGATATGTGAAGTCTCGTATCATTTAAATAGTCCCCAATTAAATTTGATTTTTTTGACCGAAACTAGTGTATAATATACTATGATTTTTGACCGAAACTTGCATTTCGAAAGGATTCATAGAATATAATTTTCAAATGATTTTTTTGCATGGAATTCCTTCATAACCTTTCATATTAACATATATAAATGATATGTGAAGTCTTTTATCATTTCAAATAGTCCCCAATTAAATTTTATTTGTTTTACCGAAACTAGTATAAACTAGTGTATAGTATACTATGATTTTTGACCGAAACTTGGATTTCGAAAAGTGTCATCAAATCAAATTTTCAGATGATTTTTTTGCATGGACTTCCATCATAACCTTCCCTCTTAACATATATAAATGATATGTGAAGTCTCGTATCATTTCAAATAATCCCCAATTAAATTTGATTTTTTTGACCAAAACTAGTGTATAATATACTATGATTTTTGACCGAAATATGCATTTCGAAAAGTTTCATAGAATCTAATTTTTCAATAATTTTTTGCATGGACTTCCATCATAACCTTCCCTCGTAAAATAAATAGATGATATGTTAAGTCTCGTATCATTTCAAACGGTCCCCGATTTAATTTGATTTTTTGACCGAAACTAGTAAATAATAACTATGATTAATTGACCTAAACTTATATTTCGAAAATTTTCATAGAATCTAATTATCACATGATTTTTTTGCATGGTCTTCCATCATAACCTTCCCTCTTATCATATATAAATGATATGTGAAGTCTCGTTTCATTTCAATAGTCCCCAACTAAATTATATTTTTTTGACCGAAACAGTGTATAATATACTATGCTTTTTGACCGAAACTCTCATTTCGAAAAGTTTCATAGAATATAATTTTCAGATGATTTTTTTGCATGGACTTCCATCATAACCTTCCCTCTTAATATATATAAATGATATGTGAAGTCTCGTATCATTTCAAATAATCCCCAATTAAATTTGATTTTTTTGAACGAAACTAGTATAAACTAGTGTGTAGTATACTATGATTTTTGACCGAATCTTGCATTTCGAGAAGTGTCATCGAATCCATTTTTTGGATTATTTTTTTGCATGAACTTCCATCATAACCTTCCCTCTTAACATATATAAATGATATGTGAAGTCTCACATCATTTAAAATAGTCCCCAATTAAATTTGAATTTTTTGACCGAAACTAGTGTATAATATATTATGATTTTTGACCGAAACTTGCATTTCGAAAAGTTTCATAGAATCTAATTTTTCGATGAGTTTTTGCATGGAATTAAATAAGAACCCTCCCATGTAAAATATATAAATGATATGTAAAGTCTCATATCATTTCGAACAGTCCCCGATTTAATTTTATTTTTTTGACCAAAACTAGTATATATAATACTATGATTAATTGACCTAAACTTTGATTTTGAAAAGTTTCATAGAATCTAATTTTCAGATGATTTTTTTGCATGGTCTTCCATCATAACCTTCCCTCTTAACATATATATATGATATGTGAAGTCTCGTATCATTTAAATAGTCCCCAATTAAATTTGATTTTTTTGACCGAAACTAGTGTATAATATATTATGATTTTTGACCGAAACTTGCATTTCGAAAGGATTCATAGAATATAATTTTCAAATGATTTTTTTGCATGGAATTCCTTCATAACCTTTCATATTAACATATATAAATGATATGTGAAGTCTTTTATCATTTCAAATAGTCCCCAATTAAATTTTATTTGTTTTACCGAAACTAGTATAAACTAGTGTATAGTATACTATGATTTTTGACCGAAACTTGGATTTCGAAAAGTGTCATCAAATCAAATTTTCAGATGATTTTTTTGCATGGACTTCCATCATAACCTTCCCTCTTAACATATATAAATGATATGTGAAGTCTCGTATCATTTCAAATAATCCCCAATTAAATTTGATTTTTTTGACCAAAACTAGTGTATAATATACTATGATTTTTGACCGAAATATGCATTTCGAAAAGTTTCATAGAATCTAATTTTTCAATAATTTTTTGCATGGACTTCCATCATAACCTTCCCTCGTAAAATAAATAGATGATATGTTAAGTCTCGTATCATTTCAAACGGTCCCCGATTTAATTTGATTTTTTGACCGAAACTAGTAAATAATAACTATGATTAATTGACCTAAACTTATATTTCGAAACGTTTCATAGAATCTAATTATCACATGATTTTTTTGCATGGTCTTCCATCATAACCTTCCCTCTTATCATATATAAATGATATGTGAAGTCTCGTTTCATTTCAATAGTCCCCAACTAAATTATATTTTTTTGACCGAAACAGTGTATAATATACTATGCTTTTTGACCGAAACTCTCATTTCGAAAAGTTTCATAGAATATAATTTTCAGATGATTTTTTTGCATGGACTTTCATCATAACCTTCCCTCTTAACATATATAAATGATATGTGAAGTCTCGTATCATTTCAAATAATCCCCAATTAAATTTGATTTTTTTGAACGAAACTAGTGTATAATATACTATGATTTTTGACCGAAATATGCATTTCGAAAAGTTTCATAGAATCTAATTTTTCAATAATTTTTTGCATGGACTTCCATCATAACCTTCCCTAGTAAAATAAATAGATGATATGTTAAGTCTCGTATCATTTCAAACGGTCCCCGATTTAATTTGATTTTTTGACCGAAACTAGTAAATAATAACTATGATTAATTGACCTAAACTTATATTTCGAAACGTTTCATAGAATCTAATTATCACATGATTTTTTTGCATGGTCTTCCATCATAAACTTCCCTCTTATCATATATAAATGATATGTGAAGTCTCGTTTCATTTCAATAGTCCCCAACTAAATTATATTTTTTTGACCGAAACAGTGTATAATATACTATGCTTTTTGACCGAAACTCTCATTTCGAAAAGTTTCATAGAATATAATTTTCAGATGATTTTTTTGCATGGACTTCCATCATAACCTTCCCTCTTAATATATATAAATGACATGTAAAGTCTCATATCATTTCAATTAGTCCCCAATTAAATTTTATTTTTTTGAACGAAACTAGTATAAACTAGTGTGTAGTATACTATGATTTTTGACCGAATCTTGCATTTCGAGAAGTGTCATCGAATCCAATTTTTGGATGATTTTTTTGCATGGACTTCCATCATAACCTTCCCTCTTAAAATATATAAATGATATGTGAAGTCTCACATCATTTAAAATTGTCCCCAATTAAATTTGAATTTTTTGACCGAAACTAGTGTATAATATATTATGATTTTTGACCGAAACTTGCATTTCGAAAAGTTTCATAGAATCTAATTTTTCGATGAGTTTTTGCATGGAATTAAATTATAACCCTCCCTCGTAAAATATATAAATGATATGTAAAGTCTCATATCATTTCGAACAGTCCCCGATTTAATTTTATTTTTTTGACCAAAACTAGTATATATAATACTATGATTAATTGACCTAAACTTTGATTTTGAAAAGTTTCATAGAATCTAATTTTCAGATGATTTTTTTGCATGGTCTTCCATCATAACCTTCCCTCTTAACATATATATATGATATGTGAAGTCTCGTATCATTTAAATAGTCACCAATTAAATTTGATTTTTTTGACCGAAACTAGTGTATAACATACTATGATTTTTGACCGAAACTTGCATTTCGAAAGGATTCATAGAATATAATTTTCAAATGATTTTTTTGCATGGAATTCCTTCATAACCTTTCATCTTAACTTATATAAATGATATGTGAAGTCTTGTATCATTTCAAATAGTCCCCAATTAAATTTTATTTGTTTTACCGAAACTAGTATAAACTAGTGTATAGTATACTATGATTCTTGACCGAAACTTGGATTTCGAAAAGTGTCATCAAATCAAAATTTCAGATGAGTTTTTTGCATGGACTTCCATCATAACCTTCCCGCTTAAGATATATAAATGATATGTGAAGTCTCGTATCATTTCAAATAATCCCCAATTAAATTTGATTTTTTTGACCGAAACTAGTGTATAATATACTTTGATTTTTGACCGAAATATGCATTTCGAAAAGTTTCATAGAATCTAATTTTTCAATAATTTTTTGCATGGACTTCCATCATAACCATCTCTCGTAAAATAAATAGATGATATGCGAAGTCTCGTATCATTTCAAACAGTCCCCGATTTAATTTGATTTTTTGACCGAAACTAGTAAATAATAACTATGATTAATTGACCTAATTTTGATTTCGAAAAGTTTCATAGAATCTAATTTTCAGATGATTTTTTTGCATGGTCTTCCATCATAACCTTCCCTCTTAACATATATAAATGATATGTGAAGTCTCGAATCATTTCAATAGTCCCCAATTAAATATGATTTTTTTGACCGAAACTAGTGTATAATATACTATGATTTTTGACCGAAACATCCATTTCGAAAAGTTTCATAGAATCTAATTTTCAGATGGTTTATTTGCATGGACTTCCATCATAACCTTCCCTCTTAACATATATAAATGATATGTGAAGTCTCACATCATTTAAAATAGTCCCCAATTAAATTTGAATTTTTTGACCGAAACTAGTGTATAATATATTATGATTTTTGACCGAAACTTGCATTTCGAAAAGTTTCATAGTATCTAATTTTTCGATGAGTTTTTGCATGGAATTAAATAATAACCCTCCCTCGTAAAATATATAAATGATATGTAAAGTCTCATATCATTTCGAACAGTCCCCGATTTAATTTTATTTTTTTGACCAAAACTAGTATATATAATACTATGATTAATTGACCTAAACTTTGATTTCGAAAAGTTTCATAGAATCTAATTTTCAGATGATTTTTTTGCATGGTCTTCCATCATAACCTTCCCTCTTAACATATATAATTGATATGTGAAGTCTCGTATCATTTAAATAGTCCCCAATTAAATTTGATTTTTTTGACCGAAACTAGTGTATAACATACTATGATTTTTGACCGAAACTTGCATTTCGAAAGGATTCATAGAATATAATTTTCAAATGATTTTTTTGCATGGAATTCCTTCATAACCTTTCATCTTAACTTATATAAATGATATGTGAAGTCTTGTATCATTTCAAATAGTCCCCAATTAAATTTTATTTGTTTTACCGAAACTAGTATAAACTAGTGTATAGTATACTATGATTCTTGACCGAAACTTGGATTTCGAAAAGTCTCATCAAATCAAAATTTCAGATGATTTTTTTGCATGGACTTGCATCATAACCTTCCCTCTTAAGATATATAAATGATATGTGAAGTCTCGTATCATTTCAAATAATCCCCAATTAAATTTGATTTTTTTGACCAAAACTAGTGTATAATATACTATGATTTTTGACCGAAATATGCATTTCGAAAAGTTTCATAGAATCTAATTTTTCAATAATTTTTTGCATGGACTTCCATCATTACCTTCCCTCTTAAAATAAATAGATGATATGTGAAGTCTCATATCATTTCAAACAGTCCCGGATTTAATTTGATTTTTTGACCGAAACTAGTAACTAATAACTATGATTAATTGACCTAAACTTATATTTCGAAACGTTTCATAGAATCTAATTATCACATGATTTTTTTGCATGGTCTTCCATCATAACCTTCCCTCTTATCATATATAAATGATATGTGAAGTCTCGTTTCATTTCAATAGTCCCCAACTAAATTATATTTTTTTGACCGAAACAGTGTATAATATACTATGCTTTTTGACCGAAACTCTCATTTCGAAAAGTTTCATAGAATATAATTTTCAGATGATTTTTTTGCATGGACTTCCATCATAACCTTCCCTCTTAATATATATAAATGACATGTGAAGTCTCGTATCATTTCAATTAGTCCCCAATTAAATTTGATTTTTTTGAACGAAACTAGTATAAACTAGTGTGTAGTATACTATGATTTTTGACCGAATCTTGCATTTCGAGAAGTGTCATCGAATCCAATTTTTGGATGATTTTTTTGCATGGACTTCCATCATAACCTTCCCTCTTAACATATATAAATGATATGTGAAGTCTCACATCATTTAAAATAGTCCCCAATTAAATTTGAATTTTTTGACCGAAACTAGTGTATAATATATTATGATTTTTGACCGAAACTTGCATTTCGAAAAGTTTCATAGAATCTAATTTTTCGATGAGTTTTTGCATGGAATTAAATAATAACCCTCCCTCGTAAAATATATAAATGATATGTAAAGTCTCATATCATTTCGAACAGTCCCCGATTTAATTTTATTTTTTTGACCAAAACTAGTATATATAATACTATGATTAATTGACCTAAACTTTGATTTTGAAAAGTTTCATAGAATCTAATTTTCAGATGATTTTTTTGCATGGTCTTCCATCATAACCTTCCCTCTTAACATATATAATTGATATGTGAAGTCTCGTCTCATTTAAATAGTCCCCAATTAAATTTGATTTTTTTGACCGAAACTAGTGTATAACATACTATGATTTTTGACCGAAACTTGCATTTCGAAAGGATTCATAGAATATAATTTTCAAATGATTTTTTTGCATGGAATTCCTTCATAACCTTTCATTTTAACTTATATAAATGATATGTGAAGTCTTGTATCATTTCAAATAGTCCCCAATTAAATTTTATTTGTTTTACCGAAACTAGTATAAACTAGTGTATAGTATACTATGATTCTTGACCGAAACTTGGATTTCGAAAAGTGTCATCAAATCAAAATTTCAGATGATTTTTTTGCATGGACTTCCATCATAACCTTCCCTCTTAAGATATATAAATGATATGTGAAGTCTCGTATCATTTCAAATAATCCCCAATTAAATTTGATTTTTTTGACCAAAACTAGTGTATAATATACTATGATTTTTGACCGAAATATGCATTTCGAAAAGTTTCATAGAATCTAATTTTTCAATAATTTTTTGCATGGACTTCCATCATAACCTTCCCTCTTAAAATAAATAGATGATATGTGAAGTCTCATATCATTTCAAACAGTCCCTAATTTAATTTGATTTTTTGACCGAAACTAGTAACTAATAACTATGATTAATTGACCTAAACTTATATTTCGAAACGTTTCATAGAATCTAATTATCACATGATTTTTTTGCATGGTCTTCCATCATAACCTTCCCTCTTATCATATATAAATGATATGTGAAGTCTCGTTTCATTTCAATAGTCCCCAACTAAATTATATTTTTTTGACCGAAACAGTGTATAATATACTATGCTTTTTGACCGAAACTCTCATTTATTAAAGTTTCATAGAATATAATTTTCAGATGATTTTTTTGAATGGACTTCCATCATAACCTTCCCTCTTAATATATATAAATGACATGTGAAGTCTCGTATCATTTCAATTAGTCCCCAATTAAATTTGATTTTTTTGAACGAAACTAGTATAAACTAGTGTGTAGTATACAATGATTTTTGACCGAATCTTGCATTTCGAGAAGTGTCATCGAATCCAATTTTTGGATGATTTTTTTGCATGGACTTCCATCATAACCTTCCCTCTTAACATATATAAATGATATGTGAAGTCTCACATCATTTAAAATAGTCCCCAATTAAATTTGAATTTTTTGACCGAAACTAGTGTATAATATATTATGATTTTTGACCGAAACTTGCATTTCGAAAAGTTTCATAGAATCTAATTTTTCGATGAGTTTTTGCATGGAATTAAACAATAACCCTCCCTCGTAAAATATATAAATGATATGTAAAGTCTCATATCATTTCGAACAGTCCCCGATTTAATTTTATTTTTTTGACCAAAACTAGTATATATAATACTATGATTAATTGACCTAAACTTTGATTTTGAAAAGTTTCATAGAATCTAATTTTCAGATGATTTTTTCGCATGGTCTTCCATCATAACCTTCCCTCTTAACATATATATATATGATATGTGAAATCTCGTATCATTTAAATAGTCCCCAATTAAATTTGATTTTTTTGACCGAAACTAGTGTATAATATACTATGATTTTTGACCGAAACTTGCATTTCGAAAGGATTCATAGAATATAATTTTCAAAAGATTTTTTTGCATGGAATTCCTTCATAACCTTTCATATTAACATATATAAATGATATGTGAAGTCTTTTATCATTTCAAATAGTCCCCAATTAAATTTTATTTGTTTTACCGAAACTTGTATAAACTAGTGTATAATATACTATGATTTTTGACCGAAACTTGGATTTCGAAAAGTGTCATCAAATATAATTTTCAGATGATTTTTTTGCATGGACTTCCATCATAACCTTCCCTCTTAATATATATAAATGACATGTGAAGTCTCGTATCATTTCAATAGTCCCCAATTAAATATGATTTTTTTGACCGAAACTAGTGTATAATATACTATGATTTTTGACCGAAACATCCATTTCGAAAAGTTTCATAGAATCTAATTTTCAGATGGTTTATTTGCATGGACTTCCATCATAACCTTCCCTCTTAACATATATAAATGATATGTGAAGTCTCACATCATTTAAAATAGTCCCCAATTAAATTTGAATTTTTTGACCGAAACTAGTGTATAATATATTATGATTTTTGACCGAAACTTGCATTTCGAAAAGTTTCATAGAATCTAATTTTTCGATGAGTTTTTGCATGGAATTAAATAATAACCCTCCCTCGTAAAATATATAAATGATATGTAAAGTCTCATATCATTTCGAACAGTCCCCGATTTAATTTTATTTTTTTGACCAAAACTAGTATATATAATACTATGATTAATTGACCTAAACTTTGATTTCGAAAAGTTTCATAGAATCTAATTTTCAGATGTTTTTTTTGCATGGTCTTCCATCATAACCTTCCCTCTTAACATATATAATTGATATGTGAAGTCTCGTATCATTTAAATAGTCCCCAATTAAATTTGATTTTTTTGACCGAAACTAGTGTATAACATACTATGAGTTTTGACCGAAACTTGCATTTCGAAAGGATTCATAGAATATAATTTTCAAATGATTTTTTTGCATGGAATTCCTTCATAACCTTTCATCTTAACTTATATAAATGATATGTGAAGTCTTGTATCATTTCAAATAGTCCCCAATTAAATTTTATTTGTTTTACCGAAACTAGTATAAACTAGTGTATAGTATACTATGATTCTTGACCGAAACTTGGATTTCGAAAAGTGTCATCAAATCAAAATTTCAGATGATTTTTTTGCATGGACTTCCATCATAACCTTCCCTCTTAAGATATATAAATGATATGTGAAGTCTCGTATCATTTCAAATAATCCCCAATTAAATTTGATTTTTTTGACCGAAACTAGTGTATAATATACTTTGATTTTTGACCGAAATATGCATTTCGAAAAGTTTCATAGAATCTAATTTTTCAATAATTTTTTGCATGGACTTCCATCATAACCATCTCTCGTAAAATAAATAGATGATATGCGAAGTCTCGTATCATTTCAAACAGTCCCCGATTTAATTTGATTTTTTGACCGAAACTAGTAAATAATAACTATGATTAATTGACCTAAATTTTGATTTCGAAAAGTTTCATATAATCTAATTTTCAGATGATTTTTTTGCATGGTCTTCCATCATAACCTTCCCTCTTAACATATATAAATGATATGTGAAGTCTCGAATCATTTCAATAGTCCCCAATTAAATTTGATTTTTTTGACCGAAACTAGTGTATAATATACTTTGATTTTTGACCGAAATATGCATTTCGAAAAGTTTCATAGAATCTAATTTTTCAATAATTTTTTGCATGGACTTCCATCATAACCATCTCTCGTAAAATAAATAGATGATATGCGAAGTCTCGTATCATTTCAAACAGTCCCCGATTTAATTTGATTTTTTGACCGAAACTAGTAAATAATAACTATGATTAATTGACCTAAATTTTGATTTCGAAAAGTTTCATATAATCTAATTTTCAGATGATTTTTTTGCATGGTCTTCCATCATAACCTTCCCTCTTAACATATATAATTGATATGTGAAGTCTCGTATCATTTAAATAGTCCCCAATTAAATTTGATTTTTTTGACCAAAACTAGTGTATAACATACTATGATTTTTGACCGAAACTTGCATTTCGAAAGGATTCATAGAATATAATTTTCAAATGATTTTTTTGCATGGAATTCCTTCATAACCTTTCATCTTAACTTATATAAATGATATGTGAAGTCTTGTATCATTTCAAATAGTCCCCAATTAAATTTTATTTGTTTTACCGAAACTAGTATAAACTAGTGTATAGTATACTATGATTCTTGACCGAAACTTGGATTTCGAAAAGTGTCATCAAATCAAAATTTCAGATGATTTTTTTGCATGGACTTCCATCATAACCTTCCCTCTTAAGATATATAAATGATATGTGAAGTCTCGTATCATTTCAAATAATCCCCAATTAAATTTGATTTTTTTGACCAAAACTAGTGTATAATATACTATGATTTTTGACCGAAATATGCATTTCGAAAAGTTTCATAGAATCTAATTTTTCAATAATTTTTTGCATGGACTTCCATCATAACCTTCCCTCTTAAAATAAATAGATGATATGTGAAGTCTCATATCATTTCAAACAGTCCCTGATTTAATTTGATTTTTTGACCGAAACTAGTAACTAATAACTATGATTAATTGACCTAAACTTATATTTCGAAACGTTTCATAGAATCTAATTATCACATGATTTTTTTGCATGGTCTTCCATCATAACCTTCCCTCTTATCATATATAAATGATATGTGAAGTCTCGTTTCATTTCAATAGTCCCCAACTAAATTATATTTTTTTGACCGAAACAGTGTATAATATACTATGCTTTTTGACCGAAACTCTCATTTCGAAAAGTTTCATAGAATATAATTTTCAGATGATTTTTTTGCATGGACTTCCATCATAACCTTCCCTCTTAATATATATAAATGACATGTGAAGTCTCGTATCATTTCAATTAGTCCCCAATTAAATTTGATTTTTTTGAACGAAACTAGTATAAACTAGTGTGTAGTATACTATGATTTTTGACCGAATCTTGCATTTCGAGAAGTGTCATCGAATCCAATTTTTGGATGATTTTTTTGCATGGACTTCCATCATAACCTTCCCTCTTAACATATATAAATGATATGTGAAGTCTCACATCATTTAAAATAGTCCCCAATTAAATTTGAATTTTTTGACCGAAACTAGTGTATAATATATTATGATTTTTGACCGAAACTTGCATTTCGAAAAGTTTCATAGAATCTAATTTTTCGATGCGTTTTTGCATGGAATTAAATAATAAACCTCCCTCGTAAAATATATAAATGATATGTAAAGTCTCATATCATTTCGAACAGTCCCCGATTTAATTTTATTTTTTTGACCAAAACTAGTATATATAATACTATGATTAATTGACCTAAACTTTGATTTTGAAAAGTTTCATAGAATCTAATTTTCAGATGATTTTTTTGCATGGTCTTCCATCATAACCTTCCCTCTTAACATATATATATATGATATGTGAAGTCTCGTATCATTTAAATAGTCCCCAATTAAATTTGATTTTTTTGACCGAAACTAGTGTATAATATAATATGATTTTTGACCGAAACTTGCATTTCGAAAGGATTCATAGAATATAATTTTCAAAAGATTTTTTTGCATGGAATTCCTTCATAACCTTTCATATTAACATATATAAATGATATGTGAAGTCTTTTATCATTTCAAATAGTCCCCAATTAAATTTTATTTGTTTTACCGAAACTAGTATAAACTAGTGTATAATATACTATGATTTTTGACCGAAACTTGGATTTTGAAAAGTGTCATCAAATATAATTTTCAGATGATTTTTTTGCATGGACTTCCATCATAACCTTCCCTCTTAATATATATAAATGACATGTGAAGTCTCGTATCATTTCAATAGTCCCCAATTAAATATGATTTTTTTGACCGAAACTAGTGTATAATATACTATGATTTTTGACCGAAACATCCATTTCGAAAAGTTTCATAGAATCTAATTTTCAGATGGTTTATTTGCATGGACTTCCATCATAACCTTCCCTCTTAACATATATAAATGATATGTGAAGTCTCACATCATATAAAATAGTCCCCAATTAAATTTGAATTTTTTGACCGAAACTAGTGTATAATATATTATGATTTTTGACCGAAACTTGCATTTCGAAAAGTTTCATAGAATCTAATTTTTCGATGAGTTTTTGCATGGAATTAAATAATAACCCTCCCTCGTAAAATATATAAATGATATGTAAAGTCTCATATCATTTCGAACAGTCCCCGATTTAATTTTATTTTTTTGACCAAAACTAGTATATATAATACTATGATTAATTGACCTAAACTTTGATTTCGAAAAGTTTCATAGAATCTAATTTTCAGATGTTTTTTTTGCATGGTCTTCCATCATAACCTTCCCTCTTAACATATATAATTGATATGTGAAGTCTCGTATCATTTAAATAGTCCCCAATTAAATTTGATTTTTTTGACCGAAACTAGTGTATAACATACTATGATTTTTGACCGAAACTTGCATTTCGAAAGGATTCATAGAATATAATTTTCAAATGATTTTTTTGCATGGAATTCCTTCATAACCTTTCATCTTAACTTATATAAATGATATGTGAAGTCTTGTATCATTTCAAATAGTCCCCAATTAAATTTTATTTGTTTTACCGAAACTAGTATAAACTAGTGTATAGTATACTATGATTCTTGACCGAAACTTGGATTTCGAAAAGTGTCATCAAATCAAAATTTCAGATGATTTTTTTGCATGGACTTCCATCATAACCTTCCCTCTTAAGATATATAAATGATATGTGAAGTCTCGTATCATTTCAAATAATCCCCAATTAAATTTGATTTTTTTGACCGAAACTAGTGTATAATATACTTTGATTTTTGACCGAAATATGCATTTCGAAAAGTTTCATAGAATCTAATTTTTCAATAATTTTTTGCATGGACTTCCATCATAACCATCTCTCGTAAAATAAATAGATGATATGCGAAGTCTCGTATCATTTCAAACAGTCCCCGATTTAATTTGATTTTTTGACCGAAACTAGTAAATAATAACTATGATTAATTGACCTAAATTTTGATTTCGAAAAGTTTCATATAATCTAATTTTCAGATGATTTTTTTGCATGGTCTTCCATCATAACCTTCCCTCTTAACATATATAAATGATATGTGAAGTCTCGAATCATTTCAATAGTCCCCAATTAAATTTGATTTTTTTGACCGAAACTAGTGTATAATATACTTTGATTTTTGACCGAAATATGCATTTCGAAAAGTTTCATAGAATCTAATTTTTCAATAATTTTTTGCATGGACTTCCATCATAACCATCTCTCGTAAAATAAATAGATTATATGCGAAGTCTCGTATCATTTCAAACAGTCCCCGATTTAATTTGATTTTTTGACCGAAACTAGTAAATAATAACTATGATTAATTGACCTAAATTTTGATTTCGAAAAGTTTCATATAATCTAATTTTCAGATGATTTTTTTTCATGGTCTTCCATCATAACCTTCCCTCTTAACATATATAATTGATATGTGAAGTCTCGTATCATTTAAATAGTCCCCAATTAAATTTGATTTTTTTGACCGAAACTAGTGTATAACATACTATGATTTTTGACCGAAACTTGCATTTCGAAAGGATTCATAGAATATAATTTTCAAATGATTTTTTTGCATGGAATTCCTTCATAACCTTTCATCTTAACTTATATAAATGATATGTGAAGTCTTGTATCATTTCAAATAGTCCCCAATTAAATTTTATTTGTTTTACCGAAACTAGTATAAACTAGTGTATAGTATACTATGATTCTTGACCGAAACATGGATTTCGAAAAGTGTCATCAAATCAAAATTTCAGATGATTTTTTTGCATGGACTTCCATCATAACCTTCCCTCTTAAGATATATAAATGATATGTGAAGTCTCGTATCATTTCAAATAATCCCCAATTAAATTTGATTTTTTTGACCAAAACTAGTGTATAATATACTATGATTTTTGACCGAAATATGCATTTCGAAAAGTTTCATAGAATCTAATTTTTCAATAATTTTTTGCATGGACTTCCATCATAACCTTCCCTCTTAAAATAAATAGATGATATGTGAAGTCTCATATCATTTCAAACAGTCCCTGATTTAATTTGATTTTTTGACCGAAACTAGTAACTAATAACTATGATTAATTGACCTAAACTTATATTTCGAAACGTTTCATAGAATCTAATTATCACATGATTTTTTTGCATGGCCTTCCATCATAACCTTCCCTCTTATCATATATAAATGATATGTGATGTCTCGTTTCATTTCAATAGTCCCCAACTAAATTATATTTTTTTGACCGAAACAGTGTATAATATACTATGCTTTTTGACCGAAACTCTCATTTCGAAAAGTTTCATAGAATATAATTTTCAGATGATTTTTTTGCATGGACTTCCATCATAACCTTCCCTCTTAATATATATAAATGACATGTGAAGTCTCGTATCATTTCAATTAGTCCCCAATTAAATTTGATTTTTTTGAACGAAACTAGTATAAACTAGTGTGTAGTATACTATGATTTTTGACCGAATCTTGCATTTCGAGAAGTGTCATCGAATCCAATTTTTGGATGATTTTTTTGCATGGACTTCCATCATAACCTTCCCTCTTAACATATATAAATGATATGTGAAGTCTCACATCATTTAAAATAGTCCCCAATTAAATTTGAATTTTTTGACCGAAACTAGTGTATAATATATTATGATTTTTGACCGAAACTTGCATTTCGAAAAGTGTCATAGAATCTAATTTTTCGATGAGTTTTTGCATGGAATTAAATAATAAACCTCCCTCGTAAAATATATAAATGATATGTAAAGTCTCATATCATTTCGAACAGTCCCCGATTTAATTTTATTTTTTTGACCAAAACTAGTATATATAATACTATGATTAATTGACCTAAACTTTGATTTTGAAAAGTTTCATAGAATCTAATTTTCAGATGATTTTTTTGCATGGTCTTCCATCATAACCTTCCCTCTTAACATATATATATGATATGTGAGGTCTCGTATCATTTAAATAGTCCCCAATTAAATTTGATTTTTTTGACCGAAACTAGTGTATAATATACTATGATTTTTGACCGAAACTTGCATTTCGAAAGGATTCATAGAATATAATTTTCAAAAGATTTTTTTGCATGGAATTCCTTCATAACCTTTCATATTAACATATATAAATGATATGTGAAGTCTTTTATCATTTCAAATAGTCCCCAATTAAATTTTATTTGTTTTACCGAAACTAGTATAAACTAGTGTATAATATACTATGATTTTTGACCGAAACTTGGATTTCGAAAAGTGTCATCAAATATAATTTTCAGATGATTTTTTTGCATGGACTTCCATCATAACCTTCCCTCTTAATATATATAAATGACATGTGAAGTCTCGTATCATTTCAATAGTCCCCAATTAAATATGATTTTTTTGACCGAAACTAGTGTATAATATACTATGATTTTTGACCGAAACATCCATTTCGAAAAGTTTCATAGAATCTAATTTTCAGATGGTTTATTTGCATGGACTTCCATCATAACCTTCCCTCTTAACATATATAAATGATATGTGAAGTCTCACATCATTTAAAATAGTCCCCAATTAAATTTGAATTTTTTGACCGAAACTAGTGTATAATATATTATGATTTTTGACCGAAACTTGCATTTCGAAAAGCTTCATAGAATCTAATTTTTCGATGAGTTTTTGCATGGAATTAAATAATAACCCTCCCTCGTAAAATATATAAATGATATGTAAAGTCTCATATCATTTCGAACAGTCCCCGATTTAATTTTATTTTTTTGACCAAAACTAGTATATATAATACTATGATTAATTGACCTAAACTTTGATTTCGAAAAGTTTCATAGAATCTAATTTTCAGATGTTGTTTTTGCATGGTCTTCCATCATAACCTTCCCTCTTAACATATATAATTGATATGTGAAGTCTCGTATCATTTAAATAGTCCCCAATTAAATTTGATTTTTTTGACCGAAACTAGTGTATAACATACTATGATTTTTGACCGAAACTTGCATTTCGAAAGGATTCATAGAATATAATTTTCAAATGATTTTTTTGCATGGAATTCCTTCATAACCTTTCATCTTAACTTATATAAATGATATGTGAAGTCTTGTATCATTTCAAATAATCCCCAATTAAATTTTATTTGTTTTACCGAAACTAGTATAAACTAGTGTATAGTATACTATGATTCTTGACCGAAACTTGGATTTCGAAAAGTGTCATCAAATCAAAATTTCAGATGATTTTTTTGCATGGACTTCCATCATAACCTTCCCTCTTAAGATATATAAATGATATGTGAAGTCTCGTATCATTTCAAATAATCCCCAATTAAATTTGATTTTTTTGACCGAAACTAGTGTATAATATACTTTGATTTTTGACCGAAATATGCATTTCGAAAAGTTTCATAGAATCTAATTTTTCAATAATTTTTTGCATGGACTTCCATCATAACCATCTCTCGTAAAATAAATAGATGATATGCGAAGTCTCGTATCATTTCAAACAGTCCCCGATTTAATTTGATTTTTTGACCGAAACTAGTAAATAATAACTATGATTAATTGACCTAAATTTTGATTTCGAAAAGTTTCATATAATCTAATTTTCAGATGATTTTTTTGTATGGTCTTCCATCATAACCTTCCCTCTTAACATATATAAATGATATGTGAAGTCTCGAATCATTTCAATAGTCCCCAATTAAATATGATTTTTTTGACCGAAACTAGTGTATAATATACTATGATTTTTGACCGAAACATCCATTTCGAAAAGTTTCATAGAATCTAATTTTCAGATGGTTTATTTGCATGGACTTCCATCATAACCTTCCCTCTTAACATATATAAATGATATGTGAAGTCTCACATCATTTAAAATAGTCCCCAATTAAATTTGAATTTTTTGACCGAAACTAGTGTATAATATATTATGATTTTTGACCGAAACTTGCATTTCGAAAAGTTTCATAGAATCTAATTTTTCGATGAGTTTTTGCATGGAATTAAATAATAACCCTCCCTCGTAAAATATATAAATGATATGTAAAGTCTCATATCATTTCGAACAGTCCCCGATTTAATTTTATTTTTTTGACCAAAACTAGTATATATAATACTATGATTAATTGACCTAAACTTTGATTTTGAAAAGTTTCATAGAATCTAATTTTCAGATGATTTTTTTGCATGGTCTTCCATCATAACCTTCCCTCTTAACATATATATATGATATGTGAAGTCTCGTATCATTTAAATAGTCCCCAATTAAATTTGATTTTTTTGACCGAAACTAGTGTATAATATACTATGATTTTTGACCGAAACTTGCATTTCGAAAGGATTCATAGAATATAATTTTCAAAAGATATTTTTGCATGGAATTCCTTCATAACCTTTCATATTAACATATATAAATGATATGTGAAGTCTTTTATCATTTCAAATAGTCCCCAATTAAATTTTATTTGTTTTACCGAAACTAGTATAAACTAGTGTATAATATACTATGATTTTTGACCGAAACTTGGATTTCGAAAAGTGTCATCAAATATAATTTTCAGATGATTTTTTTGCATGGAGTTCCATCATAACCTTCCCTCTTAATATATATAAATGACATGTGAAGTCTCGTATCATTTCAATAGTCCCCAATTAAATATGATTTTTTTGACCGAAACTAGTGTATAATATACTATGATTTTTGACCGAAACATCCATTTCGAAAAGTTTCATAGAATCTAATTTTCAGAATGTTTATTTGCATGGACTTCCATCATAACCTTCCCTCTTAACATATATAAATGATATGTGAAGTCTCACATCATTTAAAATAGTCCCCAATTAAATTTGAATTTTTTGACCGAAACTAGTGTATAATATATTATGATTTTTGACCGAAACTTGCATTTCGAAAAGTTTCATAGAATCTAATTTTTCGATGAGTTTTTGCATGGAATTAAATAATAACCCTCCCTCGTAAAATATATAAATGATATGTAAAGTCTCATATCATTTCGAACAGTCCCCGATTTAATTTTATTTTTTTGACCAAAACTAGTATATATAATACTATGATTAATTGACCTAAACTTTGATTTCGAAAAGTTTCATAGAATCTAATTTTCAGATGTTGTTTTTGCATGGTCTTCCATCATAACCTTCCCTCTTAACATATATAATTGATATGTGAAGTCTCGTATCATTTAAATAGTCCCCAATTAAATTTGATTTTTTTGACCGAAACTAGTGTATAACATACTATGATTTTTGACCGAAACTTGCATTTCGAAAGGATTCATAGAATATAATTTTCAATTGATTTTTTTGCATGGAATTCCTTCATAACCTTTCATCTTAACTTATATAAATGATATGTGAAGTCTTGTATCATTTCAAATAGTCCCCAATTAAATTTTATTTGTTTTACCGAAACTAGTATAAACTAGTGTATAGTATACTATGATTCTTGACCGAAACTTGGATTTCGAAAAGTGTCATCAAATCAAAATTTCAGATGATTTTTTTGCATGGACTTCAATCATAACCTTCCCTCTTAAGATATATAAATGATATGTGAAGTCTCGTATCATTTCAAATAATCCCCAATTAAATTTGATTTTTTTTACCGAAACTAGTGTATAATATACTTTGATTTTTGACCGAAATATGCATTTCGAAAAGTTTCATAGAATCTAATTTTTCAATAATTTTTTGCATGGACTTCCATCATAACCATCTCTCGTAAAATAAATAGATGATATGCGAAGTCTCGTATCATTTCAAACAGTCCCCGATTTAATTTGATTTTTTGACCGAAACTAGTAAATAATAACTATGATTAATTGACCTAAATTTTGATTTCGAAAAGTTTCATATAATCTAATTTTCAGATGATTTTTTTGTATGGTCTTCCATCATAACCTTCCCTCTTAACATATATAAATGATATGTGAAGTCTCGAATCATTTCAATAGTCCCCAATTAAATATGATTTTTTTGACCGAAACTAGTGTATAATATACTATGATTTTTGACCGAAACATCCATTTCGAAAAGTTTCATAGAATCTAATTTTCAGATGGTTTATTTGCATGGACTTCCATCATAACCTTCCCTCTTAACATATATAAATGATATGTGAAGTCTCACATCATTTAAAATAGTCCCCAATTAAATTTGAATTTTTTGACCGAAACTAGTGTATAATATATTATGATTTTTGACCGAAACTTGCATTTCGAAAAGTTTCATAGAATCTAATTTTTCGATGAGTTTTTGCATGGAATTAAATAATAACCCTCCCTCGTAAAATATATAAATGATATGTAAAGTCTCATATCATTTCGAACAGTCCCCGATTTAATTTTATTTTTTTGACCAAAACTAGTATATATAATACTATGATTAATTGACCTAAACTTTGATTTTGAAAAGTTTCATAGAATCTAATTTTCAGATGATTTTTTTGCATGGTCTTCCATCATAACCTTCCCTCTTAACATATATATATGATATGTGAAGTCTCGTATCATTTAAATAGTCCCCAATTAAATTTGATTTTTTTGACCGAAACTAGTGTATAATATACTATGATTTTTGACCGAAACTTGCATTTCGAAAGGATTCATAGAATATAATTTTCAAAAGATATTTTTGCATGGAATTCCTTCATAACCTTTCATATTAACATATATAAATGATATGTGAAGTCTTTTATCATTTCAAATAGTCCCCAATTAAATTTTATTTGTTTTACCGAAACTAGTATAAACTAGTGTATAATATACTATGATTTTTGACCGAAACTTGGATTTCGAAAAGTGTCATCAAATATAATTTTCAGATGATTTTTTTGCATGGAGTTCCATCATAACCTTCCCTCTTAATATATATAAATGACATGTGAAGTCTCGTATCATTTCAATAGTCCCCAATTAAATATGATTTTTTTGACCGAAACTAGTGTATAATATACTATGATTTTTGACCGAAACATCCATTTCGAAAAGTTTCATAGAATCTAATTTTCAGAATGTTTATTTGCATGGACTTCCATCATAACCTTCCCTCTTAACATATATAAATGATATGTGAAGTCTCACATCATTTAAAATAGTCCCCAATTAAATTTGAATTTTTTGACCGAAACTAGTGTATAATATATTATGATTTTTGACCGAAACTTGCATTTCGAAAAGTTTCATAGAATCTAATTTTTCGATGAGTTTTTGCATGGAATTAAATAATAACCCTCCCTCGTAAAATATATAAATGATATGTAAAGTCTCATATCATTTCGAACAGTCCCCGATTTAATTTTATTTTTTTGACCAAAACTAGTATATATAATACTATGATTAATTGACCTAAACTTTGATTTCGAAAAGTTTCATAGAATCTAATTTTCAGATGTTGTTTTTGCATGGTCTTCCATCATAACCTTCCCTCTTAACATATATAATTGATATGTGAAGTCTCGTATCATTTAAATAGTCCCCAATTAAATTTGATTTTTTTGACCGAAACTAGTGTATAACATACTATGATTTTTGACCGAAACTTGCATTTCGAAAGGATTCATAGAATATAATTTTCAATTGATTTTTTTGCATGGAATTCCTTCATAACCTTTCATCTTAACTTATATAAATGATATGTGAAGTCTTGTATCATTTCAAATAGTCCCCAATTAAATTTTATTTGTTTTACCGAAACTAGTATAAACTAGTGTATAGTATACTATGATTCTTGACCGAAACTTGGATTTCGAAAAGTGTCATCAAATCAAAATTTCAGATGATTTTTTTGCATGGACTTCAATCATAACCTTCCCTCTTAAGATATATAAATGATATGTGAAGTCTCGTATCATTTCAAATAATCCCCAATTAAATTTGATTTTTTTTACCGAAACTAGTGTATAATATACTTTGATTTTTGACCGAAATATGCATTTCGAAAAGTTTCATAGAATCTAATTTTTCAATAATTTTTTGCATGGACTTCCATCATAACCATCTCTCGTAAAATAAATAGATGATATGCGAAGTCTCGTATCATTTCAAACAGTCCCCGATTTAATTTGATTTTTTGACCGAAACTAGTAAATAATAACTATGATTAATTGACCTAAATTTTGATTTCGAAAAGTTTCATATAATCTAATTTTCAGATGATTTTTTTGTATGGTCTTCCATCATAACCTTCCCTCTTAACATATATAAATGATATGTGAAGTCTCGAATCATTTCAATAGTCCCCAATTAAATATGATTTTTTTGACCGAAACTAGTGTATAATATACTATGATTTTTGACCGAAACATCCATTTCGAAAAGTTTCATAGAATCTAATTTTCAGATGGTTTATTTGCATGGACTTCCATCATAACCTTCCCTCTTAACATATATAAATGATATGTGAAGTCTCACATCATTTAAAATAGTCCCCAATTAAATTTGAATTTTTTGACCGAAACTAGTGTATAATATATTATGATTTTTGACCGAAACTTGCATTTCGAAAAGTTTCATAGAATCTAATTTTTCGATGAGTTTTTGCATGGAATTAAATAATAACCCTCCCTCGTAAAATATATAAATGATATGTAAAGTCTCATATCATTTCGAACAGTCCCCGATTTAATTTTATTTTTTTGACCAAAACTAGTATATATAATACTATGATTAATTGACCTAAACTTTGATTTTGAAAAGTTTCATAGAATCTAATTTTCAGATGATTTTTTTGCATGGTCTTCCATCATAACCTTCCCTCTTAACATATATATATGATATGTGAAGTCTCGTATCATTTAAATAGTCCCCAATTAAATTTGATTTTTTTGACCGAAACTAGTGTATAATATACTATGATTTTTGACCGAAACTTGCATTTCGAAAGGATTCATAGAATATAATTTTCAAAAGATATTTTTGCATGGAATTCCTTCATAACCTTTCATATTAACATATATAAATGATATGTGAAGTCTTTTATCATTTCAAATAGTCCCCAATTAAATTTTATTTGTTTTACCGAAACTAGTATAAACTAGTGTATAGTATACTATGATTCTTGACCGAAACTTGGATTTCGAAAAGTGTCATCAAATCAAAATTTCAGATGATTTTCTTGCATGGACTTCCATCATAACCTTCCCTCTTAAGATATATAAATGATATGTGAAGTCTCGTATCATTTCAAATAATCCCCAATTAAATTTGTTTTTTTTACCGAAACTAGTGTATAATATACTTTGATTTTTGACCGAAATATGCATTTCGAAAAGTTTCATAGAATCTAATTTTTCAATAATTTTTTGCATGGACTTCCATCATAACCATCTCTCGTAAAATAAATAGATGATATGCGAAGTCTCGTATCATTTCAAACAGTCCCCGATTTAATTTTATTTTTTGACCGAAACTAGTAAATAATAACTATGATTAATTGACCTAAATTTTGATTTCGAAAAGTTTCATATAATCTAATTTTCAGATGATTTTTTTGTATGGTCTTCCATCATAACCTTCCCTCTTAACATATATAAATGATATGTGAAGTCTCGAATCATTTCAATAGTCCCCAATTAAATATGATTTTTTTGACCGAAACTAGTGTATAATATACTATGATTTTTGACCGAAACATCCATTTCGAAAAGTTTCATAGAATCTAATTTTCAGATGGTTTATTTGCATGGACTTCCATCATAACCTTCCCTCTTAACATATATAAATGATATGTGAAGTCTCACATCATTTAAAATAGTCCCCAATTAAATTTGAATTTTTTGACCGAAACTAGTGTATAATATATTATGATTTTTGACCGAAACTTGCATTTCGAAAAGTTTCATAGAATCTAATTTTTCGATGAGTTTTTGCATGGAATTAAATAATAACCCTCCCTCGTAAAATATATAAATGATATGTAAAGTCTCATATCATTTCGAACAGTCCCCGATTTAATTTTATTTTTTTGACCAAAACTAGTATATATAATACTATGATTAATTGACCAAAACTTTGATTTTGAAAAGTTTCATAGAATCTAATTTTCAGATGATTTTTTTGCATGGTCTTCCATCATAACCTTCCCTCTTAACATATATATATGATATGTGAAGTCTCGTATCATTTAAATAGTCCCCAATTAAATTTGATTTTTTTGACCGAAACTAGTGTATAATATACTATGATTTTTGACCGAAACTTGCATTTCGAAAGGATTCATAGAATATAATTTTCAAAAGATTTTTTTGCATGGAATTCCTTCATAACCTTTCATATTAACATATATAAATGATATGTGAAGTCTTTTATCATTTCAAATAGTCCCCAATTAAATTTTATTTGTTTTACCGAAACTAGTATAAACTAGTGTATAATATACTATGATTTTTGACCGAAACTTGGATTTCGAAAAGTGTCATCAAATATAATTTTCAGATGATTTTTTTGCATGGACTTCCATCATAACCTTCCCTCTTAATATATATAAATGACATGTGAAGTCTCGTATCATTTCAATAGTCCCCAATTAAATATGATTTTTTTGACCGAAACTAGTGTATAATATACTATGATTTTTGACCGAAACATCCATTTCGAAAAGTTTCATAGAATCTAATTTTCAGATGGTTTATTTGCATGGACTTCCATCATAACCTTCCCTCTTAACATATATAAATGATATGTGAAGTCTCACATCATTTAAAATAGTCCCCAATTAAATTTGAATTTTTTGACCGAAACTAGTGTATAATATATTATGATTTTTGACCGAAACTTGCATTTCGAAAAGTTTCATAGAATCTAATTTTTCGATGAGTTTTTGCATGGAATTAAATAATAACCCTCCCTCGTAAAATATATAAATGATATGTAAAGTCTCATATCATTTCGAACAGTCCCCGATTTAATTTTATTTTTTTGACCAAAACTAGTATATATAATACTATGATTAATTGACCTAAACTTTGATTTCGAAAAGTTTCATAGAATCTAATTTTCAGATGTTGTTTTTGCATGGTCTTCCATCATAACCTTCCCTCTTAACATATATAATTGATATGTGAAGTCTCGTATCATTTAAATAGTCCCCAATTAAATTTGATTTTTTTGACCGAAACTAGTGTATAACATACTATGATTTTTGACCGAAACTTGCATTTCGAAAGGATTCATAGAATATAATTTTCAAATGATTTTTTTGCATGGAATTCCTTCATAACCTTTCATCTTAACTTATATAAATGATATGTGAAGTCTTGTATCATTTCAAATAGTCCCCAATTAAATTTTATTTGTTTTACCGAAACTAGTATAAACTAGTGTATAGTATACTATGATTCTTGACCGAAACTTGGATTTCGAAAAGTGTCATCAAATCAAAATTTCAGATGATTTTTTTGCATGGACTTCCATCATAACCTTCCCTCTTAAGATATATAAATGATATGTGAAGTCTCGTATCATTTCAAATAATCCCCAATTAAATTTGATTTTTTTGACCGAAACTAGTGTATAATATACTTTGATTTTTGACCGAAATATGCATTTCGAAAAGTTTCATAGAATCTAATTTTTCAATAATTTTTTGCATGGACTTCCATCATAACCATCTCTCGTAAAATAAATAGATGATATGCGAAGTCTCGTATCATTTCAAACAGTCCCCGATTTAATTTTATTTTTTGACCAAAACTAGTAAATAATAACTATGATTAATTGACCTAAATTTTGATTTCGAAAAGTTTCATATAATCTAATTTTCAGATGATTTTTTTGCATGGTCTTCCATCATAACCTTCCCTCTTAACATATATAAATGATATGTGAAGTCTCGAATCATTTCAATAGTCCCCAATTAAATATGATTTTTTTGACCGAAACTAGTGTATAATATACTATGATTTTTGACCGAAACATCCATTTCGAAAAGTTTCATAGAATCTAATTTTCAGATGGTTTATTTGCATGGACTTCCATCATAACCTTCCCTCTTAACATATATAAATGATATGTGAAGTCTCACATCATTTAAAATAGTCCCCAATTAAATTTGAATTTTTTGACCGAAACTAGTGTATAATATATTATGATTTTTGACCGAAACTTGCATTTCGAAAAGTTTCATAGAATCTAATTTTTCGATGAGTTTTTGCATGGAATTAAATAATAACCCTCCCTCGTAAAATATATAAATGATATGTAAAGTCTCATATCATTTCGAACAGTCCCCGATTTAATTTTATTTTTTTGACCAAAACTAGTATATATAATACTATGATTAATTGACCTAAACTTTGATTTTGAAAAGTTTCATAGAATCTAATTTTCAGATGATTTTTTTGCATGGTCTTCCATCATAACCTTCCCTCTTAACATATATATATGATATGTGAAGTCTCGTATCATTTAAATAGTCCCCAATTAAATTTGATTTTTTTGACCGAAACTAGTGTATAATATACTATGATTTTTGACCGAAACATGCATTTCGAAAGGATTCATAGAATATAATTTTCAAAAGATTTTTTTGCATGGAATTCCTTCATAACCTTTCATATTAACATATATAAATGATATGTGAATTCTTTTATCATTTCAAATAGTCCCCAATTAAATTTTATTTGTTTTACCGAAACTAGTATAAACTAGTGTATAATATACTATGATTTTTGACCGAAACTTGGATTTCGAAAAGTGTCATCAAATATAATTTTCAGATGATTTTTTTGCATGGACTTCCATCATAACCTTCCCTCTTAATATATATAAATGACATGTGAAGTCTCGTATCATTTCAATAGTCCCCAATTAAATATGATTTTTTTGACCGAAACTAGTGTATAATATACTATGATTTTTGATCGAAACATCCATTTCGAAAAGTTTCATAGAATCTAATTTTCAGATGGTTTATTTGCATGGACTTCCATCATAACCTTCCCTCTTAACATATATAAATGATATGTGAAGTCTCACATCATTTAAAATAGTCCCCAATTAAATTTGAATTTTTTGACCGAAACTAGTGTATAATATATTATGATTTTTGACCGAAACTTGCATTTCGAAAAGTTTCATAGAATCTAATTTTTCGATGAGTTTTTGCATGGAATTAAATAATAACCCTCCCTCGTAAAATATATAAATGATATGTAAAGTCTCATATCATTTCGAACAGTCCCCGATTTAATTTTATTTTTTTGACCAAAACTAGTATATATAATACTATGATTAATTGACCTAAACTTTGATTTCGAAAAGTTTCATAGAATCTAATTTTCAGATGTTTTTTTTGCATGGTCTTCCATCATAACCTTCCCTCTTAACATATATAATTGATATGTGAAGTCTCGTATCATTTAAATAGTCCCCAATTAAATTTGATTTTTTTGACCGAAACTAGTGTATAACATACTATGATTTTTGACCGAAACTTGCATTTCGAAAGGATTCATAGAATATAATTTTCAAATGATTTTTTTGCATGGAATTCCTTCATAACCTTTCATCTTAACTTATATAAATGATATGTGAAGTCTTGTATCATTTCAAATAGTCCCCAATTAAATTTTATTTGTTTTACCGAAACTAGTATAAACTAGTTTATAGTATACTATGATTCTTGACCGAAACTTGGATTTCGAAAAGTGTCATCAAATCAAAATTTCAGATGATTTTTTTGCATGGACTTCCATCATAACCTTCCCTCTTAAGATATATAAATGATATGTGAAGTCTCGTATCATTTCAAATAATCCCCAATTAAATTTGATTTTTTTGACCGAAGCTAGTGTATAATATACTTTGATTTTTGACCGAAATATGCATTTCGAAAAGTTTCATAGAATCTAATTTTTCAATAATTTTTTGCATGGACTTCCATCATAACCATCTCTCGTAAAATAAATAGATGATATGCGAAGTCTCGTATCATTTCAAACAGTCCCCGATTTAATTTGATTTTTTGACCGAAACTAGTAAATAATAACTATGATTAATTGACCTAAATTTTGATTTCGAAAAGTTTCATATAATCTAATTTTCAGATGATTTTTTTGTATGGTCTTCCATCATAACCTTCCCTCTTAACATATATAAATGATATGTGAAGTCTCGAATCATTTCAATAGTCCCCAATTAAATATGATTTTTTTGACCGAAACTAGTGTATAATATACTATGATTTTTGACCGAAACATCCATTTCGAAAAGTTTCATAGAATCTAATTTTCAGATGGTTTATTTGCATGGACTTCCATCATAACCTTCCCTCTTAACATATATAAATGATATGTGAAGTCTCACATCATTTAAAATAGTCCCCAATTAAATTTGAATTTTTTGACCGAAACTAGTGTATAATATATTATGATTTTTGACCGAAACTTGCATTTCGAAAAGTTTCATAGAATCTAATTTTTCGATGAGTTTTTGCATGGAATTAAATAATAACCCTCCCTCGTAAAATATATAAATGATATGTAAAGTCTCATATCATTTCGAACAGTCCCCGATTTAATTTTATTTTTTTGACCAAAACTAGTATATATAATACTATGATTAATTGACCTAAACTTTGATTTTGAAAAGTTTCATAGAATCTAATTTTCAGATGATTTTTTTGCATGGTCTTCCATCATAACCTTCCCTCTTAACATATATATATGATATGTGAAGTCTCGTATCATTTAAATAGTCCCCAATTAAATTTGATTTTTTTGACCGAAACTAGTGTATAATATACTATGATTTTTGACCGAAACATGCATTTCGAAAGGATTCATAGAATATAATTTTCAAAAGATTTTTTTGCATGGAATTCCTTCATAACCTTTCATATTAACATATATAAATGATATGTGAAGTCTTTTATCATTTCAAATAGTCCCCAATTAAATTTTATTTGTTTTACCGAAACTAGTATAAACTAGTGTATAATATACTATGATTTTTGACCGAAACTTGGATTTCGAAAAGTGTCATCAAATATAATTTTCAGATGATTTTTTTGCATGGACTTCCATCATAACCTTACCTCTTAATATATATAAATGACATGTGAAGTCTCGTATCATTTCAATAGTCCCCAATTAAATATGATTTTTTTGACCGAAACTAGTGTATAATATACTATGATTTTTGACCGAAACATCCATTTCGAAAAGTTTCATAGAATCTAATTTTCAGATGGTTTATTTGCATGGACTTCCATCATAACCTTCCCTCTTAACATATATAAATGATATGTGAAGTCTCACATCATTTAAAATAGTCCCCAATTAAATTTGAATTTTTTGACCGAAACTAGTGTATAATATATTATGATTTTTGACCGAAACTTGCATTTCGAAAAGTTTCATAGAATCTAATTTTTCGATGAGTTTTTGCATGGAATTAAATAATAATCCTCCCTCGTAAAATATATAAATGATATGTAAAGTCTCATATCATTTCGAACAGTCCCCGATTTAATTTTATTTTTTTGACCAAAACTAGTATATAAAATACTATGATTAATTGACCTAAACTTTGATTTTGAAAAGTTTCATAGAATCTAATTTTCAGATGATTTTTTTGCATGGTCTTCCATCATAACCTTCCCTCTTAACATATATATATGATATGTGAAGTCTCGTATCATTTAAATAGTCCCCAATTAAATTTGATTTTTTTGACCGAAACTAGTGTATAATATACTATGATTTTTGACCGAAACTTGCATTTCGAAAGGATTCATAGAATATAATTTTCAAATGATTTTTTTGCATGGAATTCCTTCATAACCTTTCATCTTAACTTATATAAATGATATGTGAAGTCTTGTATCATTTCAAATAGTCCCCAATTAAATTTTATTTGTTTTACCGAAACTAGTATAAACTAGTGTATAGTATACTATGATTCTTGACCGAAACTTGGATTTCGAAAAGTGTCATCAAATCAAAATTTCAGATGATTTTTTTGCATGGACTTCCATCATAACCTTCCCTCTTAAGATATATAAATGATATGTGAAGTCTCGTATCATTTCAAATAATCCCCAATTAAATTTGATTTTTTTGACCGAAACTAGTGTATAATATACTTTGATTTTTGACCGAAATATGCATTTCGAAAAGTTTCATAGAATCTAATTTTTCAATAATTTTTTGCATGGACTTCCATCATAACCATCTCTCGTAAAATAAATAGATGATATGCGAAGTCTCGTATCATTTCAAACAGTCCCCGATTTAATTTGATTTTTTGACCGAAACTAGTAAATAATAACTATGATTAATTGACCTAAATTTTGATTTCGAAAAGTTTCATATAATCTAATTTTCAGATGATTTTTTTGCATGGTCTTCCATCATAACCTTCCCTCTTAACATATATAAATGATATGTGAAGTCTCGAATCATTTCAATAGTCCCCAATTAAATATGATTTTTTTTACCGAAACTAGTGTATAATGTACTATGATTTTTGACCGAAACATCCATTTCGAAAAGTTTCATAGAATCTAATTTTCAGATGGTTTATTTGCATGGACTTCCATCATAACCTTCCCTCTTAACATATATAAATGATATGTGAAGTCTCACATCATTTAAAATAGTCCCCAATTAAATTTGAATTTTTTGACCGAAACTAGTGTATAATATATTTTGATTTTTGACCGAAACTTGCATTTCGAAAAGTTTCATAGAATCTAATTTTTCGATGAGTTTATGCATGGAATTAAATAATAACCCTCCCTCGTAAAATATATAAATGATATGTAAAGTCTCATATCATTTCGAACAGTCCCCGATTTAATTTTATTTTTTTGACCAAAACTAGTATATATAATACTATGATTAATTGACCTAAACTTTGATTTTGAAAAGTTTCATAGAATCTAATTTTCAGATGATTTTTTTGCATGGTCTTCCATCATAACCTTCCCTCTTAACATATATATATGATATGTGAAGTCTCGTATCATTTAAATAGTCCCCAATTAAATTTGATTTTTTTGACCGAAACTAGTGTATAACATACTATGATTTTTGACCGAAACTTGCATTTCGAAAGGATTCATAGAATATAATTTTCAAATGATTTTTTTGCATGGAATTCCTTCATAACCTTTCATCTTAACTTATATAAATGATATGTGAAGTCTTGTATCATTTCAAATAGTCCCCAATTAAATTTTATTTGTTTTACCGAAACTAGTATAAACTAGTGTATAGTATACTATGATTCTTGACCGAAACTTGGATTTCGAAAAGTGTCATCAAATCAAAATTTCAGATGATTTTTTTGCATGGACTTCCATCATAACCTTCCCTCTTAAGATATATAAATGATATGTGAAGTCTCGTATCATTTCAAATAATCCCCAATTAAATTTGATTTTTTTGACCGAAACTAGTGTATAATATACTTTGATTTTTGACCGAAATATGCATTTCGAAAAGTTTCATAGAATCTAATTTTTCAATAATTTTTTGCATGGACTTCCATCATAACCATCTCTCGTAAAATAAATAGATGATATGCGAAGTCTCGTATCATTTCAAACAGTCCCCGATTTAATTTGATTTTTTGACCGAAACTAGTAAATAATAACTATGATTAATTGACCTAAATTTTGATTTCGAAAAGTTTCATATAATCTAATTTTCAGATGATTTTTTTGCATGGTCTTCCATCATAACCTTCCCTCTTAACATATATAAATGATATGTGAAGTCTCGAATCATTTCAATAGTCCCCAATTAAATATGATTTTTTTGACCGAAACTAGTGTATAATGTACTATGATTTTTGACCGAAACATCCATTTCGAAAAGTTTCATAGAATCTAATTTTCAGATGGTTTATTTGCATGGACTTCCATCATAACCTTCCCTCTTAACATATATAAATGATATGTGAAGTCTCACATCATTTAAAATAGTCCCCAATTAAATTTGAATTTTTTGACCGAAACTAGTGTATAATATATTATGATTTTTGACCGAAACTTGCATTTCGAAAAGTTTCATAGAATCTAATTTTTCGATGAGTTTATGCATGGAATTAAATAATAACCCTCCCTCGTAAAATATATAAATGATATGTAAAGTCTCATATCATTTCGAACAGTCCCCGATTTAATTTTATTTTTTTGACCAAAACTAGTATATATAATACTATGATTAATTGACCTAAACTTTGATTTTGAAAAGTTTCATAGAATCTAATTTTCAGATGATTTTTTTGCATGGTCTTCCATCATAACCTTCCCTCTTAACATATATATATGATATGTGAAGTCTCGTATCATTTAAATAGTCCCCAATTAAATTTGATTTTTTTGACCGAAACTAGTGTATAATATACTATGATTTTTGACCGAAACTTGCATTTCGAAAGGATTCATAGAATATAATTTTCAAATGATTTTTTTGCATGGAATTCCTTCATAACCTTTCATCTTAACTTATATAAATGATATGTGAAGTCTTGTATCATTTCAAATAGTCCCCAATTAAATTTTATTTGTTTTACCGAAACTAGTATAAACTAGTGTATAGTATACTATGATTCTTGACCGAAACTTGGATTTCGAAAAGTGTCATCAAATCAAAATTTCAGATGATTTTTTTGCATGGACTTCCATCATAACCTTCCCTCTTAAGATATATAAATGATATGTGAAGTCTCGTATCATTTCAAATAATCCCCAATTAAATTTGATTTTTTTGACCGAAACTAGTGTATAATATACTTTGATTTTTGACCGAAATATGCATTTCGAAAAGTTTCATAGAATCTAATTTTTCAATAATTTTTTGCATGGACTTCCATCATAACCATCTCTCGTAAAATAAATAGATGATATGCGAAGTCTCGTATCATTTCAAACAGTCCCCTATTTAATTTGATTTTTTGACCGAAACTAGTAAATAATAACTATGATTAATTGACCTAAATTTTGATTTCGAAAAGTTTCATATAATCTAATTTTCAGATGATTTTTTTGCATGGTCTTCCATCATAACCTTCCCTCTTAACATATATAAATGATATGTGAAGTCTCGAATCATTTCAATAGTCCCCAATTAAATATGATTTTTTTGACCGAAACTAGTGTATAATGTACTATGATTTTTGACCGAAACATCCATTTCGAAAAGTTTCATAGAATCTAATTTTCAGATGGTTTATTTGCATGGACTTCCATCATAACCTTCCCTCTTAACATATATAAATGATATGTGAAGTCTCACATCATTTAAAATAGTCCCCAATTAAATTTGAATTTTTTGACCGAAACTAGTGTATAATATATTATGATTTTTGACCGAAACTTGCATTTCGAAAAGTTTCATAGAATCTAATTTTTCGATGAGTTTTTGCATGGAATTAAATAATAACCCTCCCTCGTAAAATATATAAATGATATGTAAAGTCTCATATCATTTCGAACAGTCCCCGATTTAATTTTATTTTTTTGACCAAAACTAGTATATATAATACTATGATTAATTGACCTAAACTTTGATTTTGAAAAGTTTCATAGAATCTAATTTTCAGATGATTTTTTTGCATGGTCTTCCATCATAACCTTCCCTCTTAACATATATATATGATATGTGAAGTCTCGTATCATTTAAATAGTCCCCAATTAAATTTGATTTTTTTGACCGAAACTAGTGTATAATATACTATGATTTTTGACCGAAACTTGCATTTCGAAAGGATTCATAGAATATAATTTTCAAAAGATTTTTTTGCATGGAATTCCTTCATAACCTTTCATATTAACATATATAAATGATATGTGAAGTCTTTTATCATTTCAAATAGTCCCCAATTAAATTTTATTTGTTTTACCGAAACTAGTATAAACTAGTGTATAATATACTATGATTTTTGACCGAAACTTGGATTTCGAAAAGTGTCATCAAATATAATTTTCAGATGATTTTTTTGCATGGACTTCCATCATAACCTTCCCTCTTAATATATATAAATGACATGTGAAGTCTCGTATCATTTCAATAGTCCCCAATTAAATATGATTTTTTTGACCGAAACTAGTGTATAATATACTATGATTTTGACCGAAACATCCATTTCGAAAAGTTTCATAGAATCTAATTTTCAGATGGTTTATTTGCATGGACTTCCATCATAACCTTCCCTCTTAACATATATAAATGATATGTGAAGTCTCACATCATTTAAAATAGTCCCCAATTAAATTTGAATTTTTTGACCGAAACTAGTGTATAATATATTATGATTTTTGACCGAAACTTGCATTTCGAAAAGTTTCATAGAATCTAATTTTTCGATGAGTTTTTGCATGGAATTAAATAATAACCCTCCCTCGTAAAATATATAAATGATATGTAAAGTCTCATATCATTTCGAACAGTCCCCGATTTAATTTTATTTTTTTGACCAAAACTAGTATATATAATACTATGATTAATTGACCTAAACTTTGATTTCGAAAAGTTTCATAGAATCTAATTTTCAGATGATTTTTTTGCATGGTCTTCCATCATAACCTTCCCTCTTAACATATATAATTGATATGTGAAGTCTCGTATCATTTAAATAGTCCCCAATTAAATTTGATTTTTTTGACCGAAACTAGTGTATAACATACTATGATTTTTGACCGAAACTTGCATTTCGAAAGGATTCATAGAATATAATTTTCAAATGATTTTTTTGCATGGAATTCCTTCATAACCTTTCATCTTAACTTATATAAATGATATGTGAAGTCTTGTATCATTTCAAATAGTCCCCAATTAAATTTTATTTGTTTTACCGAAACTAGTATAAACTAGTGTATAGTATACTATGATTCTTGACCGAAACTTGGATTTCGAAAAGTGTCATCAAATCAAAATTTCAGATGATTTTTTTGCATGGACTTCCATCATAACCTTCCCTCTTAAGATATATAAATGATATGTGAAGTCTCGTATCATTTCAAATAATCCCCAATTAAATTTGATTTTTTTGACCGAAACTAGTGTATAATATACTTTGATTTTTGACCGAAATATGCATTTCGAAAAGTTTCATAGAATCTAATTTTTCAATAATTTTTTGCATGGACTTCCATCATAACCATCTCTCGTAAAATAAATAGATGATATGCGAAGTCTCGTATCATTTCAAACAGTCCCCGATTTAATTTGATTTTTTGACCGAAACTAGTAAATAATAACTATGATTAATTGACCTAAATTTTGATTTCGAAAAGTTTCATATAATCTAATTTTCAGATGATTTTTTTGCATGGTCTTCCATCATAACCTTCCCTCTTAACATATATAAATGATATGTGAAGTCTCGAATCATTTCAATAGTCCCCAATTAAATATGATTTTTTTGACCGAAACTAGTGTATAATGTACTATGATTTTTGACCGAAACATCCATTTCGAAAAGTTTCATAGAATCTAATTTTCAGATGGTTTATTTGCATGGACTTCCATCATAACCTTCCCTCTTAACATATATAAATGATATGTGAAGTCTCACATCATTTAAAATAGTCCCCAATTAAATTTGAATTTTTTGACCGAAACTAGTGTATAATATATTATGATTTTTGACCGAAACTTGCATTTCGAAAAGTTTCATAGAATCTAATTTTTCGATGAGTTTTTGCATGGAATTAAATAATAACCCTCCCTCGTAAAATATATAAATGATATGTAATGTCTCATATCATTTCGAATAGTCCCCGATTTAATTTTATTTTTTTGACCAAAACTAGTATATATAATACTATGATTAATTGACCTAAACTTTGATTTTGAAAAGTTTCATAGAATCTAATTTTCAGATGATTTTTTTGCATGGTCTTCCATTATAACCTTCCCTCTTAACATATATATATGATATGTGAAGTCTCGTATCATTTAAATAGTCCCCAATTAAATTTGATTTTTTTGACCGAAACTAGTGTATAATATACTATGATTTTTGACCGAAACTTGCATTTCGAAAGGATTCATAGAATATAATTTTCAAAAGATTTTTTTGCATGGAATTCCTTCATAACCTTTCATATTAACATATATAAATGATATGTGAAGTCTTTTATCATTTCAAATAGTCCCCAATTAAATTTTATTTGTTTTACCGAAACTAGTATAAACTAGTGTATAATATACTATGATTTTTGACCGAAACTTGGATTTCGAAAAGTGTCATCAAATATAATTTTCAGATGATTTTTTTGCATGGACTTCCATCATAACCTTCCCTCTTAATATATATAAATGACATGTGAAGTCTCGTATCATTTCAATAGTCCCCAATTAAATATGATTTTTTTGACCGAAACTAGTGTATAATATACTATGATTTTTGACCGAAACATCCATTTCGAAAAGTTTCATAGAATCTAATTTTCAGATGGTTTATTTGCATGGACTTCCATCATCACCTTCCCTCTTAACATATATAAATGATATGTGAAGTCTCACATCATTTAAAATAGTCCCCAATTAAATTTGAATTTTTTGACCGAAACTAGTGTATAATATATTATGATTTTTGACCGAAACTTGCATTTCGAAAAGTTTCATAGAATCTAATTTTTCGATGAGTTTTTGCATGGAATTAAATAATAACCCTCCCTCGTAAAATATATAAATGATATGTAAAGTCTCATATCATTTCGAACAGTCCCCGATTTAATTTTATTTTTTTGACCAAAACTAATATATATAATACTATGATTAATTGACCTAAACTTTGATTTCGAAAAGTTTCATAGAATCTAATTTTCAGATGTTTTTTTTGCATGGTCTTCCATCATAACCTTCCCTCTTAACATATATAATTGATATGTGAAGTCTCGTATCATTTAAATAGTCCCCAATTAAATTTGATTTTTTTGACCGAAACTAGTGTATAACATACTATGATTTTTGACCGAAACTTGCATTTCGAAAGGATTCATAGAATATAATTTTCAAATGATTTTTTTGCATGGAATTCCTTCATAACCTTTCATCTTAACTTATATAAATGATATGTGAAGTCTTGTATCATTTCAAATAGTCCCCAATTAAATTTTATTTGTTTTACCGAAACTAGTATAAACTAGTGTATAGTATACTATGATTCTTGACCGAAACTTGGATTTCGAAAAGTGTCATCAAATCAAAATTTCAGATGATTTTTTTGCATGGACTTCCATCATAACCTTCCCTCTTAAGATATATAAATGATATGTGAAGTCTCGTATCATTTCAAATAATCCCCAATTAAATTTGATTTTTTTGACCGAAACTAGTGTATAATATACTTTGATTTTTGACCGAAATATGCATTTCGAAAAGTTTCATAGAATCTAATTTTTCAATAATTTTTTGCATGGACTTCCATCATAACCATCTCTCGTAAAATAAATAGATGATATGCGAAGTCTCGTATCATTTCAAACAGTCCCCGATTTAATTTGATTTTTTGACCGAAACTAGTAAATAATAACTATGATTAATTGACCTAAATTTTGATTTCGAAAAGTTTCATATAATCTAATTTTCAGATGATTTTTTTGCATGGTCTTCCATCATAACCTTCCCTCTTAACATATATAAATGACATGTGAAGTCTCGAATCATTTCAATAGTCCCCAATTAAATATGATTTTTTTGACCGAAACTAGTGTATAATATACTATGATTTTTGACCGAAACATCCATTTCGAAAAGTTTCATAGAATCTAATTTTCAGATGGTTTATTTGCATGGACTTCCATCATCACCTTCCCTCTTAACATATATAAATGATATGTGAAGTCTCACATCATTTAAAATAGTCCCCAATAAATTTGAATTTTTTGACCGAAACTAGTGTATAATATATTATGATTTTTGACCGAAACTTGCATTTCGAAAAGTTTCATAGAATCTAATTTTTCGATGAGTTTTTGCATGGAATTAAATAATAACCCTCCCTCGTAAAATATATAAATGATATGTAAAGTCTCATATCATTTCGAACAGTCCCCGATTTAATTTTATTTTTTTGACCAAAACTAGTATATATAATACTATGATTAATTGACCTAAACTTTGATTTCGAAAAGTTTCATAGAATCTAATTTTCAGATGATTTTTTTGCATGGTCTTCCATCATAACCTTCCCTCTTAACATATATAATTGATATGTGAAGTCTCGTATCATTTAAATAGTCCCCAATTAAATTTGATTTTTTTGACCGAAACTAGTGTATAACATACTATGATTTTTGACCGAAACTTGCATTTCGAAAGGATTCATAGAATATAATTTTCAAATGATTTTTTTGCATGGAATTCCTTCATAACCTTTCATCTTAACTTATATAAATGATATGTGAAGTCTTGTATCATTTCAAATAGTCCCCAATTAAATTTTATTTGTTTTACCGAAACTAGTATAAACTAGTGTATAGTATACTATGATTCTTGACCGAAACTTGGATTTCGAAAAGTGTCATCAAATCAAAATTTCAGATGATTTTTTTGCATGGACTTCCATCATAACCTTCCCTCTTAAGATATATAAATGATATGTGAAGTCTCGTATCATTTCAAATAATCCCCAATTAAATTTGATTTTTTTGACCGAAACTAGTGTATAATATACTTTGATTTTTGACCGAAATATGCATTTCGAAAAGTTTCATAGAATCTAATTTTTCAATAATTTTTTGCATGGACTTCCATCATAACCATCTCTCGTAAAATAAATAGATGATATGCGAAGTCTCGTATCATTTCAAACAGTCCCCGATTTAATTTGATTTTTTGACCGAAACTAGTAAATAATAACTATGATTAATTGACCTAAATTTTGATTTCGAAAAGTTTCATATAATCTAATTTTCAGATGATTTTTTTGCATGGTCTTCCATCATAACCTTCCCTCTTAACATATATAAATGATATGTGAAGTCTCGAATCATTTCAATAGTCCCCAATTAAATATGATTTTTTTGACCGAAACTAGTGTATAATATACTATGATTTTTGACCGAAACATCCATTTCGAAAAGTTTCATAGAATCTAATTTTCAGATGGTTTATTTGCATGGACTTCCATCATAACCTTCCCTCTTAACATATATAAATGATATGTGAAGTCTCACATCATTTAAAATAGTCCCCAATAAATTTGAATTTTTTGACCGAAACTAGTGTATAATATATTATGATTTTTGACCGAAACTTGCATTTCGAAAAGTTTCATAGAATCTAATTTTTCGATGAGTTTTTGCATGGAATTAAATAATAACCCTCCCTCGTAAAATATATAAATGATATGTAAAGTCTCATATCATTTCGAACAGTCCCCGATTTAATTTTATTTTTTTGACCAAAACTAGTATATATAATACTATGATTAATTGACCTAAACTTTGATTTCGAAAAGTTTCATAGAATCTAATTTTCAGATGATTTTTTTGCATGGTCTTCCATCATAACCTTCCCTCTTAACATATATAATTGATATGTGAAGTCTCGTATCATTTAAATAGTCCCCAATTAAATTTGATTTTTTTGACCGAAACTAGTGTATAACATACTATGATTTTTGACCGAAACTTGCATTTCGAAAGGATTCATAGAATATAATTTTCAAATGATTTTTTTGCATGGAATTCCTTCATAACCTTTCATCTTAACTTATATAAATGATATGTGAAGTCTTGTATCATTTCAAATAGTCCCCAATTAAATTTTATTTGTTTTACCGAAACTAGTATAAACTAGTGTATAGTATACTATGATTCTTGACCGAAACTTGGATTTCGAAAAGTGTCATCAAATCAAAATTTCAGATGATTTTTTTGCATGGACTTCCATCATAACCTTCCCTCTTAAGATATATAAATGATATGTGAAGTCTCGTATCATTTCAAATAATCCCCAATTAAATTTGATTTTTTTGACCGAAACTAGTGTATAATATACTTTGATTTTTGACCGAAATATGCATTTCGAAAAGTTTCATAGAATCTAATTTTTCAATAATTTTTTGCATGGACTTCCATCATAACCATCTCTCGTAAAATAAATAGATGATATGCGAAGTCTCGTATCATTTCAAACAGTCCCCGATTTAATTTGATTTTTTGACCGAAACTAGTAAATAATAACTATGATTAATTGACCTAAATTTTGATTTCGAAAAGTTTCATATAATCTAATTTTCAGATGATTTTTTTGCATGGTCTTCCATCATAACCTTCCCTCTTAACATATATAAATGATATGTGAAGTCTCGAATCATTTCAATAGTCCCCAATTAAATATGATTTTTTTGACCGAAACTAGTGTATAATATACTATGATTTTTGACCGAAACATCCATTTCGAAAAGTTTCATAGAATCTAATTTTCAGATGGTTTATTTGCATGGACTTCCATCATAACCTTCCCTCTTAACATATATAAATGATATGTGAAGTCTCACATCATTTAAAATAGTCCCCAATAAATTTGAATTTTTTGACCGAAACTAGTGTATAATATATTATGATTTTTGACCGAAACTTGCATTTCGAAAAGTTTCATAGAATCTAATTTTTCGATGAGTTTTTGCATGGAATTAAATAATAACCCTCCCTCGTAAAATATATAAATGATATGTAAAGTCTCATATCATTTCGAACAGTCCCCGATTTAATTTTATTTTTTTGACCAAAACTAGTATATATAATACTATGATTAATTGACCTAAACTTTGATTTTGAAAAGTTTCATAGAATCTAATTTTCAGATGATTTTTTTGCATGGTCTTCCATCATAACCTTCCCTCTTAACATATATATATGATATGTGAAGTCTCGTATCATTTAAATAGTCCCCAATTAAATTTGATTTTTTTGACCGAAACTAGTGTATAATATACTATGATTTTTGACCGAAACTTGCATTTCGAAAGGATTCATAGAATATAATTTTCAAAAGATTTTTTTGCATGGAATTCCTTCATAACCTTTCATATTAACATATATAAATGATATGTGAAGTCTTTTATCATTTCAAATAGTCCCCAATTAAATTTTATTTGTTTTACCGAAACTAGTATAAACTAGTGTATAATATACTATGATTTTTGACCGAAACTTGGATTTCGAAAAGTGTCATCAAATATAATTTTCAGATGATTTTTTTGCATGGACTTCCATCATAACCTTCCCTCTTAATATATATAAATGACATGTGAAGTCTCGTATCATTTCAATAGTCCCCAATTAAATATGATTTTTTTGACCGAAACTAGTGTATAATATACTATGATTTTTGACCGAAACATCCATTTCGAAAAGTTTCATAGAATCTAATTTTCAGATGGTTTATTTGCATGGACTTCCATCATAACCTTCCCTCTTAACATATATAAATGATATGTGAAGTCTCACATCATTTAAAATAGTCCCCAATTAAATTTGAATTTTTTGACCGAAACTAGTGTATAATATATTATGATTTTTGACCGAAACTTGCATTTCGAAAAGTTTCATAGAATCTAATTTTTCGATGAGTTTTTGCATGGAATTAAATAATAACCCTCCCTCGTAAAATATATAAATGATATGTAAAGTCTCATATCATTTCGAACAGTCCCCGATTTAATTTTATTTTATTGACCAAAACTAGTATATATAATACTATGATTAATTGACCTAAACTTTGATTTCGAAAAGTTTCATAGAATCTAATTTTCAGATGTTTTTTTTGCATGGTCTTCCATCATAACCTTCCCTCTTAACATATATAATTGATATGTGAAGTCTCGTATCATTTAAATAGTCCCCAATTAAATTTGATTTTTTTGACCGAAACTAGTGTATAACATACTATGATTTTTGACCGAAACTTGCATTTCGAAAGGATTCATAGAATATAATTTTCAAATGATTTTTTTGCATGGAATTCCTTCATAACCTTTCATCTTAACTTATATAAATGATATGTGAAGTCTTGTATCATTTCAAATAGTCCCCAATTAAATTTTATTTGTTTTACCGAAACTAGTATAAACTAGTGTATAGTATACTATGATTCTTGACCGAAACTTGGATTTCGAAAAGTGTCATCAAATCAAAATTTCAGATGATTTTTTTGCATGGACTTCCATCATAACCTTCCCTCTTAAGATATATAAATGATATGTGAAGTCTCGTATCATTTCAAATAATCCCCAATTAAATTTGATTTTTTTGACCGAAACTAGTGTATAATATACTTTGATTTTTGACCGAAATATGCATTTCGAAAAGTTTCATAGAATCTAATTTTTCAATAATTTTTTGCATGGACTTCCATCATAACCATCTCTCGTAAAATAAATAGATGATATGCGAAGTCTCGTATCATTTCAAACAGTCCCCGATTTAATTTGATTTTTTGACCGAAACTAGTAAATAATAACTATGATTAATTGACCTAAATTTTGATTTCGAAAAGTTTCATATAATCTAATTTTCAGATGATTTTTTTGCATGGTCTTCCATCATAACCTTCCCTCTTAACATATATATATGATATGTGAAGTCTCGTATCATTTAAATAGTCCGCAATTAAATTTTATTTTTTTGACCGAAACTAGTGTATAATATACTATGATTTTTGACCGAAACTTGCATTTCGAAAGGATTCATAGAATATAATTTTCAAAAGATTTTTTTGCATGGAATTCCTTCATAACCTTTCATATTAACATATATAAATGATATGTGAAGTCTTTTATCATTTCAAATAGTCCCCAATTAAATTTTATTTGTTTTACCGAAACTAGTATAAACTAGTGTATAATATACTATGATTTTTGACCGAAACTTGGATTTCGAAAAGTGTCATCAAATATAATTTTCAGATGATTTTTTTGCATGGACTTCCATCATAACCTTCCCTCTTAATATATATAAATGACATGTGAAGTCTCGTATCATTTCAATAGTCCCCAATTAAATATGATTTTTTTGACCGAAACTAGTGTATAATATACTATGATTTTTGACCGAAACATCCATTTCGAAAAGTTTCATAGAATCTAATTTTCAGATGGTTTATTTGCATGGACTTCCATCATAACCTTCCCTCTTAACATATATAAATGATATGTGAAGTCTCACATCATTTAAAATAGTCCCCAATTAAATTTGAATTTTTTGACCGAAACTAGTGTATAATATATTATGATTTTTGACCGAAACTTGCATTTCGAAAAGTTTCATAGAATCTAATTTTTCGATGAGTTTTTGCATGGAATTAAATAATAACCCTCCCTCGTAAAATATATAAATGATATGTAAAGTCTCATATCATTTCGAACAGTCCCCGATTTAATTTTATTTTTTTGACCAAAACTAGTATATATAATACTATGATTAATTGACCTAAACTTTGATTTCGAAAAGTTTCATAGAATCTAATTTTCAGATGTTTTTTTTGCATGGTCTTCCATCATAACCTTCCCTCTTAACATATATAATTGATATGTGAAGTCTCGTATCATTTAAATAGTCCCCAATTAAATTTGATTTTTTTGACCGAAACTAGTGTATAACATACTATGATTTTTGACCGAAACTTGCATTTCGAAAGGATTCATAGAATATAATTTTCAAATGATTTTTTTGCATGGAATTCCTTCATAACCTTTCATCTTAACTTATATAAATGATATGTGAAGTCTTGTATCATTTCAAATAGTCCCCAATTAAATTTTATTTGTTTTACCGAAACTAGTATAAACTAGTGTATAGTATACTATGATTCTTGACCGAAACTTGGATTTCGAAAAGTGTCATCAAATCAAAATTTCAGATGATTTTTTTGCATGGACTTCCATCATAACCTTCCCTCTTAAGATATATAAATGATATGTGAAGTCTCGTATCATTTCAAATAATCCCCAATTAAATTTGATTTTTTTGACCGAAACTAGTGTATAATATACTTTGATTTTTGACCGAAATATGCATTTCGAAAAGTTTCATAGAATCTAATTTTTCAATAATTTTTTGCATGGACTTCCATCATAACCATCTCTCGTAAAATAAATAGATGATATGCGAAGTCTCATATCATTTCAAACAGTCCCCGATTTAATTTGATTTTTTGACCGAAACTAGTAAATAATAACTATGATTAATTGACCTAAATTTTGATTTCGAAAAGTTTCATATAATCTAATTTTCAGATGATTTTTTTGCATGGTCTTCCATCATAACCTTCCCTCTTAACATATATAAATGATATGTGAAGTCTCGAATCATTTCAATAGTCCCCAATTAAATATGATTTTTTTGACCGAAACTAGTGTATAATATACTATGATTTTTGACCGAAACATCCATTTCGAAAAGTTTCATAGAATCTAATTTTCAGATGGTTTATTTGCATGGACTTCCATCATAACCTTCCTTCTTAACATATATAAATGATATGTGAAGTCTCACATCATTTAAAATAGTCCCCAATTAAATTTGAATTTTTTGACCGAAACTAGTGTATAATATATTATGATTTTTGACCGAAACTTGCATTTCGAAAAGTTTCATAGAATCTAATTTTTCGATGAGTTTTTGCATGGAATTAAATAATAACCCTCCCTCGTAAAATATATAAATGATATGTAAAGTCTCATATCATTTCGAACAGTCCCCGATTTAATTTTATTTTTTTGACCAAAACTAGTATATATAATACTATGATTAATTGACCTAAACTTTGATTTTGAAAAGTTTCATAGAATCTAATTTTCAGATGATTTTTTTGCATGGTCTTCCATCATAACCTTCCCTCTTAACATATATATATGATATGTGAAGTCTCGTATCATTTAAATAGTCCCCAATTAAATTTGATTTTTTTGACCGAAACTAGTGTATAATATACTATGATTTTTGACCGAAACTTGCATTTCGAAAGAATTCATAGAATATAATTTTCAAAAGATTTTTTTGCATGGAATTCCTTCATAACCTTTCATATTAACATATATAAATGATATGTGAAGTCTTTTATCATTTCAAATAGTCCCCAATTAAATTTTATTTGTTTTACCGAAACTAGTATAAACTAGTGTATAATATACTATGATTTTTGACCGAAACTTGGATTTCGAAAAGTGTCATCAAATATAATTTTCAGATGATTTTTTTGCATGGACTTCCATCATAACCTTCCCTCTTAATATATATAAATGACATGTGAAGTCTCGTATCATTTCAATAGTCCCCAATTAAATATGATTTTTTTGACCGAAACTAGTGTATAATATACTATGATTTTTGACCGAAACATCCATTTCGAAAAGTTTCATAGAATCTAATTTTCAGATGGTTTATTTGCATGGACTTCCATCATAACCTTCCCTCTTAACATATATAAATGATATGTGAAGTCTCACATCATTTAAAATAGTCCCCAATTAAATTTGAATTTTTTGACCGAAACTAGTGTATAATATATTATGATTTTTGACCGAATCTTGCATTTCGAAAAGATTCATAGAATCTAATTTTTCGATGAGTTTTTGCATGGAATTAAATAATAACCCTCCCTCGTAAAATATATAAATGATATGTAAAGTCTCATATCATTTCGAACAGTCCCCGATTTAATTTTATTTTTTTGACCAAAACTAGTATATATAATACTATGATTAATTGACCTAAACTTTGATTTCGAAAAGTTCCATAGAATCTAATTTTCAGATGTTTTTTTTGCATGGTCTTCCATCATAACCTTCCCTCTTAACATATATAATTGATATGTGAAGTCTCGTATCATTTAAATAGTCCCCAATTAAATTTGATTTTTTTGACCGAAACTAGTGTATAACATACTATGATTTTTGACCGAAACTTGCATTTCGAAAGGATTCATAGAATATAATTTTCAAATGATTTTTTTGCATGGAATTCCTTCATAACCTTTCATCTTAACTTATATAAATGATATGTGAAGTCTTGTATCATTTCAAATAGTCCCCAATTAAATTTTATTTGTTTTACCGAAACTAGTATAAACTAGTGTATAGTATACTATGATTCTTGACCGAAACTTGGATTTCGAAAAGTGTCATCAAATCAAAATTTCAGATGATTTTTTTGCATGGACTTCCATCATAACCTTCCCTCTTAAGATATATAAATGATATGTGAAGTCTCGTATCATTTCAAATAATCCCCAATTAAATTTGATTTTTTTGACCGAAACTAGTGTATAATATACTTTGATTTTTGACCGAAATATGCATTTCGAAAAGTTTCATAGAATCTAATTTTTCAATAATTTTTTGCATGGACTTCCATCATAACCATCTCTCGTAAAATAAATAGATGATATGCGAAGTCTCATATCATTTCAAACAGTCCCCGATTTAATTTGATTTTTTGACCGAAACTAGTAAATAATAACTATGATTAATTGACCTAAATTTTGATTTCGAAAAGTTTCATATAATCTAATTTTCAGATGATTTTTTTGCATGGTCTTCCATCATAACCTTCCCTCTTAACATATATAAATGATATGTGAAGTCTCGAATCATTTCAATAGTCCCCAATTAAATATGATTTTTTTGACCGAAACTAGTGTATAATATACTATGATTTTTGACCGAAACATCCATTTCGAAAAGTTTCATAGAATCTAATTTTCAGATGGTTTATTTGCATGGACTTCCATCATAACCTTCCTTCTTAACATATATAAATGATATGTGAAGTCTCACATCATTTAAAATAGTCCCCAATTAAATTTGAATTTTTTGACCGAAACTAGTGTATAATATATTATGATTTTTGACCGAAACTTGCATTTCGAAAAGTTTCATAGAATCTAATTTTTCGATGAGTTTTTGCATGGAATTAAATAATAACCCTCCCTCGTAAAATATATAAATGATATGTAAAGTCTCATATCATTTCGAACAGTCCCCGATTTAATTTTATTTTTTTGACCAAAACTAGTATATATAATACTATGATTAATTGACCTAAACTTTGATTTTGAAAAGTTTCATAGAATCTAATTTTCAGATGATTTTTTTGCATGGTCTTCCATCATAACCTTCCCTCTTAACATATATATATGATATGTGAAGTCTCGTATCATTTAAATAGTCCCCAATTAAATTTGATTTTTTTGACCGAAACTAGTGTATAATATACTATGATTTTTGACCGAAACTTGCATTTCGAAAGGATTCATAGAATATAATTTTCAAAAGATTTTTTTGCATGGAATTCCTTCATAACCTTTCATATTAACATATATAAATGATATGTGAAGTCTTTTATCATTTCAAATAGTCCCCAATTAAATTTTATTTGTTTTACCGAAACTAGTATAAACTAGTGTATAATATACTATGATTTTTGACCGAAACTTTGATTTCGAAAAGTGTCATCAAATATAATTTTCAGATGATTTTTTTGCATGGACTTCCATCATAACCTTCCCTCTTAATATATATAAATGACATGTGAAGTCTCGTATCATTTCAATAGTCCCCAATTAAATATGATTTTTTTGACCGAAACTAGTGTATAATATACTATGATTTTTGACCGAAACATCCATTTCGAAAAGTTTCATAGAATCTAATTTTCAGATGGTTTATTTGCATGGACTTCCAACATAACCTTCCCTATTAACATATATAAATGATATGTGAAGTCTCACATCATTTAAAATAGTCCCCAATTAAATTTGAATTTTTTGACCGAAACTAGTGTATAATATATTATGATTTTTGACCGAAACTTGCATTTCGAAAAGTTTCATAGAATCTAATTTTTCGATGAGTTTTTGCATGGAATTAAATAATAACCCTCCCTCGTAAAATATATAAATGATATGTAAAGTCTCATATCATTTCGAACAGTCCCCGATTTAATTTTATTTTTTTGACCAAAACTAGTATATATAATACTATGATTAATTGACCTAAACTTTGATTTCGAAAAGTTTCATAGAATCTAATTTTCAGATGATTTTTTTGCATGGTCTTCCATCATAACCTTCCCTCTTAACATATATAATTGATATGTGAAGTCTCGTATCATTTAAATAGTCCCCAATTAAATTTGATTTTTTTGACCGAAACTAGTGTATAACATACTATGATTTTTGACCGAAACTTGCATTTCGAAAGGATTCATAGAATATAATTTTCAAATGATTTTTTTGCATGGAATTCCTTCATAACCTTTCATCTTAACTTATATAAATGATATGTGAAGTCTTGTATCATTTCAAATAGTCCCCAATTAAATTTTATTTGTTTTACCGAAACTAGTATAAACTAGTGTATAGTATACTATGATTCTTGACCGAAACTTGGATTTCGAAAAGTGTCATCAAATCAAAATTTCAGATGATTTTTTTGCATGGACTTCCATCATAACCTTCCCTCTTAAGATATATAAATGATATGTGAAGTCTCGTATCATTTCAAATAATCCCCAATTAAATTTGATTTTTTTGACCGAAACTAGTGTATAATATACTTTGATTTTTGACCGAAATATGCATTTCGAAAAGTTTCATAGAATCTAATTTTTCAATAATTTTTTGCATGGACTTCCATCATAACCATCTCTCGTAAAATAAATAGATGATATGCGAAGTCTCGTATCATTTCAAACAGTCCCCGATTTAATTTGATTTTTTGACCGAAACTAGTAAATAATAACTATGATTAATTGACCTAAATTTTGATTTCGAAAAGTTTCATATAATCTAATTTTCAGATGATTTTTTTGCATGGTCTTCCATCATAACCTTCCCTCTTAACATATATAAATGATATGTGAAGTCTCGAATCATTTCAATAGTCCCCAATTAAATATGATTTTTTTGACCGAAACTAGTGTATAATATACTATGATTTTTGACCGAAACATCCATTTCGAAAAGTTTCATAGAATCTAATTTTCAGATGGTTTATTTGCATGGACTTCCATCATAACCTTCCCTCTTAACATATATAAATGATATGTGAAGTCTCACATCATTTAAAATAGTCCCCAATTAAATTTGAGTTTTTTGACCGAAACTAGTGTATAATATATTATGATTTTTGACCGGAACTTGCATTTCGAAAAGTTTCATAGAATCTAATTTTTCGATGAGTTTTTGCATGGAATTAAATAATAACCCTCCCTCGTAAAATATATAAATGATATGTAAAGTCTCATATCATTTCGAACAGTCCACGATTTAATTTTATTTTTTTGACCAAAACTAGTATATATAATACTATGATTAATTGACCTAAACTTTGATTTCGAAAAGTTTCATAGAATCTAATTTTCAGATGTTTTTTTTGCATGGTCTTCCATCATAACCTTCCCTCTTAACATATATAATTGATATGTGAAGTCTCGTATCATTTAAAAGTCCCCAATTAAATTTGATTTTTTTGACCGAAACTAGTGTATAACATACTATGATTTTTGACCGAAACTTGCATTTCGAAAGGATTCATAGAATATAATTTTCAAATGATTTTTTTGCATGGAATTCCTTCATAACCTTTCATCTTAACTTATATAAATGATATGTGAAGTCTTGTATCATTTCAAATAGTCCCCAATTAAATTTTGTTTGTTTTACCGAAACTAGTATAAACTAGTGTATAGTATAATATGATTCTTGACCGAAACTTGGATTTCGAAAAGTGTCATCAAATCAAAATTTTAGATGATTTTTTTGCATGGACTTCCATCATAACCTTCCCTCTTAAGATATATAAATGATATGTGAAGTCTCGTATCATTTCAAATAATCCCCAATTAAATTTGATTTTTTTGACCGAAACTAGTGTATAATATACTTTGATTTTTGACCGAAATATGCATTTCGAAAAGTTTCATAGAATCTAATTTTTCAATAATTTTTTGCATGGACTTCCATCATAACCATCTCTCGTAAAATAAATAGATGATATGCGAAGTCTCGTATCATTTCAAACAGTCCCCGATTTAATTTGATTTTTTGACCGAAACTAGTAAATAATAACTATGATTAATTGACCTAAATTTTGATTTCGAAAAGTTTCATATAATCTAATTTTCAGATGATTTTTTTGCATGGTCTTCCATCATAACCTTCCCTCTTAACATATATAAATGATATGTGAAGTCTCGAATCATTTCAATAGTCCCCAATTAAATATGATTTTTTTGACCGAAACTAGTGTATAATATACTATGATTTTTGACCGAAACATCCATTTCGAAAAGTTTCATAGAATCTAATTTTCAGATGGTTTATTTGCATGGACTTCCATCATAACCTTCCCTCTTAACATATATAAATGATATGTGAAGTCTCACATCATTTAAAATAGTCCCCAATTAAATTTGAATTTTTTGACCGAAACTAGTGTATAATATATTATGATTTTTGACCGAAACTTGCATTTCGAAAAGTTTCATAGAATCTAATTTTTCGATGAGTTTTTGCATGGAATTAAATAATAACCCTCCCTCGTAAAATATATAAATGATATGTAAAGTGTCATATCATTTCGAACAGTCCACGATTTAATTTTATTTTTTTGACCAAAACTAGTATATATAATACTATGATTAATTGACCTAAACTTTGATTTCGAAAAGTTTCATAGAATCTAATTTTCAGATATTTTTTTTTGCATGGTCTTCCATCATAACCTTCCCTCTTAACATATATAATTGATATGTGAAGTCTCGTATCATTTAAATAGTCCCCAATTAAATTTGATTTTTTTAACCGAAACTAGTGTATAACATATTATGATTTTTGACCGAAACTTGCATTTCGAAAGGATTCATAGAATATAATTTTCAAATGATTTTTTTGCATGGAATTCCTTCATAACCTTTCATCTTAACTTATATAAATGATATGTGAAGTCTTGTATCATTTCAAATAGTCCCCAATTAAATTTTATTTGTTTTACCGAAACTAGTATAAACTAGTGTATAGTATACTATGATTCTTGACCGAAACTTGGATTTCGAAAAGTGTCATCAAATCAAAATTTCAGATGATTTTTTTGCATGGACTTCCATCATAACCTTCCCTCTTAAGATATATAAATGATATGTGAAGTCTCGTATCATTTCAAATAATCCCCAATTAAATTTGATTTTTTTGACCGAAACTAGTGTATAATATACTTTGATTTTTGACCGAAATATGCATTTCGAAAAGTTTCATAGAATCTAATTTTTCAATAATTTTTTGCATGGACTTCCATCATAACCATCTCTCGTAAAATAAATAGATGATATGCGAAGTCTCGTATCATTTCAAACAGTCCCCGATTTAATTTGATTTTTTGACCGAAACTAGTAAATAATAACTATGATTAATTGACCTAAATTTTGATTTCGAAAAGTTTCATATAATCTAATTTTCAGATGATTTTTTTGCATGGTCTTCCATCATAACCTTCCCTCTTAACATATATAAATGATATGTGAAGTCTCGAATCATTTCAATAGTCCCCAATTAAATATGATTTTTTTGACCGAAACTAGTGTATAATATACTATGATTTTTGACCGAAACATCCATTTCGAAAAGTTTCATAGAATCTAATTTTCAGATGGTTTATTTGCATGGACTTCCATCATAACCTTCCCTCTTAACATATATAAATGATATGTGAAGTCTCACATCATTTAAAATAGTCCCCAATTAAATTTGAATTTTTTGACCGAAACTAGTGTATAATATATTATGATTTTTGACCGGAACTTGCATTTCGAAAAGTTTCATAGAATCTAATTTTTCGATGAGTTTTTGCATGGAATTAAATAATAACCCTCCCTCGTAAAATATATAAATGATATGTAAAGTCTCATATCATTTCGAACAGTCCACGATTTAATTTTATTTTTTTGACCAAAACTAGTATATATAATACTATGATTAATTGACCTAAACTTTGATTTCGAAAAGTTTCATAGAATCTAATTTTCAGATGTTTTTTTTGCATGGTCTTCCATCATAACCTTCCCTCTTAACATATATAATTGATATGTGAAGTCTCGTATCATTTAAAAGTCCCCAATTAAATTTGATTTTTTTGACCGAAACTAGTGTATAACATACTATGATTTTTGACCGAAACTTGCATTTCGAAAGGATTCATAGAATATAATTTTCAAATGATTTTTTTGCATGGAATTCCTTCATAACCTTTCATCTTAACTTATATAAATGATATGTGAAGTCTTGTATCATTTCAAATAGTCCCCAATTAAATTTTGTTTGTTTTACCGAAACTAGTATAAACTAGTGTATAGTATAATATGATTCTTGACCGAAACTTGGATTTCGAAAAGTGTCATCAAATCAAAATTTTAGATGATTTTTTTGCATGGACTTCCATCATAACCTTCCCTCTTAAGATATATAAATGATATGTGAAGTCTCGTATCATTTCAAATAATCCCCAATTAAATTTGATTTTTTTGACCGAAACTAGTGTATAATATACTTTGATTTTTGACCGAAATATGCATTTCGAAAAGTTTCATAGAATCTAATTTTTCAATAATTTTTTGCATGGACTTCCATCATAACCATCTCTCGTAAAATAAATAGATGATATGCGAAGTCTCGTATCATTTCAAACAGTCCCCGATTTAATTTGATTTTTTGACCGAAACTAGTAAATAATAACTATGATTAATTGACCTAAATTTTGATTTCGAAAAGTTTCATATAATCTAATTTTCAGATGATTTTTTTGCATGGTCTTCCATCATAACCTTCCCTCTTAACATATATAAATGATATGTGAAGTCTCGAATCATTTCAATAGTCCCCAATTAAATATGATTTTTTTGACCGAAACTAGTGTATAATATACTATGATTTTTGACCGAAACATCCATTTCGAAAAGTTTCATAGAATCTAATTTTCAGATGGTTTATTTGCATGGACTTCCATCATAACCTTCCCTCTTAACATATATAAATGATATGTGAAGTCTCACATCATTTAAAATAGTCCCCAATTAAATTTGAATTTTTTGACCGAAACTAGTGTATAATATATTATGATTTTTGACCGAAACTTGCATTTCGAAAAGTTTCATAGAATCTAATTTTTCGATGAGTTTTTGCATGGAATTAAATAATAACCCTCCCTCGTAAAATATATAAATGATATGTAAAGTGTCATATCATTTCGAACAGTCCACGATTTAATTTTATTTTTTTGACCAAAACTAGTATATATAATACTATGATTAATTGACCTAAACTTTGATTTCGAAAAGTTTCATAGAATCTAATTTTCAGATATTTTTTTTTGCATGGTCTTCCATCATAACCTTCCCTCTTAACATATATAATTGATATGTGAAGTCTCGTATCATTTAAATAGTCCCCAATTAAATTTGATTTTTTTGACCGAAACTAGTGTATAACATACTATGATTTTTGACCGAAACTTGCATTTCGAAAGGATTCATAGAATATAATTTTCAAATGATTTTTTTGCATGGAATTCCTTCATAACCTTTCATCTTAACTTATATAAATGATATGTGAAGTCTTGTATCATTTCAAATAGTCCCCAATTAAATTTTGTTTGTTTTACCGAAACTAGTATAAACTAGTGTATAGTATACTATGATTCTTGACCGAAACTTGGATTTCGAAAAGTGTCATCAAATCAAAATTTCAGATGATTTTTTTGCATGGACTTCCATCATAACCTTCCCTCTTAAGATATATAAATGATATGTGAAGTCTCGTATCATTTCAAATAATCCCCAATTAAATTTGATTTTTTTGACCGAAACTAGTGTATAATATACTTTGATTTTTGACCGAAATATGCATTTCGAAAAGTTTCATAGAATCTAATTTTTCAATAATTTTTTGCATGGACTTCCATCATAACCATCTCTCGTAAAATAAATAGATGATATGCGAAGTCTCGTATCATTTCAAACAGTCCCCGATTTAATTTGATTTTTTGACCGAAACTAGTAAATAATAACTATGATTAATTGACCTAAATTTTGATTTCGAAAAGTTTCATATAATCTAATTTTCAGATGATTTTTTTGCATGGTCTTCCATCATAACCTTCCCTCTTAACATATATAAATGATATGTGAAGTCTCGAATCATTTCAATAGTCCCCAATTAAATATGATTTTTTTGACCGAAACTAGTGTATAATATACTATGATTTTTGACCGAAACATCCATTTCGAAAAGTTTCATAGAATCTAATTTTCAGATGGTTTATTTGCATGGACTTCCATCATAACCTTCCCTCTTAACATATATAAATGATATGTGAAGTCTCACATCATTTAAAATAGTCCCCAATTAAATTTGAATTTTTTGACCGAAACTAGTGTATAATATATTATGATTTTTGACCGAAACTTGCATTTCGAAAAGTTTCATAGAATCTAATTTTTCGATGAGTTTTTGCATGGAATTAAATAATAACCCTCCCTCGTAAAATATATAAATGATATGTAAAGTCTCATATCATTTCGAACAGTCCCCGATTTAATTTTATTTTTTTGACCAAAACTAGTATATATAATACTATGATTAATTGACCTAAACTTTGATTTCGAAAAGTTTCATAGAATCTAATTTTCAGATGATTTTTTTGCATGGTCTTCCATCATAACCTTCCCTCTTAACATATATAATTGATATGTGAAGTCTCGTATCATTTAAATAGTCCCCAATTAAATTTGATTTTTTTGACCGAAACTAGTGTATAACATACTATGATTTTTGACCGAAACTTGCATTTCGAAAGGATTCATAGAATATAATTTTCAAATGATTTTTTTGCATGGAATTCCTTCATAACCTTTCATCTTAACTTATATAAATGATATGTGAAGTCTTGTATCATTTCAAATAGTCCCCAATTAAATTTTATTTGTTTTACCGAAACTAGTATAAACTAGTGTATAGTACACTATGATTCTTGACCGAAACTTGGATTTCGAAAAGTGTCATCAAATCAAAATTTCAGATGATTTTTTTGCATGGACTTCCATCATAACCTTCCCTCTTAAGATATATAAATGATATGTGAAGTCTCGTATCATTTCAAATAATCCCCAATTAAATTTGATTTTTTTGACCGAAACTAGTGTATAATATACTTTGATTTTTGACCGAAATATGCATTTCTAAAAGTTTCATAGAATCTAATTTTTCAATAATTTTTTGCATGGACTTCCATCATAACCATCTCTCGTAAAATAAATAGATGATATGCGAAGTCTCGTATCATTTCAAACAGTCCCCGATATAATTTGATTTTTTGACCGAAACTAGTAAATAATAACTATGATTAATTGACCTAAATTTTGATTTCGAAAAGTTTCATATAATCTAATTTTCAGATGATTTTTTTGCATGGTCTTCCATCATAACCTTCCCTCTTAACATATATAAATGATATGTGAAGTCTCGAATCATTTCAATAGTCCCCAATTAAATATGATTTTTTTGACCGAAACTAGTGTATAATATACTATGATTTTTGACCGAAACATCCATTTCGAAAAGTTTCATAGAATCTAATTTTCAGATGGTTTATTTGCATGGACTTCCATCATAACCTTCCCTCTTAACATATATAAATGATATGTGAAGTCTCACATCATTTAAAATAGTCCCCAATTAAATTTGAATTTTTTGACCGAAACTAGTGTATAATATATTATGATTTTTGACCGAAACTTGCATTTCGAAAAGTTTCATAGAATCTAATTTTTCGATGAGTTTTTGCATGGAATTAAATAATAACCCTCCCTCGTAAAATATATAAATGATATGTAAAGTCTCATATCATTTCGAACAGTCCCCGATTTAATTTTATTTTTTTGACCAAAACTAGTATATATAATACTATGATTAATTGACCTAAACTTTGATTTCGAAAAGTTTCATAGAATCTAATTTTCAGATGATTTTTTTGCATGGTCTTCCATCATAACCTTCCCTCTTAACATATATAATTGATATGTGAAGTCTCGTATCATTTAAATAGTCCCCAATTAAATTTGATTTTTTTGACCGAAACTAGTGTATAACATACTATGATTTTTGACCGAAACTTGCATTTCGAAAGGATTCATAGAATATAATTTTCAAATGATTTTTTTGCATGGAATTCCATCATAACCTTTCATCTTAACTTATATAAATGATATGTGAAGTCTTGTATCATTTCAAATAGTCCCCAATTAAATTTTATTTGTTTTACCGAAACTAGTATAAACTAGTGTATAGTATACTATGATTCTTGACCGAAACTTGGATTTCGAAAAGTGTCATCAAATCAAAATTTCAGATGATTTTTTTGCATGGACTTCCATCATAACCTTCCCTCTTAAGATATATAAATGATATGTGAAGTCTCGTATCATTTCAAATAATCCCCAATTAAATTTGATTTTTTTGACCGAAACTAGTGTATAATATACTTTGATTTTTGACCGAAATATGCATTTCGAAAAGTTTCATAGAATCTAATTTTTCAATAATTTTTTGCATGGACTTCCATCATAACCATCTCTCGTAAAATAAATAGATGATATGCGAAGTCTCGTATCATTTCAAACAGTCCCCGATTTAATTTGATTTTTTGACCGAAACTAGTAAATAATAACTATGATTAATTAACCTAAATTTTGATTTCGAAAAGTTTCATATAATCTAATTTTCAGATGATTTTTTTGCATGGTCTTCCATCATAACCTTCCCTCTTAACATATATAAATGATATGTGAAGTCTCGAATCATTTCAATAGTCCCCAATTAAATATGATTTTTTTGACCGAAACTAGTGTATAATATACTATGATTTTTGACCGAAACATCCATTTCGAAAAGTTTCATAGAATCTAATTTTCAGATGGTTTATTTGCATGGACTTCCATCATAACCTTCCCTCTTAACATATATAAATGATATGTGAAGTCTCACATCATTTAAAATAGTCCCCAATTAAATTTGAATTTTTTGACCAAAACTAGTGTATAATATATTATGATTTTTGACCGAAACTTGCATTTCGAAAAGTTTCATAGAATCTAATTTTTCGATGAGTTTTTGCATGGAATTAAATAATAACCCTCCCTCGTAAAATATATAAATGATATGTAAAGTCTCATATCATTTCGAACAGTCCCCGATTTAATTTTATTTTTTTGACCAAAACTAGTATATATAATACTATGATTAATTGACCTAAACTTTGATTTCGAAAAGTTTCATAGAATCTAATTTTCAGATGATTTTTTTGCATGGTCTTCCATCATAACCTTCCCTCTTAACATATATAATTGATATGTGAAGTCTCGTATCATTTAAATAGTCCCCAATTAAATTTGATTTTTTTGACCGAAACTAGTGTATAACATACTATGATTTTTGACCGAAACTTGCATTTCGAAAGGATTCATAGAATATAATTTTCAAATGATTTTTTTGCATGGAATTCCTTCATAACCTTTCATCTTAACTTATATAAATGATATGTGAAGTCTTGTATCATTTCAAATAGTCCCCAATTAAATTTTATTTGTTTTACCGAAACTAGTATAAACTAGTGTATAGTACACTATGATTCTTGACCGAAACTTGGATTTCGAAAAGTGTCATCAAATCAAAATTTCAGATGATTTTTTTGCATGGACTTCCATCATAACCTTCCCTCTTAAGATATATAAATGATATGTGAAGTCTCGTATCATTTCAAATAATCCCCAATTAAATTTGATTTTTTTGACCGAAACTAGTGTATAATATACTTTGATTTTTGACCGAAATATGCATTTCTAAAAGTTTCATAGAATCTAATTTTTCAATAATTTTTTGCATGGACTTCCATCATAACCATCTCTCGTAAAATAAATAGATGATATGCGAAGTCTCGTATCATTTCAAACAGTCCCCGATATAATTTGATTTTTTGACCTAAACTAGTAAATAATAACTATGATTAATTGACCTAAATTTTGATTTCGAAAAGTTTCATATAATCTAATTTTCAGATGATTTTTTTGCATGGTCTTCCATCATAACCTTCCCTCTTAACATATATAAATGATATGTGAAGTCTCGAATCATTTCAATAGTCCCCAATTAAATATGATTTTTTTGACCGAAACTAGTGTATAATATACTATGATTTTTGACCGAAACATCCATTTCGAAAAGTTTCATAGAATCTAATTTTCAGATGGTTTATTTGCATGGACTTCCATCATAACCTTCCCTCTTAACATATATAAATGATATGTGAAGTCTCACATCATTTAAAATAGTCCCCAATTAAATTTGAATTTTTTGACCGAAACTAGTGTATAATATATTATGATTTTTGACCGAAACTTGCATTTCGAAAAGTTTCATAGAATCTAATTTTTCGATGAGTTTTTGCATGGAATTAAATAATAACCCTCCCTCGTAAAATATATAAATGATATGTAAAGTCTCATATCATTTCGAACAGTCCCCGATTTAATTTTATTTTTTTGACCAAAACTAGTATATATAATACTATGATTAATTGACCTAAACTTTGATTTCGAAAAGTTTCATAGAATCTAATTTTCAGATGATTTTTTTGCATGGTCTTCCATCATAACCTTCCCTCTTAACATATATAATTGATATGTGAAGTCTCGTATCATTTAAATAGTCCCCAATTAAATTTGATTTTTTTGACCGAAACTAGTGTATAACATACTATGATTTTTGACCGAAACTTGCATTTCGAAAGGATTCATAGAATATAATTTTCAAATGATTTTTTTGCATGGAATTCCTTCATAACCTTTCATCTTAACTTATATAAATGATATGTGAAGTCTTGTATCATTTCAAATAGTCCCCAATTAAATTTTATTTGTTTTACCGAAACTAGTATAAACTAGTGTATAGTACACTATGATTCTTGACCGAAACTTGGATTTCGAAAAGTGTCATCAAATCAAAATTTCAGATGATTTTTTTGCATGGACTTCCATCATAACCTTCCCTCTTAAGATATATAAATGATATGTGAAGTCTCGTATCATTTCAAATAATCCCCAATTAAATTTGATTTTTTTGACCGAAACTAGTGTATAATATACTTTGATTTTTGACCGAAATATGCATTTCTAAAAGTTTCATAGAATCTAATTTTTCAATAATTTTTTGCATGGACTTCCATCATAACCATCTCTCGTAAAATAAATAGATGATATGCGAAGTCTCGTATCATTTCAAACAGTCCCCGATATAATTTGATTTTTTGACCGAAACTAGTAAATAATAACTATGATTAATTGACCTAAATTTTGATTTCGAAAAGTTTCATATAATCTAATTTTCAGATGATTTTTTTGCATGGTCTTCCATCATAACCTTCCCTCTTAACATATATAAATGATATGTGAAGTCTCGAATCATTTCAATAGTCCCCAATTAAATATGATTTTTTTGACCGAAACTAGTGTATAATATACTATGATTTTTGACCGAAACATCCATTTCGAAAAGTTTCATAGAATCTAATTTTCAGATGGTTTATTTGCATGGACTTCCATCATAACCTTCCCTCTTAACATATATAAATGATATGTGAAGTCTCACATCATTTAAAATAGTCCCCAATTAAATTTGAATTTTTTGACCGAAACTAGTGTATAATATATTATGATTTTTGACCGAAACTTGCATTTCGAAAAGTTTCATAGAATCTAATTTTTCGATGAGTTTTTGCATGGAATTAAATAATAACCCTCCCTCGTAAAATATATAAATGATATGTAAAGTCTCATATCATTTCGAACAGTCCCCGATTTAATTTTATTTTTTTGACCAAAACTAGTATATATAATACTATGATTAATTGACCTAAACTTTGATTTCGAAAAGTTTCATAGAATCTAATTTTCAGATGATTTTTTTGCATGGTCTTCCATCATAACCTTCCCTCTTAACATATATAATTGATATGTGAAGTCTCGTATCATTTAAATAGTCCCCAATTAAATTTGATTTTTTTGACCGAAACTAGTGTATAACATACTATGATTTTTGACCGAAACTTGCATTTCGAAAGGATTCATAGAATATAATTTTCGAATGATTTTTTTGCATGGAATTCCATCATAACCTTTCATCTTAACTTATATAAATGATATGTGAAGTCTTGTATCATTTCAAATAGTCCCCAATTAAATTTTATTTGTTTTACCGAAACTAGTATAAACTAGTGTATAGTATACTATGATTCTTGACCGAAACTTGGATTTCGAAAAGTGTCATCAAATCAAAATTTCAGATGATTTTTTTGCATGGACTTCCATCATAACCTTCCCTCTTAAGATATATAAATGATATGTGAAGTCTCGTATCATTTCAAATAATCCCCAATTAAATTTGATTTTTTTGACCGAAACTAGTGTATAATATACTTTGATTTTTGACCGAAATATGCATTTCGAAAAGTTTCATAGAATCTAATTTTTCAATAATTTTTTGCATGGACTTCCATCATAACCATCTCTCGTAAAATAAATAGATGATATGCGAAGTCTCGTATCATTTCAAACAGTCCCCGATTTAATTTGATTTTTTGACCGAAACTAGTAAATAATAACTATGATTAATTAACCTAAATTTTGATTTCGAAAAGTTTCATATAATCTAATTTTCAGATGATTTTTTTGCATGGTCTTCCATCATAACCTTCCCTCTTAACATATATAAATGATATGTGAAGTCTCGAATCATTTCAATAGTCCCCAATTAAATATGATTTTTTTGACCGAAACTAGTGTATAATATACTATGATTTTTGACCGAAACATCCATTTCGAAAAGTTTCATAGAATCTAATTTTCAGATGGTTTATTTGCATGGACTTCCATCATAACCTTCCCTCTTAACATATATAAATGATATGTGAAGTCTCACATCATTTAAAATAGTCCCCAATTAAATTTGAATTTTTTGACCGAAACTAGTGTATAATATATTATGATTATTGACCGAAACTTGCATTTCGAAAAGTTTCATAGAATCTAATTTTTCGATGAGTTTTTGCATGGAATTAAATAATAACCCTCCCTCGTAAAATATATAAATGATATGTAAAGTCTCATATCATTTCGAACAGTCCCCGATTTAATTTTATTTTTTTGACCAAAACTAGTATATATAATACTATGATTAATTGACCTAAACTTTGATTTCGAAAAGTTTCATAGAATCTAATTTTCAGATGATTTTTTTGCATGGTCTTCCATCATAACCTTCCCTCTTAACATATATAATTGATATGTGAAGTCTCGTATCATTTAAATAGTCCCCAATTAAATTTGATTTTTTTGACCGAAACTAGTGTATAACATACTATGATTTTTGACCGAAACTTGCATTTCGAAAGGATTCATAGAATATAATTTTCAAATGATTTTTTTGCATGGAATTCCTTCATAACCTTTCATCTTAACTTATATAAATGATATGTGAAGTCTTGTATCATTTCAAATAGTCCCCAATTAAATTTTATTTGTTTTACCGAAACTAGTATAAACTAGTGTATAGTACACTATGATTCTTGACCGAAACTTGGATTTCGAAAAGTGTCATCAAATCAAAATTTCAGATGATTTTTTTGCATGGACTTCCATCATAACCTTCCCTCTTAAGATATATAAATGATATGTGAAGTCTCGTATCATTTCAAATAATCCCCAATTAAATTTGATTTTTTTGACCGAAACTAGTGTATAATATACTTTGATTTTTGACCGAAATATGCATTTCTAAAAGTTTCATAGAATCTAATTTTTCAATAATTTTTTGCATGGACTTCCATCATAACCATCTCTCGTAAAATAAATAGATGATATGCAAAGTCTCGTATCATTTCAAACAGTCCCCGATTTAATTTGATTTTTTGACCGAAACTAGTAAATAATAACTATGATTAATTGACCTAAATTTTGATTTCGAAAAGTTTCATATAATCTAATTTTCAGATGATTTTTTTGCATGGTCTTCCATCATAACCTTCCCTCTTAACATATATAAATGATATGTGAAGTCTCGAATCATTTCAATAGTCCCCAATTAAATATGATTTTTTTGACCGAAACTAGTGTATAATATACTATGATTTTTGACCGAAACATCCATTTCGAAAAGTTTCATAGAATCTAATTTTCAGATGGTTTATTTGCATGGACTTCCATCATAACCTTCCCTCTTAACATATATAAATGATATGTGAAGTCTCACATCATTTAAAATAGTCCCCAATTAAATTTGAATTTTTTGACCGAAACTAGTGTATAATATATTATGATTTTTGACCGAAACTTGCATTTCGAAAAGTTTCATAGAATCTAATTTTTCGATGAGTTTTTGCATGGAATTAAATAATAACCCTCCCTCGTAAAATATATAAATGATATGTAAAGTCTCATATCATTTCGAACAGTCCCCGATTTAATTTTATTTTTTTGACCAAAACTAGTATATATAATACTATGATTAATTGACCTAAACTTTGATTTCGAAAAGTTTCATAGAATCTAATTTTCAGATGATTTTTTTGCATGGTCTTCCATCATAACCTTCCCTCTTAACATATATAATTGATATGTGAAGTCTCGTATCATTTAAATAGTCCCCAATTAAATTTGATTTTTTTGACCGAAACTAGTGTATAACATACTATGATTTTTGACCGAAACTTGCATTTCGAAAGGATTCATAGAATATAATTTTCAAATGATTTTTTTGCATGGAATTCCTTCATAACCTTTCATCTTAACTTATATAAATGATATGTGAAGTCTTGTATCATTTCAAATAGTCCCCAATTAAATTTTATTTGTTTTACCGAAACTAGTATAAACTAGTGTATAGTACACTATGATTCTTGACCGAAACTTGGATTTCGAAAAGTGTCATCAAATCAAAATTTCAGATGATTTTTTTGCATGGACTTCCATCATAACCTTCCCTCTTAAGATATATAAATGATATGTGAAGTCTCGTATCATTTCAAATAATCCCCAATTAAATTTGATTTTTTTGACCGAAACTAGTGTATAATATACTTTGATTTTTGACCGAAATATGCATTTCTAAAAGTTTCATAGAATCTAATTTTTCAATAATTTTTTGCATGGACTTCCATCATAACCATCTCTCGTAAAATAAATAGATGATATGCAAAGTCTCGTATCATTTCAAACAGTCCCCGATTTAATTTGATTTTTTGACCGAAACTAGTAAATAATAACTATGATTAATTGACCTAAATTTTGATTTCGAAAAGTTTCATATAATCTAATTTTCAGATGATTTTTTTGCATGGTCTTCCATCATAACCTTCCCTCTTAACATATATAAATGATATGTGAAGTCTCGAATCATTTCAATAGTCCCCAATTAAATATGATTTTTTTGACCGAAACTAGTGTATAATATACTATGATTTTTGACCGAAACATCCATTTCGAAAAGTTTCATAGAATCTAATTTTCAGATGGTTTATTTGCATGGACTTCCATCATAACCTTCCCTCTTAACATATATAAATGATATGTGAAGTCTCACATCATTTAAAATAGTCCCCAATTAAATTTGAATTTTTTGACCGAAACTAGTGTATAATATATTATGATTTTTGACCGAAACTTGCATTTCGAAAAGTTTCATAGAATCTAATTTTTCGATGAGTTTTTGCATGGAATTAAATAATAACCCTCCCTCGTAAAATATATAAATGATATGTAAAGTCTCATATCATTTCGAACAGTCCCCGATTTAATTTTATTTTTTTGACCAAAACTAGTATATATAATACTATGATTAATTGACCTAAACTTTGATTTCGAAAAGTTTCATAGAATCTAATTTTCAGATGATTTTTTTGCATGGTCTTCCATCATAACCTTCCCTCTTAACATATATAATTGATATGTGAAGTCTCGTATCATTTAAATAGTCCCCAATTAAATTTGATTTTTTTGACCGAAACTAGTGTATAACATACTATGATTTTTGACCGAAACTTGCATTTCGAAAGGATTCATAGAATATAATTTTCAAATGATTTTTTTGCATGGAATTCCTTCATAACCTTTCATCTTAACTTATATAAATGATATGTGAAGTCTTGTATCATTTCAAATAGTCCTCAATTAAATTTTATTTGTTTTACCGAAACTAGTATAAACTAGTGTATAGTATACTATGATTCTTGACCGAAACTTGGATTTCGAAAAGTGTCATCAAATCAAAATTTCAGATGATTTTTTTGCATGGACTTCCATCATAACCTTCCCTCTTAAGATATATAAATGATATGTGAAGTCTCGTATCATTTCAAATAATCCCCAATTAAATTTGATTTTTTTGACCGAAACTAGTGTATAATATACTTTGATTTTTGACCGAAATATGCATTTCTAAAAGTTTCATAGAATCTAATTTTTCAATAATTTTTTGCATGGACTTCCATCATAACCATCTCTCGTAAAATAAATAGATGATATGCGAAGTCTCGTATCATTTCAAACAGTCCCCGATTTAATTTGATTTTTTGACCGAAACTAGTAAATAATAACTATGATTAATTGACCTAAATTTTGATTTCGAAAAGTTTCATATAATCTAATTTTCAGATGATTTTTTTGCATGGTCTTCCATCATAACCTTCCCTCTTAACATATATAAATGATATGTGAAGTCTCGAATCATTTCAATAGTCCCCAATTAAATATGATTTTTTTGACCGAAACTAGTGTATAATATACTATGATTTTTGACCGAAACATCCATTTCGAAAAGTTTCATAGAATCTAATTTTCAGATGGTTTATTTGCATGGACTTCCATCATAACCTTCCCTCTTAACATATATAAATGATATGTGAAGTCTCACATCATTTAAAATAGTCCCCAATTAAATTTGAATTTTTTGACCGAAACTAGTGTATAATATATTATGATTTTTGACCGAAACTTGCATTTCGAAAAGTTTCATAGAATCTAATTTTTCGATGAGTTTTTGCATGGAATTAAATAATAACCCTCCCTCGTAAAATATATAAATGATATGTAAAGTCTCATATCATTTCGAACTGTCCCCGATTTAATTTTATTTTTTTGACCAAAACTAGTATATATAATACTATGATTAATTGACCTAAACTTTGATTTCGAAAAGTTTCATAGAATCTAATTTTCAGATGATTTTTTTGCATGGTCTTCCATCATAACCTTCCCTCTTAACATATATAATTGATATGTGAAGTCTCGTATCATTTAAATAGTCCCTAATTAAATTTGATTTTTTTGACCGAAACTAGTGTATAACATACTATGATTTTTGACCGAAACTTGCATTTCGAAAGGATTCATAGAATATAATTTTCAAATGATTTTTTTGCATGGAATTCCTTCATAACCTTTCATCTTAACTTATATAAATGATATGTGATGTCTTGTATCATTTCAAATAGTCCCCAATTAAATTTTATTTGTTTTACCGAAACTAGTATAAACTAGTGTATAGTACACTATGATTCTTGACCGAAACTTGGATTTCGAAAAGTGTCATCAAATCAAAATTTCAGATGATTTTTTTGCATGGACTTCCATCATAACCTTCCCTCTTAAGATATATAAATGATATGTGAAGTCTCGTATCATTTCAAATAATCCCCAATTAAATTTGATTTTTTTGACCGAAACTAGTGTATAATATACTTTGATTTTTGACCGAAATATGCATTTCTAAAAGTTTCATAGAATCTAATTTTTCAATAATTTTTTGCATGGACTTCCATCATAACCATCTCTCGTAAAATAAATAGATGATATGCAAAGTCTCGTATCATTTCAAACAGTCCCCGATTTAATTTGATTTTTTGACCGAAACTAGTAAATAATAACTATGATTAATTGACCTAAATTTTGATTTCGAAAAGTTTCATATAATCTAATTTTCAGATGATTTTTTTGCATGGTCTTCCATCATAACCTTCCCTCTTAACATATATAAATGATATGTGAAGTCTCGAATCATTTCAATAGTCCCCAATTAAATATGATTTTTTTGACCGAAACTAGTGTATAATATACTATGATTTTTGACCGAAACATCCATTTCGAAAAGTTTCATAGAATCTAATTTTCAGATGGTTTATTTGCATGGACTTCCATCATAACCTTCCCTCTTAACATATATAAATGATATGTGAAGTCTCACATCATTTAAAATAGTCCCCAATTAAATTTGAATTTTTTGACCGAAACTAGTGTATAATATATTATGATTTTTGACCGAAACTTGCATTTCGAAAAGTTTCATAGAATCTAATTTTTCGATGAGTTTTTGCATGGAATTAAATAATAACCCTCCCTCGTAAAATATATAAATGATATGTAAAGTCTCATATCATTTCGAACAGTCCCCGATTTAATTTTATTTTTTTGACCAAAACTAGTATATATAATACTATGATTAATTGACCTAAACTTTGATTTCGAAAAGTTTCATAGAATCTAATTTTCAGATGATTTTTTTGCATGGTCTTCCATCATAACCTTCCCTCTTAACATATATAATTGATATGTGAAGTCTCGTATCATTTAAATAGTCCCCAATTAAATTTGATTTTTTTGACCGAAACTAGTGTATAACATACTATGATTTTTGACCGAAACTTGCATTTCGAAAGGATTCATAGAATATAATTTTCAAATGATTTTTTTGCATGGAATTCCTTCATAACCTTTCATCTTAACTTATATAAATGATATGTGAAGTCTTGTATCATTTCAAATAGTCCTCAATTAAATTTTATTTGTTTTACCGAAACTAGTATAAACTAGTGTATAGTATACTATGATTCTTGACCGAAACTTGGATTTCGAAAAGTGTCATCAAATCAAAATTTCAGATGATTTTTTTGCATGGACTTCCATCATAACCTTCCCTCTTAAGATATATAAATGATATGTGAAGTCTCGTATCATTTCAAATAATCCCCAATTAAATTTGATTTTTTTGACCGAAACTAGTGTATAATATACTTTGATTTTTGACCGAAATATGCATTTCTAAAAGTTTCATAGAATCTAATTTTTCAATAATTTTTTGCATGGACTTCCATCATAACCATCTCTCGTAAAATAAATAGATGATATGCGAAGTCTCGTATCATTTCAAACAGTCCCCGATTTAATTTGATTTTTTGACCGAAACTAGTAAATAATAACTATGATTAATTGACCTAAATTTTGATTTCGAAAAGTTTCATATAATCTAATTTTCAGATGATTTTTTTGCATGGTCTTCCATCATAACCTTCCCTCTTAACATATATAAATGATATGTGAAGTCTCGAATCATTTCAATAGTCCCCAATTAAATATGATTTTTTTGACCGAAACTAGTGTATAATATACTATGATTTTTGACCGAAACATCCATTTCGAAAAGTTTCATAGAATCTAATTTTCAGATGGTTTATTTGCATGGACTTCCATCATAACCTTCCCTCTTAACATATATAAATGATATGTGAAGTCTCACATCATTTAAAATAGTCCCCAATTAAATTTGAATTTTTTGACCGAAACTAGTGTATAATATATTATGATTTTTGACCGAAACTTGCATTTCGAAAAGTTTCATAGAATCTAATTTTTCGATGAGTTTTTGCATGGAATTAAATAATAACCCTCCCTCGTAAAATATATAAATGATATGTAAAGTCTCATATCATTTCGAACAGTCCCCGATTTAATTTTATTTTTTTGACCAAAACTAGTATATATAATACTATGATTAATTGACCTAAACTTTGATTTCGAAAAGTTTCATAGAATCTAATTTTCAGATGATTTTTTTGCATGGTCTTCCATCATAACCTTCCCTCTTAACATATATAATTGATATGTGAAGTCTCGTATCATTTAAATAGTCCCTAATTAAATTTGATTTTTTTGACCGAAACTAGTGTATAACATACTATGATTTTTGACCGAAACTTGCATTTCGAAAGGATTCATAGAATATAATTTTCAAATGATTTTTTTGCATGGAATTCCTTCATAACCTTTAATCTTAACTTATATAAATGATATGTGAAGTCTTGTATCATTTCAAATAGTCCCCAATTAAATTTTATTTGTTTTACCGAAACTAGTATAAACTAGTGTATAGTATACTATGATTCTTGACCGAAACTTGGATTTCGAAAAGTGTCATCAAATCAAAATTTCAGATGATTTTTTTGCATGGACTTCCATCATAACCTTCCCTCTTAACATATATAAATGATATGTGAAGTCTCGTATCATTTCAAATAATCCCCAATTAAATTTGATTTTTTTGACCAAAACTAGTGTATAATAATATACAATGATTTTTTTACCGAAATATGCATTTCGAAAAGTTTCATAGAATCTAATTTTTCAATAATTTTTTGCATGGACTTCCATCATAACCTTCCCTCATAAAATAAATAGATGATATGTGAAGTCTCATATCATTTCAAACAGTCCCCAATTTAATTTGATTTTTTGACCGAAAGTAGTAAATAATAACTATGATTAATTGACCTAAACTTATATTTCGAAACGTTTCATAGAATCTAATTATCACATGATTTTTTTGCATGGTTTTCCATCATAACCTTCCCTCTTATCATATATAAATGATATGTGAAGTCTCGTTTCATTTCAATAGTCCCCAACTAAATTATATTTTTTTGACCGAAACAGTGTATAATATACTATGCTTTTTGACCGAAACTCTCATTTCGAAAAGTTTCATAGAATATAATTTTCAGATGATTTTTTTGCATGGACTTCCATCATAACCTTCCCTCTTAACATATATAAATGACATGTGAAGTCTCGTATCATTTCAATTAGTCCCCAATTAAATTTGATTTTTTTCAACGAAACTAGTATAAACTAGTGTGTAGTATACTATGATTTTTGACCGAATCTTGCATTTCGAGAAGTGTCATCGAATCCAATTTTTGGATGATTTTTTTGCATGGACTTCAAACATAACCTTCCCTCTTAACATATATAAATGATATGTGAAGTCTCACATCATTTAAAATAGTCCCCAATTAAATTTGAATTTTTTGACCGAAACTAGTGTATAATATATTATGATTTTTGACCGAAACTTGCATTTCGAAAAGTTTCATAGAATCTAATTTTTCGATGAGTTTTTGCATGGAATTAAATAATAACCCTCCCTCGTAAAATATATAAATGATATGTAAAGTCTCATATCATTTCGAACAGTCCCCGATTTAATTTTATTTTTTTGACCAAAACTAGTATATATAATACTATGATTAATTGACCTAAACTTTGATTTCGAAAAGTTTCATAGAATCTAATTTTCAGATGATTTTTTTGCATGGTCTTCCATCATAACCTTCCCTCTTAACATATATAATTGATATGTGAAGTCTCGTATCATTTAAATAGTCCCTAATTAAATTTGATTTTTTTGACCGAAACTAGTGTATAACATACTATGATTTTTGACCGAAACTTGCATTTCGAAAGGATTCATAGAATATAATTTTCAAATGATTTTTTTGCATGGAATTCCTTCATAACCTTTAATCTTAACTTATATAAATGATATGTGAAGTCTTGTATCATTTCAAATAGTCCCCAATTAAATTTTATTTGTTTTACCGAAACTAGTATAAACTAGTGTATAGTATACTATGATTCTTGACCGAAACTTGGATTTCGAAAAGTGTCATCAAATCAAAATTTCAGATGATTTTTTTGCATGGACTTCCATCATAACCTTCCCTCTTAAGATATATAAATGATATGTGAAGTCTCGTGTCATTTCAAATAATCCCCAATTAAATTTGATTTTTTTGACCAAAACTAGTGTATAATATACTATGATTTTTGACCGAAATATGCATTTCGAAAAGTTTCATAGAATCTAATTTTTCAATAATTTTTTGCATGGACTTCCATCATAACCTTCCCTCATAAAATAAATAGATGATATGTGAATTCTCATATCATTTCAAACAGTCCCCAATTTAATTTGATTTTTTGACCGAAACTAGTAAATAATAACTATGATTAATTGACCTAAACTTATATTTCGAAACGTTTCATAGAATCTAATTATCACATGATTTTTTTGCATGGTTTTCCATCATAACCTTCCCTCTTATCATATATAAATGATATGTGAAGTCTCGTTTCATTTCAATAGTCCCCAACTAAATTATATTTTTTTGACCGAAACAGTGTATAATATACTATGCTTTTTGACCGAAACTCTCATTTCGAAAAGTTTCATAGAATATAATTTTCAGATGATTTTTTTGCATGGACTTCCATCATAACCTTCCCTCTTAACATATATAAATGACATGTGAAGTCTCGTATCATTTCAATTAGTCCCCAATTAAATTTGATTTTTTTCAACGAAACTAGTATAAACTAGTGTGTAGTATACTATGATTTTTGACCGAATCTTGCATTTCGAGAAGTGTCATCGAATCCAATTTTTGGATGATTTTTTTGCATGGACTTCAAACATAACCTTCCCTCTTAACATATATAAATGATATGTGAAGTCTCACATCATTTAAAATAGTCCCCAATTAAATTTGAATTTTTTGACCGAAACTAGTGTATAATATATTATGATTTTTGACCGAAACTTGCATTTCGAAAAGTTTCATAGAATCTAATTTTTCGATGAGTTTTTGCATGGAATTAAATAATAACCCTCCCTCGTAAAATATATAAATGATATGTAAAGTCTCATATCATTTCGAACAGTCCCCGATTTAATTTTATTTTTTTGACCAAAACTAGTATATATAATACTATGATTAATTGACCTAAACTTTGATTTCGAAAAGTTTCATAGAATCTAATTTTCAGATGATTTTTTTACATGGTCTTCCATCATAACCTTCCCTCTTAACATATATAATTGATATGTGAAGTCTCGTATCATTTAAATAGTCCCTAATTAAATTTGATTTTTTTGACCGAAACTAGTGTATAACATACTATGATTTTTGACCGAAACTTGCATTTCGAAAGGATTCATAGAATATAATTTTCAAATGATTTTTTTGCATGGAATTCCTTCATAACCTTTAATCTTAACTTATATAAATGATATGTGAAGTCTTGTATCATTTCAAATAGTCCCCAATTAAATTTTATTTGTTTTACCGAAACTAGTATAAACTAGTGTATAGTATACTATGATTCTTGACCGAAACTTGGATTTCGAAAAGTGTCATCAAATCAAAATTTCAGATGATTTTTTTGCATGGACTTCCATCATAACCTTTCCTCTTAAGATATATAAATGATATGTGAAGTCTCGTGTCATTTCAAATAAACCCCAATTAAATTTGATTTTTTTGACCAAAACTAGTGTATAATATACTATGATTTTTGACCGAAATATGCATTTCGAAAAGTTTCATAGAATCTAATTTTTCAATAATTTTTTGCATGGACTTTCATCATAACCTTCCCTCTTAAAATAAATAGATGATATGTGAAGTCTCATATCATTTCAAATAGTCCCTGATTTAATTTGATTTTTTGACCGAAACTAGTAACTAATAACTATGATTAATTGACCTAAACTTATATTTCGAAACGTTTCATAGAATCTAATTATCACATGATTTTTTTGCATGGTCTTCCATCATAACCTTCCCTCTTATCATATATAAATGATATGTGAAGTCTCGTTTCATTTCAATAGTCCCCAACTAAATTATATTTTTTTGACCGAAACAGTGTATAATATACTATGCTTTTTGACCGAAACTCTCATTTCGAAAAGTTTCATAGAATATAATTTTCAGATGATTTTTTTGCATGGACTTCCATCATAACCTTCCCTCTTAATATATATAAATGATATGTGAAGTCTTGTATCATTTCAAATAGTCCCCAATTAAATTTTATTTTTTTGACCGAAACTAGTATAAACTAGTGTATAATATACTATTATTTTTGACCGAAACTTGGATTTCGAAAAGTGACATCGAATCCAATTTTCGGAGATTATTTTGCATGGAATTCCATCATAACCTTCCCTCTTAACATATATAAATGATATGTGAAGTCTCGTATCATTTCAAATAATCCCCAATTAAATTTGATTTTTTTGACCAAAACTAGTGTATAATAATATACAATGATTTTTTTACCGAAATATGCATTTCGAAAAGTTTCATAGAATCTAATTTTTCAATAATTTTTTGCATGGACTTCCATCATAACCTTCCCTCATAAAATAAATAGATGATATGTGAAGTCTCATATCATTTCAAACAGTCCCCAATTTAATTTGATTTTTTGACCGAAACTAGTAAATAATAACTATGATTAATTGACCTAAACTTATATTTCGAAACGTTTCATAGAATCTAATTATCACATGATTTTTTTGCATGGTTTTCCATCATAACCTTCCCTCTTATCATATATAAATGATATGTGAAGTCTCGTTTCATTTCAATAGTCCCCAACTAAATTATATTTTTTTGACCGAAACAGTGTATAATATACTATGCTTTTTGACCGAAACTCTCATTTCGAAAAGTTTCATAGAATATAATTTTCAGATGATTTTTTTGCATGGACTTCCATCATAACCTTCCCTCTTAACATATATAAATGACATGTGAAGTCTCGTATCATTTCAATTAGTCCCCAATTAAATTTGATTTTTTTCAACGAAACTAGTATAAACTAGTGTGTAGTATACTATGATTTTTGACTGAATCTTGCATTTCGAGAAGTGTCATCGAATCCAATTTTTGGATGATTTTTTTGCATGGACTTCCATCATAACCTTCCCTCTTAACATATATAAATGATATGTGAAGTCTCACATCATTTAAAATAGTCCCCAATTAAATTTGAATTCTTTGACCGAAACTAGTGTATAATATATTATGATTTTTGACCGAAACTTGCATTTCGAAAAGTTTCATAGAATCTAATTTTTCGATGAGTTTTTGCATGGAATTAAATAATAACCCTCCCTCGTAAAATATAAAAATGATATGTAAAGTCTCATATCATTTCGAACAGTCCCCGATTTAATTTTATTTTTTTGACCAAAACTAGTATATATAATACTATGATTAATTGACCTAAACTTTGATTTTGAAAAGTTTCATAGAATCTAATTTTCATATGATTTTTTTGCATGGTCTTCCATCATAACCTTCCCTCTTAACATATATAAATGATATGTGAAGTCTCGTATCATTTCAAATAATCCCCAATTAAATTTGATTTTTTTGACCAAAACTAGTGTATAATATACTATGATTTTTGACCGAAATATGCATTTCGAAAAGTTTCATAGAATCTAATTTTCCAATAATTTTTTGCATGGACTTCCATCATAACCTTCCCTCGTAAAATAAATAGATGATATGTGAAGTCTCGTATCATTTAAAACGGTCCCCGATTTAATTTGATTTTTTGACCGAAACTAGTAAATAATAACTATGATTAATTGACCTAAACTTATATTTCGAAACGTTTCATAGAATCTAATTATCACATGCTTTTTTTGCATGGTCTTCCATCATAACCTTGCCTCTTATCATATATAAATGATATGTGAAGTCTCGTTTCATTTCAATAGTCCCCAACTAAATTATATTTTTTTGACCGAAACTAGTGTATAATATACTATGCTTTTTGACCGAAACTCTCATTTCGAAAAGTTTCATAGAATATAATTTTCAGATGATTTTTTTGCATGGACTTCCATCATAACCTTCCCTCTTAACATATATAAATGACATGTGAAGTCTCGTATCATTTCAATTAGTCCCCAATTAAATTTGATTTTTTTGAACGAAACTAGTATAAACTAGTGTGTAGTATACTATGATTTTTGACCGAATCTTGCATTTCGAGAAGTCTCATCGAGTCCAATTTTCGGATGATTTTTTTGCATGGACTTCCATCATAACCTTCCCTCTTAACATATATAAATGATATGTGAATTCTCACATCATTTAAAATAGTCCCCAATTAAATTTGAATTTTTTGACCGAAACTAGTGTATAATATATTATGATTTTTGACCGAAACTTGCATTTCGAAAAGTTTCATAGAATCTAATTTTTCGATGAGTTTTTGCATGGAATTAAATAATAACCCTCCCTCGTAAAATATATAAATGATATGTAAAGTCTCATATCATTTCGAACTGTCCCCGATTTAATTTTATTTTTTGACCGAAACTAGTATATATAATACTATGATTAATTGACCTAAACTTTGATTTCGAAAAGTTTCATAGAATCTAATTTTCAGATGATTTTTTTGCATGGTCTTCCATCATAATCTTCCCTCTTAACATATATAAATGATATGTGAAGTCTCGTATCATTTAAATAGTCCCCAATTAAATTTGATTTTTTTGACCGAAACTAGTGTATAATATACTATGATTTTTGACCGAAACTTGCATTTCGAAAGGATTCATAGAATATAATTTTCAAATGATTTTTTTGCATGGAATTCCTTCATAACCTTTCATCTTAACTTATATAAATGATATGTGAAGTCTTGTATCATTTCAAATAGTCCCCAATTAAATTTTATTTGTTTTACCGAAACTAGTATAAACTAGTGTATAGTATACTATGATTTTTGACCGAAACTTGGATTTCGAAAAGTGTCATCAAATCAAAATTTCAGATGGTTTTTTTGCATGGAATTCCATCATAACCTTCCCTCTTAACATATATAAATGATATGTGAAGTCTCGTATCATTTCAAATAATCCCCAATTAAATTTGATTTTTTTGACCAAAACTAGTGTATAATATACTATGATTTTTGACCGAAATATGCATTTCGAAAAGTTTCATAGAATCTAATTTTCCAATAATTTTTTGCATGGACTTCCATCATAACCTTCCCTCGTAAAATAAATAGATGATATGTGAAGTCTCGTATCATTTCAAACGGTCCCCGATTTAATTTGATTTTTTGACCGAAACTAGTAAATAATAACTATGATTAATTGACCTAAACTTATATTTCGAAACGTTTCATAGAATCTAATTATCACATGCTTTTTTTGCATGGTCTTCCATCATAACCTTGCCTCTTATCATATATAAATGATATGTGAAGTCTCGTTTCATTTCAATAGTCCCCAACTAAATTATATTTTTTTGACCGAAACTAGTGTATAATATACTATGCTTTTTGACCGAAACTCTCATTTCGAAAAGTTTCATAGAATATAATTTTCAGATGATTTTTTTGCATGGACTTCCATCATAACCTTCCCTCTTAACATATATAAATGACATGTGAAGTCTCGTATCATTTCAATTAGTCCCCAATTAAATTTGATTTTTTTGAACGAAACTAGTATAAACTAGTGTGTAGTATACTATGATTTTTGACCGAATCTTGCATTTCGAGAAGTGTCATCGAATCCAATTTTCGGATGATTTTTTTGCATGGACTTCCATCATAACCTTCCCTCTTAACATATATAAATGATATGTGAAGTCTCACATCATTTAAAATAGTCCCCAATTAAATTTGAATTTTTTGACCAAAACTAGTGTATAATATATTATGATTTTTGACCGAAACTTGCATTTCGAAAAGTTTCATAGAATCTAATTTTTCGATGAGTTTTTGCATGGAATTAAATAATAACCCTCCCTCGTAAAATATATAAATGATATGTAAAGTCTCATATCATTTCGAACAGTCCCCGATTTAATTTTATTTTTTGACCGAAACTAGTATATATAATACTATGATTAATTGACCTAAACTTTGATTTCGAAAAGTTTCATAGAATCTAATTTTCAGATGATTTTTTTGCATGGTCTTCCATCATAACATTCCCTCTTAACATATATAAATGATATGTGAAGTCTCGTATAATTTAAATAGTCCCCCATTAAATTTGATTTTTTTGACCGAAACTAGTGTATAATATACTATGATTTTTGACCGAAACTTGCATTTCGAAACGATTCATAGAATATAATTTTCAAATGATTTTTTTGCATGGAATTCCTTCATAACCTTTCATCTTAACTTATATAAATGATATGTGAAGTCTTGTATCATTTCAAATAGTCCCCAATTAAATTTTATTTGTTTTACCGAAACAAGTATAAACTAGTGTATAGTATACTATGATTTTTGACCGAAACTTGGATTTCGAAAAGTGTCATCAAATCAAAATTTCAGATGGTTTTTTTGCATGGAATTCCATCATAACCTTCCCTCTTATCATATATAAATGATATGTGAAGTCTCGTATCATTTCAAATAATCCCCAAAATAAATTTGATTTTTTTGACCGAAACTAGTGTATAATATTATACTTTGATTTTTGACCGAAATATGCATTTCGAAAAGTTTCATAGAATCTAATTTTTCAATAATTTTTTGCATGGACTTCCATCATAACCATCCCTCGTAAAATAAATAGATGATATGTGAAGTCTCGTATCATTTCAAACAGTCCCCGATTTAATTTGATTTTTTGACCGAAACTAGTAAATAATAACTATGATTAATTGACCTAAATTTTGATTTCGAAAAGTTTCATAGAATCTAATTTTCAGATGACTTTTTTGCATGGTCTTCCATTATAACCTTCCCTCTTAACATATATAAATGATATGTGAAGTCTCGTATCATTTCAATAGTCCCCAATTAAATATGATTTTTTTGACCGAAACTAGTGTATAATATACTGTGATTTTTGACCGAAACTTGCATTTCGAAAGGTTTCATAAAACATAATTTTCAAATGATTTTTTGCCAGGACATCCTTCATAACCTTCCCTCTTAACTTATATAAATGATATTTGAAGTCTTGTATCATTTCAAATAGTCCCCAATTAAATTTTATTTTTTTGACCGAAACTAGTATAAACTAGTGTATAATATACTATTATTTTTGACCGAAACTTGCATTTCGAAAAGTGACATCGAATCCAATTTTCGGATGATTATTTTGCATGGACTTCCATCATAACCTTCCCTCTTAACATATATAAATGATATGTGAAGTCTCGTATCATTTCAAATAATCCCCAATTAAATTTGATTTTTTTGACCAAAACTAGTGTATAATATACTATGATTTTTGACCGAAATATGCATTTCGAAAACTTTCATAGAATCTAATTTTCCAATAATTTTTTGCATGGACTTCCATCATAACCTTCCCTCGTAAAATAAATATATGATATGTGAAGTCTCGTATCATTTCAAACGGTCCCCGATTTAATTTGATTTTTTGACCGAAACTATTAAATAATAACTATGATTAATTGACCTAAACTTATATTTCGAAACGTTTCATAGAATCTAATTATCACATGCTTTTTTTGCATGGTCTTCCATCATAACCTTCCCTCTTATCGTATATAAATGATATGTGAAGTCTCGTTTCATTTCAATAGTCTCCAACTAAATTATATTTTTTTGACCGAAACTAGTGTATAATATACTATGCTTTTTGACCGAAACTCTCATTTCGAAAAGTTTCATAGAATATAATTTTCAGATGATTTTTTTGCATGGACTTCCATCATAACCTTCCCTCTTAACATATATAAATGACATGTGAAGTCTCGTATCATTTCAATTAGTCCCCAATTAAATTTGATTTTTTTGAACGAAACTAGTATAAACTAGTGTGTAGTATACTATGATTTTTGACCGAATCTTGCATTTCGAGAAGTGTCATCGAATCCAATTTTCGGATGATTTTTTTGCATGGACTTCCATCATAACCTTCCCTCTTAACATATATAAATGATATGTGAAGTCTCACATCATTTAAAATAGTCCCCAATTAAATTTGAATTTTTTGACCGAAACTAGTGTATAATATATTATGATTTTTGACCGAAACTTGCATTTCGAAAAGTTTCATAGAATCTAATTTTTCGATGATTTTTTGCATGGAATTAAATACTAACCCTCCCTCGTAAAATATATAAATGATATGTAAAGTCTCATATCATTTCGAACAGTCCCCGATTTAATTTTATTTTTTGACCGAAACTAGTATATATAATACTATGATTAATTGACCTAAACTTTGATTTCGAAAAGTTTCATAGAATCTAATTTTCAGATGATTTTTTTGCATGGTCTTCCATCATAACCTTCCCTCTTAACATATATAAATGATATGTGAAGTCTCGTATCATTTAAATAGTCCCCAATTAAATTTGATTTTTTTGACCGAAACTAGTGTATAATATACTATGATTTTTGACCGAAACTTGCATTTCGAAAGGATTCATAGAATATAATTTTCAAATGATTTTTTTGCATGGAATTCCTTCATAACCTTTCATCTTAACTTATATAAATGATATGTGAAGTCTTGTATCATTTCAAATAGTCCCCAATTAAATTTTATTTGTTTTACCGAAACTAGTATAAACTAGTGTATAGTATACTATGATTTTTGACCGAAACTTGGATTTCGAAAAGTGTCATCAAATCAAAATTTCAGATGGTTTTTTTGCATGGAATTCCATCATAACCTTCCCTCTTAACATATATAAATGATATGTGAAGTCTCGTATCATTTCAAATAATCCCCAATTAAATTTGATTTTTTTGACCAAAACTAGTGTATAATATACTATGATTTTTGACCGAAATATGCATTTCGAAAAGTTTCATAGAATCTAATTTTCCAATAATTTTTTGCATGGACTTCCATCATAACCTTCCCTCGTAAAATAAATAGATGATATGTGAAGTCTCGTATCATTTCAAACGGTCCCAGATTTAATTTGATTTTTTGACCGAAACTAGTAAATAATAACTATGATTAATTGACCTAAACTTATATTTCGAAACGTTTCATAGAATCTAATTATCACATGCTTTTTTTGCATGGTCTTCCATCATAACCTTCCCTCTTATCATATATAAATGATATGCGAAGTCTCGTTTCATTTCAATAGTCCCCAACTAAATTATATTTTTTTGACCGAAACTAGTGTATAATATACTATGCTTTTTGACCGAAACTCTCATTTCGTAAAGTTTCATAGAATATAATTTCAGATGATTTTTTTGCATGGACTTCCATCATAACCTTCCCTCTTAACATATATAAATGACATGTGAAGTCTCGTATCATTTCAATTAGTCCCCAATTAAATTTGATTTTTTTGAACGAAACTAGTATAAACTAGTGTGTAGTATACTATGATTTTTGAACGAATCTTGCATTTCGAGAAGTGTCATCGAATCCAATTTTCGGATGATTTTTTACATGGACTTCCATCATAACCTTCCCTCTTAACATATATAAATGATATGTGAAGTTCACATCATTTAAAATAGTTCCCAATTAAATTTGAATTTTTTGACCGAAACTAGTGTATAATATATTATGATTTTTGACCGAAACTTGCATTTCGAAAAGTTTCATAGAATCTAATTTTTCGATGAGTTTTTGCATGGAATTAAATAATAACCCTCCCTCTTCAAATATATAAATGATATGTAAAGTCTCATATCATTTCGAACAGTCCCCGATTTAATTTTATTTTTTGACCGAAACTAGTATATATAATACTATGATTAATTGACCTAAACTTTGATTTCGAAAAGTTTCATAGAATCTAATTTTTAGATGATTTTTTTGCATGGTCTTCCATCATAAACTTCCCTCTTAACATATATAAATGATATGTGAAGTCTCGTATCATTTAAATAGTCCCCAATTAAATTTGATTTTTTTGACCGAAACTAGTGTATAATATACTATGATTTTTGACCGAAACTTGCATTTCGAAAGGATTCATAGAATATAATTTTCAAATGATTTTTTTGCATGCAATTCCTTCATAACCTTTCATCTTAACTTATATAAATGATATGTGAAGTCTTGTATCATTTCAAATAGTCCCCAATTAAATTTTATTTGTTTTACCGAAACAAGTATAAACTAGTGTATAGTATACTATGATTTTTGACCGAAACTTGGATTTCGAAAAGTGTCATCAAATCAAAATTTCAGATGGTTTTTTTGCATGGAATTCCATCATAACCTTCCCTCTTAACATATATAAATGATATGTGAAGTCTCGTATCATTTCAAATAATCCCCAATTAAATTTGATTTTTATGACCGAAACTAGTGTATAATATACTTTGATTTTTGACCGAAATATGCATTTCGAAAAGTTTCATAGAATCTAATTTTTCAATAATTTTTTTCATGGACTTCCATCATAACCATCCCTCGTAAAATAAATAGATGATATGTGAAGTCTCGTATCATTTCAAACAGTCCCCGATTTAATTTGATTTTTTGACCGAAACTAGTAAATAATAACTATGATTAATTGACCTAAATTTTGATTTCGAAAAGTTTCATAGAATCTAATTTTCAGATGATTTTTTTGCATGGTCTTCCATCATAACCTTCCCTCTTAACATATATAAATGATATGTGAAGTCTCGTATCATTTCAATAGTCCCCAATTAAATACAATTTTTTTGACCGAAACTAGTGTATAATATACTATGATTTTTGACCGAAACATGCATTTCGAAAGGTTTCATAAAATATAATTTTCAATGATTTTTTTGCATGGACATCCTTCATAACCTTCCCTCTTAACGTATATAAATGATATTTGAAGTCTTGTATCATTTCAAATAGTCCCCAATTAAATTTTATTTTTTTGACCGAAACTAGTATAAACTAGTGTATAATATACTATTATTTTTGACCGAAACTTGCATTTCGAAAAGTGACATCAAATCCAATTTTCGGATTATTTTTTTGCCTGGACTTCCATCATAACCTTCCCTCTTAACATATATAAATGATATGTGAAGTCTCACATCATTTAAAATAGTCCCCAATTAAATTTGAATTTTTTGACCGAAACTAGTGTATAATATATTATGATTTTTGACCGAAACTTGCATTTCGAAAAGTTTCATAGAATCTAATTTTTCGATGAGTTTTTGCATGGAATTAAATAATAACCCTCCCTCGTCAAATATATAAATGATATGTAAAGTCTCATATCATTTCGAACAGTCCCCGATTTAATTTTATTTTTTGACCGAGACTAGTATATATAATACTATGATTAATTGACCTAAACTTTGATTTCGAAAAGTTTCATAGAATCTAATTTTTAGATGATTTTTTTGCATGGTCTTCCATCATAACCTTCCCTCTTAACATATATAAATGATATGTGAAGTCTCGTATCATTTAAATAGTCCCCAATTAAATTTGATTTTTTTGACCGAAACTAGTGTATAATATACTATGATTTTTGACCGAAACATGCATTTCGAAAGGATTCATAGAATATAATTTTTAAATGATTTTTTTGCATGGAATTCCTTCATAACCTTTCATCTTAACTTATATAAATGATATGTGAAGTCTTGTATCATTTCAAATAGTCCCCAATTAAATTTTATTTGTTTTACCGAAACTAGTATAAACTAGTGTATAGTATACTATGATTTTTGACCGAAACTTGGATTTCGAAAAGTGTCATCAAATCAAAATTTCAGATGATTTTTTTGCATGGTCTTCCATCATAACCTTCCCTCTTAAGATATATAAATGATATGTGAAGTCTCGTATCATTTCAAATAATCCCCAATTAAATTTGATTTTTATGACCGAAACTAGTGTATAATATACTTTGATTTTTGACCGAAATATGCATTTCGAAAAGTTTCATAGAATCTAATTTTTCAATAATTTTTTGCATGGACTTCCATCATAACCATCCCTCGTAAAATAAATAGATGATATGTGAAGTCTCGTATCATTTCAAACAGTCCCCGATTTAATTTGATTTTTTGACCGAAACTAGTAAATAATAACTATGATTAATTGACCTAAATTTTGATTTCGAAAAGTTTCATAGAATCTAATTTTCAGATGATTTTTTTGCATGGTCTTCCATTATAACCTTCCCTCTTAACATATATAAATGATATGTGAAGTCTCGTATCATTTCAATAGTCCCCAATTAAATATGATTTTTTTGACCGAAACTAGTGTATAATATACTATGATTTTTGACCGAAACTTGCATTTCGAAAGGTTTCATAAAATATAATTTTCAAATGATTTTTTTGCATGGACATCCTTCATAACCTTCCCTCTTAACGTATATAAATGATATTTGAAGTCTTGTATCATTTCAAATAGTCCCCAATTAAATTTTATTTTTTTGACCGAAACTAGTATAAACTAGTGTATAATATACTATTATTTTTGACCGAAACTTGCATTTCGAAAAGTGACATCGAATCCAATTTCCGGATGATTATTTTGCATGGACTTCCATCATAACCTTCCCTCTTAACATATATAAATGATATGTGAAGTCTCGTATCATTTCAAATAATCCCCAATTAAATTTGATTTTTTTGACCAAAACTAGTGTATAATATACTATGATTTTTGACCGAAATATGCATTTCGAAAAGTTTCATAGAATCTAATTTTTCAATAATTTTTTGCATGGACTTCCACCATAACCTTCCCTCGTTAAATAAATAGATGATATGTGAAGTCTCATATCATTTCAAACAGTCCCTGATTTAATTTGATTTTTTGACTGAAACTAGTAAATAATAACTATGATTAATTGACCTAAACTTAGATTTCGAAACGTTTCATAGAATCTAATTATCACATGATTTTTTTGCATGGTCTTCCATCATAACCTTCCCTCTTATCGTATATAAATGATATGTGAAGTCTCGTTTCTTTTCAATAGTCCCCAACTAAATTATATTTTTTTGACCGAAACTAGTGTATAATATACTATGCTTTTTGACCGAAACTCTCATTTCGAAAAGTTTCATAGAATATAATTTTCAGATGATTTTTTTGCATGGACTTCCATCATAACCTTCCCTCTTAACATATATAAATGACATGTGAAGTCTCGTATCATTTCAATTAGTCCCCAATTAAATTTGATTTTTTTGAACGAAACTAGAATAAACTAGTGTGTAGTATACTATGATTTTTGACCAAATCTTGCATTTCGAGAAGTGTCATCAAATCCTATTTTCGGATGATTTTTTTGCATGGACTTCCATCATAACCTTCCCTCTTAACATATATAAATGATATGTGAAGTCTAACATCATTTAAAATAGTCCCCAATTAAATTTGAATTTTTAGACCGAAACTAGTGTATAATATATTATGATTTTTGACCGAAACTTGCATTTCGAAAAGTTTCATAGAATCTAATTTTTCGATGAGTTTTTGCATGGAATTAAATAATAACCCTCCCTCGTAAAATATATAAATGATATGTAAAGTCTCATATCATTTCGAACAGTCCCCGATTTAATTTTATTTTTTGACCGAAACTAGTATATATAATACTATGATTAATTGACCTAAACTTTGATTTCGAAAAGTTTCATAGAATCTAATTTTCAGAAGATTTTTTTGCATGGTCTTCCATCATAACCTTCCCTCTTAACATATATAAATGATATGTGAAGTCTCGTATCATTTAAATAGTCCCCAATTAAATTTGATTTTTTTGACCGAAACTAGTGTATAATATACTATGATTTTTGACCGAAACTTGCATTTCGAAAGGATTCATAGAATATAATTTTCAAATCATTTTTTTGCATGGAATTCCTTCATAACCTTTCATCTTAACTTATATAAATGATATGTGAAGTCTTGTATCATTTCAAATAGTCCCCAATTAAATTTTATTTCTTTTACCGAAACTAGTATAAACTAGTGTATAGTATACTATGATTTTTGACCGAAACTTGGATTTCGAAAAGTGTCATCAAATCAAAAATTCAGATGGTTTTTTTGCATGGAATTCCATCATAACCTTCCCTCTTAAGATATATAAATGATATGTGAAGTCTCGTATCATTTCAAATAATCCCCAATTAAATTTAATTTTTTTGACCGAAACTAGTGTATAATATACAATGATTTTTGACCGAAATATGCATTTCGAAAAGTTTCATAGAATCTAATTTTTCAATAATTTTTTGCATGGACTTCCATCATAACCAACCCTCGTAAAATAAATAGATGATATGTGAAGCCTCGTATCATTTCAAACAGTCCCCGATTTAATTTGATTTTTTGACCGAAACTAGTAAATAATAACTATGATTAATTGACCTAAATTTTGATTTCGAAAAGTTTCATAGAATCTAATTTTCAGATGATTTTTTTGCATGGTCTTCCATCATAACCTTCCCTCTTAACATATATAAATGATATGTGAAGTCTCGTATCATTTCAATAGTCCCCAATTAAATATGATTTTTTTGACTGAAACTAGTGTATAATATACTATGATTTTTGACCGAAACTTGCATTTCGAAAGGTTTCATAAAATATAATTTTCAAATGATTTTTTTGCATGGACATCCTTCATAACCTTCCCTCTTAACGTATATAAATGATATTTGAAGTCTTGTATCATTTCAAATAGTCCCCAATTAAATTTTATTTTTTTGACCGAAACTAGTATAAACTAGTGTATAATATACTATTATTTTTGACCGAAACTTGCATTTCGAGAAGTGACATCAAATCCAATTTTCTGATGATTTTTTTGCCTGGACTTCCATCATAACCTTCCCTATTAACATATATAAATGATATGTGAAGTCTCACATCATTTAAAATAGTCCCCAATTAAATTTGAATTTTTTGACCGAAACTAGTGTATAATATATTATGATTTTTGACCGAAACTTGCATTTCGAAAAGTTTCATAGAATCTAATTTTTCGATGAGTTTTTGCATGGAATTAAATAATAACCCTCCCTCTTAAAATATATAAATGATATGTAAAGTCTCATATCATTTCGAACAGTCCCCGATTTAATTTTATTTTTTGACCGAAACTAGTATATATAATACTATGATTAATTGACCTAAACTTTGATTTCGAAAAGTTTCATAGAATCTAATTTTCAGATGATTTTTTTGCATGGTCTTCCATCATAACCTTCCCTCTTAACATATATAAATGATATGTGAAGTCTCATATCATTTAAATAGTCCCCAATTAAATTTGATTTTTTTGACCGAAACTAGTGTATAATATACTATGATTTTTGACCGAAACTTGCATTTCGAAAGGATTCATAGAATATAATTTTCAAATGATTTTTTTGCATGGAATTCCTTCATAACCTTTCATTTTAACTTATATAAATGATATGTGAAGTCTTGTATCATTTCAAATAGTCCCCAATTAAATTTTATATGTTTTACCGAAACTAGTATAAACTAGTGTATAGTATACTATGATTTTTGACCGAAACTTGGATTTCGAAAAGTGTCATCAAATCAAAATTTCAGATGATTTTTTTGCATGGACTTCCATCATAACCTTCCCTCTTAAGATATATAAATGATAATTGAAGTCTCGTATCATTTCAAATAATCCCCAATTAAATTTGATTTTTTTGACCGAAACTAGTGTATAATATACTTTGATTTTTGACCGAAATATGCATTTCGAAAAGTTTCATAGAATCTAATTTTTCAATAATTTTTTGCATGGACTTCCATCATAACCTTCCCTCGTAAAATAAATAGATGATATGTGAAGTATCATATCATTTCAAACAGTTCCTGATTTAATTTGATTTTTTGACCGAAACTAGTAAATAATAACTATGATTAATTGACCTAAACTTATATTTCGAAACGTTTCATAGAATCTAATTATCACATGATTTTTTTGCATGGTCTTCCATCATAACCTTCCCTCTTATTATATATAAATGATATGTGAAGTCTCGTTTCATTTCAATAGTCCCCAACTAAATTATACTTTTTTGACCGAAACAGTGTATAATATACTATGCTTTTTGACCGAAACTCTCATTTCGAAAAGTTTCATAGAATATAATTTTCAGATGATTTTTTTGCATGGACTTCCATCATAACCTTCCCTCTTAACATATATAAATGACATGTGAAGTCTCGTATCATTTCAATTAGTCCCTAATTAAATTTGATTTTTTTGAACGAAACTAGTATAAACTAGTGTGTAGTATACTATGATTTTTGACCGAATCTTGCATTTCGAGAAGTGTCATCGAATCCAATTTTTGGATTATTTTTTTGCATGGACTTCCATCATAACCTTCCCTCTTAACATATATAAATGATATGTGAAGTATCACATCATTTAAAATAGTCCCCAATTAAATTTGAATTTTTTGACCGAAACTAGTGTATAATATATTATGATTTTTGACCGAAACTTGCATTTCGAAAAGTTTCATAGAATCTAATTTTTCGATGAGTTTTTGCATGGAATTAAATAATAACCATACCTCGTAAAATATATAAATGATATGTAAAGTCTCATATCATTTCGAACATTCCCCGATTTAATTTTATTTTTTTGACCGATACTAGTATATATAATACTATGATTAATTGACCTAAACTTTGATTTCGAAAAGTTTCATAGAATCTAATTTTCAGATGATTTTTTTGCATGGTCTTCTATCATAACCTTCCCTCTTAACATATATAAATGATATGTGAAGTCTCGTATCATTTAAATAGTCCCCAATTAAATTTGATTTTTTTGACTGAAACTAGTGTATAATATACTATGATTTTTGACCGAAACTTGCATTTCGAAAGGATTCATAGAATATAATTTTCAAATGATTTTTTTGCATGGACATCCTTCATAACCTTCCCTCTTAACATATATAAATGATATGTGAAGTCTTGTATCATTTCAAATAGTCCCCAATTAAATTTTATTTTTTTGACCGAAACTAGTATAAACTAGTGTATAATATACTATTATTTTTGACCGAAACTTGCATTTCGAAAAGTGACATCGAATCCAATTTTCGGATGATTATTTTGCATGGAATTCCATCATAACCTTCCTTCTTAACATATATAAATGATATGTGAAGTCTCGTATCATTTCAAATAATCCCCAATTAAATTTGATTTTTTTGACCAAAACTAGTGTATAATATACAATGATTTTTGACCGAAATATGCATTTCGAAAAGTTTCATAGAATCTAATTTTTCAATAATTTTTTGCATGGACTTCCATCATAACCTTCCCTCATAAAATAAATAGATGATATGTGAAGTCTCATATCATTTCAAACAGTTCCTGATTTAATTTGATTTTTTGACCGAAACTAGTAAATAATAACTATCATTAATTGACCTAAACTTATATTTGGAAACGTTTCATAGAATCTAATTATCACATGATTTTTTTGCATGGTCTTCCATCATAACCTTCCCTCTTATCATATATAAATGATATGTGAAGTCTCGTTTCATTTCAATAGTCCCCAACTAAATTATATTTTTTTGACCGAAACAGTGTATAATATACTATGCTTTTTGACCGAAACTCTCATTTCGAAAAGTTTCATAGAATATAATTTTCAGATGATTTTTTTGCAAGGACTTCCATCATAACCTTCCCTCTTAACATATATAAATGACATGTGAAGTCTCGTATCATTTCAATTAGTCCCCAATAAAATTTGATTTTTTTTAACGAAACTAGTATAAACTAGTGTGTAGTATACTATGATTTTTGACCGAATCTTGCATTTCGAGAAGTGTCATCGAATCCAATTTTTGGATGATTTTTTTGCATGGACTTCCATCATAACCTTCCCTCTTAACATATATAAATGATATGTGAAGTCTCACATCATTTAAAATAGTCCCCAATTAAATTTGAATTTTTTGACCGAAACTAGTGTATAATATATTATGATTTTTGACCGAAACTTGCATTTCAAAAAGTTTCATAGAATCTAATTTTTCGATGAGTTTTTGCATGGAATTAAATAATAACCCTCCCTCGTAAAATATATAAATGATATGTAAAGTCTCATATCATTTCGAACATTCCCCGATTTAATTTTATTTTTTTGACAGAAACTAGTATATATAATACTATGATTAATTGACCTAAACTTTGATTTCGAAAAGTTTCATAGAATCTAATTTTCAGATGATTTTTTTGCATGGTCTTCCATCATAACCTTCCCTCTTAACATATATAAATGATATGTGAAGTCTCGTATCATTTAAATAGTCCCCAATTAAATTTGATTTTTTTGACCGAAACTAGTGTATAATATACTATGATTTTTGACCGAAACTTGCATTTCGAAAGGATTCATAGAATATAATTTTCAAATGATTTTTTTGCATGGACATCCTTCATAACCTTCCCTCTTAACATATATAAATGATATGTGAAGTCTTGTATCATTTCAAATAGTCCCCAATTAAATTTTATTTTTTTGACCGAAACTAGTATAAACTAGTGTATAATATACTATTATTTTTGACCGAAACTTGCATTTCGAAAAGTGACATCGAATCCAATTTTCGGATGATTATTTTGCATGGAAATCCATCATAACCTTCCCTCTTAACATATATAAATGATATGTGAAGTCTCGTATCATTTCAAATAATCCCCAATTAAATTTGATTTTTTTGACCAAAACTAGTGTATAATATACAATGATTTTTGACCGAAATATGCATTTCGAAAAGTTTCATAGAATCTAATTTTTCAATAATTTTTTGCATGGACTTCCATCATAACCTTCCCTCGTAAAATAAATAGATGATATGTGAAGTCTCATATCATTTCAAACAGTTCCTGATTTAATTTGATTTTTTGACCGAAACTAGTAAATAATAACTATCATTAATTGACCTAAACTTATATTTCGAAACGTTTCATAGAATCTAATTATCACATGATTTTTTTGCATGGTCTTCCATCATAACCTTCCCTCTTATTATATATAAATGATATGTGAAGTCTCGTTTCATTTCAATAGTCCCCAACTAAATTATACTTTTTTGACCGAAACAGTGTATAATATACTATGCTTTTTGACCGAAACTCTCATTTCGAAAAGTTTCATAGAATATAATTTTCAGATGATTTTTTTGCATGGACTTCCATCATAACCTTCCCTCTTAACATATATAAATGACATGTGAAGTCTCGTATCATTTCAATTAGTCCCCAATTAAATTTGATTTTTTTGAACGAAACTAGTATAAACTAGTGTGTAGTATACTATGATTTTTGACCGAATCTTGCATTTCGAGAAGTGTCATCGAATCCAATTTTTGGATTATTTTTTTGCATGGACTTCCATCATAACCTTCCCTCTTAACATATATAAATGATATGTGAAGTATCACATCATTTAAAATAGTCCCCAATTAAATTTGAATTTTTTGACCGAAACTAGTGTATAATATATTATGATTTTTGACCGAAACTTGCATTTCGAAAAGTTTCATAGAATCTAATTTTTCGATGAGTTTTTGCATGGAATTAAATAATAACCCTACCTCGTAAAATATATAAATGATATGTAAAGTCTCATATCATTTCGAACATTCCCCGATTTAATTTTATTTTTTTGACCGATACTAGTATATATAATACTATGATTAATTGACCTAAACTTTGATTTCGAAAAGTTTCATAGAATCTAATTTTCAGATGATTTTTTTGCATGGTCTTCTATCATAACCTTCCCTCTTAACATATATAAATGATATGTGAAGTCTCGTAACATTTAAATAGTCCCCAATTAAATTTGATTTTTTTGACTGAAACTAGTGTATAATATACTATGATTTTTGACCGAAACTTGCATTTCGAAAGGATTCATAGAATATAATTTTCAAATGATTTTTTTGCATGGACATCCTTCATAACCTTCCCTCTTAACATATATAAATGATATGTGAAGTCTTGTATCATTTCAAATAGTCCCCAATTAAATTTTATTTTTTTGACCGAAACTAGTATAAACTAGTGTATAATATACTATTATTTTTGACCGAAACTTGCATTTCGAAAAGTGACATCGAATCCAATTTTCGGATGATTATTTTGCATGGAATTCCATCATAACCTTCCTTCTTAACATATATAAATGATATGTGAAGTCTCGTATCATTTCAAATAATCCCCAATTAAATTTGATTTTTTTGACCAAAACTAGTGTATAATATACAATGATTTTTGACCGAAATATGCATTTCGAAAAGTTTCATAGAATCTAATTTTTCAATAATTTTTTGCATGGACTTCCATCATAACCTTCCCTCGTAAAATAAATAGATGATATGTGAAGTCTCATATCATTTCAAACAGTTCCTGATTTAATTTGATTTTTTGACCGAAACTAGTAAATAATAACTATCATTAATTGACCTAAACTTATATTTCGAAACGTTTCATAGAATCTAATTATCACATGATTTTTTTGCATGGTCTTCCATCATAACCTTCCCTCTTATCATATATAAATGATATGTGAAGTCTCGTTTCATTTCAATAGTCCCCAACTAAATTATACTTTTTTGACCGAAACAGTGTATAATATACTATGCTTTTTGACCGAAACTCTCATTTCGAAAAGTTTCATAGAATATAATTTTCAGATGATTTTTTTGCATGGACTTCCATCATAACCTTCCCTCTTAACATATATAAATGACATGTGAAGTCTCGTATCATTTCAATTAGTCCCTAATTAAATTTGATTTTTTTGAACGAAACTAGTATAAACTAGTGTGTAGTATACTATGATTTTTGACCGAATCTTGCATTTCGAGAAGTGTCATCGAATCCAATTTTTGGATGATTTTTTTGCATGGACTTCCATCATAACCTTCCCTCTTAACATATATAAATGATATGTGAAGTCTCACATCATTTAAAATAGTCCCCAATTAAATTTGAATTTTTTGACCGAAACTAGTGTATAATATATTATGATTTTTGACCGAAACTTGCATTTCAAAAAGTTTCATAGAATCTAATTTTTCGATGAGTTTTTGCATGGAATTAAATAATAACCCTCCCTCGTAAAATATATAAATGATATGTAAAGTCTCATATCATTTCGAACATTCCCCGATTTAATTTTATTTTTTTGACCGAAACTAGTATATATAATACTATGATTAATTGACCTAAACTTTGATTTCGAAAAGTTTCATAGAATCTAATTTTCAGATGATTTTTTTGCATGGTCTTCCATCATAACCTTCCCTCTTAACATATATAAATGATATGTGAAGTCTCACATCATTTAAAATAGTCCCCAATTAAATTTGAATTTTTTGACCGAAACTAGTGTATAATATATTATGATTTTTGACCGAAACTTGCATTTCGAAAAGTTTCATAGAATCTAATTTTTCGATGAGTTTTTGCATGGAATTAAATAATAACCCTCCCTCGTAAAATATATAAATGATATGTAAAGTCTCATATCATTTCGAACATTCCCCGATTTAATTTTATTTTTTTGACCGAAACTAGTATATATAATACTATGATTAATTGACCTAAACTTTGATTTCGAAAAGTTTCATAGAATCTAATTTTCAGATGATTTTTTTGCATGGTCTTCCATCATAACCTTCCCTCTTAACATATATAAACGATATGTGAAGTCTCGTATCATTTAAAAAGTCCCCAATTAAATTTGATTTTTTTGACCGAAACTAGTGTATAATATACTATGATTTTTGACCGAAACTTGCATTTCGAAAGGATTCATAGAATATAATTTTCAAATGATTTTTTTGCATGGACATCCTTCATAACCTTCCCTCTTAACATATATAAATGATATGTGAAGTCTTGTATCATTTCAAATAGTCCCCAATTAAAATTTATTTTTTTGACAGAAACTAGTATAAACTAGTGTATAATATACTATTATTTTTGACCGAAACTTGCATTTTGAAAAGTGACATCGAATCCAATTTTCGGATGATTATTTTGCATGGAATTCCATCATAACCTTCCCTCTTAACATATATAAATGATATGTGAAGTCTCGTATCATTTCAAATAATCCCCAATTAAATTTGATTTTTTTGACCAAAACTAGTGTATAATATACAATGATTTTTGACCGAAATATGCATTTCGAAAAGTTTCATAGAATCTAATTTTTCAATAATTTTTTGCATGGACTTCCATCATAACCTTCCCTCGTAAAATAAATAGATGATATGTGAAGTCTCATATCATTTCAAACAGTTCCTAATTTAATTTGATTTTTTGACCGAAACTAGTAAATAATAACTATCATTAATTGACCTAAACTTATATTTCGAAACGTTTCACAGAATCTAATTATCACATGATTTTTTTGCATGGTCTTCCATCATAACCTTCCCTCTTATCGTATATAAATGATATGTGAAGTCTCGTTTCATTTCAATAGTCCCCAACTAAATTATATTTTTTTGACCGAAACAGTGTATAATATACTATGCTTTTTGACCGAAACTCTCATTTCGAAAAGTTTCATAGAATATAATTTTCAGATGATTTTTTTGCATGGACTTCCATCATAACCTTCCCTCTTAACATATATAAATGACATGTGAAGTCTCGTATCATTTCAATTAGTCCCCAATTAAATTTGATTTTTTGAACGAAACTAGTATAAACTAGTGTGTAGTATACTATGATTTTTGACCGAATCTTGCATTTCGAGAAGTGTCATCGAATCCAATTTTTGGATGATGTTTTTTTCATGGACTTCCATCATAACCTTCCCTCTTAACATATATAAATGATATGTGAAGTCTCACATCATTTAAAATAGTCCCCAATTAAATTTGAATTTTTTGACCGAAACTAGTGTATAATATATTATGATTTTTGACCGAAACTTGCATTTCGAAAAGTTTCATAGAATCTAATTTTTCGATGAGTTTTTGCATGGAATTAAATAATAACCCTCCCTCGTAAAATATATAAATGATATGTAAAGTCTCATATCATTTCGAACATTCCCCGATTTAATTTTATTTTTTTGACCGAAACTATTATATATAATACTATGATTAATTGACCTAAACTTTGATTTCGAAAAGTTTCATAGAATCTAATTTTCAGATGATTTTTTTGCATGGTCTTCCATCATAACCTTCCCTCTTAACATATATAAATGATATGTGAAGTCTCGTATCATTTAAATAGTCCCCAATTAAATTTGATTTTTTTGACCGAAACTAGTGTATAATATACTATGATTTTTGACCGAAACTTGCATTTCGAAAGGATTCATAGAATATAATTTTCAGATGATTTTTTTGCATGGACATCCTTCATAACCTTCCCTCTTAACATATATAAATGATATGTGAAGTCTTGTATCATTTCAAATAGTCCCCAATTAAATTTTATTTTTTTGACCGAAACTAGTATAAACTAGTGTATAATATACTATTATTTTTGACCGAAACTTGCATTTCGAAAAGTGACATCGAATCCAATTTTCGGATGATTATTTTGCATGGAATTCCATCATAACCTTCCCTCTTAACATATATAAATGATATGTGAAGTCTCGTATCATTTCAAATAATCCCCAATTAAATTTGATTTTTTTTTACCAAAACTAGTGTATAATATACAATGATTTTTGACCGAAATATGCATTTCGAAAAGTTTCATAGAATCTAATTTTTCAATAATTTTTTGCATGGACTTCCATCATAACCTTACCTCGTAAAATAAATAGATGATATGTGAAGTCTCATGTCATTTCAAATAGTTCCTGATTTAATTTGATTTTTTGAACGAAACTAGTAAATAATAACTATGATTAATTGGCCTAAACTTATATTTCGATACGTTTCATAGAATCTAATTATCACATGATTTTTTTGCATGGTCTTCCATCATAACCTTCCCTCTTATCATATATAAATGATATGTGCAGTATCGTTTCATTTCAATAGTCCCCAACTAAATTATATTTTTTTGACCGAAACAGTGTATAATATACTATGCTTTTTGACCGAAACTCTCATTTCGAAAAGTTTCATAGAATATAATTTTCAGATGATTTTTTTGCAAGGACTTCCATCATAACCTTCCCTCTTAACATATATAAATGACATGTGAAGTCTCGTATCATTTCAATTAGTCCCCAATTAAATTTGATTTTTTTGAACAAAACTAGTATAAACTAGTGTGTAGTATACTATGATTTTTGACCGAATCTTGCATTTCGAGAAGTGTCATCGAATCCAATTTTTGGATGATTTTTTTGCATGGACTTCCATCATAACCTTCCCTCTTAACATATATAAATGATATGTGAAGTCTCACATCATTTAAAATAGTCCCCAATTAAATTTGAATTTTTTGACCGAAACTAGTGTATAATATATTATGATTTTTGACCGAAACTTGCATTTCGAAAAGTTTCATAGAATCTAATTTTTCGATGAGTTTTTGCATGGAATTAAATAATAACCCTCCCTCGTAAAATATATAAATGATATGTAAAGTCTCATATCATTTCGAACATTCCCCGATTTAATTTTATTTTTTTGACCGAAACTAGTATATATAATACTATGATTAATTGACCTAAACTTTGATTTCGAAAAGTTTCATAGAATCTAATTTTCAGATGATTTTTTTGCATGGTCTTCCATCATAACCTTCCCTCTTAACATATATAAACGATATGTGAAGTCTCGTATCATTTAAAAAGTCCCCAATTAAATTTGATTTTTTTGACCGAAACTAGTGTATAATATACTATGATTTTTGACCGAAACTTGCATTTCGAAAGGATTCATAGAATATAATTTTCAAATGATTTTTTTGCATGGACATCCTTCATAACCTTCCCTCTTAACATATATAAATGATATGTGAAGTCTTGTATCATTTCAAATAGTCCCCAATTAAATTTTATTTTTTTGACAGAAACTAGTATAAACTAGTGTATAATATACTATTATTTTTGACCGAAACTTGCATTTTCAAAAGTGACATCGAATCCAATTTTCGGATGATTATTTTGCATGGAATTCCATCATAACCTTCCCTCTTAACATATATAAATGATATGTGAAGTCTCGTATCATTTCAAATAATCCCCAATTAAATTTGATTTTTTTGACCAAAACTAGTGTATAATATACAATGATTTTTGACCGAAATATGCATTTCGAAAAGTTTCATAGAATCTAATTTTTCAATAATTTTTTGCATGGACTTCCATCATAACCTTCCCTCGTAAAATAAATAGATGATATGTGAAGTCTCATATCATTTCAAACAGTTCCTAATTTAATTTGATTTTTTGACCGAAACTAGTAAATAATAACTATCATTAATTGACCTAAACTTATATTTCGAAACGTTTCACAGAATCTAATTATCACATGATTTTTTTGCATGGTCTTCCATCATAACCTTCCCTCTTATCGTATATAAATGATATGTGAAGTCTCGTTTCATTTCAATAGTCCCCAACTAAATTATATTTTTTTGACCGAAACAGTGTATAATATACTATGCTTTTTGACCGAAACTCTCATTTCGAAAAGTTTCATAGAATATAATTTTCAGATGATTTTTTTGCATGGACTTCCATCATAACCTTCCCTCTTAACATATATAAATGACATGTGAAGTCTCGTATCATTTCAATTAGTCCCCAATTAAATTTGATTTTTTTGAACGAAACTAGTATAAACTAGTGTGTAGTATACTATGATTTTTGACCGAATCTTGCATTTCGAGAAGTGTCATCGAATCCAATTTTTGGATGATTTTTTTGCATGGACTTCCATCATAACCTTCCCTCTTAACATATATAAATGATATGTGAAGTCTCACATCATTTAAAATAGTCCCCAATTAAATTTGAATTTTTTGACCAAAACTAGTGTATAATATATTATGATTTTTGACCGAAACTTGCATTTCGAAAAGTTTCATAGAATCTAATTTTTCGATGAGTTTTTGCATGGAATTAAATAATAACCCTCCCTCGTAAAATATATAAATGATATGTAAAGTCTCATATCATTTCGAACATTCCCCGATTTAATTTTATTTTTTTGACCGAAACTATTATATATAATACTATGATTAATTGACCTAAACATTGATTTCGAAAAGTTTCATAGAATCTAATTTTCAGATGATTTTTTTGCATGGTCTTCCATCATAACCTTCCCTCTTAACATATATAAATGATATGTGAAGTCTCGTATCATTTAAATAGTCCCCAATTAAATTTGATTTTTTTGACCGAAACTAGTGTATAATATACTATGATTTTTGACCGAAACTTGCATTTCGAAAGGATTCATAGAATATAATTTTCAGATGATTTTTTTGCATGGACATCCTTCATAACCTTCCCTCTTAACATATATAAATGATATGTGAAGTCTTGTATCATTTCAAATAGTCCCCAATTAAATTTTATTTTTTTGACCGAAACTAGTATAAACTAGTGTATAATATACTATTATTTTTGACCGAAACTTGCATTTCGAAAAGTGACATCGAATCCAATTTTCGGATGATTATTTTGCATGGAATTCCATCATAACCTTCCCTCTTAACATATATAAATGATATGTGAAGTCTCGTATCATTTCAAATAATCCCCAATTAAATTTGATTTTTTTTTACCAAAACTAGTGTATAATATACAATGATTTTTGACCGAAATATGCATTTCGAAAAGTTTCATAGAATCTAATTTTTCAATAATTTTTTGCATGGACTTCCATCATAACCTTACCTCGTAAAATAAATAGATGATATGTGAAGTCTCATATCATTTCAAATAGTTCCTGATTTAATTTGATTTTTTGACCGAAACTAGTAAATAATAACTATGATTAATTGGCCTAAACTTATATTTCGATACGTTTCATAGAATCTAATTATCACATGATTTTTTTGCATGGTCTTCCATCATAACCTTCCCTCTTATCATATATAAATGATATGTGCAGTATCGTTTCATTTCAATAGTCCCCAACTAAATTATATTTTTTTGACCGAAACAGTGTATAATATACTATGCTTTTTGACCGAAACTCTCATTTCGAAAAGTTTCATAGAATATAATTTTAAGATGATTTTTTTGCAAGGACTTCCATCATAACCTTCCCTCTTAACATATATAAATGACATGTGAAGTCTCGTATCATTTCAATTAGTCCCCAATTAAATTTGATTTTTTTGAACAAAACTAGTATAAACTATACTATGATTTTTGACCGAATCTTGCATTTCGAGAAGTGTCATCGAATCCAATTTTTGGATGATTTTTTTGCATGGACTTCCATCATAACCTTCCCTCTTAACATATATAAATGATATGTGAAGTCTCACATCATTTAAAATAGTCCCCAATTAAATTTGAATTTTTTGACCGAAACTAGTGTATAATATATTATGATTTTTGACCGAAACTTGCATTTCGAAAAGTTTCATAGAATCTAATTTTTCGATGAGTTTTTGCATGGAATTAAATAATAACCCTCCCTCGTAAAATATATAAATGATATGTAAAGTCTCATATCATTTCGAACATTCCCCGATTTAATTTTATTTTTTTGACCGAAACTAGTATATATAATACTATGATTAATTGACCTAAACTTTGATTTCGAAAAGTTTCATAGAATCTAATTTTCAGATGATTTTTTTGCATGGTCTTCCATCATAACCTTCCCTCTTAACATATATAAACGATATGTGAAGTCTCGTATCATTTAAAAAGTCCCCAATTAAATTTGATTTTTTTGACCGAAACTAGTGTATAATATACTATGATTTTTGACCGAAACTTGCATTTCGAAAGGATTCATAGAATATAATTTTCAAATGATTTTTTTGCATGGACATCCTTCATAACCTTCCCTCTTAACATATATAAATGATATGTGAAGTCTTGTATCATTTCAAATAGTCCCCAATTAAATTTTATTTTTTTGACAGAAACTAGTATAAACTAGTGTATAATATACTATTATTTTTGACCGAAACTTGCATTTTGAAAAGTGACATCGAATCCAATTTTCGGATGATTATTTTGCATGGAATTCCATCATAACCTTCCCTCTTAACATATATAAATGATATGTGAAGTCTCGTATCATTTCAAATAATCCCCAATTAAATTTGATTTTTTTGACCAAAACTAGTGTATAATATACAATGATTTTTGACCGAAATATGCATTTCGAAAAGTTTCATAGAATCTAATTTTTCAATAATTTTTTGCATGGACTTCCATCATAACCTTCCCTCGTAAAATAAATAGATGATATGTGAAGTCTCATATCATTTCAAACAGTTCCTAATTTAATTTGATTTTTTGACCGAAACTAGTAAATAATAACTATCATTAATTGACCTAAACTTATATTTCGAAACGTTTCACAGAATCTAATTATCACATGATTTTTTTGCATGGTCTTCCATCATAACCTTCCCTCTTATCGTATATAAATGATATGTGAAGTCTCGTTTCATTTCAATAGTCCCCAACTAAATTATATTTTTTTGACCGAAACAGTGTATAATATACTATGCTTTTTGACCGAAACTCTCATTTCGAAAAGTTTCATAGAATATAATTTTCAGATGATTTTTTTGCATGGACTTCCATCATAACCTTCCCTCTTAACATATATAAATGACATGTGAAGTCTCGTATCATTTCAATTAGTCCCCAATTAAATTTGATTTTTTTGAACGAAACTAGTATAAACTAGTGTGTAGTATACTATGATTTTTGACCGAATCTTGCATTTCGAGAAGTGTCATCGAATCCAATTTTTGGATGATTTTTTTGCATGGACTTCCATCATAACCTTCCCTCTTAACATATATAAATGATATGTGAAGTCTCACATCATTTAAAATAGTCCCCAATTAAATTTGAATTTTTTGACCAAAACTAGTGTATAATATATTATGATTTTTGACCGAAACTTGCATTTCGAAAAGTTTCATAGAATCTAATTTTTCGATGAGTTTTTGCATGGAATTAAATAATAACCCTCCCTCGTAAAATATATAAATGATATGTAAAGTCTCATATCATTTCGAACATTCCCCGATTTAATTTTATTTTTTTGACCGAAACTATTATATATAATACTATGATTAATTGACCTAAACTTTGATTTCGAAAAGTTTCATAGAATCTAATTTTCAGATGATTTTTTTGCATGGTCTTCCATCATAACCTTCCCTCTTAACATATATAAATGATATGTGAAGTCTCGTATCATTTAAATAGTCCCCAATTAAATTTTATTTTTTTGACCGAAACTAGTGTATAATATACTATGATTTTTGACCGAAACTTGCATTTCGAAAGGATTCATAGAATATAATTTTCAGATGATTTTTTTGCATGGACATCCTTCATAACCTTCCCTCTTAACATATATAAATGATATGTGAAGTCTTGTATCATTTCAAATAGTCCCCAATTAAATTTTATTTTTTTGACCGAAACTAGTATAAACTAGTGTATAATATACTATTATTTTTGACCGAAACTTGCATTTCGAAAAGTGACATCGAATCCAATTTTCGGATGATTATTTTGCATGGAATTCCATCATAACCTTCCCTCTTAACATATATAAATGATATGTGAAGTCTCGTATCATTTCAAATAATCCCCAATTAAATTTGATTTTTTTTTACCAAAACTAGTGTATAATATACAATGATTTTTGACCGAAATATGCATTTCGAAAAGTTTCATAGAATCTAATTTTTCAATAATTTTTTGCATGGACTTCCATCATAACCTTACCTCGTAAAATAAATAGATGATATGTGAAGTCTCATATCATTTCAAATAGTTCCTGATTTAATTTGATTTTTTGACCGAAACTAGTAAATAATAACTATGATTAATTGGCCTAAACTTATATTTCGATACGTTTCATAGAATCTAATTATCACATGATTTTTTTGCATGGTCTTCCATCATAACCTTCCCTCTTATCATATATAAATGATATGTGCAGTATCGTTTCATTTCAATAGTCCCCAACTAAATTATATTTTTTTGACCGAAACAGTGTATAATATACTATGCTTTTTGACCGAAACTCTCATTTCGAAAAGTTTCATAGAATATAATTTTCAGATGATTTTTTTGCAAGGACTTCCATCATAACCTTCCCTCTTAACATATATAAATGACATGTGAAGTCTCGTATCATTTCATTTAGTCCCCAATTAAATTTGATTTTTTTGAACAAAACTAGTATAAACTAGTGTGTAGTATACTATGATTTTTGACCGAATCTTGCATTTCGAGAAGTGTCATCGAATCCAATTTTTGGATGATTTTTTTGCATGGACTTCCATCATAACCTTCCCTCTTAACATATATAAATGATATGTGAAGTCTCACATCATTTAAAATAGTCCCCAATTAAATTTGAATTTTTTGACCGAAACTAGTGTATAATATATTATGATTTTTGACCGAAACTTGCATTTCGAAAAGTTTCATAGAATCTAATTTTTCGATGAGTTTTTGCATGGAATTAAATAATAACCCTCCCTCGTAAAATATATAAATGATATGTAAAGTCTCATATCATTTCGAACATTCCCCGATTTAATTTTATTTTTTTGACCGAAACTAGTATATATAATACTATGATTAATTGACCTAAACTTTGATTTCGAAAAGTTTCATAGAATCTAATTTTCAGATGATTTTTTTGCATGGTCTTCCATCATAACCTTCCCTCTTAACATATATAAACGATATGTGAAGTCTCGTATCATTTAAAAAGTCCCCAATTAAATTTGATTTTTTTGACCGAAACTAGTGTATAATATACTATGATTTTTGACCGAAACTTGCATTTCGAAAGGATTCATAGAATATAATTTTCAAATGATTTTTTTGCATGGACATCCTTCATAACCTTCCCTCTTAACATATATAAATGATATGTGAAGTCTTGTATCATTTCAAATAGTCCCCAATTAAATTTTATTTTTTTGACAGAAACTAGTATAAACTAGTGTATAATATACTATTATTTTTGACCGAAACTTGCATTTTGAAAAGTGACATCGAATCCAATTTTCGGATGATTATTTTGCATGGAATTCCATCATAACCTTCCCTCTTAACATATATAAATGATATGTGAAGTCTCGTATCATTTCAAATAATCCCCAATTAAATTTGATTTTTTTGACCAAAACTAGTGTATAATATACAATGATTTTTGACCGAAATATGCATTTCGAAAAGTTTCATAGAATCTAATTTTTCAATAATTTTTTGCATGGACTTCCATCATAACCTTCCCTCGTAAAATAAATAGATGATATGTGAAGTCTCATATCATTTCAAACAGTTCCTAATTTAATTTGATTTTTTGACCGAAACTAGTAAATAATAACTATCATTAATTGACCTAAACTTATATTTCGAAACGTTTCACAGAATCTAATTATCACATGATTTTTTTGCATGGTCTTCCATCATAACCTTCCCTCTTATCGTATATAAATGATATGTGAAGTCTCGTTTCATTTCAATAGTCCCCAACTAAATTATATTTTTTTGACCGAAACAGTGTATAATATACTATGCTTTTTGACCGAAACTCTCATTTCGAAAAGTTTCATAGAATATAATTTTCAGATGATTTTTTTGCATGGACTTCCATCATAACCTTCCCTCTTAACATATATAAATGACATGTGAAGTCTCGTATCATTTCAATTAGTCCCCAATTAAATTTGATTTTTTTGAACGAAACTATTATAAACTAGTGTGTAGTATACTATGATTTTTGACCGAATCTTGCATTTCGAGAAGTGTCATCGAATCCAATTTTTGGATGATTTTTTTGCATGGACTTCCATCATAACCTTCCCTCTTAACATATATAAATGATATGTGAAGTCTCACATCATTTAAAATAGTCCCCAATTAAATTTGAATTTTTTGACCAAAACTAGTGTATAATATATTATGATTTTTGACCGAAACTTGCATTTCGAAAAGTTTCATAGAATCTAATTTTTCGATGAGTTTTTGCATGGAATTAAATAATAACCCTCCCTCGTAAAATATATAAATGATATGTAAAGTCTCATATCATTTCGAACATTCCCCGATTTAATTTTATTTTTTTGACCGAAACTATTATATATAATACTATGATTAATTGACCTAAACTTTGATTTCGAAAAGTTTCATAGAATCTAATTTTCAGATGATTTTTTTGCATGGTCTTCCATCATAACCTTCCCTCTTAACATATATAAATGATATGTGAAGTCTCGTATCATTTAAATAGTCCCCAATTAAATTTGATTTTTTTGACCGAAACTAGTGTATAATATACTATGATTTTTGACCGAAACTTGCATTTCGAAAGGATTCATAGAATATAATTTTCAGATGATTTTTTTGCATGGACATCCTTCATAACCTTCCGTCTTAACATATATAAATGATATGTGAAGTCTTGTATCATTTCAAATAGTCCCCAATTAAATTTTATTTTTTTGACCGAAACTAGTATAAACTAGTGTATAATATACTATTATTTTTGACCGAAACTTGCATTTCGAAAAGTGACATCGAATCCAATTTTCGGATGATTATTTTGCATGGAATTCCATCATAACCTTCCCTCTTAACATATATAAATGATATGTGAAGTCTCGTATCATTTCAAATAATCCCCAATTAAATTTGATTTTTTTTTACCAAAACTAGTGTATAATATACAATGATTTTTGACCGAAATATGCATTTCGAAAAGTTTCATAGAATCTAATTTTTCAATAATTTTTTGCATGGACTTCCATCATAACCTTACCTCGTAAAATAAATAGATGATATGTGAAGTCTCATATCATTTCAAATAGTTCCTGATTTAATTTGATTTTTTGACCGAAACTAGTAAATAATAACTATGATTAATTGGCCTAAACTTATATTTCGATACGTTTCATAGAATCTAATTATCACATGATTTTTTTGCATGGTCTTCCATCATAACCTTCCCTCTTATCATATATAAATGATATGTGCAGTATCGTTTCATTTCAATAGTCCCCAACTAAATTATATTTTTTTGACCGAAACAGTGTATAATATACTATGCTTTTTGACCAAAACTCTCATTTCGAAAAGTTTCATAGAATATAATTTTCAGATGATTTTTTTTCATGGACTTCCATCATAACCTTCCCTCTTAACATATATAAATGACATGTGATGTCTCGTATCATTTCAATTAGTCCCCAATTAAATTTGATTTTTTTGAACGAAACTAATATAAACTAGTGTGTAGTATACTATGATTTTTGACCGAATCTTGCATTTCGATAAGTGTCATCGAATCAAATTTTTGGATGATTTTTTTGCATGGACTTCCATCATAACCTTCCCTCTTAACATATATAAATGATATGTGAAGTCTCACATCATTTAAAATAGTCCCCAATTAAATTTGAATTTTTTGACCGAAACTAGTGTATAATATATTATGATTTTTGACCGAAACTTGCATTTCGAAAAGTTTCATAGAATCTAATTTTTCGATGAGTTTTTGCATGGAATTATATAATAACCCTCCCTCGTAAAATATATAAATGATATGTAAAGTCTCATATCATTTCGAACAGTCCCCGATTTAATTTTATTTTTTTGACCGAAACTAGTATAGATAATACTATGATTAATTGACCTAAACATTGATTTCGAAAAGTTTCATAGAATCTAATTTTCAGATGATTTTTTTGCATGGTCTTCCATCATAACCTTCGCTCTTAACATATATAAATGATATGTGATGTCTCGTATCATTTAAATAGTCCCCAATTAAATTTGATTTTTTTGACCGAAACTAGTGTATAATATACTATGATTTTTGACCGAAACTTGCATTTCGAAAGGATTCATAGAATATAATTTTCAAATGATTTTTTTGCATGGACATCCTTCATAACCTTCCCTCTTAACATATATAAATGATATGTGAAGTCTTGTATCATTTCAAATAGTCCCCAATTAAATTTTATTTTTTTGACCGAAACTAGTATAAACTAGTGTATAATATACTATTATTTTTGACCTAAACATGCATTTCGAAAAGTGACATCGAATCCAATTTTCGGATGATTATTTTGAATGGAATTCCATCATAACCTTCCCTCTTAACATATATAAATGATATGTGAAGTCTCGTATCATTTCAAATAATCCCCAATTAAATTTGATTTTTTTGACCAAAACTAGTCTATAATATACTATGATTTTTGACCGAAATATGCATTTCGAAAAGTTTCATAGAATCTAATTTTTCAATAATTTTTTGCATGGACTTCCATCATAACCATCCCTCGTAAAATAAATAGATGATATGTGAAGTCTCGTATCATTTCAAACAGTCCCCGATTTAATTTGATTTTTTGACCGAAACTAGTAAATAATAACTATGATTAATTGACCTAAATTTTGATTTCGAAAAGTTTCATAGAATCTAATTTTCAGATGATTTTTTTGCATGGTCTTCCATCATAACCTTCCCTCTTAACATATATAAATGATATGTGAAGTCTCATACCATTTCAATAGTCCCCAATTAAATATGAATTTTTTGACCGAAACTAGTTTATAATATACTATGATTTTTGACCGAAACTTGCATTTCGAAAGGTTTCATAAAATATAATTTTCAAATGATTTTTTTGCATGGACATCCTTCATAGCCTTCCCTTTTAACGTATATAAATGATATGTGATGTCTTGTATCATTTCAAATAGTCCCCAATTAAATTTTATTTTTTTGACCGAAACTAGTATAAACTAGTGTATAATATACTATTATTTTTGACCGAAACTTGCATTTCGAAAAGAGACATCGAATCCAATTTTCGGATGATTATTTTGCATGGACTTCCATCATAACCTTCCCTCTTAACATATATAAATGATATGTGAAGTCTCGTATCATTTCAAATAATCCCCAATTAAATTTTATTTTTTTGACCAAAACTAGTCTATAATATACTATGATTTTTGACCGAAATATGCATTTCGAAAAGTTTCATAGAATCTAATTTTTCAATAATTTTTTGGATGGACTTCCATCATAACCTTACCTCGTAAAATAAATATATGATATGTGAAGTCTCATATCATTTCAAATAGTCCCTTATTTAATTTGATTTTTTGACCGAAACTAGTAAATAATAACTATGATTAATTGACCTAAACTTATATTTTGAAACGTTTCATAGAATCTAATTATGACATGATTTTTTTGCATGGTCTTCCATCATAACCTTCCCTCTTATCATATATAAATGATATGTGAAGTCTCGTTTCATTTCAATAGTCCACAACTAAATTATATTTTTTTGACCGAAACAATGTATAATATACTATGCTTTTTGACCGAAACTCTCATTTCGAAAAGTTTCATAGAATATAATTTTCAGATGATTTTTTTGTATGGACTTCCATCATAACCTTCCCTCTTAACATATATAAATGACATGTGAAGTCTCGTATCATTTCAATTAGTCCCCAATTAAATTTGATTTTTTTGAACGAAACTAGTATAAACTAGTGTGTAGTATACTATGATTTTTGACCGAATCTTGCATTTCGAGAAGTGCCATCGAATCCAATTTTTGGATGATTTTTTTGCATGGACTTCCATCATAACCTTCCCTCTTAACATATATAAATGATATGTGAAGTCTCGTATCATTTCAAATAATCCCCAATTAAATTTGATTTTTTTGACCAAAACTAGTGTATAATATACTATGATTTTTGACCGAAATATGCATTTCGAAAAGTTTCATAGAATCTAATTTTTCAATAATTTTTTGCATGGACTTCCACCATAACCTTCCCTCGTAAAATAAATAGATGATATGTGAAGTCTCATATCATTTCAAACAGTCCCTGATTTAATTTGATTTTTTGACTGAAACTAGTAAATAATAACTATGATTAATTGACCTAAACTTATATTTCGAAACGTTTCATAGAATCTAATTATCACATGATTTTTTTGCATGGTCTTCCATCATAACCTTCCCTCTTATCGTATATAAATGATATGTGAAGTCTCGTTTCATTTCAATAGTCCCCAACTAAATTATATTTTTTTGACCGAAACTAGTGTATAATATACTATGCTTTTTGACCGAAACTATCATTTCGAAAAGTTTCATAGAATATAATTTTCAGATGATTTTTTTGCATGGACTTCCATCATAACCTTCCCTCTTAACATATATAAATGACATGTGAAGTCTCGTATCATTTCAATTAGTCCCCAATTAAATTTGATTTTTTTGAACGAAACTAGAATAAACTAGTGTGTAGTATACTATGATTTTTGACCGAATCTTGCATTTCGAGAAATGTCATCAAATCCAATTTTCGGATGATTTTTTTGCATGGACTTCCATCATAACCTTCCCTCTTAACATATATAAATGATATGTGAAGTCTCACATCATTTAAAATAGTCCCCAATTAAATTTGAATTTTTAGACCGAAACTAGTGTATAATATATTATGATTTTTGACCGAAACTTGCATTTCGAAAAGTTTCATAGAATCTAATTTTTCGATGAGTTTTTGCATGGAATTAAATAATAACCCTCCCTCGTAAAATATATAAATGATATGTAAAGTCTCATATCATTTCGAACAGTCCCCGATTTAATGTTATTTTTTGACCGAAACTAGTATATATAATACTATGATTAATTAACCTAAACTTTGATTTCGAAAAGTTTCATAGAATCTAATTTTCAGATGATTTTTTTGCATGGTCTTCCATCATAACCTTCCCTCTTAACATATATAAATGATATGTGAAGTCTCGTATCATTTAAATAGTCCCCAATTAAATTTGATTTTTTTTACCGAAACTAGTGTATAATATACTATGATTTTTGACAGAAACTTGCATTTCGAAAGGATTCATAGAATATAATTTTCAAATGATTTTTTTGCATGGAATTCCTTCATAACCTTTCATCTTAACTTATATAAATGATATGTGAAGTCTTGTATCATTTCAAATAGTCCCCAATTAAATTTTATTTCTTTTACCGAAACTAGTATAAACTAGTGTATAGTATACTATGATTTTTGACCGAAACTTGGATTTCGAAAAGTGTCATCAAATCAAAAATTCAGATGGTTTTTTTGCATGGAATTCCATCATAACCTTCCCTCTTAAGATATATAAATGATATGTGAAGTCTCGTATCATTTCAAATAATCCCCAATTAAATTTGATTTTTTTGACCGAAACTAGTGTATAATATACTTTGATTTTTGACCGAAATATGCATTTCGAAAAGTTTCATAGAATCTAATTTTTCAATAATTTTTTGCATGGACTTCCATCATAACCATCCCTCGTAAAATAAATAGATGATATGTGAAGTCTCGTATCATTTCAAACAGTCCCCGATTTAATTTGATTTTTTGACCGAAACTAGTAAATAATAACTATGATTAATTGACCTAAATTTTGATTTCGAAAAGTTTCATAGAATCTAATTTTCAGATGATTTTTTTGCATGGTCTTCCATCATAACCTTCCCTCTTAACATATATAAATGATATGTGAAGTCTCATACCATTTCAATAGTCCCCAATTAAATATGAATTTTTTGACCGAAACTAGTTTATAATATACTATGATTTTTGACCGAAACTTGCATTTCGAAAGGTTTCATAAAATATAATTTTCAAATGATTTTTTTGCATGGACATCCTTCATAACCTTCCCTTTTAACGTATATAAATGATATGTGATGTCTTGTATCATTTCAAATAGTCCCCAATTAAATTTTATTTTTTTGACCGAAACTAGTATAAACTAGTGTATAATATACTATTATTTTTGACCGAAACTTGCATTTCGAAAAGAGACATCGAATCCAATTTTCGGATGATTATTTTGCATGGACTTCCATCATAACCTTCCCTATTAACATATATAAATGATATGTGAAGTCTCGTATCATTTCAAATAATCCCCAATTAAATTTTATTTTTTTGACCAAAACTAGTCTATAATATACTATGATTTTTGACCGAAATATGCATTTCGAAAAGTTTCATAGAATCTAATTTTTCAATAATTTTTTGCATGGACTTCCATCATAACCTTACCTCGTAAAATAAATATATGATATGTGAAGTCTCATATCATTTCAAATAGTCCCTTATTTAATTTGATTTTTTGACCGAAACTAGTAAATAATAACTATGATTAATTGACCTAAACTTATATTTCGAAACGTTTCATAGAATCTAATTATGACATGATTTTTTTGCATCGTCTTACATCATAACCTTCCCTCTTATCATATATAAATGATATGTGAAGTCTCGTTTCATTTCAATAGTCCCCAACTAAATTATATATTTTTGACCGAAACAGTGTATAATATACTATGCTTTTTGACCGAAACTCTCATTTCGAAAAGTTTCATAGAATATAATTTTCAGATGATTTTTTTGCATGGACTTCCATCATAACCTTCCCTATTAACATATATAAATGACATGTGAAGTCTCGTATCATTTCAATTAGTCCCCAATTAAATTTGATTTTTTTGAACGAAACTAGTATAAACTAGTGTGTAGTATACTATGATTTTTGACCGAATCATGCATTTCGAGAAGTGTCATCGAATCCAATTTTTGGATGATTTTTTTGCATGGACTTCCATCATAACCTTCCCTCTTAACATATATAAATGATATGTGAAGTCTCGTATCATTTCAAATAATCCCCAATTAAATTTGATTTTTTTGACCAAAACTAGTGTATAATATACTATGATTTTTGACCGAAATATGCATTTCGAAAAGTTTCATAGAATCTAATTTTTCAATAATTTTTTGCATGGACTTCCACCATAACCTTCCCTCATAAAATAAATAGATGATATGTGAAGTCTCATATCATTTCAAACAGTCCCTGATTTAATTTGATTTTTTGACTGAAACTAGTAAATAATAACTATGATTAATTGACCTAAACTTATATTTCGAAACGTTTCATAGAATCTAATTATCACATGATTTTTTTGCATGGTCTTCCATCATAACCTTCCCTCTTATCGTATATAAATGATATGTGAAGTCTCGTTTCATTTCAATAGTCCCCAACTAAATTATATTTTTTTGACCGAAACTAGTGTATAATATACTATGCTTTTTGACCGAAACTCTCATTTCGAAAAGTTTCATAGAATATAATTTTCAGATGATTTTTTTGCATGGACTTCCATCATAACCTTCCCTCTTAACATATATAAATGACATGTGAAGTCTCGTATCATTTCAATTAGTCCCCAATTAAATTGGATTTTTTTGAACGAAACTAGAATAAACTAGTGTGTAGTATACTATGATTTTTGACCGAATCTTGCATTTCGAGAAATGTCATCAAATCCAATTTTCGGATGATTTTTTTGCATGGACTTCCATCATAACCTTCCCTCTTAACATATATAAATGATATGTGAAGTCTCACATCATTTAAAATAGTCCCCAATTAAATTTGAATTTTTAGACCGAAACTAGTGTATAATATATTATGATTTTTGACCGAAACTTGCATTTCGAAAAGTTTCATAGAATCTAATTTTTCGATGAGTTTTTGCATGGAATTAAATAATAACCCTCCCTCGTAAAATATATAAATGATATGTAAAGTCTCATATCATTTCAAACAGTCCCCGATTTAATGTTATTTTTTGACCGAAACTAGTATATATAATACTATGATTAATTAACCTAAACTTTGATTTCGAAAAGTTTCATAGAATCTAATTTTCAGATGATTTTTTTGCATGGTCTTCCATCATAACCTTCCCTCTTAACATATATAAATGATATGTGAAGTCTCGTATCATTTAAATAGTCCCCAATTAAATTTGATTTTTTTTACCGAAACTAGTGTATAATATACTATGATTTTTGACCGAAACTTGCATTTCGAAAGGATTCATAGAATATAATTTTCAAATGATTTTTTTGCATGGAATTCCTTCATAACCTTTCATCTTAACTTATATAAATGATATGTGAAGTCTTGTATCATTTCAAATAGTCCCCAATTAAATTTTATTTCTTTTACCGAAACTAGTATAAACTAGTGTATAGTATACTATGATTTTTGACCGAAACTTGGATTTCGAAAAGTGTCATCAAATCAAAAATTCAGATGGTTTTTTTGCATGGAATTCCATCATAACCTTCCCTCTTAAGATATATAAATGATATGTGAAGTCTCGTATCATTTCAAATAATCCCCAATTAAATTTGATTTTTTTGTCCGAAACTAGTGTATAATATACTTTGATTTTTGACCGAAATATGCATTTCGAAAAGTTTCATAGAATCTAATTTTTCAATAATTTTTTGCATGGACTTCCATCATAACCATCCCTCTTAAAATAAATAGATGATATGTGAAGTCTCGTATCATTTCAAACAGTCCCCGATTTAATTTGATTTTTTGACCGAAACTAGTAAATAATAACTATGATTAATTGACCTAAATTTTGATTTCGAAAAGTTTCATAGAATTTAATTTTCAGATGATTTTTTTGCATGGTCTTCCATCATAACCTTCCCTCTTAACATATATAAATGATATGTGAAGTCTCATACCATTTCAATAGTCCCCAATTAAATATGAATTTTTTGACCGAAACTAGTTTATAATATACTATGATTTTTGACCGAAACTTGCATTTCGAAAGGTTTCATAAAATATAATTTTCAAATGATTTTTTTGCATGGACATCCTTCATAACCTTCCCTTTTAACGTATATAAATGATATGTGATGTCTTGTATCATTTCAAATAGTCCCCAATTAAATTTTATTTTTTTGACCGAAACTAGTATAAACTAGTGTATAATATACTATTATTTTTGACCGAAACTTGCATTTCGAAAAGAGACATCGAATCCAATTTTCGGATGATTATTTTGCATGGACTTCCATCATAACTTTCCCTATTAACATATATAAATGATATGTGAAGTCTCGTATCATTTCAAATAATCCCCAATTAAATTTTATTTTTTTGACCAAAACTAGTCTATAATATACTATGATTTTTGACCGAAATATGCATTTCGAAAAGTTTCATAGAATCTAATTTTTCAATAATTTTTTGCATGGACTTCCATCATAACCTTACCTCGTAAAATAAATATATGATATGTGAAGTCTCATATCATTTCAAATAGTCCCTTATTTAATTTGATTTTTTGACCGAAACTAGTAAATAATAACTATGATTAATTGACCTAAACTTATATTTCGAAACGTTTCATAGAATCTAATTATGACATGATTTTTTTGCATCGTCTTACATCATAACCTTCCCTCTTATCATATATAAATGATATGTGAAGTCTCGTTTCATTTCAATAGTCCCCAACTAAATTATATATTTTTGACCGAAACAGTGTATAATATACTATGCTTTTTGACCGAAACTCTCATTTCGAAAAGTTTCATAGAATATAATTTTCAGATGATTTTTTTGCATGGACTTCCATCATAACCTTCCCTATTAACATATATAAATGACATGTGAAGTCTCGTATCATTTCAATTAGTCCCCAATTAAATTTGATTTTTTTGAACGAAACTAGTATAAACTAGTGTGTAGTATACTATGATTTTTGACCGAATCTTGCATTTCGAGAAGTGTCATCGAATCCAATTTTTGGAAAATTTTTTTGCATGGTCTTCCATCATAACCTTCCCTCTTAACATATATAAATGATATGTGAAGTCGCGTATCATTTAAATAGTCCCCAATTAAATTTGATTTTTTTGACCGAAACTAGTGTATAATATACTATGATTTTTGACCGAAACTTGCATTTCGAAAGGTTTCATAGAATATAATTTTCAAATGATTTTTTTGCATGGAATTCCTTCATAACCTTTCATATTAACATATATAAATGATATGTGAAGTCTTGTATCATTTCAAATAGTCCCCAATTAAATTTTATTTGTTTTACCGAAACTAGTATAAACTAGTATATAGTATACTATGATTTTTGACCGAAACTTGGATTTCGAAAAGTGTCATCAAATCAAATTTTCAGATGATTTTTTTGCATGGACTTCCATCATAACCTTCCCTCTTAACATATATAAATGATATGTGAAGTCTCGTATCATTTCAAATAATCCCCAATTAAATTTGATTTTTTTGACTGAAACTAGTGAATAATATACTTTGATTTTTGATCGAAATATGCATTTCGAAAAGTTTCATAGAATCTAATTTTTCAATAATTTTTTGCATGGACTTCCATCATAACCATCCCTCGTAAAATAAATAGATGATATGTGAAGTCTCGCATCATTTCAAACAGTCCCCGATTTAATTTGATTTTTTGACCGAAACTAGTAAATAATAACTATGATTAATTGACCTAAATTTTAATTTCGAAAAGTTTCATAGAATCTAATTTTCAGATGATTTTTTTGCATGGTCTTCCATCATAACCTTCCCTCTTAACATATATAAATGATATGTGAAGTCTCGTATCATTTCAATAGTCCCTAATTAAATATGATTTTTTTGACCGAAACTAGTGTATAATATACTATGATTTTTGACCGAAACTTGCATTTCGAAAGGTTTCATAGAATATAATTTTCAAATGATTTTTTTGCATGGAATTCCTTCATAACCTTTCATATTAACATATATAAATGATATGTGAAGTCTTGTATCATTTCAAATAGTCCCCAATTAAATTTTATTTGTTTTACCGAAACTAGTATAAACTAGTGTATAATATACTATTATTTTTGACCGAAACTTGCATTTCGAAAAGTGACATCGAATCCAATTTTCGGATGATTATTTTGCATGGACTTCCATCATAACCTTCCCTATTAACATATATAAATGATATGTGAAGTCTCGTATCATTTCAAATAATCCCCAATTAAATTTTATTTTTTTGACCAAAACTAGTCTATAATATACTATGATTTTTGACCGAAATATGCATTTCGAAAAGTTTCATAGAATCTAATTTTTCAATAATTTTTTGCATGGACTTCCATCATAACCTTACCTCGTAAAATAAATATATGATATGTGAAGTCTCATATCATTTCAAATAGTCCCTTATTTAATTTGATTTTTTGACCGAAACTAGTAAATAATAACTATGATTAATTGACCTAAACTTATATTTCGAAACGTTTCATAGAATCTAATTATGACATGATTTTTTTGCATCGTCTTACATCATAACCTTCCCTCTTATCATATATAAATGATATGTGAAGTCTCGTTTCATTTCAATAGTCCCCAACTAAATTATATATTTTTGACCGAAACAGTGTATAATATACTATGCTTTTTGACCGAAACTCTCATTTCGAAAAGTTTCATAGAATATAATTTTCAGATGATTTTTTTGCATGGACTTCCATCATAACCTTCCCTATTAACATATATAAATGACATGTGAAGTCTCGTATCATTTCAATTAGTCCCAAATTAAATTTGATTTTTTTGAACGAAACTAGTATAAACTAGTGTGTAGTATACTATGATTTTTGACCGAATCTTGCATTTCGAGAAGTGTCATCGAATCCAATTTTTGGAAAATTTTTTTGCATGGTCTTCCATCATAACCTTCCCTCTTAACATATATAAATGATATGTGAAGTCGCGTATCATTTAAATAGTCCCCAATTAAATTTGATTTTTTTGACCGAAACTAGTGTATAATATACTATGATTTTTGACCGAAACTTGCATTTCGAATGGTTTCATAGAATATAATTTTCAAATGATTTTTTTGCATGGAATTCCTTCATAACCTTTCATATTAACATATATAAATGATATGTGAAGTCTTGTATCATTTCAAATAGTCCCCAATTAAATTTTATTTGTTTTACCGAAACTAGTATAAACTAGTGTATAATATACTATTATTTTTGACCGAAACTTGCATTTCGAAAAGTGACATCGAATCCAATTTTCGGATGATTTTTTTCATGGACTTCCATCATAACCTTCCCTCTTAACATATATAAATGATATGTGAAGTCTCGTATCATTTCAAATAATCCCCATTTAAATTTGATTTTTTTGACCAAAACTAGTGTATAATATACTATGATTTTTGACCGAAATATGCATTTCGAAAAGTTTCATAGAATCTAATTTTTCAATAATTTTTTGCATGGACTTCCATCATAACCTTCCCTCGTAAAATAAATAGATGATATGTGAAGTCTCTTATCATTTCAATTAGTCCCCGATTAAATTTGATTTTTTTGAACGAAACTAGTATAAACTAGTGTGTAGTATACTATGATTTTTGACTGAATCTTGCATTTCGAGAAGTGTCATCGAATCCAATTTTCGGATGATTTTTTTGCATGGACTTCCATCATAACCTTCCATCTTAACATATATAAATGATATGTGAAGTCTCACATCATTTAAAATAGTCCCAAATTAAATTTGAATTTTTTGACCGAAACTAGTGTATAATATATTATGATTTTTGACCGAAACTTGCATTTCGAAAAGTTTCATAGAATCTAATTTTCCGATGAGTTTTTGCATGGACATCCATCATAACCTTCCCTCGTAAAATATATAAATGATATGTGAAGTTTTGTATCATTTCGAACAGTCTACGATTTAATTTGGTTTTTGACCGAAAATAGTATAAACTAGTGTATAATATATTAAGATTTTTAACCTAAAATTGCATTTCAAAAAGTTTTTAAGAATCTAATTTTCGGATGATTTTTTTGCATGGAATTTCATCATAACCTTACCTATTAACATATATTAATGATATGTGAAGTCTCGTATCATTTAAAATAGTCCCCAATTAAATTTTATTTTTTTGACCAAAACAAGTGTATAATATACTATGATTTTTGATCGAAACTTGCATTTTGAAAAGTTTCATAGAATCTAATTATCAGATGTTTTTTTGCATGGGCTTCCATCATAACCTTCCTTTATAAAATATATAAATGATATGTGAAGTTTCGTATCATTTCAATTAGTCCTCAAATTAAATTTTATTTTTTTTTACCGAAACTAGTGTATAATATATTATGATTTTTGACGGAAACTTGCATTTCGAAAAGTTTCATAGAATCTAATTTTCAGATGATATATTAGCATGGACTTCCATCATAACCTTCCCTCTTAACATATATAAATGATATTTTAAGTTTCGTATCATTTCAATTAGTCCTCAAATTAAATTTTAGTTTTTCGACCGAAACTAGTGTATAATATATTATGATTTTTGATTGAAATTTGAATTTAAAAAAGTTTCATAGAATCTAATTTTCTGATGATTTTTTTGTATGGACGTCCATCATAAACTTCCCTTTTAACATATATAAATGATATGTGAAGTCTCGTATCATTTCAAATAGTCCCCAATTAAATTTGATTTTTTTTGACCGAAATAAGTGTATAATATACTATTATTTTTGACCGAAACTTGTATTTCGAAACGTTTTATAAAATCTAATTTTCCGATGATTTTTTGCATGGACATCCATCATAACCTTCCCTCTTAAAATATATAAATGATATGTGAAGTTTCGTATCATTTCGAACAGTCTACGATTTAATTTGGTTTTTCACCGAAAATAGTATAAACTAGTGTATAATATATTATGATTTTTAACATAAACTTGCATTTCAAAAAGTTTTTAAGAATCTAATTTTCAGATGAATTTTTTGCATGGAATTTCATCATAACCTTACCTCTTAACATATATTAATGATATGTGAAGTCTCGTATCATTTCAATTAGTCCTCAAATTAAATTTTATTTTTTTGATCGAAACTAGTGTATAATATACTATGATTTTTAACGGAAACTTTCATTTCGAAAAGTTTCGTAGAATCTAATTTTTAGATGATTTATTTGCATGGACTTCCATTATAACCCTCCCTCTTATAAATGATATTTTAAGTCTCGTATCATTTCAATTAGTCCTCAAATTAAAATTTATATTTTTGACCAAAACTAGTGTATAATATATTATGATTTTTGACTGAAATTTGCATTTCGAAAAGTTTCATAGAATCTATTTTTCAGATTATTTTTTTGAATGGACTTCTATCATAACCTTCCCTCATAACATACATAAATGATATTTTAAGTCTCGTATCATTTCAATTAGTACTCAAATTAAAATTTATTTTTTTGACCGAAACTAGTGTATAATATATTATGATTTTTGACTGATATTTGAATTTCGAAAAGTTTCATAGAATCTAATTTTCAGATGATTTTTTTGTATGGACTTCCATCATAACTTTACCATTTAACATATATAAAGGATATGTGAAGTCTCGTTTCATTTCAAATAGTCCCCAATTAAATTTTATTTTTTTGATCGAAACTAGTGTATAATATACTATGATTTTTGACGGAAACTTGCATTTCGAAAAGTTTCATAGAATCTAATTTTCAAATGATTTATTTGCATGGACTTCCATCATAACCCTCCCTCTTAGAAATGATATTTTAAGTCTCCTATCATTTCAATTAGTACTCAAATTAAATTTTATTTTTTTGACCAAAACTAGTGTATAATATATTATGATTTTTGACTGATATTTGAATTTCGAAAAGTTTCATAGAATCTAATTTTCAGATGATATTTTTGTATGGACTTCCATCATAACCTTCCCATTTAAAATATATAAATGATATGTGAAGTCTCGTTTCATTTCAAATAGTCCCCAATTAAATTTGATTTTTTTGATCGAAACTGGTGTATAACATACTATGATTTTTGACGGAAACTTGCATTTCGAAAAGTTTCATAGAATCTAATTTTCAGATGATTTATTTGCATGGATTTCCATCATAACCCTCCCTCTTAGAAATGATATTTTAAGTCTCGTATCATTTAAATAAGTCCTCAAATTAAATTTTATTTTTTTGACCGAAACTAGTGTATAATATATTATGATTTTTCACTGATATTTGAATTTCGAAAAGTTTCATAGAATCTAATTTTCAGATGATTTTTTTGTATGGACTTCCATCATAACCTTCCCATTTAACATGTATAAATGATATGTGAAGTCTCGTTTCATTTCAAATAGTCCCCATTTAAATTTGATTTTTTTGATCGAAACTAGTGTATAATATACTATGATTTTTGACGGAAACTTGCATTTCGAAAAGTTTCATAGAATCTAATTTTCAGATGATTTATTTGCATGGACTTCCATCATAACCCTCCCTCTTAGAAATTATATTTTAGGTCTCGTATCATTTCAATTAGTACTCAAATTAAATTTTATTTTTTTGACCGAAACTAGTGTATAATATATTATGATTTTTGACTGAAATTTGCATTTCGAAAAGTTTCATAGAATCTAATTTTCAGATGATTTTTTTGTATGGACTTACATCATAACCTTCCCTTTTAACATATATAAATGATATGTGAAGTCTTGTATCATTTCAAATAGTCTCCAATTAAATTTTATTTTTTTGACCGAAACTAGTGTATAATATACTCTGATTTTTGACGGAAACTTGCATTTCGATAAGTTTCATAGAATCTAATTTTCAGATGATTTATTTGCATGGACTTCCATCATAACCTTCCCTATTAACATATATAAATGATATTTTAAGTCTCGTATCATTTGAATTAGTCCTCAAATTAAATTTTATTTTTTTGACCGAAACTAGTGTATAATATATTATGAATTTTGATTGAAATTTGAATTTAAAAAAGTTTCATAGAATCTAATTTTCTGATGATTTTTTTGTATGGACGTCCATCATAACCTTCCCTTTTAAAATTATAAATGATATGTGAAGTCTCGTATCATTTCAAATAGTCCCCAATTAAATTTGATTTTTTTGACCGAAACTACTGTCTAAAATGCTATGATTTTTGACCGAAACTTGCATTTCGAAAATATTCATAAAATCTAATTTTCCGATGATTTTTTGCATGGACATCCATCATAACCTTCCCTCGTAAAATATATAAATGATATGTGAAGTTTCGTATCATTTCGAACAGTCTACGATTTAATTTGGTTTTTGACCGAAAATAGTATAAACTAGTGTATAATATTTTATGATTTTTAACCTAAACTTGCATTTCGAAAAGTTTTTAAGAATATAATTTTCGGATGATTTTTTTGCATGGAATTTCATCATAACCTTACCTATTAACATATATTAATGATATGTGAAGTCTCGTATCATTTAAAATAGTCCCCAATTAAATTTTATTTTTTTGACCAAAACAAGTGTATAATATACTATGATTTTTTATCGAAACTTGCATTTCAAATAGTTTCATAGAATCTAATTTTCGGATGTTTTTTTGCATGGGCTTCCATCATAACCTTCCTACATGAAATATATAAATTATATGTGAAATTTCGTATCATTATGAACAGTCCACTATTTAATTTTATTTTTGACCGAAACTAGTGTAAACTAGTGTTTATTATATTATGATTTTTTGACCGAAACATGCATTTCGAAAATTTTCATAGAATCTAATTTTCAGATGATTTATTTGCATGGACTTCCATCATAACCTTCCCTCTTAACATATATTAATGATATTTTAAGTATCGTATCATTTCAATTAGTCCTCAAATTAAATTTTATTTTTTTGATCGAAACTAGTGTATAATATACTATGATTTTTTATGGAAACTTGCATTTCGAAAAGTTTCATAGAATCTAATTTTCAGATGATTTATTTGCATGGACTTCCATTATAACCCTCCCTCTTATAAATGATATTTTAAATCTCGTATCATTTCAATTAGTCCTCAAATTAAAATTTATTTTTTTGACCGAAACAAGTGTATAATATATTATGATTTTTGACTGAAATTTGCATTTCGAAAAGCTTCATAGAATCTAATTTTCAGATAATTTTTTTGTATGGACTTCCATCATAACCTTCCCTCATAACATATATAAATGATATTTTAAGTCTCGTATCATTTCAATAAGTCCTCAAATTAAATTTTATTTTTTTGACCGAAACTAGTGTATAATATATTATGATTTTTGACTGATATTTGAATTTCGAAAAGTTTCATAGAATCTTATTTTCAGATGATTTCTTTGTATGGACTTCCATCATAACCTTCCCATTTAACATATATAAATGATATGTGAAGTCTCGTTTCATTTCAAATAGTCCCCAATTAAATTTGATTTTTTTGATCGAAACTAGTGTATAATATACTATGATTTTTTACGGAAACTTGCATTTCGAAAAGTTTCATAGAATCTAATTTTCAGATGATTTATTTGCATGGACTTCCATCATAACCCTCCCTCATAAAAATGATATTTTAAGTCTCGTATCATTTCAATTAGTAATCAAATTAAATTTTATTTTTTTGACCGAAACTAGTGTATAATATATTATGATTTTTGACTGAAATTTGCATTTCAAAAAGTTTCGTAGAATCTAATTTTCAGATGATTTTTTTGTATGGACTTACATCATAACCTTCCCTCTTAACATATATAAATGATATTTTAAGTCTCGTATCATTTCAATTAGTCCTCAAATTAAATTTTATTTTTTCGACCGAAACTAGTGTATAATATATTATGATTTTTGATTGAAATTTGCATTTCGAAAAGTTTCATAGAATCTAATTTTCAGATGATTTTTTTCTATGGATTTCCATCATAACCTTCCATATTAACATATATAAATGATATGTGAAGTCTTGTATCATTTCAAATAGTCTCCAATTAAATTTTATTTTTTTGACCGAAACTAGTGTATAATATACTCTGATTTTTGACAGAAACTTGCATTTCGAAAAGTTTCATAGAATCTAATTTTCAGATGATTTATTTTCATGGACTTCCATCATAACCTTCCCTATTAACATATATAAATGATATTTTAAGTCTCGTATCATTTCAATTAGTACTCAAATTAAATTTTATTTTTTTGACCGAAACTAGTGTATAATATAATATGATTTTTGACTGAAATTTGCATTTCGAAAAGTTTCATAGAATCTAATTTTCAGATGATTTTTTTGTTTGGACTAACATCATAACCTTCCCTCTTAACATATATAAATGATATTTTAAGTCTTGTATCATTTCAATTAGTCCTCAAATTAAATTTTATTTTTTTGACCGAAACTAGTGTATAATATATTATGATTTTTGACTGAAATTTGCATTTCAAAAAGTTTCATAGAATCTAATTTTCAGATGATATTTTTGTATGGACTTCCATCATAACCTTCCCTTTTAACATATATAAATGATATGTGAAGTCTCGTATCATTTCAAATAGTCCCCAATTAAATTTGATTTCTTTTGACCGAAACAAGTGTATAATATACTATGATTTTTGACCGAAACGTGCATTTCAAAACGTTTCATAAAATCTAATTTTCCGATGATTTTTTGCATGGACATGCATCATAACCTTCCCTCGTAAAATATATAAATGATATGTGAAGTTTCGTATCATTTCGAACAGTCTACGATTTAATTTGGTTTTTGACCGAAAATAGTATAAACTAGTGTATAATATATTATGATTTTTAACATAAACTTGCATTTCGAAAAGTTTTTAAGAATCTAATTTTCGAATGATTTTTTTGCATGGAATTTCATCATAACCTTACCTATTAACATATATTAATGATATGTGACGTCTCTTATCATTTAAAATAGTCCCCAATTAAATTTTATTTTTTTGACCAAAACAAGTGTATAATATACTATGATTTTTGATCGAAACTTGCATTTCGAAAAGTTTCATAGAATCTAATTTTCGGATGTTTTTTTGCATGGGCTTCCATCATAACCTTCCCTCTTAACATATATAAATGATATTTTAAGTTTCGTATCATTTCAATTAGTCCTCAAATTAAATTTTATTTTTTTGACCGAAACTAGTGTATAATATATTATGAATTTTGATTGAAATTTGAATTTAAAAAAGTTTCATAGAATCTAATTTTCTGATGATTTTTTTGTATGGACGTCCATCATAACCTTCCCTTTTAACATATATAAATGACATGTGAAGTCTCGTATCATTTCAAATAGTCCCCAATTAAATTTGTTTTTTTTTGACCGAAACTACTGTCTAAAATACTATGATTTTTGACCGAAACTTGCATTTCGAAAATTTTCATAAAATCTAATTTTCCGATGATTTTTTGCATGGACATCCATCATAACCTTCCCTCGTAAAATATATAAATGATATGTGAAGTTTCGTATCATTTCGAACAGTCTACGATTTAATTTGGTTTTTGACCGAAAATAGTATAAACTAGTGTATAATATATTATGATTTTTAACCTAAACTTGCATTTCAAAATGTTTTTAAGAATCTAATTTTCGGATGATTTTTTTTGCATGGAATTTCATCATAACCTTACCTATTAACATATATTAATGATATGTGAAGTCTCGTATCATTTAAAATAGTCCCCAATTAAATTTTATTTTTTTGACCAAAACAAGTGTATAATATACTATGATTTTTTATCAAAACTTGCATTTCGAATAGTTTCATAGAATCTAATTTTCGGATGTTTTTTTGCATGCGCTTCCATCATAACCTTCCTTCATGAAATATATAAATTTTATGTGAAGTTTCGTATCATTATGAACAGTCCACTATTTAATTTTATTTTTGACCGAAACTAGTGTAAACTAGTGTTTAATATATTATGATTTTTTGACCGAAACATGCATTTCGTAAAGTTTCATAGAATCTAATTTTCAGATGATTTATTTGTATGGACTTCCATCATAACCTTCCCTCATAACATATATAAATGATATTTTAAGTCTCGAATCATTTCAATAAGTCCTCAAATTAAATTTTATTTTTTTGACCGAAACTAGTGTATAATATATTATGATTTTTGACTGATATTTGAATTTCGAAAAGTTTCATAGAATCTTATTTTCAGATGATTTTTTTGTATGGACTTCCATCATAACCTTCCCATTTAACATATATAAATGATATGTGAAGTCTCGTTTCATTTCAAATACTCCCCAATTAAATTTGATTTTTTGATCGAAACTAGTGTATAATATACTATGATTTTTGACGAAAACATGCATTTCGAAAAGTTTCATAGAATCTAATTTTCAGATGATTTATTTGCATGGACTTCCATCATAACCCTCCCTCTTATAATTGATATTTTAAGTCTCGTATCATTTCAATTAGTACTCAAATTAAATTTTATTTTTTTGACTGAAACTAGTGTATAATATAATATGATTTTTGACTGAAATTTGCATTTCGAAAAGTTTCATAGAATCTAATTTTCAGACGATTTTTTTGTTTGGACTAACATCATAACCTTCCCTCTTAACATATATAAATGATATTTTAAGTCTCGTATCATTTCAATTAGTCCTCAAATTAAATTTTATTTTTTAGACCGAAACTAGTGTATAATATATTATGATTTTTGACTGAAATTTGCATTTCGAAAAGTTTCATAGAATCTAATTTTCAGATGATTTTTTTCTATGGATTTCCATCATAACCTTCCGTTTTAACATATATAAATGATATGTGAAGTCTTGTATCATGTCAAATAGTCTCCAATTGAATTTTATTTTTTTGACCGAAACTAGTGTATAATATACTCTGATTTTTGACGGAAACTTGCATTTCGAAAAGTTTCATAGAATCTAATTTCCAGATGATTTATTTGCATGCACTTCAATCATAACCTTCCCTATTAAAATATATAAATGATATTTTAAGTCTCGTATCATTTGAATTAGTCCTCAAATTAAATTTTATTTTTTTTGACCGAAACTAGTGTATAATATATTATGATTTTTGACGGAAACTTGCATTTCGAAAAGTTTCATAGAATCTAATTTTCAGATGATTTATTTGCATGGACTTCCATCATAACCTTCCCTCTTAACATATATAAATGATATTTTAAGTTTCGTATCATTTCAATTAGTCCTCAAATTAAATTTTATTTTTTTGACCGAAACTAGTGTATAATATATTATGATTTTTGATTGAAATTTGAATTTAAAAAAGTTTCATAGAATCTAATTTTCTGATGATTTTTTTGTATGGACGTCCATCATAACCTTCCCTTTTAACATATATAAATGACATGTGAAGTCTCGTATCATTTCAAATAGTCCCCAAATAAATTTGATTTTTTTGACCGAAACTACTGTCTAAAATACTATGATTTTTGACCGAAACTTGCATTTCGAAAATTTTCATAAAATCTAATTTTCCGATGATTTTTTGCATGGACATCCATCATAACCTTCCCTCGTAAAATATATAAATGATATGTGAAGTTTCGTATCATTTCGAACAGTCTACGATTTAATTTGGTTTTTGACCGAAAATAGTATAAACTAGTGTATAATATATTATGATTTTTAACCTAAACTTGCATTTCAAAAAGTTTTTAAGAATCTAATTTTCGGATGATTTTTTTGCATGGAATTTCATCATAACCTTACCTATTAACATATATTAATGATATGTGAAGTCTCGTATCATTTAAAATAGTCCCCAATTAAATTTTATTTTTTTAACCAAAACAAGTGTATAATATACTATGATTTTTTATCAAAACTTGCATTTCGAATAGTTTCATAGAATCTAATTTTCAGATGTTTTTTTGCATGGGCTTCCATCATAACCTTCCTTCATTAAATATATAAATTATATGTGAAGTTTCGTATCATTATGAACAGTCCACTATTTAATTTTATTTTTGACCGAAACTAGTGTAAACTAGTGTTTAATATATTATGATTTTTTGACCGAAACATGCATTTCGAAAAGTTTCATAGAATCTAATTTTCAGATGATTTATTTGCATGGACTTCCATCATAACCTTCCCTCTTAACATATATTAATGATATTTTAAGTCTCGAATCATTTCAATTAGTCCTCAAATTAAATTTTATTTTTTTGATCGAAACTAGTGTATAATATACTATGATTTTTAATGGATACTTGCATTTCGAAAAGTTTCATAGAATCTAATTTTCAGATGATTTATTTGCATGGACTTCCATTATAACCCTCCCTCTTATAAATGATATTTTAAATCTCGTATCATTTCAATTAGTCCTCAAATTAAAATTTATTTTTTTGACCGAAACAAGTGTATAATATATTATGATTTTTGACTGAAATTTGCATTTCGAAAAGCTTCATAGAATCTAATTTTCAGATAATTTTTTTGTATGGACTTCCATCATAACCTTCCCTCATAACATATATAAATGATATTTTAAGTCTCGTATCATTTCAATAAGTCCTCAAATTAAATTTTATTTTTTTGACCGAAACTAGTGTATAATATATTATGATTTTTGACTGATATTTGAATTTCGAAAAGTTTCATAGAATCTTATTTTCAGATGATTTCTTTGTATGGACTTCCATCATAACCTTCCCATTTAACATATATAAATGATATGTGAAGTCTCGTTTCATTTCAAATAGTCCCCAATTAAATTTGATTTTTTTGATCGAAACTAGTGTATAATATACTATGATTTTTGACGGAAACTTGCATTTCGAAAAGTTTCATAGAATCTAATTTTCAGATGATTTATTTGCATGGACTTCCATCATAACCCTCCCTCATAAAAATGATATTTTAAGTCTCGTATCATTTCAATTAGTAATCAAATTAAATTTTATTTTTTTGACCGAAACTAGTGTATAATATATTATGATTTTTGACTGAAATTTGCATTTCAAAAAGTTTCGTAGAATCTAATTTTCAGATGATTTTTTTGTATGGACTAACATCATAACCTTCCCTCTTAACATATATAAATGATATTTTAAGTCTCGTATCATTTCAATTAGTCCTCAAATTAAATTTTATTTTTTAGACCGAAACTAGTGTATAATATATTATGATTTTTGACTGAAATTTGCATTTCGAAAAGTTTCATAGAATCTAATTTTCAGATGATTTTTTTCTATGGATTTCCATCATAACCTTCCGTTTTAACATATATAAATGATATGTGAAGTCTTGTATCATGTCAAATAGTCTCCAATTGAATTTTATTTTTTTGACCGAAACTAGTGTATAATATACTCTGATTTTTGACGGAAACTTGCATTTCGAAAAGTTTCATAGAATCTAATTTCCAGATGATTTATTTGCATGCACTTCAATCATAACCTTCCCTATTAAAATATATAAATGATATTTTAAGTCTCGTATCATTTGAATTAGTCCTCAAATTAAATTTTATTTTTTTTGACCGAAACTAGTGTATAATATATTATGATTTTTGACGGAAACTTGCATTTCGAAAAGTTTCATAGAATCTAATTTTCAGATGATTTATTTGCATGGACTTCCATCATAACCTTCCCTCTTAACATATATAAATGATATTTTAAGTTTCGTATCATTTCAATTAGTCCTCAAATTAAATTTTATTTTTTTGACCGAAACTAGTGTATAATATATTATGATTTTTGATTGAAATTTGAATTTAAAAAAGTTTCATAGAATCTAATTTTCTGATGATTTTTTTGTATGGACGTCCATCATAACCTTCCCTTTTAACATATATAAATGACATGTGAAGTCTCGTATCATTTCAAATAGTCCCCAATTAAATTTGATTTTTTTGACCGAAACTACTGTCTAAAATACTATGATTTTTGACCGAAACTTGCATTTCGAAAATTTTCATAAAATCTAATTTTCCGATGATTTTTTGCATGGACATCCATCATAACCTTCCCTCGTAAAATATATAAATGATATGTGAAGTTTCGTATCATTTCGAACAGTCTACGATTTAATTTGGTTTTTGACCGAAAATAGTATAAACTAGTGTATAATATATTATGATTTTTAACCTAAACTTGCATTTCAAAAAGTTTTTAAGAATCTAATTTTCGGATGATTTTTTTGCATGGAATTTCATCATAACCTTACCTATTAACATATATTAATGATATGTGAAGTCTCGTATCATTTAAAATAGTCCCCAATTAAATTTTATTTTTTTAACCAAAACAAGTGTATAATATACTATGATTTTTTATCAAAACTTGCATTTCGAATAGTTTCATAGAATCTAATTTTCAGATGTTTTTTTGCATGGGCTTCCATCATAACCTTCCTTCATTAAATATATAAATTATATGTGAAGTTTCGTATCATTATGAACAGTCCACTATTTAATTTTATTTTTGACCGAAACTAGTGTAAACTAGTGTTTAATATATTATGATTTTTTGACCGAAACATGCATTTCGAAAAGTTTCATAGAATCTAATTTTCAGATGATTTATTTGCATGGACTTCCATCATAACCTTCCCTCTTAACATATATTAAGGATATTTTAAGTCTCGAATCATTTCAATTAGTCCTCAAATTAAATTTTATTTTTTTGATCGAAACTAGTGTATAATATACTATGATTTTTAATGGATACTTGCATTTCGAAAAGTTTCATAGAATCTAATTTTCAGATGATTTATTTGCATGGACTTCCATTATAACCCTCCCTCTTATAAATGATATTTTAAATCTCGTATCATTTCAATTAGTCCTCAAATTAAAATTTATTTTTTTGACCGAAACAAGTGTATAATATATTATGATTTTTGACTGAAATTTGCATTTCGAAAAGCTTCATAGAATCTAATTTTCAGATAATTTTTTTGTATGGACTTCCATCATAACCTTCCCTCATAACATATATAAATGATATTTTAAGTCTCGTATCATTTCAATAAGTCCTCAAATTAAATTTTATTTTTTTGACCGAAACTAGTGTATAATATATTATGATTTTTGACTGATATTTGAATTTCGAAAAGTTTCATAGAATCTTATTTTCAGATGATTTCTTTGTATGGACTTCCATCATAACCTTCCCATTTAACATATATAAATGATATGTGAAGTCTCGTTTCATTTCAAATAGTCCCCAATTAAATTTGATTTTTTTGATCGAAACTAGTGTATAATATACTATGATTTTTGACGGAAACTTGCATTTCGAAAAGTTTCATAGAATCTAATTTTCAGATGATTTATTTGCATGGACTTCCATCATAACCCTCCCTCATAAAAATGATATTTTAAGTCTCGTATCATTTCAATTAGTAATCAAATTAAATTTTATTTTTTTGACCGAAACTAGTGTATAATATATTATGATTTTTGACTGAAATTTGCATTTCAAAAAGTTTCGTAGAATCTAATTTTCAGATGATTTTTTTGTATGGACTTACATCATAACCTTCCCTCTTAACATATATAAATGATATTTTAAGTCTCGTATCATTTCAATTAGTCCTCAAATTAAATTTTATTTTTTCGACCGAAACTAGTGTATAATATATTATGATTTTTGATTGAAATTTGCATTTCGAAAAGTTTCATAGAATCTAATTTTCAGATGATTTTTTTCTATGGATTTCCATCATAACCTTCCATATTAACATATATAAATGATATGTGAAGTCTTGTATCATTTCAAATAGTCTCCAATTAAATTTTATTTTTTTGACCGAAACTAGTGTATAATATACTCTGATTTTTGACAGAAACTTGCATTTCGAAAAGTTTCATAGAATCTAATTTTCAGATGATTTATTTTCATGGACTTCCATCATAACCTTCCCTATTAACATATATAAATGATATTTTAAGTCTCGTATCATTTCAATTAGTACTCAAATTAAATTTTATTTTTTTGACCGAAACTAGTGTATAATATAATATGATTTTTGACTGAAATTTGCATTTCGAAAAGTTTCATAGAATCTAATTTTCAGATGATTTTTTTGTTTGGACTAACATCATAACCTTCCCTCTTAACATATATAAATGATATTTTAAGTCTCGTATCATTTCAATTAGTCCTCAAATTAAATTTTATTTTTTTGACCGAAACTAGTGTATAATATATTATGATTTTTGACTGAAATTTGCATTTCAAAAAGTTTCATAGAATCTAATTTTCAGATGATATTTTTGTATGGACTTCCATCATAACCTTCCCTTTTAACATATATAAATGATATGTGAAGTCTCGTATCATTTCAAATAGTCCCCAATTAAATTTGATTTCTTTTGACCGAAACAAGTGTATAATATACTATGATTTTTGACCGAAACGTGCATTTCAAAACGTTTCATAAAATCTAATTTTCCGATGATTTTTTGCATGGACATGCATCATAACCTTCCCTCGTAAAATATATAAATGATATGTGAAGTTTCGTATCATTTCGAACAGTCTACGATTTAATTTGGTTTTTGACCGAAAATAGTATAAACTAGTGTATAATATATTATGATTTTTAACATAAACTTGCATTTCGAAAAGTTTTTAAGAATCTAATTTTCGAATGATTTTTTTGCATGGAATTTCATCATAACCTTACCTATTAACATATATTAATGATATGTGATGTCTCTTATCATTTAAAATAGTCCCCAATTAAATTTTATTTTTTTGACCAAAACAAGTGTATAATATACTATGATTTTTGATCGAAACATGCATTTCGAAAAGTTTCATAGAATCTAATTTTCGGATGTTTTTTTGCATGGGCTTCCATCATAACCTTCCCTCTTAACATATATAAATGATATTTTAAGTTTCGTATCATTTCAATTAGTCCTCAAATTAAATTTTATTTTTTTGACCGAAACTAGTGTATAATATATTATGAATTTTGATTGAAATTTGAATTTAAAAAAGTTTCATAGAATCTAATTTTCTGATGATTTTTTTGTATGGACGTCCATCATAACCTTCCCTTTTAACATATATAAATGACATGTGAAGTCTCGTATCATTTCAAATAGTCCCCAATTAAATTTGTTTTTTTTGACCGAAACTACTGTCTAAAATACTATGATTTTTGACCGAAACTTGCATTTCGAAAATTTTCATAAAATCTAATTTTCCGATGATTTTTTGCATGGACATCCATCATAACCTTCCCTCGTAAAATATATAAATGATATGTGAAGTTTCGTATCATTTCGAACAGTCTACGATTTAATTTGGTTTTTGACCGAAAATAGTATAAACTAGTGTATAATATATTATGATTTTTAACCTAAACTTGCATTTCAAAATGTTTTTAAGAATCTAATTTTCGGATGATTTTTTTTGCATGGAATTTCATCATAACCTTACCTATTAACATATATTAATGATATGTGAAGTCTCGTATCATTTAAAATAGTCCCCAATTAAATTTTATTTTTTTGACCAAAACAAGTGTATAATATACTATGATTTTTTATCAAAACTTGCATTTCGAATAGTTTCATAGAATCTAATTTTCGGATGTTTTTTTGCATGCGCTTCCATCATAACCTTCCTTCATGAAATATATAAATTATATGTGAAGTTTCGTATCATTATGAACAGTCCACTATTTAATTTTATTTTTGACCGAAACTAGTGTAAACTAGTGTTTAATATATTATGATTTTTTGACCGAAACATGCATTTCGTAAAGTTTCATAGAATCTAATTTTCAGATGATTTATTTGTATGGACTTCCATCATAACCTTCCCTCATAACATATATAAATGATATTTTAAGTCTCGAATCATTTCAATAAGTCCTCAAATTAAATTTTATTTTTTTGACCGAAACTAGTGTATAATATATTATGATTTTTGACTGATATTTGAATTTCGAAAAGTTTCATAGAATCTTATTTTCAGATGATTTTTTTGTATGGACTTCCATCATAACCTTCCCATTTAACATATATAAATGATATGTGAAGTCTCGTTTCATTTCAATACTCCCCAATTAAATTTGATTTTTTGATCGAAACTAGTGTATAATATACTATGATTTTTGACGAAAACATGCATTTCGAAAAGTTTCATAGAATCTAATTTTCAGATGATTTATTTGCATGGACTTCCATCATAACCCTCCCTCTTATAATTGATATTTTAAGTCTCGTATCATTTCAATTAGTACTCAAATTAAATTTTATTTTTTTGACTGAAACTAGTGTATAATATAATATGATTTTTGACTGAAATTTGCATTTCGAAAAGTTTCATAGAATCTAATTTTCAGACGATTTTTTTGTTTGGACTAACATCATAACCTTCCCTCTTAACATATATAAATGATATTTTAAGTCTCGTATCATTTCAATTAGTCCTCAAATTAAATTTTATTTTTTAGACCGAAACTAGTGTATAATATATTATGATTTTTGACTGAAATTTGCATTTCGAAAAGTTTCATAGAATCTAATTTTCAGATGATTTTTTTCTATGGATTTCCATCATAACCTTCCGTTTTAACATATATAAATGATATGTGAAGTCTTGTATCATGTCAAATAGTCTCCAATTGAATTTTATTTTTTTGACCGAAACTAGTGTATAATATACTCTGATTTTTGACGGAAACTTGCATTTCGAAAAGTTTCATAGAATCTAATTTCCAGATGATTTATTTGCATGCACTTCAATCATAACCTTCCCTATTAAAATATATAAATGATATTTTAAGTCTTGTATCATTTGAATTAGTCCTCAAATTAAATTTTATTTTTTTTGACCGAAACTAGTGTATAATATATTATGATTTTTGACGGAAACTTGCATTTCGAAAAGTTTCATAGAATCTAATTTTCAGATGATTTATTTGCATGGACTTCCATCATAACCTTCCCTCTTAACATATATAAATGATATTTTAAGTTTCGTATCATTTCAATTAGTCCTCAAATTAAATTTTATTTTTTTGACCGAAACTAGTGTATAATATATTATGATTTTTGATTGAAATTTGAATTTAAAAAAGTTTCATAGAATCTAATTTTCTGATGATTTTTTTGTATGGACGTCCATCATAACCTTCCCTTTTAACATATATAAATGACATGTGAAGTCTCGTATCATTTCAAATAGTCCCCAATTAAATTTGATTTTTTTGACCGAAACTACTGTCTAAAATACTATGATTTTTGACCGAAACTTGCATTTCGAAAATTTTCATAAAATCTAATTTTCCGATGATTTTTTGCATGGACATCCATCATAACCTTCCCTCGTAAAATATATAAATGATATGTGAAGTTTCGTATCATTTCGAACAGTCTACGATTTAATTTGGTTTTTGACCGAAAATAGTATAAACTATTGTATAATATATTATGATTTTTAACCTAAACTTGCATTTCAAAAAGTTTTTAAGAATCTAATTTTCGGATGATTTTTTTGCATGGAATTTCATCATAACCTTACCTATTAACATATATTAATGATATGTGAAGTCTCGTATCATTTAAAATAGTCCCCAATTAAATTTTATTTTTTTAACCAAAACAAGTGTATAATATACTATGATTTTTTATCAAAACTTGCATTTCGAATAGTTTCATAGAATCTAATTTTCGGATGTTTTTTTGCATGGGCTTCCATCATAACCTTCCTTCATTAAATATATAAATTATATGTGAAGTTTCGTATCATTATGAACAGTCCACTATTTAATTTTATTTTTGACCGAAACTAGTGTAAACTAGTGTTTAATATATTATGATTTTTTGACCGAAACATGCATTTCGAAAAGTTTCATAGAATCTAATTTTCAGATGATTTATTTGCATGGACTTCCATCATAACCTTCCCTCTTAACATATATTAATGATATTTTAAGTCTCTAATCATTTCAATTAGTCCTCAAATTAAATTTTATTTTTTTGATCGAAACTAGTGTATAATATACTATGATTTTTAATGGATACTTGCATTTCGAAAAGTTTCATAGAATCTAATTTTAAGATGATTTATTTGCATGGACTTCCATTATAACCCTCCCTCTTATAAATGATATTTTAAGTCTAGTATCATTTCAATTAGTCCTCAAATTAAAATTTATTTTTTTGACCGAAACAAGTGTATAATATATTATGATTTTTGACTGAAATTTGCATTTCGAAAAGTTTCATAGAATCTAATTTTCAGATAATTTTTTTGTATGGACTTCCATCATAACCTTCCCTCATAACATATATAAATGATATTTTAAGTCTCGTATCATTTCAATAAGTCCTCAAATTAAATTTTATTTTTTTGACCGAAACTAGTGTATAATATATTATGATTTTTGACTGATATTTGAATTTCGAAAAGTTTCATAGAATCTTATTTTCAGATGATTTTTTTGTATGGACTTCCATCATAACCTTCCCATTTAACATATATAAATGATATGTGAAGTCTCGTTTCATTTCAAATAGTCCCCAATTAAATTTGATTTTTTTGATCGAAACTAGTGTATAATATACTATGATTTTTGACGGAAACTTGCATTTCGAAAAGTTTCATAGAATCTAATTTTCAGATGATTTATTTGTATGGACTTCCATCATAAACTTCCCTCTTAGAAATGATATTTTAAGTCTCGTATCATTTCAATTAGTACTCAAATTAAATTTTATTTTTTTGACCGAAACTAGTGTATAATATAATATGATTTTTGACTGAAATTTGCATTTCGAAAAGTTTCATAGAATCTAATTTTCAGACGATTTTTTTGTTTGGACTAACATCATAACCTTCCCTCTTAACATATATAAATGATATTTTAAGTCTCGTATCATTTCAATTAGTCCTCAAATTAAATTTTATTTTTTTGACCGAAACTAGTGTATAATATATTATGATTTTTGACTGAAATTTGCATTTCGAAAAGTTTCATAGAATCTAATTTTCAGATGATTTTTTTCTATGGATTTCCATCATAACCTTCCGTTTTAACATATATAAATGATATGTGAAGTCTTGTATCATGTCAAATAGTCTCCAATTGAATTTTATTTTTTTGACCGAAACTAGTGTATAATATACTCTGATTTTTGACGGAAACTTGCATTTCGAAAAGTTTCATAGAATCTAATTTCCAGATGATTTATTTGCATGCACTTCAATCATAACCTTCCCTATTAAAATATATAAATGATATTTTAAGTCTCGTATCATTTGAATTAGTCCTCAAATTAAATTTTATTTTTTTGACCGAAACTAGTGTATAATATATTATGATTTTTGACGGAAACTTGCATTTCGAAAAGTTTCATAGAATCTAATTTTCAGATGATTTATTTGCATGGACTTCCATCATAACCTTCCCTCTTAACATATATAAATGATATTTTAAGTTTCGTATCATTTCAATTAGTCCTCAAATTAAATTTTATTTTTTTGACCGAAACTAGTGTATAATATATTATGATTTTTGATTGAAATTTGAATTTAAAAAAGTTTCATAGAATCTAATTTTCTGATGATTTTTTTGTATGGACGTCCATCATAACCTTCCCTTTTAACATATATAAATGACATGTGAAGTCTCGTATCATTTCAAATAGTCCCCAATTAAATTTGATTTTTTTGACCGAAACTACTGTCTAAAATACTATGATTTTTGACCGAAACTTGCATTTCGAAAATTTTCATAAAATCTAATTTTCCGATGATTTTTTGCATGTACATCCATCATAACCTTCCCTCGTAAAATATATAAATGATATGTGGAGTTTCGTATCATTTCGAACAGTCTACGATTTAATTTGGTTTTTGACCGAAAATAGTATAAACTAGTGTATAATATATTATGATTTTTAACCTAAACTTGCATTTCAAAAAGTTTTTAAGAATCTAATTTTCGGATGATTTTTTTTGCATGGAATTTCATCATAACCTTACCTATTAACATATATTAATGATATGTGAAGTCTCGTATCATTTAAAATAGTCCCCAATTAAATTTTATTTTTTTGACCAAAACAAGTGTATAATATACTATGATTTTTTATCAAAACTTGCATTTCGAATAGTTTCATAGAATCTAATTTTCGGATGTTTTTTTGCATGGGCTTCCATCATAACCTTCCTTCATGAAATATATAAATTATATGTGAAGTTTCGTATCATTATGAACAGTCCACTATTTAATTTTATTTTTGACCGAAACTAGTGTAAACTAGTGTTTAATATATTATGATTTTTTGACCGAAACATGCATTTCGAAAAGTTTCATAGAATCTAATTTTCAGATGATTTATTTGCATGGACTTCCATCATAACCTTCCCTCTTAACATATATTAATGATATTTTAAGTCTCGAATCATTTCAATTAGTCCTCAAATTAAATTTTATTTTTTTGATCGAAACTAGTGTATAATATACTATGATTTTTAATGGAAACTTGCATTTCGAAAAGTTTCATAGAATCTAATTTTAAGATGATTTATTTGCATGGACTTCCATTATAACCCTCCCTCTTATAAATGATATTTTAAGTCTCGTATCATTTCAATTAGTCCTCAAATTAAAATTTATTTTTTTGACCGAAACAAGTGTATAATATATTATGATTTTTGACTGAAATTTGCATTTCGAAAAGTTTCATAGAATCTAATTTTCAGATAATTTTTTTGTATGGACTTCCATCATAACCTTCCCTCATAACATATATAAATGATATTTTAAGTCTCGTATCATTTCAATAAGTCCTCAAATTAAATTTTATTTTTTTGACCGAAACTAGTGTATAATATATTATGATTTTTGACTGATATTTGAATTTCGAAAAGTTTCATAGAATCTTATTTTCAGATGATTTTTTTGTATGGACTTCCATCATAACCTTCCCATTTAACATATATAAATGATATGTGAAGTCTCGTTTCATTTCAAATAGTCCCCAATTAAATTTGATTTTTTTGATCGAAACTAGTGTATAATATACTATGATTTTTGACGGAAACTTGCATTTCGAAAAGTTTCATAGAATCTAATTTTCAGATGATTTATTTGTATGGACTTCCATCATAACCCTCCCTCTTAGAAATGATATTTTAAGTCTCGTATCATTTCAATTAGTACTCAAATTAAATTTTATTTTTTTGACCGAAACTAGTGTATAATATAATATGATTTTTGACTGAAATTTGCATTTCGAAAAGTTTCATAGAATCTAATTTTCAGACGATTTTTTTGTTTGGACTAACATCATAACCTTCCCTCTTAACATATATAAATGATATTTTAAGTCTCGTATCATTTCAATTAGTCCTCAAATTAAATTTTATTTTTTTGACCGAAACTAGTGTATAATATATTATGATTTTTGACTGAAATTTGCATTTCGAAAAGTTTCATAGAATCTAATTTTCAGATGATTTTTTTCTATGGATTTCCATCATAACCTTCCGTTTTAACATATATAAATGATATGTGAAGTCTTGTATCATGTCAAATAGTCTCCAATTGAATTTTATTTTTTTGACCGAAACTAGTGTATAATATACTCTGATTTTTGACGGAAACTTGCATTTCGAAAAGTTTCATAGAATCTAATTTCCAGATGATTTATTTGCATGCACTTCAATCATAACCTTCCCTATTAAAATATATAAATGATATTTTAAGTCTCGTATCATTTGAATTAGTCCTCAAATTAAATTTTATTTTTTTGACCGAAACTAGTGTATAATATATTATGATTTTTGACGGAAACTTGCATTTCGAAAAGTTTCATAGAATCTAATTTTCAGATGATTTATTTGCATGGACTTCCATCATAACCTTCCCTCTTAACATATATAAATGATATTTTAAGTTTCGTATCATTTCAATTAGTCCTCAAATTAAATTTTATTTTTTTGACCGAAACTAGTGTATAATATATTATGATTTTTGATTGAAATTTGAATTTAAAAAAGTTTCATAGAATCTAATTTTCTGATGATTTTTTTGTATGGACGTCCATCATAACCTTCCCTTTTAACATATATAAATGACATGTGAAGTCTCGTATCATTTCAAATAGTCCCCAATTAAATTTGATTTTTTTGACCGAAACTACTGTCTAAAATACTATGATTTTTGACCGAAACTTGCATTTCGAAAATTTTCATAAAATCTAATTTTCCGATGATTTTTTGCATGGACATCCATCATAACCTTCCCTCGTAAAATATATAAATGATATGTGGAGTTTCGTATCATTTCGAACAGTCTACGATTTAATTTGGTTTTTGACCGAAAATAGTATAAACTAGTGTATAATATATTATGATTTTTAACCTAAACTTGCATTTCAAAAAGTTTTTAAGAATCTAATTTTCGGATGATTTTTTTTGCATGGAATTTCATCATAACCTTACCTATTAACATATATTAATGATATGTGAAGTCTTGTATCATTTAAAATAGTCCCCAATTAAATTTTATTTTTTTGACCAAAACAAGTGTATAATATAATATGATTTTTTATCAAAACTTGCATTTCGAATAGTTTCATAGAATCTAATTTTCGGATGTTTTTTTGCATGGGCTTCCATCATAACCTTCCTTCATGAAATATATAAATTATATGTGAAGTTTCGTATCATTATGAACAGTCCACTATTTAATTTTATTTTTGACCGAAACTAGTGTAAACTAGTGTTTAATATATTATGATTTTTTGACCGAAACATGCATTTCGAAAAGTTTCATAGAATCTAATTTTCAGATGATTTATTTGCATGGACTTCCATCATAACCTTCCCTCTTAACATATATTAATGATATTTTAAGTCTCGAATCATTTCAATTAGTCCTCAAATTAAATTTTATTTTTTTGATCGAAACTAGTGTATAATATACTATGATTTTTAATGGAAACTTGCATTTCGAAAAGTTTCATAGAATCTAATTTTAAGATGATTTATTTGCATGGACTTCCATTATAACCCTCCCTCTTATAAATGATATTTTAAGTCTCGTATCATTTCAATTAGTCCTCAAATTAAAATTTATTTTTTTGACCGAAACAAGTGTATAATATATTATGATTTTTGACTGAAATTTGCATTTCGAAAAGTTTCATAGAATCTAATTTTCAGATAATTTTTTTGTATGGACTTCCATCATAACCTTCCCTCATAACATATATAAATGATATTTTAAGTCTCGTATCATTTCAATAAGTCCTCAAATTAAATTTTATTTTTTTGACCGAAACTAGTGTATAATATATTATGATTTTTGACTGATATTTGAATTTCGAAAAGTTTCATAGAATCTTATTTTCAGATGATTTTTTTGTATGGACTTCCATCATAACCTTCCCATTTAACATATATAAATGATATGTGAAGTCTCGTTTCATTTCAAATAGTCCCCAATTAAATTTGATTTTTTTGATCGAAACTAGTGTATAATATACTATGATTTTTGACGGAAACATGCATTTCGAAAAGTTTCATAGAATCTAATTTTCAGATGATTTATTTGTATGGACTTCCATCATAACCCTCCCTCTTAGAAATGATATTTTAAGTCTCGTATCATTTCAATTAGTACTCAAATTAAATTTTAGTTTTTTGACCGAAACTAGTGTATAATATAATATGATTTTTGACTGAAATTTGCATTTCGAAAAGTTTCATAGAATCTAATTTTCAGATGATTTTTCTGTTTGGACTAACATCATAACCTTCCCTCTTAACATATATAAATGATATTTTAAGTCTCGTATCATTTCAATTAGTCCTCAAATTAAATTTTATTTTTTTGACCGAAACTAGTGTATAATATATTATGATTTTTGACTGAAATTTGCATTTCGAAAAGTTTCATAGAATCTAATTTTCAGATGATTTTTTTCTATGGATTTCCATCATAACCTTCCGTTTTAACATATATAAATGATATGTGAAGTCTTGTATCATGTCAAATAGTCTCCAATTGAATTTTATTTTTTTGACCGAAACTAGTGTATAATATACTCTGATTTTTGACGGAAACTTGCATTTCGAAAAGTTTCATAGAATCTAATTTCCAGATGATTTATTTGCATGCACTTCCATCATAACCTTCCCTATTAAAATATATAAATGATATTTTAAGTCTCGTATCATTTGAATTAGTCCTCAAATTAAATTTTATTTTTTTGACCGAAACTAGTGTATAATATATTATGATTTTTGACGGAAACTTGCATTTCGAAAAGTTTCATAGAATCTAATTTTCAGATGATTTATTTGCATGGACTTCCATCATAACCTTCCCTCTTAACATATATAAATGATATTTTAAGTTTCGTATCATTTCAATTAGTCCTCAAATTAAATTTTATTTTTTTGACCGAAACTAGTGTATAATATATTATGATTTTTGATTGAAATTTGAATTTAAAAAAGTTTCATAGAATCTAATTTTCTGATGATTTTTTTGTATGGACGTCCATCATAACCTTCCCTTTTAACATATATAAATGACATGTGAAGTCTCGTATCATTTCAAATAGTCCCCAATTAAATTTGATTTTTTTGACCGAAACTACTGTCTAAAATACTATGATTTTTGACCGAAACTTGCATTTCGAAAATTTTCATAAAATCTAATTTTCCGATGATTTTTTGCATGGACATCCATCATAACCTTCCCTCGTAAAATATATAAATGATATGTGAAGTTTCGTATCATTTCGAACAGTCTACGATTTAATTTGGTTTTTGACCGAAAATAGTATAAACTAGTGTATAATATATTATGATTTTTAACCTCAACTTGCATTTCAAAAAGTTTTTAAGAATCTAATTTTCGGATGATTTTTTTGCATGGAATTTCATCATAACCTTACCTATTAACATATATTAATGATATGTGAAGTCTCGTATCATTTAAAATAGTCCCCAATTAAATTTTATTTTTTTGACCAAAACAAGTGTATAATATACTATGATTTTTTATCAAAACTTGCATTTCGAATAGTTTCATAGAATCTAATTTTCGGATGTTTTTTTGCATGGGCTTCCATCATAACCTTCCTTCATGAAATATATAAATTATATGTGAAGTTTCGTATCATTATGAACAGTCCACTATTTAATTTTATTTTTGACCGAAACTAGTGTAAACTAGTGTTTAATATATTATGATTTTTTGACCGAAACATGCATTTCGAAAAGTTTCATAGAATCTAATTTTCAGATGATTTATTTGCATGGACTTCCATCATAACCTTCCCTCTTAACATATATTAATGATATTTTAAGTCTCGAATCATTTCAATTAGTCCTCAAATTAAATTTTATTTTTTTGATCGAAACTAGTGTATAATATACTATGATTTTTAATGGAAACTTGCATTTCGAAAAGTTTCATAGAATCTAATTTTAAGATGATTTATTTGCATGGACTTCCATTATAACCCTCCCTCTTATAAATGATATTTTAAGTCTCGTATCATTTCAATTAGTCCTCAAATTAAAATTTATTTTTTTGACCTAAACAAGTGTATAATATATTATGATTTTTGACTGAAATTTGCATTTCGAAAAGTTTCATAGAATCTAATTTTCAGATAATTTTTTTGTATGGACTTCCATCATAACCTTCCCTCATAACATATATAAATGATATTTTAAGTCTCGTATCATTTCAATAAGTCCTCAAATTAAATTTTATTTTTTTGACCGAAACTAGTGTATAATATATTATGATTTTTGACTGATATTTGAATTTCGAAAAGTTTCATAGAATCTTATTTTCAGATGATTTTTTTGTATGGACTTCCATCATAACCTTCCCATTTAACATATATAAATGATATGTGAAGTCTCGTTTCATTTCAAATAGTCCCCAATTAAATTTGATTTTTTTGATCGAAACTAGTGTATAATATACTATGATTTTTGACGGAAACTTGCATTTCGAAAAGTTTCATAGAATCTAATTTTCAGATGATTTATTTGTATGGACTTCCATCATAACCCTCCCTCTTAGAAATGATATTTTAAGTCTCGTATCATTTCAATTAGTACTCAAATTAAATTTTAGTTTTTTGACCGAAACTAGTGTATAATATAATATGATTTTTGACTGAAATTTGCATTTCGAAAAGTTTCATAGAATCTAATTTTCAGATGATTTTTTTGTTTGGACTAACATCATAACCTTCCCTCTTAACATATATAAATGATATTTTAAGTCTCGTATCATTTCAATTAGTCCTCAAATTAAATTTTATTTTTTTGACCGAAACTAGTGTATAATATATTATGATTTTTGACTGAAATTTGCATTTCGAAAAGTTTCATAGAATCTAATTTTCAGATGATTTTTTTCTATGGATTTCCATCATAACCTTCCGTTTTAACATATATAAATGATATGTGAAGTCTTGTATCATGTCAAATAGTCTCCAATTGAATTTTATTTTTTTGACCGAAACTAGTGTATAATATACTCTGATTTTTGACGGAAACTTGCATTTCGAAAAGTTTCATAGAATCTAATTTCCAGATGATTTATTTGCATGCACTTCCATCATAACCTTCCCTATTAAAATATATAAATGATATTTTAAGTCTCGTATCATTTGAATTAGTCCTCATATTAAATTTTATTTTTTTGACCGAAACTAGTGTATAATATATTATGATTTTTGACGGAAACATGCATTTCGAAAAGTTTCATAGAATCTAATTTTCAGATGATTTATTTGCATGGACTTCCATCATAACCTTCCCTCTTAACATATATAAATGATATTTTAAGTTTCGTATCATTTCAATTAGTCCTCAAATTAAATTTTATTTTTTTGACCGAAACTAGTGTATAATATATTATGATTTTTGATTGAAATTTAAATTTAAAAAAGTTTCATAGAATCTAATTTTCTGATGATTTTTTTGTATGGACGTCCATCATAACCTTCCCTTTTAACATATATAAATGACATGTGAAGTCTCGTATCATTTCAAATAGTCCCCAATTAAATTTGATTTTTTTGACCGAAACTACTGTCTAAAATACTATGATTTTTGATCGAAACTTGCATTTCGAAAATTTTCATAAAATCTAATTTTCCGATGATTTTTTGCATGGACATCCATCATAACCTTCCCTCGTAAAATATATAAATGATATGTGAAGTTTCGTATCATTTCGAACAGTCTACGATTTAATTTGGTTTTTGACCGAAAATAGTATAAACTAGTGTATAATATATTATGATTTTTAACCAAAACTTGCATTTCAAAAAGTTTTTAAGAATCTAATTTTCGGATGATTTTTTTGCATGGAATTTCATCATAACCTTACCTATTAACATATATTAATGATATGTGAAGTCTCGTATTATTTAAAATAGTCCCCAATTAAATTTTATTTTTTTGACCAAAACAAGTGTATAATATACTATGATTTTTTATCAAAACTTGCATTTCGAATAGTTTCATAGAATCTAATTTTCGGATGTTTTTTTGCATGGGCTTCCATCATAACCTTCCTTCATGAAATATATAAATTATATGTGAAGTTTCGTATCATTATGAACAGTCCACTATTTAATTTTATTTTTGACCGAAACTAGTGTAAACTAGTGTTTAATATATTATGATTTTTTGACCGAAACATGCATTTCGAAAAGTTTCATAGAATCTAATTTTCAGATGATTTATTTGCATGGACTTCCATCATAACCTTCCCTCTTAACATATATTAATGATATTTTAAGTCTCGAATCATTTCAATTAGTCCTCAAATTAAATTTTATTTTTTTGATCGAAACTAGTGTATAATATACTATGATTTTTAATGGAAACTTGCATTTCGAAAAGTTTCATAGAATCTAATTTTAAGATGATTTATTTGCATGGACTTCCATTATAACCCTCCCTCTTATAAATGATATTTTAAGTCTCGTATCATTTCAATTTGTCCTCAAATTAAAATTTATTTTTTTGACCGAAACAAGTGTATAATATATTATGATTTTTGACTGAAATTTGCATTTCGAAAAGTTTCATAGAATCTAATTTTCAGATAATTTTTTTGTATGGACTTCCATCATAACCTTCCCTCATAACATATATAAATGATATTTTAAGTCTCGTATCATTTCAATAAGTCCTCAAATTAAATTTTATTTTTTTGACCGAAACTAGTGTATAATATATTATGATTTTTGACTGATATTTGAATTTCGAAAAGTTTCATAGAATCTTATTTTCAGATGATTTTTTTGTATGGACTTCCATCATAACCTTCCCATTTAACATATATAAATGATATGTGAAGTCTCGTTTCATTTCAAATAGTCCCCAATTAAATTTGATTTTTTTGATCGAAACTAGTGTATAATATACTATGATTTTTGACGGAAACTTGCATTTCGAAAAGTTTCATAGAATCTAATTTTCAGATGATTTATTTGTATGGACTTCCATCATAACCCTCCCTCTTAGAAATGATATTTTAAGTCTCGTATCATTTCAATTAGTACTCAAATTAAATTTTAGTTTTTTGACCGAAACTAGTGTATAATATAATATGATTTTTGATTGAAATTTGCATTTCGAAAAGTTTCATAGAATCTAATTTTCAGATGATTTTTTTGTTTGGACTAACATCATAACCTTCCCTCTTAACATATATAAATGATATTTTAAGTCTCGTATCATTTCAATTAGTCCTGAAATTAAATTTTATTTTTTTGACCGAAACTAGTGTATAATATATTATGATTTTTGACTGAAATTTGCATTTCGAAAAGTTTCATAGAATCTAATTTTCAGATGATTTTTTTCTATGGATTTCCATCATAACCTTCCGTTTTAACATATATAAATGATATGTGAAGTCTTGTATCATGTCAAATAGTCTCCAATTGAATTTTATTTTTTTGACCGAAACTAGTGTATAATATACTCTGATTTTTGACGGAAACTTGCATTTCGAAAAGTTTCATAGAATCTAATTTCCAGATGATTTATTTGCATGCACTTCCATCATAACCTTCCCTATTAAAATATATAAATGATATTTTAAGTCTCGTATCATTTGAATTAGTCCTTATATTAAATTTTATTTTTTTGACCGAAACTAGTGTATAATATATTATGATTTTTGACGGAAACTTGCATTTCGAAAAGTTTCATAGAATCTAATTTTCAGATGATTTATTTGCATGGACTTCCATCATAACCTTCCCTCTTAACATATATAAATGATATTTTAAGTTTCGTATCATTTCAATTAGTCCTCAAATTAAATTTTATTTTTTTGACCGAAACTAGTGTATAATATATTATGATTTTTGATTGAAATTTGAATTTAAAAAAGTTTCATAGAATCTAATTTTCTGATGATTTTTTTGTATGGACGTCCATCATAACCTTCCCTTTTAACATATATAAATGACATGTGAAGTCTCGTATCATTTCAAATAGTCCCCAATTAAATTTGATTTTTTTGACCGAAACTACTGTCTAAAATACTATGATTTTTGATCGAAACTTGCATTTCGAAAATTTTCATAAAATCTAATTTTCCGATGATTTTTTGCATGGACATCCATCATAACCTTCCCTCATAAAATATATAAATGATATGTGAAGTTTCGTATCATTTCGAACAGTCTACGATTTAATTTGGTTTTTGACCGAAAATAGTATAAACTAGTGTATAATATATTATGATTTTTAACCAAAACTTGCATTTCAAAAAGTTTTTAAGAATCTAATTTTCGGATGATTTTTTTGCATGGAATTTCATCATAACCTTACCTATTAACATATATTAATGATATGTGATGTCTTGTATCATTTAAAATAGTCCCCAATTAAATTTTATTTTTTTGACCAAAACAAGTGTATAATATACTATGATTTTTTATCAAAACTTGCATTTCGAATAGTTTCATAGAATCTAATTTTCGGATGTTTTTTTGCATGGGCTTCCATCATAACCTTCCTTCATGAAATATATAAATTATATGTGAAGTTTCGTATCATTATGAACAGTCCACTATTTAATTTTAGTTTTGACCGAAACTAGTGTAAACTAGTGTTTAATATATTATGATTTTTTGACCGAAACATGCATTTCGAAAAGTTTCATAGAATCTAATTTTCAGATGATTTATTTGCATGGATTTCCATCATAACCTTCCCTCTTAACATATATTAATGATATTTTAAGTCTCGAATCATTTCAATTAGTCCTCAAATTAAATTTTATTTTTTTGATCGAAACTAGTGTATAATATACTATGATTTTTAATGGAAACTTGCATTTCGAAAAGTTTCATAGAATCTAATTTTAAGATGATTTATTTGCATGGACTTCCATTATAACCCTCCCTCTTATAAATGATATTTTAAGTCTCGTATCATTTCAATTAGTCCTCAAATTAAAATTTATTTTTTTGACCGAAACAAGTGTATAATATATTATGATTTTTGACTGAAATTTGCATTTCGAAAAGTTTCATAGAATCTAATTTTCAGATAATTTTTTTGTATGGACTTCCATCATAACCTTCCCTCATAACATATATAAATGATATTTTAAGTCTCGTATCATTTCAATAAGTCCTCAAATTAAATTTTATTTTTTTGACCGAAACTAGTGTATAATATATTATGATTTTTGACTGATATTTGAATTTCGAAAAGTTTCATAGAATCTTATTTTCAGATGATTTTTTTGTATGGACTTCCATCATAACCTTCCCATTTAACATATATAAATGATATGTGAAGTCTCGTTTCATTTCAAATAGTCCCCAATTAAATTTGATTTTTTTGATCGAAACTAGTGTATAATATACTATGATTTTTGACGGAAACTTGCATTTCGAAAAGTTTCATAGAATCTAATTTTCAGATGATTTATTTGTATGGACTTCCATCATAACCCTCCCTCTTAGAAATGATATTTTAATTCTCGTATCATTTCAATTAGTACTCAAATTAAATTTTAGTTTTTTGACCGAAACTAGTGTATAATATAATATGATTTTTGACTGAAATTTGCATTTCGAAAAGTTTCATAGAATCTAATTTTCAGATGATTTTTCTGTTTGGACTAACATCATAACCTTCCCTCTTAACATATATAAATGATATTTTAAGTCTCGTATCATTTCAATTAGTCCTCAAATTAAATTTTATTTTTTTGACCGAAACTAGTGTATAATATATTATGATTTTTGACTGAAATTTGCATTTCGAAAAGTTTCATAGAATCTAATTTTCAGATGATTTTTTTCTATGGATTTCCATCATAACCTTCCGTTTTAACATATATAAATGATATGTGAAGTCTTGTATCATGTCAAATAGTCTCCAATTGAATTTTATTTTTTTGACCGAAACTAGTGTATAATATACTCTGATTTTTGACGGAAACTTGCATTTCGAAAAGTTTCATAGAATCTAATTTCCAGATGATTTATTTGCATGCACTTCCATCATAACCTTCCCTATTAAAATATATAAATGATATTTTAAGTCTCGTATCATTTGAATTAGTCCTCAAATTAAATTTTATTTTTTTGACCGAAACTAGTGTATAATATATTATGATTTTTGACGGAAACTTGCATTTCGAAAAGTTTCATAGAATCTAATTTTCAGATGATTTATTTGCATGGACTTCCATCATAACCTTCCCTCTTAACATATATAAATGATATTTTAAGTTTCGTATCATTTCAATTAGTCCTCAAATTAAATTTTATTTTTTTGACCGAAACTAGTGTATAATATATTATGATTTTTGATTGAAATTTGAATTTAAAAAAGTTTCATAGAATCTAATTTTCTGATGATTTTTTTGTATGGACGTCCATCATAACCTTCCCTTTTAACATATATAAATGACATGTGAAGTCTCGTATCATTTCAAATAGTCCCCAATTAAATTTGATTTTTTTGACCGAAACTACTGTCTAAAATACTATGATTTTTGACCGAAACTTGCATTTCGAAAATTTTCATAAAATCTAATTTTCCGATGATTTTTTGCATGGACATCCATCATAACCTTCCCTCGTAAAATATATAAATGATATGTGAAGTTTCGTATCATTTCGAACAGTCTACGATTTAATTTGGTTTTTGACCGAAAATAGTATAAACTAGTGTATAATATATTATGATTTTTAACCTAAACTTGCATTTCAAAAAGTTTTTAAGAATCTAATTTTCGGATGATTTTTTTGCATGGAATTTCATCATAACCTTACCTATTAACATATATTAATGATATGTGAAGTCTCGTATCATTTAAAATAGTCCCCAATTAAATTTTATTTTTTTGACCAAAACAAGTGTATAATATACTATGATTTTTTATCAAAACTTGCATTTCGAATAGTTTCATAGAATCTAATTTTCGGATGTTTTTTTGCATGGGCTTCCATCATAACCTTCCTTCATGAAATATATAAATTATATGTGAAGTTTCGTATCATTATGAACAGTCCACTATTTAATTTTATTTTTGACCGAAACTAGTGTAAACTAGTGTTTAATATATTATGATTTTTTGACCGAAACATGCATTTCGAAAAGTTTCATACAATCTAATTTTCAGATGATTTATTTGCATGGACTTCCATCATAACCTTCCCTCTTAACATATATTAATGATATTTTAAGTCTCGAATCATTTCAATTAGTCCTCAAATTAAATTTTATTTTTTTGATCGAAACTAGTGTATAATATACTATGATTTTTAATGGAAACTTGCATTTCGAAAAGTTTCATAGAATCTAATTTTAAGATGATTTATTTGCATGGACTTCCATTATAACCCTCCCTCTTATAAATGATATTTTAAGTCTCGTATCATTTCAATTAGTCCTCAAATTAAAATTTATTTTTTTGACCGAAACAAGTGTATAATATATTATGATTTTTGACTGAAATTTGCATTTCGAAAAGTTTCATAGAATCTAATTTTCAGATAATTTTTTTGTATGGACTTCCATTATAACCTTCCCTCATAACATATATAAATGATATTTTAAGTCTCGTATCATTTCAATAAGTCCTCAAATTAAATTTTATTTTTTTGACCGAAACTAGTGTATAATATATTATGATTTTTGACTGATATTTGAATTTCGAAAAGTTTCATAGAATCTTATTTTCAGATGATTTTTTTGTATGGACTTCCATCATAACCTTCCCATTTAACATATATAAATGATATGTGAAGTCTCGTTTCATTTCAAATAGTCCCCAATTAAATTTGATTTTTTTGATCGAAACTAGTGTATAATATACTATGATTTTTGACGGAAACTTGCATTTCGAAAAGTTTCATAGAATCTAATTTTCAGATGATTTATTTGGATGGACTTCCATCATAACCCTCCCTCTTAGAAATGATATTTTAAGTCTCGTATCATTTCAATTAGTACTCAAATTAAATTTTAGTTTTTTGACCGAAACTAGTGTATAATATAATATGATTTTTGACTGAAATTTGCATTTCGAAAAGTTTCATAGAATCTAATTTTCAGATGATTTTTCTGTTTGGACTAACATCATAACCTTCCCTCTTAACATATATAAATGATATTTTAAGTCTCGTATCATTTCAATTAGTCCTCAAATTAAATTTTATTTTTTTGACCGAAACTAGTGTATAATATATTATGATTTTTGACTGAAATTTGCATTTCGAAAAGTTTCATAGAATCTAATTTTCAGATGATTTTTTTCTATGGATTTCCATCATAACCTTCCGTTTTAACATATATAAATGATATGTGAAGTCTTGTATCATGTCAAATAGTCTCCAATTGAATTTTATTTTTTTGACCGAAACTAGTGTATAATATACTCTGATTTTTGACGGAAACTTGCATTTCGAAAAGTTTCATAGAATCTAATTTCCAGATGATTTATTTGCATGCACTTCCATCATAACCTTCCCTATTAAAATATATAAATGATATTTTAAGTCTCGTATCATTTGAATTAGTCCTCAAATTAAATTTTATTTTTTTGACCGAAACTAGTGTATAATATATTATGATTTTTGACGGAAACTTGCATTTCGAAAAGTTTCATAGAATCTAATTTTCAGATGATTTATTTGCATGGACTTCCATCATAACCTTCCCTCTTAACATATATAAATGATATTTTAAGTTTCGTATCATTTCAATTAGTCCTCAAATTAAATTTTATTTTTTTGACCGAAACTAGTGTATAATATATTATGATTTTTGATTGAAATTTGAATTTAAAAAAGTTTCATAGAATCTAATTTTCTGATGATTTTTTTGTATGGACGTCCATCATAACCTTCCCTTTTAACATATATAAATGACATGTGAAGTCTCGTATCATTTCAAATAGTCCCCAATTAAATTTGATTTTTTTGACCGAAACTACTGTCTAAAATACTATGATTTTTGACCGAAACTTGCATTTCGAAAATTTTCATAAAATCTAATTTTCCGATGATTTTTTGCATGGACATCCATCATAACCTTCCCTCGTAAAATATATAAATGATATGTGAAGTTTCGTATCATTTCGAACAGTCTACGATTTAATTTGGTTTTTGACCGAAAATAGTATAAACTAGTGTATAATATATTATGATTTTTAACCTAAACTTGCATTTCAAAAAGTTTTTAAGAATCTAATTTTCGGATGATTTTTTTGCATGGAATTTCATCATAACCTTACCTATTAACATATATTAATGATATGTGATGTCTCGTATCATTTAAAATAGTCCCCAATTAAATTTTATTTTTTTGACCAAAACAAGTGTATAATATACTATGATTTTTTATCAAAACTTGCATTTCGAATAGTTTCATAGAATCTAATTTTCGGATGTTTTTTTGCATGGGCTTCCATCATAACCTTCCTTCATGAAATATATAAATTATATGTGAAGTTTCGTATCATTATGAACAGTCCACTATTTAATTTTATTTTTGACCGAAACTAGTGTAAACTAGTGTTTAATATATTATGATTTTTTGACCGAAACATGCATTTCGAAAAGTTTCATACAATCTAATTTTCAGATGATTTATTTGCATGGACTTCCATCATAACCTTCTCTCTTAACATATATTAATGATATTTTAAGTCTCGAATCATTTCAATTAGTCCTCAAATTAAATTTTATTTTTTTGATCGAAACTAGTGTATAATATACTATGATTTTTAATGGAAACTTGCATTTCGAAAAGTTTCATAGAATCTAATTTTAAGATGATTTATTTGCATGGACTTCCATTATAACCCTCCCTCTTATAAATGATATTTTAAGTCTCGTATCATTTCAAATAGTCCACAAATTAAAATTTATTTTTTTGACCGAAACATGTGTATAATATATTATGATTTTTGACTGAAATTTGCATTTCGAAAAGTTTCATAGAATCTAATTTTCAGATAATTTTTTTGTATGGACTTCCATCATAACCTTCCCTCATAACATATATAAATGATATTTTAAGTCTCGTATCATTTCAATAAGTCCTCAAATTAAATTTTATTTTTTTGACCGAAACTAGTGTATAATATATTATGATTTTTGACTGATATTTGAATTTCGAAAAGTTTCATAGAATCTTATTTTCAGATGATTTTTTTGTATGGACTTCCATCATAACCTTCCCATTTAACATATATAAATGATATGTGAAGTCTCGTTTCATTTCAAATAGTCCCCAATTAAATTTGATTTTTTTGATCGAAACTAGTGTATAATATACTATGATTTTTGACGGAAACTTGCATTTCGAAAAGTTTCATAGAATCTAATTTTCAGATGATTTATTTGTATGGACTTCCATCATAACCCTCCCTCTTAGAAATGATATTTTAAGTCTCGTATCATTTCAATTAGTACTCAAATTAAATTTTAGTTTTTTGACCGAAACTAGTGTATAATATAATATGATTTTTGACTGAAATTTGCATTTCGAAAAGTTTCATAGAATCTAATTTTCAGATGATTTTTTGTTTGGACTAACATCATAACCTTCCCTCTTAACATATATAAATGATATTTTAAGTCTCGTATCATTTCAATTAGTCCTCAAATTAAATTTTATTTTTTTGACCGAAACTAGTGTATAATATATTATGATTTTTGACTGAAATTTGCATTTCGAAAAGTTTCATAGAATCTAATTTTCAGATGATTTTTTTCTATGGATTTCCATCATAACCTTCCGTTTTAACATATATAAATGATATGTGAAGTCTTGTATCATGTCAAATAGTCTCCAATTGAATTTTATTTTTTTGACCGAAACTAGTGTATAATATACTCTGATTTTTGACGGAAACTTGCATTTCGAAAAGTTTCATAGAATCTAATTTCCAGATGATTTATTTGCATGCACTTCCATCATAACCTTCCCTATTAAAATATATAAATGATATTTTAAGTCTCGTATCATTTGAATTAGTCCTCAAATTAAATTTTATTTTTTTGACCGAAACTAGTGTATAATATATTATGATTTTTGACGGAAACTTGCATTTCGAAAAGTTTCATAGAATCTAATTTTCAGATGATTTATTTGCATGGACTTCCATCATAACCTTCCCTCTTAACATATATAAATGATATTTTAAGTTTCGTATCATTTCAATTAGTCCTCAATTTAAATTTTATTTTTTTGACCGAAACTAGTGTATAATATATTATGATTTTTGATTGAAATTTGAATTTAAAAAAGTTTCATAGAATCTAATTTTCTGATGATTTTTTTGTATGGACGTCCATCATAACCTTCCCTTTTAACATATATAAATGACATGTGAAGTCTCGTATCATTTCAAATAGTCCCCAATTAAATTTGATTTTTTTGACCGAAACTACTGTCTAAAATACTATGATTTTTGACCGAAACTTGCATTTCGAAAATTTTCATAAAATCTAATTTTCCGATGATTTTTTGCATGGACATCCATCATAACCTTCCCTCGTAAAATATATAAATGATATGTGAAGTTTCGTATCATTTCGAACAGTCTACGATTTAATTTGGTTTTTGACCGAAAATAGTATAAACTAGTGTATAATATATTATGATTTTTAACCAAAACTTGCATTTCAAAAAGTTTTTAAGAATCTAATTTTCGGATGATTTTTTTGCATGGAATTTCATCATAACCTTACCTATTAACATATATTAATGATATGTGAAGTCTCGTATCATTTAAAATAGTCCCCAATTAAATTTTATTTTTTTGACCAAAACAAGTGTATAATATACTATGATTTTTTATCAAAACTTGCATTTCGAATAGTTTCATAGAATCTAATTTTCGGATGTTTTTTTGCATGGGCTTCCCTCATAACCTTCCTTCATGAAATATATAAATTATATGTGAAGTTTCGTATCATTATGAACAGTCCACTATTTAATTTTATTTTTGACCGAAACTAGTGTAAACTAGTGTTTAATATATTATGATTTTTTGACCGAAACATGCATTTCGAAAAGTTTCATAGAATATAATTTTCAGATGATTTATTTGCATGGACTTCCATCATAACCTTCCCTCTTAACATATATTAATGATATTTTAAGTCTCGTATCATTTCAATTAGTCCTCAAATTAAATTTTATTTTTTTGATCGAAACTAGTGTATAATATACTATGATTTTTAATGGAAACTTGCATTTCGAAAAGTTTCATAGAATCTAATTTTAAGATGATTTATTTGCATGGACTTCCATTATAACCCTCCCTCTTATAAATGATATTTTAAGTCTCGTATCATTTCAATTAGTCCTCAAATTAAAATTTATTTTTTTGACCGAAACAAGTGTATAATATATTATGATTTTTGACTGAAATTTGCATTTCGAAAAGTTTCATAGAATCTAATTTTTAGATAATTTTTTTGTATGGACTTCCATCATAACCTTCCCTCATAACATATATAAATGATATTTTAAGTCTCGTATCATTTCAATAAGTCCTCAAATTAAATTTTATTTTTTTGACCGAAACTAGTGTATAATATATTATGATTTTTGACTGATATTTGAATTTCGAAAAGTTTCATAGAATCTTATTTTTAGATGATTTTTTTGTATGGACTTCCATCATAACCTTCCCATTTAACATATATAAATGATATGTGAAGTCTCGTTTCATTTCAAATAGTCCCCAATTAAATTTGATTTTTTTGATCGAAACTAGTGTATAATATACTATGATTTTTGACGGAAACTTGCATTTCGAAAAGTTTCATAGAATCTAATTTTCAGATGATTTATTTGCATGGAATTCCATCATAACCCTCCCTCTTAGAAATGATATTTTAAGTCTCGTATCATTTCAATTAGTACTCAAATTAAATTTTATTTTTTTGACCGAAACTAGTGTATAATATATTATGATTTTTGACTGAAATTTGCATTTCGAAAAGTTTCATAGAATCTATTTTTCAGATGATTTTTTTCTATGGATTTCCATCATAACCTTCCGTTTTAACATATATAAATGATATGTGAAGTCTTGTATCATGTCAAATAGTCTCCAATTGAATTTTATTTTTTTGACCGAAACTAGTGTATAATATACTCTGATTTTTGACGGAAACTTGCATTTCGAAAAGTTTCATAGAATCTAATTTCCAGATGATTTATTTGCATGCACTTCCCTCATAACCTTCCCTATTAAAATATATAAATGATATTTTAAGTCTCGTATCATTTGAATTAGTCCTCAAATTAAATTTTATTTTTTTGACCGAAACTAGTGTATAATATATTATGATTTTTGACGGAAACTTGCATTTCGAAAAGTTTCATAGAATCTAATTTTCAGATGATTTATTTGCATGGACTTCCATCATAACCTTCCCTCTTAACATATATAAATGATATTTTAAGTTTCGTATCATTTCAATTAGTCCTCAAATTAAATTTTATTTTTTTGACCGAAACTAGTGTATAATATATTATGAATTTTGATTGAAATTTGAATTTAAAAAAGTTTCATAGAATCTAATTTTCTGATGATTTTTTTGTATGGAAGTCCATCATAACCTTCCCTTTTAACATATATAAATGACATGTGAAGTCTCGTATCATTTCAAATAGTTCCCAATTAAATTTGATTTTTTTGACCGAAACTACTATCTAAAATACTATGATTTTTGACCGAAACTTGCATTTCGAAAATTTTCATAAAATCTAATTTTCCGATGATTTTTTGCATGGACATCCATCATAACCTTCCCTCGTAAAATATATAAATGATATGTGAAGTTTCGTATCATTTCGAACAGTCTACGATTTAATTTGGTTTTTGACCGAAAATAGTATAAACTAGTGTATAATATATTATGATTTTTAACCTAAACTTGCATTTCAAAAAGTTTTTAAGAATCTAATTTTCGGATGATTTTTTTGCATGGAATTTCATCATAACCTTACCTATTAACATATATTAATGATATGTGAAGTCTCGTATCATTTAAAATAGTCCCCAATTAAATTTTATTTTTTTGACCAAAACAAGTGTATAATATACTATGATTTTTTATCAAAACTTGCATTTCGAATAGTTTCATAGAATCTAATTTTCGGATGTTTTTTTGCATGGGCTTCCATCATAACCTTCCTTCATGAAATATATAAATTATATGTGAAGTTTCGTATCATTATGAACAGTGCACTATTTAATTTTATTTTTGACCGAAACTAGTGTAAACTAGTGTTTAATATATTATGATTTTTTGACCGAAACATGCATTTCGAAAAGTTTCATAGAATCTAATTTTCAGATGATTTATTTGCATGGACTTCCATCATAAACTTCCCTCTTAACATATATTAATGATATTTTAAGTCTCGTATCATTTCAATTAGTCCTCAAATTAAATTTTATTTTTTTGATCGAAACTAGTGTATAATATACTATGATTTTTAATGGAAACTTGCATTTCGAAAAGTTTCATAGAATCTAATTTTAAGATGATTTATTTGCATGGACTTCCATTATAACCCTCCCTCTTATAAATGATATTTTAAGTCTCGTATCATTTCAATTAGTCCTCAAATTAAAATTTATTTTTTTGACCGAAACAAGTGTATAATATATTATGATTTTTGACTGAAATTTGCATTTCGAAAAGTTTCATAGAATCTAATTTTTAGATAATTTTTTTGTATGGACTTCCATCATAACCTTCCCTCATAACATATATAAATGATATTTTAAGTCTCGTATCATTTCAATAAGTCCTCAAATTAAATTTTATTTTTTTGACCGAAACTAGTGTATAATATATTATGATTTTTGACTGATATTTGAATTTCGAAAAGTTTCATAGAATCTTATTTTTAGATGATTTTTTTGTATGGACTTCCATCATAACCTTCCCATTTAACATATATAAATGATATGTGAAGTCTCGTTTCATTTCAAATAGTCCCCAATTAAATTTGATTTTTTTGATCGAAACTAGTGTATAATATACTATGATTTTTGACGGAAACTTGCATTTCGAAAAGTTTCATAGAATCTAATTTTCAGATGATTTATTTGCATGGAATTCCATCATAACCCTCCCTCTTAGAAATGATATTTTAAGTCTCGTATCATTTCAATTAGTACTCAAATTAAATTTTATTTTTTTGACCGAAACTAGTGTATAATATATTATGATTTTTGACTGAAATTTGCATTTCGAAAAGTTTCATAGAATCTATTTTTCAGATGATTTTTTTCTATGGATTTCCATCATAACCTTCCGTTTTAACATATATAAATGATATGTGAAGTCTTGTATCATGTCAAATAGTCTCCAATTGAATTTTATTTTTTTGACCGAAACTAGTGTATAATATACTCTGATTTTTGACGGAAACTTGCATTTCGAAAAGTTTCATAGAATCTAATTTCCAGATGATTTATTTGCATGCACTTCCCTCATAACCTTCCCTATTAAAATATATAAATGATATTTTAAGTCTCGTATCATTTGAATTAGTCCTCAAATTAAATTTTATTTTTTTGACCGAAACTAGTGTATAATATATTATGATTTTTGACGGAAACTTGCATTTCGAAAAGTTTCATAGAATCTAATTTTCAGATGATTTATTTGCATGGACTTCCATCATAACCTTCCCTCTTAACATATATAAATGATATTTTAAGTTTCGTATCATTTCAATTAGTCCTCAAATTAAATTTTATTTTTTTGACCGAAACTAGTGTATAATATATTATGAATTTTGATTGAAATTTGAATTTAAAAAAGTTTCATAGAATCTAATTTTCTGATGATTTTTTTGTATGGAAGTCCATCATAACCTTCCCTTTTAACATATATAAATGACATGTGAAGTCTCGTATCATTTCAAATAGTTCCCAATTAAATTTGATTTTTTTGACCGAAACTACTATCTAAAATACTATGATTTTTGACCGAAACTTGCATTTCGAAAATTTTCATAAAATCTAATTTTCCGATGATTTTTTGCATGGACATCCATCATAACCTTCCCTCGTAAAATATATAAATGATATGTGAAGTTTCGTATCATTTCGAACAGTCTACGATTTAATTTGGTTTTTGACCGAAAATAGTATAAACTAGTGTATAATATATTATGATTTTTAACCTAAACTTGCATTTCAAAAAGTTTTTAAGAATCTAATTTTCGGATGATTTTTTTGCATGGAATTTCATCATAACCTTACCTATTAACATATATTAATGATATGTGAAGTCTCGTATCATTTAAAATAGTCCCCAATTAAATTTTATTTTTTTGACCAAAACAAGTGTATAATATACTATGATTTTTTATCAAAACTTGCATTTCGAATAGTTTCATAGAATCTAATTTTCGGATGTTTTTTTGCATGGGCTTCCATCATAACCTTCCTTCATGAAATATATAAATTATATGTGAAGTTTCGTATCATTATGAACAGTGCACTATTTAATTTTATTTTTGACCGAAACTAGTGTAAACTAGTGTTTAATATATTATGATTTTTTGACCGAAACATGCATTTCGAAAAGTTTCATAGAATCTAATTTTCAGATGATTTATTTGCATGGACTTCCATCATAAACTTCCCTCTTAACATATATTAATGATATTTTAAGTCTCGTATCATTTCAATTAGTCCTCAAATTAAATTTTATTTTTTTGATCGAAACTAGTGTATAATATACTATGATTTTTAATGGAAACTTGCATTTCGAAAAGTTTCATAGAATCTAATTTTAAGATGATTTATTTGCATGGACTTCCATTATAACCCTCCCTCTTATAAATGATATTTTAAGTCTCGTATCATTTCAATTAGTCCTCAAATTAAAATTTATTTTTTTGACCGAAACAAGTGTATAATATATTATGATTTTTGACTGAAATTTGCATTTCGAAAAGTTTCATAGAATCTAATTTTTAGATAATTTTTTTGTATGGACTTCCATCATAACCTTCCCTCATAACATATATAAATGATATTTTAAGTCTCGTATCATTTCAATAAGTCCTCAAATTAAATTTTATTTTTTTGACCGAAACTAGTGTATAATATATTATGATTTTTGACTGATATTTGAATTTCGAAAAGTTTCATAGAATCTTATTTTTAGATGATTTTTTTGTATGGACTTCCATCATAACCTTCCAATTTAACATATATAAATGATATGTGAAGTCTCGTTTCATTTCAAATAGTCCCCAATTAAATTTGATTTTTTTGATCGAAACTAGTGTATAATATACTATGATTTTTGACGGAAACTTGCATTTCGAAAAGTTTCATAGAATCTAATTTTCAGATGATTTATTTGCATGGAATTCCATCATAACCCTCCCTCTTAGAAATGATATTTTAAGTCTCGTATCATTTCAATTAGTACTCAAATTAAATTTTATTTTTTTGACCGAAACTAGTGTATAATATATTATGATTTTTGACTGAAATTTGCATTTCGAAAAGTTTCATAGAATCTATTTTTCAGATGATTTTTTTCTATGGATTTCCATCATAACCTTCCGTTTTAACATATATAAATGATATGTGAAGTCTTGTATCATGTCAAATAGTCTCCAATTGAATTTTATTTTTTTGACCGAAACTAGTGTATAATATACTCTGATTTTTGACGGAAACTTGCATTTCGAAAAGTTTCATAGAATCTAATTTCCAGATGATTTATTTGCATGCACTTCCATCATAACCTTCCCTATTAAAATATATAAATGATATTTTAAGTCTCGTATCATTTGAATTAGTCCTCAAATTAAATTTTATTTTTTTGACCAAAACTAGTGTATAATATATTATGATTTTTGACGGAAACTTGCATTTCGAAAAGTTTCATAGAATCTAATTTTCAGATGATTTATTTGCATGGACTTCCATCATAACCTTCCCTCTTAACATATATAAATGATATTTTAAGTTTCGTATCATTTCAATTAGTCCTCAAATTAAATTTTATTTTTTTGACCGAAACTAGTGTATAATATATTATGAATTTTGATTGAAATTTGAATTTAAAAAAGTTTCATAGAATCTAATTTTCTGATGATTTTTTTGTATGGAAGTCCATCATAACCTTCCCTTTTAACATATATAAATGACATGTGAAGTCTCGTATCATTTCAAATAGTTCCCAATTAAATTTGATTTTTTTGACCGAAACTACTATCTAAAATACTATGATTTTTGACCGAAACTTGCATTTCGAAAATTTTCATAAAATCTAATTTTCCGATGATTTTTTGCATGGACATCCATCATAACCTTCCCTCGTAAAATATATAAATGATATGTGAAGTTTCGTATCATTTCGAACAGTCTACGATTTAATTTGGTTTTTGACCGAAAATAGTATAAACTAGTGTATAATATATTATGATTTTTAACCTAAACTTGCATTTCAAAAAGTTTTTAAGAATCTAATTTTCGGATGATTTTTTTGCATGGAATTTCATCATAACCTTACCTATTAACATATATTAATGATATGTGAAGTCTCGTATCATTTAAAATAGTCCCCAATTAAATTTTATTTTTTTGACCAAAACAAGTGTATAATATACTATGATTTTTTATCAAAACTTGCATTTCGAATAGTTTCATAGAATCTAATTTTCGGATGTTTTTTTGCATGGGCTTCCATCATAACCTTCCTTCATGAAATATATAAATTATATGTGAAGTTTCGTATCATTATGAACAGTGCACTATTTAATTTTATTTTTGACCGAAACTAGTGTAAACTAGTGTTTAATATATTATGATTTTTTGACCGAAACATGCATTTCGAAAAGTTTCATAGAATCTAATTTTCAGATGATTTATTTGCATGGACTTCCATCATAAACTTCCCTCTTAACATATATTAATGATATTTTAAGTCTCGTATCATTTCAATTAGTCCTCAAATTAAATTTTATTTTTTTGATCGAAACTAGTGTATAATATACTATGATTTTTAATGGAAACTTGCATTTCGAAAAGTTTCATAGAATCTAATTTTAAGATGATTTATTTGCATGGACTTCCATTATAACCCTCCCTCTTATAAATGATATTTTAAGTCTCGTATCATTTCAATTAGTCCTCAAATTAAAATTTATTTTTTTGACCGAAACAAGTGTATAATATATTATGATTTTTGACTGAAATTTGCATTTCGAAAAGTTTCATAGAATCTAATTTTTAGATAATTTTTTTGTATGGACTTCCATCATAACCTTCCCTCATAACATATATAAATGATATTTTAAGTCTCGTATCATTTCAATAAGTCCTCAAATTAAATTTTATTTTTTTGACCGAAACTAGTATATAATATATTATGATTTTTGACTGATATTTGAATTTCGAAAAGTTTCATAGAATCTTATTTTCAGATGATTTTTTTGTATGGACTTCCATCATAACCTTCCCATTTAACATATATAAATGATATGTGAAGTCTCGTTTCATTTCAAATAGTCCCCAATTAAATTTGATTTTTTTGATCGAAACTAGTGTATAATATACTATGATTTTTGACGGAAACTTGCATTTCGAAAAGTTTCATAGAATCTAATTTTCAGATGATTTATTTGCATGGACTTCCATCATAACCCTCCCTCTTAGAAATGATATTTTAAGTCTCGTATCATTTCAATTAGTACTCAAATTAAATTTTATTTTTTTGACCGAAACTAGTGTATAATATAATATGATTTTTGACTGAAATTTGCATTTCGAAATGTTTCATAGAATCTAATTTTCAGATGATTTTTTTGTTTGGACTAACATCATAACCTTCCCTCTTAACATATATAAATGATATTTTAAGTCTCGTATCATTTCAATTAGTCCTCAAATTAAATTTTATTTTTTTGACCGAAACTAGTGTATAATATATTATGATTTTTGACTGAAATTTGCATTTCGAAAAGTTTCATAGAATCTAATTTTCAGATGATTTTTTTCTATGGATTTCCATCATAACCTTCTGTTTTAACATATATAAATGATATGTGAAGTCTTGTATCATGTCAAATAGTCTCCAATTAAATTTTATTTTTTTTGACCGAAACTAGTGTATAATATACTCTGATTTTTGACGAAAACTTGCATTTCGAAAAGTTTCATAGAATCTAATTTCCAGATGATTTATTTGCATACACTTCCATCATAACCTTCCCTATTAAAATATATAAATGATATTTTAAGTCTCGTATCATTTGAATTAGTCCTCAAATTAAATTTTATTTTTTTGACCGAAACTAGTGTATAATATATTATGATTTTTGACGGAAACTTGCATTTCGAAAAGTTTCATAGAATCTAATTTCAAATAGTCCCCAATTAAATTTGATATTTTTGATCGAAACTAGTGTATAATATACTATGATTTTTGACGGAAACTTGCATTTCGAAAAGTTTCATAGAATCTAATTTTCAGATCATTTATATATGTTAAGAGGTAAGGTTATGATGAAATTCCATGCAAAAAATTCATCTGAAAATTAGATTCTTAAAAACTTTTCGAAATGCAAGTTTATGTAAAAAATCATAATATTTTATATACTAGTTTATACTATTTTCGGTCAAAAACCAAATTAAACTATAGACTGTTCTAAATGATACGAAACTTCACATATCATTTATATATTTTACGAGGGAAGGTTATGATGGATGTCCATGCAAAAAATCATCGGAAAATTAGATTTTATGAAACGTTTCGAAATGCAAGTTTCGGTCAAAAATCATAGTATATTATACACTAGTTTCGGTCAAAAAAATCAAATTTAATTGGGGACTATTTGAAATGATACGATACTTCACATATCATTTATATATGTTAGATGGGAAATTTATGATGGACGTCCATACAAAAAAATCATCAGAAAATTAGATTCTATGAAACATTTTGAAATGCAAATTTCAATCAAAAATCATAATATATTATACACTAGTTTCGGTCAAAAAAATAAATTATAATTTGAGTGCTAATTGAAATGATACGAGACTTAAAATATCATTTCTAAGAGGGAGGGTTATGATGGAAGTCCATACAAAAAAATCAACTGAAAATTAGATTCTATGAAACTTTTCGAAATGCAAATTTCAGTCAAAAATCATAATATATTATACACTACTTTCGGTCAAAAATATAAATTTTAATTTGAGGACTAATTGAAATGATACGAGACTTAAAATATCATTTATAAGAGGGAGGGTTATAATGGAAGTCCATGCAAATAAATCATCTGAAAATTAGATTCTATGAAACTTTTCGAAATGCAAGTTTCCGTTAAAAATCATAGTATATTATACACTAGTTTCGATCAAAAAAATAAAATTTAATTTGAGGACTAATTAAAATGATACGAGACTTCACATATCATTAATATATGTTAAGAGGTAAGGTTATGATGAAATTCCATGCAAAAAATTCATCTGAAAATTAGATTCTTATAAACTTTTCGAAATGCAAGTTTATGTTAAAAATCATAATATATTATACACTAGTTTATACTATTTTCGGTCAAAAACCAAATTAAATCTTAGACTGTTCGAAATGATACGAAACTTAACATATCATTTACATATTTTACGAGGGAAGATCATCGGAAAATTAGATTTTATGAAACGTTTCGAAATGCAAGTTTCGGTCAAAAATCATAGTATATTATACACTAGTTTCGGTAAAAAAAATCAAATTTAATTGGGGACTATTTGAAATGATACGAGACTTCACATATCATTTATATATGTTAAAAGGGAAGGATATGATGGACGTCCATACTAAAAAATCATCAGAAAATTAGATTCTATGAAACTTTTTTAAATTCAAATTTCAATCAAAATTCATAATATATTATACACTAGTTTCGGTCAAAAAAATAAATTTTAATTTGAGGACTAATTGAAATGATACGAAACTTAAAATATCATTTATATATGTTAAGAGGTAAGGTTATGATGGAAGTCCATGCAAATAAATCATCTGAAAATTAGATTCTATGAAACTTTTCGAAATGCAAGTTTCCGTCAAAAATCATAATATATTATACACTAGTTTCGGTCAAAAAAATAAAATTTAATTTGAGGACTAATTCAAATGATACGAGACTTCACATATCATTTATATATTTTAATAGGGAAGGTTATGATGGAAGTCCATGCAAATAAATCATCTGAAAATTAGATTCTATGAAACTTTTCGAAATGCAAATTTCAGTCAAAAATCATAATATATTATACACTAGTTTCGGTCAAAAAATAAAATTTAATTTGAGGACTAATTGAAATGATACGAGACTTAACATATATTAATGATATTTTAAATCTCGTATCATTTCAATTAGTCCTCAAATTAAATTTTATTTTTTTGATCGAAACTAGTGTATAATATACTATGATTTTTAACGGAAACTTGCATTTCGAAAAGTTTCGTAGAATCTAATTTTCAGATGATTAATTTGCATGGACTTCCATCATAACCCTCCCTCTTAGAAATGATATTTTAAGTCTCGTATCATTTCAATTAGTACTCAAATTAAATTTTATTTTTTTGACCGAAACTAGTGTATTAAATATTATGATTTTTGATTGAAATTTGCATCGAAAAGTTTCATAGAATCTAATTTTCAGATGATTTTTTTGTATGGACTTACATCATAACCCTCCCTCTTAACATATATAAATGATATTTTAAGTCTCGTATCATTTCAATTAGTCCTCAAATTAAATTTTATATTTTTGACCGAAACTAGTGTATAATATATTATGATTTTTTACTGAAATTTGCATTTCGAAAAGTTTCATAGAATCTAATTTTCAGATGATTTTTTTGTATGGACTTCCATCATAACCTTCCCATTTAACATATATAAATGATATGTGAAGTCTCGTTTCATTTCAAATAGTCCCCAATTAAATTTGATATTTTTGATCGAAACTAGTGTATAATATACTATGATTTTTGACGGAAACTTGCATTTCGAAAAGTTTCATAGAATCTAATTTTCAAATGATTTATTTGTATGGACTTCCATCATAACCCTCCCTCTTAGAAATGATATTTTAAGTCTCGTATCATTTCAATTTGTACTCAAATTAAAATTTATTTTTTTGACCGAAACTAGTGTATAATATATTATGATTTTTTATTGAAATTTGCATTTCAAAATGTTTCATAGAATCTAATTTTCTGATGATTTTTTTGTATGGACGTCCATCATAAATTTCCCTTTTAACATATATAAATGATATGTAAAGTCTCGTATCATTTCAAATATTCCCCAATTAAATTTGATTTTTTTTGACCGAAACTAGTGTATAATATACTATGATTTTTGACCGAAACTTGCATTTCGAAACGTTTCATAAAATCTAATTTTCCGATGATTTTTTGCATGGACAGCCATCATAACCTTCCCTCGTAAAATATATAAATGATATGTGATGTTTCGTATCATTTCGAACAGTCTATAGTTTAATTTGGTTTTTGACCGAAAATAGTATAAACTAGTGTATAATATATTATGATTTTTTACATAAACTTGCATTTCGAAAAGTTTTTAAGAATCTAATTTTCAGATGAATTTTTTGCATGGAATTTCATCATAACCTTACCTCTTAACATATATTAATGATATGTGAAGTCTCGTATCATTTAAAATAGTCCCCAATTAAATTTTATTTTTTTAACCAAAACAAGTGTATAATATACTATGATTTTTTATCGAAACTTGCATTTCGAATAGTTTCATAGAATCTAATTTTCGGATGTTTTTTTACTTGGGCTTCCATCATAACCTTCCTTCAAGAAATATATAAATTATGTGTGAAGTTTCGCATCATTATGAACAGTCAACTATTTAATTTTATTTTTGATCGAAACTAGTGTAAACTAGTGTTTAATATATTATGATTTTTTGACCGAAACATGCATTTCGAAAAGTATCATAGAATCTAATTTTCAGATGATTTATTTGCATGGACTTCCATCATAACCTTCCCTCTTAACATATATTAATGATATTTTAAGTCTCGTATCATTTCAATTAGTCCTCAAATTAAATTTTATTTTTTTGATCGAAACTAGTGTATAATATACTATGATTTTTAACGGAAACTTGCATTTCGAAAAGTTTCGTAGAATCTAATTTTCAGATGATTAATTTGCATGGACTTCCATCATAACCCTCCCTCTTAGAAATGATATTTTAAGTCTCGTATCATTTCAATTAATACTCAAATTAAATTTTATTTTTTTGACCGAAACTAGTGTATTAAATATTATGATTTTTGACTGAAATTTGCATCGAAAAGTTTCATAGAATATAATTTTCAGATGATTTTTTTGTATGGACTTACATCATAACCCTCCCTCTTATAAATGATATTTTAAGTCTCGTATCATTTCAATTAGTCCTCAAATTAAATTTTATATTTTTGACCGAAACTAGTGTATAATATATTATGATTTTTTACTGAAATTTGCATTTCGAAAAGTTTCATAGAATCTAATTTTCAGATGTTTTTTTGAATGGACTTCCATCATAACCTGCCCTCATAACATATATAAATGATCTTTTAAGTCTCGTATCATTTCAATTAGTACTCAAATTAAATATTATTTTTTTGACCGAAACTAGTGTATTATATATTATGATTTTTGACTGATATTTGAATTTCGAAAAGTTTCATAGAATCTAATTTTCAGATGATTTTTTTGTATGGACTTCCATCATAACCTTCCCATTTAACATATATAAATGATATGTGAAGTCTCGTTTCATTTCAAATAGTCCCCAATTAAATTTGATATTTTTGATCGAAACTAGTGTATAATATACTATGATTTTTGACGGAAACTTGCATTTCGAAAAGTTTCATAGAATCTAATTTTCAGATGATTTATTTGTATGGACTTCCATCATAACCCTCCCTCTTAGAAATGATATTTTAAGTCTCGTATCATTTCAATTAGTACTCAAATTAAAATTTATTTTTTTGACCGAAACTAGTGTATAATATATTATGATTTTTTATTGAAATTTGCATTTCAAAATGTTTCATAGAATCTAATTTTCTGATGATTTTTTTGTATGGACGTCCATCATAAATTTCCCTTTTAACATATATAAATGATATGTGAAGTCTCGTATCATTTCAAATAGTCCCCAATTAAATTTGATTTTTTTTGACCGAAACTAGTGTATAATATACTATGATTTTTGACCGAAACTTGCATTTCAAAACGTTTCATAAAATCTAATTTTCCGATGATTTTTTGCATGGACAGCCATCATAACCTTCCCTCGTAAAATATATAAATGATATGTGAAGTTTCGTATCATTTCGAACAATCTATAGTTTAATTTGGTTTTTGACCGAAAATAGTATAAACTAGTGTATAATATATTATGATTTTTTATATAAACTTGCATTTCGAAAAGTTTTTAAGAATCTAATTTTCAGATGAATTTTTTGCATGGAATTTCATCATATACTTACCTCTTAACATATATTAATGATATGTGAAGTCTCGTATCATTTAAAATAGTCCCCAATTAAATTTTATTTTTTTAACCAAAACAAGTGTATAATATACTATGATTTTTTATCGAAACTTGCATTTCGAATAGTTTCATAGAATCTAATTTTCGGATGTTATTTTGCATGGGCTTCCATCATAACCTTCCTTCATGAAATATATAAATTATATGTGAAGTTTCGTATCATTATGAACAGTCCACTATTTAATTTTATTTTTGACCGAAACTAGTGTAAACTAGTGTTTAATATATTATGATTTTTTGACCGAAACATGCATTTCGAAAAGTTTCATAGAATCTAATTTTCAGATGATTTATTTGCATGGACTTCCATCATAACCTTCCCTCTTAACATATATTAATGATATTTTAAGTCTCGTATCATTTCAATTAGTCCTCAAATTAAATTTTATTTTTTTGATCGAAACTAGTGTATAATATACTATGATTTTTAACGGAAACTTGCATTTCGAAAAGTTTCGTAGAATCTAATTTTCAGATGATTAATTTGCATGGACTTCCATCATAACCCTCCCTCTTAGAAATGATATTTTAAGTCTCGTATCATTTCAATTAGTACTCAAATTAAATTTTATTTTTTTGACCGAAACTAGTGTATTAAATATTATGATTTTTGACTGAAATTTGCATCGAAATGTTTCATAGAATCTAATTTTCAGATGATTTTTTTGTATGGACTTACATCATAAACCTCCCTCTTATAAATGATATTTTAAGTCTCGTATCATTTCAATTAGTCCTCAAATTAAATTTTATATTTTTGACCGAAACTAGTGTATAATATATTATGATTTTTTACTGAAATTTGCATTTCGAAAAGTTTCATAGAATCTAATTTTCAGATGTTTTTTTGAATGGACTTCCATCATAACCTGCCCTCATAACATATATAAATGATCTTTTAAGTCTCGTATCATTTCAATTAGTACTCAAATTAAATATTATTTTTTTGACCGAAACTAGTGTATTATATATTATGATTTTTGACTGATATTTGAATTTCGAAAAGTTTCATAGAATCTAATTTTCAGATGATTTTTTTGTATGGACTTCCATCATAACCTTCCCATTTAACATATATAAATTATATGTGAAGTCTCGTTTCATTTCAAATAGCCCCCAATTAAATTTGATATTTTTGATCGAAACTAGTGTATAATATACTATGATTTTTGACGGAAACTTGCATTTCGAAAAGTTTCATAGAATCTAATGTTCAGATGATTTATTTGTATGGACTTCCATCATAACCCTCCCTCTTAGAAATGATATTTTAAGTCTCGTATCATTTCAATTAGTACTCAAATTAAAATTTATTTTTTTGACCGAAACTAGTGTATAATATATTATGATTTTTTATTGAAATTTGCATTTCAAAATGTTTCATAGAATCTAATTTTCTGATGATTTTTTTGTATGGACGTCCATCATAAATTTCCCTTTTAACATATATAAATGATATGTGAAGTATCGTATCATTTCAAATAGTCCCCAATTAAATTTGATTTTTTTTGACCGAAACTAGTGTATAATATACTATGATTTTTGACCGAAACTTGCATTTCGAAACGATTCATAAAATCTAATTTTTCGATGATTTTTTGCATGGACAGCCATCATAACCTTCCCTCGTAAAATATATAAATGATATGTGAAGTTTTGTATCATTTCGAACAGTCTATAGTTTAATTTGGTTTTTGACCGAAAATAGTATAAACTAGTGTATAATATATTATGATTTTTTACATAAACTTGCATTTCGAAAAGTTTTTAAGAATCTAATTTTCAGATGAATTTTTTGCATGGAATTTCATCATAACCTTACCTCTTAACAAATATTTATGATATGTGAAGTCTCGTATCATTTCAATTAGTACTCAAATTAAATATTATTTTTTTGACCGAAACTAGTGTATTATATATTATGATTTTTGACTGATATTTGAATTTCGAAAAGTTTCATAGAATCTAATTTTCAGATGATTTTTTTGTATGGACTTCCATCATAACCTTCCCATTTAACATATATAAATGATATGTGAAGTCTCGTTTCATTTCAAATAGTCCCCAATTAAATTTGATATTTTTGATCGAAACTAGTGTATAATATACTATGATTTTTGACGGAAACTTGCATTTCGAAAAGTTTCATAGAATCTAATTTTCAGATGATTTATTGGTATGGACTTCCATCATAACCCTCCCTCTTAGAAATGATATTTTAAGTCTCGTATCATTTCAATTAGTACTCAAATTAAAATTTATTTTTTTGACCGAAACTAGTGTATAATATATTATGATTTTTTATTGAAATTTGCATTTCAAAATGTTTCATAGAATCTAATTTTCTGATGATTTTTTTGTATGGACGTCCATCATAAATTTCCCTTTTAACATATATAAATGATATGTGAAGTCTCGTATCATTTCAAATAGTCCCCAATTAAATTTGATTTTTTTTGACCGAAACTAGTGTATAATATACTATGATTTTTGACCGAAACTTGCATTTCGAAACGTTTCATAAAATCTAATTTTCCGATGATTTTTTGCATGGACAGCCATCATAACCTTCCCTCGTAAAATATATAAATGATATGTGAAGTTTCGTATCATTTCGAACAGTCTATAGTTTAATTTGGTTTTTGACCGAAAATAGTATAAACTAGTGTATAATATATTATGATTTTTTACATAAACTTGCATTTCGAAAAGTTTTTAAGAATCTAATTTTCAGATGAATTTTTTGCATGGAATTTCATCATAACCTTACCTCTTAACATATATTAATGATATGTGAAGTCTCGTATCATTTAAAATAGTCCCCAATTAAATTTTATTTTTTTAACCAAAACAAGTGTATAATATACTATGATTTTTTATCGAAACTTGCATTTCGAATAGTTTCATAGAATCTAATTTTCGGATGTTATTTTGCATGGGCTTCCATCATAACCTTCCTTCATGAAATATATAAATTATATGTGAAGTTTCGTATCATTATGAACAGTCCACTATTTAATTTTATTTTTGACCGAAACTAGTGTAAACTAGTGTTTAATATATTATGATTTTTTGACCGAAACATGCATTTCGAAAAGTTTCATAGAATCTAATTTTCAGATGATTTATTTGCATGGACTTCCATCATAACCTTCCTTCTTAACATATATTAATGATATTTTAAGTCTCGTATCATTTCAATTAGTCCTCAAATTAAATTTTATTTTTTTGATCGAAACTAGTGTATAATATACTATGATTTTTAACGGAAACTTGCATTTCGAAAAGTTTCGTAGAATCTAATTTTCAGATGATTAATTTGCATGGACTTCCATCATAACCCTCCCTCTTAGAAATGATATTTTAAGTCTCGTATCATTTCAATTAGTACTCAAATTAAATTTTATTTTTTTGACCGAAACTAGTGTATTAAATATTATGATTTTTGACTGAAATTTGCATCGAAAAGTTTCATAGAATCTAATTTTCAGATGATTTTTTTGTATGGACTTACATCATAAACCTCCCTCTTATAAATGATATTTTAAGTCTCGTATCATTTCAATTAGTCCTCAAATTAAATTTTATATTTTTGACCGAAACTAGTGTATAATATATTATGATTTTTTACTGAAATTTGCATTTCGAAAAGTTTCATAGAATCTAATTTTCAGATGTTTTTTTGAATGGACTTCCATCATAACCTGCCCTCATAACATATATAAATGATCTTTTAAGTCTCGTATCATTTCAATTAGTACTCAAATTAAATATTATTTTTTTGACCGAAACTAGTGTATTATATATTATGATTTTTGACTGATATTTGAATTTCGAAAAGTTTCATAGAATCTAATTTTCAGATGATTTTTTTGTATGGACTTCCATCATAACCTTCCCATTTAACATATATAAATTATATGTGAAGTCTCGTTTCATTTCAAATAGTCCCCAATTAAATTTGATATTTTTGATCGAAACTAGTGTATAATATACTATGATTTTTGACGGAAACTTGCATTTCGAAAAGTTTCATAGAATCTAATGTTCAGATGATTTATTTGTATGGACTTCCATCATAACCCTCCCTCTTAGAAATGATATTTTAAGTCTCGTATCATTTCAATTAGTACTCAAATTAAAATTTATTTTTTTGACCGAAACTAGTGTATAATATATTATGATTTTTTATTGAAATTTGCATTTCAAAATGTTTCATAGAATCTAATTTTCTGATGATTTTTTTGTATGGACGTCCATCATAAATTTCCCTTTTAACATATATAAATGATATGTGAAGTATCGTATCATTTCAAATAGTCCCCAATTAAATTTGATTTTTTTTGACCGAAACTAGTGTATAATATACTATGATTTTTGACCGAAACTTGCATTTCGAAACGATTCATAAAATCTAATTTTTCGATGATTTTTTGCATGGACAGCCATCATAACCTTCCCTCGTAAAATATATAAATGATATGTGAAGTTTTGTATCATTTCGAACAGTCTATAGTTTAATTTGGTTTTTGACCGAAAATAGTATAAACTAGTGTATAATATATTATGATTTTTTACATAAACTTGCATTTCGAAAAGTTTTTAAGAATCTAATTTTCAGATGAATTTTTTGCATGGAATTTCATCATAACCTTACCTCTTAACAAATATTTATGATATGTGAAGTCTCGTATCATTTCAATTAGTACTCAAATTAAATATTATTTTTTTGACCGAAACTAGTGTATTATATATTATGATTTTTGACTGATATTTGAATTTCGAAAAGTTTCATAGAATCTAATTTTCAGATGATTTTTTTGTATGGACTTCCATCATAACCTTCCCATTTAACATATATAAATGATATGTGAAGTCTCGTTTCATTTCAAATAGTCCCCAATTAAATTTGATATTTTTGATCGAAACTAGTGTATAATATACTATGATTTTTGACGGAAACTTGCATTTCGAAAAGTTTCATAGAATCTAATTTTCAGATGATTTATTGGTATGGACTTCCATCATAACCCTCCCTCTTAGAAATGATATTTTAAGTCTCGTATCATTTCAATTAGTACTCAAATTAAAATTTATTTTTTTGACCGAAACTAGTGTATAATATATTATGATTTTTTATTGAAATTTGCATTTCAAAATGTTTCATAGAATCTAATTTTCTGATGATTTTTTTGTATGGACGTCCATCATAAATTTCCCTTTTAACATATATAAATGATATGTGAAGTCTCGTATCATTTCAAATAGTCCCCAATTAAATTTGATTTTTTTTGACCGAAACTAGTGTATAATATACTATGATTTTTGACCGAAACTTGCATTTCGAAACGTTTCATAAAATCTAATTTTCCGATGATTTTTTGCATGGACAGCCATCATAACCTTCCCTCGTAAAATATATAAATGATATGTGAAGTTTCGTATCATTTCGAACAGTCTATAGTTTAATTTGGTTTTTGACCGAAAATAGTATAAACTAGTGTATAATATATTATGATTTTTTACATAAACTTGCATTTCGAAAAGTTTTTAAGAATCTAATTTTCAGATGAATTTTTTGCATGGAATTTCATCATAACCTTACCTCTTAACATATATTAATGATATGTGAAGTCTCGTATCATTTAAAATAGTCCCCAATTAAATTTTATTTTTTTAACCAAAACAAGTGTATAATATACTATGATTTTTTATCGAAACTTGCATTTCGAATAGTTTCATAGAATCTAATTTTCGGATGTTATTTTGCATGGGCTTCCATCATAACCTTCCTTCATGAAATATATAAATTATATGTGAAGTTTCGTATCATTATGAACAGTCCACTATTTAATTTTATTTTTGACCGAAACTAGTGTAAACTAGTGTTTAATATATTATGATTTTTTGACCGAAACATGCATTTCGAAAAGTTTCATAGAATCTAATTTTCAGATGATTTATTTGCATGGACTTCCATCATAACCTTCCTTCTTAACATATATTAATGATATTTTAAGTCTCGTATCATTTCAATTAGTCCTCAAATTAAATTTTATTTTTTTGATCGAAACTAGTGTATAATATACTATGATTTTTAACGGAAACTTGCATTTCGAAAAGTTTCGTAGAATCTAATTTTCAGATGATTAATTTGCATGGACTTCCATCATAACCCTCCCTCTTAGAAATGATATTTTAAGTCTCGTATCATTTCAATTAGTACTCAAATTAAATTTTATTTTTTTGACCGAAACTAGTGTATTAAATATTATGATTTTTGACTGAAATTTGCATCGAAAAGTTTCATAGAATCTAATTTTCAGATGATTTTTTTGTATGGACTTACATCATAAACCTCCCTCTTATAAATGATATTTTAAGTCTCGTATCATTTCAATTAGTCCTCAAATTAAATTTTATATTTTTGACCGAAACTAGTGTATAATATATTATGATTTTTTACTGAAATTTGCATTTCGAAAAGTTTCATAGAATCTAATTTTCAGATGTTTTTTTGAATGGACTTCCATCATAACCTGCCCTCATAACATATATAAATGATCTTTTAAGTCTCGTATCATTTCAATTAGTACTCAAATTAAATATTATTTTTTTGACCGAAACTAGTGTATTATATATTATGATTTTTGACTGATATTTGAATTTCGAAAAGTTTCATAGAATCTAATTTTCAGATGATTTTTTTGTATGGACTTCCATCATAACCTTCCCATTTAACATATATAAATGATATGTGAAGTCTCGTTTCATTTCAAATAGTCCCCAATTAAATTTGATATTTTTGATCGAAACTAGTGTATAATATACTATGATTTTTGACGGAAACTTGCATTTCGAAAAGTTTCATAGAATCTAATTTTCAGATGATTTATTTGTATGGACTTCCATCATAACCCTCCCTCTTAGAAATGATATTTTAAGTCTCGTATCATTTCAATTAGTACTCAAATTAAAATTTATTTTTTTGACCGAAACTAGTGTATAATATATTATGATTTTTTATTGAAATTTGCATTTCAAAATGTTTCATAGAATCTAATTTTCTGATGATTTTTTTGTATGGACGTCCATCATAAATTTCCCTTTTAACATATATAAATGATATGTGAAGTCTCGTATCATTTCAAATAGTCCCCAATTAAATTTGATTTTTTTTGACCGAAACTAGTGTATAATATACTATGATTTTTGACCGAAACTTGCATTTCAAAACGTTTCATAAAATCTAATTTTCCGATGATTTTTTGCATGGACAGCCATCATAACCTTCCCTCGTAAAATATATAAATGATATGTGAAGTTTCGTATCATTTCGAACAATCTATAGTTTAATTTGGTTTTTGACCGAAAATAGTATAAACTAGTGTATAATATATTATGATTTTTTATATAAACTTGCATTTCGAAAAGTTTTTAAGAATCTAATTTTCAGATGAATTTTTTGCATGGAATTTCATCATATACTTACCTCTTAACATATATTAATGATATGTGAAGTCTCGTATCATTTAAAATAGTCCCCAATTAAATTTTATTTTTTTAACCAAAACAAGTGTATAATATACTATGATTTTTTATCGAAACTTGCATTTCGAATAGTTTCATAGAATCTAATTTTCGGATGTTATTTTGCATGGGCTTCCATCATAACCTTCCTTCATGAAATATATAAATTATATGTGAAGTTTCGTATCATTATGAACAGTCCACTATTTAATTTTATTTTTGACCGAAACTAGTGTAAACTAGTGTTTAATATATTATGATTTTTTGACCGAAACATGCATTTCGAAAAGTTTCATAGAATCTAATTTTCAGATGATTTATTTGCATGGACTTCCATCATAACCTTCCCTCTTAACATATATTAATGATATTTTAAGTCTCGTATCATTTCAATTAGTCCTCAAATTAAATTTTATTTTTTTGATCGAAACTAGTGTATAATATACTATGATTTTTAACGGAAACTTGCATTTCGAAAAGTTTCGTAGAATCTAATTTTCAGATGATTAATTTGCATGGACTTCCATCATAACCCTCCCTCTTAGAAATGATATTTTAAGTCTCGTATCATTTCAATTAGTACTCAAATTAAATTTTATTTTTTTGACCGAAACTAGTGTATTAAATATTATGATTTTTGACTGAAATTTGCATCGAAATGTTTCATAGAATCTAATTTTCAGATGATTTTTTTGTATGGACTTACATCATAAACCTCCCTCTTATAAATGATATTTTAAGTCTCGTATCATTTCAATTAGTCCTCAAATTAAATTTTATATTTTTGACCGAAACTAGTGTATAATATATTATGATTTTTTACTGAAATTTGCATTTCGAAAAGTTTCATAGAATCTAATTTTCAGATGTTTTTTTGAATGGACTTCCATCATAACCTGCCCTCATAACATATATAAATGATCTTTTAAGTCTCGTATCATTTCAATTAGTACTCAAATTAAATATTATTTTTTTGACCGAAACTAGTGTATTATATATTATGATTTTTGACTGATATTTGAATTTCGAAAAGTTTCATAGAATCTAATTTTCAGATGATTTTTTTGTATGGACTTCCATCATAACCTTCCCATTTAACATATATAAATTATATGTGAAGTCTCGTTTCATTTCAAATAGTCCCCAATTAAATTTGATATTTTTGATCGAAACTAGTGTATAATATACTATGATTTTTGACGGAAACTTGCATTTCGAAAAGTTTCATAGAATCTAATGTTCAGATGATTTATTTGTATGGACTTCCATCATAACCCTCCCTCTTAGAAATGATATTTTAAGTCTCGTATCATTTCAATTAGTACTCAAATTAAAATTTATTTTTTTGACCGAAACTAGTGTATAATATATTATGATTTTTTATTGAAATTTGCATTTCAAAATGTTTCATAGAATCTAATTTTCTGATGATTTTTTTGTATGGACGTCCATCATAAATTTCCCTTTTAACATATATAAATGATATGTGAAGTATCGTATCATTTCAAATAGTCCCCAATTAAATTTGATTTTTTTTGACCGAAACTAGTGTATAATATACTATGATTTTTGACCGAAACTTGCATTTCGAAACGATTCATAAAATCTAATTTTTCGATGATTTTTTGCATGGACAGCCATCATAACCTTCCCTCGTAAAATATATAAATGATATGTGAAGTTTTGTATCATTTCGAACAGTCTATAGTTTAATTTGGTTTTTGACCGAAAATAGTATAAACTAGTGTATAATATATTATGATTTTTTACATAAACTTGCATTTCGAAAAGTTTTTAAGAATCTAATTTTCAGATGAATTTTTTGCATGGAATTTCATCATAACCTTACCTCTTAACAAATATTTATGATATGTGAAGTCTCGTATCATTTCAATTAGTACTCAAATTAAATATTATTTTTTTGACCGAAACTAGTGTATTATATATTATGATTTTTGACTGATATTTGAATTTCGAAAAGTTTCATAGAATCTAATTTTCAGATGATTTTTTTGTATGGACTTCCATCATAACCTTCCCATTTAACATATATAAATGATATGTGAAGTCTCGTTTCATTTCAAATAGTCCCCAATTAAATTTGATATTTTTGATCGAAACTAGTGTATAATATACTATGATTTTTGACGGAAACTTGCATTTCGAAAAGTTTCATAGAATCTAATTTTCAGATGATTTATTGGTATGGACTTCCATCATAACCCTCCCTCTTAGAAATGATATTTTAAGTCTCGTATCATTTCAATTAGTACTCAAATTAAAATTTATTTTTTTGACCGAAACTAGTGTATAATATATTATGATTTTTTATTGAAATTTGCATTTCAAAATGTTTCATAGAATCTAATTTTCTGATGATTTTTTTGTATGGACGTCCATCATAAATTTCCCTTTTAACATATATAAATGATATGTGAAGTCTCGTATCATTTCAAATAGTCCCCAATTAAATTTGATTTTTTTTGACCGAAACTAGTGTATAATATACTATGATTTTTGACCGAAACTTGCATTTCGAAACGTTTCATAAAATCTAATTTTCCGATGATTTTTTGCATGGACAGCCATCATAACCTTCCCTCGTAAAATATATAAATGATATGTGAAGTTTCGTATCATTTCGAACAGTCTATAGTTTAATTTGGTTTTTGACCGAAAATAGTATAAACTAGTGTATAATATATTATGATTTTTTACATAAACTTGCATTTCGAAAAGTTTTTAAGAATCTAATTTTCAGATGAATTTTTTGCATGGAATTTCATCATAACCTTACCTCTTAACATATATTAATGATATGTGAAGTCTCGTATCATTTAAAATAGTCCCCAATTAAATTTTATTTTTTTAACCAAAACAAGTGTATAATATACTATGATTTTTTATCGAAACTTGCATTTCGAATAGTTTCATAGAATCTAATTTTCGGATGTTATTTTGCATGGGCTTCCATCATAACCTTCCTTCATGAAATATATAAATTATATGTGAAGTTTCGTATCATTATGAACAGTCCACTATTTAATTTTATTTTTGACCGAAACTAGTGTAAACTAGTGTTTAATATATTATGATTTTTTGACCGAAACATGCATTTCGAAAAGTTTCATAGAATCTAATTTTCAGATGATTTATTTGCATGGACTTCCATCATAACCTTCCTTCTTAACATATATTAATGATATTTTAAGTCTCGTATCATTTCAATTAGTCCTCAAATTAAATTTTATTTTTTTGATCGAAACTAGTGTATAATATACTATGATTTTTAACGGAAACTTGCATTTCGAAAAGTTTCGTAGAATCTAATTTTCAGATGATTAATTTGCATGGACTTCCATCATAACCCTCCCTCTTAGAAATGATATTTTAAGTCTCGTATCATTTCAATTAGTACTCAAATTAAATTTTATTTTTTTGACCGAAACTAGTGTATTAAATATTATGATTTTTGACTGAAATTTGCATCGAAAAGTTTCATAGAATCTAATTTTCAGATGATTTTTTTGTATGGACTTACATCATAAACCTCCCTCTTATAAATGATATTTTAAGTCTCGTATCATTTCAATTAGTCCTCAAATTAAATTTTATATTTTTGACCGAAACTAGTGTATAATATATTATGATTTTTTACTGAAATTTGCATTTCGAAAAGTTTCATAGAATCTAATTTTCAGATGTTTTTTTGAATGGACTTCCATCATAACCTGCCCTCATAACATATATAAATGATCTTTTAAGTCTCGTATCATTTCAATTAGTACTCAAATTAAATATTATTTTTTTGACCGAAACTAGTGTATTAGATATTATGATTTTTGACTGATATTTGAATTTCGAAAAGTTTCATAGAATCTAATTTTCAGATGATTTTTTTGTATGGACTTCCATCATAACCTTCCCATTTAACATATATAAATTATATGTGAAGTCTCGTTTCATTTCAAATAGTCCCCAATTAAATTTGATATTTTTGATCGAAACTAGTGTATAATATACTATGATTTTTGACGGAAACTTGCATTTCGAAAAGTTTCATAGAATCTAATTTTCAGATGATTTATTTGTATGGACTTCCATCATAACCCTCCCTCTTAGAAATGATATTTTAAGTCTCGTATCATTTCAATTAGTACTCAAATTAAAATTTATTTTTTTGACCGAAACTAGTGTATAATATATTATGATTTTTTATTGAAATTTGCATTTCAAAATGTTTCATAGAATCTAATTTTCTGATGATTTTTTTGTATGGACGTCCATCATAAATTTCGCTTTTAACATATATAAATGATATGTGAAGTCTCGTATCATTTCAAATAGTCCCCAATTAAATTTGATTTTTTTTGACCGAAACTAGTGTATAATATACTATGATTTTTGACCGAAACTTGCATTTCGAAACGATTCATAAAATCTAATTTTTCGATGATTTTTTGCATGGACAGCCATCATAACCTTCCCTCGTAAAATATATAAATGATATGTGAAGTTTTGTATCATTTCGAACAGTCTATAGTTTAATTTGGTTTTTGACCGAAAATAGTATAAACTAGTGTATAATATATTATGATTTTTTACATAAACTTGCATTTCTAAAAGTTTTTAAGAATCTAATTTTCAGATGAATTTTTTGCATGGAATTTCATCATAACCTTACCTCTTAACATATATTAATGATATGTGAAGTCTCGTATCATTTCAATTAGTACTCAAATTAAATATTATTTTTTTGACCGAAACTAGTGTATTATATATTATGATTTTTGACTGATATTTGAATTTCGAAAAGTTTCATAGAATCTAATTTTCAGATGATTTTTTTGTATGGACTTCCATCATAACCTTCCCATTTAACATATATAAATGATATGTGAAGTCTCGTTTCATTTCAAATAGTCCCCAATTAAATTTGATATTTTTGATCGAAACTAGTGTATAATATACTATGATTTTTGACGGAAACTTGCATTTCGAAAAGTTTCATAGAATCTAATTTTCAGATGATTTATTTGTATGGACTTCCATCATAACCCTCCCTCTTAGAAATGATATTTTAAGTCTCGTATCATTTCAATTAGTACTCAAATTAAAATTTATTTTTTTGACCGAAACTAGTGTATAATATATTATGATTTTTTATTGAAATTTGCATTTCAAAATGTTTCATAGAATCTAATTTTCTGATGATTTTTTTGTATGGACGTCCATCATAAATTTCCCTTTTAACATATATAAATGATATGTGAAGTCTCGTATCATTTCAAATAGTCCCCAATTAAATTTGATTTTTTTTTACCGAAACTAGTGTATAATATACTATGATTTTTGACCGAAACTTGCATTTCGAAACGTTTCATAAAATCTAATTTTCCGATGATTTTTTGCATGGACAACCATCATAACCTTCCCTCGTAAAATATATAAATGATATGTGAAGTTTCGTATCATTTCGAACAGTCTATAGTTTAATTTGGTTTTTGACCGAAAATAGTATAAACTAGTGTATAATATATTATGATTTTTTACATAAACTTGCATTTCGAAAAGTTTTTAAGAATCTAATTTTCAGATGAATTTTTTGCATGGAATTTCATCATAACCTTACCTCTTAACATATATTAATGATATGTGAAGTCTCGTATCATTTAAAATAGTCCCCAATTAAATTTTATTTTTTTAACCAAAACAAGTGTATAATATACTATGATTTTTTATCGAAACTTGCATTTCGAATAGTTTCATAGAATCTAATTTTCGGATGTTATTTTGCATGGGCTTCCATCATAACCTTCCTTCATGAAATATATAAATTATATGTGAAGTTTCGTATCATTATGAACAGTCCACTATTTAATTTTATTTTTGACCGAAACTAGTGTAAACTAGTGTTTAATATATTATGATTTTTTGACCGAAACATGCATTTCGAAAAGTTTCATAGAATCTAATTTTCAGATGATTTATTTGCATGGACTTCCATCATAACCTTCCCTCTTAACATATATTAATGATATTTTAAGTCTCGTATCATTTCAATTAGTCCTCAAATTAAATTTTATTTTTTTGATCGAAACTAGTGTATAATATACTATGATTTTTAACGGAAACATGCATTTCGAAAAGTTTCGTAGAATCTAATTTTCAGATGATTAATTTGCATGGACTTCCATCATAACCCTCCCTCTTAGAAATGATATTTTAAGTCTCGTATCATTTCAATTAGTACTCAAATTAAATTTTATTTTTTTGACCGAAACTAGTGTATTAAATATTATGATTTTTGACTGAAATTTGCATCGAAAAGTTTCATAGAATCTAATTTTCAGATGATTTTTTTGTATGGACTTACATCATAAACCTCCCTCTTATAAATGATATTTTAAGTCTCGTATCATTTCAATTAGTCCTCAAATTAAATTTTATATTTTTGACCGAAACTAGTGTATAATATATTATGATTTTTTACTGAAATTTGCATTTCGAAAAGTTTCATAGAATCTAATTTTCAGATGTTTTTTTGAATGGACTTCCATCATAACCTGCCCTCATAACATATATAAATGATCTTTTAAGTCTCGTATCATTTCAATTAGTACTCAAATTAAATATTATTTTTTTGACCGAAACTAGTGTATTAGATATTATGATTTTTGACTGATATTTGAATTTCGAAAAGTTTCATAGAATCTAATTTTCAGATGATTTTTTTGTATGGACTTCCATCATAACCTTCCCATTTAACATATATAAATTATATGTGAAGTCTCGTTTCATTTCAAATAGTCCCCAATTAAATTTGATATTTTTGATCGAAACTAGTGTATAATATACTATGATTTTTGACGGAAACTTGCATTTCGAAAAGTTTCATAGAATCTAATTTTCAAATGATTTATTTGTATGGACTTCCATCATAACCCTCCCTCTTAGAAATGATATTTTAAGTCTCGTATCATTTCAATTAGTACTCAAATTAAAATTTATTTTTTTGACCGAAACTAGTGTATAATATATTATGATTTTTTATTGAAATTTGCATTTCAAAATGTTTCATAGAATCTAATTTTCTGATGATTTTTTTGTATGGACGTCCATCATAAATTTCCCTTTTAACATATATAAATGATATGTGAAGTCTCGTATCATTTCAAATAGTCCCCAATTAAATTTGATTTTTTTTGACCGAAACTAGTGTATAATATACTATGATTTTTGACCGAAACTTGCATTTCGAAACGATTCATAAAATCTAATTTTTCGATGATTTTTTGCATGGACAGCCATCATAACCTTCCCTCGTAAAATATATAAATGATATGTGAAGTTTTGTATCATTTCGAACAGTCTATAGTTTAATTTGGTTTTTGACCGAAAATAGTATAAACTAGTGTATAATATATTATGATTTTTTACATAAACTTGCATTTCGAAAAGTTTTTAAGAATCTAATTTTCAGATGAATTTTTTGCATGGAATTTCATCATAACCTTACCTCTTAACATATATTAATGATATGTGAAGTCTCGTATCATTTCAATTAGTACTCAAATTAAATATTATTTTTTTGACCGAAACTAGTGTATTATATATTATGATTTTTGACTGATATTTGAATTTCGAAAAGTTTCATAGAATCTAATTTTCAGATGATTTTTTTGTATGGACTTCCATCATAACCTTCCCATTTAACATATATAAATGATATGTGAAGTCTCGTTTCATTTCAAATAGTACCCAATTAAATTTGATATTTTTGATCGAAACTAGTGTATAATATACTATGATTTTTGACGGAAACTTTCATTTCGAAAAGTTTCATAGAATCTAATTTTCAGATGATTTATTTGTATGGACTTCCATCATAACCCTCCCTCTTAGAAATGATATTTTAAGTCTCGTATCATTTCAATTAGTACTCAAATTAAAATTTATTTTTTTGACCGAAACTAGTGTATAATATATTATGATTTTTTATTGAAATTTGCATTTCAAAATGTTTCATAGAATCTAATTTTCTGATGATTTTTTTGTATGGACGTCCATCATAAATTTCCCTTTTAACATATATAAATGATATGTGAAGTCTCGTATCATTTCAAATAGTCCCCAATTAAATTTGATTTTTTTTGACCGAAACTAGTGTATAATATACTATGATTTTTGACCGAAACTTGCATTTCGAAACGATTCATAAAATCTAATTTTTCGATGATTTTTTGCATGGACAGCCATCATAACCTTCCCTCGTAAAATATATAAATGATATGTGAAGTTTTGTATCATTTCGAACAGTCTATAGTTTAATTTGGTTTTTGACCGAAAATAGTATAAACTAGTGTATAATATATTATGATTTTTTACATAAACTTGCATTTCGAAAAGTTTTTAAGAATCTAATTTTCAGATGAATTTTTTGCATGGAATTTCATCATAACCTTACCTCTTAACATATATTAATGATATGTGAAGTCTCGTATCATTTCAATTAGTACTCAAATTAAATATTATTTTTTTGACCGAAACTAGTGTATTATATATTATGATTTTTGACTGATATTTGAATTTCGAAAAGTTTCATAGAATCTAATTTTCAGATGATTTTTTTGTATGGACTTCCATCATAACCTTCCCATTTAACATATATAAATGATATGTGAAGTCTCGTTTCATTTCAAATAGTACCCAATTAAATTTGATATTTTTGATCGAAACTAGTGTATAATATACTATGATTTTTGACGGAAACTTTCATTTCGAAAAGTTTCATAGAATCTAATTTTCAGATGATTTATTTGTATGGACTTCCATCATAACCCTCCCTCTTAGAAATGATATTTTAAGTCTCGTATCATTTCAATTAGTACTCAAATTAAAATTTATTTTTTTGACCGAAACTAGTGTATAATATATTATGATTTTTTATTGAAATTTGCATTTCAAAATGTTTCATAGAATCTAATTTTCTGATGATTTTTTTGTATGGACGTCCATCATAAATTTCCCTTTTAACATATATAAATGATATGTGAAGTCTCGTATCATTTCAAATAGTCCCCAATTAAATTTGATTTTTTTTGACCGAAACTAGTGTATAATATACTATGATTTTTGACCGAAACTTGCATTTCGAAACGATTCATAAAATCTAATTTTTCGATGATTTTTTGCATGGACAGCCATCATAACCTTCCCTCGTAAAATATATAAATGATATGTGAAGTTTTGTATCATTTCGAACAGTCTATAGTTTAATTTGGTTTTTGACCGAAAATAGTATAAACTAGTGTATAATATATTATGATTTTTTACATAAACTTGCATTTCGAAAAGTTTTTAAGAATCTAATTTTCAGATGAATTTTTTGCATGGAATTTCATCATAACCTTACCTCTTAACATATATTAATGATATGTGAAGTCTCGTATCATTTCAATTAGTACTCAAATTAAATATTATTTTTTTGACCGAAACTAGTGTATTATATATTATGATTTTTGACTGATATTTGAATTTCGAAAAGTTTCATAGAATCTAATTTTCAGATGATTTTTTTGTATGGACTTCCATCATAACCTTCCCATTTAACATATATAAATGATATGTGAAGTCTCGTTTCATTTCAAATAGTCCCCAATTAAATTTGATATTTTTGATCGAAACTAGTGTATAATATACTATGATTTTTGACGGAAACTTTCATTTCGAAAAGTTTCATAGAATCTAATTTTCAGATGATTTATTTGTATGGACTTCCATCATAACCCTCCCTCTTAGAAATGATATTTTAAGTCTCGTATCATTTCAATTAGTACTCAAATTAAAATTTATTTTTTTGACCGAAACTAGTGTATAATATATTATGATTTTTTATTGAAATTTGCATTTCAAAATGTTTCATAGAATCTAATTTTCTGATGATTTTTTTGTATGGACGTCCATCATAAATTTCCCTTTTAACATATATAAATGATATGTGAAGTCTCGTATCATTTCAAATAGTCCCCAATTAAATTTGATTTTTTTTGACCGAAACTAGTGTATAATATACTATGATTTTTGACCGAAACTTGCATTTCGAAACGATTCATAAAATCTAATTTTTCGATGATTTTTTGCATGGACAGCCATCATAACCTTCCCTCGTAAAATATATAAATGATATGTGAAGTTTTGTATCATTTCGAACAGTCTATAGTTTAATTTGGTTTTTGACCGAAAATAGTATAAACTAGTGTATAATATATTATGATTTTTTACATAAACTTGCATTTCGAAAAGTTTTTAAGAATCTAATTTTCAGATGAATTTTTTGCATGGAATTTCATCATAACCTTACCTCTTAACATATATTAATGATATGTGAAGTCTCGTATCATTTCAATTAGTACTCAAATTAAATATTATTTTTTTGACCGAAACTAGTGTATTATATATTATGATTTTTGACTGATATTTGAATTTCGAAAAGTTTCATAGAATCTAATTTTCAGATGATTTTTTTGTATGGACTTCCATCATAACCTTCCCATTTAACATATATAAATGATATGTGAAGTCTCGTTTCATTTCAAATAGTACCCAATTAAATTTGATATTTTTGATCGAAACTAGTGTATAATATACTATGATTTTTGACGGAAACTTTCATTTCGAAAAGTTTCATAGAATCTAATTTTCAGATGATTTATTTGTATGGACTTCCATCATAACCCTCCCTCTTAGAAATGATATTTTAAGTCTCGTATCATTTCAATTAGTACTCAAATTAAAATTTATTTTTTTGACCGAAACTAGTGTATAATATATTATGATTTTTTATTGAAATTTGCATTTCAAAATGTTTCATAGAATCTAATTTTCTGATGATTTTTTTGTATGGACGTCCATCATAAATTTCCCTTTTAACATATATAAATGATATGTGAAGTCTCGTATCATTTCAAATAGTCCCCAATTAAATTTGATTTTTTTTGACCGAAACTAGTGTATAATATACTATGATTTTTGACCGAAACTTGCATTTCGAAACGATTCATAAAATCTAATTTTTCGATGATTTTTTGCATGGACAGCCATCATAACCTTCCCTCGTAAAATATATAAATGATATGTGAAGTTTTGTATCATTTCGAACAGTCTATAGTTTAATTTGGTTTTTGACCGAAAATAGTATAAACTAGTGTATAATATATTATGATTTTTTACATAAACTTGCATTTCGAAAAGTTTTTAAGAATCTAATTTTCAGATGAATTTTTTGCATGGAATTTCATCATAACCTTACCTCTTAACATATATTAATGATATGTGAAGTCTCGTATCATTTCAATTAGTACTCAAATTAAATATTATTTTTTTGACCGAAACTAGTGTATTATATATTATGATTTTTGACTGATATTTGAATTTCGAAAAGTTTCATAGAATCTAATTTTCAGATGATTTTTTTGTATGGACTTCCATCATAACCTTCCCATTTAACATATATAAATGATATGTGAAGTCTCGTTTCATTTCAAATAGTCCCCAATTAAATTTGATATTTTTGATCGAAACTAGTGTATAATATACTATGATTTTTGACGGAAACTTTCATTTCGAAAAGTTTCATAGAATCTAATTTTCAGATGATTTATTTGTATGGACTTCCATCATAACCCTCCCTCTTAGAAATGATATTTTAAGTCTCGTATCATTTCAATTAGTACTCAAATTAAAATTTATTTTTTTGACCGAAACTAGTGTATAATATATTATGATTTTTTATTGAAATTTGCATTTCAAAATGTTTCATAGAATCTAATTTTCTGATGATTTTTTTGTATGGACGTCCATCATAAATTTCCCTTTTAACATATATAAATGATATGTGAAGTCTCGTATCATTTCAAATAGTCCCCAATTAAATTTGATTTTTTTTGACCGAAACTAGTGTATAATATACTATGATTTTTGACCGAAACTTGCATTTCGAAACGATTCATAAAATCTAATTTTTCGATGATTTTTTGCATGGACAGCCATCATAACCTTCCCTCGTAAAATATATAAATGATATGTGAAGTTTTGTATCATTTCGAACAGTCTATAGTTTAATTTGGTTTTTGACCGAAAATAGTATAAACTAGTGTATAATATATTATGATTTTTTACATAAACTTGCATTTCGAAAAGTTTTTAAGAATCTAATTTTCAGATGAATTTTTTGCATGGAATTTCATCATAACCTTACCTCTTAACATATATTAATGATATGTGAAGTCTCGTATCATTTCAATTAGTACTCAAATTAAATATTATTTTTTTGACCGAAACTAGTGTATTATATATTATGATTTTTGACTGATATTTGAATTTCGAAAAGTTTCATAGAATCTAATTTTCAGATGATTTTTTTGTATGGACTTCCATCATAACCTTCCCATTTAACATATATAAATGATATGTGAAGTCTCGTTTCATTTCAAATAGTCCCCAATTAAATTTGATATTTTTGATCGAAACTAGTGTATAATATACTATGATTTTTGACGGAAACTTTCATTTCGAAAAGTTTCATAGAATCTAATTTTCAGATGATTTATTTGTATGGACTTCCATCATAACCCTCCCTCTTAGAAATGATATTTTAAGTCTCGTATCATTTCAATTAGTACTCAAATTAAAATTTATTTTTTTGACCGAAACTAGTGTATAATATATTATGATTTTTTATTGAAATTTGCATTTCAAAATGTTTCATAGAATCTAATTTTCTGATGATTTTTTTGTATGGACGTCCATCATAAATTTCCCTTTTAACATATATAAATGATATGTGAAGTCTCGTATCATTTCAAATAGTCCCCAATTAAATTTGATTTTTTTTGACCGAAACTAGTGTATAATATACTATGATTTTTGACCGAAACTTGCATTTCGAAACGTTTCATAAAATCTAATTTTCCGATGATTTTTTGCATGGACAACCATCATAACCTTCCCTCGTAAAATATATAAATGATATGTGAAGTTTCGTATCATTTCGAACAGTCTATAGTTTAATTTGGTTTTTGACCGAAAATAGTATAAACTAGTTTATAATATATTATGATTTTTTACATAAACTTGCATTTCGAAAAGTTTTTAAGAATCTAATTTTCAGATGAATTTTTTGCATGGAATTTCATCATAACCTTACCTCTTAACATATATTAATGATATGTGAAGTCTCGTATCATTTAAAATAGTCCCCAATTAAATTTTATTTTTTTAACCAAAACAAGTGTATAATATACTATGATTTTTTATCGAAACTTGCATTTCGAATAGTTTCATAGAATCTAATTTTCGGATGTTATTTTGCATGGGCTTCCATCATAACCTTCCTTCATGAAATATATAAATTATATGTGAAGTTTCGTATCATTATGAACAGTCCACTATTTAATTTTATTTTTGACCGAAACTAGTGTAAACTAGTGTTTAATATATTATGATTTTTTGACCGAAACATGCATTTCGAAAAGTTTCATAGAATCTAATTTTCAGATGATTGATTTGCATGGACTTCCATCATAACCTTCCCTCTTAACATATATTAATGATATTTTAAGTCTCGTATCATTTCAATTAGTCCTCAAATTAAATTTTATTTTTTTGATCGAAACTAGTGTATAATATACTATGATTTTTAACGGAAACTTGCATTTCGAAAAGTTTCGTAGAATCTAATTTTCAGATGATTAATTTGCATGGACTTCCATCATAACCCTCCCTCTTAGAAATGATATTTTAAGTCTCGTATCATTTCAATTAGTACTCAAATTAAATTTTATTTTTTTGACCGAAACTAGTGTATTAAATATTATGATTTTTGACTGAAATTTGCATCGAAAAGTTTCATAGAATCTAATTTTCAGATGATTTTTTTGTATGGACTTACATCATAACCCTCCCTCGTATAAATGATATTTTAAGTCTCGTATCATTTCAATTAGTCCTCAAATTAAATTTTATATTTTTGACCGAAACTAGTGTATAATATATTATGATTTTTTACTGAAATTTGCATTTCGAAAAGTTTCATAGAATCTAATTTTCAGATGTTTTTTTGAATGGACTTCCATCATAACCTGCCCTCATAACATATATAAATGATCTTTTAAGTCTCGTATCATTTCAATTAGTACTCAAATTAAATATTATTTTTTTGACCGAAACTAGTGTATTATATATTATGATTTTTGACTGATATTTGAATTTCGAAAAGTTTCATAGAATCTAATTTTCAGATGATTTTTTTGTATGGACTTCCATCATAACCTTCCCATTTAACATATATAAATGATATGTGAAGTCTCGTTTCATTTCAAATAGTCCCCAATTAAATTTGATATTTTTGATCGAAACTAGTGTATAATATACTATGATTTTTGACGGAAACTTGCATTTCGAAAAGTTTCATAGAATCTAATTTTCAGATGATTTATTTGTATGGACTTCCATCATAACCCTCCCTCTTAGAAATGATATTTTAAGTCTCGTATCATTTCAATTAGTACTCAAATTAAAATTTATTTTTTTGACCGAAACTAGTGTATAATATATTATGATTTTTTATTGAAATTTGCATTTCAAAATGTTTCATAGAATCTAATTTTCTGATGATTTTTTTGTATGGACGTCCATCATAAATTTCCCTTTTAACATATATAAATGATATGTGAAGTCTCGTATCATTTCAAATAGTACCCAATTAAATTTGATTTTTTTTGACCGAAACTAGTGTATAATATACTATGATTTTTGACCGAAACTTGCATTTCGAAACGTTTCATAAAATCTAATTTTCCGATGATTTTTTGCATGGACAGCCATCATAACCTTCCCTCGTAAAATATATAAATGATATGTGAAGTTTCGTATCATTTCGAACAGTCTATAGTTTAATTTGGTTTTTGACCGAAAATAGTATAAACTAGTGTATAATATATTATGATTTTTTACATAAACTTGCATTTCGAAAAGTTTTTAAGAATCTAATTTTCAGATGAATTTTTTGCATGGAATTTCATCATAACCTTACCTCTTAACATATATTAATGATATGTGAAGTCTCGTATCATTTCAATTAGTACTCAAATTAAATATTATTTTTTTGACCGAAACTAGTGTATTATATATTATGATTTTTGACTGATATTTGAATTTCGAAAAGTTTCATAGAATCTAATTTTCAGATGATTTTTTTGTATGGACTTCCATCATAACCTTCCCATTTAACATATATAAATGATATGTGAAGTCTCGTTTCATTTCAAATAGTCCCCAATTAAATTTGATATTTTTGATCGAAACTAGTGTATAATATACTATGATTTTTGACGGAAACTTGCATTTCGAAAAGTTTCATAGAATCTAATTTTCAGATGATTTATTTGTATGGACTTCCATCATAACCCTCCCTCTTAGAAATGATATTTTAAGTCTCGTATCATTTCAATTAGTACTCAAATTAAAATTTATTTTTTTGACCGAAACTAGTGTATAATATATTATGATTTTTTATTGAAATTTGCATTTCAAAATGTTTCATAGAATCTAATTTTCTGATGATTTTTTTGTATGGACGTCCATCATAAATTTCCCTTTTAACATATATAAATGATATGTGAAGTCTCGTATCATTTCAAATAGTCCCCAATTAAATTTGATTTTTTTTGACCGAAACTAGTGTATAATATACTATGATTTTTGACCGAAACTTGCATTTCGAAACGTTTCATAAAATCTAATTTTCCGATGATTTTTTGCATGGACAACCATCATAACCTTCCCTCGTAAAATATATAAATGATATGTGAAGTTTCGTATCATTTCGAACAGTCTATAGTTTAATTTGGTTTTTGACCGAAAATAGTATAAACTAGTTTATAATATATTATGATTTTTTACATAAACTTGCATTTCGAAAAGTTTTTAAGAATCTAATTTTCAGATGAATTTTTTGCATGGAATTTCATCATAACCTTACCTCTTAACATATATTAATGATATGTGAAGTCTCGTATCATTTAAAATAGTCCCCAATTAAATTTTATTTTTTTAACCAAAACAAGTGTATAATATACTATGATTTTTTATCGAAACTTGCATTTCGAATAGTTTCATAGAATCTAATTTTCGGATGTTATTTTGCATGGGCTTCCATCATAACCTTCCTTCATGAAATATATAAATTATATGTGAAGTTTCGTATCATTATGAACAGTCCACTATTTAATTTTATTTTTGACCGAAACTAGTGTAAACTAGTGTTTAATATATTATGATTTTTTGACCGAAACATGCATTTCGAAAAGTTTCATAGAATCTAATTTTCAGATGATTTATTTGCATGGACTTCCATCATAACCTTCCCTCTTAACATATATTAATGATATTTTAAGTCTCGTATCATTTCAATTAGTCCTCAAATTAAATTTTATTTTTTTGATCGAAACTAGTGTATAATATACTATGATTTTTAACGGAAACTTGCATTTCGAAAAGTTTCGTAGAATCTAATTTTCAGATGATTAATTTGCATGGACTTCCATCATAACCCTCCCTCTTAGAAATGATATTTTAAGTCTCGTATCATTTCAATTAGTACTCAAATTAAATTTTATTTTTTTGACCGAAACTAGTGTATTAAATATTATGATTTTTGACTGAAATTTGCATCGAAAAGTTTCATAGAATCTAATTTTCAGATGATTTTTTTGTATGGACTTACATCATAACCCTCCCTCGTATAAATGATATTTTAAGTCTCGTATCATTTCAATTAGTCCTCAAATTAAATTTTATATTTTTGACCGAAACTAGTGTATAATATATTATGATTTTTTACTGAAATTTGCATTTCGAAAAGTTTCATAGAATCTAATTTTCAGATGTTTTTTTGAATGGACTTCCATCATAACCTGCCCTCATAACATATATAAATGATCTTTTAAGTCTCGTATCATTTCAATTAGTACTCAAATTAAATATTATTTTTTTGACCGAAACTAGTGTATTATATATTATGATTTTTGACTGATATTTGAATTTCGAAAAGTTTCATAGAATCTAATTTTCAGATGATTTTTTTGTATGGATTTCCATCATAACCTTCCCATTTAACATATATAAATGATATGTGAAGTCTCGTTTCATTTCAAATAGTCCCCAATTAAATTTGATATTTTTGATCGAAACTAGTGTATAATATACTATGATTTTTGACGGAAACTTGCATTTCGAAAAGTTTCATAGAATCTAATTTTCAGATGATTTATTTGTATGGACTTCCATCATAACCCTCCCTCTTAGAAATGATATTTTAAGTCTCGTATCATTTCAATTAGTACTCAAATTAAAATTTATTTTTTTGACCGAAACTAGTGTATAATATATTATGATTTTTTATTGAAATTTGCATTTCAAAATGTTTCATAGAATCTAATTTTCTGATGATTTTTTTGTATGGACGTCCATCATAAATTTCCCTTTTAACATATATAAATGATATGTGAAGTCTCGTATCATTTCAAATAGTCCCCAATTAAATTTGATTTTTTTTGACCGAAACTAGTGTATAATATACTATGATTTTTGACCGAAACTTGCATTTCGAAACGTTTCATAAAATCTAATTTTCCGATGATTTTTTGCATGGACAGCCATCATAACCTTCCCTCGTAAAATATATAAATGATATGTGAAGTTTCGTATCATTTCGAACAGTCTATAGTTTAATTTGGTTTTTGACCGAAAATAGTATAAACTAGTGTATAATATATTATGATTTTTTACATAAACTTGCATTTCGAAAAGTTTTTAAGAATCTAATTTTCAGATGAATTTTTTGCATGGAATTTCATCATAACCTTACCTCTTAACATATATTAATGATATGTGAAGTCTCGTATCATTTAAAATAGTCCCCAATTAAATTTTATTTTTTTAACCAAAACAAGTGTATAATATACTATGATTTTTTATCGAAACTTGCATTTCGAATAGTTTCATAGAATCTAATTTTCGGATGTTATTTTGCATGGGCTTCCATCATAACCTTCCTTCATGAAATATATAAATTATATGTGAAGTTTCGTATCATTATGAACAGTCCACTATTTAATTTTATTTTTGACCGAAACTAGTGTAAACTAGTGTTTAATATATTATGATTTTTTGACCGAAACATGCATTTCGAAAACTTTCATAGAATCTAATTTTCAGATGATTTATTTGCATGGACTTCCATCATAACCTTCCCTCTTAACATATATTAATGATATTTTAAGTCTCGTATCATTTCAATTAGTCCTCAAATTAAATTTTATTTTTTTGATCGAAACTAGTGTATAATATACTATGATTTTTAATGGAAACTTGCATTTCGAAAAGTTTCGTAGAATCTAATTTTCAGATGATTAATTTGCATGGACTTCCATCATAACCCTCCCTCTTAGAAATGATATTTTAAGTCTCGTATCATTTCAATTAGTACTCAAATTAAATTTTATTTTTTTGACCGAAACTAGTGTATTAAATATTATGATTTTTGACTGAAATTTGCATCGAAAAGTTTCATAGAATCTAATTTTCAGATGATTTTTTTGTATGGACTTACATCATAACCCTCCCTCGTATAAATGATATTTTAAGTCTCGTATCATTTCAATTAGTCCTCAAATTAAATTTTATATTTTTGACCGAAACTAGTGTATAATATATTATGATTTTTTACTGAAATTTGCATTTCGAAAAGTTTCATAGAATCTAATTTTCAGATGTTTTTTTGAATGGACTTCCATCATAACCTGCCCTCATAACATATATAAATGATCTTTTAAGTCTCGTATCATTGCAATTAGTACTCAAATTAAATATTATTTTTTTGACCGAAACTAGTGTATTATATATTATGATTTTTGACTGATATTTGAATTTCGAAAAGTTTCATAGAATCTAATTTTCAGATGATTTTTTTGTATGGACTTCCATCATAACCTTCCCATTTAACATATATAAATGATATGTGAAGTCTCGTTTCATTTCAAATAGTCCCCAATTAAATTTGATATTTTTGATCGAAACTAGTGTATAATATACTATGATTTTTGACGGAAACTTGCATTTCGAAAAGTTTCATAGAATCTAATTTTCAGATGATTTATTTGTATGGACTTCCATCATAACCCTCCCTCTTAGAAATGATATTTTAAGTCTCGTATCATTTCAATTAGTACTCAAATTAAAATTTATTTTTTTGACCGAAACTAGTGTATAATATATTATGATTTTTTATTGAAATTTGCATTTCAAAATGTTTCATAGAATCTAATTTTCTGATGATTTTTTTGTATGGACGTCCATCATAAATTTCCCTTTTAACATATATAAATGATATGTGAAGTCTCGTATCATTTCAAATAGTCCCCAATTAAATTTGATTTTTTTTGACCGAAACTAGTGTATAATATACTATGATTTTTGACCGAAACTTGCATTTCGAAACGTTTCATAAAATCTAATTTTCCGATGATTTTTTGCATGGACAGCCATCATAACCTTCCCTCGTAAAATATATAAATGATATGTGAAGTTTCGTATCATTTCGAACAGTCTATAGTTTAATTTGGTTTTTGACCGAAAATAGTATAAACTAGTGTATAATATATTATGATTTTTTACATAAACTTGCATTTCGAAAAGTTTTTAAGAATCTAATTTTCAGATGAATTTTTTGCATGGAATTTCATCATAACCTTACCTCTTAACATATATTAATGATATGTGAAGTCTCGTATCATTTAAAATAGTCCCCAATTAAATTTTATTTTTTTAACCAAAACAAGTGTATAATATACTATGATTTTTTATCGAAACTTGCATTTCGAATAGTTTCATAGAATCTAATTTTCGGATGTTATTTTGCATGGGCTTCCATCATAACCTTCCTTCATGAAATATATAAATTATATGTGAAGTTTCGTATCATTATGAACAGTCCACTATTTAATTTTATTTTTGACCGAAACTAGTGTAAACTAGTGTTTAATATATTATGATTTTTTGACCGAAACATGCATTTCGAAAACTTTCATAGAATCTAATTTTCAGATGATTTATTTGCATGGACTTCCATCATAACCTTCCCTCTTAACATATATTAATGATATTTTAAGTCTCGTATCATTTCAATTAGTCCTCAAATTAAATTTTATTTTTTTGATCGAAACTAGTGTATAATATACTATGATTTTTAATGGAAACTTGCATTTCGAAAAGTTTCGTAGAATCTAATTTTCAGATGATTAATTTGCATGGACTTCCATCATAACCCTCCCTCTTAGAAATGATATTTTAAGTCTCGTATCATTTCAATTAGTACTCAAATTAAATTTTATTTTTTTGACCGAAACTAGTGTATTAAATATTATGATTTTTGACTGAAATTTGCATCGAAAAGTTTCATAGAATCTAATTTTCAGATGATTTTTTTGTATGGACTTACATCATAACCCTCCCTCTTATAAATGATATTTTAAGTCTCGTATCATTTCAATTAGTCCTCAAATTAAATTTTATATTTTTGACCGAAACTAGTGTATAATATATTATGATTTTTTACTGAAATTTGCATTTCGAAAAGTTTCATAGAATCTAATTTTCAGATGTTTTTTTGAATGGACTTCCATCATAACCTGCCCTCATAACATATATAAATGATCTTTTAAGTCTCGTATCATTGCAATTAGTACTCAAATTAAATATTATTTTTTTGACCGAAACTAGTGTATTATATATTATGATTTTTGACTGATATTTGAATTTCGAAAAGTTTCATAGAATCTAATTTTCAGATGATTTTTTTGTATAGACTTCCATCATAACCTTCCCATTTAACATATATAAATGATATGTGAAGTCTCGTTTCATTTCAAATAGTCCCCAATTAAATTTGATATTTTTGATCGAAACTAGTGTATAATATACTATGATTTTTGACGGAAACTTGCATTTCGAAAAGTTTCATAGAATCTAATTTTCAGATGATTTATTTGTATGGACTTCCATCATAACCCTCCCTCTTAGAAATGATATTTTAAGTCTCGTATCATTTCAATTAGTACTCAAATTAAAATTTATTTTTTTGACCGAAACTAGTGTATAATATATTATGATTTTTTATTGAAATTTGCATTTCAAAATGTTTCATAGAATCTAATTTTCTGATGATTTTTTTGTATGGACGTCCATCATAAATTTCCCTTTTAAAATATATAAATGATATGTGAAGTCTCGTATCATTTCAAATAGTCCCCAATTAAATTTGATTTTTTTTGACCGAAACTAGTGTATAATATACTATGATTTTTGACCGAAACTTGCATTTCGAAACGTTTCATAAAATCTAATTTTCCGATGATTTTTTGCATGGACAGCCATCATAACCTTCCCTCGTAAAATATATAAATGATATGTGAAGTTTCGTATCATTTCGAACAGTCTATAGTTTAATTTGGTTTTTGACCGAAAATAGTATAAACTAGTGTATAATATATTATGATTTTTTACATAAACTTGCATTTCGAAAAGTTTTTAAGAATCTAATTTTCAGATGAATTTTTTGCATGGAATTTCATCATAACCTTACCTCTTAACATATATTAATGATATGTGAAGTCTCGTATCATTTAAAATAGTCCCCAATTAAATTTTATTTTTTTAACCAAAACAAGTGTATAATATACTATGATTTTTTATCGAAACTTGCATTTCGAATAGTTTCATAGAATCTAATTTTCGGATGTTATTTTGCATGGGCTTCCATCATAACCTTCCTTCATGAAATATATAAATTATATGTGAAGTTTCGTATCATTATGAACAGTCCACTATTTAATTTTATTTTTGACCGAAACTAGTGTAAACTAGTGTTTAATATATTATGATTTTTTGACCGAAACATGCATTTCGAAAAGTTTCATAGAATCTAATTTTCAGATGATTTATTTGCATGGACTTCCATCATAACCTTCCCTCTTAACATATATTAATGATATTTTAAGTCTCGTATCATTTCAATTAGTCCTCAAATTAAATTTTATTTTTTTGATCGAAACTAGTGTATAATATACTATGATTTTTAACGGAAACTTGCATTTCGAAAAGTTTCGTAGAATCTAATTTTCAGATGATTAATTTGCATGGACTTCCATCATAACCCTCCCTCTTAGAAATGATATTTTAAGTCTCGTATCATTTCAATTAGTACTCAAATTAAATTTTATTTTTTTGACCGAAACTAGTGTATTAAATATTATGATTTTTGACTGAAATTTGCATCGAAAAGTTTCATAGAATCTAATTTTCAGATGATTTTTTTGTATGGACTTACATCATAACCCTCCCTCGTATAAATGATATTTTAAGTCTCGTATCATTTCAATTAGTCCTCAAATTAAATTTTATATTTTTGACCGAAACTAGTGTATAATATATTATGATTTTTTACTGAAATTTGCATTTCGAAAAGTTTCATAGAATCTAATTTTCAGATGTTTTTTTGAATGGACTTCCATCATAACCTGCCCTCATAACATATATAAATGATCTTTTAAGTCTCGTATCATTTCAATTAGTACTCAAATTAAATATTATTTTTTTGACCGAAACTAGTGTATTATATATTATGATTTTTGACTGATATTTGAATTTCGAAAAGTTTCATAGAATCTAATTTTCAGATGATTTTTTTGTATGGACTTCCATCATAACCTTCCCATTTAACATATATAAATGATATGTGAAGTCTCGTTTCATTTCAAATAGTCCCCAATTAAATTTGATATTTTTGATCGAAACTAGTGTATAATATACTATGATTTTTGACGGAAACTTGCATTTCGAAAAGTTTCATAGAATCTAATTTTCAGATGATTTATTTGTATGGACTTCCATCATAACCCTCCCTCTTAGAAATGATATTTTAAGTCTCGTATCATTTCAATTAGTACTCAAATTAAAATTTATTTTTTTGACCGAAACTAGTGTATAATATATTATGATTTTTTATTGAAATTTGCATTTCAAAATGTTTCATAGAATCTAATTTTCTGATGATTTTTTTGTATGGACGTCCATCATAAATTTCCCTTTTAACATATATAAATGATATGTGAAGTCTCGTATCATTTCAAATAGTCCCCAATTAAATTTGATTTTTTTTGACCGAAACTAGTGTATAATATACTATGATTTTTGACCGAAACTTGCATTTCGAAACGTTTCATAAAATCTAATTTTCCGATGATTTTTTGCATGGACAGCCATCATAACCTTCCCTCGTAAAATATATAAATGATATGTGAAGTTTCGTATCATTTCGAACAGTCTATAGTTTAATTTGGTTTTTGACCGAAAATAGTATAAACTAGTGTATAATATATTATGATTTTTTACATAAACTTGCATTTCGAAAAGTTTTTAAGAATCTAATTTTCAGATGAATTTTTTGCATGGAATTTCATCATAACCTTACCTCTTAACATATATTAATGATATGTGAAGTCTCGTATCATTTAAAATAGTCCCCAATTAAATTTTATTTTTTTAACCAAAACAAGTGTATAATATACTATGATTTTTTATCGAAACCTGCATTTCGAATAGTTTCATAGAATCTAATTTTCGGATGTTATTTTGCATGGGCTTCCATCATAACCTTCCTTCATGAAATATATAAATTATATGTGAAGTTTCGTATCATTATGAACAGTCCACTATTTAATTTTATTTTTGACCGAAACTAGTGTAAACTAGTGTTTAATATATTATGATTTTTTGACCGAAACATGCATTTCGAAAACTTTCATAGAATCTAATTTTCAGATGATTTATTTGCATGGACTTCCATCATAACCTTCCCTCTTAACATATATTAATGATATTTTAAGTCTCGTATCATTTCAATTAGTCCTCAAATTAAATTTTATTTTTTTGATCGAAACTAGTGTATAATATACTATGATTTTTAATGGAAACTTGCATTTCGAAAAGTTTCGTAGAATCTAATTTTCAGATGATTAATTTGCATGGACTTCCATCATAACCCTCCCTCTTAGAAATGATATTTTAAGTCTCGTATCATTTCAATTAGTACTCAAATTAAATTTTATTTTTTTGACCGAAACTAGTGTATTAAATATTATGATTTTTGACTGAAATTTGCATCGAAAAGTTTCATAGAATCTAATTTTCAGATGATTTTTTTGTATGGACTTACATCATAACCCTCCCTCTTATAAATGATATTTTAAGTCTCGTATCATTTCAATTAGTCCTCAAATTAAATTTTATATTTTTGACCGAAACTAGTGTATAATATATTATGATTTTTTACTGAAATTTGCATTTCGAAAAGTTTCATAGAATCTAATTTTCAGATGTTTTTTTGAATGGACTTCCATCATAACCTGCCCTCATAACATATATAAATGATCTTTTAAGTCTCGTATCATTGCAATTAGTACTCAAATTAAATATTATTTTTTTGACCGAAACTAGTGTATTATATATTATGATTTTTGACTGATATTTGAATTTCGAAAAGTTTCATAGAATCTAATTTTCAGATGATTTTTTTGTATGGACTTCCATCATAACCTTCCCATTTAACATATATAAATGATATGTGAAGTCTCGTTTCATTTCAAATAGTCCCCAATTAAATTTGATATTTTTGATCGAAACTAGTGTATAATATACTATGATTTTTGACGGAAACTTGCATTTCGAAAAGTTTCATAGAATCTAATTTTCAGATGATTTATTTGTATGGACTTCCATCATAACCCTCCCTCTTAGAAATGATATTTTAAGTCTCGTATCATTTCAATTAGTACTCAAATTAAAATTTATTTTTTTGACCGAAACTAGTGTATAATATATTATGATTTTTTATTGAAATTTGCATTTCAAAATGTTTCATAGAATCTAATTTTCTGATGATTTTTTTGTATGGACGTCCATCATAAATTTCCCTTTTAAAATATATAAATGATATGTGAAGTCTCGTATCATTTCAAATAGTCCCCAATTAAATTTGATTTTTTTTGACCGAAACTAGTGTATAATATACTATGATTTTTGACCGAAACTTGCATTTCGAAACGTTTCATAAAATCTAATTTTCCGATGATTTTTTGCATGGACAGCCATCATAACCTTCCCTCGTAAAATATATAAATGATATGTGAAGTTTCGTATCATTTCGAACAGTCTATAGTTTAATTTGGTTTTTGACCGAAAATAGTATAAACTAGTGTATAATATATTATGATTTTTTACATAAACTTGCATTTCGAAAAGTTTTTAAGAATCTAATTTTCAGATGAATTTTTTGCATGGAATTTCATCATAACCTTACCTCTTAACATATATTAATGATATGTGAAGTCTCGTATCATTTAAAATAGTCCCCAATTAAATTTTATTTTTTTAACCAAAACAAGTGTATAATATACTATGATTTTTTATCGAAACTTGCATTTCGAATAGTTTCATAGAATCTAATTTTCGGATGTTATTTTGCATGGGCTTCCATCATAACCTTCCTTCATGAAATATATAAATTATATGTGAAGTTTCGTATCATTATGAACAGTCCACTATTTAATTTTATTTTTGACCGAAACTAGTGTAAACTAGTGTTTAATATATTATGATTTTTTGACCGAAACATGCATTTCGAAAAGTTTCATAGAATCTAATTTTCAGATGATTTATTTGCATGGACTTCCATCATAACCTTCCCTCTTAACATATATTAATGATATTTTAAGTCTCGTATCATTTCAATTAGTCCTCAAATTAAATTTTATTTTTTTGATCGAAACTAGTGTATAATATACTATGATTTTTAATGGAAACTTGCATTTCGAAAAGTTTCGTAGAATCTAATTTTCAGATGATTAATTTGCATGGACTTCCATCATAACCCTCCCTCTTAGAAATGATATTTTAAGTCTCGTATCATTTCAATTAGTACTCAAATTAAATTTTATTTTTTTGACCGAAACTAGTGTATTAAATATTATGATTTTTGACTGAAATTTGCATCGAAAAGTTTCATAGAATCTAATTTTCAGATGATTTTTTTGTATGGACTTACATCATAACCCTCCCTCGTATAAATGATATTTTAAGTCTCGTATCATTTCAATTAGTCCTCAAATTAAATTTTATATTTTTGACCGAAACTAGTGTATAATATATTATGATTTTTTACTGAAATTTGCATTTCGAAAAGTTTCATAGAATCTAATTTTCAGATGTTTTTTTGAATGGACTTCCATCATAACCTGCCCTCATAACATATATAAATGATCTTTTAAGTCTCGTATCATTTCAATTAGTACTCAAATTAAATATTATTTTTTTGACCGAAACTAGTGTATTATATATTATGATTTTTGACTGATATTTGAATTTCGAAAAGTTTCATAGAATCTAATTTTCAGATGATTTTTTTGTATGGACTTCCATCATAACCTTCCCATTTAACATATATAAATGATATGTGAAGTCTCGTTTCATTTCAAATAGTCCCCAATTAAATTTGATATTTTTGATCGAAACTAGTGTATAATATACTATGATTTTTGACGGAAACTTGCATTTCGAAAAGTTTCATAGAATCTAATTTTCAGATGATTTATTTGTATGGACTTCCATCATAACCCTCCCTCTTAGAAATGATATTTTAAGTCTCGTATCATTTCAATTAGTACTCAAATTAAAATTTATTTTTTTGACCGAAACTAGTGTATAATATATTATGATTTTTTATTGAAATTTGCATTTCAAAATGTTTCATAGAATCTAATTTTCTGATGATTTTTTTGTATGGACGTCCATCATAAATTTCCCTTTTAACATATATAAATGATATGTGAAGTCTCGTATCATTTCAAATAGTCCCCAATTAAATTTGATTTTTTTTGACCGAAACTAGTGTATAATATACTATGATTTTTGACCGAAACTTGCATTTCGAAACGTTTCATAAAATCTAATTTTCCGATGATTTTTTGCATGGACAGCCATCATAACCTTCCCTCGTAAAATATATAAATGATATGTGAAGTTTCGTATCATTTCGAACAGTCTATAGTTTAATTTGGTTTTTGACCGAAAATAGTATAAACTAGTGTATAATATATTATGATTTTTTACATAAACTTGCATTTCGAAAAGTTTTTAAGAATCTAATTTTCAGATGAATTTTTTGCATGGAATTTCATCATAACCTTACCTCTTAACATATATTAATGATATGTGAAGTCTCGTATCATTTAAAATAGTCCCCAATTAAATTTTATTTTTTTAACCAAAACAAGTGTATAATATACTATGATTTTTTATCGAAACTTGCATTTCGAATAGTTTCATAGAATCTAATTTTCGGATGTTATTTTGCATGGGCTTCCATCATAACCTTCCTTCATGAAATATATAAATTATATGTGAAGTTTCGTATCATTATGAACAGTCCACTATTTAATTTTATTTTTGACCGAAACTAGTGTAAACTAGTGTTTAATATATTATGATTTTTTGACCGAAACATGCATTTCGAAAACTTTCATAGAATCTAATTTTCAGATGATTTATTTGCATGGACTTCCATCATAACCTTCCCTCTTAACATATATTAATGATATTTTAAGTCTCGTATCATTTCAATTAGTCCTCAAATTAAATTTTATTTTTTTGATCGAAACTAGTGTATAATATACTATGATTTTTAATGGAAACTTGCATTTCGAAAAGTTTCGTAGAATCTAATTTTCAGATGATTAATTTGCATGGACTTCCATCATAACCCTCCCTCTTAGAAATGATATTTTAAGTCTCGTATCATTTCAATTAGTACTCAAATTAAATTTTATTTTTTTGACCGAAACTAGTGTATTAAATATTATGATTTTTGACTGAAATTTGCATCGAAAAGTTTCATAGAATCTAATTTTCAGATGATTTTTTTGTATGGACTTACATCATAACCCTCCCTCGTATAAATGATATTTTAAGTCTCGTATCATTTCAATTAGTCCTCAAATTAAATTTTATATTTTTGACCGAAACTAGTGTATAATATATTATGATTTTTTACTGAAATTTGCATTTCGAAAAGTTTCATAGAATCTAATTTTCAGATGTTTTTTTGAATGGACTTCCATCATAACCTGCCCTCATAACATATATAAATGATCTTTTAAGTCTCGTATCATTTCAATTAGTACTCAAATTAAATATTATTTTTTTGACCGAAACTAGTGTATTATATATTATGATTTTTGACTGATATTTGAATTTCGAAAAGTTTCATAGAATCTAATTTTCAGATGATTTTTTTGTATGGACTTCCATCATAACCTTCCCATTTAACATATATAAATGATATGTGAAGTCTCGTTTCATTTCAAATAGTCCCCAATTAAATTTGATATTTTTGATCGAAACTAGTGTATAATATACTATGATTTTTGACGGAAACTTGCATTTCGAAAAGTTTCATAGAATCTAATTTTCAGATGATTTATTTGTATGGACTTCCATCATAACCCTCCCTCTTAGAAATGATATTTTAAGTCTCGTATCATTTCAATTAGTACTCAAATTAAAATTTATTTTTTTGACCGAAACTAGTGTATAATATATTATGATTTTTTATTGAAATTTGCATTTCAAAATGTTTCATAGAATCTAATTTTCTGATGATTTTTTTGTATGGACGTCCATCATAAATTTCCCTTTTAACATATATAAATGATATGTGAAGTCTCGTATCATTTCAAATAGTCCCCAATTAAATTTGATTTTTTTTGACCGAAACTAGTGTATAATATACTATGATTTTTGACCGAAACTTGCATTTCGAAACGTTTCATAAAATCTAATTTTCCGATGATTTTTTGCATGGACAGCCATCATAACCTTCCCTCGTAAAATATATAAATGATATGTGAAGTTTCGTATCATTTCGAACAGTCTATAGTTTAATTTGGTTTTTGACCGAAAATAGTATAAACTAGTGTATAATATATTATGATTTTTTACATAAACTTGCATTTCGAAAAGTTTTTAAGAATCTAATTTTCAGATGAATTTTTTGCATGGAATTTCATCATAACCTTACCTCTTAACATATATTAATGATATGTGAAGTCTCGTATCATTTAAAATAGTCCCCAATTAAATTTTATTTTTTTAACCAAAACAAGTGTATAATATACTATGATTTTTTATCGAAACTTGCATTTCGAATAGTTTCATAGAATCTAATTTTCGGATGTTATTTTGCATGGGCTTCCATCATAACCTTCCTTCATGAAATATATAAATTATATGTGAAGTTTCGTATCATTATGAACAGTCCACTATTTAATTTTATTTTTGACCGAAACTAGTGTAAACTAGTGTTTAATATATTATGATTTTTTGACCGAAACATGCATTTCGAAAACTTTTATAGAATCTAATTTTCAGATGATTTATTTGCATGGACTTCCATCATAACCTTCCCTCTTAACATATATTAATGATATTTTAAGTCTCGTATCATTTCAATTAGTCCTCAAATTAAATTTTATTTTTTTGATCGAAACTAGTGTATAATATACTATGATTTTTAATGGAAACTTGCATTTCGAAAAGTTTCGTAGAATCTAATTTTCAGATGATTAATTTGCATGGACTTCCATCATAACCCTCCCTCTTAGAAATGATATTTTAAGTCTCGTATCATTTCAATTAGTACTCAAATTAAATTTTATTTTTTTGACCGAAACTAGTGTATTAAATATTATGATTTTTGACTGAAATTTGCATCGAAAAGTTTCATAGAATCTAATTTTCAGATGATTTTTTTGTATGGACTTACATCATAACCCTCCCTCTTATAAATGATATTTTAAGTCTCGTATCATTTCAATTAGTCCTCAAATTAAATTTTATATTTTTGACCGAAACTAGTGTATAATATATTATGATTTTTTACTGAAATTTGCATTTCGAAAAGTTTCATAGAATCTAATTTTCAGATGTTTTTTTGAATGGACTTCCATCATAACCTGCCCTCATAACATATATAAATGATCTTTTAAGTCTCGTATCATTGCAATTAGTACTCAAATTAAATATTATTTTTTTGACCGAAACTAGTGTATTATATATTATGATTTTTGACTGATATTTGAATTTCGAAAAGTTTCATAGAATCTAATTTTCAGATGATTTTTTTGTATAGACTTCCATCATAACCTTCCCATTTAACATATATAAATGATATGTGAAGTCTCGTTTCATTTCAAATAGTCCCCAATTAAATTTGATATTTTTGATCGAAACTAGTGTATAATATACTATGATTTTTGACGGAAACTTGCATTTCGAAAAGTTTCATAGAATCTAATTTTCAGATGATTTATTTGTATGGACTTCCATCATAACCCTCCCTCTTAGAAATGATATTTTAAGTCTCGTATCATTTCAATTAGTACTCAAATTAAAATTTATTTTTTTGACCGAAACTAGTGTATAATATATTATGATTTTTTATTGAAATTTGCATTTCAAAATGTTTCATAGAATCTAATTTTCTGATGATTTTTTTGTATGGACGTCCATCATAAATTTCCCTTTTAAAATATATAAATGATATGTGAAGTCTCGTATCATTTAAAATAGTCCCCAATTAAATTTGATTTTTTTTGACCGAAACTAGTGTATAATATACTATGATTTTTGACCGAAACTTGCATTTCGAAACGTTTCATAAAATCTAATTTTCCGATGATTTTTTGCATGGACAGCCATCATAACCTTCCCTCGTAAAATATATAAATGATATGTGAAGTTTCGTATCATTTCGAACAGTCTATAGTTTAATTTGGTTTTTGACCGAAAATAGTATAAACTAGTGTATAATATATTATGATTTTTTACATAAACTTGCATTTCGAAAAGTTTTTAAGAATCTAATTTTCAGATGAATTTTTTGCATGGAATTTCATCATAACCTTACCTCTTAACATATATTAATGATATGTGAAGTCTCGTATCATTTAAAATAGTCCCCAATTAAATTTTATTTTTTTAACCAAAACAAGTGTATAATATACTATGATTTTTTATCGAAACTTGCATTTCGAATAGTTTCATAGAATCTAATTTTCGGATGTTATTTTGCATGGGCTTCCATCATAACCTTCCTTCATGAAATATATAAATTATATGTGAAGTTTCGTATCATTATGAACAGTCCACTATTTAATTTTATTTTTGACCGAAACTAGTGTAAACTAGTGTTTAATATATTATGATTTTTTGACCGAAACATGCATTTCGAAAACTTTCATAGAATCTAATTTTCAGATGATTTATTTGCATGGACTTCCATCATAACCTTCCCTCTTAACATATATTAATGATATTTTAAGTCTCGTATCATTTCAATTAGTCCTCAAATTAAATTTTATTTTTTTGATCGAAACTAGTGTATAATATACTATGATTTTTAATGGAAACTTGCATTTCGAAAAGTTTCGTAGAATCTAATTTTCAGATGATTAATTTGCATGGACTTCCATCATAACCCTCCCTCTTAGAAATGATATTTTAAGTCTCGTATCATTTCAATTAGTACTCAAATTAAATTTTATTTTTTTGACCGAAACTAGTGTATTAAATATTATGATTTTTGACTGAAATTTGCATCGAAAAGTTTCATAGAATCTAATTTTCAGATGATTTTTTTGTATGGACTTACATCATAACCCTCCCTCTTATAAATGATATTTTAAGTCTCGTATCATTTCAATTAGTCCTCAAATTAAATTTTATATTTTTGACCGAAACTAGTGTATAATATATTATGATTTTTTACTGAAATTTGCATTTCGAAAAGTTTCATAGAATCTAATTTTCAGATGTTTTTTTGAATGGACTTCCATCATAACCTGCCCTCATAACATATATAAATGATCTTTTAAGTCTCGTATCATTGCAATTAGTACTCAAATTAAATATTATTTTTTTGACCGAAACTAGTGTATTATATATTATGATTTTTGACTGATATTTGAATTTCGAAAAGTTTCATAGAATCTAATTTTCAGATGATTTTTTTGTATAGACTTCCATCATAACCTTCCCATTTAACATATATAAATGATATGTGAAGTCTCGTTTCATTTCAAATAGTCCCCAATTAAATTTGATATTTTTGATCGAAACTAGTGTATAATATACTATGATTTTTGACGGAAACTTGCATTTCGAAAAGTTTCATAGAATCTAATTTTCAGATGATTTATTTGTATGGACTTCCATCATAACCCTCCCTCTTAGAAATGATATTTTAAGTCTCGTATCATTTCAATTAGTACTCAAATTAAAATTTATTTTTTTGACCGAAACTAGTGTATAATATATTATGATTTTTTATTGAAATTTGCATTTCAAAATGTTTCATAGAATCTAATTTTCTGATGATTTTTTTGTATGGACGTCCATCATAAATTTCCCTTTTAACATATATAAATGATATGTGAAGTCTCGTATCATTTCAAATAGTCCCCAATTAAATTTGATTTTTTTTGACCGAAACTAGTGTATAATATACTATGATTTTTGACCGAAACTTGCATTTCGAAACGTTTCATAAAATCTAATTTTCCGATGATTTTTTGCATGGACAGCCATCATAACCTTCCCTCGTAAAATATATAAATGATATGTGAAGTTTCGTATCATTTCGAACAGTCTATAGTTTAATTTGGTTTTTGACCGAAAATAGTATAAACTAGTGTATAATATATTATGATTTTTTACATAAACTTGCATTTCGAAAAGTTTTTAAGAATCTAATTTTCAGATGAATTTTTTGCATGGAATTTCATCATAACCTTACCTCTTAACATATATTAATGATATGTGAAGTCTCGTATCATTTAAAATAGTCCCCAATTAAATTTTATTTTTTTAACCAAAACAAGTGTATAATATACTATGATTTTTTATCGAAACTTGCATTTCGAATAGTTTCATAGAATCTAATTTTCGGATGTTATTTTGCATGGGCTTCCATCATAACCTTCCTTCATGAAATATATAAATTATATGTGAAGTTTCGTATCATTATGAACAGTCCACTATTTAATTTTATTTTTGACCGAAACTAGTGTAAACTAGTGTTTAATATATTATGATTTTTTGACCGAAACATGCATTTCGAAAAGTTTCATAGAATCTAATTTTCAGATGATTTATTTGCATGGACTTCCATCATAACCTTCCCTCTTAACATATATTAATGATATTTTAAGTCTCGTATCATTTCAATTAGTCCTCAAATTAAATTTTATTTTTTTGATCGAAACTAGTGTATAATATACTATGATTTTTAACGGAAACTTGCATTTCGAAAAGTTTCGTAGAATCTAATTTTCAGATGATTAATTTGCATGGACTTCCATCATAACCCTCCCTCTTAGAAATGATATTTTAAGTCTCGTATCATTTCAATTAGTACTCAAATTAAATTTTATTTTTTTGACCGAAACTAGTGTATTAAATATTATGATTTTTGACTGAAATTTGCATCGAAAAGTTTCATAGAATCTAATTTTCAGATGATTTTTTTGTATGGACTTACATCATAACCCTCCCTCTTATAAATGATATTTTAAGTCTCGTATCATTTCAATTAGTCCTCAAATTAAATTTTATATTTTTGACCGAAACTAGTGTATAATATATTATGATTTTTTACTAAAATTTGCATTTCGAAAAGTTTCATAGAATCTAATTTTCAGATGTTTTTTTGAATGGACTTCCATCATAACCTGCCCTCATAACATATATAAATGATCTTTTAAGTCTCGTATCATTGCAATTAGTACTCAAATTAAATATTATTTTTTTGACCGAAACTAGTGTATTATATATTATGATTTTTGACTGATATTTGAATTTCGAAAAGTTTCATAGAATCTAATTTTCAGATGATTTTTTTGTATAGACTTCCATCATAACCTTCCCATTTAACATATATAAATGATATGTGAAGTCTCGTTTCATTTCAAATAGTCCCCAATTAAATTTGATATTTTTGATCGAAACTAGTGTATAATATACTATGATTTTTGACGGAAACTTGCATTTCGAAAAGTTTCATAGAATCTAATTTTCAGATGATTTATTTGTATGGACTTCCATCATAACCCTCCCTCTTAGAAATGATATTTTAAGTCTCGTATCATTTCAATTAGTACTCAAATTAAAATTTATTTTTTTGACCGAAACTAGTGTATAATATATTATGATTTTTTATTGAAATTTGCATTTCAAAATGTTTCATAGAATCTAATTTTCTGATGATTTTTTTGTATGGACGTCCATCATAAATTTCCCTTTTAACATATATAAATGATATGTGAAGTCTCGTATCATTTCAAATAGTCCCCAATTAAATTTGATTTTTTTTGACCGAAACTAGTGTATAATATACTATGATTTTTGACCGAAACTTGCATTTCGAAACGTTTCATAAAATCTAATTTTCCGATGATTTTTTGCATGGACAGCCATCATAACCTTCCCTCGTAAAATATATAAATGATATGTGAAGTTTCGTATCATTTCGAACAGTCTATAGTTTAATTTGGTTTTTGACCGAAAATAGTATAAACTAGTGTATAATATATTATGATTTTTTACATAAACTTGCATTTCGAAAAGTTTTTAAGAATCTAATTTTCAGATGAATTTTTTGCATGGAATTTCATCATAACCTTACCTCTTAACATATATTAATGATATGTGAAGTCTCGTATCATTTAAAATAGTCCCCAATTAAATTTTATTTTTTTAACCAAAACAAGTGTATAATATACTATGATTTTTTATCGAAACTTGCATTTCGAATAGTTTCATAGAATCTAATTTTCGGATGTTATTTTGCATGGGCTTCCATCATAACCTTCCTTCATGAAATATATAAATTATATGTGAAGTTTCGTATCATTATGAACAGTCCACTATTTAATTTTATTTTTGACCGAAACTAGTGTAAACTAGTGTTTAATATATTATGATTTTTTGACCGAAACATGCATTTCGAAAAGTTTCATAGAATCTAATTTTCAGATGATTTATTTGCATGGACTTCCATCATAACCTTCCCTCTTAACATATATTAATGATATTTTAAGTCTCGTATCATTTCAATTAGTCCTCAAATTAAATTTTATTTTTTTGATCGAAACTAGTGTATAATATACTATGATTTTTAACGGAAACTTGCATTTCGAAAAGTTTCGTAGAATCTAATTTTCAGATGATTAATTTGCATGGACTTCCATCATAACCCTCCCTCTTAGAAATGATATTTTAAGTCTCGTATCATTTCAATTAGTACTCAAATTAAATTTTATTTTTTTGACCGAAACTAGTGTATTAAATATTATGATTTTTGACTGAAATTTGCATCGAAAAGTTTCATAGAATCTAATTTTCAGATGATTTTTTTGTATGGACTTCCATCATAACCCTCCCTCTTATAAATGATATTTTAAGTCTCGTATCATTTCAATTAGTCCTCAAATTAAATTTTATATTTTTGACCGAAACTAGTGTATAATATATTATGATTTTTTACTGAAATTTGCATTTCGAAAAGTTTCATAGAATCTAATTTTCAGATGTTTTTTTGAATGGACTTCCATCATAACCTGCCCTCATAACATATATAAATGATCTTTTAAGTCTCGTATCATTGCAATTAGTACTCAAATTAAATATTATTTTTTTGACCGAAACTAGTGTATTATATATTATGATTTTTGACTGATATTTGAATTTCGAAAAGTTTCATAGAATCTAATTTTCAGATGATTTTTTTGTATAGACTTCCATCATAACCTTCCCATTTAACATATATAAATGATATGTGAAGTCTCGTTTCATTTCAAATAGTCCCCAATTAAATTTGATATTTTTGATCGAAACTAGTGTATAATATACTATGATTTTTGACGGAAACTTGCATTTCGAAAAGTTTCATAGAATCTAATTTTCAGATGATTTATTTGTATGGACTTCCATCATAACCCTCCCTCTTAGAAATGATATTTTAAGTCTCGTATCATTTCAATTAGTACTCAAATTAAAATTTATTTTTTTGACCGAAACTAGTGTATAATATATTATGATTTTTTATTGAAATTTGCATTTCAAAATGTTTCATAGAATCTAATTTTCTGATGATTTTTTTGTATGGACGTCCATCATAAATTTCCCTTTTAAAATATATAAATGATATGTGAAGTCTCGTATCATTTCAAATAGTCCCCAATTAAATTTGATTTTTTTTTACCGAAACTAGTGTATAATATACTATGATTTTTGACCGAAACTTGCATTTCGAAACGTTTCATAAAATCTAATTTTCCGATGATTTTTTGCATGGACAGCCATCATAACCTTCCCTCGTAAAATATATAAATGATATGTGAAGTTTCGTATCATTTCGAACAGTCTATAGTTTAATTTGGTTTTTGACCGAAAATAGTATAAACTAGTGTATAATATATTATGATTTTTTACATAAACTTGCATTTCGAAAAGTTTTTAAGAATCTAATTTTCAGATGAATTTTTTGCATGGAATTTCATCATAACCTTACCTCTTAACATATATTAATGATATGTGAAGTCTCGTATCATTTAAAATAGTCCCCAATTAAATTTTATTTTTTTAACCAAAACAAGTGTATAATATACTATGATTTTTTATCGAAACTTGCATTTCGAATAGTTTCATAGAATCTAATTTTCGGATGTTATTTTGCATGGGCTTCCATCATAACCTTCCTTCATGAAATATATAAATTATATGTGAAGTTTCGTATCATTATGAACAGTCCACTATTTAATTTTATTTTTGACCGAAACTAGTGTAAACTAGTGTTTAATATATTATGATTTTTTGACCGAAACATGCATTTCGAAAACTTTCATAGAATCTAATTTTCAGATGATTTATTTGCATGGACTTCCATCATAACCTTCCCTCTTAACATATATTAATGATATTTTAAGTCTCGTATCATTTCAATTAGTCCTCAAATTAAATTTTATTTTTTTGATCGAAACTAGTGTATAATATACTATGATTTTTAATGGAAACTTGCATTTCGAAAAGTTTCGTAGAATCTAATTTTCAGATGATTAATTTGCATGGACTTCCATCATAACCCTCCCTCTTAGAAATGATATTTTAAGTCTCGTATCATTTCAATTAGTACTCAAATTAAATTTTATTTTTTTGACCGAAACTAGTGTATTAAATATTATGATTTTTGACTGAAATTTGCATCGAAAAGTTTCATAGAATCTAATTTTCAGATGATTTTTTTGTATGGACTTACATCATAACCCTCCCTCGTATAAATGATATTTTAAGTCTCGTATCATTTCAATTAGTCCTCAAATTAAATTTTATATTTTTGACCGAAACTAGTGTATAATATATTATGATTTTTTACTGAAATTTGCATTTCGAAAAGTTTCATAGAATCTAATTTTCAGATGTTTTTTTGAATGGACTTCCATCATAACCTGCCCTCATAACATATATAAATGATCTTTTAAGTCTCGTATCATTTCAATTAGTACTCAAATTAAATATTATTTTTTTGACCGAAACTAGTGTATTATATATTATGATTTTTGACTGATATTTGAATTTCGAAAAGTTTCATAGAATCTAATTTTCAGATGATTTTTTTGTATGGACTTCCATCATAACCTTCCCATTTAACATATATAAATGATATGTGAAGTCTCGTTTCATTTCAAATAGTCCCCAATTAAATTTGATATTTTTGATCGAAACTAGTGTATAATATACTATGATTTTTGACGGAAACTTGCATTTCGAAAAGTTTCATAGAATCTAATTTTCAGATGATTTATTTGTATGGACTTCCATCATAACCCTCCCTCTTAGAAATGATATTTTAAGTCTCGTATCATTTCAATTAGTACTCAAATTAAAATTTATTTTTTTGACCGAAACTAGTGTATAATATATTATGATTTTTTATTGAAATTTGCATTTCAAAATGTTTCATAGAATCTAATTTTCTGATGATTTTTTTGTATGGACGTCCATCATAAATTTCCCTTTTAACATATATAAATGATATGTGAAGTCTCGTATCATTTCAAATAGTACCCAATTAAATTTGATTTTTTTTGACCGAAACTAGTGTATAATATACTATGATTTTTGACCGAAACTTGCATTTCGAAACGTTTCATAAAATCTAATTTTCCGATGATTTTTTGCATGGACAGCCATCATAACCTTCCCTCGTAAAATATATAAATGATATGTGAAGTTTCGTATCATTTCGAACAGTCTATAGTTTAATTTGGTTTTTGACCGAAAATAGTATAAACTAGTGTATAATATATTATGATTTTTTACATAAACTTGCATTTCGAAAAGTTTTTAAGAATCTAATTTTCAGATGAATTTTTTGCATGGAATTTCATCATAACCTTACCTCTTAACATATATTAATGATATGTGAAGTCTCGTATCATTTAAAATAGTCCCCAATTAAATTTTATTTTTTTAACCAAAACAAGTGTATAATATACTATGATTTTTTATCGAAACTTGCATTTCGAATAGTTTCATAGAATCTAATTTTCGGATGTTATTTTGCATGGGCTTCCATCATAACCTTCCTTCATGAAATATATAAATTATATGTGAAGTTTCGTATCATTATGAACAGTCCACTATTTAATTTTATTTTTGACCGAAACTAGTGTAAACTAGTGTTTAATATATTATGATTTTTTGACCGAAACATGCATTTCGAAAACTTTCATAGAATCTAATTTTCAGATGATTTATTTGCATGGACTTCCATCATAACCTTCCCTCTTAACATATATTAATGATATTTTAAGTCTCGTATCATTTCAATTAGTCCTCAAATTAAATTTTATTTTTTTGATCGAAACTAGTGTATAATATACTATGATTTTTAATGGAAACTTGCATTTCGAAAAGTTTCGTAGAATCTAATTTTCAGATGATTAATTTGCATGGACTTCCATCATAACCCTCCCTCTTAGAAATGATATTTTAAGTCTCGTATCATTTCAATTAGTACTCAAATTAAATTTTATTTTTTTGACCGAAACTAGTGTATTAAATATTATGATTTTTGACTGAAATTTGCATCGAAAAGTTTCATAGAATCTAATTTTCAGATGATTTTTTTGTATGGACTTACATCATAACCCTCCCTCTTATAAATGATATTTTAAGTCTCGTATCATTTCAATTAGTCCTCAAATTAAATTTTATATTTTTGACCGAAACTAGTGTATAATATATTATGATTTTTTACTGAAATTTGCATTTCGAAAAGTTTCATAGAATCTAATTTTCAGATGTTTTTTTGAATGGACTTCCATCATAACCTGCCCTCATAACATATATAAATGATCTTTTAAGTCTCGTATCATTGCAATTAGTACTCAAATTAAATATTATTTTTTTGACCGAAACTAGTGTATTATATATTATGATTTTTGACTGATATTTGAATTTCGAAAAGTTTCATAGAATCTAATTTTCAGATGATTTTTTTGTATAGACTTCCATCATAACCTTCCCATTTAACATATATAAATGATATGTGAAGTCTCGTTTCATTTCAAATAGTCCCCAATTAAATTTGATATTTTTGATCGAAACTAGTGTATAATATACTATGATTTTTGACGGAAACTTGCATTTCGAAAAGTTTCATAGAATCTAATTTTCAGATGATTTATTTGTATGGACTTCCATCATAACCCTCCCTCTTAGAAATGATATTTTAAGTCTCGTATCATTTCAATTAGTACTCAAATTAAAATTTATTTTTTTGACCGAAACTAGTGTATAATATATTATGATTTTTTATTGAAATTTGCATTTCAAAATGTTTCATAGAATCTAATTTTCTGATGATTTTTTTGTATGGACGTCCATCATAAATTTCCCTTTTAAAATATATAAATGATATGTGAAGTCTCGTATCATTTCAAATAGTCCCCAATTAAATTTGATTTTTTTTGACCGAAACTAGTGTATAATATACTATGATTTTTGACCGAAACTTGCATTTCGAAACGTTTCATAAAATCTAATTTTCCGATGATTTTTTGCATGGACAGCCATCATAACCTTCCCTCGTAAAATATATAAATGATATGTGAAGTTTCGTATCATTTCGAACAGTCTATAGTTTAATTTGGTTTTTGACCGAAAATAGTATAAACTAGTGTATAATATATTATGATTTTTTACATAAACTTGCATTTCGAAAAGTTTTTAAGAATCTAATTTTCAGATGAATTTTTTGCATGGAATTTCATCATAACCTTACCTCTTAACATATATTAATGATATGTGAAGTCTCGTATCATTTAAAATAGTCCCCAATTAAATTTTATTTTTTTAACCAAAACAAGTGTATAATATACTATGATTTTTTATCGAAACTTGCATTTCGAATAGTTTCATAGAATCTAATTTTCGGATGTTATTTTGCATGGGCTTCCATCATAACCTTCCTTCATGAAATATATAAATTATATGTGAAGTTTCGTATCATTATGAACAGTCCACTATTTAATTTTATTTTTGACCGAAACTAGTGTAAACTAGTGTTTAATATATTATGATTTTTTGACCGAAACATGCATTTCGAAAACATTCATAGAATCTAATTTTCAGATGATTTATTTGCATGGACTTCCATCATAACCTTCCCTCTTAACATATATTAATGATATTTTAAGTCTCGTATCATTTCAATTAGTCCTCAAATTAAATTTTATTTTTTTGATCGAAACTAGTGTATAATATACTATGATTTTTAATGGAAACTTGCATTTCGAAAAGTTTCGTAGAATCTAATTTTCAGATGATTAATTTGCATGGACTTCCATCATAACCCTCCCTCTTAGAAATGATATTTTAAGTCTCGTATCATTTCAATTAGTACTCAAATTAAATTTTATTTTTTTGACCGAAACTAGTGTATTAAATATTATGATTTTTGACTGAAATTTGCATCGAAAAGTTTCATAGAATCTAATTTTCAGATGATTTTTTTGTATGGACTTACATCATAACCCTCCCTCTTATAAATGATATTTTAAGTCTCGTATCATTTCAATTAGTCCTCAAATTAAATTTTATATTTTTGACCGAAACTAGTGTATAATATATTATGATTTTTTACTCAAATTTGCATTTCGAAAAGTTTCATAGAATCTAATTTTCAGATGTTTTTTTGAATGGACTTCCATCATAACCTGCCCTCATAACATATATAAATGATCTTTTAAGTCTCGTATCATTGCAATTAGTACTCAAATTAAATATTATTTTTTTGACCGAAACTAGTGTATTTTATATTATGATTTTTGACTGATATTTGAATTTCGAAAAGTTTCATAGAATCTAATTTTCAGATGATTTTTTTGTATAGACTTCCATCATAACCTTCCCATTTAACATATATAAATGATATGTGAAGTCTCGTTTCATTTCAAATAGTCCCCAATTAAATTTGATATTTTTGATCGAAACTAGTGTATAATATACTATGATTTTTGACGGAAACTTGCATTTCGAAAAGTTTCATAGAATCTAATTTTCAGATGATTTATTTGTATGGACTTCCATCATAACCCTCCCTCTTAGAAATGATATTTTAAGTCTCGTATCATTTCAATTAGTACTCAAATTAAAATTTATTTTTTTGACCGAAACTAGTGTATAATATATTATGATTTTTTATTGAAATTTGCATTTCAAAATGTTTCATAGAATCTAATTTTCTGATGATTTTTTTGTATGGACGTCCATCATAAATTTCCCTTTTAACATATATAAATGATATGTGAAGTCTCGTATCATTTCAAATAGTCCCCAATTAAATTTGATTTTTTTTTACCGAAACTAGTGTATAATATACTATGATTTTTGACCGAAACTTGCATTTCGAAACGTTTCATAAAATCTAATTTTCCGATGATTTTTTGCATGGACAGCCATCATAACCTTCCCTCGTAAAATATATAAATGATATGTGAAGTTTCGTATCATTTCGAACAGTCTATAGTTTAATTTGGTTTTTGACCGAAAATAGTATAAACTAGTGTATAATATATTATGATTTTTTACATAAACTTGCATTTCGAAAAGTTTTTAAGAATCTAATTTTCAGATGAATTTTTTGCATGGAATTTCATCATAACCTTACCTCTTAACATATATTAATGATATGTGAAGTCTCGTATCATTTAAAATAGTCCCCAATTAAATTTTATTTTTTTAACCAAAACAAGTGTATAATATACTATGATTTTTTATCGAAACTTGCATTTCGAATAGTTTCATAGAATCTAATTTTCGGATGTTATTTTGCATGGGCTTCCATCATAACCTTCCTTCATGAAATATATAAATTATATGTGAAGTTTCGTATCATTATGAACAGTCCACTATTTAATTTTATTTTTGACCGAAACTAGTGTAAACTAGTGTTTAATATATTATGATTTTTTGACCGAAACATGCATTTCGAAAAGTTTCATAGAATCTAATTTTCAGATGATTTATTTGCATGGACTTCCATCATAACCTTCCCTCTTAACATATATTAATGATATTTTAAGTCTCGTATCATTTCAATTAGTCCTCAAATTAAATTTTATTTTTTTGATCGAAACTAGTGTATAATATACTATGATTTTTAACGGAAACTTGCATTTCGAAAAGTTTCGTAGAATCTAATTTTCAGATGATTAATTTGCATGGACTTCCATCATAACCCTCCCTCTTAGAAATGATATTTTAAGTCTCGTATCATTTCAATTAGTACTCAAATTAAATTTTATTTTTTTGACCGAAACTAGTGTATTAAATATTATGATTTTTGACTGAAATTTGCATCGAAAAGTTTCATAGAATCTAATTTTCAGATGATTTTTTTGTATGGACTTACATCATAACCCTCCCTCTTATAAATGATATTTTAAGTCTCGTATCATTTCAATTAGTCCTCAAATTAAATTTTATATTTTTGACCGAAACTAGTGTATAATATATTATGATTTTTTACTCAAATTTGCATTTCGAAAAGTTTCATAGAATCTAATTTTCAGATGTTTTTTTGAATGGACTTCCATCATAACCTGCCCTCATAACATATATAAATGATCTTTTAAGTCTCGTATCATTGCAATTAGTACTCAAATTAAATATTATTTTTTTGACCGAAACTAGTGTATTATATATTATGATTTTTGACTGATATTTGAATTTCGAAAAGTTTCATAGAATCTAATTTTCAGATGATTTTTTTGTATAGACTTCCATCATAACCTTCCCATTTAACATATATAAATGATATGTGAAGTCTCGTTTCATTTCAAATAGTCCCCAATTAAATTTGATATTTTTGATCGAAACTAGTGTATAATATACTATGATTTTTGACGGAAACTTGCATTTCGAAAAGTTTCATAGAATCTAATTTTCAGATGATTTATTTGTATGGACTTCCATCATAACCCTCCCTCTTAGAAATGATATTTTAAGTCTCGTATCATTTCAATTAGTACTCAAATTAAAATTTATTTTTTTGACCGAAACTAGTGTATAATATATTATGATTTTTTATTGAAATTTGCATTTCAAAATGTTTCATAGAATCTAATTTTCTGATGATTTTTTTGTATGGACGTCCATCATAAATTTCCCTTTTAACATATATAAATGATATGTGAAGTCTCGTATCATTTCAAATAGTCCCCAATTAAATTTGATTTTTTTTGACCGAAACTAGTGTATAATATACTATGATTTTTGACCGAAACTTGCATTTCGAAACGTTTCATAAAATCTAATTTTCCGATGATTTTTTGCATGGACAGCCATCATAACCTTCCCTCGTAAAATATATAAATGATATGTGAAGTTTCGTATCATTTCGAACAGTCTATAGTTTAATTTGGTTTTTGACCGAAAATAGTATAAACTAGTGTATAATATATTATGATTTTTTACATAAACTTGCATTTCGAAAAGTTTTTAAGAATCTAATTTTCAGATGAATTTTTTGCATGGAATTTCATCATAACCTTACCTCTTAACATATATTAATGATATGTGAAGTCTCGTATCATTTAAAATAGTCCCCAATTAAATTTTATTTTTTTAACCAAAACAAGTGTATAATATACTATGATTTTTTATCGAAACTTGCATTTCGAATAGTTTCATAGAATCTAATTTTCGGATGTTATTTTGCATGGGCTTCCATCATAACCTTCCTTCATGAAATATATAAATTATATGTGAAGTTTCGTATCATTATGAACAGTCCACTATTTAATTTTATTTTTGACCGAAACTAGTGTAAACTAGTGTTTAATATATTATGATTTTTTGACCGAAACATGCATTTCGAAAAGTTTCATAGAATCTAATTTTCAGATGATTTATTTGCATGGACTTCCATCATAACCTTCCCTCTTAACATATATTAATGATATTTTAAGTCTCGTATCATTTCAATTAGTCCTCAAATTAAATTTTATTTTTTTGATCGAAACTAGTGTATAATATACTATGATTTTTAACGGAAACTTGCATTTCGAAAAGTTTCGTAGAATCTAATTTTCAGATGATTAATTTGCATGGACTTCCATCATAACCCTCCCTCTTAGAAATGATATTTTAAGTCTCGTATCATTTCAATTAGTACTCAAATTAAATTTTATTTTTTTGACCGAAACTAGTGTATTAAATATTATGATTTTTGACTGAAATTTGCATCGAAAAGTTTCATAGAATCTAATTTTCAGATGATTTTTTTGTATGGACTTACATCATAACCCTCCCTCTTATAAATGATATTTTAAGTCTCGTATCATTTCAATTAGTCCTCAAATTAAATTTTATATTTTTGACCGAAACTAGTGTATAATATATTATGATTTTTTACTGAAATTTGCATTTCGAAAAGTTTCATAGAATCTAATTTTCAGATGTTTTTTTGAATGGACTTCCATCATAACCTGCCCTCATAACATTTATAAATGATCTTTTAAGTCTCGTATCATTGCAATTAGTACTCAAATTAAATATTATTTTTTTGACCGAAACTAGTGTATTATATATTATGATTTTTGACTGATATTTGAATTTCGAAAAGTTTCATAGAATCTAATTTTCAGATGATTTTTTTGTATAGACTTCCATCATAACCTTCCCATTTAACATATATAAATGATATGTGAAGTCTCGTTTCATTTCAAATAGTCCCCAATTAAATTTGATATTTTTGATCGAAACTAGTGTATAATATACTATGATTTTTGACGGAAACTTGCATTTCGAAAAGTTTCATAGAATCTAATTTTCAGATGATTTATTTGTATGGACTTCCATCATAACCCTCCCTCTTAGAAATGATATTTTAAGTCTCGTATCATTTCAATTAGTACTCAAATTAAAATTTATTTTTTTGACCGAAACTAGTGTATAATATATTATGATTTTTTATTGAAATTTGCATTTCAAAATGTTTCATAGAATCTAATTTTCTGATGATTTTTTTGTATGGACGTCCATCATAAATTTCCCTTTTAACATATATAAATGATATGTGAAGTCTCGTATCATTTCAAATAGTCCCCAATTAAATTTGATTTTTTTTGACCGAAACTAGTGTATAATATACTATGATTTTTGACCGAAACTTGCATTTCGAAACGTTTCATAAAATCTAATTTTCCGATGATTTTTTGCATGGACAGCCATCATAACCTTCCCTCGTAAAATATATAAATGATATGTGAAGTTTCGTATCATTTCGAACAGTCTATAGTTTAATTTGGTTTTTGACCGAAAATAGTATAAACTAGTGTATAATATATTATGATTTTTTACATAAACTTGCATTTCGAAAAGTTTTTAAGAATCTAATTTTCAGATGAATTTTTTGCATGGAATTTCATCATAACCTTACCTCTTAACACATATTAATGATATGTGAAGTCTCATATCATTTAAAATAGTCCCCAATTAAATTTTATTTTTTTAACCAAAACAAGTGTATAATATACTATGATTTTTTATCGAAACTTGCATTTCGAATAGTTTCATAGAATCAAATTTTCGGATGTTATTTTGCATGGGCTTCCATCATAACCTTCCTTCATGAAATATATAAATTATATGTTAAGTTTCGTATCATTATGAACAGTCCACTATTTTATTTTATTTTTGACCGAAACTAGTGTAAACTAGTGTTTAATATATTATGATTTTTTGACCGAAACATGCATTTCGAAAAGTTTCATAGAATCTAATTTTCAGATGATTTATTTGCATGGACTTCCATCATAACCTTCCCTCTTAACATATATTAATGATATTTTAAGTCTCGTATCATTTCAATTAGTCCTCAAATTAAATTTTATTTTTTTGATCGAAACTAGTGTATAATATACTATGATTTTTAACGGAAACTTGCATTTCGAAAAGTTTCGTAGAATCTAATTTTCAGATGATTAATTTGCATGGACTTCCATCATAAACCTCCGTCTTAGAAATGATATTTTAAGTCTCGTATAATTTCAATTAGTACTAAAATTAAATTTTATTTTTTTGACCGAAACTAGTGTATTATATATTATGATTTTTGACTGAAATTTGCATTTCGAAAAGTTTCATAGAATCTAATTTTCAGATGATTTTTTTGTATGGACTTACATCATAACCCTCCCTCTTATAAATGATATTTTAAGTCTCGTATCATTTCAATTAGTCCTCAAATTAAATTTTATATTTTTGACCGAAACTAGTGTATAATATATTATGATTTTTTACTGAAATTTGCATTTCGAAAAGATTCATAGAATCTAATTTTCAGATGATTTTTTTGAATGGACTTCCATCATAACCTGCCCTCATAACATATATAAATGATATTTTAAGTCTCGTATCATTGCAATTAGTACTCAAATTAAATATTATTTTTTTGACCGAAACTAGTGTATTATATATTATGATTTTTGACTGATATTTGAATTTCGAAAAGTTTCATAGAATCTAATTTTCAGATGATTTTTTTGTATGGACTTCCATCATAACCTTCCCATTTAACATATATAAATGATATGTGAAGTCTCGTTTCATTTCAAATAGTCCCCAATTAAATTTGATATTTTTGATCGAAACTAGTGTATAATATACTATGATTTTTAACGGAAACTTGCATTTCGAAAAGTTTCATAGAATCTAATTTTCAGATGATTTATTTGTATGGACTTCCATCATAACCCTCCCTCTTAGAAATGATATTTTAAGTCTCGTATCATTACAATTAGTACTTAAATTAAAATTTATTTTTTTGACCGAAACTAGTGTATAATATATTATGATTTTTTATTGAAATTTGCATTTCAAAATGTTTCATAGAATCTAATTTTCTGATGATTTTTTTGTATGGACGTCCGTCATAAATTTCCCTTTTAACATATATAAATTATATTTGAAGTCTCGTATCATTTCAAATAGTCCCCAATTAAATTTAATTTTTTTTTACCGAAACTAGTGTATAATATACTATGATTTTTGACCGAAACTTGCATTTCGAAACGTTTCATAAAATCTAATTTTCCGATGATTTTTTGCATGGACAGCCATCATAACCTTCCCTCGTAAAATATATAAATGATATGTGAAGTTTCGTATCATTTCGAACAGTCTATAGTTTAATTTGGTTTTTGACCGAAAATAGTATAAACTAGTGTATAATATATTATGATTTTTTACATAAACTTGCATTTCGAAAAGTTTTTAAGAATCTAATTTTCAGATGAATTTTTTGCATGGAATTTCATCATAACCTTACCTCTTAACATATATTAATGATATGTGAAGTCTCGTATCATTTAAAATAGTCCCCAATTAAATTTTATTTTTTTAACCAAAACAAGTGTATAATATACTATGATTTTTTATCGAAACTTGCATTTCGAATAGTTTCATAGAATCTAATTTTCGGATGTTATTTTGCATGGGCTTCCATCATAACCTTCCTTCATGAAATATATAAATTATATGTGAATTTTCGTATCATTATGAACATTCCACTATTTAATTTTATTTTTGACCGAAACTAGTGTAAACTAGTGTTTAATATATTATGATTTTTTGACCGAAACATGCATTTCGAAAAGTTTCATAGAATCTAATTTTCAGATGATTTATTTGCATGGACTTCCATCATAACCTTCCCTCTTAACATATATTAATGATATTTTAAGTCTCGTATCATTTCAATTAGTCCTCAAATTAAATTTTATTTTTTTGATCGAAACTAGTGTATAATATACTATGATTTTTAACGGAAACTTGCATTTCGAAAAGTTTCGTAGAATCTAATTTTCAGATGATTAATTTGCATGGACTTCCATCATAACCCTCCCTCTTATAAATGATATTTTAAGTCTCGTATCATTTCAATTAGTACTCAAATTAAATTTTATATTTTTGACCGAAACTAGTTCATAATATATTATGATTTTTTACTGAAATTTGCATTTCGAAAAGTTTCATAGAATCTAATTTTCAGATGTTTTTTTGAATGGACTTCCATCATAACCTTCCCTCATAACATATATAAATGATCTTTTAAGTCTCGTATCATTTCAATTAGTACTCAAATTAAATATTATTTTTTTGACCGAAACTAGTGTATTATATATTATGATTTTTGACTGATATTTGAATTTCAAAAAGTTTCATAGAATCTAATTTTCAGATGATTTTTTTGTACGGACTTCCATCATAACCTTCCCATTTAACATATATAAATGATATGTGAAGTCTCGTTTCATTTCAAATAGTCCCCAATTAAATTTGATATTTTTGATCGAAACTAGTGTATAATATACAATGATTTTTGACGGAAACTTGCATTTCGAAAAGTTTCATAGAATCTAATTTTCAGATGATTTATTTGTATGGACTTCCATCATAACCCTCCCTCTTAGAAATGATATTTTAAGTCTCGTATCATTTCAATTAGTACTCAAATTAAAATTTATTTTTTTGACCGAAACTAGTGTATAATATATTATGATTTTTTATTGAAATTTGCATTTCAAAATGTTTCATAGAATCTAATTTTCTGATGATTTTTTTTGTATGGACGTCCATCATAAATTTCCCTTTTAACATATATAAATGATATGTGAAGTCTCGTATCATTTCAAATAGTCCCCAATTAAATTTGATTTTTTTTGACCGAAACTAGTGTATAATATACTATGATTTTTGACCGAAACTTGCATTTCGAAACGTTTCATAAAATCTAATTTTCCGATGATTTTTTGCATGGACAGCCATCATAACCTTCCCTCGTAAAATATATAAATGATATGTGAAGTTTCGTATCATTTCGAACAGTCTATAGTTTAATTTGGTTTTTGACCGAAAATAGTATAAACTAGTGTATAATATATTATGATTTTTTACATAAACTTGCATTTCGAAAAGTTTTTAAGAATCTAATTTTCAGATGAATTTTTTGCATGGAATTTCATCATAACCTTACCTCTTAACATATATTAATGATATGTGAAGTCTCGTATCATTTAAAATAGTCCCCAATTAAATTTTATTTTTTTAACCAAAACAAGTGTATAATATACTATGATTTTTTATCGAAACTTGCATTTCGAATAGTTTCATAGAATCTAATTTTCGAATGTTATTTTGCATGGGCTTCCATCATAACCTTCCTTCATGAAATATATAAATTATATGTGAAGTTTCGTATCATTATGAACATTCCACTATTTAATTTTATTTTTGACCGAAACTAGTGTAAACTAGTGTTTAATATATTATGATTTTTTGACCGAAACATGCATTTCGAAAAGTTTCATAGAATCTAATTTTCAGATGATTTTTTTGCATGGACTTCCATCATAACCTTCCCTCTTAACATATATTAATGATATTTTAAGTCTCGTATCATTTCAATTAGTCCTCAAATTAAATTTTATTTTTTTGATCGAAACTAGTGTATAATATACTATGATTTTTAACGGAAACTTGCATTTCGAAAAGTTTCGTAGAATCTAATTTTCAGATGATTAATTTGCATGGACTTCCATCATAAACCTCCGTCTTAGAAATGATATTTTAAGTCTCGTATCATTTCAATTAGTACTCAAATTAAATTTTATTTTTTTGACCGAAACTAGTGTATTATATATTATGATTTTTGACTGAAATTTGCATTTCGAAAAGTTTCATAGAATCTAATTTTCAGATGATTTTTTTGTATGGACTTACATCATAACCCTCCCTCTTATAAATGATATTTTAAGTCTCGTATCATTTCAATTAGTCCTCAAATTAAATTTTATATTTTTGACCGAAACTAGTGTATAATATATTATGATTTTTTACTGAAATTTGCATTTCGAAAAGTTTCATAGAATCTAATTTTCAGATGTTTTTTTGAATGGACTTCCATCATAACCTGCCCTCATAACATATATAAATGATATTTTAAGTCTCGTATCATTTCAATTAGTAGTCAAATTAAATATTATTTTTTTTACCGAAACTAGTGTATTATATATTATGATTTTTGACTGATATTTGAATTTCGAAAAGTTTCATAGAATCTAATTTTCAGATGATTTTTTGTATGGACTTCCATCATAACCCTCCCTCTTAGAAATGATATTTTAAGTCTCGTATCATTACAATTAGTACTCAAATTAAAATTTATTTTTTTGACCGAAACTAGTGTATAATATATTATGATTTTTTATTGAAATTTGCATTTCAAAATGTTTCATAGAATCTAATTTTCTGATGATTTTTTTGTATGGACGTCCGTCATAAATTTCCCTTTTAACATATATAAATGATATGTGAAGTCTCGTATCATTTCAAATAGTCCCCAATTATATTTGATTTTTTTTTACCGAAACTAGTGTATAATATACTATGATTTTTGACCGAAACTTGCATTTCGAAACGTTTCATAAAATCTAATTTTCCGATGATTTTTTGCATGGACATCCATCATAACCTTCCCTCGTAAAATATATAAATGATATGTGAAGTTTCGTATCATTTCGAACAGTCTATAGTTTAATTTGGTTTTTGACCGAAAATAGTATAAACTAGTGTATAATATATTATGATTTTTTACATAAACTTGCATTTCGAAAAGTTTTTAAGAATCTAATTTTTAGATGAATTTTTTGCATGGAATTTCATCATAACCTTACCTCTTAACATATATTAATGATATGTGAAGTCTCGTATCATTTAAAATAGTCCCCAATTAAATTTGATATTTTTGATCGAAACTAGTGTATAATATACTATGATTTTTAACGGAAACTTGCATTTCGAAAAGTTTCATAGAATCTAATTTTCAGATGATTTATTTGTATGGACTTCCATCATAACCCTCCCTCTTAGAAATGATATTTTAAGTCTCGTATCATTACAATTAGTACTCAAATTAAAATTTATTTTTTTGACTGAAACTAGTGTATAATATATTATGATTTTTTATTGAAATTTGCATTTCAAAATGTTTCATAGAATCTAATTTTCTGATGATTTTTTTGTATGGACGTCCGTCATAAATTTCCCTTTTAACATATATAAATGATATGTGAAGTCTCGTATCATTTCAAATAGTCCCCAATTAAATTTGATTTTTTTTTACCGAAACTAGTGTATAATATACTATGATTTTTGACCGAAACTTGCATTTCGAAACGTTTCATAAAATCTAATTTTCCGATGATTTTTTGCATGGACATCCATCATAACCTTCCCTCGTAAAATATATAAATGATATGTGAAGTTTCGTATCATTTCGAACAGTCTATAGTTTAATTTGGTTTTTGACCGAAAATAGTATAAACTAGTGTATAATATATTATGATTTTTTACATAAACTTGCATTTCGAAAAGTTTTTAAGAATCTAATTTTTAGATGAATTTTTTGCATGGAATTTCATCATAACCTTACCTCTTAACATATATTAATGATATGTGAAGTCTCGTATCATTTAAAATAGTCCCCAATTAAATTTTATTTTTTTAACCAAAACAAGTGTATAATATACTATGATTTTTTATCGAAACTTGCATTTCGAATAGTTTCATAGAATCTAATTTTCGGATGTTATTTTGCATGGGCTTCCATCATAACCTTCCTTCATGAAATATATAAATTATATGTGAAGTTTCGTATCATTATGAACAGTCCACTATTTAATTTTATTTTTGACCGAAACTAGTGTAAACTAGTGTTTAATATATTATGATTTTTTGACCGAAACATGCATTTCGAAAAGTTTCATAGAATCTAATTTTATGATGATTTATTTGCATGGACTTCCATCATAACCTTCCCTCTTAACATATATTAATGATATTTTAAGTCTCGTATCATTTCAATTAGTCCTCAAATTAAATTTTATTTTTTTGATCGAAACTAGTGTATAATATACTATGATTTTTAACGGAAACTTGCATTTCGAAAAGTTTCGTAGAATCTAATTTTCAGATGATTAATTTGCATGGACTTCAGTCATAACCCTCCCTCTTATAAATGATATTTTAAGTCTCGTATCATTTCAATTAGTACTCAAATTAAATTTTATATTTTTGACCGAAACTAGTGTATAATATATTATGATTTTTTACTGAAATTTGCATTTCGAAAAGTTTCATAGAATCTAATTTTCAGATGTTTTTTTGAATGGACTTCCATCATAACCTTCCCTCATAACATATATAAATGATCTTTTAAGTCTCGTATCATTTCAATTAGTACTCAAATTAAATATTATTTTTTTGACCGAAACTAGTGTATTATATATTATGATTTTTGACTGATATTTGAATTTCAAAAAGTTTCATAGAATCTAATTTTCAGATGATTTTTTTGTACGGACTTCCATCATAACCTTCCCATTTAACATATATAAATGATATGTGAAGTCTCGTTTCATTTCAAATAGTCCCCAATTAAATTTGATATTTTTGATCGAAACTAGTGTATAATATACTATGATTTTTGACGGAAACTTGCATTTCGAAAAGTTTCATAGAATCTAATTTTCAGATGATTAATTTGCATGGACTTCCATCATAACCCTCCCTCTTATAAATGATATTTTAAGTCTCGTATCATTTCAATTAGTCCTCAAATTAAATTTTATATTTTTGACCGAAACTAGTGTATAATATATTATGATTTTTTACTGAAATTTGCATTTCGAAAAGTTTCATAGAATCTAATTTTCAGATGTTTTTTTGAATGGACTTCCATCATAACCTTCCCTCATAACATATATAAATGATCTTTTAAGTCTCGTATCATTTCAATTAGTACTCAAATTAAATATTATTTTTTTGACCGAAACTAGTGTATTATATATTATGATTTTTTACTGATATTTGAATTTCAAAAAGTTTCATAGAATCTAATTTTCAGATGATTTTTTTGTATGGACTTCCATCATAACCTTCCCATTTAACATATATAAATGATATGTGAAGTCTCGTTTCATTTCAAATAGTCCCCAATTAAATTTGATATTTTTGATCGAAACTAGTGTATAATATACTATGATTTTTAACGGAAACATGCATTTCGAAAAGTTTCATAGAATCTAATTTTCAGATGATTTATTTGTATGGACTTCCATCATAACCCTCCCTCTTAGAAATGATATTTTAAGTCTCGTATCATTACAATTAGTACTCAAATTAAAATTTATTTTTTTGACCGAAACTAGTGTATAATATATTATGATTTTTTATTGAAATTTGCATTTCAAAATGTTTCATAGAATCTAATTTTCTGATGATTTTTTTGTATGGACGTCCGTCATAAATTTCCCTTTTAACATATATAAATGATATGTGAAGTCTCGTATCATTTCAAATAGTCCCCAATTAAATTTGATTTTTTTTTACCGAAACTAGTGTATAATATACTATGATTTTTGACCGAAACTTGCATTTCGAAACGTTTCATAAAATCTAATTTTCCGATGATTTTTTGCATGGACATCCATCATAACCTTCCCTCGTAAAATATATAAATGATATGTGAAGTTTCGTATCATTTCGAACAGTCTATAGTTTAATTTGGTTTTTGACCGAAAATAGTATAAACTAGTGTATAATATATTATGATTTTTTACATAAACTTGCATTTCGAAAAGTTTTTAAGAATCTAATTTTTAGATGAATTTTTTGCATGGAATTTCATCATAACCTTACCTCTTAACATATATTAATGATATGTGAAGTCTCGTATCATTTAAAATAGTCCCCAATTAAATTTTATTTTTTTAACCAAAACAAGTGTATAATATACTATGATTTTTTATCGAAACTTGCATTTCGAATAGTTTCATAGAATCTAATTTTCGGATGTTATTTTGCATGGGCTTCCATCATAACCTTCCTTCATGAAATATATAAATTATATGTGAAGTTTCGTATCATTATGAACAGTCCACTATTTAATTTTATTTTTGACCGAAACTAGTGTAAACTAGTGTTTAATATATTATGATTTTTTGACCGAAACATGCATTTCGAAAAGTTTCATAGAATCTAATTTTATGATGATTTATTTGCATGGACTTCCATCATAACCTTCCCTCTTAACATATATTAATGATATTTTAAGTCTCGTATCATTTCAATTAGTCCTCAAATTAAATTTTATTTTTTTGATCGAAACTAGTGTATAATATACTATGATTTTTAACGGAAACTTGCATTTCGAAAAGTTTCGTAGAATCTAATTTTCAGATGATTAATTTGCATGGACTTCAGTCATAACCCTCCCTCTTATAAATGATATTTTAAGTCTCGTATCATTTCAATTAGTACTCAAATTAAATTTTATATTTTTGACCGAAACTAGTGTATAATATATTATGATTTTTTACTGAAATTTGCATTTCGAAAAGTTTCATAGAATCTAATTTTCAGATGTTTTTTTGAATGGACTTCCATCATAACCTTCCCTCATAACATATATAAATGATCTTTTAAGTCTCGTATCATTTCAATTAGTACTCAAATTAAATATTATTTTTTTGACCGAAACTAGTGTATTATATATTATGATTTTTGACTGATATTTGAATTTCAAAAAGTTTCATAGAATCTAATTTTCAGATGATTTTTTTGTACGGACTTCCATCATAACCTTCCCATTTAACATATATAAATGATATGTGAAGTCTCGTTTCATTTCAAATAGTCCCCAATTAAATTTGATATTTTTGATCGAAACTAGTGTATAATATACTATGATTTTTGACGGAAACTTGCATTTCGAAAAGTTTCATAGAATCTAATTTTCAGATGATTAATTTGCATGGACTTCCATCATAACCCTCCCTCTTATAAATGATATTTTAAGTCTCGTATCATTTCAATTAGTCCTCAAATTAAATTTTATATTTTTGACCGAAACTAGTGTATAATATATTATGATTTTTTACTGAAATTTGCATTTCGAAAAGTTTCATAGAATCTAATTTTCAGATGTTTTTTTGAATGGACTTCCATCATAACCTTCCCTCATAACATATATAAATGATCTTTTAAGTCTCGTATCATTTCAATTAGTACTCAAATTAAATATTATTTTTTTGACCGAAACTAGTGTATTATATATTATGATTTTTTACTGATATTTGAATTTCAAAAAGTTTCATAGAATCTAATTTTCAGATGATTTTTTTGTATGGACTTCCATCATAACCTTCCCATTTAACATATATAAATGATATGTGAAGTCTCGTTTCATTTCAAATAGTCCCCAATTAAATTTGATATTTTTGATCGAAACTAGTGTATAATATACTATGATTTTTAACGGAAACATGCATTTCGAAAAGTTTCATAGAATCTAATTTTCAGATGATTTATTTGTATGGACTTCCATCATAACCCTCCCTCTTAGAAATGATATTTTAAGTCTCGTATCATTACAATTAGTACTCAAATTAAAATTTATTTTTTTGACCGAAACTAGTGTATAATATATTATGATTTTTTATTGAAATTTGCATTTCAAAATGTTTCATAGAATCTAATTTTCTGATGATTTTTTTGTATGGACGTCCGTCATAAATTTCCCTTTTAACATATATAAATGATATGTGAAGTCTCGTATCATTTCAAATAGTCCCCAATTAAATTTGATTTTTTTTTACCGAAACTAGTGTATAATATACTATGATTTTTGACCGAAACTTGCATTTCGAAACGTTTCATAAAATCTAATTTTCCGATGATTTTTTGCATGGACAGCCATCATAACCTTCCCTCGTAAAATATATAAATGATATGTGAAGTTTCATATCATTTCGAACAGTCTATAGTTTAATTTGGTTTTTGACCGAAAATAGTATAAACTAGTGTATAATATATTATGGTTTTTTACATAAACTTGCATTTCGAAAAGTTTTTAAGAATCTAATTTTCAGATGAATTTTTTGCATGGAATTTCATCATAACCTTACCTCTTAACATATATTAATGATATGTGAAGTCTCGTATCATTTAAAATAGTCCCCAATTAAATTTTATTTTTTTAACCAAAACAAGTGTATAATATACTATGATTTTTTATCGAAACTTGCATTTCGAATAGTTTCATAGAATCTAATTTTCGGATGTTATTTTGCATGGGCTTCCATCATAACCTTCCTTCATGAAATATATAAATTATATGTGAAGTTTCGTATCATTATGAACAGTCCACTATTTAATTTTATTTTTGACCGAAACTAGTGTAAACTAGTGTTTAATATATTATGATTTTTTGACCGAAACATGCATTTCGAAAAGTTTCATAGAATCTAATTTTAAGATGATTTATTTGAATGGACTTCCATCATAACCTTCCCTCTTAACATATATTAATGATATTTTAAGTCTCGTATCATTTCAATTAGTCCTCAAATTAAATTTTATTTTTTTGATCGAAACTAGTGTATAATATACTATGATTTTTAACGGAAACTTGCATTTCGAAAAGTTTCGTAGAATCTAATTTTTAGATGATTAATTTGCATGGACTTCCATCATAACCCTCCCTCTTATAAATGATATTTTAAGTCTCGTATCATTTCAATTAGTCCTCAAATTAAATTTTATATTTTTGACCGAAACTAGTGTATAATATATTATGATTTTTTACTGAAATTTGCATTTCGAAAAGTTTCATAGAATCTAATTTTCAGATGTTTTTTTGAATGGACTTCCATCATAACCTTCCCTCATAACATATATAAATGATCTTTTAAGTATCGTATCATTTCAATTAGTACTCAAATTAAATATTATTTTTTTGACCGAAACTAGTGTATTATATATTATGATTTTTGACTGATATTTGAATTTCAAAAAGTTTCATAGAATCTAATTTTCAGATGATTTTTTTTTATGGACTTCCATCATAACCTTCCCATTTAACATATATAAATGATATGTGAAGTCTCGTTTCATTTCAAATAGTCCCCAATTAAATTTGATATTTTTGATCGAAACTAGTGTATAATATACTATGATTTTTGACGGAAACTTGCATTTCGAAAAGTTTCATAGAATCTAATTTTCAGATGATTTATTTGTATGGACTTCCATCATAACCCTCCCTCTTAGAAATGATATTTTAAGTCTCGTATCATTACAATTAGTACTCAAATTAAAATTTATTTTTTTGACTGAAACTAGTGTATAATATATTATGATTTTTTATTGAAATTTGCATTTCAAAATGTTTCATAGAATCTAATTTTCTGATGATTTTTTTGTATGGACGTCCATCATAAATTTCCCTTTTAACATATATAAATGATATGTGAAGTCTCGTATCATTTCAAATAGTCCCCAATTAAATTTGATTTTTTTTGACCGAAACTAGTGTATAATATACTATGATTTTTGACCGAAACTTGCATTTCGAAACGTTTCATAAAATCTAATTTTCCGATGATTTTTTGCATGGACATCCATCATAACCTTCCCTCGTAAAATATATAAATGATATGTGAAGTTTCGTATCATTTCGAACAGTCTATAGTTTAATTTGGTTTTTGACCGAAAATAGTATAAACTAGTGTATAATATATTATGGTTTTTTACATAAACTTGCATTTCGAAAAGTTTTTAAGAATCTAATTTTCAGATGAATTTTTTGCATGGAATTTCATCATAACCTTACCTCTTAACATATATTAATGATATGTGAAGTCTCGTATCATTTAAAATAGTCCCCAATTAAATTTTATTTTTTTAACCAAAACAAGTGTATAATATACTATGATTTTTTATCGAAACTTGCATTTCGAATAGTTTCATAGAATCTAATTTTCGGATGTTATTTTGCATGGGCTTCCATCATAACCTTCCTTCATGAAATATATAAATTATATGTGAAGTTTCGTATCATTATGAACAGTCCACTATTTAATTTTATTTTTGACCGAAACTAGTGTAAACTAGTGTTTAATATATTATGATTTTTTGACCGAAACATGCATTTCGAAAAGTTTCATAGAATCTAATTTTAAGATGATTTATTTGCATGGACTTCCATCATAACCTTCCCTCTTAACATATATTAATGATATTTTAAGTCTCGTATCATTTCAATTAGTCCTCAAATTAAATTTTATTTTTTTGATCGAAACTAGTGTATAATATACTATGATTTTTAACGGAAACTTGCATTTCGAAAAGTTTCGTAGAATCTAATTTTCAGATGATTAATTTGCATGGACTTCCATCATAACCCTCCCTCTTATAAATGATATTTTAAGTCTCGTATCATTTCAATTAGTCCTCAAATTAAATTTTATATTTTTGACCGAAACTAGTGTATAATATATTATGATTTTTTACTGAAATTTGCATTTCGAAAAGTTTCATAGAATCTAATTTTCAGATGTTTTTTTGAATGGACTTCCATCATAACCTTCCCTCATAACATATATAAATGATCTTTTAAGTATCGTATCATTTCAATTAGTACTCAAATTAAATATTATTTTTTTGACCGAAACTAGTGTATTATATATTATGATTTTTGACTGATATTTGAATTTCAAAAAGTTTCATAGAATCTAATTTTCAGATGATTTTTTTTTATGGACTTCCATCATAACCTTCCCATTTAACATATATAAATGATATGTGAAGTCTCGTTTCATTTCAAATAGTCCCCAATTAAATTTGATATTTTTGATCGAAACTAGTGTATAATATACTATGATTTTTGACGGAAACTTGCATTTCGAAAAGTTTCATAGAATCTAATTTTCAGATGATTTATTTGTATGGACTTCCATCATAACCCTCCCTCTTAGAAATGATATTTTAAGTCTCGTATCATTTCAATTAGTACTCAAATTAAAATTTATTTTTTTGACCGAAACTAGTGTATAATATATTATGATTTTTTATTGAAATTTGCATTTCAAAATGTTTCATAGAATCTAATTTTCTGATGATTTTTTTGTATGGACGTCCATCATAAATTTCCCTTTTAACATATATAAATGATATGTGAAGTCTCGTATCATTTCAAATAGTCCCCAATTAAATTTGATTTTTTTTGACCGAAACTAGTGTATAATATACTATGATTTTTGACCGAAACTTGCATTTCGAAACGTTTCATAAAATCTAATTTTCCGATGATTTTTTGCATGGACAGCCATCATAACCTTCCCTCGTAAAATATATAAATGATATGTGAAGTTTCGTATCATTTCGAACAGTCTATAGTTTAATTTGGTTTTTGACCGAAAATAGTATAAACTAGTGTATAATATATTATGATTTTTTACATAAACTTGCATTTCGAAAAGTTTTTAAGAATCTAATTTTCAGATGAATTTTTTGCATGGAATTTCATCATAACCTTACCTCTTAACATATATTAATGATATGTGAAGTCTCGTATCATTTAAAATAGTCCCCAATTAAATTTTATTTTTTTAACCAAAACAAGTGTATAATATACTATGATTTTTTATCGAAACTTGCATTTCGAATAGTTTCATAGAATCTAATTTTCGGATGTTATTTTGCATGGGCTTCCATCATAACCTTCCTTCATGAAATATATAAATTATATGTGAAGTTTCGTATCATTATGAACAGTCCACTATTTAATTTTATTTTTGACCGAAACTAGTGTAAACTAGTGTTTAATATATTATGATTTTTTGACCGAAACATGCATTTCGAAACGTTTCATAGAATCTAATTTTCAGATGATTTATTTGCATGTAATTCCATCATAACCTTCCCTCTTAACATATATTAATGATATTTTAAGTCTCGTATCATTTCAATTAGTCCTCAAATTAAATTTTATTTTTTTGATCGAAACTAGTGTATAATATACTATGATTTTTAACGGAAACTTGCATTTCGAAAAGTTTCGTAGAATCTAATTTTCAGATGATTAATTTGCATGGACTTCCATCATAACCCTCCCTCTTAGAAATGATATTTTAAGTCTCGTATCATTTCAATTAGTACTCAAATTAAATTTTATTTTTTTGACCGAAACTAGTGTATTATATATTATGATTTTTGACTGAAATTTGCATCGAAAAGTTTCATAGAATCTAATTTTCAGATGATTTTTTTGTATGGACTTACATCATAACCCTCCCTCTTATAAATGATATTTTAAGTCTCGTATCATTTCAATTAGTCCTCAAATTAAATTTTATATTTTTGACCGAAACTAGTGTATAATATATTATGATTTTTTACTGAAATTTGCATTTCGAAAAGTTTCATAGAATCTAATTTTCAGATGTTTTTTTGAATGGACTTCCATCATAACCTGCCCTCATAACATATATAAATGATCTTTTAAGTCTCGTATCATTTCAATTAGTACTCAAATTAAATATTATTTTTTTGACCGAAACTAGTGTATTATATATTATGATTTTTGACTGATATTTGAATTTCGAAAAGTTTCATAGAATCTAATTTTCAGATGATTTTTTTGTATGGACTTCCATCATAACCTTCCCATTTAACATATATAAATGATATGTGAAGTCTCGTTTCATTTCAAATAGTCCCCAATTAAATTTGATATTTTTGATCGAAACTAGTGTATAATATACTATGATTTTTGACGGAAACTTGCATTTCAAAAAGTTTCATAGAATCTAATTTTCAGATGATTTATTTGTATGGACTTCCATCATAACCCTCCCTCTTAGAAATGATATTTTAAGTCTCGTATCATTTCAATTAGTACTCAAATTAAAATTTATTTTTTTGACCGAAACTAGTGTATAATATATTATGATTTTTTATTGAAATTTGCATTTCAAAATGTTTCATAGAATCTAATTTTCTGATGATTTTTTTGTATGGACGTCCATCATGAATTTCCCTTTTAACATATATAAATGATATGTGAAGTCTCGTATCATTTCAAATAGTCCCCAATTAAATTTGATTTTTTTTGACCGAAACTAGTGTATAATATACTATGATTTTTGACCGAAACTTGCATTTCGAAACGTTTCATAAAATCTAATTTTCCGATGATTTTTTGCATGGACAGCCATCATAACCTTCCCTCGTAAAATATATAAATGATATGTGAAGTTTCGTATCATTTCGAACAATCTATAGTTTAATTTGGTTTTTGACCGAAAATAGTATAAACTAGTGTATAATATATTATGATTTTTTACATAAACTTGCATTTCGAAAAGTTTTTAAGAATCTAATTTTCAGATGAATTTTTTGCATGGAATTTCATCATAACCTTACCTCTTAACATATATTAATGATATGTGAAGTCTCGTATCATTTAAAATAGTCCCCAATTAAATTTTATTTTTTAACCAAAACAAGTGTATAATATACTATGATTTTTTATCGAAACTTGCATTTCGAATAGTTTCATAGAATCTAATTTTCGGATGTTATTTTGCATGGGCTTCCATCATAACCTTCCTTCATGAAATATATAAATTATATGTGAAGTTTCGTATCATTATGAACAGTCCACTATTTAATTTTATTTTTGACCGAAACTAGTGTAAACTAGTGTTTAATATATTATGATTTTTTGACCGAAACATGCATTTCGAAAAGATTCATAGAATCTAATTTTCAGATGATTTTTTTGCATGGACTTCCATCATAACCTTCCCTCTTAACATATATTAATGATATTTTAAGTCTCGTATCATTTCAATTAGTCCTCAAATTAAATTTTATTTTTTTGAGCGAAACAAGTGTATAATATACTATGATTTTTAACGGAAACTTGCATTTCGAAAAGTTTCGTAGAATCTAATTTTCAGATGATTAATTTGCATGGACTTCCATCATAAACCTCCCTCTTAGAAATGATATTTTAAGTCTCGTATCATTTCAATTAGTACTCAAATTAAATTTTGTTTTTTTGACCGAAACTAGTGTATTATATATTATGATTTTTGACTGAAATTTGCATTTCGAAAAGTTTCATAGAATCTAATTTTCAGATGATTTTTTTGTATGGACTTACATCATAACCCTCCCTCTTATAAATGATATTTTAAGTTTCGTATCATTTCAATTAGTCCTCAAATTAAATTTTATATTTTTGACCGAAACTAGTGTATAATATATAATGATTTTTTACTGAAATTTGCATTTCGAAAAGTTTCATAGAATCTAATTTTCAGATGATTTTTTTGAATGGACTTCCATCATAACCTGCCCTCATAACATATATAAATGATCTTTTAAGTCTCGTATCATTTCAATTAGTACTCAAATTAAATATTATTTTTTTGACCGAAACTAGTGTATTATATATTATGATTTTTGACTGATATTTGAATTTCGAAAAGTTTCATAGAATCTAATTTTCAGATGATTTTTTTGTATGGACTTCCATCATAACCTTCCCATTTAACATATATAAATGATATGTGAAGTCTCGTTTCATTTCAAATAGTCCCCAATTAAATTTGATATTTTTGATCGAAACTAGTGTATAATATACTATGATTTTTGACGGAAACTTGCATTTCAAAAAGTTTCATAGAATCTAATTTTCAGATGATTTATTTGTATGGACTTCCATCATAACCCTCCCTCTTAGAAATGATATTTTAAGTCTCGTATCATTTCAATTAGTACTCAAATTAAAATTTATTTTTTTGACCGAAACTAGTGTATAATATATTATGATTTTTTATTGAAATTTGCATTTCAAAATGTTTCATAGAATCTAATTTTCTGATGATTTTTTTGTATGGACGTCCATCATGAATTTCCCTTTTAACATATATAAATGATATGTGAAGTCTCGTATCATTTCAAATAGTCCCCAATTAAATTTGATTTTTTTTGACCGAAACTAGTGTATAATATACTATGATTTTTGACCGAAACTTGCATTTCGAAACGTTTCATAAAATCTAATTTTCCGATGATTTTTTGCATGGACAGCCATCATAACCTTCCCTCGTAAAATATATAAATGATATGTGAAGTTTCGTATCATTTCGAACAATCTATAGTTTAATTTGGTTTTTGACCGAAAATAGTATAAACTAGTGTATAATATATTATGATTTTTTACATAAACTTGCATTTCGAAAAGTTTTTAAGAATCTAATTTTCAGATGAATTTTTTGCATGGAATTTCATCATAACCTTACCTCTTAACATATATTAATGATATGTGAAGTCTCGTATCATTTAAAATAGTCCCCAATTAAATTTTATTTTTTAACCAAAACAAGTGTATAATATACTATGATTTTTTATCGAAACTTGCATTTCGAATAGTTTCATAGAATCTAATTTTCGGATGTTATTTTGCATGGGCTTCCATCATAACCTTCCTTCATGAAATATATAAATTATATGTGAAGTTTCGTATCATTATGAACAGTCCACTATTTAATTTTATTTTTGACCGAAACTAGTGTAAACTAGTGTTTAATATATTATGATTTTTTGACCGAAACATGCATTTCGAAAAGTTTCATAGAATCTAATTTTCAGATGATTTTTTTGCATGGACTTCCATCATAACCTTCCCTCTTAACATATATTAATGATATTTTAAGTCTCGTATCATTTCAATTAGTCCTCAAATTAAATTTTATTTTTTTGAGCGAAACTAGTGTATAATATACTATGATTTTTAACGGAAACTTGCATTTCGAAAAGTTTCGTAGAATCTAATTTTCAGATGATTAATTTGCATGGACTTCCATCATAAACCTCCCTCTTAGAAATGATATTTTAAGTCTCGTATCATTTCAATTAGTACTCAAATTAAATTTTGTTTTTTTGACCGAAACTAGTGTATTATATATTATGATTTTTGACTGAAATTTGCATTTCGAAAAGTTTCATAGAATCTAATTTTCAGATGATTTTTTTGTATGGACTTACATCATAACCCTCCCTCTTATAAATGATATTTTAAGTTTCGTATCATTTCAATTAGTCCTCAAATTAAATTTTATATTTTTGACCGAAACTAGTGTATAATATATTATGATTTTTTACTGAAATTTGCATTTCGAAAAGTTTCATAGAATCTAATTTTCAGATGATTTTTTTGAATGGACTTCCATCATAACCTGCCCTCATAACATATATAAATGATATTTTAAGTCTCGTATCATTTCAATTAGTACTCAAATTAAATATTATTTTTTTGACCGAAACTAGTGTATTATATATTATGATTTTTGACTGATATTTGAATTTCGAAAAGTTTCATAGAATCTAATTTTCAGTTGATTTTTTTGTATGGACTTCCATTATAACCTTCCCATTTAACATATATAAATGATATGTGATGTCTCGTTTCATTTCAAATAGTCCCCAATTAAATTTGATATTTTTGATCGAAACTAGTGTATAATATACAATGATTTTTGACGGAAACTTGCATTTCGAAAAGTTTCATAGAATCTAATTTTCAGATGATTTATTTGTATGGACTTCCATCATAACCCTCCCTCATATAAATGATATTTTAAGTCTCGTATCATTTCAATTAGTACTCAAATTAAAATTTATATTTTGACCGAAACTAGTGTATAATATATTATTATTTTTTATTGAAATTTGCATTTCAAAATGTTTCATAGAATCTAATTTTCTGATGATTTTTTTGTATGGACGTCCATCATAAATTTCCCTTTTAACATATATAAATGATATGTGAAGTCTCGTATCATTTCAAATAGTCCCCAATTAAATTTGATTTTTTTGACCGAAACTAGTGTATAATATACTATGATTTTTGACCGAAACTTGCATTTCGAAACGTTTCATAAAATCTAATTTTCCGATGATTTTTTGCATGGACATCCATCATAACCTTCCCTCGTAAAATATATAAATGATATGTGAAGTTTCGTATCATTTCGAACAGTCTATAGTTTAATTTGGTTTTTGACCAAAAATAGTATAAACTAGTGTATAATATATTATGATTTTTTACATAAACTTGCATTTCGAAAAGTTTTTAAGAATCTAATTTTCAGATGAATTTTTTGCATGGAATTTCATCATAACCTTACCTCTTAACATATATTAATGATATGTGAAGTCTCGTATCATTTAAAATAGTCCCCAATTAAATTTTATTTTTTTAACCAAAACAAGTGTATAATATACTATGATTTTTTATCGAAATTTGCATTTCGAATAGTTTCATAGAATCTAATTTTCGAATGTTATTTTGCATGGGCTTCCATCATAACCTTCCTTCATGAAATATATAAATTATATGTGAAGTTTCGTATCATTATGAACAGTCCACTATTTAATTTTATTTTTGACCGAAACTAGTGTAAACTAGTGTTTAATATATTATGATTTTTTGACCGAAACATGCATTTCGAAAAGTTTCATAGAATCTAATTTTCAGATGATTTATTTGCATGGACTTCCATCATAACCTTACCTCTTAACATATATAAATGATATTTTAAGTCTCGTATCATTTGAATTAGTCCTCAAATTAAATTTTATTTTTTTTGACCGAAACTAGTGTATAATATATTATGATTTTTGACCGAAAATTGCATTTCGAAAAGTTTCATAGAATCTAATTTTCAGATGATTTATTTGCATGGACTTTCATCATAAACTTCGCTCTTAACATGTATAATGTATATGTGAAGTTTCATATCATTTCAAATAGTCCCCAATAAAATTTGATTTTCTTGACAGAAACTAGTGTATAATATACTATGATTTTTGACCGAAACTTCCATTTCAAAAAGTTTCATAAGTTCTAATTTTCAGATGACAATTTGCATGGACTTCCATCATTACCTTCCCTCTTAAAATATATAAATGATATGTGAAGTTTCGTATCATTTCGAATATTCCACTAGTTAATCTGATTTTTGACCGAAAATAGTATAAACATATATATTATGATTTTTTGACCGAAACTTGCATTCCGAAAAGTTTCATAGAATCTAGTTTTCAGTTGATTTTTTTGCATCGACTTCCATCATAACCTTCCCACGTAACATATATAAATGATCTGAAAAGTCTCGTATCATTTCAAAAAGTCCCCAATTAAATTTTATTTTTTTGACCGAAACTAGTGTATAATATACTATGATTTTTGACGAAAACTTGCATTTCAAAAAGTTTCATAGAATATACAAATGATAAGTGAAGTTTCATATAATTTTGAACAGTCTCCGATTTAATTTGATTTTTGACCGAAACTAGTATAAACTAGTGTATAATATATTATGATTTTAGACCGAAACTTGCCTTTTGAAAAGTTTCATAGAATCTAATTTTTAGATGATTTTTTTCATGAACTTCCATCATAACATTCCTTCGTAAAATATTTAAATGATATGTTATGTTTCGTAACATTTCGAGCAGTCCCCGATTTAATAAGATTTTTGACCTAAACTAGTATAAACTAGTGTATAATATATTATGATTTTTTGACTGAAGCTTGCATTTGGAAAAGTTTCATAGAATCTAGTTTTCAGATGATTATTTTGCATGGACATCCATCATAACCTTCCCTCTTAACATATATAAATGATCTGAAAAGTCTCGTATCATTTCAAATAGTCCCCAATTAAATTTCATTGTTTTGACCGAAACTAGTGTATAATATACTATGATTTTTGACAGAAACTTGCATTTCGAAAAGTTTCATAGAATCTAGTTATCAGATGATTTATTTGCATGGACTTCCATCACAACCTTCCCTCTTAACATATATAAATGATATTTTAAGTCTCGTATCATTTCAATTAGTCCTCAAATTAAATTTTATTTTTTTGACCGAAACTAGTGTATAATATATTACGATTTTTGACCGAAAATTTCATTTCGAAAAGTTTCATAGAATCTAATTTTCAGATGATTTTTTTGCATGGACTTCCATCATAAACTTTTCTCTTAACATGTATAATTGATATGTGAAGTTTCGTATCATTTCAAATAGTCCCCAATAAAATTTGTTTTTCTTGACTGAAACTAGTGTATAATATACTATGATTTTTGACCGAAACATCCATTTCGAAAAGTTTCGTAGGTTCTAATTTTCGGATGACAATTTGCATGGACTTCCATCATTACCTTCCCTCTTAAAATATATAAATGATATGTGAAGTTTCGTATCATTTCGAATAGTCCACTATTTAATCTGATTTTTGACCGAAAATAGTATAAACATATATATTATGATTTTTTGACCGAAACTTGCATTTCGAAAAATTCATAGAATCTAGTTTTTAGTTGATTTTTTTGCATCGACATCCATCATAACCTTCCCACGTAACATATATAAATGATCTGAAAAGTCTCGTATCATTTCAAATAGTCCCCAATTAAATTTTATTTTTTTGACCGAAACTAGTGTATAATATACTATGATTTTTGACGGAAACTTGCATTTCGAAAAGTTTCATAGAATCTAATTTTCAGATGATTTATTTGCATGGACTTCCATCATAACCTTTCCTCGTAAAATATATAAATGATAAGTGAAGTTTCATATAATTTTGAACAGTCTCCGATTTAATTTGATTTTTGATCGAAACTAGTATAAACTAGTTTATAATATATTATGATTTTAGACCGAAACTTGCATTTTGAAAAGTTTCATAGAATCTAATTTTTAGATGATTTTTTGCATGAACTTCCATCATAACCTTCCCTCGTAAAATATTTAAATGATATGTTAAGTTTCGTATCATTTCGAACAGTCCCCGATTTAATAAGATTTTTGACCTAAACTAGTATAAACTAGTGTATAATATATTATGATATTTTGACTTAAGCTTGCATTTGGAAAAGTTTCATAGAATCAAGTTTTCAGATGATTATTTCGCATGGACATCCATCATAACCTTCCCTCTTAACATATATAAATGATCTGAAAAGTCTCGTATCATTTCAAATAGTCCCCAATTAAATTTTATTGTTTTGACCGAAACTAGTGTATAATATACTATGATTTTTGACAAAAACTTGCATTTCAAAAATTTTCATAGAATCTAATTTTCAGATGATTTATTTGTATGCACTTCCAACATAACTTTCCCTCTTAACATATATAAATGATATTTTAAGTCTCGTATCATTTCAATTAGTCCTCAGATTAAATTTTAATTTTTTGACCGAAACATGCATTAAAAAAAGTTTCATATAATCTAGTTTTCAGATAATTTTTTTGCATGGACTTCCATCGTGACCTTATCTCTTAACATATATAAATGATATGAAAAGTCTCGTATCATTTCAAATAGTTCCCTATTAATTTGATTTTTTCGACCGAAACTAGTGTATAATATACTATGATTTCTGACCGAAACATGCATTTCGAAAAGTTTCATAGAATCTAATTTGTAGATGATTTTTTGCATGAAATTCCATCATAACATTCCCTCGTAATATATTTAAATGATATGTTAAGTTTCGTATCATTTCGAATAGTCCCGGATTTAAACTAATGTATAATATATTATGATTTTTTTACTGATGCTTGCATTTGGAAAAGTTTCATAGAATATAGTTTTCAGATGATTTTTTTGCATGGACTTCCATCATAACCTTCCTTCTTAACATATATAAATGATCTGAAAAGTCTCATATCATTTCAAATAGTCCCCAACTAAATTTTATTTTTTTGACCGAAACTTGCTTTTCGAAAAGTTTCATAGAAACTAATTTTCAGAAGATTTTTTTGCATGGACTTCCATCATAACCTTCCCTCTTAACATATAAAAATGATATGTGAAGTTTCGTATCATTTTGAACAGTCCCCGATTTAATTTGATTTTTGACTGAAACTATTGTATAATATATAATGATTTTTTACCGATAGTTGCCTTTCGAAAGGTTTCATAGAATCTAATTTTCAGATGATTTTTTTGCATGAACTTCCATTATAACCTTCCCTCGAAAAATATATAAATGTTATGTGATATTTCGTATCATTTCGAACAGTCCCCGAATTAATAAGAATTTTGACCTAAACTAGTATAAACAAGTGTATAATATATTATGATTCTTTGACTGAAGCTTGCATTTGGAAAGGTTTCATAGAATCTAGTTTTCAGATGATTGTTTTGCATGCACTTGCATCATAACCTTCCTTTTTAACATATATAAATGATCTGAAAAGTCTCGTATCATTTAAAATAGTCCCCAATTAAATTTGATTTTTTTGACCGAAACTAGTGTAGAATATACTATGATTTTTTACCGAAACATGCATTTCGAAAGGTTTCATAGAATCTAATTTTTCGATGATATTTTGCTTGGACTTCCATCATAACCTTCCCTCGTAAAATATATAAATGATATGTAATGTTTCGTATCATTTCGAACAGTTCCCTTTTTAATTTGATTTTTGAACGAAACTAGTATACACTAGTGTATAATATATTATGATTTTTTGACCGAAACTTGCCTTTCGAAAAGTTTCATAGAATCTAATTTTTAGATGATTTATTGCATGAACTTCCATCATAACATTCCCTCGTAAAATATTTTTATGATATGTTAAGTTTCGTATCATTTCGAATAGTCCCCGATTTAAAAAGATTTTTGACATAAACTAGTATAAACTAATGTATAATATATTATGATTTTTTGACTGAAGCTTGCATTTGCAAAAGTTTCATAGAATATAGTTTTCAGATGATTTTCTTGCTTGGACTTCCATCATAACCTTCCGTTTTAACTTATATAAATTATCTGAAAAGTCTCATATCATTTCAAATAGTCCCCAATTAAACTTAATTTTTTAGACCGAAACTTGTTTTTCGAAAAGTTTCATAGAAACTAATTTTCAGATGATTTTTTTGCATGGACTTCCATCATAACCTTCCCTCTTAACATATATAAATGATATGTGAAGTCTCGTATCATTTCAAATAGTCCCCAATTAAATTTGATTTTTTTTCTACCGAAACTAGTTTATAATATACTATGATTTTTGATAGAAACTTGCATTTCGAAAAATTTCATAGAATCTAATTTTTCGATGATATTTTGCTTGGACTTCCATCATAACATTCCATCGTAAAATTTATGAATGATATGTGATGTTTCGCAACATTTCGAATAGTCCCTGATTTTATTTGATTTTTGAACGAAACTTGTATAAACTAGTGTATCATATATATTGATTTTTTTTAACGAAATTTGCATTTCGAAAAGTTTCATATAATCTAGTTTTCAGATTATTATTTTTGCATGGACTTTCATCATAACCTTCCTTCTTAATATATATAAATAATATGAAAATTCTCGTATCATTTCAAATAGTCCCCAATTAATTTTTTTTTTACCGAAACTAATGTATAATATTCTATGATTTCTGACCTAAACTTGCATTTCGTAAAGTTTCATAAAGTCTAATTTTCGGATGATTTATTGCATGGACTTCCATCATTACCTTCCTTCGTAAAATATATAAATGACATGTGAAGTTTCGTATCATTTCAAACAGTCCCCAATTTAAATTGATTTTTGACCTAAACTAGTATAAACTAGTGTATAATATATTATGAATTTTTGACTGAAACTTGCATTTCGAAAAGTATCATAGAATCTAGATTACAGATGATTGTTTTGCATGGACTTCCATTATAACCTTCCCTCGTAAAATATATAAATGATATGTGAAGATTCATATCATTTCGAACAGTCCACGATTTAATTTGACCGAACTTCAGATAATATTTTTGCACGAACTTCAATCATAACCTTCCCTCTTAACATATATAAATTATCTGAAAAGTCTCGTATCGTTTCAAATAATTCCCAATTAAATTTTAATTTTATAACCAAAATTAGTGTATAATATACTATGATTTTTGAATGAAACATGCATTTTGAAAAGTTTCATAGAATTTAATTTTTCGATGATTTTTTGCATGGACTTTCATTATAACCTTCCCTCATAAAATATTTAAATGATATGTGAAGTTTCATATCATTTCGAATAGTCCACTATTTAATTTGATTTTTGACTGAAACTAGTATAAACAAGTGTATAATATATTATGATTTTTTGACTGAAACTTGCATTTCGAAAAGTTTCATAGAATCTAATTTGTAGATGATTTTTTTGCATGGACTTCCATCATAACCTTCCCACTTAACATATATAAATGATATGTGAAGTCTCGTATCATTTCAAATAGTCCCTAATTAAATTTGATTTTTTTGACCGAAACTAGTATATAATATACTATGACTTTTGACCGAAACTCTCATAGAACCTAATTTTAAGATAATTTTTTTCATTGACTTCCATCATAACCTTCCCTTGTAAAATATATAAATTATATGTTAAGTTTCGTATCATTTCGAATAATCCAATATTTAATTTGATTTTTGACCGAAACTAGTATATACTAGTATATATAATATTATGATTTTTTAACCGAAACTTGCATTTCGAAAAATTTCATAGAATCTAGTTTTCAGATGATTTTATTGCATGGACTTCCATCATAACCTTCCCTCGTAAAATATATAAATGCTATGTGAAGTTTCGTATCATTTTGAACAGTCCCCGATTTAATTTGATTTTTGACCAAAACTAGTATAAACTAGTGTATAATATATAATGATTTTTTACCGAAACATGCCTTTCGAAAGGTTTCATAGAATCTAATTTTCAAATGATTTTTTGCATGAACTTCCATCATAACCTTCCCTCGAAAAATATATAAATGTGATGTGAAGTTTCGTATCATTTCGAACAATCCCCAAATTAATAAGAATTTTGACCTAAACTAGCATAAACTAGTGTATAATATATTATGATTTTTTGACCGAAACTTGCATTTCGAAAAGTTTCATATAAAATAGTTTTCGGATGATTTTTTTGCATGGACATCCATCATACCCTTCCCTCATATCATATATAAATGATATGAAAATTATCGTATCATTTGAAATTGTCCGCAATTAAATTTTATTTTTTTGACTGAAACTAGTGTATAATATACCATGATTTTTTGCATGGACTTCCATCATTACCTTCCCTCGTAAAATATATAAATGTTATGTGATGTTTCGTATCATTTCGAACAGTCTCCGATTTAATTTGAGTTTTGAACGAAACTAGTATAAACTAGTATATAATATATTATGATTTTTTACCGAAACTTGCCTATCGAAAAGTTTCATAGAATCTAATTTTCAGATGATTTTTTGCAATAACTTCCATCATAACCATCCCTCGTAAAATATATAAATGATATGTGAAGTTTCGTATCATTTTGAACAGTCCCCGATTTAATAAGATTTTTGACCTAAACTAGTATAAACAAGTGTATAATATATTATGATTTTTTTATTGAAGCTTGCATTTGGAAAAGTTTCATAGAATCTAGTTTTCAGATGATTGTTTTGCATGGACTTCCATCATAACCTTCCTTCTTAACATATATAAATGATATGAAAAGTCTCGTATCATTTCAAATAATCCCCAATTAAATTTTATTTTTCTGACCGAAACTAGTGTAATATAATTATACTATGATTTTAGACCGAAACATGCATTTCGAAAAGTTTCATAGAATCTAATTTTCAGATGATTCATTTGCATGGACTTCCATCTTAACCTTACCTCTTAACATATATAAATGATATGTTAAGTCTCGTATCATTTCAAATAGTCCCCAATTAAATTTTATTTTTTGACCGAAACTAGTGTATAATATACTATGATTTTGACCGAAACTTGCATTTCGAAAATTTTCATAGAGTCTAATTTTCGGATGATTTTTTTGCATGGACTTCCATCTTTACCTTCCCTCATAAAATATATAAATTATATGTGACGTTTCGAATCATTTTTAACAGTCCACGATTTAATTTGATTTTTGACCAAAACTAGTATAAACAAGTGTATAATATATTATGATTTTTTGACCGAAACATGCATTAAAAAAAGTTTCATAGAATCTAGTTTTCAGATGATTTTTTTGCATGGACTTCCATCGTAACCTTACCTCTTAACATATATAAATGATATGTAAAGTCTCGTATCATTTCAAATAGTTCCATATTAAATTTGATTTTTTCGACCGAAACTAGTGTATAATAAACTATAATTTTTGACTGAAACATGCATTTCAAAAAGTTTCATAGAATTTAATTTTTCGATGATTTTTTGCATGGACTTCCATCATAACCTTCCCTCGTAAAATATTTAAATGATATGTGAAGTTTCGTATCATTTAGAATAGTTCCCGATTTAATTTTAATTTTTAAACGAAACTAGTATAAACTATGTATAATATATTATGATTTTTTAACCGAAACTTGCATTTTGAAAAGTTTCATATAAAATAGTTTTCAGATGATTTTTTTGCATGGACTTCCATCATAACCTTCCCTCTTAACATATATAAATTATATGAAAATTCTCGTATCATTTGAAATTGTCCCCAATTAAATTTATTTTTTTGACCGAAACTAGTGTATAATATACCATGATTTCTGACCGGAACTTGCATTTTGAAAAGTTTCATAGAATCTAATTTTCGGATGATTTTTTGCATGGACTTCCATCATTACCATCCCTCATAAAAATATAAATGATATGTGAAGCTTCAAATCATTTCGAACATTCCATAGTTTAATTTGATTTTTGACCGAAACTAGTATAAACTAGTGTATAATATATTTTTATTTTTTGACCGAAACATGTATTTCGAAAAGTTTTATAGAATCTATTTTTAAGATGATTTTTTTTGCATGGACTTCCATCATAAACTTCCCTCTTAACATATATAAATGATCTGAAAAGTATCGGTTCATTTCAAATAGTTCCCAATTAGATTTGATTTTTTTGATCGAAACTAGTGTATAATATACTATGATTTTGGACCGAAACATGCATTTCGAAAAGTTTCATAAAATCTAATTTTCCGATGATTTTTTGCATGGATTTCCATTATCACCTTCCCTCGTAAAATATATAAATGATATGTGATGATTCGTATCATTTCGAATATTCCATTATTTAATTTGATTTTTGACCCAAACTAGTGTATAATATACTATGATTTTTGACCAAAACTTGCATTTCGAAAAGTTTCATAGAATCTAGTTTTCAGATGATTTTTTTTTGCATGGACTTTCATCATAACCTTTTCTCTTAACATATATAAATGATCTGAAAAAGTCTCGAATTATTTCAAATAGTCCCAAATTAAATTTTATTTTTTTAACCGAAACTAGTGTATAATATACTATGATTTTTGACTGAAACTCTCATTTCGAAAAGTTTCAGAGAATCTAATTTTCTGAGGATTTTTTGAATGGACTTCCATCATAACTTCCGTCGTAAAATATATAAATAATGTGTGAAGTTTCGTATGATTTTTTTAAACCGAAACTTGCATTTCGAAAAGTTTCATAGAATCAAGTTTTCAGATGATTGTTTTGCATGGACTTCCATCAATACCTTCCCTCTTAACATATATAAATGATCTGAAAAGTCTCATATCATTTCAAATAATCCCCAATTAATTTTTTTTTACCGAAACTAGTGTATAATATATTATGATTTTTTGACAGAAACTTCCATTTCGAAAAGTTTCATAGAATCTAATTTTCTTATGATTTTTTGCATGGACTTCCATCATTACCATCTTTCAAAAACTAAACAAATGATATGTAACGTTTTGAATCATTTCGAACATTCCACAATTTAATTTGATTTTTGACCGAAACATGCATTTCGAAAAGTTTCATAGAATCTACTTTTCGAAAAGTTTCATAGAATCTACTTTTCGAAAAGTTTCATAGAATCTACTTTTCGAAAAGTTTCATATATAAATGATCTGAAAAGTATTGTATCATTTCAAATAGTTCCCAATTAAATTTGATTTTTTGACCGAAACTAGTGAATTATATACTATGATTTTTGACCGAAACATGCATTTCGAAACGTTTCATAGAATCTAATTTTCCGATGATTTTTTTCATGGACTTCCATCATAACCTTCCCTCGTAAAATATATAAATGATATGTGAAGTTTCATAACATTTCGAACAGTCCCCGATTTAATTTCTTTTTGACCTAAACTAGTATAAACTAGTGTATAATGTATTATGATTTTTTTACCGAAACTTTCATTTCGAAAAGTTTCATATAATCTAGTTATCAGATGATTTTTTTTCATGAACTTCCTTCATAACCTTCCCTCTTAACATATATAAACGATATGAAAATTCTCGTATTATTTCAAATTGTCCCCAATTAAATTTTATTTTTTTGACCGAATCTAGTGTATAATATACAATGATTTCTGACCGAAACTTGAATTTCGAAAAGTTTCATAGAATTTAATTTTCGGATGATTTATTGCATGGACTTCCATCATTACCTTCTCTCGTAAATTATATAAATGATATGTGAAGTTTTGTTTCATTTCAAACAGTCCCCGAGTTATTTTGATTTTTGACCTAATCTAGTATAAACTAGTGTATAATATATTATGAATTTTTGACTGAAAATTGCATTTCGAAAAGTTTCAAAGAATCTAGTTTTCAGATGATTGTTTTGCATGGACTTCCATCATAACCTTCCCTAGTAAAATATATAAATGATATGTGAAGTTTCATATCATTTCGAACAGTCCGCGATTTAATTTTTTATTTTTAACGAAACTAGTATATACTAGTGTATAATATATTATGAATCTTTGACCGAAACAATCATTAAAAGAAGTATCATAGAATCTAGTTTTCTGATGATTTTTTTGCATGGACTTCCATCGTAACCTTACATCTTAACATATATAAATGATATGAAAAGTCTCGTATCATTTTAAATAGTTCCCTATTAAATTTTATTTTTTCGATCGAAATTAGTATATACCAGTGTATAATATATAAATTATATGAAAAGTCTCGTATTATAAATTTGAATTTTGACTAAAACTAGTATAAACCAGTGTATAATATATTATAATATTTTAACCGAAACATGCATTTAAAAAAGTATCATAGAATCTAGTTTTCTGATGATTTTTTTGCATGGACTTCCATCGTAGCCTTTCCTCTTAACATATATATTTCGAAAATTCCACAATTTAATTTGATTTTTGACCGAAACTAGTATAAACTAGTGTATAATATATTATGATTTTTTGACCGAATCATGCATTTCGAAAAGTTTCACAAAATCTATTTTTAAGATGATTTTTTTTGCATGGACTTACATCATAACCTTCCCTCTTAAAATATATATATGTTATGAAAAGTATCGTATCATTTCAAATAGTTCCCAAATAAATTTGATTTTTTTGACCGAAACTAGTGAATAATATACTATGATTTTTGACCGAAACATGCATTTAGAAAAGTTTCATAGAATCTAATTTTCCGATGATTTTTTGCATGGACTTCCATCATATACTTCCCTCGTAAAATATATAAATGATATGTGAAGTTTCGTATCATTTTGAACAGTCCCCGATTTAATTTGATTTTTGACCGAAACTCGTATAAACTAGTGTATAATATATTATGATTTTTGACCGAAACTTGCATTTGGAAAAGTTTTATAGAATCTAATTTTCAGATGATTTTTTTCGTGAACTTCCATCATAACCTTTCCTCATAAAATATATAAATGATATGTGAAGTTTCATATTATTTCGAACAGTCCCCGATTTAATAAGATTTTTGACCTAAACTACTATAAACTAGTGTATAATATATTTTGATATTTTGACCGAAGCTTGCATTTGAAAAGTTTCATAGAATCTAGTTTTCAGATGATTGTTTTGCATGGACTTCCATCATAACCTTCCCTCTTAACATATATAAATGATCTGAAAAGTCTCGTATCATTTCAAATAGTCCCCAATTAAATTTTATTTTTTTGACCAAAACTAGTGTATAATATACTATGATTTTTAATTGAAACTTCCATTTCGAATAGTTTAATAGAATCTAATTTTCAGATGATTTATTTTTATGGACTTCCATCATAACCTTCCCTCTTAACATAAATAAATGATATTTGAAGTCTCATATCATTTCAAATAATCTCCAATTAAATTTGATTTTTTTGACCGAAACTAGTGTATAATATACAATGATTTTTTTTACCGAAACTTGCATTTCGAAAAGTTTCATAGAATCTAATTTTCGGATGATTTTTTGCATGAACTTCCATCATTACCATCCCACATAAAATATATAAATGATATGTGAAGTTTCGTATCATTTCGAACATTCCACAATTTAATTTGATTTTTGACCATAACTAGTATAAACTAGTTTATAATATATTATGATTTTTTGACCGAAACATGCATTTCGAAAAGTTTCATAGAATCTATTTTTAAGGTGATTTTTTTGCATGGAATTCCATCATAACCTTCCCTCTTAACATATATAAATGATATGTGAAGTCTCGTATCATTTCAAATAGTCCCCAATTAAATTAGATTTTTTTGACCGAAACTATTGTATAATATACTATGATTTTTTTATCGAAACATGCATTTCGAAAAGTTTCATAGAATCTAATTTTCCGATGATTTTTTTAATGGAATTCCATCATAACCTTCACTCGTAAAATATATAAATGATGTGTGAAGTTTCGTATCTTTTTGAACTGTCCCCGATTTAATTTGATTTTTGACCGAAATTACAATAAACTAGTGTATAATATATTATGATTTTTTAACCGAAACATGCATTTCAAAAAGTTTCATAGAACCTAATTTTCGGATGATTTTTTGCATTGACTTCCATCATAACCTTCCCTCGTAAAATATATAAATGATATGTGAAGTTTCATATCATTTTGAATATTCCACTATTTAATTGGATTTTTTACCGAAACTAGTATAAACTAGTATTTAATATATTATTATTTTTTTAACCGAAAGTTGCATTTCGAAAAGTTTCATAGAATCTAGTTTTCAAATGATTGTTTTGCATGTACTTCCATCATAACCTTCCCTCTTAACATATATAAATTTTCTGAAAAGTCTCGTATAATTTCAAATAGTCCCCAATTAAATTTTAGTTTTTTGACCGAAACTAGTGTATAATATACTATGATTTTTGACCGAAGCATGCATTTCGAAATGTTTCATAGAATATAATTTTCCGATGATTTTTTGCATGGACTTCCATCATAACCTTCCCTCGTAAAATATATAAATGATATGTGAAGTCTTGTATCATTTCGAACAGTCCCCGATTTAATATGATTTTTGACCTAAACTAGTATAAACAAGTGTATAATATATTATGATTTTTTTACCGAATCTTTCATTTTGAAAAGTTTCATATAATCTAATTATCGGATGATTTTTTGGATGGACTTCCATCATAACCTTCCCTCTTAACATATATAAACTATATGAAAATTATCGTATCATTTAAAATTGTCCCCAATTAAATTTTATTTTTTTGACCGAAACTAGTGTATAATATACTATGATTTCTGACCGAAACATGAATTTCCATCATTACCTTCCCTCTTAAAATATATAAATGACATGTGAAGTTTCGTTTCATTTTGAACAGTCCCCGATTTAATTTGATTTTTGACTGAAAATTGCATTTCGAAAAGTTTTATAGAATCTAGTTTCCAGATGATTGTTTTGCATGGACTTCCATCATAACCTTCCCTCGTAAAATATATAAATAATATGTGAAGTTTCATATCATTTCGAATAGTCCAAGATTTAATTTGAATTTTTACCGAAACTTGTATAAACCAGTGGATAATATATTATGATTTTTTGACCGAAACATTCATTAAAAAATGTATAATAGAATCTAGTTTTCTGATGATTTTTTTGCATAGACTTCCATCGTAACCTTACTTCTTAACATATATAAATGATATGAAAAGTCTCGTATCATTTCAAATAGTTCCCTATTAAATTTTATTTTTTGACCAAAACATGCATTTCGAAAAGTTTCATAGAATCTAATTTTTCGATGATTTTTTGAATGGACTTCCAACATAAACTTCCCTCATAAAATATTTAAATGATATGTGAAGTTTCGTATCATTTTGAACAGTCTACGATTTAATTTGATTTTTGACAGAAGCTAGTATAAACAAGTGTATAATATTTAGATGATTTTTTTGCATGGACTTCCATCATAACCTTCCCTCTTAACCTATATAAATAATATGTGAAGTCTCGTATCATTTCAAATAGTCCCCAATTAAATTTGATTTTTTATGTCCGAAACTAGTGTATAATATACTATGATTTTTAACCGAAACTCTCATTTCAAAAAAGTTTCATAGAACCTAATTTTCGGATGATTTTTTGCATTGACTTCCATCATAAATGATATGTGAATTTTCGTATCATTTTGAATATTCCACTATTTAATTTGATTTTTGACCGAAACTAGTATAAACTAGTAAATAATATATTATGATTTTTTTAACCGAAACTTGCAATTTCGAAAAGTTTCATAGAATCTAGTTTTCAGATTAATGTTTTGCATGGACTTCCATCATAACCTTCCCTCTTAACATATATAAATTATATGAAAAGTATCGTATCATTTCAAATAGTCCCCGATTAAATTTGATTTTTTTGACCGAAACTAGTGTATAATATACTATGATTTTTGACCGAAACTTGCATTTTGAAAAGTTTCATAGTATCTAATTTTCGTATCATTTTTCGCATGGACTTCCATCATTACCATCACTTATAAAATATATAAATGATATGTGATGTTTCGAATCATTTCGAACAATCGACAATTTAATTTGATTTTTGACCAAAACTAGTATAAACTAGTGTTTAATATATTATTATTTTTTACCGAAACATGCATTTCGTATCTTTTCAAATAGTTCCCTATTAAATTTTATTTTTTGACCGAAACTAGTGTATAATATACTATGATTTTTGACCGAAACATGCATTTCGATAAGTTTCATAAAATCTAATTTTCCGATGATTTTTTGCATGGACTTCCATCATAACCTTCCCTCGTAAAATATATAAATGATATGTGAAGTTTCATATGATTTCGTATAGTCCCCGATTTAATTTTATTTTTGACATAAACTAGTGTATAATATATTATGATATTTGTAACCGAAACTTGCATTTCTAAAAGTTTCATCGAATCTAGTTTTCAGTTGATTGTTTTGCATGGACTTCCATCATAACCTTCTCTCTTAACATATATAAATGATCTGAAAAGTCTCGTATCATTTCAAATCGTCCCCAATTAAATTAGTATTTTTACCGAAACTAGTGTATAATATAATATGATTTTTGACCGAAACTAGTATAAACCAGTGTATAATATATTATGATTGTTTGACCGAAACATGCATTAAAAAAAGTTTCATAGAATCTAGTTTTCAGATGATTTTTTTGTATAGACTTCTTAGCATATATAAATTAAATGAAAAGTCTCGTATCATTTCAAATAGTATACTATTAAATTTAATTTTTTTCGAACGAAACTAGTGTATAATATACTATGATTTTTGACCGAAACATGCATTTCGAAAAGTTTCATTGAATCTAATTTATCGATGATTTTTTGCATGGACTTCCATCATAAAATATTTAAATGATATGTGAATTTTCGTATCATTTCTATCAGTCCACGAATTAATTTGATATTTGACTGAAACTAGTATAAACAAGTGTATAATATATTATGATTTTTTGACTGAAACTTGCATTTCGAAAATTTTCATAGAATCTAATTTTTAGATTATTTTTTTGCATGGACTTCATCATAACCTTCCCTCTTAACATATATAAATGATATGTGAAGTCTCGTATTATTTCAAATAGTCCCCAATTAAATTTGATTTTTTTGACCGAAACTAGTGTATAATATACTAAGATTTTTGACCGAAACTCTCATTTCAAAAAGTTTCAAAAAACCTAATTTTTGGATGATTTTTTGCATTGACATCCATCATAACCTTCCCTCGTAAAGTATATAAATGATATGTGAAGTTTCGTATCATTTTGAATATTCCACTATTTAATTTGATTTTTGAATGAAACTAGTATAAACTAGTATATAATATATTATGATTTTTTACCCGAAATATGCATTTCGAAAAGTTTCATAGAATCTATTTTTCTGATGATTGTTTTGCATGGACTTCCATCATAACCTTCCCTCATAACATATATAAATGATATGTGAAGTTTCATATCATTTTGAACAGTCCACGTTTTAATTTTATTTTTCACCGAAACTAGTATAAACCAGTGTATAATATATTATGATTTTTTTACAGAAACATGCATTAAAAAAAGTTTCATAGAATCTAGTTTTCAGATGATTTTTTTGCATAGACTTCCATCGTAACCTTAACTCTTAACATATATAAATTAAATGAAAAGTCTCGTATCATTTCAAATAGTATACTATTAAATTTAATTTTTTCGACTGAAACTAGTGTATAATATACTATGATTTTTGACCGAAACATGCATTTCGAAAAGTTTCATTGAATCTAATTTTTCGATGATTTTTTGCATGGACTTTCATCATAACCTTCCCTCATAAAATATTTCAATGATATGTGAATTTTCGTATCATTTCTATCAGTCCACGATTTAATTTGATTTTTGACTGAAACTAGTATAAACAAGTGTATAATATATTATAATTTGTTGACTGAAACTTGCATTTCGAAAATTTTCATAGAATCTAATTTTTAGATGATTTTTTTGCATGGACTTCATCATAACCTTCCCTCTTAAGATATATAAATGATATGTGAAGTCTCGTATTATTTCAAATAGTCCCCAAATTAAATTTTATTTTTTTGACCGAAACTAGTGTATAATATACTAAGATTTTTGACCGAAACTCTCATTTCAAAAAGTTTCAAAAAACCTAATTTTTGGATGATTTTTTGCATTGACATCCATCATAACCTTTCCTCGTAAAGTATATAAATGATATGTGAAGTTTCGTATCATTTTGAATATTCCACTATTTAATTTGATTTTTGAACGAAACTAGTATAAACTAGTATATAATATATTAGGATTTTTTACCCGAAATTTGCATTTCGAAAAGTTTCATAGAATCTAGTTTTCAGATGATTGTTTTGCATGGACTTCCATCATAACCTTCCCTCATAAAATATATAAATGATATGTGATGTTTCATATCATTTCGAACAGTCCACGTTTTAATTTGATTTTTGACCGAAACTAGTATAAACCAGTGTATAATATATTATGATTTTTTGGCCGAAACATGCATTAAAAAAAGTTTCATAGAATCTAGTTTTTTAGATGATTTTTTTGAATAGACTTCCTTCGTAACCTTAACTCTTAACATATATAAATTAAATGAAAAGTCTCGTATCATTTCAAATAGTTCACTATTAAATTTAATTTTTTCGACCGAAACTAGTGTATAATATACTATGGTTTTTGACCGAAACATGCATTTCTAAAAGTTTCATTGATTCTAATTTTTCGATGATTTTTTGCATGGACTTCCATCATAACCTTCCCTCATAAAATATTTCAATGATATGTGAATTTTCGTATCATTTCGATCAGTCCACGAATTAATTTGATTTTTGACTGAAAGTAGTATAAACAAGTGTATAATATATTATGATTTTTTGACTGAAACTTGCATTTCGAAAATTTTCTTAGAATCTAATTTTTAGATTATTTTTTTGCATGGACTTCATCATAACCTTCCCTCTTAAGATATATAAATGATATGTGAAGTCTCGAATTATTTCAAATAGTCCCTAATTAAATTTGATTTTTTTGACCGAAACTAGTGTATAATATACTAAGATTTTTGACCGAAACTCTCATTTCAAAAAGTTTCAAAAAACCTAATTTTTGGATGATTTTTTGCATTGACATCCATCATAACCTTTCCTCGTAAAGTATATAAATGATATGTGAAGTTTCGTATCATTTTGAATATTCCACTATTTAATTTGATTTTTGAACGAAACTAGTATAAACTAGTATATAATATATTAGGATTTTTTACCCGAAATTTGCATTTCGAAAAGTTTCATAGAATCTAGTTTTCAGATGATTGTTTTGCATGGACTTCCATCATAACCTTCCCTCAAAACATATATAAATGATATGTGAAGTTTCATATCATTTCGAACAGTCCACGTTTTAATTTGATTTTTGACCGAAACTAGTATAAACCAGTGTATAATATATTATGATTTTTTTACAGAAACATGCATTAAAAAAAGTTTCATAGAATCTAGTTTTCAGATGATTTTTTTGCATAGACTTCCATCGTAACCTTAACTCTTAACATATATAAATTAATTGAAAAGTCTCGTATCATTTCAAATAGTATACTATTAAATTTAATTTTTTCGACTGAAACTAGTGTATAATATACTATGATTTTTGACCGAAACATGCATTACGAAAAATTCATTGAATCTAATTTTTCGATGATTTTTTGCATGGACTTCCATCATAACCTTCCCTCATAAAATATTTCAATGATATGTGAATTTTCGTATCATTTCTATCAGTCCACGAATTAATTTGATTTTTGACTGAAACTAGTATAAACAAGTGTATAATATATTATAATTTTTTGACTGAAACTTGCATTTCGAAAATTTTCATAGAATCTAATTTTTAGATGATTTTTTTGCATGGACTTCATCATAACCTTCCCTCTTAAGATATATAAATGATATGTGAAGTCTCGTATTATTTCAAATAGTCCCCAAATTAAATTTAATTTTTTTGACCGAAACTAGTGTATAATATACTAAGATTTTTGACCGAAACTCTCATTTCAAAAAGTTTCAAAAAACCTAATTTTTGGATGATTTTTTGCATTGACATCCATCATAACCTTTCCTCGTAAAGTATATAAATGATATGTGAAGTTTCGTATCATTTTGAATATTCCACTATTTAATTTGATTTTTGAACGAAACTAGTATAAACTAGTATATAATATATTAGGATTTTTTACCCGAAATTTGCATTTCGAAAAGTTTCATAGAATCTAGTTTTCAGATGATTGTTTTGCATGGACTTCCATCATAACCTTCCCTCATAAAATATATAAATGATATGTGATGTTTCATATCATTTCGAACAGTCCACGTTTTAATTTGATTTTTGACCGAAACTAGTATAAACCAGTGTATAATATATTATGATTTTTTGGCCGAAACATGCATTAAAAAAAGTTTCATAGAATCTAGTTTTTAGATGATTTTTTTGATTAGACTTCCTTCGTAACCTTAACTCTTAACATATATAAATTAAATGAAAAGTCTCGTATCATTTCAAATAGTTCACTATTAAATTTAATTTTTTCGACCGAAACTAGTGTATAATATACTACGATTTTTGACCGAAACATGCATTTCGAAAAGTTTCATTGATTCTAATTTTTCGATGATTTTTTGCATGGACTTCCATCATAACCTTCCCTCATAAAATATTTCAATGATATGTGAATTTTCGTATCATTTCGATCAGTCCACGAATTAATTTGATTTTTGACTGAAAGTAGTATAAACAAGTGTATAATATATTATGATTTTTTGACTGAAACTTGCATTTCGAAAATTTTCTTAGAATCTAATTTTTAGATTATTTTTTTGCATGGACTTCATCATAACCTTCCCTCTTAAGATATATAAATGATATGTGAAGTCTCGTATTATTTCAAATAGTCCCTAATTAAATTTGATTTTTTTGACCGAAACTAGTGTATAATATACTAAGATTTTTTACCGAAACTCTCATTTCAACAAGTTTCAAAAAACCTAATTTTTGGATGATTTTTTGCATTGACATCCATCATAACCTTTCCTCGTAAAGTATATAAATGATATGTGAAGTTTCGTATCATTTTGAATATTCCACTATTTAATTTGATTTTTGAACGAAACTAGTATAAACTAGTATATAATATATTAGGATTTTTTACCCGAAATTTGCATTTCGAAAAGTTTCATAGAATCTAGTTTTCAGATGATTGTTTTGCATGGACTTCCATCATAACCTTCCCTCAAAACATATATAAATGATATGTGAAGTTTCATATCATTTCGAACAGTCCACGTTTTAATTTGATTTTTGACCGAAACTAGTATAAACCAGTGTATAATATATTATGATTTTTTTACAGAAACATGCATTAAAAAAAGTTTCATAGAATCTAGTTTTCAGATGATTTTTTTGCATAGACTTCCATCGTAACCTTAACTCTTAACATATATAAATTAATTGAAAAGTCTCGTATCATTTCAAATAGTATACTATTAAATTTAATTTTTTCGACTGAAACTAGTGTATAATATACTATGATTTTTGACCGAAACATGCATTACGAAAAATTCATTGAATCTAATTTTTCGATGATTTTTTGCATGGACTTCCATCATAACCTTCCCTCATAAAATATTTCAATGATATGTGAATTTTCGTATCATTTCTATCAGTCCACGAATTAATTTGATTTTTGACTGAAACTAGTATAAACAAGTGTATAATATATTATAATTTTTTGACTGAAACTTGCATTTCGAAAATTTTCATAGAATCTAATTTTTAGATGATTTTTTTGCATGGACTTCATCATAACCTTCCCTCTTAAGATATATAAATGATATGTGAAGTCTCGTATTATTTCAAATAGTCCCCAAATTAAATTTAATTTTTTTGACCGAAACTAGTGTATAATATACTAAGATTTTTGACCGAAACTCTCATTTCAAAAAGTTTCAAAAAACCTAATTTTTGGATGATTTTTTGCATTGACATCCATCATAACCTTTCCTCGTAAAGTATATAAATGATATGTGAAGTTTCGTATCATTTTGAATATTCCACTATTTAATTTGATTTTTGAACGAAACTAGTATAAACTAGTATATAATATATTAGGATTTTTTACCCGAAATTTGCATTTCGAAAAGTTTCATAGAATCTAGTTTTCAGATGATTGTTTTGCATGGACTTCCATCATAACCTTCCCTCATAAAATATATAAATGATATGTGATGTTTCATATCATTTCGAACAGTCCACGTTTTAATTTGATTTTTGACCGAAACTAGTATAAACCAGTGTATAATATATTATGATTTTTTGGCCGAAACATGCATTAAAAAAAGTTTCATAGAATCTAGTTTTTAGATGATTTTTTTGATTAGACTTCCTTCGTAACCTTAACTCTTAACATATATAAATTAAATGAAAAGTCTCGTATCATTTCAAATAGTTCACTATTAAATTTAATTTTTTCGACCGAAACTAGTGTATAATATACTACGATTTTTGACCGAAACATGCATTTCGAAAAGTTTCATTGATTCTAATTTTTCGATGATTTTTTGCATGGACTTCCATCATAACCTTCCCTCATAAAATATTTCAATGATATGTGAATTTTCGTATCATTTCGATCAGTCCACGAATTAATTTGATTTTTGACTGAAAGTAGTATAAACAAGTGTATAATATATTATGATTTTTTGACTGAAACTTGCATTTCGAAAATTTTCTTAGAATCTAATTTTTAGATTATTTTTTTGCATGGACTTCATCATAACCTTCCCTCTTAAGATATATAAATGATATGTGAAGTCTCGTATTATTTCAAATAGTCCCTAATTAAATTTGATTTTTTTGACCGAAACTAGTGTATAATATACTAAGATTTTTTACCGAAACTCTCATTTCAACAAGTTTCAAAAAACCTAATTTTTGGATGATTTTTTGCATTGACATCCATCATAACCTTTCCTCGTAAAGTATATAAATGATATGTGAAGTTTCGTATCATTTTGAATATTCCACTATTTAATTTGATTTTTGAACGAAACTAGTATAAACTAGTATATAATATATTAGGATTTTTTACCCGAAATTTGCATTTCGAAAAGTTTCATAGAATCTAGTTTTCAGATGATTGTTTTGCATGGACTTCCATCATAACCTTCCCTCAAAACATATATAAATGATATGTGAAGTTTCATATCATTTCGAACAGTCCACGTTTTAATTTGATTTTTGACCGAAACTAGTATAAACCAGTGTATAATATATTATGATTTTTTTACAGAAACATGCATTAAAAAAAGTTTCATAGAATCTAGTTTTCAGATGATTTTTTTGCATAGACTTCCATCGTAACCTTAACTCTTAACATATATAAATTAATTGAAAAGTCTCGTATCATTTCAAATAGTATACTATTAAATTTAATTTTTTCGACTGAAACTAGTGTATAATATACTATGATTTTTGACCGAAACATGCATTACGAAAAATTCATTGAATCTAATTTTTCGATGATTTTTTGCATGGACTTCCATCATAACCTTCCCTCATAAAATATTTCAATGATATGTGAATTTTCGTATCATTTCTATCAGTCCACGAATTAATTTGATTTTTGACTGAAACTAGTATAAACAAGTGTATAATATATTATAATTTTTTGACTGAAACTTGCATTTCGAAAATTTTCATAGAATCTAATTTTTAGATGATTTTTTTGCATGGACTTCATCATAACCTTCCCTCTTAAGATATATAAATGATATGTGAAGTCTCGTATTATTTCAAATAGTCCCCAAATTAAATTTAATTTTTTTGACCGAAACTAGTGTATAATATACTAAGATTTTTGACCGAAACTCTCATTTCAAAAAGTTTCAAAAAACCTAATTTTTGGATGATTTTTTGCATTGACATCCATCATAACCTTTCCTCGTAAAGTATATAAATGATATGTGAAGTTTCGTATCATTTTGAATATTCCACTATTTAATTTGATTTTTGAACGAAACTAGTATAAACTAGTATATAATATATTAGGATTTTTTACCCGAAATTTGCATTTCGAAAAGTTTCATAGAATCTAGTTTTCAGATGATTGTTTTGCATGGACTTCCATCATAACCTTCCCTCATAAAATATATAAATGATATGTGATGTTTCATATCATTTCGAACAGTCCACGTTTTAATTTGATTTTTGACCGAAACTAGTATAAACCAGTGTATAATATATTATGATTTTTTGGCCGAAACATGCATTAAAAAAAGTTTCATAGAATCTAGTTTTTAGATGATTTTTTTGATTAGACTTCCTTCGTAACCTTAACTCTTAACATATATAAATTAAATGAAAAGTCTCGTATCATTTCAAATAGTTCACTATTAAATTTAATTTTTTCGACCGAAACTAGTGTATAATATACTACGATTTTTGACCGAAACATGCATTTCGAAAAGTTTCATTGATTCTAATTTTTCGATGATTTTTTGCATGGACTTCCATCATAACCTTCCCTCATAAAATATTTCAATGATATGTGAATTTTCGTATCATTTCGATCAGTCCACGAATTAATTTGATTTTTGACTGAAAGTAGTATAAACAAGTGTATAATATATTATGATTTTTTGACTGAAACTTGCATTTCGAAAATTTTCTTAGAATCTAATTTTTAGATTATTTTTTTGCATGGACTTCATCATAACCTTCCCTCTTAAGATATATAAATGATATGTGAAGTCTCGTATTATTTCAAATAGTCCCTAATTAAATTTGATTTTTTTGACCGAAACTAGTGTATAATATACTAAGATTTTTTACCGAAACTCTCATTTCAACAAGTTTCAAAAAACCTAATTTTTGGATGATTTTTTGCATTGACATCCATCATAACCTTTCCTCGTAAAGTATATAAATGATATGTGAAGTTTCGTATCATTTTGAATATTCCACTATTTAATTTGATTTTTGAACGAAACTAGTATAAACTAGTATATAATATATTAGGATTTTTTACCCGAAATTTGCATTTCGAAAAGTTTCATAGAATCTAGTTTTCAGATGATTGTTTTGCATGGACTTCCATCATAACCTTCCCTCAAAACATATATAAATGATATGTGAAGTTTCATATCATTTCGAACAGTCCACGTTTTAATTTGATTTTTGACCGAAACTAGTATAAACCAGTGTATAATATATTATGATTTTTTTACAGAAACATGCATTAAAAAAAGTTTCATAGAATCTAGTTTTTAGATGATTTTTTTGCATAGACTTCCATCGTAACCTTAACTCTTAACATATATAAATTAATTGAAAAGTCTCGTATCATTTCAAATAGTATACTATTAAATTTAATTTTTTCGACTGAAACTAGTGTATAATATACTATGATTTTTGACCGAAACATGCATTACGAAAAATTCATTGAATCTAATTTTTCGATGAATTTTTGCATGGACTTCCATCATAACCTTCCCTCATAAAATATTTCAATGATATGTGAATTTTCGTATCATTTCTATCAGTCCACGAATTAATTTGATTTTTGACTGAAAGTAGTATAAACAAGTGTATAATATATTATAATTTTTTGACTGAAACTTGCATTTCGAAAATTTTCATAGAATCTAATTTTTAGATGATTTTTTTGCATGGACTTCATCATAACCTTCCCTCTTAAGATATATAAATGATATGTGAAGTCTCGTATTATTTCAAATAGTCCCCAATTAAATTTGATTTTTTTGACCGAAACTAGTGTATAAGATACTAAGATTTTTGACCGAAACTCTCATTTCAAAAAGTTTCAAAAAACCTAATTTTTGGATGATTTTTTGCATTGACATCCATCATAACCTTTCCTCGTAAAGTATATAAATGATATGTGAAGTTTCTTATCATTTTGAATATTCCACTATTTAATTTGATTTTTGAACGAAACTAGTATAAACTAGTATATAATATATTAGGATTTTTTACCCGAAATTTGCATTTCGAAAAGTTTCATAGAATCTAGTTTTCAGATGATTGTTTTGCATGGACTTCCATCATAACCTTCCCTCATAAAATATATAAATGATATGTGATGTTTCATATCATTTCGAACAGTCCACGTTTTAATTTGATTTTTGACCGAAACTAGTATAAACCAGTGTATAATATATTATGATTTTTTGGCCGAAACATGCATTAAAAAAAGTTTCATAGAATCTAGTTTTTAGATGATTTTTTTGCATAGACTTCCTTCGTAACCTTAACTCTTAACATATATAAATTAAATGAAAAGTCTCGTAACATTTCAAAAAGTTCACTATTAAATTTAATTTTTTCGACCGAAACTAGTGTATAATATACTACGATTTTTGACCGAAACATGCATTTCGAAAAGTTTCATTGATTCTAATTTTTCGATGATTTTTTGCATGGACTTCCATCATAACCTTCCCTCATAAAATATTTCAATGATATGTGAATTTTCGTATCATTTCGATCAGTCCACGAATTAATTTGATTTTTGACTGAAAGTAGTATAAACAAGTGTATAATATATTATGATTTTTTGACTAAAACTTGCATTTCGAAAATTTTCTTAGAATCTAATTTTTAGATTATTTTTTTGCATGGACTTCATCATAACCTTCCCTCTTAAGATATATAAATGATATGTGAAGTCTCGTATTATTTCAAATAGTCCCTAATTAAATTTGATTTTTTTGACCGAAACTAGTGTATAATATACTAAGATTTTTGACCGAAACTCTCATTTCAAAAAGTTTCAAAAAACCTAATTTTTGGATGATTTTTTGCATTGACATCCATCATAACCTTTCCTCGTAAAGTATATAAATGATATGTGAAGTTTCGTATCATTTTGAATATTCCACTATTTAATTTGATTTTTGAACGAAACTAGTATAAACTAGTATATAATATATTAGGATTTTTTACCCGAAATTTGCATTTCGAAAAGTTTCATAGAATCTAGTTTTCAGATGATTGTTTTGCATGGACTTCCATCATAACCTTCCCTCAAAACATATATAAATGATATGTGAAGTTTCATATCATTTCGAACAGTCCACGTTTTAATTTGATTTTTGACCGAAACTAGTATAAACCAGTGTATAATATATTATGATTTTTTTACAGAAACATGCATTAAAAAAAGTTTCATAGAATCTAGTTTTCAGATGATTTTTTTGCATAGACTTCCATCGTAACCTTAACTCTTAACATATATAAATTAAATGAAAAGTCTCGTATCATTTCAAATAGTATACTATTAAATTTAATTTTTTCGACTGAAACTAGTGTATAATATACTATGATTTTTGACCGAAACATGCATTACGAAAAGTTTCATTGAATCTAATTTTTCGATGATTTTTTGCATGGACTTCCATCATAACCTTCCCTCATAAAATATTTCAATGATATGTGAATTTTCGTATCATTTCTATCAGTCCACGAATTAATTTGATTTTTGACTGAAACTAGTATAAACAAGTGTATAATATATTATAATTTTTTGACTGAAACTTGCATTTCGAAAATTTTCATAGAATCTAATTTTTAGATGATTTTTTTGCATGGACTTCATCATAACCTTCCCTCTTAAGATATATAAATGATATGTGAAGTCTCGTATTATTTCAAATAGTCCCCAATTAAATTTGATTTTTTTGACCGAAACTAGTGTATAATATACTATGATTTTTGACCGAAACTCTCATTTCAAAAAGTTTCAAAAAACCTAATTTTTGGATGATTTTTTGCATTGACATCCATCATAACCTTTCCTCGTAAAGTATATAAATGATATGTGAAGTTTCGTATCATTTTGAATATTCCACTATTTAATTTGATTTTTGAACGAAACTAGTATAAACTAGTATATAATATATTAGAATTTTTTACCTGAAATTTGCATTTCGAAAAGTTTCATAGAATCTAGTTTTCAGATGATTGTTTTGCATGGACTTCCATCATAACCTTCCCTCATAAAATATATAAATGATATGTGATGTTTCATATCATTTCGAACAGTCCACGTTTTAATTTGATTTTTGAACGAAACTAGTATAAACCAGTGTATAATATATTATGATTTTTTGGCCGAAACATGCATTAAAAAAAGTTTCATAGAATCTAGTTTTTAGATGATTTTTTTGCATAGACTTCCATCGTAACCTTAACTCTTAACATATATAAATTAAATGAAAAGTCTCGTATCATTTCAAATAGTTTACTATTAAATTTAATTTTTTCGACCGAAACTAGTGTATAATATACTATGATTTTTGACCGAAACATGCATTTCGAAAAGTTTCATTGATTCTAATTTTTCGATGATTTTTTGCATGGACTTCCATCATAACCTTCCCTCATAAAATATTTCAATGATATGTGAATTTTCGTATCATTTCGATCAGTCCACGAATTAATTTGATTTTTGACTGAAAGTAGTATAAACAAGTGTATAATATATTATGATTTTTTGACTAAAACTTGCATTTCGAAAATTTTCTTAGAATCTAATTTTTAGATTATTTTTTTGCATGGACTTCATCATAACCTTCCCTCTTAAGATATATAAATGATATGTGAAGTCTCGTATTATTTCAAATAGTCCCCAATTAAATTTGATTTTTTTGACCGAAACTAGTGTATAAGATACTAAGATTTTTGACCGAAACTCTCATTTCAAAAAGTTTCAAAAAACCTTATTTTTGGATGATTTTTTGCATTGACATCCATCATAACCTTTCCTCGTAAAAGAAAAATAAATGATATGTGAAGTTTCTTATCATTTTGAATATTCCACTATTTAATTTGATTTTTGAACGAAACTAGTATAAACTAGTATATAATATATTAGGATTTTTTACCCGAAATTTGCATTTCGAAATGTTTCATAGAATCTAGTTTTCAGATGATTGTTTTGCATGGACTTCCATCATAACCTTCCTTCATAAAATATATAAATGATATGTGATGTTTCATATCATTTCGAACAGTCCACGTTTTAATTTGATTTTTGACCGAAACTAGTATAAACCAGTGTATAATATATTATGATTTTTTGGCCGAAACATGCATTAAAAAAAGTTTCATAGAATCTAGTTTTTAGATGATTTTTTTGCATAGACTTCCTTCGTAACCTTAACTCTTAACATATATAAATTAAATGAAAAGTCTCGTATCATTTCAAATAGTTTACTATTAAATTTAATTTTTTCGACCGAAACTAGTGTATAATATACTATGATTTTTGACCGAAACATGCATTTCGAAAAGTTTCATTGATTCTAATTTTTCAATGATTTTTTGCAAGGACTTCCATCATAACCTTCCCTCATAAAATATTTCAATGATATGTGAATTTTCGTATCATTTCGATCAGTCCACGAATTAATTTGATTTTTGACTGAAAGTAGTATAAACAAGTGTATAATATATTATGATTTTTTGACTAAAACTTGCATTTCGAAAATTTTCTTAGAATCTAATTTTTAGATTATTTTTTTGCATGGACTTCATCATAACCTTCCCTCTTAAGATATATAAATGATATGTGAAGTCTCGTATTATTTCAAATAGTCCCCAATTAAATTTGATTTTTTTGACCGAAAATAGTGTATAATATACTAAGATTTTTGACCGAAACTCTCATTTCAAAAAGTTTCAAAAAACCTAATTTTTGGATGATTTTTTGCATTAACATCCATCATAACCTTTCCTCGTAAAGTATATAAATGATATGTGAAGTTTCGTATCATTTTGAATATTCCACTATTTAATTTGATTTTTGAACGAAACTAGTATAAACTAGTATATAATATATTAGGATTTTTTACCCGAAATTTGCATTTCGAAAAGTTTCATAGAATCTAGTTTTCAGATGATTGTTTTGCATGGACTTCCATCATAACCTTCCCTCATAAAATATATAAATTATATGTGATGTTTCATATCATTTCGAACAGTCCACGTTTTAATTTGATTTTTGACCGAATCTAGTATAAACCAGTGTATAATATATTATGATTTTTTGGCCGAAACATGCATTAAAAAAAGTTTCATAGAATCTAGTTTTTAGATGATTTTTTTGCATAGACTTCCATCGTAACCTTAACTCTTAACATATATAAATTAAATGAAAAGTCTCGTATCATTTCAAATAGTTTACTATTAAATTTAATTTTGTCGACCGAAACTAGTGTATAATATAGTATGATTTTTGACCGAAACATGCATTTCGAAAAGTTTCATTGATTCTAATTTTTCGATGATTTTTTGCATGGACTTCCATCATAACCTTCCCTTATAAAATATTTCAATGATATGTGAATTTTCCTATCATTTCGATCAGTCCACGAATTAATTTGATTTTTGACTGAAAGTAGTTTAAACAAGTGTATAGTATATTATGATTTTTTGACTGAAACTTGCATTTCGAAAATTTTCATAGAATCTAATTTTTAGATGATTTTTTTGCATGGACTTCATCATAACCTTCCCTTTTAAGATATATAAATGATATGTGAAGTCTCGTATTATTTCAAATAGTCCCCAATTAAATTTGATTTTTTTGACCGAAACTAGTGTATAATATACTATGAATTTTTACCGAAACTTCCATTTCGAAAAGTTTCATAGAATCCAATTTTCAGATGATTTTTTTGCATGGACATCCATCATAACCGTCCCTCTTAACATATATAAATGATATGTGAAGTTTCGTATCATTTCAAATAGTCCCCAATTCAATTTGATTTTTTTGACCGAAACTAGTGTATAATATACTATGATTTTTGACCGAAACTCTCATTTCAAAAAGTTTCATAGAACCTAATTTTCAGATGATATTTTACATTGACTTCCATCATAACCTTCCCTCATAAAATATATAAATGATCTGTGAAATTTTGTATCATTTTGAATATTCTACTATTTAATTTGATTTTTGACCGAAACTAGTATAAACTAGTATATAATATATTATGATTTTTTACCCGAAACTTGCATTTCAAAAAGTTTCATAGAATTCCATCATAACCGTCCCTCTTAACATATATAAATGATTTAAAAAGTATCGTATCATTTCAAATAGTCCCCAATTAAATTTTATTTTTTTGACCGAAACTTCCATTTCGAAAATATACTTCCATTTCGAAAATATACTATGTATAATATACTATGATTTTTGACTGAAACTTCCATTTCGAAAATTTTCATAGAATCTTATTTTTAAGATGATTTTTTTGCATGGACTTCCATCATAACCTTCCCTCTTAACATATATAAATGATATGAAAAGTATCATATCATTTCAAATAGTTCCCAATTAAATTTGATTTTTTTGACCGAAAATAGTGTATAATATACTAAGATTTTTGACCGAAACTCTCATTTCAAAAAGTTTCAAAAAACCTAATTTTTGGATGATTTTTTGCATTAACATCCATCATAACCTTTCCTCGTAAAGTATATAAATGATATGTGAAGTTTCGTATCATTTTGAATATTCCACTATTTAATTTGATTTTTGAACGAAACTAGTATAAACTAGTATATAATATATTAGGATTTTTTACCCGAAATTTGCATTTCGAAAAGTTTCATAGAATCTAGTTTTCAGATGATTGTTTTGCATGGACTTCCATCATAACCTTCCCTCATAAAATATATAAATTATATGTGATGTTTCATATCATTTCGAACAGTCCACGTTTTAATTTGATTTTTGACCGAATCTAGTATAAACCAGTGTATAATATATTATGATTTTTTGGCCGAAACATGCATTAAAAAAAGTTTCATAGAATCTAGTTTTTAGATGATTTTTTTGCATAGACTTCCATCGTAACCTTAACTCTTAACATATATAAATTAAATGAAATGTCTCGTATCATTTCAAATAGTTTACTATTAAATTTAATTTTGTCGACCGAAACTAGTGTATAATATAGTATGATTTTTGACCGAAACATGCATTTCGAAAAGTTTCATTGATTCTAATTTTTCGATGATTTTTTGCATGGACTTCCATCATAACCTTCCCTTATAAAATATTTCAATGATATGTGAATTTTCCTATCATTTCGATCAGTCCACGAATTAATTTGATTTTTGACTGAAAGTAGTTTAAACAAGTGTATAGTATATTATGATTTTTTGACTGAAACTTGCATTTCGAAAATTTTCATAGAATCTAATTTTTAGATGATTTTTTTGCATGGACTTCATCATAACCTTCCCTTTTAAGATATATAAATGATATGTGAAGTCTCGTATTATTTCAAATAGTCCCCAATTAAATTTGATTTTTTTGACCGAAACTAGTGTATAATATACTATGAATTTTTACCGAAACTTCCATTTCGAAAAGTTTCATAGAATCCAATTTTCAGATGATTTTTTTGCATGGACATCCATCATAACCGTCCCTCTTAACATATATAAATGATATGTGAAGTTTCGTATCATTTCAAATAGTCCCCAATTCAATTTGATTTTTTTGACCGAAACTAGTGTATAATATACTATGATTTTTGACCGAAACTCTCATTTCAAAAAGTTTCATAGAACCTAATTTTCAGATGATATTTTACATTGACTTCCATCATAACCTTCCCTCATAAAATATATAAATGATCTGTGAAATTTTGTATCATTTTGAATATTCTACTATTTAATTTGATTTTTGACCGAAACTAGTATAAACTAGTATATAATATATTATGATTTTTTACCCGAAACTTGCATTTCAAAAAGTTTCATAGAATTCCATCATAACCGTCCCTCTTAACATATATAAATGATTTAAAAAGTATCGTATCATTTCAAATAGTCCCCAATTAAATTTTATTTTTTTGACCGAAACTTCCATTTCGAAAATATACTTCCATTTCGAAAATATACTATGTATAATATACTATGATTTTTGACTGAAACTTCCATTTCGAAAATTTTCATAGAATCTTATTTTTAAGATGATTTTTTTGCATGGACTTCCATCATAACCTTCCCTCTTAACATATATAAATGATATGAAAAGTATCATATCATTTCAAATAGTTCCCAATTAAATTTGATTTTTTTGACCGAAACTAGTGTATAATATACTATGATTTTTGACCGAAACATGCATTTCGAAAAGTTTCATAGAATCTAATTTTCCGATGATTTTTTGCATGGACTTCCATCATCACCTTCCCTCGTAAAATATATAAATGATATGTGAAGTTTCGTATCATTTCGAACATTCCCCGATTTAATTTTATTTTTGACCGAAACCAATATAAACTAGTGTATAATATATTATGATTTTTTGACCAAAACTTGCATTTTGAAAAGTTTCATATAATCTAGTTTTTATATGATTTTTTTGCTTGGACTTCCATCATAACCTTCCCTTTTAACATATATAAATGATATGAAAATTATCGTATCATTTCAAATTGTCCCCAATTAAAGTTTATTTTTTTGTCGGAAACTAGTGTATAATATACTATGATTTCTGACTGTAACTTCCATTTCGAAAAGTTTCATAGAATCTAATTTTTCTATGATTTTTTGCATGGACTTCCCTCATAACCTTCCCTCGTAAAATTTATAAATGATATGTGAAGTCTTGTATCATTTCGAATAGTCCCCGATTTAATTTGATTTTTGACATAAACTAGTATAAACTAGTGTATAATATATTATGATTTTTTTAACTAAAACTTGCATTTCGAAAAGTTTCATAGAATCTAGTTTTCAGTTGATTGTTTTGCATGGAATTACTTCACAACCTTCCCTCTTAACATATATAAATGATCTGAAAAATCTCGTATCATTTCAAATATTCCCCAATTAATTTTTTTTTGCCGAAACTAATGTATAATATAATATGATTTTTGACCGAAACATCCATTTTGAAAAGTTTCATAGAATCTAATTTTCAGATGATTTATTTGCATGTACTTCCATCATAACCTTCCTTCTTAACATATATAAATGATATGTGAAGTCTCGTATCATTTCAAATAGTCCCCAATTAAATTTGATTTGTTTGACCGAAACTAGTGTATAATATACTATGATTTTTGACCGAAACTTGCATTTCGAAAAGTTTCATAGAATTTAACTTTCGGATGATCTTTTGCATGGACATCAATTATTACCATCCCTCATAAAATATATAAATGATATGTAATGTTTCGAATCATTTCGAACATTCCACAATTTAATTTGATTTTTGAACGAAACTAATATAAACTAGTGTATAATATATTATTAATTTTTTTGCCGAAACATGCATTTCGAAAAGTTTCATAGAATCTATTTTTAAGATGATTTATTTTGCATGGACTTCCATCATAACCTTCCCTCTTAACATATATAAATGATCTGAAAAGTATCGTATCATTTCAAATAGTTCCAATTAAATTTGATTTCTTTGACCGAAACTAGTGTATAAATATACTATGATTTTTAACCGAAACATGCATTTTGAATAGTTTCATAGAATCTAATTTACCGATGATTTTTTGCATGGACCTACATCATAACCTTCCCTCATAAAATATATAAATGATATGTGAAGTTTCGTATTATTTCGAACTAGTGTATAATATACTATGATTTTTGACCGAAACATACATTTCGAAAAGTTTCATAGAATCAAATTTTCCGATGATTTTTGACATGGACTTCTATCATAACCTTCCCTCGTAATATATATAAATAATATGTGAAGTTTCATATCATTTCGAACAGTCCCCGATTTAGTTTGATTTTGGACCGAAACTATAATAAACTAGTGTATAATATATTATGATTTTTTGACCGAAACTTGCATTTTGAAAAGTTTCATATAATCTAGTTTTCAGATGATTTTTTTGCATGGACTTCCATCATAACCTTCTCTCTTAACATATATAAATAATATGAAAATTCTCGTATCATTTCATAGAATCAAATTTTTCGATGAATTATTTGCATGGACTTCCATCATCACCATCCCTCTTAACATATATAAATGATATGTGAAGTCTCGTATCATTTCAAATAGTCCCCAATTCAATTTGATTTTTTTGACCGAAGCTAGTGTATAATATACTATGATTTTTGATTGAAACTCTCATTTCAAAAAGTTTCATAGAACCTAATTTTCGGATGATTTTTTACATTGACTTCCATCATAACCTTCCCTCGTAAAATATATAAATGATATGTGAAGTTTCTTATCATTTTGAATATTCCACTATTTAATTTGATTTTTGACCGTAACTAGTATAAACTAGTATAAAATATATTTAATTTTTTAACCGAAACTTACATCTCGAAAAGTTTCATAGAATTTAGTTTTCAGATGATTGTTTTGCATGGACTTCCATCATAACCTTTCCTCATAACATATATAAATGATCTGAAAAGTCTCGTCTCATTTAAAATACTCCCCAATTAATTTAGAGGATTTAGTTTCATAAAATACTCCATCATAGAATTTAGTTTCATAGAATCTAATTTTCAGAGGATTTATTTGCACGGACTTCCAGCATAACCTTTCCTCTTAACATATATAAATGATATGTGAAGTCTCGTATCATTTCAAACAGTCCCCAATTAAATTTGATTTTTTTGACCGAAACTAGTGTATAATATACTATGAATTTTGACTGAAACTTGTATTTCGAAATGTTTCATAGAATCTAATTTTCGGATGATTTTTTGCATGGATTTCCATCATTACCATCCCTCATAAATTATATAAATGATATGTGAAGTTTCGAATTATTTTGAACATTCCACAATTTAACTTGATTTTTGACCGAAACTAGTATAAACTAATGTATAATATATTATTATTTTTTGATCGAAATATGCATTTCGAAAAATTTCATAGAATCTATTTTTAAGATGATTTTTTTTGCAATATATAAATGATCGAAATATATAAATGATCTAAAAAAGTATTGTATCATTTCAAATAGTTCCAAATTAAATTTTATTATTTTGACCGAAACTAGTGTATAATATAATATATTTTTGACCGAAATATGCATTTCGAAAAGTTTCATAGAATCTAGTTTTCTGATGATTTTTTGCATGGACTTCCATCATAACCTTACCTCGTAAAATATATAAATGATATGTTAAGTGTCATATCATTTCGAATAGTCCATGATTTAATTTTATTTTTGACCGAAACTAGTATAAACTAGTGTATAATATATTATGATTTTTTGACGAAACATGCATTAAAAAAAGATTCATATAATCTAGTTTTCAGATGATTTTTTTGCATGGACTTCCATCATAACCTTACCTCTTAACATATATAAATGATATGAAAAGTCTCGTATCATTTCAAATAGTTCCCTATTATAACCTTCCTTCATAAATATTTAAATGATAGGTGAAGTTTCGTATCATTTCGAACAATCCACGATTTAATTTGATTTTTAACTGAAACAAGTATAAACAAGTGTAGATTATATTATGATTTTTTGACTGAAACTTGCATTTCGAAAAGTTTCATAGAATCTAATTTTTAGATGATTTATTTGCATGGACTTCCATCATAACCATCCCTCTTAAGTTATATAAATGATATGTGAAGTCTCGTATCATTTCACATAGTCCCAAATTCAATTTGATTAAAATACTATGATTTTTGACCGAAACTCCCATTTCAAAAAGTTTCATAGAACCTAATTTTCGGATGATTTTTTGCATTGACTTTGATCATAAACTTCCCTTGGAAAATATTTAAATGATATGTGAAGTTTCATATCATTTTTAATATTCCACTATTTAATTTGATTTTTGACCGAAACTAGAATAAACTAGTATATAATATATTATGATTTTTTAACTGAAACTTGCATTTCGAAAAGTTTCATAGAATCTAGTTTTCAGATGATTGTTTTGCATGGACTTCCATCATAATCTTCCATCTTAACATATATAAATGATCTGAAAAGTCTCGTATCATTTCAAGAAGTCCCCAATTAAATTTTATTTTATTTTACCGAAACTAGTGTATAATATACTATGATTTTTGACTGAAACTTCCATTTCGAAAACTATTATAGAATCTAATTTTCAGATGATTTATTTTGTAAGGATTCCATCATAACATTCCCTCTTAACATATATAATTTATATGTGAAGTCTCGTATCATTACAAATAGTCCACAATTAAATTTGTTTTTTTTTACCGAAACTAGTGTATAATATACTATGATTTTTGAACGAAACTTGCATTTCGAAGAGTTTCATAGAATCTAATTTTTGGATTATTTTTTGCTTGGACTTCCATCATTACCATCCCTCAAAAAATATATAAATGATATGTGAAGTTTCGAATCATTTCGAACAAACCACAATTTAATTTGATTTTTGACCGAAACTAGTATAAACTAGTGTATAATATATTATTATTTTTGACCGAACCATGCATTTCGAAACGTTTAATAGAATCTATTTTTAAGATGATTTTTTTTGCATGGACTTCCGTCATAACCTTCCTTCTTAACATATATAAATGATCTGTAAAGTATCGTATCATTTCAAATAGTTCCTATTTAAATTTGATTTTTTTGACCGAAACTCATGTATAATATACTATGATTTTTAACCGAAACATGCATTTCGAAAAGTTTCATAGAATCTAATTTTCTGATGATTTTTTGCATGGACTTCCATCATAACCTTCCCTCGTAAAATATATAAATGATATGTGAAGTTTCGTGTCATTTCGAATAGTCCCCGATTTAATTTGATTTCATGGACTTCCATCATAACCTTCCCTCTTAACATATATAAATGATATGAAAATTCTCGTATCATTTCAAATTGTCCCCAATTATATTTCATAGAATCTAATTATCCGATAATTTTTTGCATGGGCTTCCATTATAAGCTTCCCTCGTAAAATATATAAATGATATGTGATGTTTCGTATAATTTCGAACAGTCCTCGATTTAATTTGATTTTTGAAATAAACTAGTATAAATCAGTGTATAATATGTTATGAATTTTTGACTTAAAGTTTCATAGAATCTAGTTTTCAGATGATTGTTTTGCATGGACTTCCATCATAACCTTCCCTCGTAAAATATATAAATGATATGTTAAGTGTCATATCATTTCGAACAGTCCATGATTTAATTTGATTTTTGACCGAAACTAGTATAAACTAGTGTATAATATATTATGATTTTTTGACCGAAACATGCATTAAAAAAAGATTCATAGAATCTAGTTTTCAGATAATTTTTTTGCATGGACTTCCATCGTAACCTTACCTCTTAACATATATAAATGATATGAAAAGTCTCGTATCATTTCAAATAGTTCCCTATTATAATTGATTTTTTCGACTGAAACTAGTGTATAATATACTGATTTTTGACCGAAACATGCATTTCGAAAAGTTTTTAGAATCTAATTTTTCAATGATTTTTTGCATGGAATTCCATCATAACCTTCCCTCACAAAATATTTAAATGATATGTGAAGTTCCGTAGAATTTCGAACAATCCACGATTTAATTTGATTTTTAACTGAAACTAGTATAAACAAGTGTAGATTATATTATGATTTTATGACTGAAACTTGCATTTCGAAAAGTTTCATAGAATCTAATTTTTAGATGATTTATTTGCATGGACTTCCATCATAACCATCCCTCTTAAGTTATATAAATGATATGTGAAGTCTCGTATCATTTCACATAGTCCCCAATTCAATTTGATTTTTTTGACCGAAACTAGTGTATAATATACTATGATTTTTGATCGAAACTTCTCATTTCAAAAAGTTTCATAGAACCTAATTTTCGGATGATTTTTTGCATTGACTTCGATCATATACTTCCCTCGTAAAATATATAAATGATATGTGAAGTTTCGTATCATTTTGAATATTCCACTATTTAATTTTATTTTTGACCGAAACTAGTATAAACTAGTATATAATATATTTTGATATATTAACCGAAACTTGCATTTTGAAAAGTTTCATAGAATCTATTTTTCAGATGATTGTTTTGCATGGACTTACATCATAACCTGCCCTCTTAACATATATATATATATATATATATATATATATATATATATATATATATATATGATATGTGAAGTCTCGTATCATTTCAAATAGTCCCCAATTAAATTTGATTTTTTTGACTGAAACTAGTGTATAATATACTATGATTTTTGACCGAAACTTGCATTTCGAATAGTTTCATAGAATATAATTTTCGGATGATTTTTTACATGGACTTCCATCATTACCATCCCTCAGAAAATATATAAATGATATGTGAAGTTTCATATCATTTCGAACAATCCACAATTTAATTTGATTTTTGACCGAAACTAGTATAAACTAGTATAAAATATATTATTATTTTTGACCGAACCATGCATTTCGAAAAGTTTCGTAGAATCTATTTTTCAGATGACTTTTTTGCATGGAGTTCCATCATAACCTTCCCTCTTAACTTATATAAATGATCTGTAAATTTACGTATCATTTCAAATAGTTCCCAATTAAATTTGATTTTTTTGACCGAAACTTGTGTATAATATACTATGGTTTTTGACTGAAACCTGCATTTTGAAAAGTTTCATTGAATCTAATTTTTCGATGATTTTTTGCATGGACTTACATCATAACCATCCATCGTAAGATATATAAATGAGATGTGAAGTTTCGTATCATTTCGAATAATCCCCGATTTAATTTGATTTTTGACCAAAACTAGTATAAACTAGTGTATAATATATTATGATTTTTTAACCGAAACTTGCATTTTGAAAAGTTTCATATATTATAGTTTTCAGATGATTTTTTTGCATGGACTTTCATCATAACCTTCCCTCTTAACATATATAAATGATATGCAAAGTCTCGTATCATTTCAAATAGTTCCCTATTAAACTTGATTTTTTCGACCGAAGCTACTGTATAATATACTATGATTTTTGACCGAAACATGCATTTCGAAAAGTTTCATAGAATCTAATTTTTCAATGATTTTTTGCATTGACTTCCATCATAAACTTCCCTCATAAAATATTTAAATGATATGTGAAGTTTCGTATCATATCGAACATTCCACGATTTAATTTGATTTTTGACTGAAACTAGTATAAACAAGTGTATAATATATTATGATTTTTTTACTGAAACTTGCATTTCGAAAAGTTTCATAGAATCTAATTTTTAGATGATTTATTTGCATGGACTTCGATCATAACCTTCCCTCTTAACATATATATATATGAAATGTGAAGTCTCATATCATTTCAAACAGTCCCCAATTCAATTTGATTTTTTTTGACAGAAACTAGTGTATAATATACTATGATTTTTGATCGAAACTCTCATTTCAAAAAGTTTCATAGAACCTAATTTTCGGATGATTTTTTGCATTGACTTCGATCATATACTTCCCTCGTAAAATATATAAATGATATGTGAAGTTTCGTATCATTTTGAATATTCCACTATTTATTTTTATTTTTGACCGAAACTAGTACAGACTAGTGTATAATATATTATGATTTTTTGACCGAAACGTGCATTTCGAAAAGTTTAATAGAGTATAATTTTCAGATGATTTTTTTGCATGGACTTCCATCATAACCTTCCATATTAACATATATAAATGATCTGAAAAGTCTCGTATCATTTCAAATAGTCCCCAATTAAATTTGATTTTTTTGACTGAAACTAGTGTATAATATACTATGGTTTTTGACCGAAACTTGCATTTCGAATAGTTTCATAGAATATAATTTTCGGATGATTTTTTGCATGGACTTCCATCATTACCATCCCTCACAAAATATATAAATGATATGTGAAGTTTCATATCATTTCGAACAATCCACAATTTAATTTGATTTTTGACCGAAACTAGTATAAACTAGTATAAAATATATTATTATTTTTGACCGAACCATGCATTTCGAAAAGTTTCGTAGAATCTATTTTTAAGATTACGTTTTTGCATGGACTTCCATCACAACCTTCCCTATTAACATATATAAATGATCTGTAAAGTATCGTATCATTTCAAATAGTTCCCAATTAAATTTGATTTTTTTGACCGAAACTAGTGTATAATATACTATGGTTTTTGACTGAAACCTGCATTTTGAAAAGTTTTATTGAATCTAATTTTCCGATGATTTTTTGCATGGACTTCCATCATAACCTTTCATCGTAAGATATATAAATGATATGTGAAGTTTCGTATCATTTCGAATAATCCCCGATTTAATTTGATTTTTGACAAAAACTAGTATAAACTAGTGTATAATATATTATGATTTTTTAACCGAAACTTGCATTTTGAAAAGTTTCATATAATCTAGTTTTCAGATGATTTTTTTGCATTGACTTCCATCATAACCTTCCCTCTTAACATATATAAATGATATGCAAAGTCTCGTATCATTTCAAATAGTTCCCTATGAAACTTGATTTTTTCGACCGAAACTAGTGAATAATATACTATGATTTTTGACCGAAACATGCATTTCGAAAAGTTTCATAGAATCTAATTTTTCAATGATTTTTTGCATTGACTTCCATCATAAACTTCCCTCATTAAATATTTAAATGATATGTGAAGTTTCGTATCATATCGAACAGTCCACGATTTAATTTGATTTTTGACTGAAACTAGTATAAACAAGTGTATAATATATTATGATTTTTTGACTGAAACTTGCATTTCGAAAAGTTGCATAGAATCTAATTTTTAGATGATTTATTTGCATGTACTTCGATCATAACCTTCCCTCTTAACATATATAAATGAAATGTGAAGTCTCATATCATTTCAAACAGTCCCCAATTCAATTTGATTTTTTTGACCGAAACTAGTGTATAATATACTATGACTTTTGATCGAAACTATCATTTCAAAAAGTTTCATAGAACCTAATTTTCGGATGATTTTTTGCATTGACTTCGATAATATACTTCCCTCGTAAAATATATAAATGATATGTGAAGTTTCGTATCATTTTGAATATTCCACTATTTAATTTTATTTTTGACCGAAACTAGTACAAACTAGTGTATAATATATTATGATTTTTTGACCGAAACTTGCATTTCGAAAAGTTTAATAGAATCTATTTTTCAGATGATTGTTTTGCATGGACTTCCATCATAACCTTCCATATTAACATATATATATGATCTGAAAAGTCTCGTATCATTTCAAATAGTCCCCAATTAAATTTGATTTTTAGCCTGAAACTAGTGTATAATATACTATGGTTTTTGACCGAAACTTGCATTTCGAATAGTTTCATAGAATATAATTTTCGGATGATTTTTTGCATGGACTTCCATCATTACCATCCCTCACAAAATATATAAATGATATGTGAAGTTTCATATCATTTCGAACAATCCACAATTTAATTTGATTTTTGACCGAAACTAGTATAAACTAGTATAAAATATATTATTATTTTTGACTGAACCATGCATTTCTAAAAGTTTCGTAGAATCTATTTTTAAGATTACTTTTTTGCATGGACTTCCATCACAACCTTCCCTCTTAACATATATAAATGATTTGTAAAGTATCGTATCATTTCAAATAGTTCCCAATTAAATTTGATTTTTTTGACCGAAACTAGTGTATAATATACTATGGTTTTTGACTGAAACCTGCATTTTGAAAAGTTTTATTGAATCTAATTTTCCGATGATTTTTTGCATGGACTTCCATCATAACCTTTCATCGTAAGATATATAAATGATATGTGAAATTTCGTATCATTTCGAATAATCCCCGATTTAATTTGATTTTTGACAAAAACTAGTATAAACTAGTGTATAATATATTATTATTTTTTAACCGAAACTTGCATTTTGAAAAGTTTCATATAATCTAGTTTTCAGATGATTTTTTTGCATGGACTTCCATCATAACCTTCCCTCTTAACATATATAAATGATATGCAAAGTCTTGTATCATTTCAAATAGTTCCCTATGAAACTTGATTTTTTCGACCGAAACTAGTGAATAATATATATGATTTTTGACCGAAACATGCATTTCGAAAAGTTTCATAGAATCTAATTTTTCAATGATTTTTTGCATTGACTTCCATCATAAACTTCCCTCATTAAATATTTAAATGATATGTGAAGTTTCGTATCATATCGAACAGTCCACGATTTAATTTGATTTTTGACTGAAACTAGTATAAACAAGTGTATAATATATTATGATTTTTTGACTGAAACTTGCATTTCGAAAAGTTTCATAGAATCTAATTTTTAGATGATTTATTTGCATGTACTTCGATCATAACCTTCCCTCTTAACATATATAAATGAAATGTGAAGTCTCATATCATTTCAAACAGTCCCCAATTCAATTTGATTTTTTTGACCGAAACTAGTGTATAATATACTATGACTTTTGATCGAAACTATCATTTCAAAAAGTTTCATAGAACCTAATTTTCGGATGATTTTTTGCATTGACTTCGATAATATACTTCCCTCGTAAAATATATAAATGATATGTGAAGTTTCGTATCATTTTGAATATTCCACTATTTAATTTTATTTTTGACCGAAACTAGTACAAACTAGTGTATAATATATTATGATTTTTTGACCGAAACTTGCATTTCGAAAAGTTTAATAGAATCTATTTTTCAGATGATTGTTTTGCATGGACTTCCATCATAACCTTCCATATTAACATATATATATGATCTGAAAAGTCTCGTATCATTTCAAATAGTCCCCAATTAAATTTGATTTTTAGCCTGAAACTAGTGTATAATATACTATGGTTTTTGACCGAAACTTGCATTTCGAATAGTTTCATAGAATATAATTTTCGGATGATTTTTTGCATGGACTTCCATCAATACCATCCCTCACAAAATATATAAATGATATGTGAAGTTTCATATCATTTCGAACAATCCACAATTTAATTTGATTTTTGACCGAAACTAGTATAAACTAGTATAAAATATATTATTATTTTTGACTGAACCATGCATTTCGAAAAGTTTCGTAGAATCTATTTTTAAGATTACTTTTTTGCATGGACTTCCATCACAACCTTCCCTCTTAACATATATAAATGATCTGTAAAGTATCGTATCATTTCAAATAGTTCCCAATTAAATTTGATTTTTTTGACCGAAACTAGTGTATAATATACTATGGTTTTTGACTGAAACCTGCATTTTGAAAAGTTTTATTGAATCTAATTTTCCGATGATTTTTTGCATGGACTTCCATCATAACCTTTCATCGTAAGATATATAAATGATATGTGAAATTTCGTATCATTTCGAATAATCCCCGATTTAATTTGATTTTTGACAAAAACTAGTATAAACTAGTGTATAATATATTATTATTTTTTAACCGAAACTTGCATTTTGAAAAGTTTCATATAATCTAGTTTTCAGATGATTTTTTTGCATGGACTTCCATCATAACCTTCCCTCTTAACATATATAAATGATATGCAAAGTCTTGTATCATTTCAAATAGTTCCCTATGAAACTTGATTTTTTCGACCGAAACTAGTGAATAATATATTATGATTTTTGACCGAAACATGCATTTCGAAAAGTTTCATAGAATCTAATTTTTCAATGATTTTTTGCATTGACTTCCATCATAAACTTCCCTCATTAAATATTTAAATGATATGTGAAGTTTCGTATCATATCGAACAGTCCACGATTTAATTTGATTTTTGACTGAAACTAGTATAAACAAGTGTATAATATATTATGATTTTTTGACTGAAACTTGCATTTCGAAAAGTTTCATAGAATCTAATTTTTAGATGATTTATTTGCATGTACTTCGATCATAACCTTCCCTCTTAACATATATAAATGAAATGTGAAGTCTCATATCATTTCAAACAGTCCCCAATTCAATTTGATTTTTTTGACCGAAACTAGTGTATAATATACTATGACTTTTGATCGAAACTATCATTTCAAAAAGTTTCATAGAACCTAATTTTTGGATGATTTTTTGCATTGACTTCGATAATATACTTCCCTCGTAAAATATATAAATGATATGTGATGTTTCGTATCATTTTGAATATTCCACTATTTAATTTTATTTTTGACCGAAACTAGTACAAACTAGTGTATAATATATTATGATTTTTTGACCGAAACATGCATTTCGAAAAGTTTAATAGAATTTAATTTTCAGATGATTTTTTTGCATGGACTTCCATCATAACCTTCCCTCTTAACATATATAAATGATCTGAAAAGTCTCGTATCATTTCAAATAGTCCCCAATTAAATTTGATTTTTTGCCTGAAACTAGTGTATAATATACTATGGTTTTTGACCGAAACTTGCATTTCGAATAGTTTCATAGAATATAATTTTCGGATGATTTTTTGCATGGACTTCCATCATTACCATCCCTCACAAAATATATAAATGATATGTGAAGTTTCATATCATTTCGAACAATCCACAATTTAATTTAATTTTTGACTGAAACTAGTATAAACTAGTATAAAATATATTATTATTTTTGACCGAACCATGCATTTCGAAAAGTTTCATAGAATCTATTTTTAAGATTACTTTTTTGCATGGACTTCCATCATAACCTTCCCTCTTAACATATATAAATGATCTGTAAAGTATCGTATCATTTCAAATAGTTGCCTATTAAATTTGATTTTTATGACCGAAACTAGTGTATAATATACTATGGTTTTTGACTGAAACCTGCATTTCGAAAAGTTTCATTGAATCTAATTTTCCGATGATTTTTTGCATGGACTTCCATCATAACCTTCCATCGTAAGATATATAAATGATATGTGAAGTTTCGTATCATTTCGAATAATCCCCGATTTAATTTGATTTTTGACCAAAACTAGTATAAACTTGTGTATAATATATTATGATTTTTTAACCGAAACTTGCATTTTGAAAAGTTTCATATAATCTAGTTTTTAGATGATTTTTTTGCATGGACTTCCATCATAACCTTCCCTCTTAACATATATAAATGATATGCAAAGTCTTGTATCATTTAAAATAGTTCCCTATGAAACTTGATTTTTTCGACCGAAACTAGTGTATAATATACTATGATTTTTGACCGAAACATGCATTTCGAAAAGTTTCATAGAATCTAATTTTTCAATGATTTTTTGCATTGACTTCCATCATAAACTTCCCTCATAAAATATTTAAATGATATGTGAAGTTTCGTATCATATCGAACAGTCCACGATTTAATTTGATTTTTGAATGAAACTAGTATAAACAAGTGTATAATATATTATGATTTTTTGACTGAAACTTGCATTTCGAAAAGTTTCGTAGAATCTAATTTTTAGATGATTTATTTGCATGGACTTCGATCATAACCTTCCCTCTTAACATATATAAATGAAATGTGAAGTCTCATATCATTTCAAACAGTCCCCAATTCAATTGGATTTTTTTGACCGAAACTAGTGTATAATATACTATGACTTTTGATCGAAACTATCATTTCAAAAAGTTTCATAGAACCTAATTTTTGGATGATTTTTTGCATTGACTTCGATAATATACTTCCCTCGTAAAATATATAAATGATATCTGAAGTTTCGTATCATTTTGAATATTCCACTATTTAATTTTATTTTTGACCGAAACTAGTACAAACTAGTGTATAATATATTATGATTTTTTGACCGAAACATGCATTTCGAAAAGTTTAATAGAATTTAATTTTCAGATGATTTTTTTGCATGGACTTCCATCATAACCTTCCCTCTTAACATATATAAATGATCTGAAAAGTCTCGTATCATTTCAAATAGTCCCCAATTAAATTTGATTTTTTGCCTGAAACTAGTGTATAATATACTATGGTTTTTGACCGAAACTTGCATTTCGAATAGTTTCATAGAATATAATTTTAGGATGATTTTTTGCATGGACTTCCATCATTACCATCCCTCACAAAATATATAAATGATATGTGAAGTTTCATATCATTTCGAACAATCCACAATTTAATTTGATTTTTGACTGAAACTAGTATAAACTAGTATAAAATATATTATTATTTTTGACCGAACCATGCATTTCGAAAAGTTTCATAGAATCTATTTTTAAGATTACTTTTTTGCATGGACTTCCATCATAACCTTCCCTCTTAACATATATAAATGATCTGTAAAGTATCGTATCATTTCAAATAGTTGCCAATTAAATTTGATTTTTATGACCGAAACTAGTGTATAATATACTATGGTTTTTGACTGAAACCTGCATTTCGAAAAGTTTCATTGAATCTAATTTTCCGATGATTTTTTGCATGGACTTCCATCATAACCTTCCATCGTAAGATATATAAATGATATGTGAACTTTCGTATCATTTCGAATAATCCCCGATTTTAATTTGATTTTTGACCAAAACTAGTATAAACTTGTGTATAATATATTATGATTTTTTAACCGAAACTTGCATTTTGAAAAGTTTCATATAATCTAGTTTTTAGATGATTTTTTTGCATGGAATTCCATCATAACCTTCCCTCTTAACATATATAAATGATATGCAAAGTCTTGTATCATTTCAAATAGTTCCCTATGAAACTTGATTTTTTCGACCGAAACTAGTGTATAATATACTATGATTTTTGACCGAAACATGCATTTCGAAAAGTTTCATAGAATCTAATTTTTCAATGATTTTTTGCATTGACTTCCATCATAAACTTCCCTCATAAAATATTTAAATGATATGTGAAGTTTCGTATCATATCGAACAGTCCACGATTTAATTTGATTTTTGAATGAAACTAGTATAAACAAGTGTATAATATATTATGATTTTTTGACTGAAACTTGCATTTCGAAAAGTTTCGTAGAATCTAATTTTTAGATGATTTATTTGCATGGACTTCGATCATAACCTTCCCTCTTAACATATATAAATGAAATGTGAAGTCTCATATCATTTCAAACAGTCCCCAATTCAATTGGATTTTTTTGACCGAAACTAGTGTATAATATACTATGACTTTTGATCGAAACTATCATTTCAAAAAGTTTCATAGAACCTAATTTTTGGATGATTTTTTGCATTGACTTCGATAATATACTTCCCTCGTAAAATATATAAATGATATCTGAAGTTTCGTATCATTTTGAATATTCCACTATTTAATTTTATTTTTGACCGAAACTAGTACAAACTAGTGTATAATATATTATGATTTTTTGACCGAAACATGCATTTCGAAAAGTTTAATAGAATTTAATTTTCAGATGATTTTTTTGCATGGACTTCCATCATAACCTTCCCTCTTAACATATATAAATGATCTGAAAAGTCTCGTATCATTTCAAATAGTCCCCAATTAAATTTGATTTTTTGCCTGAAACTAGTGTATAATATACTATGGTTTTTGACCGAAACTTGCATTTCGAATAGTTTCATAGAATATAATTTTAGGATGATTTTTTGCATGGACTTCCATCATTACCATCCCTCACAAAATATATAAATGATATGTGAAGTTTCATATCATTTCGAACAATCCACAATTTAATTTGATTTTTGACTGAAACTAGTATAAACTAGTATAAAATATATTATTATTTTTGACCGAACCATGCATTTCGAAAAGTTTCATAGAATCTATTTTTAAGATTACTTTTTTGCATGGACTTCCATCATAACCTTCCCTCTTAACATATATAAATGATCTGTAAAGTATCGTATCATTTCAAATAGTTGCCAATTAAATTTGATTTTTATGACCGAAACTAGTGTATAATATACTATGGTTTTTGACTGAAACCTGCATTTCGAAAAGTTTCATTGAATCTAATTTTCCGATGATTTTTTGCATGGACTTCCATCATAACCTTCCATCGTAAGATATATAAATGATATGTGAACTTTCGTATCATTTCGAATAATCCCCGATTTTAATTTGATTTTTGACCAAAACTAGTATAAACTTGTGTATAATATATTATGATTTTTTAACCGAAACTTGCATTTTGAAAAGTTTCATATAATCTAGTTTTTAGATGATTTTTTTGCATGGAATTCCATCATAACCTTCCCTCTTAACATATATAAATGATATGCAAAGTCTTGTATCATTTCAAATAGTTCCCTATGAAACTTGATTTTTTCGACCGAAACTAGTGTATAATATACTATGATTTTTGACCGAAACATGCATTTCGAAAAGTTTCATAGAATCTAATTTTTCAATGATTTTTTGCATTGACTTCCATCATAAACTTCCCTCATAAAATATTTAAATGATATGTGAAGTTTCGTATCATATCGAACAGTCCACGATTTAATTTGATTTTTGAATGAAACTAGTATAAACAAGTGTATAATATATTATGATTTTTTGACTGAAACTTGCATTTCGAAAAGTTTCGTAGAATCTAATTTTTAGATGATTTATTTGCATGGACTTCGATCATAACCTTCCCTCTTAACATATATAAATGAAATGTGAAGTCTCATATCATTTCAAACAGTCCCCAATTCAATTTGATTTTTTTGACCGAAACTAGTGTATAATATACTATGACTTTTGATCGAAACTATCATTTCAAAAAGTTTCATAGAACCTAATTTTTGGATGATTTTTTGCATTGACTTCGATAATATACTTCCCTCGTAAAATATATAAATGATATGTGAAGTTTCGTATCATTTTGAATATTCCACTATTTAATTTTATTTTTGACCGAAACTAGTACAAACTAGTGTATAATATATTATGATTTTTTGACCGAAACATGCATTTCGAAAAGTTTAATAGAATTTAATTTTCAGATGATTTTTTTGCATGGACTTCCATCATAACCTTCCCTCTTAACATATATAAATGATCTGAAAAGTCTCGTATCATTTCAAATAGTCCCCAATTAAATTTGATTTTTTGCCTGAAACTAGTGTATAATATACTATGGTTTTTGACCGAAACTTGCATTTCGAATAGTTTCATAGAATATAATTGTAGGATGATTTTTTGCATGGACTTCCATCATTACCATCCCTCACAAAATATATAAATGATATGTGAAGTTTCATATCATTTCGAACAATCCACAATTTAATTTGATTTTTGACTGAAACTAGTATAAACTAGTATAAAATATATTATTATTTTTGACCGAACCATGCATTTCGAAAAGTTTCATAGAATCTATTTTTAAGATTACTTTTTTGCATGGACTTCCATCATAACCTTCCCTCTTAACATATATAAATGATCTGTAAAGTATCGTATCATTTCAAATAGTTGCCAATTAAATTTGATTTTTATGACCGAAACTAGTGTATAATATACTATGGTTTTTGACTGAAACCTGCATTTCGAAAAGTTTCATTGAATCTAATTTTCCGATGATTTTTTGCATGGACTTCCATCATAACCTTCCATCGTAAGATATATAAATGATATGTGAAGTTTCGTATCATTTCGAATAATCCCCGATTTAATTTGATTTTTGACCAAAACTAGTATAAACTTGTGTATAATATATTATGATTTTTTAACCGAAACTTGCATTTTGAAAAGTTTCATATAATCTAGTTTTTAGATGATTTTTTTGCATGGAATTCCATCATAACCTTCCCTCTTAACATATATAAATGATATGCAAAGTCTTGTATCATTTCAAATAGTTCCCTATGAAACTTGATTTTTTCGACCGAAACTAGTGTATAATATACTATGATTTTTGACCGAAACATGCATTTCGAAAAGTTTCATAGAATCTAATTTTTCAATGATTTTTTGCATTGACTTCCATCATAAACTTCCCTCATAAAATATTTAAATGATATGTGAAGTTTCGTATCATATCGAACAGTCCACGATTTAATTTGATTTTTGAATGAAACTAGTATAAACAAGTGTATAATATATTATGATTTTTTGACTGAAACTTGCATTTCGAAAAGTTTCGTAGAATCTAATTTTTAGATGATTTATTTGCATGGACTTCGATCATAACCTTCCCTCTTAACATATATAAATGAAATGTGAAGTCTCATATCATTTCAAACAGTCCCCAATTCAATTTGATTTTTTTGACCGAAACTAGTGTATAATATACTATGACTTTTGATCGAAACTATCATTTCAAAAAGTTTCATAGAACCTAATTTTTGGATGATTTTTTGCATTGACTTCGATAATATACTTCCCTCGTAAAATATATAAATGATATGTGAAGTTTCGTATCATTTTGAATATTCCACTATTTAATTTTATTTTTAACCGAAACTAGTACAAACTAGTGTATAATATATTATGATTTTTTGACCGAAACATGCATTTCGAAAAGTTTAATAGAATTTAATTTTCAGATGATTTTTTTGCATGGACTTCCATCATAACCTTCCCTCTTAACATATATAAATGATCTGAAAAGTCTCGTATCATTTCAAATAGTCCCCAATTAAATTTGATTTTTTGCCTGAAACTAGTGTATAATATACTATGGTTTTTGACCGAAACCTGCATTTCGAATAGTTTCATAGAATATAATTTTAGGATGATTTTTTGCATGGACTTCCATCATTACCATCCCTCACAAAATATATAAATGATATGTGAAGTTTCATATCATTTCGAACAATCCACAATTTAATTTGATTTTTGACTGAAACTAGTATAAACTAGTATAAAATATATTATTATTTTTGACCGAACCATGCATTTCGAAAAGTTTCATAGAATCTATTTTTAAGATTACTTTTTTGCATGGACTTCCATCATAACCTTCCCTCTTAACATATATAAATGATCTGTAAAGTATCGTATCATTTCAAATAGTTGCCAATTAAATTTGATTTTTATGACCGAAACTAGTGTATAATATACTATGGTTTTTGACTGAAACCTGCATTTCGAAAAGTTTCATTGAATCTAATTTTCCGATGATTTTTTGCATGGACTTCCATCATAACCTTCCATCGTAAGATATATAAATGATATGTGAAGTTTCGTATCATTTCGAATAATCCCCGATTTAATTTGATTTTTGACCAAAACTAGTATAAACTTGTGTATAATATATTATGATTTTTTAACCGAAACTTGCATTTTGAAAAGTTTCATATAATCTAGTTTTTAGATGATTTTTTTGCATGGAATTCCATCATAACCTTCCCTCTTAACATATATAAATGATATGCAAAGTCTTGTATCATTTCAAATAGTTCCCTATGAAACTTGATTTTTTCGACCGAAACTAGTGTATAATATACTATGATTTTTGACCGAAACATGCATTTCGAAAAGTTTCATAGAATCTAATTTTTCAATGATTTTTTGCATTGACTTCCATCATAAACTTCCCTCATAAAATATTTAAATGATATGTGAAGTTTCGTATCATATCGAACAGTCCACGATTTAATTTGATTTTTGAATGAAACTAGTATAAACAAGTGTATAATATATTATGATTTTTTGACTGAAACTTGCATTTCGAAAAGTTTCGTAGAATCTAATTTTTAGATGATTTATTTGCATGGACTTCGATCATAACCTTCCCTCTTAACATATATAAATGAAATGTGAAGTCTCATATCATTTCAAACAGTCCCCAATTCAATTTGATTTTTTTGACCGAAACTAGTGTATAATATACTATGACTTTTGATCGAAACTATCATTTCAAAAAGTTTCATAGAACCTAATTTTTGGATGATTTTTTGCATTGACTTCGATAATATACTTCCCTCGTAAAATATATAAATGATATGTGAAGTTTCGTATCATTTTGAATATTCCACTATTTAATTTTATTTTTGACCGAAACTAGTACAAACTAGTGTATAATATATTATGATTTTTTGACCGAAACATGCATTTCGAAAAGTTTAATAGAATTTAATTTTCAGATGATTTTTTTGCATGGACTTCCATCATAACCTTCCCTCTTAACATATATAAATGATCTGAAAAGTCTCGTATCATTTCAAATAGTCCCCAATTAAATTTGATTTTTTGCCTGAAACTAGTGTATAATATACTATGGTTTTTGACCGAAACTTGCATTTCGAATAGTTTCATAGAATATAATTGTAGGATGATTTTTTGCATGGACTTCCATCATTACCATCCCTCACAAAATATATAAATGATATGTGAAGTTTCATATCATTTCGAACAATCCACAATTTAATTTGATTTTTGACTGAAACTAGTATAAACTAGTATAAAATATATTATTATTTTTGACCGAACCATGCATTTCGAAAAGTTTCATAGAATCTATTTTTAAGATTACTTTTTTGCATGGACTTCCATCATAACCTTCCCTCTTAACATATATAAATGATCTGTAAAGTATCGTATCATTTCAAATAGTTGCCAATTAAATTTGATTTTTATGACCGAAACTAGTGTATAATATACTATGGTTTTTGACTGAAACCTGCATTTCGAAAAGTTTCATTGAATCTAATTTTCCGATGATTTTTTGCATGGACTTCCATCATAACCTTCCATCGTAAGATATATAAATGATATGTGAAGTTTCGTATCATTTCGAATAATCCCCGATTTAATTTGATTTTTGACCAAAACTAGTATAAACTTGTGTATAATATATTATGATTTTTTAACCGAAACTTGCATTTTGAAAAGTTTCATATAATCTAGTTTTTAGATGATTTTTTTGCATGGAATTCCATCATAACCTTCCCTCTTAACATATATAAATGATATGCAAAGTCTTGTATCATTTCAAATAGTTCCCTATGAAACTTGATTTTTTCGACCGAAACTAGTGTATAATATACTATGATTTTTGACCGAAACATGCATTTCGAAAAGTTTCATAGAATCTAATTTTTCAATGATTTTTTGCATTGACTTCCATCATAAACTTCCCTCATAAAATATTTAAATGATATGTGAAGTTTCGTATCATATCGAACAGTCCACGATTTAATTTGATTTTTGAATGAAACTAGTATAAACAAGTGTATAATATATTATGATTTTTTGACTGAAACTTGCATTTCGAAAAGTTTCGTAGAATCTAATTTTTAGATGATTTATTTGCATGGACTTCGATCATAACCTTCCCTCTTAACATATATAAATGAAATGTGAAGTCTCATATCATTTCAAACAGTCCCCAATTCAATTTGATTTTTTTGACCGAAACTAGTGTATAATATACTATGACTTTTGATCGAAACTATCATTTCAAAAAGTTTCATAGAACCTAATTTTTGGATGATTTTTTGCATTGACTTCGATAATATACTTCCCTCGTAAAATATATAAATGATATGTGAAGTTTCGTATCATTTTGAATATTCCACTATTTAATTTTATTTTTGACCGAAACTAGTACAAACTAGTGTATAATATATTATGATTTTTTGACCGAAACATGCATTTCGAAAAGTTTAATAGAATTTAATTTTCAGATGATTTTTTTGCATGGACTTCCATCATAACCTTCCCTCTTAACATATATAAATGATCTGAAAAGTCTCGTATCATTTCAAATAGTCCCCAATTAAATTTGATTTTTTGCCTGAAACTAGTGTATAATATACTATGGTTTTTGACCGAAACCTGCATTTCGAATAGTTTCATAGAATATAATTTTAGGATGATTTTTTGCATGGACTTCCATCATTACCATCCCTCACAAAATATATAAATGATATGTGAAGTTTCATATCATTTCGAACAATCCACAATTTAATTTGATTTTTGACTGAAACTAGTATAAACTAGTATAAAATATATTATTATTTTTGACCGAACCATGCATTTCGAAAAGTTTCATAGAATCTATTTTTAAGATTACTTTTTTGCATGGACTTCCATCATAACCTTCCCTCTTAACATATATAAATGATCTGTAAAGTATCGTATCATTTCAAATAGTTGCCAATTAAATTTGATTTTTATGACCGAAACTAGTGTATAATATACTATGGTTTTTGACTGAAACCTGCATTTCGAAAAGTTTCATTGAATCTAATTTTCCGATGATTTTTTGCATGGACTTCCATCATAACCTTCCATCGTAAGATATATAAATGATATGTGAAGTTTCGTATCATTTCGAATAATCCCCGATTTAATTTGATTTTTGACCAAAACTAGTATAAACTTGTGTATAATATATTATGATTTTTTAACCGAAACTTGCATTTTGAAAAGTTTCATATAATCTAGTTTTTAGATGATTTTTTTGCATGGAATTCCATCATAACCTTCCCTCTTAACATATATAAATGATATGCAAAGTCTTGTATCATTTCAAATAGTTCCCTATGAAACTTGATTTTTTCGACCGAAACTAGTGTATAATATACTATGATTTTTGACCGAAACATGCATTTCGAAAAGTTTCATAGAATCTAATTTTTCAATGATTTTTTGCATTGACTTCCATCATAAACTTCCCTCATAAAATATTTAAATGATATGTGAAGTTTCGTATCATATCGAACAGTCCACGATTTAATTTGATTTTTGAATGAAACTAGTATAAACAAGTGTATAATATATTATGATTTTTTGACTGAAACTTGCATTTCGAAAAGTTTCGTAGAATCTAATTTTTAGATGATTTATTTGCATGGACTTCGATCATAACCTTCCCTCTTAACATATATAAATGAAATGTGAAGTCTCATATCATTTCAAACAGTCCCCAATTCAATTTGATTTTTTTGACCGAAACTAGTGTATAATATACTATGACTTTTGATCGAAACTATCATTTCAAAAAGTTTCATAAAACCTAATTTTTGGATGATTTTTTGCATTGACTTCGATAATATACTTCCCTCGTAAAATATATAAATGATATGTGAAGTTTCGTATCATTTTGAATATTCCACTATTTAATTTTATTTTTGACCGAAACTAGTACAAACTAGTGTATAATATATTATGATTTTTTGACCGAAACATGCATTTCGAAAAGTTTAATAGAATTTAATTTTCAGATGATTTTTTTGCATGGACTTCCATCATAACCTTCCCTCTTAACATATATAAATGATCTGAAAAGTCTCGTATCATTTCAAATAGTCCCCAATTAAATTTGATTTTTTGCCTGAAACTAGTGTATAATATACTATGGTTTTTGACCGAAACCTGCATTTCGAATAGTTTCATAGAATATAATTTTAGGATGATTTTTTGCATGGACTTCCATCATTACCATCCCTCACAAAATATATAAATGATATGTGAAGTTTCATATCATTTCGAACAATCCACAATTTAATTTGATTTTTGACTGAAACTAGTATAAACTAGTATAAAATATATTATTATTTTTGACCGAACCATGCATTTCGAAAAGTTTCATAGAATCTATTTTTAAGATTACTTTTTTGCATGGACTTCCATCATAACCTTCCCTCTTAACATATATAAATGATCTGTAAAGTATCGTATCATTTCAAATAGTTGCCAATTAAATTTGATTTTTATGACCGAAACTAGTGTATAATATACTATGGTTTTTGACTGAAACCTGCATTTCGAAAAGTTTCATTGAATCTAATTTTCCGATGATTTTTTGCATGGACTTCCATCATAACCTTCCATCGTAAGATATATAAATGATATGTGAAGTTTCGTATCATTTCGAATAATCCCCGATTTAATTTGATTTTTGACCAAAACTAGTATAAACTTGTGTATAATATATTATGATTTTTTAACCGAAACTTGCATTTTGAAAAGTTTCATATAATCTAGTTTTTAGATGATTTTTTTGCATGGAATTCCATCATAACCTTCCCTCTTAACATATATAAATGATATGCAAAGTCTTGTATCATTTCAAATAGTTCCCTATGAAACTTGATTTTTTCGACCGAAACTAGTGTATAATATACTATGATTTTTGACCGAAACATGCATTTCGAAAAGTTTCATAGAATCTAATTTTTCAATGATTTTTTGCATTGACTTCCATCATAAACTTCCCTCATAAAATATTTAAATGATATGTGAAGTTTCGTATCATATCGAACAGTCCACGATTTAATTTGATTTTTGAATGAAACTAGTATAAACAAGTGTATAATATATTATGATTTTTTGACTGAAACTTGCATTTCGAAAAGTTTCGTAGAATCTAATTTTTAGATGATTTATTTGCATGGACTTCGATCATAACCTTCCCTCTTAACATATATAAATGAAATGTGAAGTCTCATATCATTTCAAACAGTCCCCAATTCAATTTGATTTTTTTGACCGAAACTAGTGTATAATATACTATGACTTTTGATCGAAACTATCATTTCAAAAAGTTTCATAAAACCTAATTTTTGGATGATTTTTTGCATTGACTTCGATAATATACTTCCCTCGTAAAATATATAAATGATATGTGAAGTTTCGTATCATTTTGAATATTCCACTATTTAATTTTATTTTTGACCGAAACTAGTACAAACTAGTGTATAATATATTATGATTTTTTGACCGAAACATGCATTTCGAAAAGTTTAATAGAATTTAATTTTCAGATGATTTTTTTGCATGGACTTCCATCATAACCTTCCCTCTTAACATATATAAATGATCTGAAAAGTCTCGTATCATTTCAAATAGTCCCCAATTAAATTTGATTTTTTGCCTGAAACTAGTGTATAATATACTATGGTTTTTGACCGAAACCTGCATTTCGAATAGTTTCATAGAATATAATTTTAGGATGATTTTTTGCATGGACTTCCATCATTACCATCCCTCACAAAATATATAAATGATATGTGAAGTTTCATATCATTTCGAACAATCCACAATTTAATTTGATTTTTGACTGAAACTAGTATAAACTAGTATAAAATATATTATTATTTTTGACCGAACCATGCATTTCGAAAAGTTTCATAGAATCTATTTTTAAGATTACTTTTTTGCATGGACTTCCATCATAACCTTCCCTCTTAACATATATAAATGATCTGTAAAGTATCGTATCATTTCAAATAGTTGCCAATTAAATTTGATTTTTATGACCGAAACTAGTGTATAATATACTATGGTTTTTGACTGAAACCTGCATTTCGAAAAGTTTCATTGAATCTAATTTTCCGATGATTTTTTGCATGGACTTCCATCATAACCTTCCATCGTAAGATATATAAATGATATGTGAAGTTTCGTATCATTTCGAATAATCCCCGATTTAATTTGATTTTTGACCAAAACTAGTATAAACTTGTGTATAATATATTATGATTTTTTAACCGAAACTTGCATTTTGAAAAGTTTCATATAATCTAGTTTTTAGATGATTTTTTTGCATGGAATTCCATCATAACCTTCCCTCTTAACATATATAAATGATATGCAAAGTCTTGTATCATTTCAAATAGTTCCCTATGAAACTTGATTTTTTCGACCGAAACTAGTGTATAATATACTATGATTTTTGACCGAAACATGCATTTCGAAAAGTTTCATAGAATCTAATTTTTCAATGATTTTTTGCATTGACTTCCATCATAAACTTCCCTCATAAAATATTTAAATGATATGTGAAGTTTCGTATCATATCGAACAGTCCACGATTTAATTTGATTTTTGAATGAAACTAGTATAAACAAGTGTATAATATATTATGATTTTTTGACTGAAACTTGCATTTCGAAAAGTTTCGTAGAATCTAATTTTTAGATGATTTATTTGCATGGACTTCGATCATAACCTTCCCTCTTAACATATATAAATGAAATGTGAAGTCTCATATCATTTCAAACAGTCCCCAATTCAATTTGATTTTTTTGACCGAAACTAGTGTATAATATACTATGACTTTTGATCGAAACTATCATTTCAAAAAGTTTCATAGAACCTAATTTTTGGATGATTTTTTGCATTGACTTCGATAATATACTTCCCTCGTAAAATATATAAATGATATGTGAAGTTTCGTATCATTTTGAATATTCCACTATTTAATTTTATTTTTGACCGAAACTAGTACAAACTAGTGTATAATATATTATGATTTTTTGACCGAAACATGCATTTCGAAAAGTTTAATAGAATTTAATTTTCAGATGATTTTTTTGCATGGACTTCCATCATAACCTTCCCTCTTAACATATATAAATGATCTGAAAAGTCTCGTATCATTTCAAATAGTCCCCAATTAAATTTGATTTTTTGCCTGAAACTAGTGTATAATATACTATGGTTTTTGACCGAAACCTGCATTTCGAATAGTTTCATAGAATATAATTTTAGGATGATTTTTTGCATGGACTTCCATCATTACCATCCCTCACAAAATATATAAATGATATGTGAAGTTTCATATCATTTCGAACAATCCACAATTTAATTTGATTTTTGACTGAAACTAGTATAAACTAGTATAAAATATATTATTATTTTTGACCGAACCATGCATTTCGAAAAGTTTCATAGAATCTATTTTTAAGATTACTTTTTTGCATGGACTTCCATCATAACCTTCCCTCTTAACATATATAAATGATCTGTAAAGTATCGTATCATTTCAAATAGTTGCCAATTAAATTTGATTTTTATGACCGAAACTAGTGTATAATATACTATGGTTTTTGACTGAAACCTGCATTTCGAAAAGTTTCATTGAATCTAATTTTCCGATGATTTTTTGCATGGACTTCCATCATAACCTTCCATCGTAAGATATATAAATGATATGTGAAGTTTCGTATCATTTCGAATAATCCCCGATTTAATTTGATTTTTGACCAAAACTAGTATAAACTTGTGTATAATATATTATGATTTTTTAACCGAAACTTGCATTTTGAAAAGTTTCATATAATCTAGTTTTTAGATGATTTTTTTGCATGGAATTCCATCATAACCTTCCCTCTTAACATATATAAATGATATGCAAAGTCTTGTATCATTTCAAATAGTTCCCTATGAAACTTGATTTTTTCGACCGAAACTAGTGTATAATATACTATGATTTTTGACCGAAACATGCATTTCGAAAAGTTTCATAGAATCTAATTTTTCAATGATTTTTTGCATTGACTTCCATCATAAACTTCCCTCATAAAATATTTAAATGATATGTGAAGTTTCGTATCATATCGAACAGTCCACGATTTAATTTGATTTTTGAATGAAACTAGTATAAACAAGTGTATAATATATTATGATTTTTTGACTGAAACTTGCATTTCGAAAAGTTTCGTAGAATCTAATTTTTAGATGATTTATTTGCATGGACTTCGATCATAACCTTCCCTCTTAACATATATAAATGAAATGTGAAGTCTCATATCATTTCAAACAGTCCCCAATTCAATTTGATTTTTTTGACCGAAACTAGTGTATAATATACTATGACTTTTGATCGAAACTATCATTTCAAAAAGTTTCATAAAACCTAATTTTTGGATGATTTTTTGCATTGACTTCGATAATATACTTCCCTCGTAAAATATATAAATGATATGTGAAGTTTCGTATCATTTTGAATATTCCACTATTTAATTTTATTTTTGACCGAAACTAGTACAAACTAGTGTATAATATATTATGATTTTTTGACCGAAACATGCATTTCGAAAAGTTTAATAGAATTTAATTTTCAGATGATTTTTTTGCATGGACTTCCATCATAACCTTCCCTCTTAACATATATAAATGATCTGAAAAGTCTCGTATCATTTCAAATAGTCCCCAATTAAATTTGATTTTTTGCCTGAAACTAGTGTATAATATACTATGGTTTTTGACCGAAACCTGCATTTCGAATAGTTTCATAGAATATAATTTTAGGATGATTTTTTGCATGGACTTCCATCATTACCATCCCTCACAAAATATATAAATGATATGTGAAGTTTCATATCATTTCGAACAATCCACAATTTAATTTGATTTTTGACTGAAACTAGTATAAACTAGTATAAAATATATTATTATTTTTGACCGAACCATGCATTTCGAAAAGTTTCATAGAATCTATTTTTAAGATTACTTTTTTGCATGGACTTCCATCATAACCTTCCCTCTTAACATATATAAATGATCTGTAAAGTATCGTATCATTTCAAATAGTTGCCAATTAAATTTGATTTTTATGACCGAAACTAGTGTATAATATACTATGGTTTTTGACTGAAACCTGCATTTCGAAAAGTTTCATTGAATCTAATTTTCCGATGATTTTTTGCATGGACTTCCATCATAACCTTCCATCGTAAGATATATAAATGATATGTGAAGTTTCGTATCATTTCGAATAATCCCCGATTTAATTTGATTTTTGACCAAAACTAGTATAAACTTGTGTATAATATATTATGATTTTTTAACCGAAACTTGCATTTTGAAAAGTTTCATATAATCTAGTTTTTAGATGATTTTTTTGCATGGAATTCCATCATAACCTTCCCTCTTAACATATATAAATGATATGCAAAGTCTTGTATCATTTCAAATAGTTCCCTATGAAACTTGATTTTTTCGACCGAAACTAGTGTATAATATACTATGATTTTTGACCGAAACATGCATTTCGAAAAGTTTCATAGAATCTAATTTTTCAATGATTTTTTGCATTGACTTCCATCATAAACTTCCCTCATAAAATATTTAAATGATATGTGAAGTTTCGTATCATATCGAACAGTCCACGATTTAATTTGATTTTTGAATGAAACTAGTATAAACAAGTGTATAATATATTATGATTTTTTGACTGAAACTTGCATTTCGAAAAGTTTCGTAGAATCTAATTTTTAGATGATTTATTTGCATGGACTTCGATCATAACCTTCCCTCTTAACATATATAAATGAAATGTGAAGTCTCATATCATTTCAAACAGTCCCCAATTCAATTTGATTTTTTTGACCGAAACTAGTGTATAATATACTATGACTTTTGATCGAAACTATCATTTCAAAAAGTTTCATAGAACCTAATTTTTGGATGATTTTTTGCATTGACTTTGATAATATACTTCCCTCGTAAAATATATAAATGATATGTGAAGTTTCGTATCATTTTGAATATTCCACTATTTAATTTTATTTTTGACCGAAACTAGTACAAACTAGTGTATAATATATTATGATTTTTTGACCGAAACATGCATTTCGAAAAGTTTAATAGAATTTAATTTTCAGATGATTTTTTTGCATGGACTTCCATCATAACCTTCCCTCTTAACATATATAAATGATCTGAAAAGTCTCGTATCATTTCAAATAGTCCCCAATTAAATTTGATTTTTTGCCTGAAACTAGTGTATAATATACTATGGTTTTTGACCGAAACTTGCATTTCGAATAGTTTCATAGAATATAATTGTAGGATGATTTTTTGCATGGACTTCCATCATTACCATCCCTCACAAAATATATAAATGATATGTGAAGTTTCATATCATTTCGAACAATCCACAATTTAATTTGATTTTTGACTGAAACTAGTATAAACTAGTATAAAATATATTATTATTTTTGACCGAACCATGCATTTCGAAAAGTTTCATAGAATCTATTTTTAAGATTACTTTTTTGCATGGACTTCCATCATAACCTTCCCTCTTAACATGTATAAATGATCTGTAAAGTATCGTATCATTTCGAATAGTTGCCAATTAAATTTGATTTTTATGACCGAAACTAGTGTATAATATACTATGGTTTTTGACTGAAACCTGCATTTCGAAAAGTTTCATTGAATCTAATTTTCCGATGATTTTTTGCATGGACTTCCATCATAACCTTCCATCGTAAGATATATAAATGATCTGTGAACTTTCGTATCATTTCGAATAATCCCCGATTTAATTTGATTTTTGACCAAAACTAGTATAAACTTGTGTATAATATATTATGATTTTTTAACCGAAACTTGCATTTTGAAAAGTTTCATATAATCTAGTTTTTAGATGATTTTTTTGCATGGAATTCCATCATAACCTTCCCTCTTAACATATATAAATGATATGCAAAGTCTTGTATCATTTCAAATAGTTCCCTATGAAACTTGATTTTTTCGACCGAAACTAGTGTATAATATACTATGATTTTTGACCGAAACATGCATTTCGAAAAGTTTCATAGAATCTAATTTTTCAATGATTTTTTGCATTGACTTCCATCATAAACTTCCCTCATAAAATATTTAAATGATATGTGAAGTTTCGTATCATATCAAACAGTCCACGATTTAATTTGATTTTTGAATGAAACTAGTATAAACAAGTGTATAATATATTATGATTTTTTGACTGAAACTTGCATTTCGAAAAGTTTCGTAGAATCTAATTTTTAGATGATTTATTTGCATGGACTTCGATCATAACCTTCCCTCTTAACATATATAAATGAAATGTGAAGTCTCATATCATTTCAAACAGTCCCCAATTCAATTTGATTTTTTTGACCGAAACTAGTGTATAATATACTATGACTTTTGATCGAAACTATCATTTCAAAAAGTTTCATAGAACCTAATTTTTGGATGATTTTTTGCATTGACTTCGATAATATACTTCCCTCGTAAAATATATAAATGATATGTGAAGTTTCGTATCATTTTGAATATTCCACTATTTAATTTTATTTTTGACCGAAACTAGTACAAACTAGTGTATAATATATTATGATTTTTTGACCGAAACATGCATTTCGAAAAGTTTAATAGAATTTAATTTTCAGATGATTTTTTTGCATGGACTTCCATCATAACCTTCCCTCTTAACATATATAAATGATCTGAAAAGTCTCGTATCATTTCAAATAGTCCCCAATTAAATTTGATTTTTTGCCTGAAACTAGTGTATAATATACTATGGTTTTTGACCGAAACCTGCATTTCGAATAGTTTCATAGAATATAATTTTAGGATGATTTTTTGCATGGACTTCCATCATTACCATCCCTCACAAAATATATAAATGATATGTGAAGTTTCATATCATTTCGAACAATCCACAATTTAATTTGATTTTTGACTGAAACTAGTATAAACTAGTATAAAATATATTATTATTTTTGACCGAACCATGCATTTCGAAAAGTTTCATAGAATCTATTTTTAAGATTACTTTTTTGCATGGACTTCCATCATAACCTTCCCTCTTAACATATATAAATGATCTGTAAAGTATCGTATCATTTCGAATAGTTGCCAATTAAATTTGATTTTTATGACCGAAACTAGTGTATAATATACTATGGTTTTTGACTGAAACCTGCATTTCGAAAAGTTTCATTGAATCTAATTTTCCGATGATTTTTTGCATGGACTTCCATCATAACCTTCCATCGTAAGATATATAAATGATATGTGAAGTTTCGTATCATTTCGAATAATCCCCGATTTAATTTGATTTTTGACCAAAACTAGTATAAACTTGTGTATAATATATTATGATTTTTTAACCGAAACTTGCATTTTGAAAAGTTTCATATAATCTAGTTTTTAGATGATTTTTTTGCATGGACTTCCATCATAACCTTCTCTCTTAACATATATAAATGATATGCAAAGTCTTGTATCATTTCAAATAGTTCCCTATGAAACTTGATTTTTTCGACCGAAACTAGTGTATAATATACTATGATTTTTGACCGAAACATGCATTTCGAAAAGTTTCATAGAATCTAATTTTTCAATGATTTTTTGCATTGACTTCCATCATAAACTTCCCTCATAAAATATTTAAATGATATGTGAAGTTTCGTATCATATCGAACAGTCCACGATTTAATTTGATTTTTGAATGAAACTAGTATAAACAAGTGTATAATATATTATGATTTTTTGACTGAAACTTGCATTTCGAAAAGTTTCGTAGAATCTAATTTTTAGATGATTTATTTGCATGGACTTCGATCATAACCTTCCCTCTTAACATATATAAATGAAATGTGAAGTCTCATATCATTTCAAACAGTCCCCAATTCAATTTGATTTTTTTGACCGAAACTAGTGTATAATATACTATGACTTTTGATCGAAACTATCATTTCAAAAAGTTTCATAGAACCTAATTTTTGGATGATTTTTTGCATTGACTTTGATAATATACTTCCCTCGTAAAATATATAAATGATATGTGAAGTTTCGTATCATTTTGAATATTCCACTATTTAATTTTATTTTTGACCGAAACTAGTACAAACTAGTGTATAATATATTATGATTTTGTGACCGAAACATGCATTTCGAAAAGTTTAATAGAATTTAATTTTCAGATGATTTTTTTGCATGGACTTCCTTCATAACCTTCCCTCTTAACATATATAAATGATCTGAAAAGTCTCGTATCATTTCAAATACTCCCCAATTAAATTTGATTTTTTGCCTGAAACTAGTGTATAATATACTATGGTTTTTGACCGAAACTTGCATTTCGAATAGTTTCATAGAATATAATTTTAGGATGATTTTTTGCATGGACTTCCATCATTACCATCCCTCACAAAATATATAAATGATATGTGAAGTTTCATATCATTTCGAACAATCCACAATTTAATTTGATTTTTGACTGAAACTAGTAAAAACTAGTATAAAATATATTATTATTTTTGACCGAACCATGCATTTCGAAAAGTTTCATTGAATCTATTCTTAAGATTACTTTTTTGCATGGACTTCCATCATAACCTTCCCTCTTAACATATATAAATGATCTGTAAAGTATCATATCATTTCAAATAGTTCCCAATTAAATTTGATTTTTTTGACTGAAACTAGTGTATAATATACTATGGTTTTTGACTGAAACCTGCATTTCGAAAAGTTTCATTGAATCTAATTTTCCGATGATTTTTTGCATGGACTTCCATCATAACCTTCCATCGTAAGATATATAAATGATATGTGAAGTTTCGTATCATTTCGAATAATCCCCGATTTAATTTGATTTTTGACCAAAACTTGTATAAAATAGTGTATAATATATTATGATTTTTTAACCGAAACTTGCATTTTGAAAAGTTTCATATAATCTAATTTTCATATGATTGTTTTGCATGGACTTCCATCATAACCTTCCCTCTTAACATATATAAATGATATGCAAAGTCTTGTATCATTTCAAATAGTTCCCTATGAAACTTGATTTTTTCGACCGAAACTAGTGTATAATATACTATGATTTTTGACCGAAACATGCATTTCGAAAAGTTTCATAGAATCTAATTTTTCAATGATTTTTTGCATTGACTTCCATCATAAACTTCCCTCATAAAATATTTAAATGATATGTGAAGTTTCGTATCATATCGAACAGTCCACGATTTAATTTGATTTTTGACTGAAACTAGTATAAACAAGTGTATAATATATTATGATTTTTTGACTGAAACTTGCATTTCGAAAAGTTTCATAGAATCTAATTTTTAGATGATTTATTTGCATGGACTTCGATCATAACCTTCCCTCTTAACATATATAAATGAAATGTGAAGTCTCATATCATTTCAAACAGTCCCTAATTCAATTTGATTTTTTTGACCGAAACTAGTGTATAATATACTATGATTTTTGATCGAAACTCTCATTTCAAAAAGTTTCATAGAACCTAATTTTCGGATGATTTTTTGCATTGACTTCGATAATATACTTCCCTCGTAAAATATATAAATGATATGTGATGTTTCGTATCATTTTGAATATTCCACTATTTAATTTTATTTTTGACCGAAATTAGTACAAACTAGTGTATAATATATTATGATTTTTTGACCGAAACATGCATTTCGAAAAGTTTAATAGAATTTAATTTTCAGATGATTTTTTTGCATGGACTTCCATCATAACCTTCCCTCTTAACATATATAAATGATCTGAAAAGTCTCGTATCATTTCAAATAGTCCCCAATTAAATTTGATTTTTTGCCTGAAACTAGTGTATAATATACTATGGTTTTTGACCGAAACTTGCATTTCGAATAGTTTCATAGAATATAATTTTCGGATGATTTTTTGCATGGACTTCCATCATTACCATCCCTCACAAAATATATAAATGATATGTGAAGTTTCATATCATTTCGAATAATCCACAATTTAATTTGATTTTTGACCGAAACTAGTAAAAACTAGTATAAAATATATTATTATTTTTGACCGAACCATGTATTTCGAAAAGTTTCATTGAATCTATTTTTAAGATTACTTTTTTGCATGGACTTGCATCATAACCTTCCCTCTTAACATATATAAATGATCTGTAAAGTATCATATCATTTCAAATAGTTCCCAATTAAATTTGATTTTTTTGACTGAAACTAGTGTATAATATACTATGGTTTTTGACTGAAACCTGCATTTCGAAAAGTTTCATTGAATCTAATTTTCCGATGATTTTTTGCATGGACTTCCATCATAACCTTCCATTGTAAGATATATAAATGATATGTGAAGTTTCGTATCATTTCGAATAATCCCCGATTTAATTTGATTTTTGACCAAAAGTTGTATAAAATAGTGTATAATATATTATGATTTTTTAACCGAAACTTTCATTTTGAAAAGTTTCATATAATCTAATTTTCATATGATTGTTTTGCATGGACTTCCATCATAACCTTCCCTCTTAACATATATAAATGATATGCAAAGTCTTGTATCATTTCAAATAGTTCCCTATGAAACTTGATTTTTTCGACCGAAACTAGTGTATAATATACTATGATTTTTGACCGAAACATGCATTTCGAAAAGTTTCATAGAATCTAATTTTTCAATGATTTTTTGCATTGACTTCCATCATAAACTTCCCTCATAAAATATTTAAATGATATGTGAAGTTTCGTATCATATCGAACAGTCCACGATTTAATTTGATTTTTGAATGAAACTAGTATAAACAAGTGTATAATATATTATGATTTTTTGACTGAAACTTGCATTTCGAAAAGTTTCGTAGAATCTAATTTTTAGATGATTTATTTGCATGGACTTCGATCATAACCTTCCCTCTTAACATATATAAATGAAATGTGAAGTCTCATATCATTTCAAACAGTCCCCAATTCAATTTGATTTTTTTGACCGAAACTAGTGTATAATATACTATGACTTTTGATCGAAACTATCATTTCAAAAAGTTTCATAGAACCTAATTTTTGGATGATTTTTTGCATTGACTTCGATAATATACTTCCCTCGTAAAATATATAAATGATATGTGAAGTTTCGTATCATTTAGAATATTCCACTATTTAATTTTATTTTTGACCGAAACTAGTACAAACTAGTGTATAATATATTATGATTTTTTGACCGAAACATGCATTTCGAAAAGTTTAATAGAATTTAATTTTCAGATGATTTTTTTGCATGGACTTCCATCATAACCTTCCCTCTTAACATATATAAATGATCTGAAAAGTCTCGTATCATTTCAAATAGTCCCCAATTAAATTTGATTTTTTGCCTGAAACTAGTGTATAATATACTATGGTTTTTGACCGAAACTTGCATTTCGAATAGTTTCATAGAATATAATTTTAGGATGATTTTTTGCATGGACTTCCATCATTACCATCCCTCACAAAATATATAAATGATATGTGAAGTTTCATATCATTTCGAACAATCCACAATTTAATTTGATTTTTGACTGAAACTAGTATAAACTAGTATAAAATATATTATTATTTTTGACCGAACCATGCATTTCGAAAAGTTTCATAGAATCTATTTTTAAGATTACTTTTTTGCATGGACTTCCATCATAACCTTCCCTCTTAACATATATAAATGATCTGTAAAGTATCGTATCATTTCAAATAGTTGCCAATTAAATTTGATTTTTATGACCAAAACTAGTGTATAATATACTATGGTTTTTGACTGAAACCTGCATTTCGAAAAGTTTCATTGAATCTAATTTTCCGATGATTTTTTGCATGGACTTCCATCATAACCTTCCATCGTAAGATATATAAATGATATGTGAAGTTTCGTATCATTTCGAATAATCCCCGATTTAATTTGATTTTTGACCAAAACTTGTATAAAATAGTGTATAATATATTATGATTTTTTTACCGAAACTTGCATTTTGAAAAGTTTCATATAATCTAATTTTCATATGATTGTTTTGCATGGACTTCCATCATAACCTTCCCTCTTAACATATATAAATGATATGCAAAGTCTTGTATCATTTCAAATAGTTCCCTATGAAACTTGATTTTTTCGACCGAAACTAGTGTATAATATACTATGATTTTTGACCGAAACATGCATTTCGAAAAGTTTCATAGAATCTAATTTTTCAATGATTTTTTGCATTGACTTCCATCATAAACTTCCCTCATAAAATATTTAAATGATATGTGAAGTTTCGTATCATATCGAACAGTCCACGATTTAATTTGATTTTTGAATGAAACTAGTATAAACAAGTGTATAATATATTATGATTTTTTGACTGAAACTTGCATTTCGAAAAGTTTCATAGAATCTAATTTTTAGATGATTTATTTGCATGGACTTCGATCATAACCTTCCCTCTTAACATATATAAATGAAATGTGAAGTCTCATATCATTTCAAACAGTCCCTAATTCAATTTGATTTTTTTGACCGAAACTAGTGTATAATATACTATGATTTTTGATCGAAACTATCATTTCAAAAAGTTTCATAGAACCTAATTTTCGGATGATTTTTTGCATTGACTTCGATAATATACTTCCCTCGTAAAATATATAAATGATATGTGAAGTTTCGTATCATTTTGAATATTCCACTATTTAATTTTATTTTTGACCGAAATTAGTACAAACTAGTGTATAATATATTATGATTTTTTGACCGAAACATGCATTTCGAAAAGTTTAATAGAATTTAATTTTCAGATGATTTTTTTGCATGGACTTCCATCATAACCTTCCCTCTTAACATATATAAATGATCTGAAAAGTCTCGTATCATTTCAAATAGTCCCCAATTAAATTTGATTTTTTGCCTGAAACTAGTGTATAATATACTATGGTTTTTGACCGAAACTTGCATTTCGAATAGTTTCATAGAATATAATTTTCGGATGATTTTTTGCATGGACTTCCATCATTACCATCCCTCACAAAATATATAAATGATATGTGAAGTTTCATATCATTTCGAATAATCCACAATTTAATTTGATTTTTGACCGAAACTAGTAAAAACTAGTATAAAATATATTATTATTTTTGACCGAACCATGCATTTCGAAAAGTTTCATTGAATCTATTTTTAAGATTACTTTTTTGCATGGACTTGCATCATAACCTTCCCTCTTAACATATATAAATGATCTGTAAAGTATCATATCATTTCAAATAGTTCCCAATTAAATTTGATTTTTTTGACTGAAACTAGTGTATAATATACTATGGTTTTTGACTGAAACCTGCATTTCGAAAAGTTTCATTGAATCTAATTTTCCGATGATTTTTTGCATGGACTTCCATCATAACCTTCCATCGTAAGATATATAAATGATATGTGAAGTTTCGTATCATTTCGAATAATCCCCGATTTAGTTTGATTTTTGACCAAAACTTGTATAAAATAGTGTATAATATATTATGATTTTTTAACCGAAACTTGCATTTTGAAAAGTTTCATATAATCTAATTTTCATATGATTGTTTTGCATGGACTTCCATCATAACCTTCCCTCTTAACATATATAAATGATATGCAAAGTCTTGTATCATTTCAAATAGTTCCCTATGAAACTTGATTTTTTCGACCGAAACTAGTGTATAATATACTATGATTTTTGACCGAAACATGCATTTCGAAAAGTTTCATAGAATCTAATTTTTCAATGATTTTTTGCATTGACTTCCATCATAAACTTCCCTCATAAAATATTTAAATGATATGTGAAGTTTCGTATCATATCGAACAGTCCACGATTTAATTTGATTTTTGACTGAAACTAGTATAAACAAGTGTATAATATATTATGATTTTTTGACTGAAACTTGCATTTCGAAAAGTTTCATAGAATCTAATTTTTAGATGATTTATTTGCATGGACTTCGATCATAACCTTCCCTCTTAACATATATAAATGAAATGTGAAGTCTCATATCATTTCAAACAGTCCCTAATTCAATTTGATTTTTTTGACCGAAACTAGTGTATAATATACTATGATTTTTGATCGAAACTCTCATTTCAAAAAGTTTCATAGAACCTAATTTTCGGATGATTTTTTGCATTGACTTCGATAATATACTTCCCTCGTAAAATATATAAATGATATGTGAAGTTTCGTATCATTTTGAATATTCCACTATTTAATTTTATTTTTGACCGAAATTAGTACAAACTAGTGTATAATATATTATGATTTTTTGACCGAAACATGCATTTCGAAAAGTTTAATAGAATTTAATTTTCAGATGATTTTTTTGCATGGACTTCCATCATAACCTTCCCTCTTAACATATATAAATGATCTGAAAAGTCTCGTATCATTTCAAATAGTCCCCAATTAAATTTGATTTTTTGCCTGAAACTAGTGTATAATATACTATGGTTTTTGACCGAAACTTGCATTTCGAATAGTTTCATAGAATATAATTTTCGGATGATTTTTTGCATGGACTTCCATCATTACCATCCCTCACAAAATATATAAATGATATGTGAAGTTTCATATCATTTCGAATAATCCACAATTTAATTTGATTTTTGACCGAAACTAGTAAAAACTAGTATAAAATATATTATTATTTTTGACCGAACCATGCATTTCGAAAAGTTTCATTGAATCTATTTTTAAGATTACTTTTTTGCATGGACTTGCATCATAACCTTCCCTCTTAACATATATAAATGATCTGTAAAGTATCATATCATTTCAAATAGTTCCCAATTAAATTTGATTTTTTTGACTGAAACTAGTGTATAATATACTATGGTTTTTGACTGAAACCTGCATTTCGAAAAGTTTCATTGAATCTAATTTTCCGATGATTTTTTGCATGGACTTCCATCATAACCTTCCATCGTAAGATATATAAATGATATGTGAAGTTTCGTATCATTTCGAATAATCCCCGATTTAATTTTATTTTTGACCAAAACTTGAATAAAATAGTGTATAATATATTATGATTTTTTAACCGAAACTTGCATTTTGAAAAGTTTCATATAATCTAATTTTCATATGATTGTTTTGCATGGACTTCCATCATAACCTTCCCTCTTAACATATATAAATGATATGCAAAGTCTTGTATCATTTCAAATAGTTCCCTATGAAACTTGATTTTTTCGACCGAAACTAGTGTATAATATACTATGATTTTTGACCGAAACATGCATTTCGAAAAGTTTCATAGAATCTATTTTTTCAATGATTTTTTGCATTGACTTCCATCATAAACTTCCCTCATAAAATATTTAAATGATATGTGAAGTTTCGTATCATATCGAACAGTCCACGATTTAATTTGATTTTTGACTGAAACTAGTATAAACAAGTGTATAATATATTATGATTTTTTGACTGAAACTTGCATTTCGAAAAGTTTCATAGAATCTAATTTTTAGATGATTTATTTGCATGGACTTCGATCATAACCTTCCCTCTTAACATATATAAATGAAATGTGAAGTCTCATATCATTTCAAACAGTCCCTAATTCAATTTGATTTTTTTGACCGAAACTAGTGTATAATATACTATGATTTTTGATCGAAACTCTCATTTCAAAAAGTTTCATAGAACCTAATTTTCGGATGATTTTTTGCATTGACTTCGATAATATACTTCCCTCGTAAAATATATAAATGATATGTGAAGTTTCGTATCATTTTGAATATTCCACTATTTAATTTTATTTTTGACCGAAATTAGTACAAACTAGTGTATAATATATTATGATTTTTTGACCGAAACATGCATTTCGAAAAGTTTAATAGAATTTAATTTTCAGATGATTTTTTTGCATGGACTTCCATCATAACCTTCCCTCTTAACATATATAAATGATCTGAAAAGTCTCGTATCATTTCAAATAGTCCCCAATTAAATTTGATTTTTTGCCTGAAACTAGTGTATAATATACTATGGTTTTTGACCGAAACTTGCATTTCGAATAGTTTCATAGAATATAATTTTCGGATGATTTTTTGCATGGACTTCCATCATTACCATCCCTCACAAAATATATAAATGATATGTGAAGTTTCATATCATTTCGAATAATCCACAATTTAATTTGATTTTTGACCGAAACTAGTAAAAACTAGTATAAAATATATTATTATTTTTGACCGAACCATGCATTTCGAAAAGTTTCATTGAATCTATTTTTAAGATTACTTTTTTGCATGGACTTGCATCATAACCTTCCCTCTTAACATATATAAATGATCTGTAAAGTATCATATCATTTCAAATAGTTCCCAATTAAATTTGATTTTTTTGACTGAAACTAGTGTATAATATACTATGGTTTTTGACTGAAACCTGCATTTCGAAAAGTTTCATTGAATCTAATTTTCCGATGATTTTTTGCATGGACTTCCATCATAACCTTCCATCGTAAGATATATAAATGATATGTGAAGTTTCGTATCATTTCGAATAATCCCCGATTTAATTTGATTTTTGACCAAAACTTGTATAAAATAGTGTATAATATATTATGATTTTTTAACCGAAACTTGCATTTTGAAAAGTTTCATATAATCTAATTTTCATATGATTGTTTTGCATGGACTTCCATCATAACCTTCCCTTTTAACATATATAAATGTTATGCAAAGTTTTGTATCATTTCAAATAGTTCCCTATGAAACTTGATTTTTTCGACCGAAACTAGTGTATAATATACTATGATTTTTGACCGAAACATGCATTTCGAAAAGTTTCATAGAATCTAATTTTTCAATGATTTTTTGCATTGACTTCCATCATAAACTTCCCTCATAAAATATTTAAATGATATGTGAAGTTTCGTATCATATCGAACAATCCACGATTTAATTTAATTTTTGACTGAAACTAGTATAAACAAGTGTATAATATATTATGATTTTTTGACTGAAACTTGCATTTCGAAAAGTTTCATAGAATCTAATTTTTAGATGAGTTATTTGCATGGACTTCGATCATAACCTTCCCTGTTAACATATATAAATCAAATGTGAAGTCTCATATCATTTCAAATAGTCCCCAATTCAATTTGATTTTTTTGACCGAAACTAGTGTATAATATACTATAATTTTTGATCGAAACTCTCATTTCAAAAAGTTTCATAGAACCTAATTTTCAGATGATTTTTTCCATTGACTTCGATAATATACTTCCCTCGTAAAATATATAAATGATATGTGAAGTTTCGTATCATTTTGAATATTCCACTATTTAATTTTATTTTTGACCGAAACTAGTACAAACTAGTGTATAATATATTATGATTTTTTGACCGAAACATGCATTTCGAAAAGTTTAATAGAATTTAATTTTCAGATGATTTTTTTGCATGGACTTCCATCATAACCTTCCCTCTTAACATATATAAATGATCTGAAAAGTCTCGTATCATTTCAAATAGTCCCCAATTAAATTTGATTTTTTGCCTGAAACTAGTGTATAATATACTATGGTTTTTGACCGAAACTTGCATTTCGAATAGTTTCATAGAATATAATTTTCGGATGATTTTTTGCATGGACTTCCATCATTATCATCCCTCACAAAATATATAAATGATATGTGAAGTTTCATATCATTTCGAACAATCCACAATTTAATTTGATTTTTGACCGAAACTAGTATAAACTAGTATAAAATATATTATTATTTTTGACCGAACTATGCATTTCGAAAAGTTTCGTAGAATCTATTTTTAAGATTACTTTTTTGCATGGACTTGCATCATAACCTTCCCTCTTAACATATATAAATGATCTGTAAAGTATCGTATCATTTCAAATAGTTCCCAAATAAATTTGATTTTTTTGACTGAAACTAGTGTATAATATACTATGGTTTTTGACTGAAACCTGCATTTCGAAAAGTTTCATTGAATCTAATTTTCCGATGATTTTTTGCATGGACTTCCATCATAACCTTCCATCGTAAGATATATAAATGATATGTGAAGTTTCGTATCATTTCGAATAATCCCCGATTTAATTTGATTTTTGACCAAAACTTGTATAAAATAGTGTATAATATATTATGATTTTTTAACCGAAACTTGCATTTTGAAAAGTTTCATATAATCTAATTTTCAGATGATTGTTTTGCATGGACTTCCATCATAACCTTCCCTCTTAACATATATAAATGATATGCAAAGTCTTGTATCATTTCAAATAGTTCCCTATGAAACTTGATTTTTTCGACCGAAACTAGTGTATAATATACTATGATTTTTGACCGAAACATGCATTTCGAAAAGTTTCATAGAATCTAATTTTTCAATGATTTTTTGCATTGACTTCCATCATAAACTTCCCTCATAAAATATTTAAATGATATGTGAAGTTTCGTATCATATCGAACAGTCCACGATTTAATTTAATTTTTGACTGAAACTAGTATAAACAAGTGTATAATATATTATGATTTTTTGATTGAAACTTGCATTTCGAAAAGTTTCATAGAATCTAATTTTTAGATGAGTTATTTGCATGGACTTCGATAATAACCTTCCCTGTTAACATATATAAATCAAATGTGAAGTCTCATATCATTTCAAACAGTCCCCAATTCAATTTGATTTTTTTGACCGAAACTAGTGTATAATATACTATAATTTTTGATCGAAACTCTCATTTCAAAAAGTTTCATAGAACCTAATTTTCAGATGATTTTTTCCATTGACTTCGATAATATACTTCCCTCGTAAAATATATAAATGATATGTGAAGTTTCGTATCATTTTGAATATTCCACTATTTAATTTTATTTTTGACCGAAACTAGTACAAACTAGTGTATAATATATTATGATTTTTTGACCGAAACATGCATTTCGAAAAGTTTAATAGAATTTAATTTTCAGATGATTTTTTTGCATGGACTTCCATCATAACCTTCCCTCTTAACATATATAAATGATCTGAAAAGTCTCGTATCATTTCAAATAGTCCCCAATTAAATTTGATTTTTTGCCTGAAACTAGTGTATAATATACTATGGTTTTTGACCGAAACTTGCATTTAGAATAGTTTCATAGAATATAATTTTCGGATGATTTTTTTCATGGACTTCCATCATTACCATCCCTCACAAAATATATAAATGATATGTGAAGTTTCATATCATTTCGAACAATCCACAATTTAATTTGATTTTTGACTGAAACTAGTATAAACTAGTATAAAATATATTATTATTTTTGACCGAACCATGCATTTCGAAAAGTTTCATAGAATCTATTTTTAAGATTACTTTTTTGCATGGACTTCCATCATAACCTTCCCTCTTAACATATATAAATGATCTGTAAAGTATCGTATCATTTCAAATAGTTGCCAATTAAATTTGATTTTTATGACCGAAACTAGTGTATAATATACTATGGTTTTTGACTGAAACCTGCATTTCGAAAAGTTTCATTGAATCTAATTTTCCGATGATTTTTTGCATGGACTTCCATCATAACCTTCCATCGTAAGATATATAAATGATATGTGAAGTTTCGTATCATTTCGAATAATCCCCGATTTAATTTGATTTTTGACCAAAACTTGTATAAAATAGTGTATAATATATTATGATTTTTTTACCGAAACTTGCATTTTGAAAAGTTTCATATAATCTAATTTTCATATGATTGTTTTGCATGGACTTCCATCATAACCTTCCCTCTTAACATATATAAATGATATGCAAAGTCTTGTATCATTTCAAATAGTTCCCTATGAAACTTGATTTTTTCGACCGAAACTAGTGTATAATATACTATGATTTTTGACCGAAACATGCATTTCGAAAAGTTTCATAGAATCTAATTTTTCAATGATTTTTTGCATTGACTTCCATCATAAACTTCCCTCATAAAATATTTAAATGATATGTGAAGTTTCGTATCATATCGAACAGTCCACGATTTAATTTGATTTTTGAATGAAACTAGTATAAACAAGTGTATAATATATTATGATTTTTTGACTGAAACTTGCATTTCGAAAAGTTTCATAGAATCTAATTTTTAGATGATTTATTTGCATGGACTTCGATCATAACCTTCCCTCTTAACATATATAAATGAAATGTGAAGTCTCATATCATTTCAAACAGTCCCTAATTCAATTTGATTTTTTTGACCGAAACTAGTGTATAATATACTATGATTTTTGATCGAAACTATCATTTCAAAAAGTTTCATAGAACCTAATTTTCGGATGATTTTTTGCATTGACTTCGATAATATACTTCCCTCGTAAAATATATAAATGATATGTGAAGTTTCGTATCATTTTGAATATTCCACTATTTAATTTTATTTTTGACCGAAATTAGTACAAACTAGTGTATAATATATTATGATTTTTTGACCGAAACATGCATTTCGAAAAGTTTAATAGAATTTAATTTTCAGATGATTTTTTTGCATGGACTTCCATCATAACCTTCCCTCTTAACATATATAAATGATCTGAAAAGTCTCGTATCATTTCAAATAGTCCCCAATTAAATTTGATTTTTTGCCTGAAACTAGTGTATAATATACTATGGTTTTTGACCGAAACTTGCATTTCGAATAGTTTCATAGAATATAATTTTCGGATGATTTTTTGCATGGACTTCCATCATTACCATCCCTCACAAAATATATAAATGATATGTGAAGTTTCATATCATTTCGAATAATCCACAATTTAATTTGATTTTTGACCGAAACTAGTAAAAACTAGTATAAAATATATTATTATTTTTGACCGAACCATGCATTTCGAAAAGTTTCATTGAATCTATTTTTAAGATTACTTTTTTGCATGGACTTGCATCATAACCTTCCCTCTTAACATATATAAATGATCTGTAAAGTATCATATCATTTCAAATAGTTCCCAATTAAATTTGATTTTTTGACTGAAACTAGTGTATAATATACTATGGTTTTTGACTGAAACCTGCATTTCGAAAAGTTTCATTGAATCTAATTTTCCGATGATTTTTTGCATGGACTTCCATCATAACCTTCCATCGTAAGATATATAAATGATATGTGAAGTTTCGTATCATTTCGAATAATCCCCGATTTAGTTTGATTTTTGACCAAAACTTGTATAAAATAGTGTATAATATATTATGATTTTTTAACCGAAACTTGCATTTTGAAAAGTTTCATATAATCTAATTTTCATATGATTGTTTTGCATGGACTTCCATCATAACCTTCCCTCTTAACATATATAAATGATATGCAAAGTCTTGTATCATTTCAAATAGTTCCCTATGAAACTTGATTTTTTCGACCGAAACTAGTGTATAATATACTATGATTTTTGACCGAAACATGCATTTCGAAAAGTTTCATAGAATCTAATTTTTCAATGATTTTTTGCATTGACTTCCATCATAAACTTCCCTCATAAAATATTTAAATGATATGTGAAGTTTCGTATCATATCGAACAGTCCACGATTTAATTTGATTTTTGACTGAAACTAGTATAAACAAGTGTATAATATATTATGATTTTTTGACTGAAACTTGCATTTCGAAAAGTTTCATAGAATCTAATTTTTAGATGATTTATTTGCATGGACTTCGATCATAACCTTCCCTCTTAACATATATAAATGAAATGTGAAGTCTCATATCATTTCAAACAGTCCCTAATTCAATTTGATTTTTTTGACCGAAACTAGTGTATAATATACTATGATTTTTGATCGAAACTCTCATTTCAAAAAGTTTCATAGAACCTAATTTTCGGATGATTTTTTGCATTGACTTCGATAATATACTTCCCTCGTAAAATATATAAATGATATGTGAAGTTTCGTATCATTTTGAATATTCCACTATTTAATTTTATTTTTGACCGAAATTAGTACAAACTAGTGTATAATATATTATGATTTTTTGACCGAAACATGCATTTCGAAAAGTTTAATAGAATTTAATTTTCAGATGATTTTTTTGCATGGACTTCCATCATAACCTTCCCTCTTAACATATATAAATGATCTGAAAAGTCTCGTATCATTTCAAATAGTCCCCAATTAAATTTGATTTTTTGCCTGAAACTAGTGTATAATATACTATGGTTTTTGACCGAAACTTGCATTTCGAATAGTTTCATAGAATATAATTTTCGGATGATTTTTTGCATGGACTTCCATCATTACCATCCCTCACAAAATATATAAATGATATGTGAAGTTTCATATCATTTCGAATAATCCACAATTTAATTTGATTTTTGACCGAAACTAGTAAAAACTAGTATAAAATATATTATTATTTTTGACCGAACCATGCATTTCGAAAAGTTTCGTAGAATCTATTTTTAAGATTACTTTTTTGCATGGACTTGCATCATAACCTTCCCTCTTAACATATATAAATGATCTGTAAAGTATCATATCATTTCAAATAGTTCCCAATTAAATTTGATTTTTTTGACTGAAACTAGTGTATAATATACTATGGTTTTTGACTGAAACCTGCATTTCGAAAAGTTTCATTGAATCTAATTTTCCGATGATTTTTTGCATGGACTTCCATCATAACCTTCCATCGTAAGATATATAAATGATATGTGAAGTTTCGTATCATTTCGAATAATCCCCGATTTAATTTGATTTTTGACCAAAACTTGTATAAAATAGTGTATAATATATTATGATTTTTTAACCGAAACTTGCATTTTGAAAAGTTTCATATAATCTAATTTTCATATGATTGTTTTGCATGGACTTCCATCATAACCTTCCCTCTTAACATATATAAATGATATGCAAAGTCTTGTATCATTTCAAATAGTTCCCTATGAAACTTGATTTTTTCGACCGAAACTAGTGTATAATATACTATGATTTTTGACCGAAACATGCATTTCGAAAAGTTTCATAGAATCTATTTTTTCAATGATTTTTTGCATTGACTTCCATCATAAACTTCCCTCATAAAATATTTAAATGATATGTGAAGTTTCGTATCATATCGAACAGTCCACGATTTAATTTGATTTTTGACTGAAACTAGTATAAACAAGTGTATAATATATTATGATTTTTTGACTGAAACTTGCATTTCGAAAAGTTTCATAGAATCTAATTTTTAGATGATTTATTTGCATGGACTTCGATCATAACCTTCCCTCTTAACATATATAAATGAAATGTGAAGTCTCATATCATTTCAAACAGTCCCTAATTCAATTTGATTTTTTTGACCGAAACTAGTGTATAATATACTATGATTTTTGATCGAAACTCTCATTTCAAAAAGTTTCATAGAACCTAATTTTCGGATGATTTTTTGCATTGACTTCGATAATATACTTCCCTCGTAAAATATATAAATGATATGTGAAGTTTCGTATCATTTTGAATATTCCACTATTTAATTTTATTTTTGACCGAAATTAGTACAAACTAGTGTATAATATATTATGATTTTTTGACCGAAACATGCATTTCGAAAAGTTTAATAGAATTTAATTTTCAGATGATTTTTTTGCATGGACTTCCATCATAACCTTCCCTCTTAACATATATAAATGATCTGAAAAGTCTCGTATCATTTCAAATAGTCCCCAATTAAATTTGATTTTTTGCCTGAAACTAGTGTATAATATACTATGGTTTTTGACCGAAACTTGCATTTCGAATAGTTTCATAGAATATAATTTTCGGATGATTTTTTGCATGGACTTCCATCATTACCATCCCTCACAAAATATATAAATGATATGTGAAGTTTCATATCATTTCGAATAATCCACAATTTAATTTGATTTTTGACCGAAACTAGTATAAACTAGTATAAAATATATTATTATTTTTGACCGAACTATGCATTTCGAAAAGTTTCGTAGAATCTATTTTTAAGATTACTTTTTTGCATGGACTTGCATCATAACCTTCCCTCTTAACATATATAAATGATCTGTAAAGTATCGTATCATTTCAAATAGTTCCCAAATAAATTTGATTTTTTTGACTGAAACTAGTGTATAATATACTATGGTTTTTGACTGAAACCTGCATTTCGAAAAGTTTCATTGAATCTAATTTTCCGATGATTTTTTGCATGGACTTCCATCATAACCTTCCATCGTAAGATATATAAATGATATGTGAAGTTTCGTATCATTTCGAATAATCCCCGATTTAATTTGATTTTTGACCAAAACTTGTATAAAATAGTGTATAATATATTATGATTTTTTAACCGAAACTTGCATTTTGAAAAGTTTCATATAATCTAATTTTCAGATGATTGTTTTGCATGGACTTCCATCATAACCTTCCCTCTTAACATATATAAATGATATGCAAAGTCTTGTATCATTTCAAATAGTTCCCTATGAAACTTGATTTTTTCGACCGAAACTAGTGTATAATATACTATGATTTTTGACCGAAACATGCATTTCGAAAAGTTTCATAGAATCTAATTTTTCAATGATTTTTTGCATTGACTTCCATCATAAACTTCCCTCATAAAATATTTAAATGATATGTGAAGTTTCGTATCATATCGAACAGTCCACGATTTAATTTAATTTTTGACTGAAACTAGTATAAACAAGTGTATAATATATTATGATTTTTTGATTGAAACTTGCATTTCGAAAAGTTTCATAGAATCTAATTTTTAGATGAGTTATTTGCATGGACTTCGATAATAACCTTCCCTGTTAACATATATAAATCAAATGTGAAGTCTCATATCATTTCAAACAGTCCCCAATTCAATTTGATTTTTTTGACCGAAACTAGTGTATAATATACTATAATTTTTGATCGAAACTCTCATTTCAAAAAGTTTCATAGAACCTAATTTTCAGATGATTTTTTCCATTGACTTCGATAATATACTTCCCTCGTAAAATATATAAATGATATGTGAAGTTTCGTATCATTTTGAATATTCCACTATTTAATTTTATTTTTGACCGAAACTAGTACAAACTAGTGTATAATATATTATGATTTTTTGACCGAAACATGCATTTCGAAAAGTTTAATAGAATTTAATTTTCAGATGATTTTTTTGCATGGACTTCCATCATAACCTTCCCTCTTAACATATATAAATGATCTGAAAAGTCTCGTATCATTTCAAATAGTCCCCAATTAAATTTGATTTTTTGCCTGAAACTAGTGTATAATATACTATGGTTTTTGACCGAAACTTGCATTTAGAATAGTTTCATAGAATATAATTTTCGGATGATTTTTTTCATGGACTTCCATCATTATCATCCCTCACAAAATATATAAATGATATGTGAAGTTTCATATCATTTCGAACAATCCACAATTTAATTTGATTTTTGACCGAAACTAGTATAAACTAGTATAAAATATATTATTATTTTTGACCGAACTATGCATTTCGAAAAGTTTCGTAGAATCTATTTTTAAGATTACTTTTTTGCATGGACTTGCATCATAACCTTCCCTCTTAACATATATAAATGATCTGTAAAGTATCGTATCATTTCAAATAGTTCCCAAATAAATTTGATTTTTTTGACTGAAACTAGTGTATAATATACTATGGTTTTTGACTGAAACCTGCATTTCGAAAAGTTTCATTGAATCTAATTTTCCGATGATTTTTTGCATGGACTTCCATCATAACCTTCCATCGTAAGATATATAAATGATATGTGAAGTTTCGTATCATTTCGAATAATCCCCGATTTAATTTGATTTTTGACCAAAACTTGTATAAAATAGTGTATAATATATTATGATTTTTTAACCGAAACTTGCATTTTGAAAAGTTTCATATAATCTAATTTTCAGATGATTGTTTTGCATGGACTTCCATCATAACCTTCCCTCTTAACATATATAAATGATATGCAAAGTCTTGTATCATTTCAAATAGTTCCCTATGAAACTTGATTTTTTCGACCGAAACTAGTGTATAATATACTATGATTTTTGACCGAAACATGCATTTCGAAAAGTTTCATAGAATCTAATTTTTCAATGATTTTTTGCATTGACTTCCATCATAAACTTCCCTCATAAAATATTTAAATGATATGTGAAGTTTCGTATCATATCGAACAGTCCACGATTTAATTTAATTTTTGACTGAAACTAGTATAAACAAGTGTATAATATATTATGATTTTTTGATTGAAACTTGCATTTCGAAAAGTTTCATAGAATCTAATTTTTAGATGAGTTATTTGCATGGACTTCGATAATAACCTTCCCTGTTAACATATATAAATCAAATGTGAAGTCTCATATCATTTCAAACAGTCCCCAATTCAATTTGATTTTTTTGACCGAAACTAGTGTATAATATACTATAATTTTTGATCGAAACTCTCATTTCAAAAAGTTTCATAGAACCTAATTTTCAGATGATTTTTTCCATTGACTTCGATAATATACTTCCCTCGTAAAATATATAAATGATATGTGAAGTTTCGTATCATTTTGAATATTCCACTATTTAATTTTATTTTTGACCGAAACTAGTACAAACTAGTGTATAATATATTATGATTTTTTGACCGAAACATGCATTTCGAAAAGTTTAATAGAATTTAATTTTCAGATGATTTTTTTGCATGGACTTCCATCATAACCTTCCCTCTTAACATATATAAATGATCTGAAAAGTCTCGTATCATTTCAAATAGTCCCCAATTAAATTTGATTTTTTGCCTGAAACTAGTGTATAATATACTATGGTTTTTGACCGAAACTTGCATTTCGAATAGTTTCATAGAATATAATTTTCGGATGATTTTTTGCATGGACTTCCATCATTATCATCCCTCACAAAATATATAAATGATATGTGAAGTTTCATATCATTTCGAACAATCCACAATTTAATTTGATTTTTGACCGAAACTAGTATAAACTAGTATAAAATATATTATTATTTTTGACCGAACTATGCATTTCGAAAAGTTTCGTAGAATCTATTTTTAAGATTACTTTTTTGCATGGACTTGCATCATAACCTTCCCTCTTAACATATATAAATGATCTGTAAAGTATCGTATCATTTCAAATAGTTCCCAAATAAATTTGATTTTTTTGACTGAAACTAGTGTATAATATACTATGGTTTTTGCCTGAAACCTGCATTTCGAAAAGTTTCATTGAATCTAATTTTCCGATGATTTTTTGCATGGACTTCCATCATAACCTTCCATCGTAAGATATATAAATGATATGTGAAGTTTCGTATCATTTCGAATAATCCCCGATTTAATTTGATTTTTGACCAAAACTTGTATAAAATAGTGTATAATATATTATGATTTTTTAACCGAAACTTGCATTTTGAAAAGTTTCATATAATCTAATTTTCAGATGATTGTTTTGCATGGACTTCCATCATAACCTTCCCTCTTAACATATATAAATGATATGCAAAGTCTTGTATCATTTCAAATAGTTCCCTATGAAACTTGATTTTTTCGACCGAAACTAGTGTATAATATACTATGATTTTTGACCGAAACATGCATTTCGAAAAGTTTCATAGAATCTAATTTTTCAATGATTTTTTGCATTGACTTCCATCATAAACTTCCCTCATAAAATATTTAAATGATATGTGAAGTTTCGTATCATATCGAACAGTCCACGATTTAATTTAATTTTTGACTGAAACTAGTATAAACAAGTGTATAATATATTATGATTTTTTGATTGAAACTTGCATTTCGAAAAGTTTCATAGAATCTAATTTTTAGATGAGTTATTTGCATGGACTTCGATAATAACCTTCCCTGTTAACATATATAAATCAAATGTGAAGTCTCATATCATTTCAAACAGTCCCCAATTCAATTTGATTTTTTTGACCGAAACTAGTGTATAATATACTATAATTTTTGATCGAAACTCTCATTTCAAAAAGTTTCATAGAACCTAATTTTCAGATGATTTTTTCCATTGACTTCGATAATATACTTCCCTCGTAAAATATATAAATGATATGTGAAGTTTCGTATCATTTTGAATATTCCACTATTTAATTTTATTTTTGACCGAAACTAGTACAAACTAGTGTATAATATATTATGATTTTTTGACCGAAACATGCATTTCGAAAAGTTTAATAGAATTTAATTTTCAGATGATTTTTTTGCATGGACTTCCATCATAACCTTCCCTCTTAACATATATAAATGATCTGAAAAGTCTCGTATCATTTCAAATAGTCCCCAATTAAATTTGATTTTTTGCCTGAAACTAGTGTATAATATACTATGGTTTTTGACCGAAACTTGCATTTCGAATAGTTTCATAGAATATAATTTTCGGATGATTTTTTGCATGGACTTCCATCATTATCATCCCTCACAAAATATATAAATGATATGTGAAGTTTCATATCATTTCGAACAATCCACAATTTAATTTGATTTTTGACCGAAACTAGTATAAACTAGTATAAAATATATTATTATTTTTGACCGAACTATGCATTTCGAAAAGTTTCGTAGAATCTATTTTTAAGATTACTTTTTTGCATGGACTTGCATCATAACCTTCCCTCTTAACATATATAAATGATCTGTAAAGTATCGTATCATTTCAAATAGTTCCCAAATAAATTTGATTTTTTTGACTGAAACTAGTGTATAATATACTATGGTTTTTGACTGAAACCTGCATTTCGAAAAGTTTCATTGAATCTAATTTTCCGATGATTTTTTGCATGGACTTCCATCATAACCTTCCATCGTAAGATATATAAATGATATGTGAAGTTTCGTATCATTTCGAATAATCCCCGATTTAATTTGATTTTTGACCAAAACTTGTATAAAATAGTGTATAATATATTATGATTTTTTAACCGAAACTTGAGTTTTGAAAAGTTTCATATAATCTAATTTTCAGATGATTGTTTTGCATGGACTTCCATCATAACCTTCCCTCTTAACATATATAAATGATATGCAAAGTCTTGTATCATTTCAAATAGTTCCCTATGAAACTTGATTTTTTCGACCGAAACTAGTGTATAATATACTATGATTTTTGACCGAAACATGCATTTCGAAAAGTTTCATAGAATCTAATTTTTCAATGATTTTTTGCATTGACTTCCATCATAAACTTCCCTCATTAAATATTTAAATGATATGTGAAGTTTCGTATCATATCGAACAGTCCACGATTTAATTTAATTTTTGACTGAAACTAGTATAAACAAGTGTATAATATATTATGATTTTTTGACTGAAACTTGCATTTCGAAAAGTTTCATAGAATCTAATTTTTAGATGAGTTATTTGCATGGACTTCGATAATAACCTTCCCTGTTAACATATATAAATCAAATGTGAAGTCTCATATCATTTCAAACAGTCCCCAATTCAATTTGATTTTTTTGACCGAAACTAGTGTATAATATACTATAATTTTTGATCGAAACTCTCATTTCAAAAAGTTCCATAGAACCTAATTCTCAGATGATTTTTTCCATTGACTTCGATAATATACTTCCCTCGTAAAATATATAAATGATATGTGAAGTTTCGTATCATTTTGAATATTCCACTATTTAATTTTATTTTTGACCGAAACTAGTACAAACTAGTGTATAATATATTATGATTTTTTGACCGAAACATGCATTTCGAAAAGTTTAATAGAATTTAATTTTCAGATGATTTTTTTGCATGGACTTCCATCATAACCTTCCCTCTTAACATATATAAATGATCTGAAAAGTCTCGTATCATTTCAAATAGTCCCCAATTAAATTTGATTTTTTGCCTGAAACTAGTGTATAATATACTATGGTTTTTGATCGAAACTTGCATTTCGAATAGTTTCATAGAATATAATTTTCGGATGATTTTTTGCATGGACTTCCATCATTATCATCCCTCACAAAATATATAAATGATATGTGAAGTTTCATATCATTTCGAACAATCCACAATTTAATTTGATTTTTGACCGAAACTAGTATAAACTAGTATAAAATATATTATTATTTTTGACCGAACTATGCATTTCGAAAAGTTTCGTAGAGTCTATTTTTAAGATTACTTTTTTGCATGGACTTGCATCATAACCTTCCCTCTTAACATATATAAATGATCTGAAAAGTATCGTATCATTTCAAATAGTTCCCAAATAAATTTGATTTTTTTGACTGAAACTAGTGTATAATATACTATGGTTTTTGACTGAAACCTGCATTTCGAAAAGTTTCATTGAATCTAATTTTCCGATGATTTTTTGCATGGACTTCCATCATAACCTTCCATCGTAAGATATGTAAATGATATGTGAAGTTTCGTATCATTTCGAATAATCCCCGATTTAATTTGATTTTTGACCAAAACTTGTATAAAATAGTGTATAATATATTATGATTTTTTAACCGAAACTTGCATTTTGAAAAGTTTCATATAATCTAATTTTCAGATGATTGTTTTGCATGGACTTCCATCATAACCTTCCCTCTTAACATATATAAATGATATGCAAAGTCTTGTATCATTTCAAATAGTTCCCTATGAAACTTGATTTTTTCGACCGAAACTAGTGTATAATATACTATGATTTTTGACCGAAACATGCATTTCGAAAAGTTTCATAGAATCTAATTTATCAATGATTTTTTGCATTGACTTCCATCATAAACTTCCCTCATAAAATATTTAAATGATATGTGAAGTTTCGTATCATATCGAACAGTCCACGATTTAATTTAATTTTTGACTGAAACTAGTATAAACAAGTGTATAATATATTATGATTTTTTGATTGAAACTTGCATTTCGAAAAGTTTCATAGAATCTAATTTTTAGATGAGTTATTTGCATGGACTTCGATAATAACCTTCCCTGTTAACATATATAAATCAAATGTGAAGTCTCATATCATTTCAAACAGTCCCCAATTCAATTTGATTTTTTTGACCGAAACTAGTGTATAATATACTATAAGTTTTTATCGAAACTCTCATTTCAAAAAGTTTCATAGAACCTAATTTTCAGATGATTTTTTCCATTGACTTTGATAATATACTTCCCTCGTAAAATATATAAATGATATGTGAAGTTTCGTATCATTTTGAATATTCCACTATTTAATTTTATTTTTGACCGAAACTAGTACAAACTAGTGTATAATATATTATGATTTTTTGACCGAAACATGCATTTCGAAAAGTTTAATAGAATTTAATTTTCAGATGATTTTTTTGCATGGACTTCCATCATAACCTTCCCTCTTAACATATATAAATGATCTGAAAAGTCTCGTATCATTTCAAATAGTCCCCAATTAAATTTGATTTTTTGCCTGAAACTAGTGTATAATATACTATGGTTTTTGACCGAAACTTGCATTTCGAATAGTTTCATAGAATATAATTTTCGGATGATTTTTTGCATGGACTTCCATCATTATCATCCCTCACAAAATATATAAATGATATGTGAAGTTTCATATCATTTCGAACAATCCACAATTTAATTTGATTTTTGACCGAAACTAGTATAAACTAGTATAAAATATATTATTATTTTTGACCGAACTATGCATTTCGAAAAGTTTCGTAGAATCTATTTTTAAGATTACTTTTTTGCATGGACTTGCATCATAACCTTCCCTCTTAACATATATAAATGATCTGTAAAGTATCGTATCATTTCAAATAGTTCCCAAATAAATTTGATTTTTTTGACTGAAACTAGTGTATAATATACTATGGTTTTTGACTGAAACCTGCATTTCGAAAAGTTTCATTGAATCTAATTTTCCGATGATTTTTTGCATGGACTTCCATCATAACCTTCCATCGTAAGATATGTAAATGATATGTGAAGTTTCGTATCATTTCGAATAATCCCCGATTTAATTTGATTTTTGACCAAAACTTGTATAAAATAGTGTATAATATATTATGATTTTTTAACCGAAACTTGCATTTTGAAAAGTTTCATATAATCTAATTTTCAGATGATTGTTTTGCATGGACTTCCATCATAACCTTCCCTCTTAACATATATAAATGATATGCAAAGTCTTGTATCATTTCAAATAGTTCCCTATGAAACTTGATTTTTTCGACCGAAACTAGTGTATAATATACTATGATTTTTGACCGAAACATGCATTTCGAAAAGTTTCATAGAATCTAATTTATCAATGATTTTTTGCATTGACTTCCATCATAAACTTCCCTCATAAAATATTTAAATGATATGTGAAGTTTCGTATCATATCGAACAGTCCACGATTTAATTTAATTTTTGACTGAAACTAGTATAAACAAGTGTATAATATATTATGATTTTTTGATTGAAACTTGCATTTCGAAAAGTTTCATAGAATCTAATTTTTAGATGAGTTATTTGCATGGACTTCGATAATAACCTTCCCTGTTAACATATATAAATCAAATGTGAAGTCTCATATCATTTCAAACAGTCCCCAATTCAATTTGATTTTTTTGACCGAAACTAGTGTATAATATACTATAAGTTTTTATCGAAACTCTCATTTCAAAAAGTTTCATAGAACCTAATTTTCAGATGATTTTTTCCATTGACTTTGATAATATACTTCCCTCGTAAAATATATAAATGATATGTGAAGTTTCGTATCATTTTGAATATTCCACTATTTAATTTTATTTTTGACCGAAACTAGTACAAACTAGTGTATAATATATTATGATTTTTTGACCGAAACATGCATTTCGAAAAGTTTAATAGAATTTAATTTTCAGATGATTTTTTTGCATGGACTTCCATCATAACCTTCCCTCTTAACATATATAAATGATCTGAAAAGTCTCGTATCATTTCAAATAGTCCCCAATTAAATTTGATTTTTTGCCTGAAACTAGTGTATAATATACTATGGTTTTTGACCGAAACTTGCATTTCGAATAGTTTCATAGAATATAATTTTCGGATGATTTTTTGCATGGACTTCCATCATTATCATCCCTCACAAAATATATAAATGATATGTGAAGTTTCATATCATTTCGAACAATCCACAATTTAATTTGATTTTTGACCGAAACTAGTATAAACTAGTATAAAATATATTATTATTTTTGACCGAACTATGCATTTCGAAAAGTTTCGTAGAATCTATTTTTAAGATTACTTTTTTGCATGGACTTGCATCATAACCTTCCCTCTTAACATATATAAATGATCTGTAAAGTATCGTATCATTTCAAATAGTTCCCAAATAAATTTGATTTTTTTGACTGAAACTAGTGTATAATATACTATGGTTTTTGACTGAAACCTGCATTTCGAAAAGTTTCATTGAATCTAATTTTCCGATGATTTTTTGCATGGACTTCCATCATAACCTTCCATCGTAAGATATGTAAATGATATGTGAAGTTTCGTATCATTTCGAATAATCCCCGATTTAATTTGATTTTTGACCAAAACTTGTATAAAATAGTGTATAATATATTATGATTTTTTAACCGAAACTTGCATTTTGAAAAGTTTCATATAATCTAATTTTCAGATGATTGTTTTGCATGGACTTCCATCATAACCTTCCCTCTTAACATATATAAATGATATGCAAAGTCTTGTATCATTTCAAATAGTTCCCTATGAAACTTGATTTTTTCGACCGAAACTAGTGTATAATATACTATGATTTTTGACCGAAACATGCATTTCGAAAAGTTTCATAGAATCTAATTTATCAATGATTTTTTGCATTGACTTCCATCATAAACTTCCCTCATAAAATATTTAAATGATATGTGAAGTTTCGTATCATATCGAACAGTCCACGATTTAATTTAATTTTTGACTGAAACTAGTATAAACAAGTGTATAATATATTATGATTTTTTGATTGAAACTTGCATTTCGAAAAGTTTCATAGAATCTAATTTTTAGATGAGTTATTTGCATGGACTTCGATAATAACCTTCCCTGTTAACATATATAAATCAAATGTGAAGTCTCATATCATTTCAAACAGTCCCCAATTCAATTTGATTTTTTTGACCGAAACTAGTGTATAATATACTATAAGTTTTTATCGAAACTCTCATTTCAAAAAGTTTCATAGAACCTAATTTTCAGATGATTTTTTCCATTGACTTTGATAATATACTTCCCTCGTAAAATATATAAATGATATGTGAAGTTTCGTATCATTTTGAATATTCCACTATTTAATTTTATTTTTGACCGAAACTAGTACAAACTAGTGTATAATATATTATGATTTTTTGACCGAAACATGCATTTCGAAAAGTTTAATAGAATTTAATTTTCAGATGATTTTTTTGCATGGACTTCCATCATAACCTTCCCTCTTAACATATATAAATGATCTGAAAAGTCTCGTATCATTTCAAATAGTCCCCAATTAAATTTGATTTTTTGCCTGAAACTAGTGTATAATATACTATGGTTTTTGACCGAAACTTGCATTTCGAATAGTTTCATAGAATATAATTTTCGGATGATTTTTTGCATGGACTTCCATCATTATCATCCCTCACAAAATATATAAATGATATGTGAAGTTTCATATCATTTCGAACAATCCACAATTTAATTTGATTTTTGACCGAAACTAGTATAAACTAGTATAAAATATATTATTATTTTTGACCGAACTATGCATTTCGAAAAGTTTCGTAGAATCTATTTTTAAGATTACTTTTTTGCATGGACTTGCATCATAACCTTCCCTCTTAACATATATAAATGATCTGTAAAGTATCGTATCATTTCAAATAGTTCCCAAATAAATTTGATTTTTTTGACTGAAACTAGTGTATAATATACTATGGTTTTTGCCTGAAACCTGCATTTCGAAAAGTTTCATTGAATTTAATTTTCCGATGATTTTTTGCATGGACTTCCATCATAACCTTCCATCGTAAGATATATAAATGATATGTGAAGTTTCGTATCATTTCGAATAATCCCCGATTTAATTTGATTTTTGACCAAAACTTGTATAAAATAGTGTATAATATATTATGATTTTTTAACCGAAACTTGCATTTTGAAAAGTTTCATATAATCTAATTTTCAGATGATTGTTTTGCATGGACTTCCATCATAACCTTCCCTCTTAACATATATAAATGATATGCAAAGTCTTGTATCATTTCAAATAGTTCCCTATGAAACTTGATTTTTTCGACCGAAACTAGTGTATAATATACTATGATTTTTGACCGAAACATGCATTTCGAAAAGTTTCATAGAATCTAATTTATCAATGATTTTTTGCATTGACTTCCATCATAAACTTCCCTCATAAAATATTTAAATGATATGTGAAGTTTCGTATCATATCGAACAGTCCACGATTTAATTTAATTTTTGACTGAAACTAGTATAAACAAGTGTATAATATATTATGATTTTTTGATTGAAACTTGCATTTCGAAAAGTTTCATAGAATCTAATTTTTAGATGAGTTATTTGCATGGACTTCGATAATAACCTTCCCTGTTAACATATATAAATCAAATGTGAAGTCTCATATCATTTCAAACAGTCCCCAATTCAATTTGATTTTTTTGACCGAAACTAGTGTATAATATACTATAAGTTTTTATCGAAACTCTCATTTCAAAAAGTTTCATAGAACCTAATTTTCAGATGATTTTTTCCATTGACTTTGATAATATACTTCCCTCGTAAAATATATAAATGATATGTGAAGTTTCGTATCATTTTGAATATTCCACTATTTAATTTTATTTTTGACCGAAACTAGTACAAACTAGTGTATAATATATTATGATTTTTTGACCGAAACATGCATTTCGAAAAGTTTAATAGAATTTAATTTTCAGATGATTTTTTTGCATGGACTTCCATCATAACCTTCCCTCTTAACATATATAAATGATCTGAAAAGTCTCGTATCATTTCAAATAGTCCCCAATTAAATTTGATTTTTTGCCTGAAACTAGTGTATAATATACTATGGTTTTTGACCGAAACTTGCATTTCGAATAGTTTCATAGAATATAATTTTCGGATGATTTTTTGCATGGACTTCCATCATTATCATCCCTCACAAAATATATAAATGATATGTGAAGTTTCATATCATTTCGAACAATCCACAATTTAATTTGATTTTTGACCGAAACTAGTATAAACTAGTATAAAATATATTATTATTTTTGACCGAACTATGCATTTCGAAAAGTTTCGTAGAATCTATTTTTAAGATTACTTTTTTGCATGGACTTGCATCATAACCTTCCCTCTTAACATATATAAATGATCTGTAAAGTATCGTATCATTTCAAATAGTTCCCAAATAAATTTGATTTTTTTGACTGAAACTAGTGTATAATATACTATGGTTTTTGCCTGAAACCTGCATTTCGAAAAGTTTCATTGAATCTAATTTTCCGATGATTTTTTGCATGGACTTCCATCATAACCTTCCATCGTAAGATATATAAATGATATGTGAAGTTTCGTATCATTTCGAATAATCCCCGATTTAATTTGATTTTTGACCAAAACATGTATAAAATAGTGTATAATATATTATGAATTTTTAACCGAAACTTGCATTTTGAAAAGTTTCATATAATCTAATTTTCAGATGATTGTTTTGCATGGACTTCCATCATAACCTTCCCTCTTAACATATATAAATGATATGCAAAGTCTTGTATCATTTCAAATAGTTCCCTATGAAACTTGATTTTTTCGACCGAAACTAGTGTATAATATACTATGATTTTTGACCGAAACATGCATTTCGAAAAGTTTCATAGAATCTAATTTTTCAATGATTTTTTGCATTGACTTCCATCATAAACTTCCCTCATAAAATATTTAAATGATATGTGAAGTTTCGTATCATATCGAACAGTCCACGATTTAATTTAATTTTTGACTGAAACTAGTATAAACAAGTGTATAATATATTATTATTTTTTGATTGAAACTTGCATTTCGAAAAGTTTCATAGAATCTAATTTTTAGATGAGTTATTTGCATGGACTTCGATAATAACCTTCCCTGTTAACATATATAAATCAAATGTGAAGTCTCATATCATTTCAAACAGTCCCTAATTCAATTTGATTTTTTTGACCGAAACTAGTGTATAATATACTATAATTTTTGATCGAAACTCTCATTTCAAAAAGTTTCATAGAACCTAATTTTCAGATGATTTTTTCCATTGACTTCGATAATATACTTCCCTCGTAAAATATATAAATGATATGTGAAGTTTCGTATCATTTTGAATATTCCACTATTTAATTTTATTTTTGACCGAAACTAGTACAAACTAGTGTATAATATATTATGATTTTTTGACCGAAACATGCATTTCGAAAAGTTTAATAGAATTTAATTTTCAGATGATTTTTTTGCATGGACTTCCATCATAACCTTCCCTCTTAACATATATAAATGATCTGAAAAGTCTCGTATCATTTCAAATAGTCCCCAATTAAATTTGATTTTTTGCCTGAAACTAGTGTATAATATACTATGGTTTTTGACCGAAACTTGCATTTCGAATAGTTTCATAGAATATAATTTTCGGATGATTTTTTGCATGGACTTCCATCATTATCATCCCTCACAAAATATATAAATGATATGTGAAGTTTCATATCATTTCGAACAATCCACAATTTAATTTGATTTTTGACCGAAACTAGTATAAACTAGTATAAAATATATTATTATTTTTGACCGAACTATGCATTTCGAAAAGTTTCGTAGAATCTATTTTTAAGATTACTTTTTTGCATGGACTTGCATCATAACCTTCCCTCTTAACATATATAAATGATCTGTAAAGTATCGTATCATTTCAAATAGTTCCCAAATAAATTTGATTTTTTTGACTGAAACTAGTGTATAATATACTATGGTTTTTGACTGAAACCTGCATTTCGAAAAGTTTCATTGAATCTAATTTTCCGATGATTTTTTGCATGGACTTCCATCATAACCTTCCATCGTAAGATATATAAATGATATGTGAAGTTTCGTATCATTTCGAATAATCCCCGATTTAATTTGATTTTTGACCAAAACTTGTATAAAATAGTGTATAATATATTATGATTTTTTAACCGAAACTTGCATTTTGAAAAGTTTCATATAATCTAATTTTCAGATGATTGTTTTGCATGGACTTCCATCATAACCTTCCCTCTTAACATATATAAATGATATGCAAAGTCTTGTATCATTTCAAATAGTTCCCTATGAAACTTGATTTTTTCGACCGAAACTAGTGTATAATATACTATGATTTTTGACCGAAACATGCATTTCGAAAAGTTTCATAGAATCTAATTTTTCAATGATTTTTTGCATTGACTTCCATCATAAACTTCCCTCATAAAATATTTAAATGATATGTGAAGTTTCGTATCATATCGAACAGTCCACGATTTAATTTAATTTTTGACTGAAACTAGTATAAACAAGTGTATAATATATTATTATTTTTTGATTGAAACTTGCATTTCGAAAAGTTTCATAGAATCTAATTTTTAGATGAGTTATTTGCATGGACTTCGATAATAACCTTCCCTGTTAACATATATAAATCAAATGTGAAGTCTCATATCATTTCAAACAGTCCCTAATTCAATTTGATTTTTTTGACCGAAACTAGTGTATAATATACTATAATTTTTGATCGAAACTCTCATTTCAAAAAGTTTCATAGAACCTAATTTTCAGATGATTTTTTCCATTGACTTCGATAATATACTTCCCTCGTAAAATATATAAATGATATGTGAAGTTTCGTATCATTTTGAATATTCCACTATTTAATTTTATTTTTGACCGAAACTAGTACAAACTAGTGTATAATATATTATGATTTTTTGACCGAAACATGCATTTCGAAAAGTTTAATAGAATTTAATTTTCAGATGATTTTTTTGCATGGACTTCCATCATAACCTTCCCTCTTAACATATATAAATGATCTGAAAAGTCTCGTATCATTTCAAATAGTCCCCAATTAAATTTGATTTTTTGCCTGAAACTAGTGTATAATATACTATGGTTTTTGACCGAAACTTGCATTTCGAATAGTTTCATAGAATATAATTTTCGGATGATTTTTTGCATGGACTTCCATCATTATCATCCCTCACAAAATATATAAATGATATGTGAAGTTTCATATCATTTCAAACAATCCACAATTTAATTTGATTTTTGACCGAAACTAGTATAAACTAGTATAAAATATATTATTTTTTTTGACCGAACTATGCATTTCGAAAAGTTTCGTAGAATCTATTTTTAAGATTACTTTTTTGCATGGACTTGCATCATAACCTTCCCTCTTAACATATATAAATGATCTGTAAAGTATCGTATCATTTCTAATAGTTCCCAAATAAATTTGATTTTTTTGACTGAAACTATTGTATAATATACTATGGTTTTTGACTGAAACCTGCATTTCGAAAAGTTTCATTGAATCTAATTTTCCGATGATTTTTTGCATGGACTTCCATCATAACCTTCCATCGTAAGATATATAAATGATATGTGAAGTTTCGTATCATTTCGAATAATCCCCGATTTAATTTGATTTTTGACCAAAACTTGTATAAAATAGTGTATAATATATTATGATTTTTTAACCGAAACTTGCATTTTGAAAAGTTTCATATAATCTAATTTTCAGATGATTGTTTTTCATGGACTTCCATCATAACCTTCCCTCTTAACATATATAAATGATATGCAAAGTCTTGTATCATTTCAAATAGTTCCCTATGAAACTTGATTTTTTCGACCGAAACTAGTGTATAATATACTATGATTTTTGACCGAAACATGCATTTCGAAAAGTTTCATAGAATCTAATTTTTCAATGATTTTTTGCATTGACTTCCATCATAAACTTCCCTCATAAAATATTTAAATGATATGTGAAGTTTCGTATCATATCGAACAGTCCACGATTTAATTTAATTTTTGACTGAAACTAGTATAAACAAGTGTATAATATATTATGATTTTTTGACTGAAACTTGCATTTCGAAAAGTTTCATAGAATCTAATTTTTAGATGAGTTATTTGCATGGACTTCAATAATAACCTTCCCTGTTAACATATATAAATCAAATTTGAAGTCTCATATCATTTCAAACAGTCCCCAATTCAATTTGATTTTTTTGACCGAAACTAGTGTATAATATACTATAATTTTTGATCGAAACTCTCATTTCAAAAAGTTTCATAGAACCTAATTTTCAGATGATTTTTTCCATTGACTTCGATAATATACTTCCCTCGTAAAATATATAAATGATATGTGAAGTTTCGTATCATTTTGAATATTCCACTATTTAATTTTATTTTTGACCGAAACTAGTACAAACTAGTGTATAATATATTATGATTTTTGACCGAAACATGCATTTCGAAAAGTTTAATAGAATTTAATTTTCAGATGATTTTTTTGCATGGACTTCCATCATAACCTTCCCTCTTAACATATATAAATGATCTGAAAAGTCTCGTATCATTTCAAATAGTCCCCAATTAAATTTGATTTTTTGCCTGAAACTAGTGTATAATATACTATGGTTTTTGACCGAAACTTGCATTTCGAATAGTTTTATAGAATATAATTTTCGGATGATTTTTTGCATGGACTTCCATCATTATCATCCCTCACAAAATATATAAATGATATGTGAAGTTTCATATCATTTCGAACAATCCACAATTTAATTTGATTTTTGACCGAAACTAGTATAAACTAGTATAAAATATATTATTATTTTTGACCGAACTATGCATTTCGAAAAGTTTCGTAGAATCTATTTTTAAGATTACTTTTTTGCATGGACTTGCATCATAACCTTCCCTCTTAACATATATAAATGATCTGTAAAGTATCGTATCATTTCAAATAGTTCCCAAATAAATTTGATTTTTTTGACTGAAACTAGTGTATAATATACTATGGTTTTTGACTGAAACCTGCATTTCGAAAAGTTTCATTGAATCTAATTTTCCGATGATTTTTTGCATGGACTTCCATCATAACCTTCCATCGTAAGATATATAAATGATATGTGAAGTTTCGTATCATTTCGAATAATCCCCGATTTAATTTGATTTTTGACCAAAACTTGTATAAAATAGTGTATAATATATTATGATTTTTTAACCGAAACTTGCATTTTGAAAAGTTTCATATAATCTAATTTTCAGATGATTGTTTTTCATGGACTTCCATCATAACCTTCCCTCTTAACATATATAAATGATATGCAAAGTCTTGTATCATTTCAAATAGTTCCCTATGAAACTTGATTTTTTCGACCGAAACTAGTGTATAATATACTATGATTTTTGACCGAAACATGCATTTCGAAAAGTTTCATAGAATCTAATTTTTCAATGATTTTTTGCATTGACTTCCATCATAAACTTCCCTCATAAAATATTTAAATGATATGTGAAGTTTCGTATCATATCGAACAGTCCACGATTTAATTTAATTTTTGACTGAAACTAGTATAAACAAGTGTATAATATATTATGATTTTTTGATTGAAACTTGCATTTCGAAAAGTTTCATAGAATCTAATTTTTAGATGAGTTATTTGCATGGACTTCGATAATAACCTTCCCTGTTAACATATATAAATCAAATGTGAAGTCTCATATCATTTCAAACAGTCCCCAATTCAATTTGATTTTTTTGACCGAAACTAGTGTATAATATACTATAATTTTTGATCGAAACTCTCATTTCAAAAAGTTTCATAGAACCTAATTTTCAGATGATTTTTTCCATTGACTTCGATAATATACTTCCCTCGTAAAATATATAAATGATATGTGAAGTTTCGTATCATTTTGAATATTCCACTATTTAATTTTATTTTTGACCGAAACTAGTACAAACTAGTGTATAATATATTATGATTTTTGACCGAAACATGCATTTCGAAAAGTTTAATAGAATTTAATTTTCAGATGATTTTTTTGCATGGACTTCCATCATAACCTTCCCTCTTAACATATATAAATGATCTGAAAAGTCTCGTATCATTTCAAATAGTCCCCAATTAAATTTGATTTTTTGCCTGAAACTAGTGTATAATATACTATGGTTTTTGACCGAAACTTGCATTTCGAATAGTTTTATAGAATATAATTTTCGGATGATTTTTTGCATGGACTTCCATCATTATCATCCCTCACAAAATATATAAATGATATGTGAAGTTTCATATCATTTCGAACAATCCACAATTTAATTTGATTTTTGACCGAAACTAGTATAAACTAGTATAAAATATATTATTATTTTTGACCGAACTATGCATTTCGAAAAGTTTCGTAGAATCTATTTTTAAGATTACTTTTTTGCATGGACTTGCATCATAACCTTCCCTCTTAACATATATAAATGATCTGTAAAGTATCGTATCATTTCAAATAGTTCCCAAATAAATTTGATTTTTTTGACTGAAACTAGTGTATAATATACTATGGTTTTTGACTGAAACCTGCATTTCGAAAAGTTTCATTGAATCTAATTTTCCGATGATTTTTTGCATGGACTTCCATCATAACCTTCCATCGTAAGATATATAAATGATATGTGAAGTTTCGTATCATTTCGAATAATCCCCGATTTAATTTGATTTTTGACCAAAACTTGTATAAAATAGTGTATAATATATTATGATTTTTTAACCGAAACTTGCATTTTGAAAAGTTTCATATAATCTAATTTTCAGATGATTGTTTTGCATGGACTTCCATCATAACCTTCCCTCTTAACATATATAAATGATATGCAAAGTCTTGTATCATTTCAAATAGTTCCCTATGAAACTTGATTTTTTCGACCGAAACTAGTGTATAATATACTATGATTTTTGACCGAAACATGCATTTCGAAAAGTTTCATAGAATCTAATTTTTCAATGATTTTTTGCATTGACTTCCATCATAAACTTCCCTCATAAAATATTTAAATGATATGTGAAGTTTCGTATCATATCGAACAGTCCACGATTTAATTTAATTTTTGACTGAAACTAGTATAAACAAGTGTATAATATATTATGATTTTTTGATTGAAACTTGCATTTCGAAAAGTTTCATAGAATCTAATTTTTAGATGAGTTATTTGCATGGACTTCGATAATAACCTTCCCTGTTAACATATATAAATCAAATGTGAAGTCTCATATCATTTCAAACAGTCCCCAATTCAATTTGATTTTTTTGACCGAAACTAGTGTATAATATACTATAATTTTTGATCGAAACTCTCATTTCAAAAAGTTTCATAGAACCTAATTTTCAGATGATTTTTTCCATTGACTTCGATAATATACTTCCCTCGTAAAATATATAAATGATATGTGAAGTTTCGTATCATTTTGAATATTCCACTATTTAATTTTATTTTTGACCGAAACTAGTACAAACTAGTGTATAATATATTATGATTTTTTGACCGAAACATGCATTTCGAAAAGTTTAATAGAATTTAATTTTCAGATGATTTTTTTGCATGGACTTCCATCATAACCTTCCCTCTTAACATATATAAATGATCTGAAAAGTCTCGTATCATTTCAAATAGTCCCCAATTAAATTTGATTTTTTGCCTGAAACTAGTGTATAATATACTATGGTTTTTGACCGAAACTTGCATTTCGAATAGTTTCATAGAATATAATTTTCGGATGATTTTTTGCATGGACTTCCATCATTATCATCCCTCACAAAATATATAAATGATATGTGAAGTTTCATATCATTTCGAACAATCCACAATTTAATTTGATTTTTGACCGAAACTAGTATAAACTAGTATAAAATATATTATTATTTTTGACCGAACTATGCATTTCGAAAAGTTTCGTAGAATCTATTTTTAAGATTACTTTTTTGCATGGACTTGCATCATAACCTTCCCTCTTAACATATATAAATGATCTGTAAAGTATCGTATCATTTCAAATAGTTCCCAAATAAATTTGATTTTTTTGACTGAAACTAGTGTATAATATACTATGGTTTTTGACTGAAACCTGCATTTCGAAAAGTTTCATTGAATCTAATTTTCCGATGATTTTTTGCATGGACTTCCATCATAACCTTCCATCGTAAGATATATAAATGATATGTGAAGTTTCGTATCATTTCGAATAATCCCCGATTTAATTTGATTTTTGACCAAAACTTGTATAAAATAGTGTATAATATATTATGATTTTTTAACCGAAACTTGCATTTTGAAAAGTTTCATATAATCTAATTTTCAGATGATTGTTTTGCATGGACTTCCATCATAACCTTCCCTCTTAACATATATAAATGATATGCAAAGTCTTGTATCATTTCAAATAGTTCCCTATGAAACTTGATTTTTTCGACCGAAACTAGTGTATAATATACTATGATTTTTGACCGAAACATGCATTTTGAAAAGTTTCATAGAATCTAATTTTTCAATGATTTTTTGCATTGACTTCCATCATAAACTTCCCTCATAAAATATTTAAATGATATGTGAAGTTTCGTATCATATCGAACAGTCCACGATTTAATTTAATTTTTGACTGAAACTAGTATAAACAAGTGTATAATATATTATGATTTTTTGATTGAAACTTGCATTTCGAAAAGTTTCATAGAATCTAATTTTTAGATGAGTTATTTGCATGGACTTCGATAATAACCTTCCCTGTTAACATATATAAATCAAATGTGAAGTCTCATATCATTTCAAACAGTCCCCAATTCAATTTGATTTTTTTGACCGAAACTAGTGTATAATATACTATAATTTTTGATCGAAACTCTCATTTCAAAAAGTTTCATAGAACCTAATTTTCAGATGATTTTTTCCATTGACTTCGATAATATACTTCCCTCGTAAAATATATAAATGATATGTGAAGTTTCGTATCATTTTGAATATTCCACTATTTAATTTTATTTTTGACCGAAACTAGTACAAACTAGTGTATAATATATTATGATTTTTTGACCGAAACATGCATTTCGAAAAGTTTAATAGAATTTAATTTTCAGATGATTTTTTTGCATGGACTTCCATCATAACCTTCCCTCTTAACATATATAAATGATCTGAAAAGTCTCGTATCATTTCAAATAGTCCCCAATTAAATTTGATTTTTTGCCTGAAACTAGTGTATAATATACTATGGTTTTTGACCGAAACTTGCATTTCGAATAGTTTCATAGAATATAATTTTCGGATGATTTTTTGCATGGACTTCCATCATTATCATCCCTCACAAAATATATAAATGATATGTGAAGTTTCATATCATTTCGAACAATCCACAATTTAATTTGATTTTTGACCGAAACTAGTTTAAACTAGTATAAAATATATTATTATTTTTGACCGAACTATGCATTTCGAAAAGTTTCGTAGAATCTATTTTTAAGATTACTTTTTTGCATGGACTTGCATCATAACCTTCCCTCTTAACATATATAAATGATCTGTAAAGTATCGTATCATTTCAAATAGTTCCCAAATAAATTTGATTTTTTTGACTGAAACTAGTGTATAATATACTATGGTTTTTGACTGAAACCTGCATTTCGAAAAGTTTCATTGAATCTAATTTTCCGATGATTTTTTGCATGGACTTCCATCATAACCTTCCATCGTAAGATATATAAATGATATGTGAAGTTTCGTATCATTTCGAATAATCCCCGATTTAATTTGATTTTTGACCAAAACTTGTATAAAATAGTGTATAATATATTATGATTTTTTAACCGAAACTTGCATTTTGAAAAGTTTCATATAATCTAATTTTCAGATGATTGTTTTGCATGGACTTCCATCATAACCTTCCCTCTTAACATATATAAATGATATGCAAAGTCTTGTATCATTTCAAATAGTTCCCTATGAAACTTGATTTTTTCGACCGAAACTAGTGTATAATATACTATGATTTTTGACCGAAACATGCATTTCGAAAAGTTTCATAGAATCTAATTTTTCAATGATTTTTTGCATTGACTTCCATCATAAACTTCCCTCAGAAAATATTTAAATGATATGTGAAGTTTCGTATCATATCGAACAGTCCACGATTTAATTTAATTTTTGACTGAAACTAGTATAAACAAGTGTATAATATATTATGATTTTTTGACTGAAACTTGCATTTCGAAAAGTTTCATAGAATCTAATTTTTAGATGAGTTATTTGCATGGACTTCGATAATAACCTTCCCTGTTAACATATATAAATCAAATGTGAAGTCTCATATCATTTCAAACAGTCCCCAATTCAATTTGATTTTTTTGACCGAAACTAGTGTATAATATACTATGATTTTTGATCGAAACTCTCATTTCAAAAAGTTTCATAGAACCTAATTTTCAGATGATTTTTTCCATTGACTTCGATAATATACTTCCCTCGTAAAATATATAAATGATATGTGAAGTTTCGTATCATTTTGAATATTCCACTATTTAATTTTATTTTTGACCGAAACTAGTACAAACTAGTGTATAATATATTATGATTTTTTGACCGAAACATGCATTTCGAAAAGTTTAATAGAATTTAATTTTCAGATGATTTTTTTGCTTGGACTTCCATCATAACCTTCCCTCTTAACATATATAAATGATCTGAAAAGTCTCGTATCATTTCAAATAGTCCCCAATTAAATTTGATTTTTTGCCTGAAACTAGTGTATAATATACTATGGTTTTTGACCGAAACTTGCATTTCGAATAGTTTCATAGAATATAATTTTTGGATGATTTTTTGCATGGACTTCCATCATTATCATCCCTCACAAAATATATAAATGATATGTGAAGTTTCATATCATTTCGAACAATCCACAATTTAATTTGATTTTTGACTGAAACTAGTATAAACTAGTATAAAATATATTATTATTTTTGACCGAACTATGCATTTCGAAAAGTTTCGTAGAATCTATTTTTAATATTACTTTTTTGCATGGACTTGCATCATAACCTTCCCTCTTAACATATATAAATGATCTGTAAAGTATCGTATCATTTCAAATAGTTCCCAAATAAATTTGATTTTTTTGACTGAAACTAGTGTATAATATACTATGGTTTTTGACTGAAACCTGCATTTCGAAAAGTTTCATTGAATCTAATTTTCCGATGATTTTTTGCATGGACTTCCATCATAACCTTCCATCGTAAGATATATAAATGATATGAGAAGTTTCGTATCATTTCGAATAATCCCCGATTTAATTTGATTTTTGACCAAAACTTGTATAAAATAGTGTATAATATATTATGATTTTTTAACCGAAACTTGCATTTTGAAAAGTTTCATATAATCTAATTTTCAGATGATTGTTTTGCATGGACTTCCATCATAACCTTCCCTCTTAACATATATAAATGATATGCAAAGTCTTGTATCATTTCAAATAGTTCCCTATGAAACTTGATTTTTTCGACCGAAACTAGTGTATAATATACTATGATTTTTGACCGAAACATGCATTTCGAAAAGTTTCATAGAATCTAATTTTTCAATGATTTTTTGCATTGACTTCCCTCATAAACTTCCTTCATAAAATATTTAAATGATATGTGAAGTTTCGTATCATATCGAACAGTCCACGATTTAATTTAATTTTTGACTGAAACTAGTATAAACAAGTGTATAATATATTATGATTTTTTGACTGAAACTTGCATTTCGAAAAGTTTCATAGAATCTAATTTTTAGATGAGTTATTTGCATGGACTTCGATAATAACCTTCCCTGTTAACATATATAAATCAAATGTGAAGTCTCATATCATTTCAAACAGTCCCCAATTCAATTTGATTTTTTTGACCGAAACTAGTGTATAATATACTATGATTTTTGATCGAAACTCTCATTTCAAAAAGTTTCATAGAACCTAATTTTCAGATGATTTTTTCCATTGACTTCGATAATATACTTCCCTCGTAAAATATATAAATGATATGTGAAGTTTCGTATCATTTTGAATATTCCACTATTTAATTTTATTTTTGACCGAAACTAGTACAAACTAGTGTATAATATATTATGATTTTTTGACCGAAACATGCATTTCGAAAAGTTTAATAGAATTTAATTTTCAGATGATTTTTTTGCATGGACTTCCATCATAACCTTCCCTCTTAACATATATAAATGATCTGAAAAGTCTCGTATCATTTCAAATAGTCCCCAATTAAATTTGATTTTTTGCCTGAAACTAGTGTATAATATACTATGGTTTTTGACCGAAACTTGCATTTCGAATAGTTTCATAGAATATAATTTTTGGATGATTTTTTGCATGGACTTCCATCATTATCATCCCTCACAAAATATATAAATGATATGTGAAGTTTCATATCATTTCGAACAATCCACAATTTAATTTGATTTTTGACTGAAACTAGTATAAACTAGTATAAAATATATTATTATTTTTGACCGAACTATGCATTTCGAAAAGTTTCGTAGAATCTATTTTTAATATTACTTTTTTGCATGGACTTGCATCATAACCTTCCCTCTTAACATATATAAATGATCTGTAAAGTATCGTATCATTTCAAATAGTTCCCAAATAAATTTGATTTTTTGGACTGAAACTAGTGTATAATATACTATGGTTTTTGACTGAAACCTGCATTTCGAAAAGTTTCATTGAATCTAATTTTCCGATGATTTTTTGCATGGACTTCCATCATAACCTTCCATCGTAAGATATATAAATGATATGAGAAGTTTCGTATCATTTCGAATAATCCCCGATTTAATTTGATTTTTGACCAAAACTTGTATAAAATAGTGTATAATATATTATGATTTTTTAACCGAAACTTGCATTTTGAAAAGTTTCATATAATCTAATTTTCAGATGATTGTTTTGCATGGACTTCCATCATAACCTTCCCTCTTAACATATATAAATGATATGCAAAGTCTTGTATCATTTCAAATAGTTCCCTATGAAACTTGATTTTTTCGACCGAAACTAGTGTATAATATACTATGATTTTTGACCGAAACATGCATTTCGAAAAGTTTCATAGAATCTAATTTTTCAATGATTTTTTGCATTGACTTCCCTCATAAACTTCCTTCATAAAATATTTAAATGATATGTGAAGTTTCGTATCATATCGAACAGTCCACGATTTAATTTAATTTTTGACTGAAACTAGTATAAACAAGTGTATAATATATTATGATTTTTTGACTGAAACTTGCATTTCGAAAAGTTTCATAGAATCTAATTTTTAGATGAGTTATTTGCATGGACTTCGATAATAACCTTCCCTGTTAACATATATAAATCAAATGTGAAGTCTCATATCATTTCAAACAGTCCCCAATTCAATTTGATTTTTTTGACCGAAACTAGTGTATAATATACTATGATTTTTGATCGAAACTCTCATTTCAAAAAGTTTCATAGAACCTAATTTTCAGATGATTTTTTCCATTGACTTCGATAATATACTTCCCTCGTAAAATATATAAATGATATGTGAAGTTTCGTATCATTTTGAATATTCCACTATTTAATTTTATTTTTGACCGAAACTAGTACAAACTAGTGTATAATATATTATGATTTTTTGACCGAAACATGCATTTCGAAAAGTTTAATAGAATTTAATTTTCAGATGATTTTTTTGCATGGACTTCCATCATAACCTTCCCTCTTAACATATATAAATGATCTGAAAAGTCTCGTATCATTTCAAATAGTCCCCAATTAAATTTGATTTTTTGCCTGAAACTAGTGTATAATATACTATGGTTTTTGACCGAAACTTGCATTTCGAATAGTTTCATAGAATATAATTTTCGGATGATTTTTTGCATGGACTTCCATCATTATCATCCCTCACAAAATATATAAATGATATGTGAAGTTTCATATCATTTCGAACAATCCACAATTTAATTTGATTTTTGACCGAAACTAGTATAAACTAGTATAAAATATATTATTATTTTTGACCGAACTATGCATTTCGAAAAGTTTCGTAGAATCTATTTTTAATATTACTTTTTTGCATGTACTTCCATCATAACCTTCCCTCTTAACATATATAAATGATCTGTAATGTATCGTATCATTTCAAATAGTTCCCAAATAAATTTGATTTTTTTTACCGAAACTAGTGTATAATATACTATGGTTTTTGACTGAAACCTGCATTTCGAAAAGTTTCATTGAATCTAATTTTTCGATGATTTTTTGCATGGACTTCCATCATAACCTTCCATCGTAAGATATATAAATGATATGAGAAGTTTCGTATCATTTCGAATAATCCCCGATTTAATTTGATTTTTGACCGAAACTTGTATAAAATAGTGTATAATATATTATGATTTTTTAACCGAAACTTGCATTTTGAAAAGTTTCATATAATCTAATTTTCAGATGATTGTTTTGCATGGACCTCCATCATAACCTTCCCTCTTAACATATATAAATGATATGCAAAGTCTTGTATCATTTCAAATAGTTCCCTATGAAACTTGATTTTTTCGACCGAAACTAGTGTATAATATACTATGATTTTTGACCGAAACATGCATTTCGAAAAGTTTCATAGAATCTAATTTTTCAATGATTTTTTGCATTTACTTCCATCATAAACTTTCCTCATAAAATATTTAAATGATATGTGAAGTTTCGTATCATATCGAACAGTCCACGATTTAATTTAATTTTTGACTGAAACTAGTATAAACAAGTGTATAATATATTATGATGTTTTGACTGAAACTTGCATTTCGAAAAGTTTCATAGAATCTAATTTTTAGATGAGTTATTTGCATGGACTTCGATAATAACCTTCCCTGTTAACATATATAAATCAAATGTGAAGTCTCATATCATTTCAAACAGTCCCCAATTCAATTTGATTTTTTTGACCGAAACTAGTGTATAATATACTATGATTTTTGATCGAAACTCTCATTTCAAAAAGTTTCATAGAACCTAATTTTCAGATGATTTTTTCCATTGACTTCGATAATATACTTCCCTCGTAAAATATATAAATGATATGTGAAGTTTCGTATCATTTTGAATATTCCACTATTTAATTTTATTTTTGACCGAAACTAGTACAAACTAGTGTATAATATATTATGATTTTTTGACCGAAACATGCATTTCAAAAAGTTTAATAGAATTTAATTTTCAGATGATTTTTTTGCATGGACTTCCATCATAACCTTCCCTCTTAACATATATAAATGATCTGAAAAGTCTCGTATCATTTCAAATAGTCCCCAATTAAATTTGATTTTTTGCCTGAAACTAGTGTATAATATACTATGGTTTTTGACCGAAACTTGCATTTCGAATAGTTTCATAGAATATAATTTTCGGATGATTTTTTGCATGGACTTCCATCATTATCATCCCTCACAAAATATATAAATGATATGTGAAGTTTCATATCATTTCGAACAATCCACAATTTAATTTGATTTTTGACCGAAACTAGTATAAACTAGTATAAAATATATTATTATTTTTGACCGAACTATGCATTTCGAAAAGTTTCGTAGAATCTATTTTTAATATTACTTTTTTGCATGTACTTCCATCATAACCTTCCCTCTTAACATATATAAATGATCTGTAATGTATCGTATCATTTCAAATAGTTCCCAAATAAATTTGATTTTTTTTACCGAAACTAGTGTATAATATACTATGGTTTTTGACTGAAACCTGCATTTCGAAAAGTTTCATTGAATCTAATTTTTCGATGATTTTTTGCATGGACTTCCATCATAACCTTCCATCGTAAGATATATAAATGATATGAGAAGTTTCGTATCATTTCGAATAATCCCCGATTTAATTTGATTTTTGACCGAAACTTGTATAAAATAGTGTATAATATATTATGATTTTTTAACCGAAACTTGCATTTTGAAAAGTTTCATATAATCTAATTTTCAGATGATTGTTTTGCATGGACCTCCATCATAACCTTCCCTCTTAACATATATAAATGATATGCAAAGTCTTGTATCATTTCAAATAGTTCCCTATGAAACTTGATTTTTTCGACCGAAACTAGTGTATAATATACTGATTTTTGACCGAAACATGCATTTCGAAAAGTTTCATAGAATCTAATTTTTCAATGATTTTTTGCATTTACTTCCATCATAAACTTTCCTCATAAAATATTTAAATGATATGTGAAGTTTCGTATCATATCGAACAGTCCACGATTTAATTTAATTTTTGACTGAAACTAGTATAAACCAGTGTATAATATATTATGATGTTTTGACTGAAACTTGCATTTCGAAAAGTTTCATAGAATCTAATTTTTAGATGAGTTATTTGCATGGACTTCGATAATAACCTTCCCTGTTAACATATATAAATCAAATGTGAAGTCTCATATCATTTCAAACAGTCCCCAATTCAATTTGATTTTTTTGACCGAAAATAGTGTATAATATACTATGATTTTTGATCGAAACTCTCATTTCAAAAAGTTTCATAGAACCTAATTTTCAGATGATTTTTTCCATTGACTTCGATAATATACTTCCCTCGTAAAATATATAAATGATATGTGAAGTTTCGTATCATTTTGAATATTCCACTATTTAATTTTATTTTTGACCGAAACTAGTACAAACTAGTGTATAATATATTATGATTTTTTGACCGAAACATGCATTTCGAAAAGTTTAATAGAATTTAATTTTCAGATGATTTTTTTGCATGGACTTCCATCATAACCTTCCCTCTTAACATATATAAATGATCTGAAAAGTCTCGTATCATTTCAAATAGTCCCTAATTAAATTTGATTTTTTGCTTGAAACTAGTGTATAATATACTATGGTTTTTGACCGAAACTTGCATTTCGAATAGTTTGATAGAATATAATTTTCGGATGATTTTTTGCATGGACTTCCATCATTATCATCCCTCACAAAATATATAAATGATATGTGAAGTTTCATATCATTTCGAACAATCCACAATTTAATTTGATTTTTGACCGAAACTAGTATAAACTAGTATAAAATATATTATTATTTTTGACCGAACCATGCATTTCGAAAAGTTTCGTAGAATCTATTTTTAAGATTACTTTTTTGCATGGACTTCCATCATAACCTTCCCTCTTAACATATATAAATGATCTGTAAAGTATCGTATCATTTCAAATAGTTTCCAATTAAATTTGATTTTTTTTACCGAAACTAGTGTATAATATACTATGATTTTTGACCGAAACATGCATTTCGAAAAGTTTCATAGAATCTAATTTTTCGATGATTTTTTGCATGAACTTCCATCAAAACCTTCCCTCGAAAAATATATAAATGATATGTGAAGGTTCGTATCATTTAGAATAGTCCCAGATTTAATTTGATTTTTGACCAAAACTATTATAAACTAGTGTATAATATATTATGATTTTTTGACTGAAACTTGCATTTTGAAAAGTTTCATATAATCTAGTTTTCAGATGATTTTTTGCATGGACTTCCATCATAACCTTCCCATTTAACATATATAAATGATATGAAAATTCTCGTATCGTTTCAAATTGTCCCCAATTAAATTTTATTTTTTTGACCGAAACTAGTGTAATATATACTATGATATTTGACCGAAACATGCATTTCGAAAAGTTTCATAGAATCTAATTTTTCAATGATTTTTTGCATTGACTTCCATCATAAACTTCCCTCATTAAATATTTAAATGATATGTGAAGTTTCGTATCATATGAAAACAGTCCACGATTTAATTTGATTTTTGACTGAAACTAGTATAAACAAGTGTATAATTTATTATGATTTTTTGACTGAAACTTGCATTTCGAAAAGTTTCATAGAATCTAATTTTTAGATGATTTATTTGCATTGACTTCGATCATAACCTTCCCTCTTAACATATATAAATCAAATGTGAAGTCTCATATCATTTCAAACAGTCCCCAATTCAATTTGATTTTTTTGACCGAAACTAGTGTATAATATACTATGATTTTTGATCGAAACTCTCATTTCAAAAAGTTTCATAGAACCTAATTTTCAGATGATTTTTTCCATTGACTTCGATAATATACTTCCCTCGTAAAATATATAAATGATATGTGAAGTTTCGTATCATTTTGAATATTCCACTATTTAATTTTATTTTTGACCGAAACTAGTACAAACTAGTGTATAATATATTATGATTTTTTGACCGAAACATGCATTTCGAAAAGTTTAATAGAATTTAATTTTCAGATGATTTTTTTGCATGGACTTCCATCATAACCTTCCCTCTTAACATATATAAATGATCTGAAAAGTCTCGTATCATTTCAAATAGTCCCTAATTAAATTTGATTTTTTGCTTGAAACTAGTGTATAATATACTATGGTTTTTGACCGAAACTTGCATTTCGAATAGTTTGATAGAATATAATTTTCGGATGATTTTTTGCATGGACTTCCATCATTATCATCCCTCACAAAATATATAAATGATATGTGAAGTTTCATATCATTTCGAACAATCCACAATTTAATTTGATTTTTGACCGAAACTAGTATAAACTAGTATAAAATATATTATTATTTTTGACCGAACCATGCATTTCGAAAAGTTTCGTAGAATCTATTTTTAAGATTACTTTTTTGCATGGACTTCCATCATAACCTTCCCTCTTAACATATATAAATGATCTGTAAAGTATCGTATCATTTCAAATAGTTTCCAATTAAATTTGATTTTTTATACCGAAACTAGTGTATAATATACTATGATTTTTGACCGAAACATGCATTTCGAAAAGTTTCATAGAATCTAATTTTTCGATGATTTTTTGCATGAACTTCCATCAAAACCTTCCCTCGAAAAATATATAAATGATATGTGAAGGTTCGTATCATTTAGAATAGTCCCAGATTTAATTTGATTTTTGACCGAAACTATTATAAACTAGTGTATAATATATTATGATTTTTTGACTGAAACTTGCATTTTGAAAAGTTTCATATAATCTAGTTTTCAGATGATTTTTTGCATGGACTTCCATCATAACCTTCCCATTTAACATATATAAATGATATGAAAATTCTCGTATCGTTTCAAATTGTCCCCAATTAAATTTTATTTTTTTGACCGAAACTAGTGTATAATATACTATGATTTTTGACCGAAACATGCATTTCGAAAAGTTTCATAGAATCTAATTTTTCAATGATTTTTTGCATTGACTTCCATCATAAACTTCCCTCATAAAATATTTAAATGATATGTGAAGTTTCGTATCATATCGAACAGTCCACGATTTAATTTAATTTTTGACTGAAACTAGTATAAACAAGTGTATAATATATTATGATGTTTTGACTGAAACTTGCATTTCGAAAAGTTTCATAGAATCTAATTTTTAGATGAGTTATTTGCATGGACTTCGATAATAACCTTCCCTGTTAACATATATAAATCAAATGTGAAGTCTCATATCATTTCAAACAGTCCCCAATTCAATTTGATTTTTTTGACCGAAACTAGTGTATAATATACTATGATTTTTGATCGAAACTCTCATTTCAAAAAGTTTCATAGAACCTAATTTTCAGATGATTTTTTCCATTGACTTCGATAATATACTTCCCTCGTAAAATATATAAATGATATGTGAAGTTTCGTATCATTTTGAATATTCCACTATTTAATTTTATTTTTGACCGAAACTAGTACAAACTAGTGTATAATATATTATGATTTTTTGACCGAAACATGCATTTCGAAAAGTTTAATAGAATTTAATTTTCAGATGATTTTTTTGCATGGACTTCCATCATAACCTTCCCTCTTAACATATATAAATGATCTGAAAAGTCTCGTATCATTTCAAATAGTCCCCAATTAAATTTGATTTTTTGCTTGAAACTAGTGTATAATATACTATGGTTTTTGACCGAAACTTGCATTTCGAATAGTTTGATAGAATATAATTTTCGGATGATTTTTTGCATGGACTTCCATCATTATCATCCCTCACAAAATATATAAATGATATGTGAAGTTTCATATCATTTCGAACAATCCACAATTTAATTTGATTTTTGACCGAAACTAGTATAAACTAGTATAAAATATATTATTATTTTTGACCGAACCATGCATTTCGAAAAGTTTCGTAGAATCTATTTTTAAGATTACTTTTTTGCATGGACTTCCATAATAACCTTCCCTCTTAACATATATAAATGATCTGTAAAGTATCGTATCATTTCAAATAGTTTCCAATTAAATTTGATTTTTTTTACCGAAACTAGTGTATAATATACTATGATTTTTGACCGAAACATGCATTTCGAAAAGTTTCATAGAATCTAATTTTTCGATGATTTTTTGCATGAACTTCCATCAAAACCTTCCCTCGAAAAATATATAAATGATATGTGAAGGTTCGTATCATTTAGAATAGTCCCAGATTTAATTTGATTTTTGACCAAAACTATTATAAACTAGTGTATAATATATTATGATTTTTTGACTGAAACTTGCATTTCGAAAAGTTTCATAGAATCCAATTCTTAGATGATTTATTTGCATGGACTTCCATCATAACCTTCCCTCTTAACATATATATTTGAAATGTGAAGTCTCGTATCATTTCAAATAGTCCCCAATTCAGTTTGATTTTTTTTGACCGAAACTTGTGTATAATATACTATGATTTTTGACCGAAACTCTCATTTCAAAAAGTTTTATAGAAACTTGTGTATAATATACTATCATTTTGAATATTCCACAATTTAATTTTATTTTTGACCGAAACTAGTATATAATATATTATGATTTTTTAACCGAAACTTGCATTTCGAAAAGTTTCATAGAATCTAGTTTTCATATGATTGTTTTGCATGAACTTCCATCATAAACTTCCCTCTTAACATATATAAATGATATGAAAAGTCTCGTATCATTTCAAATAGTCCCCAATTAGGTTTTATTTTTTTGACCGAAACTAGTGTATAATATACTATGATTTTTGACCGAAACATCCATTTCGAAAAGTTTCATAGAATCTAATTTTTAGATGATTTATTTGCATGGACTTTCATCGTAACCTTCCATCTTAACATATATAAATGATATGTGATTACTCGTATCATTTCAAATAGTCCCCAATTAAATTTTATTTTTTTGACCGAAATTAGTGAATAGTATACTATGATTTTTGATCGAAACTTGCATTTCGAAAAGTTTCATAGAATCTAATTTTCGGATGATTTTTTGCATGGACTTCCATAATTAACATCCCTCATAAAATATATAAATGATATGTGAAGTTTCGAATCATTTTTAACAATCCACAATTTAATTTGATTTTTGGCCGAAATTAGTATAAACTAGTGTATAATATATTATTATTTTTGGCCGAACCATGCATTTCGAAAGGTTTCATTGAATCTATTTTTAAGATGTCTTTTTGCATGGACTTCCATCATAACCTTCCCTCTTAACATATATAAATGATCTGTAAAGTATCGTATCATTTCAAATAGTTTCCAATTAAATTTGATTTTTTTTAACGAAACTAGTGTATAATATACTATAATTTTTGACCGAAACATGCATTTCGAAAAGTTTCATAAAATCTAATTTTTCGATGATTTTTTGCATGAACTTCCATCAAAACCTTCCCTCGAAAAATATATAAATGATATGTGAAGGTTCGTATCATTTAGAATAGTCCCAGATTTAATTTGATTTTTTACCGAAACTAGTATAAACTAGTGTATAATATATTATGATTTTTTGACCGAAACTTGCATTTTGAAAAGTTTCATATAATCTAGTTTTCAGATGATTTTTTGCATGGACTTCCATCATAACCTTCCCATTTAACATATATAAATGATATGAAAATTCTCGTATCGTTTCAAATTGTCCCCAATTAAATTTTATTTTTTTGACCGAAACTAGTGTAAAATATACTATGATTTCTGACCTAAACTTGCATTTCGAAAAGTTTCATAGAATCTAATTTTCCAATGATTTTTTGCATGGACTTCCATCATAACCTTCCCTCGTAAAATATATAAATGATATGTGAAGTTTCGTATCATTTCGAACAGTCACCGATCTAATTTGATTTTTGACATAAACTTGTATAAACTAGTGTATAATATATATTATGAATTTTTTACTAAAACTTGCATTTCGAAAAGTTTCATAGAATCTAGTTTTCAGATGATTGTTTTGCATGGACTTCCATCATACCCATCCCTCGTAAAATATATAAATGATATGTGAAGTTTCATATCATTTCTAACAGTCCACGATTTAATTTGATTTATGACCGAAACTAGTATAAACCAGTGTATAATATATTATGATTTTTTGATCGAAACATGCATTATAAAAAGATTCCTAGAATTTAGTTTTCAGATGATTTTTTTGCATGGACTTCCATCGTAACCATACCTCTTAACATATATAAATGATATGAAAAGTCTCGTATCATTTCAAATAGTCCCCAATTCAGTTTGATTTTTTTTTGACTGAAACTTGTGTATAATATACTATGATTTTTGACCGAAACTCTCATTTCAAAAAGTTTTATAGAACCTAATTTTCGGATGATTTTTTGCATTGACTTCGATCATAAACTTCCCTCGTAAAATATATAAAAGATATGTGAAGTTTCGTATCATTTTGAATATTCCACTATTTAATTTTATTTTTGACCGAAACTAGTATATATTATATTATGATTTTTTAACCGAAACTTGCATTTCGAAAAGTTTCATAGAATCTAGTTTTCATATGATTTTTTTGCATGAACTTCCATCATAAACTTCCCTCTTAACATATATAAATGATATGAAAAGTCTCGTATCATTTCAAATAGTCCCCAATTAGGTTTAATTTTTTTGACCGAAACTAGTGTATAATATACTATGATTTTTGACCGAAACATCCATTTCGAAAAGTTTCATAGAATCTAATTTTTAGATGATTTATTTGCATGGACTTTCATCGTAACCTTCCCTCTTAACATATATAAATGATATGTGATTACTCGTATCATTTCAAATAGTCCCCAATTAAATTTGATTTTTTTGACCGAAACTAGTGAATAGTATACTATGATTTTTGATCGAAACTTGCATTTCGAAAAGTTTCATAGAATCTAATTTTCGGATGATTTTTTGCAATGACTTCCACAATTACCATCCCTCATAAAATATATAAATGATATGTGAAGTTTCGAATCATTTTTAACAAACCACAATTTAATTTGATTTTTGGCCGAAATTAGTATAAACTAGTGTATAATATATTATTATTTTTGGCCGAACCATGCATTTCGAAAGGTTTCATTGAATCTATTTTTAAGATGTCTTTTTGCATGGACTTCCATCATAACCTTGCCTCTTAACATATATAAATGATCTGTAAAGTATCGTATCATTTCAAATAGTTTCCAATTAAATTTGATTTTTTTTAACGAAACTAGTGTATAATATACTATAATTTTTGACCGAAACATGCATTTCGAAAAGTTTCATAAAATCTAATTTTTCGATGATTTTTTGCAAGAACTTCCATCAAAACCTTCCCTCGAAAAATATATAAATGATATGTGCAGGTTCGTATCATTTAGAATAGTCCCCGATTTAATTTGATTTTTGACCGAAACTAGTATAAACTAGTGTATAATATATTATGATTTTTTGACCGAAACTTGCATTTTGAAAAGTTTCATATAATCTAGTTTTCAGATGATTTTTTGCATGGACTTCCATCATAACCTTCCCATTTAACATATATAAATGATATGAAAATTCTCGTATCGTTTCAAATTGTCCCCAATTAAATTTTATTTTTTTGACCGAAACTAGTGTAAAATATACTATGATTTCTGACCTAAACTTGCATTTCGAAAAGTTTCATAGAATCTAATTTTCCAATGATTTTTTGCATGGACTTCCATCATAACCTTCCCTCGTAAAATATATAAATGATATGTGAAGTTTCGTATCATTTCGAACAGTCACCGATCTAATTTGATTTTTGACATAAACTTGTATAAACTAGTGTATAATATATATTATGAATTTTTTACTAAAACTTGCATTTCGAAAAGTTTCATAGAATCTAGTTTTCAGATGATTGTTTTGCATGGACTTCCATCATACCCATCCCTCGTAAAATATATAAATGATATGTGAAGTTTCATATCATTTCTAACAGTCCACGATTTAATTTGATTTATGACCGAAACTAGTATAAACCAGTGTATAATATATTATGATTTTTTGATCGAAACATGCATTATAAAAAGATTCCTAGAATTTAGTTTTCAGATGATTTTTTTGCATGGACTTCCATCGTAACCATACCTCTTAACATATATAAATGATATGAAAAGTCTCGTATCATTTCAAATAGTCCCCAATTCAGTTTGATTTTTTTTTGACTGAAACTTGTGTATAATATACTATGATTTTTGACCGAAACTCTCATTTCAAAAAGTTTTATAGAACCTAATTTTCGGATGATTTTTTGCATTGACTTCGATCATAAACTTCCCTCGTAAAATATATAAAAGATATGTGAAGTTTCGTATCATTTTGAATATTCCACTATTTAATTTTATTTTTGACCGAAACTAGTATATATTATATTATGATTTTTTAACCGAAACTTGCATTTCGAAAAGTTTCATAGAATCTAGTTTTCATATGATTTTTTTGCATGAACTTCCATCATAAACTTCCCTCTTAACATATATAAATGATATGAAAAGTCTCGTATCATTTCAAATAGTCCCCAATTAGGTTTAATTTTTTTGACCGAAACTAGTGTATAATATACTATGATTTTTGACCGAAACATCCATTTCGAAAAGTTTCATAGAATCTAATTTTTAGATGATTTATTTGCATGGACTTTCATCGTAACCTTCCCTCTTAACATATATAAATGATATGTGATTACTCGTATCATTTCAAATAGTCCCCAATTAAATTTGATTTTTTTGACCGAAACTAGTGAATAGTATACTATGATTTTTGATCGAAACTTGCATTTCGAAAAGTTTCATAGAATCTAATTTTCGGATGATTTTTTGCAATGACTTCCACAATTACCATCCCTCATAAAATATATAAATGATATGTGAAGTTTCGAATCATTTTTAACAAACCACAATTTAATTTGATTTTTGGCCGAAATTAGTATAAACTAGTGTATAATATATTATTATTTTTGGCCGAACCATGCATTTCGAAAGGTTTCATTGAATCTATTTTTAAGATGTCTTTTTGCATGGACTTCCATCATAACCTTGCCTCTTAACATATATAAATGATCTGTAAAGTATCGTATCATTTCAAATAGTTTCCAATTAAATTTGATTTTTTTTAACGAAACTAGTGTATAATATACTATAATTTTTGACCGAAACATGCATTTCGAAAAGTTTCATAAAATCTAATTTTTCGATGATTTTTTGCAAGAACTTCCATCAAAACCTTCCCTCGAAAAATATATAAATGATATGTGCAGGTTCGTATCATTTAGAATAGTCCCCGATTTAATTTGATTTTTGACCGAAACTAGTATAAACTAGTGTATAATATATTATGATTTTTTGACCGAAACTTGCATTTTGAAAAGTTTCATATAATCTAGTTTTCAGATGATTTTTTGCATGGACTTCCATCATAACCTTCCCATTTAACATATATAAATGATATGAAAATTCTCGTATCGTTTCAAATTGTCCCCAATTAAATTTTATTTTTTTGACCGAAACTAGTGTAAAATATACTATGATTTCTGACCTAAACTTGCATTTCGAAAAGTTTCATAGATTCTAATTTTCCAATGATTTTTTGCATGGACTTCCATCATAACCTTCCCTCGTAAAATATATAAATGATATGTGAAGTTTCGTATCATTTCGAACAGTCCCCGATCTAATTTGATTTTTGACATAAACTTGTATAAACTAGTGTATAATATATATTATGAATTTTTTACTAAAACTTGCATTTCGAAAAGTTTCATAGAATCTAGTTTTCAGATGATTGTTTTGCATGGACTTCCATCATACCCATCCCTCGTAAAATATATAAATGATATGTGAAGTTTCATATCATTTCTAACAGTCCACGATTTAATTTGATTTATGACCGAAACTAGTATAAACCAGTGTATAATATATTATGATTTTTTGATCGAAACATGCATTATAAAAAGATTCCTAGAATTTAGTTTTCAGATGATTTTTTTGCATGGACTTCCATCGTAACCATACCTCTTAACATATATAAATGATATGAAAAGTCTCGTATCATTTCAAATAGTCCCCAATTCAGTTTGATTTTTTTTTGACTGAAACTTGTGTATAATATACTATGATTTTTGACCGAAACTCTCATTTCAAAAAGTTTTATAGAACCTAATTTTCGGATGATTTTTTGCATTGACTTCGATCATAAACTTCCCTCGTAAAATATATAAAAGATATGTGAAGTTTCGTATCATTTTGAATATTCCACTATTTAATTTTATTTTTGACCGAAACTAGTATATATTATATTATGATTTTTTAACCGAAACTTGCATTTCGAAAAGTTTCATAGAATCTAGTTTTCATATGATTTTTTTGCATGAACTTCCATCATAAACTTCCCTCTTAACATATATAAATGATATGAAAAGTCTCGTATCATTTCAAATAGTCCCCAATTAGGTTTAATTTTTTTGACCGAAACTAGTGTATAATATACTATGATTTTTGACCGAAACATCCATTTCGAAAAGTTTCATAGAATCTAATTTTTAGATGATTTATTTGCATGGACTTTCATCGTAACCTTCCCTCTTAACATATATAAATGATATGTGATTACTCGTATCATTTCAAATAGTCCCCAATTAAATTTGATTTTTTTGACCGAAACTAGTGAATAGTATACTATGATTTTTGATCGAAACTTGCATTTCGAAAAGTTTCATAGAATCTAATTTTCGGATGATTTTTTGCAATGACTTCCACAATTACCATCCCTCATAAAATATATAAATGATATGTGAAGTTTCGAATCATTTTTAACAAACCACAATTTAATTTGATTTTTGGCCGAAATTAGTATAAACTAGTGTATAATATATTATTATTTTTGGCCGAACCATGCATTTCGAAAGGTTTCATTGAATCTATTTTTAAGATGTCTTTTTGCATGGACTTCCATCATAACCTTGCCTCTTAACATATATAAATGATCTGTAAAGTATCGTATCATTTCAAATAGTTTCCAATTAAATTTGATTTTTTTTAACGAAACTAGTGTATAATATACTATAATTTTTGACCGAAACATGCATTTCGAAAAGTTTCATAAAATCTAATTTTTCGATGATTTTTTGCAAGAACTTCCATCAAAACCTTCCCTCGAAAAATATATAAATGATATGTGCAGGTTCGTATCATTTAGAATAGTCCCCGATTTAATTTGATTTTTGACCGAAACTAGTATAAACTAGTGTATAATATATTATGATTTTTTGACCGAAACTTGCATTTTGAAAAGTTTCATATAATCTAGTTTTCAGATGATTTTTTGCATGGACTTCCATCATAACCTTCCCATTTAACATATATAAATGATATGAAAATTCTCGTATCGTTTCAAATTGTCCCCAATTAAATTTTATTTTTTTGACCGAAACTAGTGTAAAATATACTATGATTTCTGACCTAAACTTGCATTTCGAAAAGTTTCATAGAATCTAATTTTCCAATGATTTTTTGCATGGACTTCCATCATAACCTTCCCTCGTAAAATATATAAATGATATGTGAAGTTTCGTATCATTTCGAACAGTCCCCGATCTAATTTGATTTTTGACATAAACTTGTATAAACTAGTGTATAATATATATTATGAATTTTTTACTAAAACTTGCATTTCGAAAAGTTTCATAGAATCTAGTTTTCAGATGATTGTTTTGCATGGACTTCCATCATACCCATCCCTCGTAAAATATATAAATGATATGTGAAGTTTCATATCATTTCTAACAGTCCACGATTTAATTTGATTTATGACCGAAACTAGTATAAACCAGTGTATAATATATTATGATTTTTTGATCGAAACATGCATTATAAAAAGATTCCTAGAATTTAGTTTTCAGATGATTTTTTTGCATGGACTTCCATCGTAACCATACCTCTTAACATATATAAATGATATGAAAAGTCTCGTATCATTTCAAATAGTCCCCAATTCAGTTTGATTTTTTTTTTACTGAAACTTGTGTATAATATACTATGATTTTTGACCGAAACTCTCATTTCAAAAAGTTTTATAGAACCTAATTTTCGGATGATTTTTTGCATTGACTTCGATCATAAACTTCCCTCGTAAAATATATAAAAGATATGTGAAGTTTCGTATCATTTTGAATATTCCACTATTTAATTTTATTTTTGACCGAAACTAGTATATATTATATTATGATTTTTTAACCGAAACTTGCATTTCGAAAAGTTTCATAGAATCTAGTTTTCATATGATTTTTTTGCATGAACTTCCATCATAAACTTCCCTCTTAACATATATAAATGATATGAAAAGTCTCGTATCATTTCAAATAGTCCCCAATTAGGTTTAATTTTTTTGACCGAAACTAGTGTATAATATACTATGATTTTTGACCGAAACATCCATTTCGAAAAGTTTCATAGAATCTAATTTTTAGATGATTTATTTGCATGGACTTTCATCGTAACCTTCCCTCTTAACATATATAAATGATATGTGATTACTCGTATCATTTCAAATAGTCCCCAATTAAATTTGATTTTTTTGACCGAAACTAGTGAATAGTATACTATGATTTTTGATCGAAACTTGCATTTCGAAAAGTTTCATAGAATCTAATTTTCGGATGATTTTTTGCAATGACTTCCACAATTACCATCCCTCATAAAATATATAAATGATATGTGAAGTTTCGAATCATTTTTAACAAACCACAATTTAATTTGATTTTTGGCCGAAATTAGTATAAACTAGTGTATAATATATTATTATTTTTGGCCGAACCATGCATTTCGAAAGGTTTCATTGAATCTATTTTTAAGATGTCTTTTTGCATGGACTTCCATCATAACCTTGCCTCTTAACATATATAAATGATCTGTAAAGTATCGTATCATTTCAAATAGTTTCCAATTAAATTTGATTTTTTTTAACGAAACTAGTGTATAATATACTATAATTTTTGACCGAAACATGCATTTCGAAAAGTTTCATAAAATCTAATTTTTCGATGATTTTTTGCAAGAACTTCCATCAAAACCTTCCCTCGAAAAATATATAAATGATATGTGCAGGTTCGTATCATTTAGAATAGTCCCCGATTTAATTTGATTTTTGACCGAAACTAGTATAAACTAGTGTATAATATATTATGATTTTTTGACCGAAACTTGCATTTTGAAAAGTTTCATATAATCTAGTTTTCAGATGATTTTTTGCATGGACTTCCATCATAACCTTCCCATTTAACATATATAAATGATATGAAAATTCTCGTATCGTTTCAAATTGTCCCCAATTAAATTTTATTTTTTTGACCGAAACTAGTGTAAAATATACTATGATTTCTGACCTAAACTTGCATTTCGAAAAGTTTCATAGATTCTAATTTTCCAATGATTTTTTGCATGGACTTCCATCATAACCTTCCCTCGTAAAATATATAAATGATATGTGAAGTTTCGTATCATTTCGAACAGTCCCCGATCTAATTTGATTTTTGACATAAACTTGTATAAACTAGTGTATAATATATATTATGAATTTTTTACTAAAACTTGCATTTCGAAAAGTTTCATAGAATCTAGTTTTCAGATGATTGTTTTGCATGGACTTCCATCATACCCATCCCTCGTAAAATATATAAATGATATGTGAAGTTTCATATCATTTCTAACAGTCCACGATTTAATTTGATTTATGACCGAAACTAGTATAAACCAGTGTATAATATATTATGATTTTTTGATCGAAACATGCATTATAAAAAGATTCCTAGAATTTAGTTTTCAGATGATTTTTTTGCATGGACTTCCATCGTAACCATACCTCTTAACATATATAAATGATATGAAAAGTCTCGTATCATTTCAAATAGTCCCCAATTCAGTTTGATTTTTTTTTGACTGAAACTTGTGTATAATATACTATGATTTTTGACCGAAACTCTCATTTCAAAAAGTTTTATAGAACCTAATTTTCGGATGATTTTTTGCATTGACTTCGATCATAAACTTCCCTCGTAAAATATATAAAAGATATGTGAAGTTTCGTATCATTTTGAATATTCCACTATTTAATTTTATTTTTGACCGAAACTAGTATATATTATATTATGATTTTTTAACCGAAACTTGCATTTCGAAAAGTTTCATAGAATCTAGTTTTCATATGATTTTTTTGCATGAACTTCCATCATAAACTTCCCTCTTAACATATATAAATGATATGAAAAGTCTCGTATCATTTCAAATAGTCCCCAATTAGGTTTAATTTTTTTGACCGAAACTAGTGTATAATATACTATGATTTTTGACCGAAACATCCATTTCGAAAAGTTTCATAGAATCTAATTTTTAGATGATTTATTTGCATGGACTTTCATCGTAACCTTCCCTCTTAACATATATAAATGATATGTGATTACTCGTATCATTTCAAATAGTCCCCAATTAAATTTGATTTTTTTGACCGAAACTAGTGAATAGTATACTATGATTTTTGATCGAAACTTGCATTTCGAAAAGTTTCATAGAATCTAATTTTCGGATGATTTTTTGCAATGACTTCCACAATTACCATCCCTCATAAAATATATAAATGATATGTGAAGTTTCGAATCATTTTTAACAAACCACAATTTAAATTGATTTTTGGCCGAAATTAGTATAAACTAGTGTATAATATATTATTATTTTTGGCCGAACCATGCATTTCGAAAGGTTTCATTGAATCTATTTTTAAGATGTCTTTTTGCATGGACTTCCATCATAACCTTGCCTCTTAACATATATAAATGATCTGTAAAGTATCGTATCATTTCAAATAGTTTCCAATTAAATTTGATTTTTTTTAACGAAACTAGTGTATAATATACTATAATTTTTGACCGAAACATGCATTTCGAAAAGTTTCATAAAATCTAATTTTTCGATGATTTTTTGCAAGAACTTCCATCAAAACCTTCCCTCGAAAAATATATAAATGATATGTGCAGGTTCGTATCATTTAGAATAGTCCCCGATTTAATTTGATTTTTGACCGAAACTAGTATAAACTAGTGTATAATATATTATGATTTTTTGACCGAAACTTGCATTTTGAAAAGTTTCATATAATCTAGTTTTCAGATGATTTTTTGCATGGACTTCCATCATAACCTTCCCATTTAACATATATAAATGATATCTCGTATCGTTTCAAATTGTCCCCAATTAAATTTTATTTTTTTGACCGAAACTAGTGTAAAATATACTATGATTTCTGACCTAAACTTGCATTTCGAAAAGTTTCATAGATTCTAATTTTCCAATGATTTTTTGCATGGACTTCCATCATAACCTTCCCTCGTAAAATATATAAATGATATGTGAAGTTTCGTATCATTTCGAACAGTCCCCGATTTAATATGATTTTTGACATAAACTTGTATAAACTAGTGTATAATATATATTATGAATTTTTTACTAAAACTTGCATTTCGAAAAGTTTCATAGAATCTAGTTTTCAGATGATTGTTTTGCATGGACTTCCATCATACCCTTCCCTCGTAAAATATATAAATGATATGTGAAGTTTCATATCATTTCTAACAGTCCACGATTTAATTTGATTTATGACCGAAACTAGTATAAACCAGTGTATAATATATTATGATTTTTTGACCGAAACATGCATTAAAAAAAGATTCCTAGAATTTAGTTTTCAGATGATTTTTTTGCATGGACTTCCATCGTAACCATACCTCTTAACATATATAAATGATATGAAAAGTCTCGTATCATTTCAAATAGTTCCCTATTAAACTTGATTTTTTTGACCGAATCTAGTGTATATTATAATATGATTTTTGACCGAAACATGTATTTCGAAAAGTTTCATAGAATCTAATTTTTCAATGATTTTTTGCATGGACTTCCATCATAACCTTCCCTCATAAAATATTTAAATGATATGTGAAGTTTCGTATCATATCGAACAGTCCACGATTTTATTTTATTTTTGACTGAAACTAGTATAAACAAGTGTATAATATATTACGATTTTTTGACTGAAACTTGTATTTCGAAAAGTTTCATAGAATCTAATTTTTAGATGATTTATTTGCATGGAATTTCATCATAACCTTCCCTCTTAACATATATATTTGAAATGTGAAGTCTCGTATCATTTCAAATAGTCCCCAATTCAATTTGATTTTTTTGACTGAAACTTGTGTATAATATACTATGATTTATGACCGAAACTCTCATTTCAAAAAGTTTTATAGAACCTAATTTTCGGATGAATTTTTGCATTGACTTCGATCATAAACTTCCCTCGTAAAATATATAAATGATATGTGAAGTTTCGTATCATTTTGAATATTCCACTATTTAATTTTATTTTTGACTGTAACTAGTATAAACTAATATATAATATATTATGATTTTTTAACCAAAATTTGCATTTCGAAAATTTTCATAGAATCTAGTTTTCAGATGATTGTTTTGCATGGACTTCCATCATAACCTTCCCTCTTAACATATATAAATGATATGAAAAGTCTCTTATCATTTCAAATAGTCCCCAATTAGGTTTTATTTTTTTGACCGAAACTAGTGTATAATATACTATGATTTTTGACCGAAACATCCATTTCGAAAAGTTTCATAGAATCTAATTTTCAGATGATTTATTTGCATGGACTTCCATCATAACCTTCCCTCTTAACATATATAAATGATATGTGAATACTCGTATCATTTCAAATAGTCCCCAATTTAAATTTGATTTTTTTGACCTGTAGATGTTTAAGAATTGGCAGAATTTTTGACTAAACAAGAAATGTTAAATTCAGTTCAGAATGTCCTATCAGATGTTGGGACATTAGCAAACAGAGTATGTGAACTTGGTTCAGGATGTTCTACAAGATGTTGGGACATTGTATAAATGACTAAGTTCAGTTTTGTCAGGATGTCCCAACAGATGTTGAGACATCTCAGACCTGCTACCAGAATTAATTATTGATTAACAGATCAGAGATATTTAAGGAGAATTATCTGGAATTAATTAATGATGGATATAAAACAGAACAAGGCGCATCTGTAGGGAGTTTTAAATTGAAGATTCAGATTAAAACAGAAGACCTAATGCACCTAGAATATAGGAGGTAACAAACCCTAAATTCAAGGTGACAGCTGCTGCACATTAGGGCTGGATCATTCTACAGAAAGCCCAAAATTCAGAACCTATTTAAACAACAGAATCTCATAGAATTGAACACGAATTTCAGAAGACAAAATAGGGTGTCTAGTGTTTTAATAGCAGGCTGTTTTTATGTACCACTTTATGAGCTTTTAAGCAAAAGTGCATTTGTGACTTGATTGAAACTGTGAAGTAAGATCAAGCTGTTTTGTTTGAAGTGTGACTTCATTTTAATTAAACTTGTAAACTTGATCACTGGGTGATTGAGGGGGAGTGAGTAGGGTACTCTTATCTAAGTGAGTCTTAGGTAGAAATTGCATTGGGTAAGTATTAAGTGATAGATTAAACAGGGTGGTTTAAGTCTAGAATTAATATTACTAATAGTGGATTTCCTCCTGGCTTGGTAGCCTCCAGATGTAGGTGTGGTTATACACTGAACTGGGTTAACAAACTTCTGTGTTGTTTATTTTTCCTGCTGTTTAAGTTTTGGTTAAAATTTGTCAAATGTCCTATTAAGTGTTGGAACATCTCTTAGGACATCTCATTACAGAATTTCAATTGGCATCAGAGCAGGCACCCTGCCTGTTTATACTGGGTGAGATCTAGGGAAAACAAATTCTGTAACATGGACAGAGATATAGGGTCAGTAAATAGACCACCTATACTGGATGGTTCTAATTATGACTACTGGAAGCCAAGAATGATTGCATTCTTAAAGTCACTTGACAACAGGGCATGGAGAGCAGTAATTGTTGGATGGAAACATCCTGTTAAAGACACCAAAGATGGATCAATAGTTCTGAAACCTGAAGAAGAATGGAGTAAAGAGGAAGAAGATTCAGAACTAGGCAACTCAAAAGCCCTAAATGCTTTATTCAATGGCATTGATAGAAATATTTTCAGACTGGTGCATCATTGTGAGCTGGCCAAAGATGTGTGGGATACCCTCAAGACAACTCATGAAGGAACATCAAAAGTAAAAATGTCAAGACTTCAACTTCTCACCACCAAGTTTGAAAACTTGAGAATGAAGGAAGATGAATCAATTCATGAGTTCTACATGAACATCTTGGATATAGCCAATACTTCTGGAGCCTTGGGAGAAAAGATGACTGATGAAAAGCTTGTAAGGAAGATTCTCAGATCTTTGCCAAAAAGATTTGACATGAAAGTCACAGCAATAGAAGAAGCTCAAGACATATGCTCCATGAAAGCTGAAGAACTCATTGGTTCCCTTCAAACTTTTGAAATGGGAATGAATGACACACATGCTAAAAAGAACAAAAGCATTGCCTTGGTTTCAAATGCAGATGAAGAAGAAGATGAGAAATCAGCAAATGACAAAAGCTTATCAGAAAACCTTGTCTTGCTTAGAAGACAATTCAAACAGATTCTCAGAGGAATGGAAGGCCAATCCAAATCCAGTGGAAGAAACACAGACTCTGAGAACAGGAGAACATATGATGCTAACAGAAAGTCAAAGTTTGCTGAAAAGACCAGTCAAGATAAAGGAGTCAAATGCCATGAATGTGAAGGATATGGACACATCAAGTTTGAATGTCCTACCTACTTAAAGAGGCAAAAGAAAGGTCTCTCTGTGACCTGGTCTGATGAAGACTCAGGAGAGTCAGAAGAAGAATCAGCTAAGCATATTACTGCTCTAGCTGGACTGTGTGAATATGATAGTGATTCCAGCTGTGGAGAGCTTACTTATGCAGATCTTGAGCAAGCCTTCAAGGATCTGTACAAGAGTAGTACTGAAGTATGCAGTGAGGTCATAAAGCTAAAAAAGCAGAATGAAGTACTAGAAGAAGAAAAAGCAAGTGATCAAGTAATTATTGATACCTTGAAAAGTGAAGTAACTCTTCTCAATTCTAAGATGGAACATATGTCCAAATCTGTTAGAATGATGAACAGCAGCTCAAATACACTGGATGTTATTCTTTGCAATAATAAACATTCAGGGGACAAAAGTGGACTGGGATACAACAGAGAAGAAGCCAGCTCTAGCAAAGCCACTTCAAAAATTACACAGTCAAACAAGATGTCCCAACAAATGCTTCAACATCAGAACACAAAGACTAACATAATGTTCCAACAGATGTCTCAACATTCTGGAAAGAACAAAATGAAGAAGAAGTATCAAAGATGGAGATGCCATCACTGTGGAAGATTTGGGCATATCAAACCTCACTGTTATAAGTTACATGGATATCCAAATCAGATGTGTCAGCAACCTCCTAAGCAAAAGACAGAAGTAATCAAGAAAGTTTGGAGACCAAAAGCTGACATTCAGACTGATCAAAGCCACACACCCAAGAACAAGATCAACAATCAAGCTTGGAGATCAGCTGAACAACACTCAGAGCAGAGGCATCAAAAGAAATCTCAACTCATCTGGTCAAAGAAGAGTACTGCATACATAGCACATACATCATTGAAAGTATCAGCTAAGGAAGACTGGTACTTTGACAGTGGATGCTCAAGACACATGACTGGATTGAAGAATTTGCTAGTAAACTTAAAGCCACATTCATCCAGGTATGTTACCTTTGGAGATGGAGCTAAAGGAGAGATCAAGGGAGTTGGAACCTTGGATTGTCAAGATGTTCCAAGATTAGATGATGTGCTGCTTGTTAAAGGTTTAACTGCTAACCTGATCAGCATAAGTCAACTATGTGATCAAGGATACAGTGTAAACTTTACAAAAACTGAATGCATAGTGACTAACAAAGAGCAAAAAGTTATCATGAAAGGTGCAAGGTCTAAAGACAACTGTTACATGTGGGAGCCATTAGACTTCAGCCCCACTTCAACCTGTTCTCTAGCTAAAGAAGAAGAAGTGAAACTGTGGCATCAAAGACTAGGTCATCTTCATTTCAGAGGCATAAAGAAGATCATATCTATGGATGCTGTAAGAGGTATTCCCAAACTGAAGATTGATGATGGCAAAATATGTGGTGAATGTCAAATAGGCAAACAAACCAAGATGTCCCATCCAAAGCTCCAACATCTGACAACTTCCAAAGTTTTGGAACTTCTTCATATGGATCTTATGGGACCTATGCAAGTTGAAAGTCTTGGTGGTAAGAGGTATGCCTATGTTGTGGTTGATGATTTTTCAAGATATACATGGATAAACTTCATCAAAGAAAAGTCAGATGTATTTGATGTATTCAAAGAATTATGTCAAAGATTGCAAAGGGAAAAATCCAGCTGTATGATCAGAATAAGAAGTGATCATGGAAAAGAATTTGAGAATCAAAAGTTCTTAGATTTCTGTTCTTCAGAAGGAATCAACCATGAGTATTCTTCACCTATCACTCCTCAACAGAATGGGATTGTTGAAAGGAAGAATAGAACCATTCAAAAATCAGCAAGAGCTATGATCCATGCTAAGAAGTTACCTATGTATTTCTGGGCTGAAGCTATGAACACTGCCTGCTACATCCATAACAGAGTTACCTTGAGAAAAGGAACCCTGTCCACAATATATGAAGTCTGGAAGGGCAGAAAACCCACTGTGAAGTACTTTCATGTGTTTGGAAGTAAATGCTATATTCTGGCAGATAGGGAGCAAAGGAGAAAAATGGATCCTAAAAGTGATGAAGGAATTTTCCTTGGATACTCTATAAACAGCAGAGCATATAGAGTATTTAACTACAGAACAAATGTTATCATGGAATCCATAAATGTGATAATTGATGATGCTCCTACAGATGTCCCAGAAGATGTTGGAACATCTGCTGATATCAAGATTGAAGCTGAAGAAAAGAATGATCAATATAACTTCACTCAAAATGATACAAGGTCAGAAGATTCAAGCAAACCTCCCTCCATCAGAATACAGAAGGATCATCCCAAAGATTTAATAATTGGTGATCCCAACAGAGGTGTGAGCACTAGATCAAGAGAAGTGATTTCAGGTTCTTGCTTTGTTTCCAAAATAGAACCTAAAAATGTCAAGGAAGCTCTCACTGATGAATACTGGATTTGTGCTATGCAAGAGGAATTAGGTCAATTCACAAGGAATGAAGTGTGGAATCTTGTTCCTAGACCTAATGACATAAATGTGATTGGTACTAAATGGGTGTACAAGAACAAGTCAAATGAACAAGGAATTGTTACAAAGAACAAAGCTAGACTTGTGGCTCAAGGATACACTCAAATTGAAGGGGTAGACTTTGATGAAACCTTTGCACCAGTAGCAAGGCTTGAATCAATAAGACTACTGTTGGGAATTGCTTGTATCTTAAAGTTCAAGCTATTTCAAATGGATGTGAAAAGTGCCTTTCTTAATGGTTATCTTAATGAAGAGGTATATGTAGAACAGCCTAAAGGATTTGTTGATCCAAGCTGTCCAAATCATGTATACAAACTCAAGAAAGCACTTTATGGTCTGAAGCAAGCTCCAAGGGCATGGTATGAAAGACTTACCACATTTCTTATCAAGCAAGGATACAGAAAAGGTGGGATTGATAAAACCCTGTTTGTTAAAGATGAAGAAGGAAATGTCATGATTGCACAAATATATGTTGATGACATTGTGTTTGGTGGGATGTCTGATAAGATGGTCAAACATTTTGTCAAGCAGATGGAAGCTGAATTTGAAATGAGTCTAGTAGGTGAATTAACCTATTTTCTTGGTCTGCAAGTTAAGCAAATGGAAGACTCAATGTTCATCTCACAAAGCAAGTACTCCAAGAACATAGTGAAGAAATTTGGAATGGAAAATGCTTCTCATAAAAGAACTCCTGCTCCTACACATTTAAAGCTGACTAAAGATGAAAAGGGTGAGAAGGTAGATCAAAGTTTATATAGAAGCATGATTGGAAGCTTGTTATACTTGACTGCTAGCAGACCAGACATTGCATTTGCAGTAGGAGTTTGTGCAAGATATCAAGCTGATCCAAAAGTCAGTCATCTCAATCAAGTCAAGAGAATCCTTAAATATGTTAATGGTACATGTGACTATGGCATAATGTACTTTCATGGATGCAAACCAATTCTCACTGGCTTCTGTGATGCTGATTGGGCAGGAAGTGCTGATGACAGAAAAAGCACTTCAGGAGGATGCTTCTTTCTAGGAAACAATCTGATTTCTTGGTTCAGTAAGAAACAGAATTGTGTGTCATTATCTACAGCTGAAGCTGAGTATATAGCAGCAGGTAGCAGTTGTTCTCAGTTGGTTTGGATGAAGCATATGCTCACTGAGTACAATGTCCCACAGGATGTCATGACATTGTACTGTGACAACTTGAGTGCAATCAACATATCTAAGAATCCTATCCAACACAGCAGGACAAAGCATATTGATATCAGACATCATTTCATCAGAGATCTTGTAGAAGAAAAGGTGATTTCATTGGAGCATGTATCTACAGATCTGCAGTTAGCTGATATTTTTACCAAGGCATTGGATGCTACTCAATTTGAGAACTTAAGGGGCAAACTTGGAATATGTTTATGTGATATCTAGCAGTTAATGAGATGTGCCAACATGTCATATGACATTGCATGGCTTAATTTCCAGATGGCAAAACTGGTCTGGACAAGATCTTTGAGAATTCCAATCCTAATCATTTGGACTGTAACGGCTACTTATTTAGGAACTCCTTATAAGCAGCTATCAAGAGTCTCATCACATCATCACAAGCGAATCACATTAACTAGCAATCCTTCAGGAATCATAAACCCTAAAGCTGCACATTCATCTTCTTCAACAATGTCTCAAAACCCTAAAACATCTGAAGAAGTTCTCAACCAGGAAGACGTGGTACATGCCATTCCTATTTCTATGGTGCCAATGCAATCAACACCATTAGACGAGCTCAAGGGAAATGCCTCTCACACTAAGAAGGCAAGAACACCAAAAGGAGGTAAAATCAGAAGCAAAGCTAAAGAAATTCCTTCACATGTTAAATACTCCAAATATGTTGATGACTCCATCAATGAGATTGTCAATCAAGTTTTCTCTGAACAAAGAGTAGTGAAAGGAATCTCTGTTCCCTTGAACACCATTCCTGCACCTCAAGAAGAACCTGCTCAAGATACAAAGAACAATGCTGCAGAACAGGATGTCCCAACGGATGTTGGAACATATGCAGATGAGAAAGCAAACTCATTTGATGCTGATACTGAACAGACTGAGGACAAGAAAGAGGTCTCAAGTGAAAGTGACAAAGAAGTTTCTATGGAACAGGCTAAAGACTCAAATGAAGATCAATCTTCTACTGATCAACAAGCTGATGAGGAGACTGCTCAATCCCCTCCAACAGTCAATCTGGAACAGGATTCTGATGCAGAGATTATATCATCTGTGAAACCCAGCATTGCTAAAAGACTAAGGTCCAGGAAAGGAAAGATACAAGATGAACCTGTCATTCCTGAGAAAAAGAAGGCTAGTCCAAAGAAAGGCAAGGCTAAAGCCACTTTTGGTCCAGCAAAACCATGGAGCAAGGTTCAAACTCAGAAGAGAAAAGCTGCAACACCATCAGATTCAGATGTTGGATCAGATGTCCCAACATCTCCTCCCAAGAAGAAACCAGCTCCAGCTAGAGCTTCAACTGTTGTTCCAGAAGCTCCCTTGGACAATATATCCTTCCATCATGTCTCCAGTGTCAACAGATGGAAATATGTGTACCAAAGAAGGGTTGCTTTGGAAAGAGAACTGAGCAGCAATGCACTTGAGTGCACAAAACTCATTGACCTAATCTCTGCTGCAGGACTGTTCAAGACAGTCTCAGAGTTCTCTCCCTGCTATGAACTGCTTGTCAAAGAGTTCATTGTGAATCTTCAGGAGGATTGCTCAAATGGTAAGTCCTCTGAGTTTAGAAAAGTTTTTGTTAGAGGTAAATGTGTACAGTTTTCTCCTCAAATCATCAATGAGTATCTAGGAAGAGAAACAGATGGACCCAATGAGCTAGGGAAAACTGATAATCAAATCTGTAAGGTGATCACTGCAAACCAGGTCAAAGCTTGGCCTGTGAAAGGAAAGCTCTCTGTGAGCATGCTTACTAGAAAATATGCCATGCTTAACAGGATTGGAACTGCAAACTGGGTGCCTACCAATCACACTTCATCAATCTCAACTGGTCTGGCCAGATTCATCTTTGCTGTGGGGACTCAAACCAAGATGGACTATGGAGCATATATTTTTGATCAGACTATGAAGCATGCCATCTCTACTGCAACAAAGCTGCCAATAGCTTTTCCATCATTGCTGTGTGGTATTGTTCTAAGTCAATATCCTGGAATTTTAACTGAGAAGGACATTGTCTGCAAGAGAGAGAGCCCCCTGGCTTTTCACTACAAGTTATTCCTCAGTCATCATGCTGCAGATGTTGAAGCTCCTTCTGGGACATCTGCTGGTCCCTCAACTGCTAAGAATCCAATCTCCAAGAAAGAATTAATTGCTGAGCTAAAGTACACCTGCAAAGAGCTTGAAGCTAGAAAGAATAAGCTGGAGGAAATGATTAAGAGGTTGGAAAGTGAAGAAGATCAGACAGCTGCATCTGATAAAGACAGTGAAGCTGACAGTGAAGCTGATAAAGATGAAGACACTGAAGTGGAGGAAGCTACTGAGAGTGATGAATCTGAGTGATCTTTGTATGTGAGGCATTTGTAATGACAGCAATGATGTGTAATTCTGGATAATAGTTCTTTGGCCCCTAATTTTGTGCCTACCAAGGGGGAGAACAACATCAAATGTAATTGCTGTTTAAATGATGAATGAAATCTGTTTGTTTCTGACTGAACTGAATAAGTGTGAATATTTCTGTTGAAACAAGACTGGACTCATATATGGTTGAGGGGGAGTAAAACTCAAATTTGAATCAACAGAATAGTAATGATTTACTCTGATAAAAAGAACTTCTGCTGCACTCTGAAAACCAGAAAAGATGTTAGCCAAAAATTAGCCAAAGGGGGAGTTTGTAGATGTTTAAGAATTGGCAGAATTTTTGACTAAACAAGAAATGTTAAATTCAGTTCAGAATGTCCTATCAGATGTTGGGACATTAGCAAACAGAGTATGTGAACTTGGTTCAGGATGTTCTACAAGATGTTGGGACATTGTATAAATGACTAAGTTCAGTTTTGTCAGGATGTCCCAACAGATGTTGAGACATCTCAGACCTGCTACCAGAATTAATTATTGATTAACAGATCAGAGATATTTAAGGAGAATTATCTGGAATTAATTAATGATGGATATAAAACAGAACAAGGCGCATCTGTAGGGAGTTTTAAATTGAAGATTCAGATTAAAACAGAAGACCTAATGCACCTAGAATATAGGAGGTAACAAACCCTAAATTCAAGGTGACAGCTGCTGCACATTAGGGCTGGATCATTCTACAGAAAGCCCAAAATTCAGAACCTATTTAAACAACAGAATCTCATAGAATTGAACACGAATTTCAGAAGACAAAATAGGGTGTCTAGTGTTTTAATAGCAGGCTGTTTTTATGTACCACTTTATGAGCTTTTAAGCAAAAGTGCATTTGTGACTTGATTGAAACTGTGAAGTAAGATCAAGCTGTTTTGTTTGAAGTGTGACTTCATTTTAATTAAACTTGTAAACTTGATCACTGGGTGATTGAGGGGGAGTGAGTAGGGTACTCTTATCTAAGTGAGTCTTAGGTAGAAATTGCATTGGGTAAGTATTAAGTGATAGATTAAACAGGGTGGTTTAAGTCTAGAATTAATATTACTAATAGTGGATTTCCTCCTGGCTTGGTAGCCTCCAGATGTAGGTGTGGTTATACACTGAACTGGGTTAACAAACTTCTGTGTTGTTTATTTTTCCTGCTGTTTAAGTTTTGGTTAAAATTTGTCAAATGTCCTATTAAGTGTTGGAACATCTCTTAGGACATCTCATTACAGAATTTCAATTGGCATCAGAGCAGGCACCCTGCCTGTTTATACTGGGTGAGATCTAGGGAAAACAAATTCTGTAACATGGACAGAGATATAGGGTCAGTAAATAGACCACCTATACTGGATGGTTCTAATTATGACTACTGGAAGCCAAGAATGATTGCATTCTTAAAGTCACTTGACAACAGGGCATGGAGAGCAGTAATTGTTGGATGGAAACATCCTGTTAAAGACACCAAAGATGGATCAATAGTTCTGAAACCTGAAGAAGAATGGAGTAAAGAGGAAGAAGATTCAGAACTAGGCAACTCAAAAGCCCTAAATGCTTTATTCAATGGCATTGATAGAAATATTTTCAGACTGGTGCATCATTGTGAGCTGGCCAAAGATGTGTGGGATACCCTCAAGACAACTCATGAAGGAACATCAAAAGTAAAAATGTCAAGACTTCAACTTCTCACCACCAAGTTTGAAAACTTGAGAATGAAGGAAGATGAATCAATTCATGAGTTCTACATGAACATCTTGGATATAGCCAATACTTCTGGAGCCTTGGGAGAAAAGATGACTGATGAAAAGCTTGTAAGGAAGATTCTCAGATCTTTGCCAAAAAGATTTGACATGAAAGTCACAGCAATAGAAGAAGCTCAAGACATATGCTCCATGAAAGCTGAAGAACTCATTGGTTCCCTTCAAACTTTTGAAATGGGAATGAATGACACACATGCTAAAAAGAACAAAAGCATTGCCTTGGTTTCAAATGCAGATGAAGAAGAAGATGAGAAATCAGCAAATGACAAAAGCTTATCAGAAAACCTTGTCTTGCTTAGAAGACAATTCAAACAGATTCTCAGAGGAATGGAAGGCCAATCCAAATCCAGTGGAAGAAACACAGACTCTGAGAACAGGAGAACATATGATGCTAACAGAAAGTCAAATGTTTTGCATGGACTTTCATCAAAACCTTCCCTCGTAAAATATATAAATGATATGTGAAGTTTCATATCATTTTGATCAGTCCACGATATAATTTGATTTTTGACCGAAACAAGTATAAACCAGTGTATAATATATTATGATTTTTTGACCGAAACATGCATTAAAAAAAGTTTCATAGAATCTAGTTTTCAGATGATTTTTTTGCATGGACTTCCAGCATAACCTTCCCTCTTAACATATATAAATGATATGAAAAGTCTCGTATCATTTCAAATAGTCCCCAATTAAATTTTATTTTTTTGATTGAAACTAGTGTATAGTATACAATGATTTTTGACCGAAACATCCATTTCGAAAAGTTTCATAGAATCTAATTTTCAAATAATTTATTTGCATGGACTTCCATCATAACCTTTCCTCTTAACATATATAAATTATATGTGAGGTCTCGTAACATTCAAATAGTTCCCAATTAAATTTGATTTTTTGACCGAAACTAGTGTATAATATACTATGATTTTTGACCGAAACTTGCATTTCGAAAAGTTTCATAGAATCTAATTTTCGGATGATTTTTTGCATGGACTTCAATCATTACCATCCCTCATAAAATATATAAATGATATGTGAAGTTTCGAATCATTTCGAACAATCCACAATTTAATTTGATTTTTGAGCGAAACTAGTATAAACTAGTGTATAATATATTATTATTTTTGACCCAACCATGCATTTCGAAAAGTTTCGTAGAATCTATTTTTAAGATTACTTTTTTGCATGGACTTCCATCATAACCTTCCCTCTTAACATATATAAATGATCTGTAAAGTATCGTATCATTTCAAATAGTTCCCAATTAAATTTGATTTTTTTGACCGAAACTAGTGTATAATATATTATGATTTTTGACCGAAACTTGCATTTTGAAAAGTTTCATATAATCTAGTTTTCAGATGATTTTTTTGCATGGACTTCCATCATAACCTTCCCTCTTAACATATATAAATGATATGAAAATTCTCGTATCATTTCAAATTGTCCCCAATTAAATTTTTATTTTTTGACCAAAACTAGTGTAAAATATACTATGAGTTTTGACCGAAACATCCATTTCGAAAAGTTTCATAGAATCTAATTTTCAGATGATTTATTTGCATGTAATTCCATCATAACCTTCCCTCTTAACATATATAAATGATATGTGAAGTCTCATAGCATTCAAATAGTCCCCAATTAAATTTGATTTTTTTGACCGAAACTAGTGTATAATATACTAGGATTTTTGACCGAAACTTGCATTTCGAAAAGTTTCATAGAATCTAATTTTTGGACCATTTTTTGCATGGACTTCAATCATTACCATCCCTCATAAAATATATAAATGATATGTGAAGGTTCGAATCATTTCGAACAATCCACAATTTAATTTGATTTTAGAGCGAAACTAGTATATAATATATTATTATTTTTGACCCAACCATGCATTTCGAAAGGTTTCATAGAATCTATTTTTAAGATGATTTTTTTGCAATGACTTCCATCATAACCTTCCCTCGTAACATATATAAATGATCTGTAAAGTATCGTATCATTTCAAATAGTTCCCAATTAAATTTGTTTTTTTTTTTACAGAAACTAGTGTATAATATACTATGATTTTTGACCGAAACATGCATTTCGAAAAGTTTCATAGAATCTAATTTTACGATTATTTTTTGCATGGACTTCCATCATAAGCTTCCCTCGTAAAATATATAAATGATATGTGATGTTTCGTATCATTTTGAACAGTCCCCGATTTAATTTTATTTTTGACCGAAACTAGAATAAACTAGTGTATATAATATATTATTATTTTTGACCGAACAATGCATTTCGAAAGGTTTCATAGAATCTTTTTTTAAGATGATTTTTTTGCATGGACTTCCATCATAACCTTCCCTCCTAACATATATAAATGATCTGTAAAGTATCGTATCATTTCAAATATTTCCCAATTAAATTTGATTTTTTGATCGAAACTAGTGTATAATATATTATGAATTTTTGACTGAAACTTGCATTTCGAAAAGTTTCATAGAATCTAGTTTTCATATGATTGTTTTGCATGGACTTCCATCATAACCTTCCCTCGTAAAATATATAAATGATATGTGAAGTTTCGTATCATTTCGAACAGTCCACGATATAATTTGATTTTTGACTGAAACTAGTTGAAACAAGTGTATAATATATTATGATTTTTTGACTGAAACTTGCATTTCGAAAAATTTCATAGAATCTAGTTTTCATATGATTGTTTTGCATGAACTTCCATCATAACCTTCCCTCTTAACATATATAAATGATATGAAAAGTCTCGTATCATTTCAAATAGTCCCCAATTAAATTTTATTTTTTTGAACGAAACTAGTGTATAATATACTATGATTTTTGACCGAAACATCCATTTCGAAAAGTTTCATAGAATCTAATTTTCAGATGATTTATTTGCATGGACTTCCATCATAACCTTCCCTCTTAACATATATAAATGATATGTGAAGTCTCGTAACATTCAAATAGTCCCTTATTAAATTTGATTTTTTGACCGAAACTAGTGTATAATATACTATGATTTTTTACCGAAACTTGCATTTCAAAAAGTTTCATAGAATCTAATTTTCGGATGATTTTTTGCATGGACTTCAATCATTACCATCCCTCTTAAAATATATAAATGATATGTGAAATTTCGAATCATTTCGAACAATCCACAATTTAATTTGATTTTTGAGCAAAACTAGTATAAACTAGTGTATAATATATTATTATTTTTGACCCAACCATGCATTTCGAAAGGTTTCATAGAATCAATTTTTAAGATGATTTTTTTTCATGGACTTCCATCATAACCTTCCCTCTTAACATATATAAATGATCTGTAAAGTATCGTATCATTTCAAATAGTTCCCAATTAAATTTGATTTTTTTGACCGAAACTAGTGTATAATATACTATGATTTTTGACTGAAACATGCATTTCGAAAAGTTTCATAGAATCTAATTTTACGATTATTTTTTGCATGGACTTCCATCATAACCTTCCCTCGTAAAATATATAAATGATATGTGAAGTTTCGTATCATTTCGAACAGTCCCCGATTTAATTTGATTTTTGACCGGAACTAGTATAAACTAGTGTATAATATATTATGATTTTTGACCGAACCTTTCATTTCGAAAGGTTTCATAGAATCTATTTTTAAGATGATTTTTTTGCATGGACTTCCATCATAATCTTCCCTCTTAACATATATAAATGATCTGTAAAGTATCGTATCATTTCAAATAGTTCCCAATTAAATTTGATTTTTTTGACCGAAACTATTGTATAATATATTATGATTTTTGACCGAAACTTGCATTTTGAAAAGTTTGATATAATCTAGTTTTCAGATGATTTTTTTGCATGGACTTCCATCATAACCTTCCCTCTTAACATATATAAATGATATGAAAATTCTCGTATCATTTCAAATTGTCCCCAATTAATTTTATTTTTTTGACCAAAACTAGTGTATAATATACTATGATTTTTGACCGAAACATCCATTTCGAAAAGTTTCATAGAATCTAATTTTCAGATGATTTATTTGCATGTAATTCCATCATAACCTTCCCTCTTAACATATATAAATGATATGTGAAGTCTCATAGCATTCAAATAGTCCCCAATTAAATTTGATTTTTTTGACCGAAACTAGTGTATAATATACTAGGATTTTTGACCGAAACTTGCATTTCGAAAAGTTTCATAGAATCTAATATTCGGACCATTTTTTGCATGGACTTCAATCATTACCATCCCTCATAAAATATATAAATGATATGTGAAGGTTCGAATCATTTCGAACAATCCACAATTTAATTTGATTTTAGAGCGAAACTAGTATAAACTAGTGTATAATATATTATTATTTTTGACCCAACCATGCATTTCGAAAGGTTTCATAGAATCTATTTTTAAGATGATTTTTTTGCAATGACTTCCATCATAACCTTCCCTCGTAACATATAAAAATGATCTGTAAAGTATCGTATCATTTCAAATAGTTCCCAATTAAATTTGTTTTTTTTTTTACAGAAACTAGTGTATAATATACTATGATTTTTGACCGAAACATGCATTTCGAAAAGTTTCATAGCATCTAATTTTACGATTATTTTTTGCATGGACTTCCATCATAAGCTTCCCTCGTAAAATATATAAATGATATGTGATGTTTCGTATCATTTTGAACAGTCCCCGATTTAATTTGATTTTTGACCGAAACTAGAATAAACTAGTGTATATAATATATTATTATTTTTGACCGAACAATGCATTTCGAAAGGTTTCATAGAATCTTTTTTTACGATGTTTTTTTGCATGGACTTCCATCATAACCTTCCCTCCTAACATATATAAATGATCTGTAAAGTATCGTATCATTTCAAATATTTCCCAATTAAATTTGATTTTTTGATCGAAACTAGTGTATAATATATTATGAATTTTTGACTGAAACTTGCATTTCGAAAAGTTTCATAGAATCTAGTTTTCATATGATTGTTTTGCATGGACTTCCATCATAACCTTCCCTCGTAAAATATATAAATGATATGTGAAGTTTCGTATCATTTCGAACAGTCCACGATTTAATTTGATTTTTGACCGGAACTAGTATAAACTAGTGTATAATATATTATGATTTTTGACCGAACCTTTCATTTCGAAAGGTTTCATAGAATCTATTTTTAAGATGATTTTTTTGCATGGACTTCCATCATAATCTTCCCTCTTAACATATATAAATGATCTGTAAAGTATCGTATCATTTCAAATAGTTCCCAATTAAATTTGATTTTTTTGACCGAAACTATTGTATAATATATTATGATTTTTGACCGAAACTTGCATTTTGAAAAGTTTGATATAATCTAGTTTTCAGATGATTTTTTTGCATGGACTTCCATCATAACCTTCCCTCTTAACATATATAAATGATATGAAAATTCTCGTATCATTTCAAATTGTCCCCAATTAATTTTATTTTTTTGACCAAAACTAGTGTATAATATACTATGATTTTTGACCGAAACATCCATTTCGAAAAGTTTCATAGAATCTAATTTTCAGATGATTTATTTGCATGTAATTCCATCATAACCTTCCCTCTTAACATATATAAATGATATGTGAAGTCTCATAGCATTCAAATAGTCCCCAATTAAATTTGATTTTTTTGACCGAAACTAGTGTATAATATACTAGGATTTTTGACCGAAACTTGCATTTCGAAAAGTTTCATAGAATCTAATATTCGGACCATTTTTTGCATGGACTTCAATCATTACCATCCCTCATAAAATATATAAATGATATGTGAAGGTTCGAATCATTTCGAACAATCCACAATTTAATTTGATTTTAGAGCGAAACTAGTATAAACTAGTGTATAATATATTATTATTTTTGACCCAACCATGCATTTCGAAAGGTTTCATAGAATCTATTTTTAAGATGATTTTTTTGCAATGACTTCCATCATAACCTTCCCTCGTAACATATAAAAATGATCTGTAAAGTATCGTATCATTTCAAATAGTTCCCAATTAAATTTGTTTTTTTTTTTACAGAAACTAGTGTATAATATACTATGATTTTTGACCGAAACATGCATTTCGAAAAGTTTCATAGAATCTAATTTTACGATTATTTTTTGCATGGACTTCCATCATAAGCTTCCCTCGTAAAATATATAAATGATATGTGATGTTTCGTATCATTTTGAACAGTCCCCGATTTAATTTGATTTTTGACCGAAACTAGAATAAACTAGTGTATATAATATATTATTATTTTTGACCGAACAATGCATTTCGAAAGGTTTCATAGAATCTTTTTTTACGATGTTTTTTTGCATGGACTTCCATCATAACCTTCCCTCCTAACATATATAAATGATCTGTAAAGTATCGTATCATTTCAAATATTTCCCAATTAAATTTGATTTTTTGATCGAAACTAGTGTATAATATATTATGAATTTTTGACTGAAACTTGCATTTCGAAAAGTTTCATAGAATCTAGTTTTCATATGATTGTTTTGCATGGACTTCCATCATAACCTTCCCTCGTAAAATATATAAATGATATGTGAAGTTTCGTATCATTTCGAACAGTCCACGATATAATTTGATTTTTGACTGAAACTAGTTGAAACAAGTGTATAATATATTATGAATTTTTGACTGAAACTTGCATTTCGAAAAGTTTCATAGAATCTAGTTTTCATATGATTGTTTTGCATGGACTTCCATCATAACCTTCCCTCTTAACATATATAAATGATATGAAAAGTCTCGTATCATTTCAAATAGTCCCCAATTAAATTTTATTTTTTTGAACGAAACTAGTGTATAATATACTATGATTTTTGACCGAAACATCCATTTCGAAAAGTTTCATAGAATCTAATTTTCAGATGATTTATTTGCATGGACTTCCATCATAACCTTCCCTCTTAACATATATAAATGATATGTGAAGTCTCGTAACATTCAAATAGTCCCTTATTAAATTTGATTTTTTGACCGAAACTAGTGTATAATATACTATGATTTTTTACCGAAACTTGCATTTCGAAAAGTTTCATAGAATCTAATTTTCGGATGATTTTTTGCATGGACTTCAATCATTACCATCCCTCGTAAAATATATAAATGATATGTGAAATTTTGAATCATTTCGAACAATCCACAATTTAATTTGATTTTTGAGCAAAACTAGTATAAACTAGTGTATAATATATTATTATTTTTGACCCAACCATGCATTTCGAAAGGTTTCATAGAATCAATTTTTAAGATGATTTTTTTGCATGGACTTCCACATAACCTTCCCTCTTAACATATATAAATGATCTGTAAAGTATCGTATCATTTCAAATAGTTCCCAATTAAATTTGATTTTTTTGACCGAAAATAGTGTATAATATACTATGTTTTTTGACTGAAACATGCATTTCGAAAAGTTTCATAGAATCTAATTTTACGATTATTTTTTGCATGGACTTCCATCATAACCTTCCCTCGTAAAATATATAAATGATATGTGAAGTTTCGTATCATTTCGAACAGTCCCCGATTTAATTTGATTTTTGACCGGAACTAGTATAAACTAGTGTATAATATATTATTATTTTTGACCGAACCTTTCATTTCGAAAGGTTTCATAGAATCTATTTTTAAGATGATTTTTTTGCATGGACTTCCATCATAACCTTCCCTCTTAACATATATAAATGATATGAAAATTCTCGTATCATTTCAAATTGTCCCCAATTAAATTTTATTTTTTTGACCAAAACTAGTGTATAATATACTATGATTTTTGACCGAAACATCCATTTCGAAAAGTTTCATAGAATCTAATTTCCAGATGATTTATTTGCATGTAATTCCATCATAACCTTCCCTCTTAACATATATAAATGATATGTGAAGTCTCATAGCATTCAAATAGTCCCCAATTAAATATGATTTTTTTGACCGAAACTAGTGTATAATATACTAGGATTTTTGACCGAAACTTGCATTTCGAAAAGTTTCATAGAATCTAATATTCGGACCATTTTTTGCATGGACTTCAATCATTACCATCCCTCATAAAATATATAAATGATATGTGAAGGTTCGAATCATTTCGAACAATCCACAATTTAATTTAATTTTAGAGCGAAACTAGTATAAACTAGTGTATAATATATTATTATTTTTGACCCAACCATGCATTTCGAAAGGTTTCATAGAATCTATTTTTAAGATGATTTTTTTGCAATGACTTCCATCATAACCTTCCCTCGTAACATATAAAAATGATCTGTAAAGTATCGTATCATTTCAAATAGTTCCCAATTAAATTTGTTTTTTTTTTTACAGAAACTAGTGTATAATATACTATGATTTTTGACCGAAACATGCATTTCGAAAAGTTTCATAGAATCTAATTTTACGATTATTTTTTACATGGACTTCCATCATAAGCTTCCCTCGTAAAATATATAAATGATATGTGATGTTTCGTATCATTTTGAACAGTCCCCGATTTAATTTGATTTTTGACCGAAACTAGAATAAACTAGTGTATATAATATATTATTATTTTTGACCGAACAATGCATTTCGAAAGGTTTCATAGAATCTTTTTTTACGATGTTTTTTTGCATGGACTTCCATCATAACCTTCCCTCCTAACATATATAAATGATCTGTAAAGTATCGTATCATTTCAAATATTTCCCAATTAAATTTGATTTTTTGATCGAAACTAGTGTATAATATATTATGAATTTTTGACTGAAACTTGCATTTCGAAAAGTTTCATAGAATCTAGTTTTCATATGATTGTTTTGCATGGACTTCCATCATAACCTTCCCTCGTAAAATATATAAATGATATGTGAAGTTTCGTATCATTTCGAACAGTCCACGATTTAATTTGATTTTTGACCGGAACTAGTATAAACTAGTGTATAATATATTATGATTTTTGACCGAACCTTTCATTTCGAAAGGTTTCATAGAATCTATTTTTAAGATGATTTTTTTGCATGGACTTCCATCATAATCTTCCCTCTTAACATATATAAATGATCTGTAAAGTATCGTATCATTTCAAATAGTTCCCAATTAAATTTGATTTTTTTGACCGAAACTATTGTATAATATATTATGATTTTTGACCGAAACTTGCATTTTGAAAAGTTTGATATAATCTAGTTTTCAGATGATTTTTTTGCATGGACTTCCATCATAACCTTCCCTCTTAACATATATAAATGATATGAAAATTCTCGTATCATTTCAAATTGTCCCCAATTAACTTTATTTTTTTGACCAAAACTAGTGTATAATATACTATGATTTTTGACCGAAACATCCATTTCGAAAAGTTTCATAGAATCTAATTTTCAGATGATTTATTTGCATGTAATTCCATCATAACCTTCCCTCTTAACATATATAAATGATATGTGAAGTCTCATAGCATTCAAATAGTCCCCAATTAAATTTGATTTTTTTGACCGAAACTAGTGTATAATATACTAGGATTTTTGACCGAAACTTGCATTTCGAAAAGTTTCATAGAATCTAATATTCGGACCATTTTTTGCATGGACTTCAATCATTACCATCCCTCATAAAATATATAAATGATATGTGAAGGTTCGAATCATTTCGAACAATCCACAATTTAATTTGATTTTAGAGCGAAACTAGTATAAACTAGTGTATAATATATTATTATTTTTGACCCAACCATGCATTTCGAAAGGTTTCATAGAATCTATTTTTAAGATGATTTTTTTGCAATGACTTCCATCATAACCTTCCCTCGTAACATATAAAAATGATCTGTAAAGTATCGTATCATTTCAAATAGTTCCCAATTAAATTTGTTTTTTTTTTTACAGAAACTAGTGTATAATATACTATGATTTTTGACCGAAACATGCATTTCGAAAAGTTTCATAGAATCTAATTTTACGATTATTTTTTGCATGGACTTCCATCATAAGCTTCCCTCGTAAAATATATAAATGATATGTGATGTTTCGTATCATTTTGAACAGTCCCCGATTTAATTTGATTTTTGACCGAAACTAGAATAAACTAGTGTATATAATATATTATTATTTTTGACCGAACAATGCATTTCGAAAGGTTTCATAGAATCTTTTTTTACGATGTTTTTTTGCATGGACTTCCATCATAACCTTCCCTCCTAACATATATAAATGATCTGTAAAGTATCGTATCATTTCAAATATTTCCCAATTAAATTTGATTTTTTGATCGAAACTAGTGTATAATATATTATGAATTTTTGACTGAAACTTGCATTTCGAAAAGTTTCATAGAATCTAGTTTTCATATGATTGTTTTGCATGGACTTCCATCATAACCTTCCCTCGTAAAATATATAAATGATATGTGAAGTTTCGTATCATTTCGAACAGTCCACGATATAATTTGATTTTTGACTGAAACTAGTTGAAACAAGTGTATAATATATTATGAATTTTTGACTGAAACTTGCATTTCGAAAAGTTTCATAGAATCTAGTTTTCATATGATTGTTTTGCATGGACTTCCATCATAACCTTCCCTCTTAACATATATAAATGATATGAAAAGTCTCGTATCATTTCAAATAGTCCCCAATTAAATTTTATTTTTTTGAACGAAACTAGTGTATAATATACTATGATTTTTGACCGAAACATCCATTTCGAAAAGTTTCATAGAATCTAATTTTCAGATGATTTATTTGCATGGACTTCCATCATAACCTTCCCTCTTAACATATATAAATGATATGTGAAGTCTCGTAACATTCAAATAGTCCCTTATTAAATTTGATTTTTTGACCGAAACTAGTGTATAATATACTATGATTTTTTACCGAAACTTGCATTTCGAAAAGTTTCATAGAATCTAATTTTCGGATGATTTTTTGCATGGACTTCAATCATTACCATCCCTCGTAAAATATATAAATGATATGTGAAATTTTGAATCATTTCGAACAATCCACAATTTAATTTGATTTTTGAGCAAAACTAGTATAAACTAGTGTATAATATATTATTATTTTTGACCCAACCATGCATTTCGAAAGGTTTCATAGAATCAATTTTTAAGATGATTTTTTTGCATGGACTTCCACATAACCTTCCCTCTTAACATATATAAATGATCTGTAAAGTATCGTATCATTTCAAATAGTTCCCAATTAAATTTGATTTTTTTGACCGAAAATAGTGTATAATATACTATGTTTTTTGACTGAAACATGCATTTCGAAAAGTTTCATAGAATCTAATTTTACGATTATTTTTTGCATGGACTTCCATCATAACCTTCCCTCGTAAAATATATAAATGATATGTGAAGTTTCGTATCATTTCGAACAGTCCCCGATTTAATTTGATTTTTGACCGGAACTAGTATAAACTAGTGTATAATATATTATTATTTTTGACCGAACCTTTCATTTCGAAAGGTTTCATAGAATCTATTTTTAAGATGATTTTTTTGCATGGACTTCCATCATAACCTTCCCTCTTAACATATATAAATGATATGAAAATTCTCGTATCATTTCAAATTGTCCCCAATTAAATTTTATTTTTTTGACCAAAACTAGTGTATAATATACTATGATTTTTGACCGAAACATCCATTTCGAAAAGTTTCATAGAATCTAATTTCCAGATGATTTATTTGCATGTAATTCCATCATAACCTTCCCTCTTAACATATATAAATGATATGTGAAGTCTCATAGCATTCAAATAGTCCCCAATTAAATATGATTTTTTTGACCGAAACTAGTGTATAATATACTAGGATTTTTGACCGAAACTTGCATTTCGAAAAGTTTCATAGAATCTAATATTCGGACCATTTTTTGCATGGACTTCAATCATTACCATCCCTCATAAAATATATAAATGATATGTGAAGGTTCGAATCATTTCGAACAATCCACAATTTAATTTGATTTTTGAGCGAAACTAGTATAAACTAGTGTATAATATATTATTATTTTTGACCCAACCATGCATTTCGAAAGGTTTCATAGAATCTATTTTTAAGATGATTTTTTTGCAATGACTTCCATCATAACCTTCCCTCGTAACATATAAAAATGATCTGTAAAGTATCGTATCATTTCAAATAGTTCCCAATTAAATTTGTTTTTTTTTTTACAGAAACTAGTGTATAATATACTATGATTTTTGACCGAAACATGCATTTCGAAAAGTTTCATAGAATCTAATTTTACGATTATTTTTTGCATGGACTTCCATCATAAGCTTCCCTCGTAAAATATATAAATGATATGTGATGTTTCGTATCATTTTGAACAGTCCCCGATTTAATTTGATTTTTGACCGAAACTAGAATAAACTAGTGTATATAATATATTATTATTTTTGACCGAACAATGCATTTCGAAAGGTTTCATAGAATCTTTTTTTACGATGTTTTTTTGCATGGACTTCCATCATAACCTTCCCTCCTAACATATATAAATGATCTGTAAAGTATCGTATCATTTCAAATATTTCCCAATTAAATTTGATTTTTTGATTGAAACTAGTGTATAATATATTATGAATTTTTGACTGAAACTTGCATTTCGAAAAGTTTCATAGAATCTAGTTTTCATATGATTGTTTTGCATGGACTTCCATCATAACCTTCCCTCGTAAAATATATAAATGATATGTGAAGTTTCGTATCATTTCGAACAGTCCACGATTTAATTTGATTTTTGACCGGAACTAGTATAAACTAGTGTATAATATATTATGATTTTTGACCGAACCTTTCATTTCGAAAGGTTTCATAGAATCTATTTTTAAGATGATTTTTTTGCATGGACTTCCATCATAATCTTCCCTCTTAACATATATAAATGATCTGTAAAGTATCGTATCATTTCAAATAGTTCCCAATTAAATTTGATTTTTTTGACCGAAACTATTGTATAATATATTATGATTTTTGACCGAAACTTGCATTTTGAAAAGTTTGATATAATCTAGTTTTCAGATGATTTTTTTGCATGGACTTCCATCATAACCTTCCCTCTTAACATATATAAATGATATGAAAATTCTCGTATCATTTCAAATTGTCCCCAATTAATTTTATTTTTTTGACCAAAACTAGTGTATAATATACTATGATTTTTGACCGAAACATCCATTTCGAAAAGTTTCATAGAATCTAATTTTCAGATGATTTATTTGCATGTAATTCCATCATAACCTTCCCTCTTAACATATATAAATGATATGTGAAGTCTCATAGCATTCAAATAGTCCCCAATTAAATTTGATTTTTTTGACCGAAACTAGTGTATAATATACTAGGATTTTTGACCGAAACTTGCATTTCGAAAAGTTTCATAGAATCTAATATTCGGACCATTTTTTGCATGGACTTCAATCATTACCATCCCTCATAAAATATATAAATGATATGTGAAGGTTCGAATCATTTCGAACAATCCACAATTTAATTTGATTTTAGAGCGAAACTAGTATAAACTAGTGTATAATATATTATTATTTTTGACCCAACCATGCATTTCGAAAGGTTTCATAGAATCTATTTTTAAGATGATTTTTTTGCAATGACTTCCATCATAACCTTCCCTCGTAACATATAAAAATGATCTGTAAAGTATCGTATCATTTCAAATAGTTCCCAATTAAATTTGTTTTTTTTTTACAGAAACTAGTGTATAATATACTATGATTTTTGACCGAAACATGCATTTCGAAAAGTTTCATAGAATCTAATTTTACGATTATTTTTTGCATGGACTTCCATCATAAGCTTCCCTCGTAAAATATATAAATGATATGTGATGTTTCGTATCATTTTGAACAGTCCCCGATTTAATTTGATTTTTGACCGAAACTAGAATAAACTAGTGTATATAATATATTATTATTTTTGACCGAACAATGCATTTCGAAAGGTTTCATAGAATCTTTTTTTACGATGTTTTTTTGCATGGACTTCCATCATAACCTTCCCTCCTAACATATATAAATGATCTGTAAAGTATCGTATCATTTCAAATATTTCCCAATTAAATTTGATTTTTTGATCGAAACTAGTGTATAATATATTATGAATTTTTGACTGAAACTTGCATTTCGAAAAGTTTCATAGAATCTAGTTTTCATATGATTGTTTTGCATGGACTTCCATCATAACCTTCCCTCGTAAAATATATAAATGATATGTGAAGTTTCGTATCATTTCGAACAGTCCACGATATAATTTGATTTTTGACTGAAACTAGTTGAAACAAGTGTATAATATATTATGAATTTTTGACTGAAACTTGCATTTCGAAAAGTTTCATAGAATCTAGTTTTCATATGATTGTTTTGCATGGACTTCCATCATAACCTTCCCTCTTAACATATATAAATGATATGAAAAGTCTCGTATCATTTCAAATAGTCCCCAATTAAATTTTATTTTTTTGAACGAAACTAGTGTATAATATACTATGATTTTTGACCGAAACATCCATTTCGAAAAGTTTCATAGAATCTAATTTTCAGATGATTTATTTGCATGGACTTCCATCATAACCTTCCCTCTTAACATATATAAATGATATGTGAAGTCTCGTAACATTCAAATAGTCCCTTATTAAATTTGATTTTTTGACCGAAACTAGTGTATAATATACTATGATTTTTTACCGAAACTTGCATTTCGAAAAGTTTCATAGAATCTAATTTTCGGATGATTTTTTGCATGGACTTCAATCATTACCATCCCTCGTAAAATATATAAATGATATGTGAAATTTTGAATCATTTCGAACAATCCACAATTTAATTTGATTTTTGAGCAAAACTAGTATAAACTAGTGTATAATATATTATTATTTTTGACCCAACCATGCATTTCGAAAGGTTTCATAGAATCAATTTTTAAGATGATTTTTTTGCATGGACTTCCACATAACCTTCCCTCTTAACATATATAAATGATCTGTAAAGTATCGTATCATTTCAAATAGTTCCCAATTAAATTTGATTTTTTTGACCGAAAATAGTGTATAATATACTATGTTTTTTGACTGAAACATGCATTTCGAAAAGTTTCATAGAATCTAATTTTACGATTATTTTTTGCATGGACTTCCATCATAACCTTCCCTCGTAAAATATATAAATGATATGTGAAGTTTCGTATCATTTCGAACAGTCCCCGATTTAATTTGATTTTTGACCGGAACTAGTATAAACTAGTGTATAATATATTATTATTTTTGACCGAACCTTTCATTTCGAAAGGTTTCATAGAATCTATTTTTAAGATGATTTTTTTGCATGGACTTCCATCATAACCTTCCCTCTTAACATATATAAATGATATGAAAATTCTCGTATCATTTCAAATTGTCCCCAATTAAATTTTATTTTTTTGACCAAAACTAGTGTATAATATACTATGATTTTTGACCGAAACATCCATTTCGAAAAGTTTCATAGAATCTAATTTCCAGATGATTTATTTGCATGTAATTCCATCATAACCTTCCCTCTTAACATATATAAATGATATGTGAAGTCTCATAGCATTCAAATAGTCCCCAATTAAATATGATTTTTTTGACCGAAACTAGTGTATAATATACTAGGATTTTTGACCGAAACTTGCATTTCGAAAAGTTTCATAGAATCTAATTTTCGGACCATTTTTTGCATGGACTTCAATCATTACCATCCCTCATAAAATATATAAATGATATGTGAAGGTTCGAATCATTTCGAACAATCCACAATTTAATTTGATTTTAGAGCGAAACTAGTATAAACTAGTGTATAATATATTATTATTTTTGACCCAACCATGCATTTCGAAAGGTTTCATAGAATCTATTTTTCAGATGATTTTTTTGCAATGACTTCCATCATAACCTTCCCTCGTAACATATATAAATGATCTGTAAAGTATCGTATCATTTCAAATAGTTCCCAATTAAATTTTTTTTTTTTTTATAGAAACTATTGTATAATATACTATGATTTTTGACCGAAACATGCATTTCAAAAAGTTTCATAGAATCTAATTTTACGATTATTTTTTGCATGGACTTCCATCATAAGCTTCCCTCGTAAAATATATAAATGATATGTGAAGTTTCGTATCATTTTGAACAGTCCCCGATTTAATTTGATTTTTGACCGAAACTAGAATAAACTAGTGTATATAATATATTATTATTTTTGACCGAACCATGCATTTCGAAAGGTTTCATAGAATCTTTTTTTAAGATGATTTTTTTGCATGGACTTCCATCATAACCTTCCCTCCTAACATATATAAATGATCTGTAAAGTATCGTATCATTTCAAATATTTCCCAATTAAATTTGATTTTTTGATCGAAACTAGTGTATAATATATTATGAATTTTTGACTGAAACTTGCATTTCGAAAAGTTTCATAGAATCTAGTTTTCATATGATTGTTTTGCATGAACTTCCATCATAACCTTCCCTCTTAACATATATAAATGATATGAAAAGTCTCGTATCATTTCAAATAGTCCCCAATTAAATTTTATTTTTTTGAACGAAACTAGTGTATAATATACTATGATTTTTGACCGAAACATCCATTTCGAAAAGTTTCATAGAATCTAATTTTCAGATGATTTATTTTCATGGACTTCCATCATAACCTTCCCTCTTAACATATATAAATGATACGTGAAGTCTCGTAATATTCAAATAGTCCCTTATTAAATTTGATTTTTTGACCGAAACTAGTGTATAATATACTATGATTTTTTACCGAAAGTTGCATTTCGAAAAGTTTCATAGAATCTAATTTTCGGATGATTTTTTGCATGGACTTCAATCATTACCATCCCTCTTAAAATATATAAATGATATGTGAAATTTCGAATCATTTCGAACAATCCACAATTTAATTTGATTTTTGAGCAAAACTAGTATAAACTAGTGTATAATATATTATTATTTTTGACCCAACCATGCATTTCGAAAGGTTTCATAGAATCAATTTTTAAGATGATTTTTTTGCATGGACTTCCATCATAACCTTCCCTCTTAACATATATAAATGATCTGTAAAGTATCGTATCATTTCAAATAGTTCCCAATTAAATTTGATTTTTTTGACCGAAACTAGTGTATAATATACTATGATTTTTGACTGAAACATGCATTTCGAAAAGTTTCATAGAATCTAATTTTACGATTATTTTTTGCATGGACTTCCATCATAACCTTCCCTCGTAAAATATATAAATGATATGTGAAGTTTCGTATCATTTCGAACAGTCCCCGATTTAATTTGATTTTTGACCGGAACTAGTATAAACTAGTGTATAATATATTATGATTTTTGACCGAACCTTTCATTTCGAAAGGTTTCATAGAATCTATTTTTAAGATGATTTTTTTGCATGGACTTCCATCATAATCTTCCCTCTTAACATATATAAATGATCTGTAAAGTATCGTATCATTTCAAATAGTTCCCAATTAAATTTGATTTTTTTGACCGAAACTATTGTATAATATATTATGATTTTTGACCGAAACTTGCATTTTGAAAAGTTTGATATAATCTAGTTTTCAGATGATTTTTTTGCATGGACTTCCATCATAACCTTCCCTCTTAACATATATAAATGATATGAAAATTCTCGTATCATTTCAAATTGTCCCCAATTAATTTTATTTTTTTGACCAAAACTAGTGTATAATATACTATGATTTTTGACCGAAACATCCATTTCGAAAAGTTTCATAGAATCTAATTTTCAGATGATTTATTTGCATGTAATTCCATCATAACCTTCCCTCTTAACATATATAAATGATATGTGAAGTCTCATAGCATTCAAATAGTCCCCAATTAAATTTGATTTTTTTGACCGAAACTAGTGTATAATATACTAGGATTTTTGACCGAAACTTGCATTTCGAAAAGTTTCATAGAATCTAATATTCGGACCATTTTTTGCATGGACTTCAATCATTACCATCCCTCATAAAATATATAAATGATACGTGAAGGTTCGAATCATTTCGAACAATCCACAATTTAATTTGATTTTAGAGCGAAACTAGTATAAACTATTGTATAATATATTATTATTTTTGACCCAACCATGCATTTCGAAAGGTTTCATAGAATCTATTTTTAAGATGATTTTTTTGCAATGACTTCCATCATAACCTTCCCTCGTAACATATAAAAATGATCTGTAAAGTATCGTATCATTTCAAATAGTTCCCAATTAAATTTGTTTTTTTTTTACAGAAACTAGTGTATAATATACTATGATTTTTGACCGAAACATGCATTTCGAAAAGTTTCATAGAATCTAATTTTACGATTATTTTTTGCATGGACTTCCATCATAAGCTTCCCTCGTAAAATATATAAATGATATGTGATGTTTCGTATCATTTTGAACAGTCCCCGATTTAATTTGATTTTTGACCGAAACTAGAATAAACTAGTGTATATAATATATTATTATTTTTGACCGAACAATGCATTTCGAAAGGTTTCATAGAATCTTTTTTTACGATGTTTTTTTGCATGGACTTCCATCATAACCTTCCCTCCTAACATATATAAATGATCTGTAAAGTATCGTATCATTTCAAATATTTCCCAATTAAATTTGATTTTTTGATCGAAACTAGTGTATAATATATTATGAATTTTTGACTGAAACTTGCATTTCGAAAAGTTTCATAGAATCTAGTTTTCATATGATTGTTTTGCATGGACTTCCATCATAACCTTCCCTCGTAAAATATATAAATGATATGTGAAGTTTCGTATCATTTCGAACAGTCCACGATATAATTTGATTTTTGACTGAAACTAGTTGAAACAAGTGTATAATATATTATGAATTTTTGACTGAAACTTGCATTTCGAAAAGTTTCATAGAATCTAGTTTTCATATGATTGTTTTGCATGGACTTCCATCATAACCTTCCCTCTTAACATATATAAATGATATGAAAAGTCTCGTATCATTTCAAATAGTCCCCAATTAAATTTTATTTTTTTGAACGAAACTAGTGTATAATATACTATGATTTTTGACCGAAACATCCATTTCGAAAAGTTTCATAGAATCTAATTTTCAGATGATTTATTTGCATGGACTTCCATCATAACCTTCCCTCTTAACATATATAAATGATATGTGAAGTCTCGTAACATTCAAATAGTCCCTTATTAAATTTGATTTTTTGACCGAAACTAGTGTATAATATACTATGATTTTTTACCGAAACTTGCATTTCGAAAAGTTTCATAGAATCTAATTTTCGGATGATTTTTTGCATGGACTTCAATCATTACCATCCCTCGTAAAATATATAAATGATATGTGAAATTTTGAATCATTTCGAACAATCCACAATTTAATTTGATTTTTGAGCAAAACTAGTATAAACTAGTGTATAATATATTATTATTTTTGACCCAACCATGCATTTCGAAAGGTTTCATAGAATCAATTTTTAAGATGATTTTTTTGCATGGACTTCCATCATAACCTTCCCTCTTAACATATATAAATGATCTGTAAAGTATCGTATCATTTCAAATAGTTCCCAATTAAATTTGATTTTTTTGACCGAAAATAGTGTATAATATACTATGTTTTTTGACTGAAACATGCATTTCGAAAAGTTTCATAGAATCTAATTTTACGATTATTTTTTGCATGGACTTCCATCATAACCTTCCCTCGTAAAATATATAAATGATATGTGAAGTTTCGTATCATTTCGAACAGTCCCCGATTTAAATTGATTTTTGACCGGAACTAGTATAAACTAGTGTATAATATATTATTATTTTTGACCGAACCTTTCATTTCGAAAGGTTTCATAGAATCTATTTTTAAGATGATTTTTTTGCATGGACTTCCATCATAACCTTCCCTCTTAACATATATAAATGATATGAAAATTCTCGTATCATTTCAAATTGTCCCCAATTAAATTTTATTTTTTTGACCAAAACTAGTGTATAATATACTATGATTTTTGACCGAAACATCCATTTCGAAAAGTTTCATAGAATCTAATTTCCAGATGATTTATTTGCATGTAATTCCATCATAACCTTCCCTCTTAACATATATAAATGATATGTGAAGTCTCATAGCATTCAAATAGTCCTCAATTAAATATGATTTTTTTGACCGAAACTAGTGTATAATATACTAGGATTTTTGACCGAAACTTGCATTTCGAAAAGTTTCATAGAATCTAATTTTCGGACCATTTTTTGCATGGACTTCAATCATTACCATCCCTCATAAAATATATAAATGATATGTGAAGGTTCGAATCATTTCGAACAATCCACAATTTAATTTGATTTTAGAGCGAAACTAGTATAAACTAGTGTATAATATATTATAATTTTTGACCCAACCATGCATTTCGAAAGGTTTCATAGAATCTATTTTTCAGATGATTTTTTTGCAATGACTTCCATCATAACCTTCCCTCGTAACATATATAAATGATCTGTAAAGTATCGTATCATTTCAAATAGTTCCCAATTAAATTTTTTTTTTTATAGAAACTATTGTATAATATACTATGATTTTTGACCGAAACATGCATTTCGAAAAGTTTCATAGAATCTAATTTTACGATTATTTTTTGCATGGACTTCCATCATAAGCTTCCCTCGTAAAATATATAAATGATATGTGAAGTTTCGTATCATTTTGAACAGTCCCCGATTTAATTTGATTTTTGACCGAAACTAGAATAAACTAGTGTATATAATATATTATTATTTTTGACCGAACCATGCATTTCGAAAGGTTTCATAGAATCTTTTTTTAAGATGATTTTTTTGCATGGACTTCCATCATAACCTTCCCTCCTAACATATATAAATGATCTGTAAAGTATCGTATCATTTCAAATATTTCCCAATTAAATTTGATTTTTTGATCGAAACTAGTGTATAATATATTATGAATTTTTGACTGAAACTTGCATTTCGAAAAGTTTCATAGAATCTAGTTTTCATATGATTGTTTTGCATGAACTTCCATCATAACCTTCCCTCTTAACATATATAAATGATATGAAAAGTCTCGTATCATTTCAAATAGTCCCCAATTAAATTTTATTTTTTTGAACGAAACTAGTGTATAATATACTATGATTTTTGACCGAAACATCCATTTCGAAAAGTTTCATAGAATCTAATTTTCAGATGATTTATTTTCATGGACTTCCATCATAACCTTCCCTCTTAACATATATAAATGATACGTGAAGTCTCGTAATATTCAAATAGTCCCTTATTAAATTTGATTTTTTGACCGAAACTAGTGTATAATATACTATGATTTTTGACCGAAACTTGCATTTCGAAAAGTTTCATAGAATCTAATTTTCGGATGATTTTTTGCATGGACTTCAATCATTACCATCCCTCGTAAAATATATAAATGATATGTGAAATTTCGAATCATTTCGAACAATCCACAATTTAATTTGATTTTTGAGCAAAACTAGTATAAACTAGTGTATAATATATTATTATTTTTGACCCAACCATGCATTTCGAAAAGTTTCATAGAATCAATTTTTAAGATGATTTTTTTGCATGGACTTCCATCATAACCTTCCCTCTTAACATATATAAATGATCTGTAAAGTATCGTATCATTTCAAATAGTTCCCAATTAAATTTGATTTTTTTGACCGAAACTAGTGTATAATATACTATGATTTTTGACTGAAACATGCATTTCGAAAAGTTTCATAGAATCTAATTTTACGATTATTTTTTGCATGGACTTCCATCATAACCTTCCCTCGTAAAATATATAAATGATATGTGAAGTTTCGTATCATTTCGAACAGTCCCCGATTTAATTTGATTTTTGACCGGAACTAGTATAAACTAGTGTATAATATATTATTATTTTTGACCGAACCTTGCATTTCGAAAGGTTTCATAGAATCTTTTTTTAAGATGATTTTTTTGCATGGACTTCCATCATAACCTTCCCTCTTAACATATATAAATGATTTGTAAAGTATCGTATCATTTCAAATAGTTCCCAATTAAATTTGATTTTTTTGACCGAAACTAGTGTATAATATATTATGATTTTTGACCGAAACATGCATTTCAAAAAGTTTCATAGAATCTAATTTACGATGATTTATTGCATGGACTTCCATTATAAACTTCCCTCGTAAAATATATAAATGATATGTAAAGTTTCGAATCATTTCGAACAGTCCCCGGTTTAATTTGATTTTTGATCGAAACTAGTATAAACTAGTGTATAATATATTATGATTTTTGACCGAACCTTGCATTTCGAAAGGTTTCATAGAATCTATTTTTAAGATGATTTTTTTGCATGGACTTCCATCATAACCTTCCCTCTTAACATATATAAATGATCTGTAAAGTATCGTATTATTTCAAATAGTTCCCAATTAAATTTGATTTTTTTGACCGAAACTAGTGTATAATATATTATGATTTTTGACCGAAACTTGCATTTTGAAAAGTTTCATATAATCTAGTTTTCAGATGATTTTTTTGCATGGACTTCCATCATAACCTTCCCTCTTAACATATATAAATGATATGAAAATTCTCGTATCATTTCAAATTGTCCCCAATTAAATTTTATTTTTTTGACCAAAACTAGTGTATAATATACTATGATTTTTGACCGAAACATCCATTTCGAAAAGTTTCATAGAATCTAATTTTCAGATGATTTATTTGCATGTAATTCCATCATAACCTTCCCTCTTAACATATATAAATGATATGTGAAGTCTCATAGCATTCAAATAGTCCCCAATTAAATTTGATTTTTTTGACCGAAACTAGTGTATAATATACTAGGATTTTTGACCGAAACTTGCATTTCGAAAAGTTTCATAGAATCTAATATTCGGACCATTTTTTGCATGGACTTCAATCATTACCATCCCTCATAAAATATATAAATGATATGTGAAGGTTCGAATCATTTCGAACAATCCACAATTTAATTTGATTTTAGAGCGAAACTAGTATAAACTAATGAATAATATATTATTATTTTTGACCCAACCATGCATTTCGAAAGGTTTCATAGAATCTATTTTTAAGATGAGTTTTTTTGCAATGACTTCCATCATAACCTTCCCTCGTAACATATATAAATGATCTGTAAAGTATCGTATCATTTCAAATAGTTCCCAATTAAATTTGGTTTTTTTGACAGAAACTAGTGTATAATATACTATGATTTTTGACCGAAACATGCATTTCGAAAAGTTTCATAGAATCTAATTTTACGATTATTTTTTGCATGGACTTCCATCATAAGCTTCCCTCGTAAAATATATAAATGATATGTGAAGTTTCGTATCATTTCGGATAGTCCCCGATTTAATTTGATTTTTGATCGAAACTAGTATAAACTAGTGTATATAATATATTATTATTTTTGAACGAACCATGCATTTCGAAAGGTTTCATAGAATCAATTTTTAAGAAGATTTTTTTGCATGGACTTCCATCATAACCTTCCCTCCTAACATATATAAATGATCTGTAAAGTATCGTATCATTTCAAATATTTCCCAATTAAATTTGAATTTTTGATCGAAACTAGTGTATAATATATTATGAATTTTTGAGTGAAACTTGCATTTCGAAAAGTTTCATAGAATCTAGTTTTAATATGATTGTTTTTCATGGACTTCCATCATAACCTTCCCTCGTAAAATATATAAATGATATGTGAAGTTTCGTATCATTTCGAACAATCCACGATATAATTTGATTTTTGACTGAAACTAGTATAAACAAGTGTATAATATATTATGATTTTTTGACTGAAACTTGCATTTCGAAAAGTTTCATAGAATCTAATTTTTAGATGATTGTTTTGCATGGACTTCCATCATAACCTTCCCTCTTAACATATAAATGATATGAAAAGTCTCGTATCATTTCAAATAGTCCCCAATTAAATTTTATTTTTTTTGAACGAAACTAGTGTATAATATACTATGATTTTTGATCGAAACATCCATTTCGAAAAGTTTCATAGAATCTAATTTTCAGATGATTTATTTGCCTGAACTTCCATCATAACCTTCCCTCTTAACATATATAAATGATATGTGAAGTCTCGTAACATTCAAATAGTGCCTTATTAAATTTGATTTTTTGACCGAAACTAGTGTATAATATACTATGATTTTTGACCGAAACTTGCATTTCGAAAAGTTTCATAGAATCTAATTTTCGGATGATTTTTTGCATGGACTTCAATCATTACCATCCCTCGTAAAATATATAAATGATATGTGAAATTTCGAATCATTTCGAACAAACCACAATTTAATTTGATTTTTGAGCAAAACTAGTATAAACTAGTGTATAATATATTATTATTTTTGACCCAACCATGCATTTCGAAAGGTTTCATAGAATCAATTTTTAAGATGATTTTTTTGCATGGACTTCCATCATAACCTTCTCTCTTAACATATATAAGTGATCTGTAAAGTATCGTATCATTTCAAATAGTTCCCAATTAAATTTGATTTTTTTGACCGAAATTAGTGTATAATATACTATGATTTTTGACTGAAACATGTATTTCGAAAAGTTTCATAGAATCTAATTTTACGATTATTTTTTGCATGGACTTCCATCATAACCTTCCCTCGTAAAATATATAAATGATATGTGAAGTTTCGTATCATTTCGAACAGTCCCCGATTTAATTTGATTTTTGACCGGAACTAGTATAAACTAGTGTATAATATATTATTATTTTTGACCGAACCTTGCATTTCGAAAGGTTTCATAGAATCTATTTTTAAGATGATTTTTTTGCATGGACTTCCATCATAACCTTCCCTCTTAACATATATAAATGATTTGTAAAGTATCGTATCATTTCAAATAGTTCCCAATTAAATTTGATTTTTTTGACCGAAACTAGTGTATAATATATTATGATTTTTGACCGAAACATGCATTTCGAAAAGTTTCATAGAATCTAATTTACGATGATTTATTGCATGGACTTCCATTATAACCTTCCCTCGTAAAATATATAAATGATATGTAAAGTTTCGTATCATTTCGAACAGTCTCCGGTTTAATTTAATTTTTGTTCGAAACTAGTATAAACTAGTGTATAATATATTATGATTTTTGACCGAACCTTGCATTTCGAAAGGTTTCATAGAATCTATTTTTAAGATGATTTTTTTGCATGGACTTCCATCATAACCTTCCCTCTTAACATATATAAATGATTTGTAAAGTATCTTATCATTTCAAATAGTTCCCAATTAAATTTGATTTTTTTGACCGAAACTAGTGTATAATATATTATGATTTTTGACCGAAACTTGCATTTTGAAAAGTTTCATATAATCTAGTTTTCAGATGATTTTTTTGCATGGACTTCCATCATAACCTTCCCTCTTAACATATATAAATGATATGAAAATTCTCGTATCATTTCAAATTGTCCCCAATTTAATTTTATTTTTTTGACCAAAACTAGTGTATAATATACTATGATTTTTGACCGAAACATCCATTTCGAAAAGTTTCATAGAATCTAATTTCCAGATGATTTATTTGCATGTAATTCCATCATAAACTTCCCTCTTAACATATATAAATGATATGTGAAGTCTCATAGCATTCAAATAGTCCCCAATTAAATTTGATTTTTTTGACCGAAACTAGTGTATAATATACTAGGATTTTTGACCGAAACTTGCTTTTCGAAAAGTTTCATAGAATCTAATTTTCGGACTATTTTTTGCATGGACTTCAATCATTACCATCCCTCATAAAATAAATAAATGATATGTGAAGGTTCGAATCATTTCGAACAATCCACAATTTAATTTGATTTTAGAGCGAAACTAGTATAAACTAGTGAATAATATATTATTATTTTTGACCCAACCATGCATTTCGAAAGGTTTCATAGAATCTATTTTTAAGATGATTTTTTTGCAATGACTTCCATCATAACCTTCCCTCTTAACATATATAAATGATCTGTAAAGTATCGTATCATTTCAAATAGTTCCCAATTAAATTTTATTTTATTGACCGAAACTAGTGTATAATATACTATGATTTTTGACCGAAACATGCATTTCGAAAAGTTTCATAAAATCTAATTTTTCAATGATTTTTTGCATGGACTTCCATCATAACCATCCCTCGTAAAATATATAAATGATATGTGAAGTTTCGTATCATTTCGAACAGTCCCCAATTTAATTTGATTTTTGACCGAAACTAGTATAAACTAGTATATAATATATTATGATTTTTGACCGAAACTCGCATTTTGAATAGTTTCATATAATCTAGTTTTCAGATGATTGTTTTGCATGGACTTCAATCGTAACCTTACCTCTTAACATATATAAATGATATGAAAAAGTCTCGTATCATTTCAAATAGTTCCCTATTAAACTTGATTTTTTCGACCAAAACTAGTGTATAATATACTATGATTTTTGACCGAAACATGCATTTCGAAAAGTTTCATAGAATCTAATTTTTCAATGATTTTTTGCATGGACTTCCATCATAACCATCCCTCGTAAAATATTAAAATGATATGTGAAGTTTCGTATCATTTCGAACAGTCCACGATTTAATTTGATTTTTGACTGAAACTAGTATAAACAAGTGTATAATATATTATGATTTTTTGAGTAAAACTTGCATTTCGAAAAGTTTCATAGAATCTAGTTTTCAGATGATTGTTTTGCATGGACTTCCATCATAACCTTCCCTCTTAACATATATAATTGATATGAAAAGTTCGTATCATTTCAAATAGTCCCCAATTAAATTTTATTTTTATGACCGAAACTAGTGTATAATATACTATGATTTTTGACCGAAACATCCATTTCGAATAGTTTCATAGAATCTAATTTTCAGATGATTTATTTGCATGGACTTCCATTATAACCTTCCCTCTTAACATATATAAATGATATGTGAAGTCTCGTAACATTCAAATAGTCCCCAATTAAATTTGATTTTTTTTACCGAAACTAGTCTATAATATACTATGATTTTTGACCGAAACTTGCATTTCGAAAAGTTTCATAGAATCTAATTTTCGGATGATTTTTTGCATCAATACCATCCCTCATAAAATATATAAATGATATGTGAAGTTTCGAATCATTTCGAACAATTCAAAATTTAATTTGATTTTTGAGCGAAACTAATATAAACTAGTGTATAATATATAATTATTTTTTACCCAACCATGCATTTCGAAAGGTTTCATAGAATCTATTTTTAAGATGATTATTATGCATGGACTTCCATCATAAACTTCCCTCTTAACATATATAAATGATCTGTAAAGTATCGTATCATTTCAAATAGTTCCCAATTAAATTTTATTTTATTGACCGAAACTAGTGTAGAATATACTATGATTTTTGACCGAAACATGCATTTAGAAAAGTTTCATAGAATCTAATTTTACAATTAATTTTTGCATGGACTTCCATCATAACCTTCCTTCGTAAAATATATAAATGATATGTGAAGTTTCGTATCATTTCGAATAGTCCCCAATTTAATTTGATTTTTGACCGAAACTAGTATAAACTAGTATATAATATATTATGATTTTTGACCGAAACTCGCATTTTGAATAGTTTCATATAATCTAATTTTCAGATGATTGTTTTGCATGGACTTCAATCGTAACCTTACCTCTTAACATATATAAATGATATGAAATAGTCTCGTATCATTTCAAATAGTTCCCTATTAAACTTGATTTTTTCGACCAAAACTAGTGTATAATATACTATGATTTTTGACCGAAACATGCATTTCGAAAAGTTTCATAGAATCTAATTTTTCAATGATTTTTTGCAAGGACTTCCATCATAACCATCCCTCGTAAAATATTAAAATGATATGTGAAGTTTCGTATCATTTCGAACAGTCCACGATTTAATTTGATTTTTGACTGAAACTAGTATAAACAAGTGTATAATATATTATGATTTTTTGACTAAAACTTGCATTTCGAAAAGTTTCATAGAATCTAGTTTTCAGATGATTGTTTTGCATGGACTTCCATCATAACCTTCCCTCTTAACATATATAAATGATATGAAAAGTTTGTATCATTTAAAATAGTCCCTAATTAAATTTTATTTTTGACCGAAACTAGTGTATAATATACTATGATTTTTGACCGAAACATCCATTTCGAAAATTTTCATAGAATCTAATTTTCAGATGATTTATTTGCATGGACTTCCATTATAACCTTCCCTCTTAACATATATAAATGATATGTGAAGTCTCGTAACATTCAAATAGTCCCCAATTAAATTTGATTTTTTTGATCGAAACTAGTGTATAATATACTAAGATTTTTGACCGAAACATGCATTTCGAAAAGTTTCATAGAATCTAATTTTACGATGATTTATTGCATGGACTTCCATCATAACCTTCCCAGGTAAAATATATAGATGATATGTGAAGTTTCGTATCATTTCGAACAGTCCCCGATTTAATTTGATATTTGACCGAAACTAGTATAAACTAGTATATAATATATTATGATTTTTGACCGAAACTTGCATTTTGAAAAGTTTCATATAATCTAGTTTTCAGAAGATTTTTTTGCATGGACTTAATTCGTAACCTTACCTCTTAACATATATAAGTGATATGAAAAAGTCTCGTATCATTTCAAATAGTTCCCTATTAAACTTGATTTTTTTGACCGAAACTAGTTTATAATATACTATGATTTTTGACCGAAACATGCATTTCGAAACGTTTCATAGATCTAATTTTTCAGTCAAATTTTTGCATGGACTTCCATCATAACCTTCCCTCATAAAATATATATATATGATAAGTGAAGTTTTGTATCATTTCGAACAGTCCCCGATTTAATTTGATTTTTGACATCAACTAGTATAAACTAGTGTATAATATATTAAGAATTTTTGACTGAAACTTGCATTTCGAAAAGTTTCATAGAATCTAGTTTTCAGATTATTGTTTTGCATGGACTTCCATCTTAAACTTCCCTCGTAAAATATATAAATCATATGAAAAGTCTCTTATCATTTCAAATAGTTCCCTATTAAACTTGATTTTTTCGACAGAAACTAGTGTATAATATACTATGATTTTTGACCGAAACATGCATTTCGAAAAGTTTCATAGAATCTAATTTTTATATGATTTTTTGCATGGACATCCATCATAACCATCCCTCGTAAAATATTAAAATGATATGTGAAGTTTCATATCATTTCGAACAGTCCCCAATTTAATTTGATTTTTGACCGAATCTAGTATAAACTAGTATATAATATATTATGATTTTTGACCGAAACTCGCATTTTGAATAGTTTCATATAATCTAGTTTTCAGATGATTGTTTTGCATGGACTTCAATCGTAACCTTACCTCTTAACATATATAAATGATATGAAAAACTCTCGTATCATTTCAAATAGTTCCCTATTAAACTTGATTTTTTCGACCAAAACTAGTGTATAATATACTATGATTTTTGACCGAAACATGCATTTCGAAAAGTTTCATAGAATCTAATTTTTCAATGATTTTTTGCATGGACTTCCATCATAACCATCCCTCGTAAAATATTAAAATGATATGTGAAGTTTCGTATCATTTCGAACAGTCCACGATTTAATTTGATTTTTGACTGAAACTAGTATAAACAAGTGTATAATATATTATGATTTTTTGACTAAAACTTGCATTTCGAAAAGTTTCATAGAATCTAGTTTTCAGATGATTGTTTTGCATGGACTTCCATCATAATCTTCCCTCTTAACATATATAAATGATCCGTAAAGTATCGTATCATTTCAAATAATTCCCAATTAAATTTGATTTTTTTGACCGAAACTAGTGTATAATATAATAGGATTTTTGACCGAAACATGCATTTCGAAAAGTTTCATAGAATCTAATTTTACGATGATTTATTGCATGGACTTCCATCATAACCTTCCCTCGTAAAATATATAAATGATATGTGAAGTTTCGTATCATTTCGAACAGTCCCCGGTTTAATTTGATTTTTGACCGAAACTAGTATAAACTAGTGTATAATATATTATGATTTTTGACCGAAACTTGCATTTTGAATAGTTTCATATAATCTAGTTTTCATATGATTTTTTGCATGGACTTCAATCGTAACCTTACCTCTTAACATATATAAATGATATGAAAAAGTCTCGTATCATTTCAAATAGTTCCCTATTAAACTTGATTTTTTCGACCTAAACTAGTGTATAATATACTATGATTTTTGACCGAAACATGCATTTCGAAAAGTTTCATAGAATATAATTTTTCAATGATTTTTTGCATGGACTTCCATCATAACCATCCCTCGTAAAATATTAAAATGATATGTGATGTTTCGTATCATTTCGAACAGTCCCCGATTTAATTTGATTTTTGACTGAAACTAGTATAAACAAGTGTATAATATATTATGATTTTTGATCGAAACTTGCATTTCGAAAAGTTTCATATAATCTAGTTTTCAGATGATTTTTTTGCATGGACTTCCATCATAACCTTTCCTCATAAAATATATAAATGAAATGAAAAGTCTCGTATCATTACAAATACTTCCCTATTAAACTTGATTTTTTCGACCGAAACTAGTGTATAATATACTATGATTTTTGACCGAAACATGCATTTCAAAAAGTTTCATAGAATCTAATTTTTCAATGATTTTTTGCATGGACTTCCATCATAACCATCCCTCGTAAAATATTAAAATGAAATGTGAAGTTTCGTATCATTTCAAACAGTCCACGATTTAATTTGATTACTGACTGAAACTAGTATAAACAAGTGTATAATATATTATGATTTTTTGACTGAAACTTGCATTTCCAAAAGTTTCATAGAATCTAGTTTTCAGATGATTGTTTTGCATGGACTTCCATCATAACCTTCCCTCTTAAGATATATAAATGATATGAAAAGTTCGTATCATTTCAAATAGTCCCCAATTAAATTTTATTTTTTTGAACGAAACTAATGTATAATATAATATGATTTTTGACCGAAACATCCATTTCGAAAAGTTTCATAGAATCTAATTTTCAAATGATTTATTTGCATGAACTTCCATTATAACCTTCCCTCTTAACATATATAAATGATATGTGAAGTCTCGTAGCATTCAAATAGTCCCCAATTAAATTTGATTTTTTTGATCGAAACTAGTGTATAATATACTATGATTTTTGACCGAAACATGCATTTCGAAAAGTTTCATAGAATCTAATTTTACGAAGATTTATTGCATGGACTTCCATCATAACCTTCCCAGGTAAAATATATAAATGATATGTGAAGTTTCGTATCATTTTGAACAGTCCCCGATTTAATTTGATTTTTGACCGAAACTAGTATAAACTAGTGTATAATATATTATGATTTTTGAACGAAACTTGCATTTTGAAAAGTTTCATATTATCTCGTTTTCAGATGATTTTTTTGCATGGACTTCCATGATAACCTTCCCTCTAATCATATATAAATGATATGAAAAGTCTCGTATCATTTCAAATAGTCCCCAATTAAATTTTATTTTTTTGACCGAAACTAGTATATAATATACTATGATTTTTGACCGAAACATCCATTTCGAAAAGTTTCATAGAATCTAATTTTCAGATGATTTATTTGCATGGACTTCCATTATAACCTTCCCTCTTAACATATATAAATGATATTTGAAGTCTCGTAACATTCAAATAGTCCCCAATTAAATTTTATTTTTTTGACATAAACTAGTGTATAATATACTATGATTTTTGACCTAAACTTGCATTTCGAAAAGTTTCATAGAATCTAATTTTCGGATGATTTTTTGCATGGACTTCAATCAGTACCATCCCTCATAAAATATATAACTGATATTTGACGTTTCGAATCATTTCGAACAATCCACAATTTAATTTGATGTTTGAGCGAAACTAGTATAAACTAGTGTGTAATATATTATTATTTTTGACCCAACCATGCATTTCGAAAGGTTTCATAGAATCTATTTTTAAGATGATTTTTTTGCATGGACTTCCATGATAACCTTCCCTCTTAACATATATAAATGATCTGTAAAGTATCGTATCATTTCAAATAGTTCCCAATTAAATTTGATTTTTTTTGACCGAAACTAGTGTATAATATAGTATGATTTTTGACCGAAACATGCATTTCGAAAAGTTTCATAGAATCTAATTTTTCGATGATTTTTTGCATGGACTTCCATCATAACCATCCCTCGTAAAATATTAAAATGATATGTGAAGTTTCGTATCATTTTGAACAGTCCACGATTTAATTGTATTTTTGATTGAAACTAGTATAAACAAGTGTATAAATATTATGATTTTTTGACTGAAACTTGCATTTCCAAAAGTTTCATAGAATCTAGTTTTCAGATGATTGTTTTGCATGGACTTCCATCATAACCTTCCCTCTTAAGATATATAAATGATATGAAAAGTTCGTATCATTTCAAATAGTCCCCAATTAAATTTTATTTTTTTGACCGAAACAAGTGTATAATATAATATGATTTTTGACCGAAACATCCATTTTGAAAATTTTCATAGAATCTAATTTTCAGATGATTTATTTGCATGGACTTCCATTATAACCTTCCCTCTTAACATATATAAATGATATGTGAAGTCTCGTAACATTCAAATAGTCCCCAATTAAATTTGAATTTTTTGATCGAAACTGGTGTATAATATACTATGATTTTTGACCGAAACATGCATTTCGAAAAGTTTCATAGAATCTAATTTTACGATGATTTATTGCATGGACTTCCATCATAACCTTCCCAGGTAAAATATATAAATGATATGTGAAGTTTCTTATCATTTTGAATAGTCCCCGATTTAATTTGATTTTTGACCGAAACTAGTATAAACTAGTATATAATATATTATGATTATTGACCAAAACTTGCATTTTGAAAAGTTTCATATAATCTAGTTTTCAGAAGATTTTTTTGCATGGACTTAATTCGTAACCTTACCTCTTAACATATATAAGTGATATGAAAAAGTCTCGTATCATTTCAAATAGTTCCCTATTAAACTTGATTTTTTTGACCGAAACTAGTTTATAATATACTATGATTTTTGACCGAAACATACATTTCGAAACGTTTCATAGATCTAATTTTTCAGTCAAATTTTTACATGGACTTCCATCATAACCTTCCCTCATAAAATATATATATATATGATAAGTGAAGTTTTGTATCATTTCGAACAGTCCCCGATTTAATTTGATTTTTGACATCAACTAGTATAAACTTGTGTATAATATATTAAGAATTTTTGACTGAAACTTGCATTTCGAAAAGTTTCATAGAATCTAGTTTTCAGATTATTGTTTTGCATGGACTTCCATCATAAACTTCCCTCGTAAAATATATAAATCATATGAAAAGTCTCTTATCATTTCAAATAGTTCCCTATTAAACTTGATTTTTTCGACAGAAACTAGTGTATAATATACTATGATTTTTGACCGAAACATGCATTTCGAAAAGTTTCATAGAATCTAATTTTTCAATGATTTTTTGCATGGACTTCCATCATAACCATCCCTCGTAAAATATTAAAATGATATGTGAAGTTTCGTATCATTTCGAACAGTCCCCAATTTAATTTGATTTTTGACCGAAACTAGTATAAACTAGTATATAATATATTATGATTTTTGACCGAAACTCGCATTTTGAATAGTTTCATATAATCTAGTTTTCAGATGATTGTTTTGCATGGACTTCAATCGTAACCTTACCTCTTAACATATATAAATGATATGAAAAACTCTCGTATCATTTCAAATAGTTCCCTATTAAACTTGATTTTTTCGACCAAAACTAGTGTATAATATACTATGATTTTTGACCGAAACATGCATTTCGAAAAGTTTCATAGAATCTAATTTTTCAATGATTTTTTGCATGGACTTCCATCATAACCATCCCTCGTAAAATATTAAAATGATATGTGAAGTTTCGTATCATTTCGAACAGTCCACGATTTATTTTGATTTTTGACTGAAACTAGTATAAACAAGTGTATAATATATTATGATTTTTTGACTAAAACTTGCATTTCGAAAAGTTTCATAGAATCTAGTTTTCAGATGATTGTTTTGCATGGACTTCCATCATAACCTTCCCTCTTAACATATATAAATGATCTGTAAAGTATCGTATCATTTCAAATAATTCCCAATTAAATTTGATTTTTTTGACCGAAACTAGTGTATAATATACTAGGATTTTTGACCGAAACATGCATTTCGAAAAGTTTCATAGAATCTAATTTTACGATGATTTATTGCATGGACTTCCATCATAACCTTCCCTCGTAAAATATATAAATGATATGTGATGTTTCGTATCATTTCGAACAGTCCCCGGTTTAATTTGATTTTTGACCGAAACTAGTATAAACTAGTGTATAATATATTATGATTTTTGACCGAAACTTGCATTTTGAATAGTTTCATATAATCTAGTTTTCATATGATTTTTTGCATGGACTTCAATCGTAACCTTACCTCTTAACATATATAAATGATATGAAAAAGTCTCGTATCATTTCAAATAGTTCCCTATTAAACTTGATTTTTTCGACCAAAACTAGTGTATAATATACTATGATTTTTGACCGAAACATGCATTTCGAAAAGTTTCATAGAATCTAATTTTTCAATGATTTTTTGCATGGACTTCCATCATAACCATCCCTCGTAAAATATTAAAATGATATGTGAAGTTTCGTATCATTTCGAACAGTCCACGATTTAATTTGATTTTTGACTGAAACTAGTATAAACAAGTGTATAATATATTATGATTTTTTGACTAAAACTTGCATTTCGAAAAGTTTCATAGAATCTAGTTTTCAGATGATTGTTTTGCATGGACTTCCATCATAACCTTCCCTCTTAACATATATAAATGATCCGTAAAGTATCGTATCATTTCAAATAATTCCCAATTAAATTTGATTTTTTTGACCGAAACTAGTGTATAATATACTATGATTTTTGACCGAAACATGCATTTCGAAAAGTTTCATAGAATCTAATTTTACGATGATTTATTGCATGGACTTCCATCATAACCTTCCCTCGTAAAATATATAAATGATATGTGAAGTTTCGTATCATTTCGAACAGTCCCCGGTTTAATTTGATTTTTGACCGAAACTAGTATAAACTAGTGTATAATATATTATGATTTTTGACCGAAACTTGCATTTTGAATAGTTTCATATAATCTAGTTTTCATATGATTTTTTGCATGGACTTCAATCGTAACCTTACCTCTTAACATATATAAATGATATGAAAAAGTCTCGTATCATTTCAAATAGTTCCCTATTAAACTTGATTTTTTCGACCTAAACTAGTGTATAATATACTATGATTTTTGACCGAAACATGCATTTCGAAAAGTTTCATAGAATATAATTTTTCAATGATTTTTTGCATGGACTTCCATCATAACCATCCCTCGTAAAATATTAAAATGATATGTGATGTTTCGTATCATTTCGAACAGTCCCCGATTTAATTTGATTTTTGACTGAAACTAGTATAAACAAGTGTATAATATATTATGATTTTTGATCGAAACTTGCATTTCGAAAAGTTTCATATAATCTAGTTTTCAGATGATTTTTTTGCATGGACTTCCATCATAACCTTTCCTCATAAAATATATAAATGAAATGAAAAGTCTCGTATCATTACAAATACTTCCCTATTAAACTTGATTTTTTCGACCGAAACTAGTGTATAATTTACTATGATTTTTGACCGAAACATGCATTTCAAAAAGTTTCATAGAATCTAATTTTTCAATGATTTTTTGCATGGACTTCCATCATAACCATCCCTCGTAAAATATTAAAATGAAATGTGAAGTTTCGTATCATTTCAAACAGTCCACGATTTAATTTGATTACTGACTGAAACTAGTATAAACAAGTGTATAATATATTATGATTTTTTGACTGAAACTTGCATTTCCAAAAGTTTCATAGAATCTAGTTTTCAGATGATTGTTTTGCATGGACTTCCATCATAACCTTCCCTCTTAAGATATATAAATGATATGAAAAGTTCGTATCATTTCAAATAGTCCCCAATTAAATTTTATTTTTTTGAACGAAACTAGTGTATAATATAATATGATTTTTGACCGAAACATCCATTTCGAAAAGTTTCATAGAATCTAATTTTCAAATGATTTATTTGCATGAACTTCCATTATAACCTTCCCTCTTAACATATATAAATGATATGTGAAGTCTCGTAACATTCAAATAGTCCCCAATTAAATTTGATTTTTTTGATCGAAACTAGTGTATAATATACTATGATTTTTGACCGAAACATGCATTTCGAAAAGTTTCATAGAATCTAATTTTACGAAGATTTATTGCATGGACTTCCATCATAACCTTCCCAGGTAAAATATATAAATGATATGTGAAGTTTCGTATCATTTTGAACAGTCCCCGATTTAATTTGATTTTTGACCGAAACTAGTATAAACTAGTGTATAATATATTATGATTTTTGACCGAAACATGCATTTTGAAAAGTTTCATATTATCTCGTTTTCAGATGATTTTTTTGCATGGACTTCCATGATAACCTTCCCTCTAATCATCTATAAATGATATGAAAAGTCTCGTATCATTTCAAATAGTCCCCAATTAAATTTTATTTTTTTGACCGAAACTAGTATATAATATACTATGATTTTTGACCGAAACATCCATTTCGAAAAGTTTCATAGAATCTAATTTTCAGATGATTTATTTGCATGGACTTCCATTATAACCTTCCCTCTTAACATATATAAATGATATTTGAAGTCTCGTTACATTCAAATAGTCCCCAATTAAATTTTATTTTTTTGACATAAACTAGTGTATAATATACTATGATTTTTGACCTAAACTTGCATTTCGAAAAGTTTCATAGAATCTAATTTTCGGATGATTTTTTGCATGGACTTCAATCAGTACCATCCCTCATAAAATATATAACTGATATTTGACGTTTCGAATCATTTCGAACAATCCACAATTTAATTTGATGTTTGAGCGAAACTAGTATAAACTAGTGTGTAATATATTATTATTTTTGACCCAACCATGCATTTCGAAAGGTTTCATAGAATCTATTTTTAAGATGATTTTTTTGCATGGACTTCCATGATAACCTTCCCTCTTAACATATATAAATGATCTGTAAAGTATCGTATCATTTCAAATAGTTCCCAATTAAATTTGATTTTTTTTGACCGAAACTAGTGTATAATATAGTATGATTTTTGACCGAAACATGCATTTCGAAAAGTTTCATAGAATCTAATTTTTCGATGATTTTTTGCATGGACTTCCATCATAACCATCCCTCGTAAAATATTAAAATGATATGTGAAGTTTCGTATCATTTTGAACAGTCCACGATTTAATTGTATTTTTGATTGAAACTAGTATAAACAAGTGTATAAATATTATGATTTTTTGACTGAAACTTGCATTTCCAAAAGTTTCATAGAATCTAGTTTTCAGATGATTGTTTTGCATGGACTTCCATCATAACCTTCCCTCTTAAGATATATAAATGATATGAAAAGTTCGTATCATTTCAAATAGTCCCCAATTAAATTTTATTTTTTTGACCGAAACAAGTGTATAATATAATATGATTTTTGACCGAAACATCCATTTTGAAAATTTTCATAGAATCTAATTTTCAGATGATTTATTTGCATGGACTTCCATTATAACCTTCCCTCTTAACATATATAAATGATATGTGAAGTCTCGTAACATTCAAATAGTCCCCAATTAAATTTGAATTTTTTGATCGAAACTGGTGTATAATATACTATGATTTTTGACCGAAACATGCATTTCGAAAAGTTTCATAGAATCTAATTTTACGATGATTTATTGCATGGACTTCCATCATAACCTTCCCAGGTAAAATATATAAATGATATGTGAAGTTTCTTATCATTTTGAATAGTCCCCGATTTAATTTGATTTTTGACCGAAACTAGTATAAACTAGTATATAATATATTATGATTATTGACCAAAACTTGCATTTTGAAAAGTTTCATATAATCTAGTTTTCAGAAGATTTTTTTGCATGGACTTAATTCGTAACCTTACCTCTTAACATATATAAGTGATATGAAAAAGTCTCGTATCATTTCAAATAGTTCCCTATTAAACTTGATTTTTTTGACCGAAACTAGTTTATAATATACTATGATTTTTGACCGAAACATACATTTCGAAACGTTTCATAGATCTAATTTTTCAGTCAAATTTTTACATGGACTTCCATCATAACCTTCCCTCATAAAATATATATATATATGATAAGTGAAGTTTTGTATCATTTCGAACAGTCCCCGATTTAATTTGATTTTTGACATCAACTAGTATAAACTTGTGTATAATATATTAAGAATTTTTGACTGAAACTTGCATTTCGAAAAGTTTCATAGAATCTAGTTTTCAGATTATTGTTTTGCATGGACTTCCATCATAAACTTCCCTCGTAAAATATATAAATCATATGAAAAGTCTCTTATCATTTCAAATAGTTCCCTATTAAACTTGATTTTTTCGACAGAAACTAGTGTATAATATACTATGATTTTTGACCGAAACATGCATTTCGAAAAGTTTCATAGAATCTAATTTTTCAATGATTTTTTGCATGGACTTCCATCATAACCATCCCTCGTAAAATATTAAAATGATATGTGAAGTTTCGTATCATTTCGAACAGTCCCCAATTTAATTTGATTTTTGACCGAAACTAGTATAAACTAGTATATAATATATTATGATTTTTGACCGAAACTCGCATTTTGAATAGTTTCATATAATCTAGTTTTCAGATGATTGTTTTGCATGGACTTCAATCGTAACCTTACCTCTTAACATATATAAATGATATGAAAAACTCTCGTATCATTTCAAATAGTTCCCTATTAAACTTGATTTTTTCGACCAAAACTAGTGTATAATATACTATGATTTTTGACCGAAACATGCATTTCGAAAAGTTTCATAGAATCTAATTTTTCAATGATTTTTTGCATGGACTTCCATCATAACCATCCCTCGTAAAATATTAAAATGATATGTGAAGTTTCGTATCATTTCGAACAGTCCACGATTTATTTTGATTTTTGACTGAAACTAGTATAAACAAGTGTATAATATATTATGATTTTTTGACTAAAACTTGCATTTCGAAAAGTTTCATAGAATCTAGTTTTCAGATGATTGTTTTGCATGGACTTCCATCATAACCTTCCCTCTTAACATATATAAATGATCTGTAAAGTATCGTATCATTTCAAATAATTCCCAATTAAATTTGATTTTTTTGACCGAAACTAGTGTATAATATACTAGGATTTTTGACCGAAACATGCATTTCGAAAAGTTTAATAGAATCTAATTTTACGATGATTTATTGCATGGACTTCCATCATAACCTTCCCTCGTAAAATATATAAATGATATGTGATGTTTCGTATCATTTCGAACAGTCCCCGGTTTAATTTGATTTTTGACCGAAACTAGTATAAACTAGTGTATAATATATTATGATTTTTGACCGAAACTTGCATTTTGAATAGTTTCATATAATCTAGTTTTCATATGATTTTTTGCATGGACTTCAATCGTAACCTTACCTCTTAACATATATAAATGATATGAAAAAGTCTCGTATCATTTCAAATAGTTCCCTATTAAACTTGATTTTTTCGACCAAAACTAGTGTATAATATACTATGATTTTTGACCGAAACATGCATTTCGAAAAGTTTCATAGAATCTAATTTTTCAATGATTTTTTGCATGGACTTCCATCATAACCATCCCTCGTAAAATATTAAAATGATATGTGAAGTTTCGTATCATTTCGAACAGTCCACGATTTAATTTGATTTTTGACTGAAACTAGTATAAACAAGTGTATAATATATTATGATTTTTTGACTAAAACTTGCATTTCGAAAAGTTTCATAGAATCTAGTTTTCAGATGATTGTTTTGCATGGACTTCCATCATAACCTTCCCTCTTAACATATATAAATGATCCGTAAAGTATCGTATCATTTCAAATAATTCCCAATTAAATTTGATTTTTTTGACCGAAACTAGTGTATAATATACTATGATTTTTGACCGAAACATGCATTTCGAAAAGTTTCATAGAATCTAATTTTACGATGATTTATTGCATGGACTTCCATCATAACCTTCCCTCGTAAAATATATAAATGATATGTGAAGTTTCGTATCATTTCGAACAGTCCCCGGTTTAATTTGATTTTTGACCGAAACTAGTATAAACTAGTGTATAATATATTATGATTTTTGACCGAAACTTGCATTTTGAATAGTTTCATATAATCTAGTTTTCATATGATTTTTTGCATGGACTTCAATCGTAACCTTACCTCTTAACATATATAAATGATATGAAAAAGTCTCGTATCATTTCAAATAGTTCCCTATTAAACTTGATTTTTTCGACCTAAACTAGTGTATAATATACTATGATTTTTGACCGAAACATGCATTTCGAAAAGTTTCATAGAATATAATTTTTCAATGATTTTTTGCATGGACTTCCATCATAACCATCCCTCGTAAAATATTAAAATGATATGTGATGTTTCGTATCATTTCGAACAGTCCCCGATTTAATTTGATTTTTGACTGAAACTAGTATAAACAAGTGTATAATATATTATGATTTTTGATCGAAACTTGCATTTCGAAAAGTTTCATATAATCTAGTTTTCAGATGATTTTTTTGCATGGACTTCCATCATAACCTTTCCTCATAAAATATATAAATGAAATGAAAAGTCTCGTATCATTACAAATACTTCCCTATTAAACTTGATTTTTTCGACCGAAACTAGTGTATAATTTACTATGATTTTTGACCGAAACATGCATTTCAAAAAGTTTCATAGAATCTAATTTTTCAATGATTTTTTGCATGGACTTCCATCATAACCATCCCTCGTAAAATATTAAAATGAAATGTGAAGTTTCGTATCATTTCAAACAGTCCACGATTTAATTTGATTACTGACTGAAACTAGTATAAACAAGTGTATAATATATTATGATTTTTTGACTGAAACTTGCATTTCCAAAAGTTTCATAGAATCTAGTTTTCAGATGATTGTTTTGCATGGACTTCCATCATAACCTTCCCTCTTAAGATATATAAATGATATGAAAAGTTCGTATCATTTCAAATAGTCCCCAATTAAATTTTATTTTTTTGAACGAAACTAGTGTATAATATAATATGATTTTTGACCGAAACATCCATTTCGAAAAGTTTCATAGAATCTAATTTTCAAATGATTTATTTGCATGAACTTCCATTATAACCTTCCCTCTTAACATATATAAATGATATGTGAAGTCTCGTAACATTCAAATAGTCCCCAATTAAATTTGATTTTTTTGATCGAAACTAGTGTATAATATACTATGATTTTTGACCGAAACATGCATTTCGAAAAGTTTCATAGAATCTAATTTTACGAAGATTTATTGCATGGACTTCCATCATAACCTTCCCAGGTAAAATATATAAATGATATGTGAAGTTTCGTATCATTTTGAACAGTCCCCGATTTAATTTGATTTTTGACCGAAACTAGTATAAACTAGTGTATAATATATTATGATTTTTGACCGAAACATGCATTTTGAAAAGTTTCATATTATCTCGTTTTCAGATGATTTTTTTGCATGGACTTCCATGATAACCTTCCCTCTAATCATCTATAAATGATATGAAAAGTCTCGTATCATTTCAAATAGTCCCCAATTAAATTTTATTTTTTTGACCGAAACTAGTATATAATATACTATGATTTTTGACCGAAACATCCATTTCGAAAAGTTTCATAGAATCTAATTTTCAGATGATTTATTTGCATGGACTTCCATTATAACCTTCCCTCTTAACATATATAAATGATATTTGAAGTCTCGTTACATTCAAATAGTCCCCAATTAAATTTTATTTTTTTGACATAAACTAGTGTATAATATACTATGATTTTTGACCTAAACTTGCATTTCGAAAAGTTTCATAGAATCTAATTTTCGGATGATTTTTTGCATGGACTTCAATCAGTACCATCCCTCATAAAATATATAACTGATATTTGACGTTTCGAATCATTTCGAACAATCCACAATTTAATTTGATGTTTGAGCGAAACTAGTATAAACTAGTGTGTAATATATTATTATTTTTGACCCAACCATGCATTTCGAAAGGTTTCATAGAATCTATTTTTAAGATGATTTTTTTGCATGGACTTCCATGATAACCTTCCCTCTTAACATATATAAATGATCTGTAAAGTATCGTATCATTTCAAATAGTTCCCAATTAAATTTGATTTTTTTTGACCGAAACTAGTGTATAATATAGTATGATTTTTGACCGAAACATGCATTTCGAAAAGTTTCATAGAATCTAATTTTTCGATGATTTTTTGCATGGACTTCCATCATAACCATCCCTCGTAAAATATTAAAATGATATGTGAAGTTTCGTATCATTTTGAACAGTCCACGATTTAATTGTATTTTTGATTGAAACTAGTATAAACAAGTGTATAAATATTATGATTTTTTGACTGAAACTTGCATTTCCAAAAGTTTCATAGAATCTAGTTTTCAGATGATTGTTTTGCATGGACTTCCATCATAACCTTCCCTCTTAAGATATATAAATGATATGAAAAGTTCGTATCATTTCAAATAGTCCCCAATTAAATTTTATTTTTTTGACCGAAACAAGTGTATAATATAATATGATTTTTGACCGAAACATCCATTTTGAAAATTTTCATAGAATCTAATTTTCAGATGATTTATTTGCATGGACTTCCATTATAACCTTCCCTCTTAACATAAATAAATGATATGTGAAGTCTCGTAACATTCAAATAGTCCCCAATTAAATTTGAATTTTTTGATCGAAACTGGTGTATAATATACTATGATTTTTGACCGAAACATGCATTTCGAAAAGTTTCATAGAATCTAATTTTACGATGATTTATTGCATGGACTTCCATCATAACCTTCCCAGGTAAAATATATAAATGATATGTGAAGTTTCTTATCATTTTGAATAGTCCCCGATTTAATTTGATTTTTGACCGAAACTAGTATAAACTAGTATATAATATATTATGATTATTGACCAAAACTTGCATTTTGAAAAGTTTCATATAATCTAGTTTTCAGAAGATTTTTTTGCATGGACTTAATTCGTAACCTTACCTCTTAACATATATAAGTGATATGAAAAAGTCTCGTATCATTTCAAATAGTTCCCTATTAAACTTGATTTTTTTGACCGAAACTAGTTTATAATATACTATGATTTTTGACCGAAACATGCATTTCGAAACGTTTCATAGATCTAATTTTTCAGTCAAATTTTTACATGGACTTCCATCATAACCTTCCCTCATAAAATATATATATATATGATAAGTGAAGTTTTGTATCATTTCGAACAGTCCCCGATTTAATTTGATTTTTGACATCAACTAGTATAAACTTGTGTATAATATATTAAGAATTTTTGACTGAAACTTGCATTTCGAAAAGTTTCATAGAATCTAGTTTTCAGATTATTGTTTTGCATGGACTTCCATCATAAACTTCCCTCGTAAAATATATAAATCATATGAAAAGTCTCTTATCATTTCAAATAGTTCCCTATTAAACTTGATTTTTTCGACAGAAACTAGTGTATAATATACTATGATTTTTGACCGAAACATGCATTTCGAAAAGTTTCATAGAATCTAATTTTTCAATGATTTTTTGCATGGACTTCCATCATAACCATCCCTCGTAAAATATTAAAATGATATGTGAAGTTTCGTATCATTTCGAACAGTCCCCAATTTAATTTGATTTTTGACCGAAACTAGTATAAACTAGTATATAATATATTATGATTTTTGACCGAAACTCGCATTTTGAATAGTTTCATATAATCTAGTTTTCAGATGATTGTTTTGCATGGACTTCAATCGTAACCTTACCTCTTAACATATATAAATGATATGAAAAACTCTCGTATCATTTCAAATAGTTCCCTATTAAACTTGATTTTTTCGACCAAAACTAGTGTATAATATACTATGATTTTTGACCGAAACATGCATTTCGAAAAGTTTCATAGAATCTAATTTTTCAATGATTTTTTGCATGGACTTCCATCATAACCATCCCTCGTAAAATATTAAAATGATATGTGAAGTTTCGTATCATTTCGAACAGTCCACGATTTAATTTGATTTTTGACTGAAACTAGTATAAACAAGTGTATAATATATTATGATTTTTTGACTAAAACTTGCATTTCGAAAAGTTTCATAGAATCTAGTTTTCAGATGATTGTTTTGCATGGACTTCCATCATAACCTTCCCTCTTAACATATATAAATGATCTGTAAAGTATCGTATCATTTCAAATAATTCCCAATTAAATTTGATTTTTTTGACCGAAACTAGTGTATAATATACTAGGATTTTTGACCGAAACATGCATTTCGAAAAGTTTCATAGAATCTAATTTTACGATGATTTATTGCATGGACTTCCATCATAACCTTCCCTCGTAAAATATATAAATGATATGTGATGTTTCGTATCATTTCGAACAGTCCCCGGTTTAATTTGATTTTTGACCGAAACTAGTATAAACTAGTGTATAATATATTATGATTTTTGACCGAAACTTGCATTTTGAATAGTTTCATATAATCTAGTTTTCATATGATTTTTTGCATGGACTTCAATCGTAACCTTACCTCTTAACATATATAAATGATATGAAAAAGTCTCGTATCATTTCAAATAGTTCCCTATTAAACTTGATTTTTTCAACCTAAACTAGTGTATAATATACTATGATTTTTGACCGAAACATGCATTTCGAAAAGTTTCATAGAATCTAATTTTTCAATGATTTTTTGCATGGACTTCCATCATAACCATCCCTCGTAAAATATTAAAATGATATGTGATGTTTCATATCATTTCGAACAGTCCACGATTTAATTTGATTACTGACTGAAACTAGTATAAACAAGTGTATAATATATTATGATTTTTTGACTGAAACTTGCATTTCTAAAAGTTTCATAGAATCTAGTTTTCAGATGATTGTTTTGCATGGACTTCCATCATAACCTTCCCTCTTAAGATATATAAATGATATGAAAAGTTCGTATCATTTCAAATAGTCCCCAATTAAATTTTATTTTTTTGAACGAAACTAGTGTATAATATAATATGATTTTTGACCGAAACATCCATTTCGAAAAGTTTCATAGAATCTAATTTTCAGATGATTTATTTGCATGAACTTCCATTATAACCTTCCCTCTTAACATATATAAATGATATGTGAAGTCTCGTAACATTCAAATAGTCCCCAATTAAATTTGATTTTTTTGATCGAAACTAGTGTATAATATACTATGATTTTTGACCGAAACATGCATTTCGAAAAGTTTCATAGAATCTAATTTTACGAAGATTTATTGCATGGACTTCCATCATAACCTTCCCAGGTAAAATATATAAATGATATGTGAATTTTCGTATCATTTTGAACAATCCCCGATTTAATTTGATTTTTGACCAAAACTAGTATAAACTAGTGTATAATATATTATGATTTTTGACCGAAACTTGCATTTTGAAAAGTTTCATAATATCTAGTTTTCAGATGAATATTTTGCATGGACTTCCATGATAACCTTCCCTCTTATCATATATAAATGATATGAAAAGTCTCGTATCATTTCAAATAGTCCCCAATTAAATTTTATTTTTTTGACCGAAACTAGTATATAATATACTATAATTTTTGACCGAAACATCCATTTCGAAAAGTTTCATAGAATCTAATTTTCAGATGATTTATTTGCATGGACTTCCATTATAACCTTCCCTCTTAACATATATAAATAATATTTGAAGTCTCGTAACATTCAAATAGTCCCCAATTAAATTTTATTTTTTTGACATAAACTAGTGTATAATATACTATGATTTTTGACCTAAACTTGCATTTCGAAAAGTTTCATAGAATCTAATTTTCGGATGATTTTTTGCATGGACTTCAATCAGTACCATCCCTCATAAAATATATAACTGATATTTGACGTTTCGAATCATTTCGAACAATCCACAATTTAATTTGATGTTTGAGCGAAACTAGTATAAATTAGTGTGTAATATATTATTATTTTTGACCCAACCATGCATTTCGAAAGGTTTCATAGAATCTATTTTTAAGATGATTTTTTTGCATGGACTTCCATGATAACCTTCCCTCTTAACATATATAAATGATCTGTAAAGTATCGTATCATTTCAAATAGTTCCCAATTAAATTTGATTTTTTTTTACCGAAACTAGTGTATAATATAGAATGATTTTTGACCGAAACATGCATTTCGAAAAGTTTCATAGAATCTAATTTTTCGATGATTTTTTGCATGGACTTCCATCATAACCATCCCTCGTAAAATATTAAAATGATATGTGAAGTTTCGTATCATTTTGAACAGTCCACGATTTAATTGTATTTTTGATTGAAACTAGTATAAACAAGTGTATAAATATTATGATTTTTTGACTGAAACTTGCATTTCCAAAAGTTTCATAGAATCTAGTTTTCAGATGATTGTTTTGCATGGACTTCCATCATAACCTTCCCTCTTAAGATATATAAATGATATGAAAAGTTCGTATCATTTCAAATAGTCCCCAATTAAATTTTATTTTTTTGACCGAAACTAGTGTATAATATAATATGATTTTTGACCGAAACATCCATTTCGAAAAGTTTCATAGAATCTAATTTTCAGATGATTTATTTGCATGGACTTCCATTATAACCTTCCCTCTTAACATATATAAATGATATGTGAAGTCTTGTAACATTCAAATAGTCCCCAATTAAATTTGAATTTTTTGATCGAAACTGGTGTATAATATACTATGATTTTTGACCGAAACATGCATTTCGAAAAGTTTCATAGAATCTAATTTTACGATGATTTATTGCATGGACTTCCATCATAACCTTCCCAGGTAAAATATACAAATGATATGTGAAGTTTCGTATCATTTTGAACAGTCCCCGATTTAATTTGATTTTTGACCGAAACTAGTATAAACTAGTATATAATATATTATGATTTTTGACCAAAACTTGCATTTTGAAAAGTTTCATATAATCTTGTTTTCAGAAGATTTTTTTGCATGGACTTAATTCGTAACCTTACCTCTTAACATATATAAGTGATATGAAAAAGTCTCGTATCATTTCAAATAGTTCCCTATTAAACTTGATTTTTTTGACCGAAACTAGTTTATAATATACTATGATTTTTGACCGAAACATGCATTTCGAAACGTTTCATAGATCTAATTTTTCAGTCAAATTTTTACATGGACTTCCATCATAACCTTCCCTCATAAAATATATATATATATGATAAGTGAAGTTTTGTATCATTTCGAACAGTCCCCGATTTAATTTGATTTTTGACATCAACTAGTATAAACTTGTGTATAATATATTAAGAATTTTTGACTGAAACTTGCATTTCGAAAAGTTTCATAGAATCTAGTTTTCAGATTATTGTTTTGCATGGACTTCCATCATAAACTTCCCTCGTAAAATATATAAATCATATGAAAAGTCTCTTATCATTTCAAATAGTTCCCTATTAAACTTGATTTTTTCGACAGAAACTAGTGTATAATATACTATGATTTTTGACCGAAACATGCATTTCGAAAAGTTTCATAGAATCTAATTTTTCAATGATTTTTTGCATGGACTTCCATCATAACCATCCCTCGTAAAATATTAAAATGATATGTGAAGTTTCGTATCATTTCGAACAGTCCCCAATTTAATTTGATTTTTGACCGAAACTAGTATAAACTAGTATATAATATATTATGATTTTTGACCGAAACTCGCATTTTGAATAGTTTCATATAATCTAGTTTTCAGATGATTGTTTTGCATGGACTTCAATCGTAACCTTACCTCTTAACATATATAAATGATATGAAAAACTCTCGTATCATTTCAAATAGTTCCCTATTAAACTTGATTTTTTCGACCAAAACTAGTGTATAATATACTATGATTTTTGACCGAAACATGCATTTCGAAAAGTTTCATAGAATCTAATTTTTCAATGATTTTTTGCATGGACTTCCATCATAACCATCCCTCGTAAAATATTAAAATGATATGTGAAGTTTCGTATCATTTCGAACAGTCCACGATTTAATTTGATTTTTGACTGAAACTAGTATAAACAAGTGTATAATATATTATGATTTTTTGACTAAAACTTGCATTTCGAAAAGTTTCATAGAATCTAGTTTTCAGATGATTGTTTTGCATGGACTTCCATTATAACCTTCCCTCTTAACATATATAAATGATTTGTAAAGTATCGTATCATTTCAAATAATTCCCAATTAAATTTGATTTTTTTGACCGAAACTAGTGTATAATATACTAGGATTTTTGACCGAAACATGCATTTGGAAAAGTTTCATAGAATCTAATTTTACGATGATTTATTGCATGGACTTCCATCATAACCTTCCCTCGTAAAATATATAAATGATATGTGAAGTTTCGTATCATTTCGAACAGTCCCCGGTTTAATTTGATTTTTGACCGAAACTAGTATAAACTAGTGTATAATATATTATGATTTTTGACCGAAACTTGCATTTTGAATAGTTTCATATAATCTAGTTTTCATATGATTTTTTTGCATGGACTTCAATCGTAACCTTACCTCTTAACATATATAAATGATATGAAAAAGTCTCGTATCATTTCAAATAGTTCCCTATTAAACTTGATTTTTTCGACCTAAACTAGTGTATAATATACTATGATTTTTGACCGAAACATGCATTTCGAAAAGTTTCATAGAATCTAATTTTTCAATGATTTTTTGCATGGACTTCCATCATAACCATCCCTCGTAAAATATTAAAATGATATGTGATGTTTCGTATCATTTCGAACAGTCCACGATTTAATTTGATTACTGACTGAAACTAGTATAAACAAGTGTATAATATATTATGATTTTTTGACTGAAACTTGCATTTCCAAAAGTTTCATAGAATCTAGTTTTCAGATGATTGTTTTGCATGGACTTCCATCATAACCTTCCCTCTTAAGATATATAAATGATATGAAAAGTTCGTATCATTTCAAATAGTCCCCAATTAAATTTTATTTTTTTGAACGAAACTAGTGTATAATATAATATGATTTTTGACCGAAACATCCATTTCGAAAAGTTTCATAGAATCTAATTTTCAGATGCTTTATTTGCATGAACTTCCATTATAACCTTCCCTCTTAACATATATAAATGATATGTGAAGTCTCGTAACATTCAAATAGTCCCCAATTAAATTTGATTTTTTTGATCGAAACTAGTGTATAATATACTTTGATTTTTGACCGAAACATGCATTTCGAAAAGTTTCATAGAATCTAATTTTACGAAGATTTATTGCATGGACTTCCATCATAACCTTCCCAGGTAAAATATATAAATGATATGTGAAGTTTCATATCATTTTGAACAATCCCCGATTTAATTTGATTTTTGACCAAAACTAGTATAAACTAGTGTATAATATATTATGATTTTTGACCGAAACTTGCATTTTGAAAAGTTTCATATTATCTAGTTTTCAGATGATTTTTTTGCATGGACTTCCATGATAACCTTCCCTCTTATCATATATAAATGATATGAAAAGTCTCGTATCATTTCAAATAGTCCCCAATTAAATTTTATTTTTTTGACCGAAACTATTATATAATATACTATGATTTTTGACCGAAACATCCATTTCGAAAAGTTTCATAGAATCTAATTTTCAGATGATTTATTTGCATAGACTTCCATTATAACCTTCCCTCTTAACATATATAAATGATATTTGAAGTCTCGTAACATTCAAAAAGTCCCCAATTAAATTTTATTTTTTTGACATAAACTAGTGTATAATATACTATGATTTTTGACCTAAACTTGCATTTCGAAAAGTTTCATAGAATCTAATTTTCGGATGATTTTTTGCATGGACTTCAATCAGTACCATCCCTCATAAAATATATAACTGATATTTGACGTTTCGAATCATTTCGAACAATCCACAATTTAATTTGATGTTTGAGCGAAACTAGTGTATACTAGTGTGTAATATATTATTATTTTTGACCCAACCATGCATTTCGAAAGGTTTCATAGAATCTATTTTTAAGATGATTTTTTTGCATGGACTTCCGTGATAACCTTCCCTCTTAACATATATAAATGATCTGTAAATTATCGTATCATTTCAAATAGTTCCCAATTAAATTTGATTTTTTTTGACCGAAACTAGTGTATAATATAGTATGATTTTTGACCGAAACATGGATTTCGAAAAGTTTCATAGAATCTAATTTTTCGATGATTTTTTGCATGGACTTCCATCATAACCATCCCTCGTAAAATATTAAAATGATATGTGAAGTTTCGTATCATTTTGAACAGTCCACGATTTAATTGTATTTTTGATTGAAACTAGTATAAACAAGTGTATAAATATTATGATTTTTTGACTGAAACTTGCATTTCAAAAAGTTTCATAGAATCTAGTTTTCAGATGATTGTTTTGCATGGACTTCCATCATAACCTTCCCTCTTAAGATATATAAATGATATGAAAAGTTCGTATCATTTCAAATAGTCCCCAATTAAATTTTATTTTTTTGACCGAAACTAGTGTATAATATAATATGATTTTTGACCGAAACATCCATTTCGAAAAGTTTCATAGAATCTAATTTTCAGATGATTTATTTGCATGGACTTCCATTATAACTTTCCCTCGTAACATATATAAATGATATGTGAAGTCTCGTAACATTCAAATAGTGCCCAATTAAATTTGAATTTTTTGATCGAAACTGGTGTATAATATACTATGATTTTTGACCGAAACATGCATTTCGAAAAGTTTCATAGAATCTAATTTTACGATGATTTATTGCATGGACTTCCATCATAACCTTCCCAGGTAAAATATATAAATGATATGTGAAGTTTCGTATCATTTTAAACAGTCCCCGATTTAATTTGATTTTTGACCGAAACTAGTATAAACTAGTGTATAATATATTATGATTTTTGACCGAAACTTGCATTTTGAAAAGTTTCATATAATCTAGTTTTCAGATGATTTTTTTGCATGGACTTCCATGATAACCTTCCCTATTACCATATATAATGATATGAAAAGTCTCGTATCATTTCAAATAGTCCCCAATTAAATTTTATTTTTTTGACCGAAACTAGTATATAATATACTATGATTTTTGACCGAAACATCCATTTCAAAAAGTTTCATAGAATCTAATTTTCAGATGATTTATTTGCTTGGACTTCCATTATAACCTTCCCTCTTAACATATATAAATGATATTTGAAGTCTCGTAACATTCAAATAGTCCCCAATTAAATTTTATTTTTTTGACATAAACTAGTGTATAATATACTATGATTTTTGACCTAAACTTGCATTTCGAAAAGTTTCATAGAATCTAATTTTCGTATGATTTTTTGCATGGACTTCAATCAGTACCATCCCTCATAAAATATATAACTGATATTTGACGTTTCGAATCATTTCGAACAATCCACAATTTAATTTGATGTTTGAGCGAAACTAGAATAAACTAGTGTATAATATATTATTATTTTTGACCCAACCATGCATTTCGAAAGGTTTTATAGAATCTATTTTTAAGATGATTTTTTTGCATGGACTTCCATGATAACCTTCCCTCTTAACATATATAAATGATCTGTAAAGTATCGTATCATTTCAAATAGTTCCCAATTAAATTTGATTTTTTTTTACCGAAACTAGTGTATAATATAGTATGATTTTTGACCGAAACATGCATTTCGAAAAGTTTCATAGAATCTAATTTTTCGATGATTTTTTGCATGGACTTCCATCATAACCATCCCTCGTAAAATATTAAAATGATATGTGAAGTTTCGTATCATTTTGAACAGTCCACGATTTAATTGTATTTTTGATTGAAACTAGTATAAACAAGTGTATAAATATTATGATTTTTTGACTGAAACTTGCATTTCAAAAAGTTTCATAGAATCTAGTTTTCAGATGATTGTTTTGCATGGACTTCCATCATAACCTTCCCTCTTAAGATATATAAATGATATGAAAAGTTCGTATCATTTCAAATAGTCCCCAATTAAATTTTATTTTTTTGACTGAAACTAGTGTATAATATAATATGATTTTTGACCGAAACATCCATTTCGAAAAGTTTCATAGAATCTAATTTTCAGATGATTTATTTGCATGGACTTCCATTATAACTTTCCCTCGTAACATATATAAATGATATGTGAAGTCTCGTAACATTCAAATAGTGCCCAATTAAATTTGAATTTTTTGATCGAAACTGGTGTATAATATACTATGATTTTTGACCGAAACATGCATTTCGAAAAGTTTCATAGAATCTAATTTTACGATGATTTATTGCATGGACTTCCATCATACCCTTCCCAGGTAAAATATATAAATGATATGTGAAGTTTCGTATCATTTTAAACAGTCCCCGATTTAATTTGATTTTTGACCGAAACTAGTATAAACTAGTGTATAATATATTATGATTTTTGACCGAAACTTGCATTTTGAAAAGTTTCATATAATCTAGTTTTCAGATGATTTTTTTGCATGGACTTCCATGATAACCTTCCCTATTACCATATATAATGATATGAAAAGTCTCGTATCATTTCAAATAGTCCCCAATTAAATTTTATTTTTTTGACCGAAACTAGTATATAATATACTATGATTTTTGACCGAAACATCCATTTCAAAAAGTTTCATAGAATCTAATTTTCAGATGATTTATTTGCATGGACTTCCATTATAACCTTCCCTCTTAACATATATAAATGATATTTGAAGTCTCGTAACATTCAAATAGTCCCCAATTAAATTTTATTTTTTTGACATAAACTAGTGTATAATATACTATGATTTTTGACCTAAACTTGCATTTCGAAAAGTTTCATAGAATCTAATTTTCGTATGATTTTTTGCATGGACTTCAATCAGTACCATCCCTCATAAAATATATAACTGATATTTGACGTTTCGAATCATTTCGAACAATCCACAATTTAATTTGATGTTTGAGCGAAACTAGAATAAACTAGTGTATAATATATTATTATTTTTGACCCAACCATGCATTTCGAAAGGTTTTATAGAATCTATTTTTAAGATGATTTTTTTGCATGGACTTCCATGATAACCTTCCCTCTTAACATATATAAATGATCTGTAAAGTATCGTATCATTTCAAATAGTTCCCAATTAAATTTGATTTTTTTTACCGAAACTAGTGTATAATATAGTATGATTTTTGACCGAAACATGCATTTCGAAAAGTTTCATAGAATCTAATTTTTCGATGATTTTTTGCATGGACTTCCATCATAACCATCCCTCGTAAAATATTAAAATGATATGTGAAGTTTCGTATCATTTTGAACAGTCCACGATTTAATTGTATTTTTGATTGAAACTAGTATAAACAAATGTATAAATATTATGATTTTTTGACTGAAACTTGCATTTCCAAAAGTTTCATAGAATCTAGTTTTCAGATGATTTTTTGGCATGGACTTCCATCATAACCTTCCCTCTTAAGATATATAAATGATATGAAAAGTTCGTATCATTTCAAATAGTCCCCAATTAAATTTTATTTTTTTGACCGAAACTAGTGTATAATATAATATGATTTTTGACCGAAACATCCATTTCGAAAAGTTTCATAGAATCTAATTTTCAGATGATTTATTTGCATGGACTTCCATTATAACTTTCCCTCGTAACATATATAAATGATATGTGAAGTCTCGTAACATTCAAATAGTGCCCAATTAAATTTGAATTTTTTGATCGAAACTGGTGTATAATATACTATGATTTTTGACCGAAACATGCATTTCGAAAAGTTTCATAGAATCTAATTTTACGATGATTTATTGCATGGACTTCCATCATAACCTTCCCAGGTAAAATATATAAATGATATGTGAAGTTTCGTATCATTTTGAACAGTCCCCGATTTAATTTGATTTTTGACCGAAACTAGTATAAACTAGTGTATAATATATTATGATTTTTGACCGAAACTTGCATTTTGAAAAGTTTCATATAATCTAGTTTTCAGATGATTTTTTCGCATGGACTTCCATGATAACCTTCCCTCTTACCATATATAAATGATATGAAAAGTCTCGTATCATTTCAAATAGTCCCTAATTAAATTTTATTTTTTTGACCGAAACTAGTATATAATATACTATGATTTTTGACCGAAACATCCATTTCGAAAAGTTTCATAGAATCTAATTTTCAGATGATTTATTTGCATGGACTTCCATTATAACCTTCCCTCTTAACATATATAAATGATATTTGAAGTCTCGTAACATTCAAATAGTCCCCAATTAAATTTGATTTTTTTGACATAAACTAGTGTATAATATACTATGATTTTTGACCTAAACTTGCATTTCGAAAAGTTTCATAGATTCTAATTTTCGGATGGTTTTTTGCATGGACTTCAATCAGTACCATCCCTCATAAAATATATAAGTGATATTTGAAGTTTCGAATCATTTCGAACAATCCACAATTTAATTTGATGTTTGAGCGAAACTAGTATAAACTAGTGTATAATATATTATTATTTTTGACCCAACCATGCATTTCGAAAGGTTTCATAGAATCTATTTTTAAGATGATTTTTTTGCATGGACTTCCATGATAACCTTCCCTCTTAACATATATAAATGATCTGTAAAGTATCGTATCATTTCAAATAGTTCCCAAGTAAATTTGATTTTTTTTGAACGAAACTAGTGTATAATATACTATGATTTTTGACCGAAACATGCATTTCAAAAAGTTTCATAGAATCTAATTTTTCGATGATTTTTTGCATGGACTTCCATCATAACCATCCCTCGTAAAATATTAAAATGATATGTGAAGTTTCGTATCATTTTGAACAGTCCACGATTTAATTGTATTTTTGATTGAAACTAGTATAAACAAGTGTATAAATATTATGATTTTTTGACTGAAACTTGCATTTTAAAAAGTTTCATAGAATCTAGTTTTCAGATGATTGTTTTGCATGGACTTCCATCATAACCTTCCCTCTTAAGATATATAAATTATATGAAAAGTTCGAATCATTTCAAATAGTCCCCAATTAAATTTTAATTTTTTGACCGAAACTAGTGTATAATATAATATGATTTTTGATCGAAACATCCATTTCGAAAAGTTTCATAGAATCTAATTTTCAGATGATTTATTTGCATGGACTTCCATTATAACCTTCCCTCTTAACATATATAAATGATATGTGAAGTCTCGAAACATTCAAATAGTCCCCAATTAAATTTGATTTTTTTGATCAAAACTGGTGTATAATATACTATGATTTTTGACCGAAACATGCATTTCGAAAAGTTTCGTAGAATCTAATTTTACGATGATTTATTGCATGGAATTCCATCATAACCTTCCCAGGTAAAATATATAAATGATATGTGAAGTTTCGTATCATTTAGAACAGTCCCCGATTTAATTTGATTTTTGACCGAAACTAGTATAAACTAGTGTGTAATATATTATGATTTTTGACCGAAACTTGCATTTTGAAAAGTTTCATATAATCTAGTTTTCAGATGATTTTTTTGCATGGACTTCCATGATAACCTTCCCTCTTACCATATATAAATGATATGAAAAGTCTCGTATCATTTCAAATAGTCCCCAATTAAATTTTATTTTTTTGACCGAAACTAGTATATAATATACTATGATTTTTGACCGAAACATCCATTTCGAAAAGTTTCATAGAATCTAATTTTCAGATGATTTATTTGCATGGACTTCCATTATAACCTTCCCTCTTAACATATATAAATGATATTTGAAGTCTCATAACATTCAAATAGTCCCCAATTAAATTTGATTTTTTTGACATAAACTAGTGTATAATATACTATGATTTTTGACCTAAACTTGCATTTCGAAAAGTTTCATAGAATCTAATTTTCTGATGATTTTTTGCATGGACTTCAATCAGTACCATCCCTCATAAAATATATAACTGATATTTGACGTTTCGAATCATTTCGAACAATCCACAATTTAATTTGATGTTTGAGCGAAACTAGTATAAACTAGTGTATAATATATTATTCTTTTTGACCCAACCATGCATTTCGAAAGGTTTCATAGAATCTATTTTTAAGATGATTTTTTTTGCATGGACTTCCATGATAGCCTTCCCTCTTAACATATATAAATGATCTGTAAAGTATCGTATCATTTCAAATAGTTCCCAATTAAATTTGATTTTTTTTGACCGAAACTAGTGTATAATATAGTATGATTTTTGACCGAAACATGCATTTCGAAAAGTTTCATAGAATCTAATTTTTCGATGATTTTTTGCATGGACTTCCATCATAACCATCCCTCGTAAAATATTAAAATGATATGTGAAGTTTCGTATCATTTTGAACAGTCCCCGATTTAATTTGATTTTTGACCGAAACTAGTATAATCTAGTGTATAATATATTATGATTTTTGACCGAAACTTGCATTTTGAAAAGTTTCATATAATCTAGTTTTCAGATGATTTTTTTGCATGGACTTCCATGATAACCTTTCCTCTTACCATATATAAATGATATGAAAAGTCTCGTATGATTTCAAATAGTCCCCAATTAAATTTTATTTTTTTGACCGAAACTAGTGTATAATATAATATGATTTTTGACCGAAACATCCATTTCGAAAAGTTTCATAGAATCTAATTTTCAGATGATTTATTTGCATGGACTTCCATTATAACCTTCCCTCTTAACTTATACAAATGATATGTGAAGTCTCGTAACATTCAAATAGTCCCCAATTAAATTTGATTTTTTTGATCGAAACTGGTGTATAATATACTATGATTTTTGACCGAAACATGCATTTCGAAAAGTGTCATAGAATCTAATTTTACGAAGATTTATTGCATGGACTTCCATCATAACCTTCCCAGGTAAAATATATAAATGATATGTGAAGTTTCGTATCATTTTGAACAGTCCCCGATTTAATTTGATTTTTGACCGAAACTAGTATAAACTAGTGTATAATATATTATGATTTTTGACCGAAACTTGCATTTTGAAAAGTTTCATATAATCTAGTTTTCAGATGATTTTTTTGCATGGACTTCCATGATAACCTTCCCTCTTACCATATATAAATGATATGAAAAGTCTCGTATCATTTCAAATAGTCCCCAATTAAATTTTATTTTTTTGACCGAAACTAGTATATAATATACTATGATTTTTGACCGAAACATCCATTTCGAAAAGTTTCGTAGAATCTAATTTTCAGATGATTTATTTAGATGGACTTCCATTATAACCTTCCCTCTTAACATATATAAATGATATTTGAAGTCTCGTTACATTCAAATAGTCCCCAATTAAATTTTATTTTTTTGACATAAACTAGTGTATAATATACTACGATTTTTGACCTAAACTTGCATTTCGAAAAGTTTCATAGAATCTAATTTTCGGATGATTTTTTGCATGGACTTCAATCAGTACCATCCCTCATAAAATATATAACTGATATTTGACGTTTCGAATCATTTCGAACAATCCACAATTTAATTTGATGTTTGAGCGAAACTAGTATAAACTAGTGTATAATATATTATTATTTTTGACCCAACCATGCATTTCGAAAGGTTTCATAGAATCTATTTTTAAGATGATTTTTTTGCATGGACTTCCATGATAACCTTCCCTCTTAACATATATAAATGATCTGTAAAGTATCGTATCATTTCAAATAGTTCCCAATTAAATTTGATTTTTTTTGGACCGAAACTAGTGTATAATATAGTATGATTTTTGAACGAAACATGCATTTCGAAAAGTTTCATAGAATCTAATTTTTCGATGATTTTTTGCATGGACTTCCATCATAACCATCCCTCGTAAAATATTAAAATGATATGTGAAGTTTCGTATCATTTTGAACAGTCCACGATTTAATTGTATTTTTGATTGAAACTAGTATAAACAAGTGTATAAATATTATGATTTTTTGACTGAAACTTGCATTTCCAAAAGTTTCATAGAATCTAGTTTTCAGATGATTGTTTTGCATGGACTTCCATCATAACCTTCCCTCTTAAGATATATAAATGATATGAAAAGTTCGTATCATTTCAAATAGTCCCCAATTAAATTTTATTTTTTTGACCGAAACTAGTGTATAATATAATATGATTTTTGACCGAAACATCCATTTCGAAAAGTTTCATAGAATCTAATTTTTAGATGATTTATTTGCATGGACTTCCATTATAACCTTCCCTCTTAACATATATAAATGATATGTGAAGTCTCGTAACATTCAAATAGTCCCCAATTAAATTTGATTTTTTTGATCGAAACTGGTCTATAATATACTATGATTTTTGACCGAAACATGCATTTCGAAAAGTTTCATAGAATCTAATTTTACGATGATTTATTGCATGAACTTCCATCATAACCTTCCCAGGTAAAATATATAAATGATATGTGAAGTTTCGTATCATTTTGAACAGTCCCCGATTTAATTTGATTTTTGACCGAAACTAGTATAAACTAGTGTATAATATATTTTGATTTTTGACCGAAACTTGCATTTTGAAAAGTTTCATATAATCTAGTTTTCAGATGATTTTTTTGCATGGACTTCCATGATAACCTTACCTCTTACCATACATAAATGATATGAAAAGTCTCGTATCATTTCAAATAGTCCCCAATTAAATTTTATTTTTTTACCGAAACTAGTATATAATATACTATGATTTTTGACCGAAACATCCATTTTGAAAAGTTTCATAGAATCTAATTTTCAGATGATTATTTGCATGGACTTCCATTATAACCTTCCCTCTTAACATATATAAATGATATTTGAAGTCTCGTAACATTCAAATAGTCCCCAATTAAATTTGATTTTTTTGACATAAACTAGTGTATAATATACTATGATTTTTGACCTAAACTTGCATTTCGAAAAGTTTCATAGATTCTAATTTTCGGATGATTTTTTGCATGGACTTCAATCAGTACCATCCCTCATAAAATATATAACTGAAATTTGAAGTTTCGAATCATTTCGAACAATCCACAATTTAATTTGATGTTTGAGCGAAACTAGTATAAACTAGTGTATAATATATTATTATTTTTGACCCAACCATGCATTTCGAAAGGTTTCATAGAATCTATTTTTAAGATGATTTTTTTGCATGGACTTCCATGATAACCTTCCCTCTTAACATATATAAATGATCTGTAAAGTATCGTATCATTTCAAATAGTTCCCAATTAAATTTGATTTTTTTTTACCGAAACTAGTGTATAATATACTATGATTTTTGACCGAAACATGCATTTCAAAAAGTTTCATAGAATCTAATTTTTCGATGATTTTTTGCATGGACTTCCATCATAACCATCCCTCGTAAAATATTAAAATGATATGTGAAGTTTCGTATCATTTTGAACAGTCCACGATTTAATTGTATTTTTGATTGAAACTAGTATAATCAAGTGTATAAATATTATGATTTTTTGACAGAAACTTGCATGTCCAAAAGTTTCATAGAATCTAGTTTTTAGATGATTGTTTTATATGGACTTCCATCATAACCTTCCCTCTTAACATATATAAATGATATGAAAAGTCTCGTATCATTTCAAATAGTCCCCAATTAAATTTTATTTTTTTGACCGAAACAAGTGTATAATATAATATTATTTTTGACCGAAACATCCATTTCGAAAAGTTTCATAGATTCTAATTTTCAGATGATTTATTTTCATGGACTTCCATTATAACCTTCCCTATTAACATATATAAATGATATGTGAAGTCTCTTAACATTCAAATAGTCCCCAATTAAATTTGATTTTTTTGATCGAAACTGGTGTATAATATAATATGATTTTTTACCGAAACATGCATTTCGAAAAGTTTCATAGAATCTAATTTTACGATGATTTATTGCATGGACTTCCATTATAACCTTCCCAGTTAAAATATATAAATGATATGTGAAGTTTCGTATCATTTTGAATAGTCCCCGATTTAATTTGATTTTTGACCGAAACTAGTATAAACTAGTGTATAATATATTATGATTTTTGACCGAAACTTGTATTTTGAAAAGTTTCATATAATCTAGTTTTCAGATGATTTTTTTGCATGGACTTCCATGATAACCTTCCCTCTTACCATATATAAATGATATGAAAAGTCTCCTATCATTTCAAATAGTCACCAATTAAATTTTATTTTTTTGACCGAAACTAGTATATAATATACTATGATTTTTGACTGAAACATCCATTTCGAAAAGTTTCATAGAATCTAATTTTCAGATGATTTATTTGCATGGACTTCCATTATAACCTTCCCTCTTAACATATATAAATGATATTTGAAGTCTCGTAACATTCAAATAGTCCCCAATTAAATTTTATTTTTTTGACATAAACTAGTGTATAATATACTACGATTTTTGACCTAAACTTGCATTTCGAAAAGTTTCATAGAATCTAATTTTCGGATGATTTTTTGCATGGACTTCAATCAGTACCATCCCTCATAAAATATATAACTGATATTTGAAGTTTCGAATCATTTCGAACAATCCACAATTTAATTTGATGTTTGAGCGAAACTAGTATAAACTAGTGTATAATATATTATTATTTTTGACCCAACCATGCATTTCGAAAGGTTTCATAGAATCTATTTTTAAGATGATTTTTTTGCATGGACTTCCATGATAACCTTCCCTCTTAACATATATAAATGATCTGTAAAGTATCGTATCATTTCAAATAGTTCCCAATTAAATTTGATTTTTTTTTACCGAAACTAGTGTATAATATACTATGATTTTTGACCGAAACATGCATTTCAAAAAGTTTCATAGAATCTAATTTTTCGATGATTTTTTGCATGGACTTCCATCATAACCATCCCTCGTAAAATATTAAAATGATATGTGAAGTTTCGTATCATTTTGAACAGTCCACGATTTAATTGTATTTTTGATTGAAACTAGTATAATCAAGTGTATAAATATTATGATTTTTTGACAGAAACTTGCATGTCCAAAAGTTTCATAGAATCTAGTTTTTAGATGATTGTTTTATATGGACTTCCATCATAACCTTCCCTCTTAACATATATAAATGATATGAAAAGTCTCGTATCATTTCAAATAGTCCCCAATTAAATTTTATTTTTTTGACCGAAACAAGTGTATAATATAATATTATTTTTGACCGAAACATCCATTTCGAAAAGTTTCATAGAATCTAATTTTTAGATGATTTATTTGCATGGACTTCCATTATAACCTTCCCTCTTAACATATATAAATGATATGTGAAGTCTCGTAACTTTCAAATAGTCCCCAATTAAATTTGATTTTTTTGATCGAAACTGGTGTATAATATACTATGATTTTTGACCGAAACATGCATTTCGAAAAGTTTCATAGAATCTAATTTTACGATGATTTATTGCATGAACTTCCATCATAACCTTCCCAGGTAAAATATATAAATGATATGTGAAGTTTCGTATCATTTTGAACAGTCCCCGATTTAATTTGATTTTTGACCGAAACTAGTATAAACTAGTGTATAATATATTTTGATTTTTGACCGAAACTTGCATTTTGAAAAGTTTCATATAATCTAGTTTTCAGATGATTTTTTTGCATGGACTTCCATGATAACCTTACCTCTTACCATACATAAATGATATGAAAAGTCTCGTATCATTTCAAATAGTCCCCAATTAAATTTTATTTTTTTACCGAAACTAGTATATAATATACTATGATTTTTGACCGAAACATCCATTTTGAAAAGTTTCATAGAATCTAATTTTCAGATGATTATTTGCATGGACTTCCATTATAACCTTCCCTCTTAACATATATAAATGATATTTGAAGTCTCGTAACATTCAAATAGTCCCCAATTAAATTTGATTTTTTTGACATAAACTAGTGTATAATATACTATGATTTTTGACCTAAACTTGCATTTCGAAAAGTTTCATAGATTCTAATTTTCGGATGATTTTTTGCATGGACTTCAATCAGTACCATCCCTCATAAAATATATAACTGAAATTTGAAGTTTCGAATCATTTCGAACAATCCACAATTTAATTTGATGTTTGAGCGAAACTAGTATAAACTAGTGTATAATATATTATTATTTTTGACCCAACCATGCATTTCGAAAGGTTTCATAGAATCTATTTTTAAGATGATTTTTTTGCATGGACTTCCATGATAACCTTCCCTCTTAACATATATAAATGATCTGTAAAGTATCGTATCATTTCAAATAGTTCCCAATTAAATTTGATTTTTTTTTACCGAAACTAGTGTATAATATACTATGATTTTTGACCGAAACATGCATTTCAAAAAGTTTCATAGAATCTAATTTTTCGATGATTTTTTGCATGGACTTCCATCATAACCATCCCTCGTAAAATATTAAAATGATATGTGAAGTTTCGTATCATTTTGAACAGTCCACGATTTAATTGTATTTTTGATTGAAACTAGTATAATCAAGTGTATAAATATTATGATTTTTTGACAGAAACTTGCATGTCCAAAAGTTTCATAGAATCTAGTTTTCAGATGATTGTTTTGCATGGACTTCCATCATAACCTTCCCTCTTAAGATATATAAATGATATGAAAAGTCTCGTATCATTTCAAATAGTCCCCAATTAAATTTTATTTTTTTGACCGAAACAAGTGTATAATATAATATTATTTTTGACCGAAACATCCATTTCGAAAAGTTTCATAGAATCTAATTTTTAGATGATTTATTTGCATGGACTTCCATTATAACCTTCCCTCTTAACATATATAAATGATATGTGAAGTCTCGTAACATTCAAATAGTCCCCAATTAAATTTGATTTTTTTGATCGAAACTGGTGTATAATATACTATGATTTTTGACCGAAACATGCATTTCGAAAAGTTTCATAGAATCTAATTTTACGATGATTTATTGCATGAACTTCCATCATAACCTTCCCAGGTAAAATATATAAATGATATGTGAAGTTTCGTATCATTTTGAACAGTCCCCGATTTAATTTGATTTTTGACCGAAACTAGTATAAACTAGTGTATAATATATTTTGATTTTTGACCGAAACTTGCATTTTAAAAAGTTTCATATAATCTAGTTTTCAGATGATTTTTTTGCATGGACTTCCATGATAACCTTACCTCTTACCATACATAAATGATATGAAAAGTCTCGTATCATTTCAAATAGTCCCCAATTAAATTTTATTTTTTTACCGAAACTAGTATATAATATACTATGATTTTTGACCGAAACATCCATTTTGAAAAGTTTCATAGAATCTAATTTTCAGATGATTATTTGCATGGACTTCCATTATAACCTTCCCTCTTAACATATATAAATGATATTTGAAGTCTCGTAACATTCAAATAGTCCCCAATTAAATTTGATTTTTTTGACATAAACTAGTGTATAATATACTATGATTTTTGACCTAAACTTGCATTTCGAAAAGTTTCATAGATTCTAATTTTCGGATGATTTTTTGCATGGACTTCAATCAGTACCATCCCTCATAAAATATATAACTGAAATTTGAAGTTTCGAATCATTTCGAACAATCCACAATTTAATTTGATGTTTGAGCGAAACTAGTATAAACTAGTGTATAATATATTATTATTTTTGACCCAACCATGCATTTCGAAAGGTTTCATAGAATCTATTTTTAAGATGATTTTTTTGCATGGACTTCCATGATAACCTTCCCTCTTAACATATATAAATGATCTGTAAAGTATCGTATCATTTCAAATAGTTCCCAATTAAATTTGATTTTTTTTTACCGAAACTAGTGTATAATATACTATGATTTTTGACCGAAACATGCATTTCAAAAAGTTTCATAGAATCTAATTTTTCGATGATTTTTTGCATGGACTTCCATCATAACCATCCCTCGTAAAATATTAAAATGATATGTGAAGTTTCGTATCATTTTGAACAGTCCACGATTTAATTGTATTTTTGATTGAAACTAGTATAATCAAGTGTATAAATATTATGATTTTTTGACAGAAACTTGCATGTCCAAAAGTTTCATAGAATCTAGTTTTTAGATGATTGTTTTATATGGACTTCCATCATAACCTTCCCTCTTAACATATATAAATGATATGAAAAGTCTCGTATCATTTCAAATAGTCCCCAATTAAATTTTATTTTTTTGACCGAAACAAGTGTATAATATAATATTATTTTTGACCGAAACATCCATTTCGAAAAGTTTCATAGATTCTAATTTTCAGATGATTTATTTTCATGGACTTCCATTATAACCTTCCCTATTAACATATATAAATGATATGTGAAGTCTCTTAACATTCAAATAGTCCCCAATTAAATTTGATTTTTTTGATCGAAACTGGTTTATAATATACTATGATTTTTTACCGAAACATGCATTTCGAAAAGTTTCATAGAATCTAATTTTACGATGATTTATTGCATGGACTTCCATTATAACCTTCCCAGTTAAAATATATAAATGATATGTGAAGTTTCGTATCATTTTGAATAGTCCCCGATTTAATTTGATTTTTGACCGAAACTAGTATAAACTAGTGTATAATATATTATGATTTTTGACCGAAACTTGCATTTTGAAAAGTTTCATATAATCTAGTTTTCAGATGATTTTTTTGCATGGACTTCCATGATAACCTTCCCTCTTACCATATATAAATGATATGAAAAGTCTCCTATCATTTCAAATAGTCCCCAATTAAATTTTATTTTTTTGACCGAAACTAGTATATAATATACTATGATTTTTGACTGAAACATCCATTTCGAAAAGTTTCATAGAATCTAATTTTCAGATGATTTATTTGCATGGACTTCCATTATAACCTTCCCTCTTAACATATATAAATGATATTTGAAGTCTCGTAACATTCAAATAGTCCCCAATTAAATTTTATTTTTTTGATATAAACTAGTGTATAATATACTATGATTTTTGACCTAAACTTGCATTTCGAAAAGTTTCATAGAATCTAATTTTCGGATGATTTTTTGCATGGACTTCAATCAGTACCATCCCTCATAAAATATATAACTGATATTTGAAGTTTCGAATCATTTCGAACAATCCACAATTTAATTTGATGTTTGAGCGAAACTAGTATAAACTAGTGTATAATATATTATTATTTTTGACCCAACCATGCATTTCGAAAGGTTTCATAGAATCTATTTTTAAGATGATTTTTTTGCATGGACTTCCATGATAACCTTCCCTCTTAACATATATAAATGATCTGTAAAGTATCGTATCATTTCAAATAGTTCCCAATTAAATTTGATTTTTTTTTACCGAAACTAGTGTATAATATACTATGATTTTTGACCGAAACATGCATTTCAAAAAGTTTCATAGAATCTAATTTTTCGATGATTTTTTGCATGGACTTCCATCATAACCATCCCTCGTAAAATATTAAAATGATATGTGAAGTTTCGTATCATTTTGAACAGTCCACGATTTAATTGTATTTTTGATTGAAACTAGTATAATCAAGTGTATAAATATTATGATTTTTTGACAGAAACTTGCATGTCCAAAAGTTTCATAGAATCTAGTTTTCAGATGATTGTTTTGCATGGACTTCCATCATAACCTTCCCTCTTAAGATATATAAATGATATGAAAAGTCTCGTATCATTTCAAATAGTCCCCAATTAAATTTTATTTTTTTGACCGAAACAAGTGTATAATATAATATTATTTTTGACCGAAACATCCATTTCGAAAAGTTTCATAGAATCTAATTTTTAGATGATTTATTTGCATGGACTTCCATTATAACCTTCCCTCTTAACATATATAAATGATATGTGAAGTCTCGTAACATTCAAATAGTCCCCAATTAAATTTGATTTTTTGATCGAAACTGGTGTATAATATACTATGATTTTTGACCGAAACATGCATTTCGAAAAGTTTCATAGAATCTAATTTTACGATGATTTATTGCATGAACTTCCATCATAACCTTCCCAGGTAAAATATATAAATGATATGTGAAGTTTCGTATCATTTTGAACTGTCCCCGATTTAATTTGATTTTTGACCGAAACTAGTATAAACTAGTGTATAATATATTTTGATTTTTGACCGAAACTTGCATTTTGAAAAGTTTCATATAATCTAGTTTTCAGATGATTTTTTTGCATGGACTTCCATGATAACCTTACCTCTTACCATACATAAATGATATGAAAAGTCTCGTATCATTTCAAATAGTCCCCAATTAAATTTTATTTTTTTACCGAAACTAGTATATAATATACTATGATTTTTGATCGAAACATCCATTTTGAAAAGTTTCATAGAATCTAATTTTCAGATGATTATTTGCATGGACTTCCATTATAACCTTCCCTCTTAACATATATAAATGATATTTGAAGTCTCGTAACATTCAAATAGTCCCCAATTAAATTTGATTTTTTTGACATAAACTAGTGTATAATATACTATGATTTTTGACCTAAACTTGCATTTCGAAAAGTTTCATAGATTCTAATTTTCGGATGATTTTTTGCATGGACTTCAATCAGTACCATCCCTCATAAAATATATAACTGAAATTTGAAGTTTCGAATCATTTCGAACAATCCACAATTTAATTTGATGTTTGAGCGAAACTAGTATAAACTAGTGTATAATATATTATTATTTTTGACCCAACCATGCATTTCGAAAGGTTTCATAGAATCTATTTTTAAGATGATTTTTTTGCATGGACTTCCATGATAACCTTCCCTCTTAACATATATAAATGATCTGTAAAGTATCGTATCATTTCAAATAGTTCCCAATTAAATTTGATTTTTTTTTACCGAAACTAGTGTATAATATACTATGATTTTTGACCGAAACATGCATTTCAAAAAGTTTCATAGAATCTAATTTTTCGATGATTTTTTGCATGGACTTCCATCATAACCATCCCTCGTAAATTATTAAAATGATATGTGAAGTTTCGTATCATTTTGAACAGTCCACGATTTAATTGTATTTTTGATTGAAACTAGTATAATCAAGTGTATAAATATTATGATTTTTTGACAGAAACTTGCATGTCCAAAAGTTTCATAGAATCTAGTTTTCAGATGATTGTTTTGCATGGACTTCCATCATAACCTTCCCTCTTAAGATATATAAATGATATGAAAAGTCTCGTATCATTTCAAATAGTCCCCAATTAAATTTTATTTTTTTGACCGAAACAAGTGTATAATATAATATTATTTTTGACCGAAACATCCATTTCGAAAAGTTTCATAGAATCTAATTTTTAGATGATTTATTTGCATGGACTTCCATTATAACCTTCCCTCTTAACATATATAAATGATATGTGAAGTCTCGTAACATTCAAATAGTCCCCAATTAAATTTGATTTTTTGATCGAAACTGGTGTATAATATACTATGATTTTTGACCGAAACATGCATTTCGAAAAGTTTCATAGAATCTAATTTTACGATGATTTATTGCATGAACTTCCATCATAACCTTCCCAGGTAAAATATATAAATGATATGTGAAGTTTCGTATCATTTTGAACAGTCCCCGATTTAATTTGATTTTTGACCGAAACTAGTATAAACTAGTGTATAATATATTTTGATTTTTGACCGAAACTTGCATTTTGAAAAGTTTCATATAATCTAGTTTTCAGATGATTTTTTTGCATGGACTTCCATGATAACCTTACCTCTTACCATACATAAATGATATGAAAAGTCTCGTATCATTTCAAATAGTCCCCAATTAAATTTTATTTTTTTACCGAAACTAGTATATAATATACTATGATTTTTGACCGAAACATCCATTTTGAAAAGTTTCATAGAATCTAATTTTCAGATGATTATTTGCATGGACTTCCATTATAACCTTCCCTCTTAACATATATAAATGATATTTGAAGTCTCGTAACATTCAAATAGTCCCCAATTAAATTTGATTTTTTTGACATAAACTAGTGTATAATATACTATGATTTTTGACCTAAACTTGCATTTCGAAAAGTTTCATAGATTCTAATTTTCGGATGATTTTTTGCATGGACTTCAATCAGTACCATCCCTCATAAAATATATAACTGAAATTTGAAGTTTCGAATCATTTCGAACAATCCACAATTTAATTTGATGTTTGAGCGAAACTAGTATAAACTAGTGTATAATATATTATTATTTTTGACCCAACCATGCATTTCGAAAGGTTTCATAGAATCTATTTTTAAGATGATTTTTTTGCATGGACTTCCATGATAACCTTCCCTCTTAACATATATAAATGATCTGTAAAGTATCGTATCATTTCAAATAGTTCCCAATTAAATTTGATTTTTTTTTACCGAAACTAGTGTATAATATACTATGATTTTTGACCGAAACATGCATTTCAAAAAGTTTCATAGAATCTAATTTTTCGATGATTTTTTGCATGGACTTCCATCATAACCATCCCTCGTAAAATATTAAAATGATATGTGAAGTTTCGTATCATTTTGAACAGTCCACGATTTAATTGTATTTTTGATTGAAACTAGTATAATCAAGTGTATAAATATTATGATTTTTTGACAGAAACTTGCATGTCCAAAAGTTTCATAGAATCTAGTTTTTAGATGATTGTTTTATATGGACTTCCATCATAACCTTCCCTCTTAACATATATAAATGATATGAAAAGTCTCGTATCATTTCAAATAGTCCCCAATTAAATTTTATTTTTTTGACCGAAACAAGTGTATAATATAATATTATTTTTGACCGAAACATCCATTTCGAAAAGTTTCATAGATTCTAATTTTCAGATGATTTATTTTCATGGACTTCCATTATAACCTTCCCTATTAACATATATAAATGATATGTGAAGTCTCTTAACATTCAAATAGTCCCCAATTAAATTTGATTTTTTTGATCGAAACTGGTGTATAATATACTATGATTTTTTACCGAAACATGCATTTCGAAAAGTTTCATAGAATCTAATTTTACGATGATTTATTGCATGGACTTCCATTATAACCTTCCCAGTTAAAATATATAAATGATATGTGAAGTTTCGTATCATTTTGAATAGTCCCCGATTTAATTTGATTTTTGACCGAAACTAGTATAAACTAGTGTATAATATATTATGATTTTTGACCGAAACTTGCATTTTGAAAAGTTTCATATAATCTAGTTTTCAGATGATTTTTTTGCATGGACTTCCATGATAACCTTACCTCTTACCATACATAAATGATATGAAAAGTCTCGTATCATTTCAAATAGTCCCCAATTAAATTTTATTTTTTTACCGAAACTAGTATATAATATACTATGATTTTTGACCGAAACATCCATTTTGAAAAGTTTCATAGAATCTAATTTTCAGATGATTATTTGCATGGACTTCCATTATAACCTTCCCTCTTAACATATATAAATGATATTTGAAGTCTCGTAACATTCAAATAGTCCCCAATTAAATTTGATTTTTTTGACATAAACTAGTGTATAATATACTATGATTTTTGACCTAAACTTGCATTTCGAAAAGTTTCATAGATTCTAATTTTCGGATGATTTTTTGCATGGACTTCAATCAGTACCATCCCTCATAAAATATATAACTGAAATTTGAAGTTTCGAATCATTTCGAACAATCCACAATTTAATTTGATGTTTGAGCGAAACTAGTATAAACTAGTGTATAATATATTATTATTTTTGACCCAACCATGCATTTCGAAAGGTTTCATAGAATCTATTTTTAAGATGATTTTTTTGCATGGACTTCCATGATAACCTTCCCTCTTAACATATATAAATGATCTGTAAAGTATCGTATCATTTCAAATAGTTCCCAATTAAATTTGATTTTTTTTTACCGAAACTAGTGTATAATATACTATGATTTTTGACCGAAACATGCATTTCAAAAAGTTTCATAGAATCTAATTTTTCGATGATTTTTTGCATGGACTTCCATCATAACCATCCCTCGTAAAATATTAAAATGATATGTGAAGTTTCGTATCATTTTGAACAGTCCACGATTTAATTGTATTTTTGATTGAAACTAGTATAATCAAGTGTATAAATATTATGATTTTTTGACAGAAACTTGCATGTCCAAAAGTTTCATAGAATCTAGTTTTTAGATGATTGTTTTATATGGACTTCCATCATAACCTTCCCTCTTAACATATATAAATGATATGAAAAGTCTCGTATCATTTCAAATAGTCCCCAATTAAATTTTATTTTTTTGACCGAAACAAGTGTATAATATAATATTATTTTTGACCGAAACATCCATTTCGAAAAGTTTCATAGATTCTAATTTTCAGATGATTTATTTTCATGGACTTCCATTATAACCTTCCCTATTAACATATATAAATGATATGTGAAGTCTCTTAACATTCAAATAGTCCCCAATTAAATTTGATTTTTTTGATCGAAACTGGTGTATAATATACTATGATTTTTTACCGAAACATGCATTTCGAAAAGTTTCATAGAATCTAATTTTACGATGATTTATTGCATGGACTTCCATTATAACCTTCCCAGTTAAAATATATAAATGATATGTGAAGTTTCGTATCATTTTGAATAGTCCCCGATTTAATTTGATTTTTGACCGAAACTAGTATAAACTAGTGTATAATATATTATGATTTTTGACCGAAACTTGCATTTTGAAAAGTTTCATATAATCTAGTTTTCAGATGATTTTTTTGCATGGACTTCCATGATAACCTTCCCTCTTACCATATATAAATGATATGAAAAGTCTCCTATCATTTCAAATAGTCCCCAATTAAATTTTATTTTTTTGACCGAAACTAGTATATAATATACTATGATTTTTGACTGAAACATCCATTTCGAAAAGTTTCATAGAATCTAATTTTCAGATGATTTATTTGCCTGGACTTCCATTATAACCTTCCCTCTTAACATATATAAATGATATTTGAAGTCTCGTAACATTCAAATAGTCCCCAATTAAATTTTATTTTTTTGACATAAACTAGTGTATAATATACTATGATTTTTGACCTAAACTTGCATTTCGAAAAGTTTCATAGAATCTAATTTTCGGATGATTTTTTGCATGGACTTCAATCAGTACCATCCCTCATAAAATATATAACTGATATTTGAAGTTTCGAATCATTTCGAACAATCCACAATTTAATTTGATGTTTGAGCGAAACTAGTATAAACTAGTGTATAATATATTATTATTTTTGACCCAACCATGCATTTCGAAAGGTTTCATAGAATCTATTTTTAAGATGATTTTTTTGCATGGACTTCCATGATAACCTTCCCTCTTAACATATATAAATGATCTGTAAAGTATCGTATCATTTCAAATAGTTCCCAATTAAATTTGATTTTTTTTTACCGAAACTAGTGTATAATATACTATGATTTTTGACCGAAACATGCATTTCAAAAAGTTTCATAGAATCTAATTTTTCGATGATTTTTTGCATGGACTTCCATCATAACCATCCCTCGTAAAATATTAAAATGATATGTGAAGTTTCGTATCATTTTGAACAGTCCACGATTTAATTGTATTTTTGATTGAAACTAGTATAATCAAGTGTATAAATATTATGATTTTTTGACAGAAACTTGCATGTCCAAAAGTTTCATAGAATCTAGTTTTTAGATGATTGTTTTGCATGGACTTCCATCATAACCTTCCCTCTTAACATATATAAATGATATGAAAAGTCTCGTATCATTTCAAATAGTCCCCAATTAAATTTTATTTTTTTGACCGAAACAAGTGTATAATATAATATTATTTTTGACCGAAACATCCATTTCGAAAAGTTTCATAGATTCTAATTTTCAGATGATTTATTTTCATGGACTTCCATTATAACCTTCCCTATTAACATATATAAATGATATGTGAAGTCTCTTAACATTCAAATAGTCCCCAATTAAATTTGATTTTTTTGATCGAAACTGGTGTATAATATACTATGATTTTTTACCGAAACATGCATTTCGAAAAGTTTCATAGAATCTAATTTTACGATGATTTATTGCATGGACTTCCATTATAACCTTCCCAGTTAAAATATATAAATGATATGTGAAGTTTCGTATCATTTTGAATAGTCCCCGATTTAATTTGATTTTTGACCGAAACTAGTATAAACTAGTGTATAATATATTATGATTTTTGACCGAAACTTGCATTTTGAAAAGTTTCATATAATCTAGTTTTCAGATGATTTTTTTGCATGGACTTCCATGATAACCTTCCCTCTTACCATATATAAATGATATGAAAAGTCTCCTATCATTTCAAATAGTCCCCAATTAAATTTTATTTTTTTGACCGAAACTAGTATATAATATACTATGATTTTTGACTGAAACATCCATTTCGAAAAGTTTCATAGAATCTAATTTTCAGATGATTTATTTGCATGGACTTCCATTATAACCTTCCCTCTTAACATATATAAATGATATTTGAAGTCTCGTAACATTCAAATAGTCCCCAATTAAATTTTATTTTTTTGACATAAACTAGTGTATAATATACTATGATTTTTGACCTAAACTTGCATTTCGAAAAGTTTCATAGAATCTAATTTTCGGATGATTTTTTGCATGGACTTCAATCAGTACCATCCCTCATAAAATATATAACTGATATTTGAAGTTTCGAATCATTTCGAACAATCCACAATTTAATTTGATGTTTGAGCGAAACTAGTATAAACTAGTGTATAATATATTATTATTTTTGACCCAACCATGCATTTCGAAAGGTTTCATAGAATCTATTTTTAAGATGATTTTTTTGCATGGACTTCCATGATAACCTTCCCTCTTAACATATATAAATGATCTGTAAAGTATCGTATCATTTCAAATAGTTCCCAATTAAATTTGATTTTTTTTGACCGAAACTAGTGTATAATATACTATGATTTTTGACCGAAACATGCATTTCGAAAAGTTTCATAGAATCTAATTTTTCGATGATTTTTTGCATGGACTTCCATCATAACCATCCCTCGTAAAATATTAAAATGATATGTGAAGTTTCGTATCATTTTGAACAGTCCACGATTTAATTGTATTTTTGATTGAAACTAGTATAAACAAATGTATAAATATTATGATTTTTTGACTGAAACTTGCATTTCCAAAAGTTTCATAGAATCTAGTTTTCAGATGATTTTTTGGCATGGACTTCCATCATAACCTTCCCTCTTAAGATATATAAATGATATGAAAAGTTCGTATCATTTCAAATAGTCCCCAATTAAATTTTATTTTTTTGACCGAAACTAGTGTATAATATAATATGATTTTTGACCGAAACATCCATTTCGAAAAGTTTCATAGAATCTAATTTTCAGATGATTTATTTGCATGGACTTACATTATAACCTTCCCTCTTAACATATATAAATGATATGTGAAGTCTCGTAACATTCAAATAGTCCCCAATTAAATTTGATTTTTTTGATCGAAACTGGTATATAATATACTATGATTTTTGACCGAAACATGCATTTCGAAAAGTTTCATAGAATCTAATTTTACGAAGATTTATTGCATGGACTTCCATCATAACCTTCCCAGCTAAAATATATAAATGATATGTGAAGTTTCGTATCATTTTGAACAGTCCCCGATTTAATTTGATTTTTGACCGAAACTAGTATAAACTAGTGTATAATATATTATGATTTTTGACCGAAACTTGCATTTTGAAAAGTTTCATATAATCTAGTTTTCAGATGACTTTTTTGCATGGACTTCCATGATAACCTTCCCTCTTACCATATATAAATGATATGAAAAGTCTCCTATCATTTCAAATAGTCCCCAATTAAATTTTATTTTTTTGACCGAAACTAGTATATAATATACTATGATTTTTGACCGAAACATCCATTTCGAAAAGTTTCATAGAATCTAATTTTCAGATGATTTATTTGCATGGACTTCCATTATAACCTTCCCTCTTAACATATTTAAATGATATTTGAAGTCTCGTAACATTCAAATAGTCCCCAATTAAATTTTATTTTTTTGACATAAACTAGTGTATAATATACTATGATTTTTGACCTAAACTTGCATTTCGAAAAGTTTCATAGAATCTAATTTTCGGATGATTTTTTGCATGGACTTCAATCAGTAACATCCCTCATAAAATATATAACTGATATTTGACGTTTCGAATCATTTCGAACAATCCACAATTTAATTTGATGTTTGAGCGATACTAGTATAAACTAGTGTATAATATATTATATTTTTGACCCAACCATGCATTTCGAAAGGTTTCATAGAATCTATTTTTAAGATGATTTTTTTGCATGGACTTCCATGATAACCTTCCCTCTTAACATATATAAATGATCTGTAAAGTATCGTATCATTTCAAATAGTTCCCAATTAAATTTGATTTTTTTTGACCGAAACTAGTGTATAATATACTATGATTTTTGACCGAAACATGCATTTCCAAAAGTTTCATAGAATCTAATTTTACGAAGATTTATTGCATGAACTTCCATCATAACCTTCCCAGGTAAAATATATAAATGATATGTGAAGTTTCGTATCATTTTGAACAGTCCCCGATTTAATTTGATTTTTGACTGAAACTAGTATAATCTAGTGTATAATATATTATGATTTTTGACCGAAACTTGCATTTTGAAAAGTTTCATATAATCTAGTTTTCAGATGATTTTTTTGCATGGACTTCCATGATAACCTTCCCTCTTACCATATATAAATGATATGAAAAGTCTCGTATCATTTAAAATAGTCCCCAATTAAATTTTATTTTTTTGACCGAAACTAGTGTATAATATAATACGATTTTTAACCGAAACATCCATTTTGAAAAGTTTCATAGAATCTAATTTTCAGATGATTTATTTGCATGGACTTCCATTATAACCTTCCCTCTTAACATATATAAATGATATGTGAAGTCTCGTAACATTCAAATAGTCCCCAATTAAATATGATTTTTTTGATCGAAACTGGTGTATAATATACTATGATTTTTGACCGAAACATGCATTTCGAAAAGTTTCATAGAATCTAATTTTACGAAGATTTATTGCATGGACTTCCATCATAACCTTCCCAGGTAAAATATATAAATGATATGTGAAGTTTCATATCATTTTGAACAGTCCCCGATTTAATTTTATTTTTGACCGAAACTAGTATAAACTAGTGTATAATATATTATGATTTTTGACCGAAACTTGCATTTTGAAAAGTTTCATATAATCTAGTTTTCAGATGATTTTTTTGCATGGACTTCCATGATAACCTTCCCTCTTACCATATATAAATGATATGAAAAGTCTCATATCATTTCAAATAGTCCCCAATTAAATTTTATTTTTTTGACCGAAACTAGTGTATAATATAATATGATTTTTGACCGAAACATCCATTTCGAAAAGTTTCATAGAATCTAATTTTCAGATGATTTATTTGCATGGACTTACATTATAACCTTCCCTCTTAACATATATAAATGATATGTGAAGTCTCGTAACATTCAAATAGTCCCCAATTAAATTTTATTTTTTTGACATAAACTAGTGTATAATATACTATGATTTTTGACCTAAACTTGCATTTCGAAAAGTTTCATAGAATCTAATTTTCGGATGATTTTTTGCATGGACTTCAATCAGTACCATCCCTCATAAAATATATAACTGATATTTGAAGTTTCGAATCATTTCGAACAATCCACAATTTAATTTGATGTTTGAGCGAAACTAGTATAAACTAGTGTATAATATATTATTATTTTTGACCCAACCATGCATTTCGAAAGGTTTCATAGAATCTATTTTTAAGATGATTTTTTTGCATGGACTTCCATGATAACCTTCACTCTTAACATATATAAATGATCTGTAAAGTATCGTATCATTTCAAATAGTTCCCAATTAAATTTGATTTTTTTGGACCGAAACTAGTGTATACTATACTATGATTTTTGACCGAAACATGCATTTCAAAAAGTTTCATAGAATCTAATTTTTCGATGATTTTTTGCATGGACTTCCATCATAACCATCCCTCGTAAAATATTAAAATGATATGTGAAGTTTCGTATCATTTTGAACAGTCCACGATTTAATTGTATTTTTGATTGAAACTAGTATAAACAAGTGTATAAATATTATGATTTTTTGACTGAAACTTGCATTTCCAAAAGTTTCATAGAATCTAGTTTTCAGATGATTGTTTTGCATGGACTTCCATCATAACCTTCCCTCTTAAGATATATAAATGATATGAAAAGTTCGTATCATTTCAAATAGTCCCCAATTAAATTTTATTTTTTTGACCGAAACTAGTGTATAATATAATATGATTTTTGACCGAAACATCCATTTCGAAAAGTTTCATAGAATCTAATTTTCAGATGATTTATTTGCACGGACTTCCATTATAACCTTCCCTCTTAACATATATAAATGATATGTGAAGTCTCGTAACATTCAAATAGTCCCCAATTAAATTCGATTTTTTTGATCGAAACTGGTGTATAATATACTATGATTTTTGACCGAAACATGCATTTCCAAAAGTTTCATAGAATCTAATTTTACGAAGATTTATTGCATGGACTTCCATCATAACCTTCCCAGGTAAAATATATAAATGATATGTGAAGTTTCGTATCATTTTGAACAGTCCCCGATTTAATTTGATTTTTGACCGAAACTAGTATAATGTAGTGTATAATATATTATGATTTTTGACCGAAACTTGCATTTTGAAAAGTTTCATATAATCTAGTTTTCAGATGATTTTTTTGCATGGACTTCCATGATAACCTTCCCTCTTACCATATATAAACGATATGAAAAGTCTCGTATCATTTCAAATAGTCCCCAATTAAATTTTATTTTTTGACCGAAACTAGTGTATAATATAATATGATTTTTGACCGAAACATCCATTTCGAAAAGTTTCATAGAATCTAATTTTCAGATGATTTATTTGCATGGACTTCCATTATAACCTTCCCTCTTAACATATATAAATGATATGTGAAGTCTCGTAACATTCAAATAGTCCCCAATTAAATTTGATTTTTTTGATCGAAACTGGTGTATAATATACTATGATTTTTGACCGAAACATGCATTTCCAAAAGTTTCATAGAATCTAATTTTACGAAGATTTATTGCATGGACTTCCATCATAACCTTCCCAGGTAAAATATATAAATGATATGTGATGTTTCGTATCATTTTGAACAGTCCCCGATTTAATTTGATTTTTGACCGAAACTAGTATAATCTAGTTGTTCCGACCCGGCCCAATCCCTCTTATTGGGCCAAAAAGGCTGACCCAACCACCTTGCTCGACTGCACGAGCACAGTCATGAAAAGTGGTCCCTCAGTCGACCACTAATGATCCGACCATGGAGAGACTTTCTAACGGCTAGTATTGACCGTTTCCTATCTTCACGGACCCCTCGATCCGCACCTCATAAAACGAACCAATAGTCTTCCAGCTGGTCCTCTATAAAAACTCTCTCATTTGAGAGGGTCAGGTATTCAATTCTCAACCCTAACACTAGTACTTGCTCACTGTTGCTCGGATACTTACTTTGGCATCGGAGTGTGTTGCAGGTACACCCCTTTTTTCTCCTCGACGACCATTTCCGCTCGCTCTCGAGTCCAGCCGTATCGGATCCTGATCTTCAGGTACGATCAGGTGGCACCGTCTGTGGGACAAAAAATACACGGCCTTCATGACCGAATCGGGATGGGGGAGAAGCATTGGAGCGTCCCCTGATCAATGTTACTGATCTGTTGGCCTGTAATAACGGGCAGGAGATAGCTGATTTTTTCGGTATCTGTTTGTTTATGCTTGTTAAATTTTTTATTTGATTTTGTTGCTCGTAGCTAATCTTGGTTTTGTTCCTCTTTTCAGGTTCTTTGACTAATCCTCTGGACAAGATCCATGAGCGGCTAGTTCAGCAGCAGCGAAAACGGTCGAGGGTCGTGCAGACCAAGTTGACCGAGGCCAGTGGTTCAGGCTCGGGTCCACTAGTTCAGGGCTCTCCGGGGGCTTCCACCGGTTCTTTAATGAAGAAACATAAAGCGGCGGCCACTGTGGATCTGACGGCCGGCGCTCCTCCAAAGCCAAGGCATGGGATACCCCCCGTGTTTCGTTGTTCGGAACTTCTTCGAGGGGAACACAATGGATGTGGACCGGGCGGATTCTTTATTCCTGGAGGGGATGGATCGCCCTGCTCGGAGGCTCTCATTGGCCCAGGACGCGAGCGCGGTGATGCGGGTCCTAACTATGGCCTGGATGACAGCTGAAGGGTCTCCTTTGTTGGAGCGGGAGAACAGCAAGCTCAAAGAGCAATTGGCTGCTTCCGAGGCCAAGCTGACGGCGTCCACCGAGGAGGTGAAAAAGGTTACCACAGAGTCTGCTGAGCGAGCGACTATCATCGCCAAATTAGAGGTCGACAAGAGGAAGCTGCTCGAGCAGAATAAAAAGCTAAAAGATGCCTTTTGCCCCAAAGAGGATGAAGACGAGGATACCAAACATTTGATTACGAGGGCCCAGTTTCTCGCTCGGATCGACCAGGACATGGAGGATCTGAACGCGTCTACTGAGTTCAGTTTTCAAAATGCAGTGGACCAAGTGAAAGCTCTCCACCCTGACCTCGCTTTGGATGCTGATCGGATGAACTATCTTTACAAGGTAGTGGATGGTCAGATCGTGGTGCCTGCGGACTTGGTGGTGGCCGATTCTCAGCAGGGGACGATGGTCCAGCCCGATCAGCCGGAGGAGCAGCCAGGCCATGGGGAAGCTCGTGTGGAGGAAGATCGCCCAGCAGATGGAGATAATTAATTTGTGGCCTGTGCGCCTTGTATTTTATTATGTATTTTGTTTTGGGGGGCGTGGCCCCCTTTATCTGTAATTCCGAACAAGTCGGCCTTTTGGTGCTGCATTACTTTTTTCTAAATGTTAAGTATTTGACCCTGGAGGTCGGTTGCATATATTGTTTTGATCGCATTTATTCGTCCGTCGGAGGACATGATTTGTTATTATTTTTACTAAGTGTTTGACGCTCATACTTGCATCAATTAGAAGTGATTGGATAGATACGGGGAGTATGGACGACCTGTTGGTTTGGGGAACCAATCAGTCTTGGAGGGTTGTATCCTCGATAGGTGCTCGGATCAAGGTAATGTCCCGGGCTCCACGGCGTGAACGTCCCATCGCGAGCTGGGGTTCTACCTGGTCGTGGTACTTAGGCGACGACGGACTCGTTCGAGTTTCCGTTCGTGCGACAAGTCTCTCTTTTGCTCGAAAAGAGATCTTGCTTTATTTGTGATATTTAGACTGACGTGCTCGTACCTAGGCACGCAGTTGATCTCTCTTTCTCTTCCCCTGGGAGTCGAGCAAGGTGACTGGTTTAACTATAATATTGTTTAAGTTTCTCGGCGTTCCACGGCCGAGCGAGTTCCTCCCCGTGTAGATTTTCTAGGTAATAGGCGTCGTTCTCGGTTTTTGCTCGAACACGATACGGGCCTTCCCAGTTGGGCGTCAGTTTTCCTTCGCGGGGATCCCTATGGTTTCTTCTAAGGACGAGGCTACCTACTTCGAATGTCCGCCTGATGACCTTGGAATCATACCGAGCGGCTATCTTTTGTTTGAGAATGGTTTCTCGAATGGCAGCCTTTGATCGAATTTCCTCGACCATGTCGAGCTCGTCTCTTAAAGCTTCATTATTGACATCTTGTTCCATGGGGAATTCCGTGCGTCTCGAACGGACATGCATTTCTATTGGAATTACTGCTTCTGTCCCATATGCTAATCGAAATGGGGATTCTCCGGTCGTTGAATGGGGAGTGGTTCTGTATGCCCATAGTACGCTATGTAGTTCCTCGACCCAGTGTTTCTTATGTTCGTCTAACCTTCGTTTCAGACCTCTCAGGATTACCCTGTTTGCGGCCTCGGCTTTCCCGTTAGTTTGGGGGTGCTCGACCGATGCGAAATGTTGTCTTGTCCCAATTGACGCGACGAATTCCTTGAAATGTTTATCGGTGAATTGAGTTCCGTTGTCGGTCACAATAGCGAGGGGCACTCCAAACCGGGAGAGGATGTTTCTTTTGAAGAATCGAAGTATATTGAGTGCAGTAATTTTGGCCAGAGCCTCAGCTTCTATCCATTTGGTGAAGTAGTCGACGCCTACAATCAAGTATTTGTTCTGACCAGACCCAACAACGAAGGGTCCTAGAATGTCCATTCCCCACCATGCGAACGGCCACGGTGATGATAGCGATTTTAGCTCGGAAGGAGGTGCTATGTGCACGTCCCCATGTCGTTGGCATTTATCGCATCTTTTTACGTGCTCCTTTGCATCGTGCTGTAGGGTGGGCCAGTAGTATCCTGCCCTCAGAATCATACGAGCTAACGAACGTCCGCCCGGATGTTGCGCATTGATTCCCTTGTGGACTTCCCTTAGGACGTGTGGAATATTTTCCTCTTCTACGCACCTGAGGAGGGGTGTAGAGAATCCTCGACGATACATGCGTCCACCTACTAAAGAATACGAGCACGCCCTCCGTCGTACGGTACTAGCCTCTTTTGGGTCGGTTGGTAATTCTCCATTAGTTAGGTAGTTGAATACTGGGGTCATCCAACAACTTGTGTCGCCCACTAGGTTAATGTGTGCGCAGGGTGACGAATGTCCGATACTTGGTTGGGGGAGCAGTTTTTGTATGACGGACTTGTTGTTTCCTTTCCTTTTGGTGCTCGCCAGTTTGGATAGGATATCTGCGCAAGCGTTGCTTTCTCGTGGAACATGTTTGATTTCCACGCTCTTAAACTGCTTTATTTCGTCTTTTACGAGGGCCAGATATTCGGCCATGCTATCACTCCTGGCTTGGAAATCTCCCCGGGCTTGGCTCGCGACCAATTGGGAGTCTGTGCAAATTGTGATTTCTTCTGCTTCTAGGTCGCTCGCGAGCCGTATGCCTGCTAGGAATGCTTCGTACTCCGCCTGGTTGTTGGAAGTAGGGAAAGACAGAGTCAAGGATACTTCGATGACGTTCCCTTCCTTGTTTTCCAGAATGATACCGGCCCCACTGCCCGTCGGACCAGAAGCACCGTCTACGAAAATAATCCACTTGGACGAAGCTTGCGTGTTCTGCTCAGTGAAGGTCAGTTCGGCTACGAAGTCGGCCAGCGCTTGCGATTTGAGGGCTTGTCTTCCTTCGAATTTGATATCGAATTCAGATAGTTCTAGAGACCATTTTAACATTCGACCGGCCATGTCTGGTCGACCGAGCAACTGTCTTATGGGTTGATCAGTCCTTACGATGATGGTGTGAGCCAGGAAGTAGTGGCGTAGTCTCCTAGCTGCGAGAAGGAGGGCCAATGCGACCTTTTCTATCTGAAGGTACCGAACTTCTGGGCCGTGGAGAGCTTTGCTCGTGAAATAGACGGGTTTTTGTCCTTCGGGTCGTTCGCGCACAAGGGCTGCGCTTACTGCTTCGTTAGCGACCGCGAGATAGAGATATAGAGTTTCCCCCTCCTCTGGTCTGGATAAGACTGGAGGTTCACTTAATGCCCGTTTTAGGTGGGATAGCGCTAATTCGCATTCTGCTGTCCACTCGAACGTTGCTTCCTTACGGAGCAGTTTGTAAAAGGGGAGGGCGTGTTGAGCAGATTTTGCCACGAATCGGGCAAGGGAAGTGAAGACTCCGTTTAGTGATTGTATGGACTTCTTTGACGTGGGAGTTGGGAACATCGCGAACGCTCGACACCGATCGGGATTAGCCTCAATGCCTCGTTCGGTCAAATAGAATCCGAGGAATTTTCCCGCTCGGACACCAAAGGTGCATTTCTCAGGGTTGAAACGCATTTTGCACTTTCGTGCTTGGTCGAAGACTTTTCGCAAATGAGACGCGTGGTCTGTCTCCTGTTGAGATTTGACGATCATGTCGTCCATGTATACTTCGAGCATGTCCCCGATTTCGGCTCGGAATACTTTATTCATCATGCGCTGGTACGTTGCTCCTGCGTTTTTTAGACCGAAAGGCATAACGTTGTAAAAATAATTGCTCGATTCGGTCATGAAGGCCGTGTATTTTTTGTCGGACACGGCCATGGGTATTTGATTTTTGACCGAAACTAGTATAATCTAGTGTATAATATATTATGATTTTTGACCGAAACTTGCATTTTGAAAAGTTTCATATAATCTAGTTTTCAGATGATTTTTTTGCATGGACTTCCATGATAACCTTCCCTCTTACCATATATAAATTATATGAAAAGTCTCGTATCATTTCAAATAGTCCCCAATTAAATTTTATTTTTTTGACCGAAACTAGTGTATAATATAATATGATTTTTGACCGAAACATCCATTTCGAAAAGTTTCATAGAATCTAATTTTCAGATGATTTATTTGCATGGACTTCCATTATAACCTTCCCTCTTAACATATATAAATGATATGTGAAGTCTCGTAACATTCAAATAGTCCCCAATTAAATTTGATTTTTTTGATCGAAACTGGTGTATAATATACTATGATTTTTGACCGAAACATGCATTTCCAAAAGTTTCATAGAATCTAATTTTACGAAGATTTATTGCATGGACTTCCATCATAACCTTCCCAGGTAAAATATATAAATGATATGTGATGTTTCGTATCATTTTGAACAGTCCCCGATTTAATTTGATTTTTGACCGAAAATAGTATAATCTAGTGTATAATATATTATGATTTTTGACCGAAACTTGCATTTTGAAAAGTTTCATATAATCTAGTTTTCAGATGATTTTTTTGCATGGACTTCCATGATAACCTTCCCTCTTACCATATATAAATGATATGAAAAGTCTCGTATCATTTCAACGAGTCCCCAATTAAATTTTATTTTTTTGACCGAAACTAGTGTATAATATAATATGATTTTTGACCGAAACATCCATTTCGAAAAGTTTCATAGAATTTAATTTTCAGATGATTTATTTGCATTGACTTCCATTATAACCTTCCCTCTTAACATATATAAATGATATGTGAAGTCTCGTAACATTCAAATAGTCCCCAATTAAATTTGATTTTTTTGATCGAAACTGGTGTATAATATACTATGATTTTTGACCGAAACATGCATTTCGAAAAGTTTCATAGATTCTAATTTTACGAAGATTTATTGCATGGACTTCCATCATAACCTTCCCAGGTAAAATATATAAATGATATGTGAAGTTTCGTATCATTTTGAACAGTCCCCGATTTAATTTGATTTTTGACCGAAACTAGTATAAACTAGTGTATAATATATTATGATTTTTGACCGAAACTTGCATTTCCAAAAGTTTCATAGATTCTAGTTTTCAGATGATTGTTTTGCATAGACTTCCATGATAACCTTCCCTCTTAGGATATATAAATGATATGAAAAGTTTGTATCATTTCAAATAGTCCCCAATTAAATTTTATTTTTTTGACCGAAACTAGTATATAATATAATATGATTTTTGACCGAAACATCCATTTCGAAAAGTTTCATACAATCTAATTTTCAGATGATTTATTTGCATGTACTTCCATTATAACCTTCCCTCTTAACATATATAAAATATATTTGAAGTCTCGTTACATTCAAATAGTCCCCAATTAAATTTGATTTTTTTGATCGAAACTGGTGTATAATATACTATGATTTTTGACCGAAACATGCATTTCGAAAAGTTTCATAGAATCTAATTTTACGAAGATTTATTGCATGGACTTCCATCATAACCTTCCCAGGTAAAATATATAAATGATATGTGAAGTTTCGTATCATTTTGAACAGTCCCCGATTTAATTTGATTTTTGAACGAAACTAGTATAAACTAGTGTATAATATATTATGATTTTTGACCGAAACTTGCATTTTGAAAAGTTTCATATAATCTAGTTTTCAGATGATTTTTTTTGCATGGACTTCCACGATAACCTTCCCTCTTACCATATATAAATGATATGAAAAGTCTCGTATCATTTCAAATAGTCCCCAATTAAATTTTATTTTTTTGACCGAAACTAGTATATAATATACTATGATTTTTGACCGAAACATCCATTTCGAAAAGTTTCATACAATCTAATTTTCAGATGATTTATTTGCATGTACTTCCATTATAACCTTCCCTCTTAACATATATAAAATATATTTGAAGTCTCGTAACATTCAAATAGTCCCCAATTAAATTTTATTTTTTTTGACATAAACTAGTGTAAAATATACTATGATTTTTGACCTAAACTTGCATTTCGAAAAGTTTCATAGAATCTAATTTTCGGATGATTTTTTCATGGACTTCAATCAGTACCATCCCTCATAAAATATATAACTGATATTTGATGTTTCGAATCATTTCGAACAAACCACAATTTAATTTGATGTTTGAGCGAAACTAGTATAAACTAGTGTATAATATATTATTATTTTTGACCCAAATATGCATTTCGAAAGGTTTCATAGAATCTATTTTTAAGATGATTTTTTTGCATGGACTTCCAGGATAACCTTCCCTCTTAACATATATAAATGATCTGTAAAGTATCATATCGTTTCAAATAGTTCCCAATTAAATTTGATTTTTTTTGACCGAAACTAGTGTATAATATACTATGATTTTTGACCGAAACATGCATTTCGAAAAGTTTCATAGAATCTAATTTTTCGATGATTTTTTGCATGGACTTCCATCATAACCATCCCTCGTAAAATATTAAAATGATATGTGAAGTTTCGTATCATTTTGAACAGTCCACGATTTAATTGTATTTTTGATTGAAACTAGTATAAACAAGTTTATAATATATTATGATTTTTTGACTGAAACTTGCATTTCAAAAAGTTTCATAGAATCTAGTTGTTATATGATTGTTGTGCATGGACTTCCATCATAGCCTTCCCTCTTAACATATATAAATGATAGGAAAAGTTCGTATCATTTTAAATAGTCCCCAATTAAATTTTATTTTTTTGACCGAATCTAGTGAATAATATAATATGATTGTTGACCAAAACATCCATTTCGAAAAGTTTAATAGAATCTAATTTTCAGATGATTTATTTGCATGGACTTCCATTATAACCTTCCCTCTTAACATATATAAATGATATGTGAAGTCTCGTAACATTCAAATAGTCCCCAATTAAATTTGATTTTTTTGATCGAAACTAGTGTATAATATACTATGATTTTTGACCGAAACATGCATTTCGAAAAGTTTCATAGAATCTAATTTTACGATGATTTATTGCATGGACTTCCATCATAACCTTCCCAGGTAAAATATATAAATGATATGTGAAGTTTCGTATCTTTTTGAACAGTCCCCGATTTAATTTGATTTTTGACCGAAACTAGTATAAACTAGTGTATAATATATTATGATTTTCGACCGAAACTTGCATTTTGAAAAGTTTCATATAATCTAGTTTTCAGATGATTTTTTTGCATGGACTTCCATCATAACCTTCCCTCTTACCATATATAAATGATATGAAAAGTCTCGTATCATTTCAAATAGTCCCCAATTAAATTTTATTTTTTTGACTGAAACTAGTATATAATATACTATGATTTTTGACCGAAACATCCATTTCGAAAAGTTCCATAGAACCTAATTTTCAGATGATTTATTTGCATGGACTTCCATTATAACCTTCCCTCTTAACATATATAAATGATATTTGAAGTCTCGTAACATTCAAATAGTACCCAATTAAATTTGATTTTTTTGACATAAACTAGTGTATAATATACTATGATTTTTGACCTAAACTTGCATTTCAAAAAGTTTCATAGAATCTAATTTTCGGATGATTTTTTGCATGGACTTCAATCAGTACCATCCCTCATAAAATATATAAATGATATTTGAAGTTTCGAATCATTTCGAACAATCCACAATTTAATTTGATTTTTGAGCGAAACTAGTATAAACTAGTGTATAATATATTATTATTTTTGACCCAACCATGCATTTCGAAAGGTTTCATAGAATCTATTTTTAAGATGATTTTTTTGCATGGACTTCTATGATAACCTTCCCTCTTAACATATATAAATGATCTGTAAAGTATCGTATCATTTCAAATAGTTCCCAATTAAATTTGATTTTTTTTGACCGAAACTAGTGTATAATATACTATGATTTTTGACCGAAACATGCATTTCGAAAAGTATCATAGAATCTATTTTTTTGATGATTTTTTGCATGGATTTCCATCATAACCATCCCTCGTAAAATATTAAAATGATATGTGATGTTTTGTATCATTTCGAACAGTCCACGATTTAATTTGATTTTTGACTGAAACTAGTATAAACAAGTGTATAATATATTATGATTTTTTGACTGAAACTTGCATTTCGAAAAGTTTCATAGAATCTAGTTGTCATATGATTGTTGTGCATGGACTTCCATCATAACCTTCCCTCTTAACATATATAAATGATAGGAAAAGTTCGTATCATTTCAAATAGTCCCCAATTAAATTTTATTTTTTTGACCGAAACTAGTGAATAATATAATATGATTGTTGACCGAAACATCCATTTCGAAAAGTTTCATAGAATCTAATTTTCAGATGATTTATTTGCATGGACTTCCATTATAACCTTCCCTCTTAACATATATAAATGATATGTGAAGTCTCGTAACATTCAAATAGTCCCCCATTAAATTTGATTTTTTTGATCGAAACTAGTGTATAATATACTATGATTTTTGACCGAAACATGCATTTCGAAAAGTTTCATAGAATCTAATTTTACGATGATTTATTGCATGGACTTCCATCATAACCTTCCCAGGTAAAATATATAAATGATATGTGAAGTTTCGTATCATTTTGAACAGTCCCCGATTTAATTTGATTTTTGACCGAAACTAGTATAAACTAGTGTATAATATATTATGATTTTTGACTGAAACTTGCATTTTGAAAAGTTTCATATATTCTAGTTTTCAGATGATTTTTTTGCATGGACTTCCATCATAACCTTCCCTCTTACCATATATAAATGATATAAAAAGTCTCGTATCATTTCAAATAGTCCCCAATTAAATTTTATTTTTTTGACCGGAACTAGTATATAATATACTATGATTTTTGACCGAAACATGCATTTCTAAAAGTATCATAGAATCTAATTTTTCGATGATTTTTTGCACGGACTTCCATCATAACCATCCCTCGTAAAATATTAAAATGATATGTGAAGTTTTGTATCATTTCGAACAGTCCACGATTTAATTTGATTTTTGACTGAAACTAGTATAAACAAGTGTATAATATATTATGATTTTTTGACTAAAACTTGCATTTCGAAAAGTTTCATAGAATCTAGTTGTCATATGATTGTTGTGCATGGACTTCCATCATAACCTTCCCTCTTAACATATATAAATGATATGAAAAGTTCGTATCATTTCAAATAGTCCCCAATTAAATTTTATTTTTTTGACCGAAACTAGTGAATAATATAATATGATTGTTGACCGAAACATCCATTTCAAAAAGTTTCATAGAATCTAATTTTCAGATGATTTATTTGCATGGACTTCCATTATAACCTTCCCTCTTAACATATATAAATGATAAGTGAAGTCTCGTAACATTCAAATAGTCTCCAATTAAATTTGATTTTTTTGATCGAAACTAGTGTATAATATACTATGATTTTTGACCGAAACATGCATTTCGAAAAGTTTCATAGAATCTAATTTTACGATGATTTATTGCATGGAATTCCATCATAACCTTCCCAGGTAAAATATATAAATGATATGTGAAGTTTCGTATCTTTTTGAACAGTCCCCGATTTAATTTAATTTTTGACCGAAACTAGTATAAACTAGTGTATAATATATTATGATTTTTGACCGAAACTTGCATTTTTAAAAGTTTCATATAATCTAGTTTTCAGATGATTTTTTTGCATGGACTTCCATCATAACCTTCCCTCTTACCATATATAAAGTATATGAAAAGTCTCGTATCATTTCAAATAGTCCCCAATTAAATTTTATTTTTTTGACCGAAACTAGTATATAATATACTATAATTTTTGACCGAAACATCCATTTTGAAAAGTTCCATAGAATCTATTTTTCAGATGATTTATTTGCATGGACTTCCATTATAACCTTCCCTCTTAACATATATAAATGATATTTGAAGTCTCGTAACATTCAAATAGTACCCAATTAAATTTGATTTTTTTGACATAAACTAGTGTATAATATACTATGATTTTTGACCTAAACTTGCATTTCGAAAAGTTTCATAGAATCTAATTTTCGGATGATTTTTTGCATGGACTTCAATCAGTACCATCCCTCATAAAATATATAAATGATATTTGAAGTTTCGAATCATTTCGAACAATCCACAATTTAATTTGATTTTTGAGCGAAACTAGTATAAACTAGTGTATAATATATTATTATTTTTGACCCAACCATGCATTTCGAAAGGTTTCATAGAATCTATTTTTAAGATGATTTTTTTGCATGGACTTCTATGATAACCTTCCCTCTTAACATATATAAATGATCTGTAAAGTATCGTATCATTTCAAATAGTTCCCAATTAAATTTGATTTTTTTTTACCGAAACTAGTGTATAATATACTATGATTTTTGACCGAAACATGCATTTCGAAAAGTATCATAGAATCTAATTTTTCGATGATTTTTTGCATGGACTTCCATCATAACCATCCCTCGTAAAATATTAAAATGATATGTGAAGTTTCGTATCATTTCGAACAGTCCACGATTTAATTTGATTTTTGACTGAAACTAGTATAAACAAGTGTATAATATATTATGATTTTTTGACTGAAACTTGCATTTCGAAAAGTTTCATAGAATCTAGTTGTCATATGATTGTTGTGCATGGACTTCCATCATAACCTTCCCTCTTAACATATATAAATGATATGAAAAGTTCGTATCATTTCAAATAGTCCCCAATTAAATTTTATTTTTTTGACCGAAACTAGTGAATAATATAATATGATTGTTGACCGAAACATCCATTTCGAAAAGTTTCATAGAATCTAATTTTCAGATGATTTATTTGCATGGACTTCCATTTTAACCTTCCCTCTTAACATATATAAATGATATGTGAAGTCTCGTAACATTCAAATAGTCCCCAATTAAATTTGATTTTTTTGATCGAAAATAGTGTATAATATACTATGATTTTTGACCGAAACATGCATTTCGAAAAGTTTCATAGAGTCTAATTTTACGATGATTTATTGCATGGACTTCCATCATAACCTTCCCAGGTAAAATATATAAATGATATTTGAAGTTTCGAATCATTTCGAACAATCCACAATTTAATTTGATTTTTGAGCGAAACTAGTATAAACTAGTGTATAATATATTATTATTTTTGACCCACCATGCATTTCGAAAGGTTTCATAGAATCTATTTTTAAGATGATTTTTTTGCATGGACTTCTATGATAACCTTCCCTCTTAACATATATAAATGATCTGTAAAGTATCGTATCATTTCAAATAGTCCCCAATTAAATTTTATTTTTTTGACCGAAACTAGTATATAATATACTAGGATTTTTGACCGAAATATGTATTTCGAAAAGTATCATAGAATCTAATTTTTCGATGATTTTTTGCATGGACTTCCATCATAACCATCCCTCGTAAAATATTAAAATGATATGTGAAGTTTTGTATCATTTCGAACAGTCCACGATTTTATTTGATTTTTGACTGAAAATAGTATAAACAAGTGTATAATATATTATGATTTTTTGACTGAAACTTGCATTTCGAAAAGTTTCATAGAATCTAGTTGTCATATGATTGTTGTGCATGGACTTCCATCATAACCTTCCCTCTTAACATATATAAATGATATGAAAAGTTCGTATCATTTCAAATAGTCCCCAATTAAATTTTATTTTTTTGACCGAAACTAGTGAATAATATAATATGATTGTTGACCGAAACATCGATTTCGAAAAGTTTCATAGAATCTAATTTTCAAATGATTTATTTGCATGGACTTCCATTATAACCATCCCTCTTAACATATATAAATGATATGTGAAGTCTCGTCACATTCAAATAGTCCCCAATTAAATTTGATTTTTTTGATCGAAACTAGTGTATAATATACTATGATTTTTGACCGAAACATGCATTTCGAAAAGTTTCATAGAATCTAATTTTACGATGATTAATTGCATGGACTTCCATCATAACCTTCCCAGGTAAAATATATAAATGATATGTGAAGTTTCGTATCATTTTGAACAGTCCCCGATTTAATTTGATTTTTGACCGAAACTAGTATAAACTAGTGTATAATATATTATGATTTTGGACTGAAACTTGCATTTTGAAAAGTTTCATATAATCTAGTTTTCAGATGATTTTTTTGCATGGACTTCCATCATAACCTTCCCTCTTACCATATATAAATGATATGAAAAGTCTCGTATCATTTCAAATAGTCCCCAATTAAATTTTATTTTTTTGACCGAAACTAGTATATAATATACTATGATTTTTGACCGAAACATGCATTTCGAAAAGTATCATAGAATCTAATTTTTCGATGATTTTTTGCATGGACTTCTATCATAACCATCCCTCATAAAATATTAAAATGATATGTGAAGTTTTGTATCATTTCGAACAGTCCACGATTTAATTTGATTTTTGACTGAAACTAGTATAAACAAGTATATAATATATTATGATTTTTTGACTGAAACTTGCATTTCGAAAAGTTTCATAGAATCTAGTTGTCATATGATTGTTGTGCATGGACTTCCATCATAACCTTCCCTCTTAACATATATAAATGATATGAAAAGTTCGTATCATTTCAAATAGTCCCCAATTAAATTTTATTTTTTTGACCGAAACTAGTGAATAATATAATATGATTGTTGACCGAAACATCGATTTCGAAAAGTTTCATAGAATCTAATTTTCAAATGATTTATTTGCATGGACTTCCATTATAACCTTCCCTCTTAACATATATAAATGATATGTGAAGTCTCGTCACATTCAAATAGTCCCCAATTAAATTTGATTTTTTTGATCGAAACTAGTGTATAATATACTATGATTTTTGACCGAAACATGCATTTCGAAAAGTTTCATAGAATCTAATTTTACGATGATTTATTGCATGGACTTCCATCATAACCTTCCCAGGTAAAATATATAAATGATATGTGAAGTTTCGTATCATTTTGAACAGTCCCCGATTTAATTTGATTTTTGACCGAAACTAGTATAAACTAGTGTATAATATATTATGATTTTTGACTGAAACTTGCATTTTGAAAAGTTTCATATATTCTAGTTTTCAGATGAGTTTTTTGCATGGACTTCCATCATAACCTTCCCTCTTACCATATATAAATGATATAAAAAGTCTCGTATCATTTCAAATAGTCCCCAATTAAATTTTATTTTTTTGACCGGAACTAGTATATAATATACTATGATTTTTGACCGAAACATGCATTTCTAAAAGTATCATAGAATCTAATTTTTCGATGATTTTTTGCACGGACTTCCATCATAACCATCCCTCGTAAAATATTAAAATGATATGTGAAGTTTTGTATCATTTCGAACAGTCCACGATTTAATTTGATTTTTGACTGAAACTAGTATAAACAAGTGTATAATATATTATGATTTTTTGACTAAAACTTGCATTTCGAAAAGTTTCATAGAATCTAGTTGTCATATGATTGTTGTGCATGGACTTCCATCATAACCTTCCCTCTTAACATATATAAATGATATGAAAAGTTCGTATCATTTCAAATAGTCCCCAATTAAATTTTATTTTTTTGACCGAAACTAGTGAATAATATAATATGATTGTTGACCGAAACATCCATTTCAAAAAGTTTCATAGAATCTAATTTTCAGATGATTTATTTGCATGGACTTCCATTATAACCTTCCCTCTTAACATATATAAATGATAAGTGAAGTCTCGTAACATTCAAATAGTCCCCAATTAAATTTGATTTTTTTGATCGAAACTAGTGTATAATATACTATGATTTTTGACCGAAACATGCATTTCGAAAAGTTTCATAGAATCTAATTTTACGATGATTTATTGCATGGAATTCCATCATAACCTTCCCAGGTAAAATATATAAATGATATGTGAAGTTTCGTATCTTTTTGAACAGTCCCCGATTTAATTTAATTTTTGACCGAAACTAGTATAAACTAGTGTATAATATATTATGATTTTTGACCGAAACTTGCATTTTTAAAAGTTTCATATAATCTAGTTTTCAGATGATTTTTTTGCATGGACTTCAATCATAACCTTCCCTCTTACCATATATAAAGTATATGAAAAGTCTCGTATCATTTCAAATAGTCCCCAATTAAATTTTATTTTTTTGACCGAAACTAGTATATAATATACTATAATTTTTGACCGAAAAATCCATTTCGAAAAGTTCCATAGAATCTATTTTTCAGATGATTTATTTGCATGGACTTCCATTATAACCTTCCCTCTTAACATATATAAATGATATTTGAAGTCTCGTAACATTCAAATAGTACCCAATTAAATTTGATTTTTTTGACATAAACTAGTGTATAATATACTATGATTTTTGACCTAAACTTGCATTTCGAAAAGTTTCATAGAATCTAATTTTCGGATGATTTTTTGCATGGACTTCAATCAGTACCATCCCTCATAAAATATATAAATGATATTTGAAGTTTCGAATCATTTCGAACAATCCACAATTTAATTTGATTTTTGAGCGAAACTAGTATAAACTAGTGTATAATATATTATTATTTTTGACCCAACCATGCATTTAGAAAGGTTTCATAGAATCTATTTTTAAGATGATTTTTTTGCATGGACTTCTATGATAACCTTCCCTCTTAACATATATAAATGATCTGTAAAGTATCGTATCATTTGAAATAGTTCCCAATTAAATTTGATTTTTTTTGACCGAAACTAGTGTATAATATACTATGATTTTTGACCGAAACATGCATTTCGAAAAGTATCATAGAATCTAATTTTTCGATGATTTTTTGCATGGACTTCCATCATAACCATCCCTCGTAAAATATTAAAATGATATGTGAAGTTTCGTATCATTTCGAACAGTCCACGATTTAATTTGATTTTTGACTGAAACTAGTATAAACAAGTGTATAATATATTATGATTTTTTGACTGAAACTTGCATTTCGAAAAGTTTCATAGAATCTAGTTGTCATATGATTGTTGTGCATGGACTTCCATCATAACCTTCCCTCTTAACATATATAAATGATATGAAAAGTTCGTATCATTTCAAATAGTCCCCAATTAAATTTTATTTTTTTGACCGAAACTAGTGAATAATATAATATGATTGTTGACCGAAACATCCATTTCGAAAAGTTTCATAGAATCTAATTTTCAGATGATTTATTTGCATGGACTTCCATTTTAACCTTCCCTCTTAACATATATAAATGATATGTGAAGTCTCATAACATTCAAATAGTCCCCAATTAAATTTGATTTTTTTGATCGAAAATAGTGTATAATATACTATGATTTTTGACCGAAACATGCATTTCGAAAAGTTTCATAGAATCTAATTTTACGATGATTTATTGCATGGACTTCCATCATAACCTTCCCAGGTAAAATATATAAATGATATTTGAAGTTTCGAATCATTTCGAACAATCCACAATTTAATTTGATTTTTGAGCGAAACTAGTATAAACTAGTGTATAATATATTATGATTTTGGACTGAAACTTGCATTTTGAAAAGTTTCATATAATCTAGTTTTCAGATGATTTTTTTGCATGGACTTCCATCATAACCTTCCCTCTTACCATATATAAATGATATGAAAAGTCTCGTATCATTTCAAATAGTCCCCAATTAAATTTTATTTTTTTGACCGAAACTAGTATATAATATACTATGATTTTTGACCGAAACATGCATTTCGAAAAGTATCATAGAATCTAATTTTTCGATGATTTTTTGCATGGACTTCTATCATAACCATCCCTCATAAAATATTAAAATGATATGTGAAGTTTTGTATCATTTCGAACAGTCCACGATTTAATTTGATTTTTGACTGAAACTAGTATAAACAAGTATATAATATATTATGATTTTTTGACTGAAACTTGCATTTCGAAAAGTTTCATAGAATCTAGTTGTCATATGATTGTTGTGCATGGATTTCTATCATAACCTTCCCTCTTAACATATATAAATGATATGAAAAGTTCGTATCATTTCAAATAGTCCCCAATTAAATTTTATTTTTTTGACCGAAACTAGTGAATAATATAATATGATTGTTGACCGAAACATCGATTTCGAAAAGTTTCATAGAATCTAATTTTCAAATGATTTATTTGCATGGACTTCCATTATAACCTTCCCTCTTAACATATATAAATGATATGTGAAGTCTCGTCACATTCAAATAGTCCCCAATTAAATTTGATTTTTTTGATCGAAACTAGTGTATAATATACTTTGATTTTTGACCGAAACATGCATTTCGAAAAGTTTCATAGAATCTAATTTTACGATGATTTATTGCATGGACTTCCATCATAACCTTCCCAGGTAAAATATATAAATGATATGTGAAGTTTCGTATCATTTTGAACAGTCCCCGATTTAATTTGATTTTTGACCGAAACTAGTATAAACTAGTGTATAATATATTATGATTTTGGACTGAAACTTGCATTTTGAAAAGTTTCATATAATCTAGTTTTCAGATGATTTTTTTGCATGGACTTCCATCATAACCTTCCCTCTTACCATATATAAATGATATGAAAAGTCTCGTATCATTTCAAATAGTCCCCAATTAAATTTTATTCTTTTGACCGAAACTAGTATATAATATACTATGATTTTTGACCGAAACATGCATTTCGAAAAGTATCATAGAATCTAATTTTTCGATGATTTTTTGCATGGACTTCTATCATAACCATCCCTCATAAAATATTAAAATGATATGTGAAGTTTTGTATCATTTCGAACAGTCCACGATTTAATTTGATTTTTGACTGAAACTAGTATAAACAAGTATATAATATATTATGATTTTTTGACTGAAACTTGCATTTCGAAAAGTTTCATAGAATCTAGTTGTCATATGATTGTTGTGCATGGACTTCCATCATAACCTTCCCTCTTAACATATATAAATGATATGAAAAGTTCGTATCATTTCAAATAGTCCCCAATTAAATTTTATTTTTTTGACCGAAACTAGTGAATAATATAATATGATTGTTGACCGAAACATCCATTTCGAAAAGTTTCATAGAATCTAATTTTCAGATGATTTATTTGCATGGACTTCCATTATAACCTTCCCTCTTAACATATATAAATGATAAGTGAAGTCTCGTAACATTCAAATAGTCCCCAATTAAATTTGATTTTTTTGATCGAAACTAGTGTATAATATACTATGATTTTTGACCGAAACATGCATTTCGAAAAGTTTCATAGAATCTAATTTTACGATGATTTATTGCATGGAATTCCATCATAACCTTCCCAGGTAAAATATATAAATGATATGTGAAGTTTCGTATCTTTTTGAACAGTCCCCGATTTAATTTAATTTTTGACCGAAACTAGTATAAACTAGTGTATAATATATTATGATTTTTGACCGAAACTTGCATTTTTAAAAGTTTCATATAATCTAGTTTTCAGATGATTTTTTTGCATGGACTTCCATCATAACCTTCCCTCTTACCATATATAAAGTATATGAAAAGTCTCGTATCATTTCAAATAGTCCCCAATTAAATTTTATTTTTTTGACCGAAACTAGTATATAATATACTATAATTTTTGACCGAAACATCCATTTCGAAAAGTTCCATAGAATCTATTTTTCAGATGATTTATTTGCATGGACTTCCATTATAACCTTCCCTCTTAACATATATAAATGATATTTGAAGTCTCGTAACATTCAAATAGTACCCAATTAAATTTGATTTTTTTGACATAAACTAGTGTATAATATACTATGATTTTTGACCTAAACTTGCATTTCGAAAAGTTTCATAGAATCTAATTTTCGGATGATTTTTTGCATGGACTTCAATCAGTACCATCCCTCATAAAATATATAAATGATATTTGAAGTTTCGAATCATTTCGAACAATCCACAATTTAATTTGATTTTTGAGCGAAACTAGTATAAACTAGTGTATAATATATTATTATTTTTGACCCAACCATGCATTTCGAAAGGTTTCATAGAATCTATTTTTAAGATGATTTTTTTGCATGGACTTCTATGATAACCTTCCCTCTTAACATATATAAATGATCTGTAAAGTATCGTATCATTTCAAATAGTTCCCAATTAAATTTGATTTTTTTTGACCGAAACTAGTGTATAATATACTATGATTTTTGACCGAAACATGCATTTCGAAAAGTATCATAGAATCTAATTTTTCGATGATTTTTTGCATGGACTTCCATCATAACCATCCCTCGTAAAATATTAAAATGATATGTGAAGTTTCGTATCATTTCGAACAGTCCACGATTTAATTTGATTTTTGACTGAAACTAGTATAAACAAGTGTATAATATATTATGATTTTTTGACTGAAACTTGCATTTCGAAAAGTTTCATAGAATCTAGTTGTCATATGATTGTTGTGCATGGACTTCCATCATAACCTTCCCTCTTAACATATATAAATGATATGAAAAGTTCGTATCATTTCAAATAGTCCCCAATTAAATTTTATTTTTTTGACCGAAACTAGTGAATAATATAATATGATTGTTGACCGAAACATCCATTTCGAAAAGTTTCATAGAATCTAATTTTCAGATGATTTATTTGCATGGACTTCCATTATAACCTTCCCTCTTAACATATATAAATGATAAGTGAAGTCTCGTAACATTCAAATAGTCCCCAATTAAATTTGATTTTTTTGATCGAAACTAGTGTATAATATACTATGATTTTTGACCGAAACATGCATTTCGAAAAGTTTCATAGAATCTAATTTTACGATGATTTATTGCATGGAATTTCATCATAACCTTCCCAGGTAAAATATATAAATGATATGTGAAGTTTCGTATCTTTTTGAACAGTCCCCGATTTAATTTAATTTTTGACCGAAACAGTATAAACTAGTGTATAATATATTATGATTTTTGACCGAAACTTGCATTTTTAAAAGTTTCATATAATCTAGTTTTCAGATGATTTTTTTGCATGGACTTCCATCATAACCTTCCCTCTTACCATATATAAAGTATATGAAAAGTCTCGTATCATTTCAAATAGTCCCCAATTAAATTTTATTTTTTTGACCGAAACTAGTATATAATATACTATAATTTTTGACCGAAACATCCATTTCGAAAAGTTCCATAGAATCTATTTTTCAGATGATTTATTTGCATGGACTTCCATTATAACCTTCCCTCTTAACATATATAAATGATATTTGAAGTCTCGTAACATTCAAATAGTACCCAATTAAATTTGATTTTTTTGACATAAACTAGTGTATAATATACTATGATTTTTGACCTAAACTTGCATTTCGAAAAGTTTCATAGAATCTAATTTTCGGATGATTTTTTGCATGGACTTCAATCAGTACCATCCCTCATAAAATATATAAATGATATTTGAAGTTTCGAATCATTTCGAACAATCCACAATTTAATTTGATTTTTGAGCGAAACTAGTATAAACTAGTGTATAATATATTATTATTTTTGACCCAACCATGCATTTCGAAAGGTTTCATAGAATCTATTTTTAAGATGATTTTTTTGCATGGACTTCTATGATAACCTTCCCTCTTAACATATATAAATGATCTGTAAAGTATCGTATCATTTCAAATAGTTCCCAATTAAATTTGATTTTTTTTGACCGAAACTAGTGTATAATATACTATGATTTTTGACCGAAACATGCATTTCGAAAAGTATCATAGAATCTAATTTTTCGATGATTTTTTGCATGGACTTCCATCATAACCATCCCTCGTAAAATATTAAAATGATATGTGAAGTTTCGTATCATTTCGAACAGTCCACGATTTAATTTGATTTTTGACTGAAACTAGTATAAACAAGTGTATAATATATTATGATTTTTTAACTGAAACTTGCATTTCGAAAAGTTTCATAGAATCTAGTTGTCATATGATTGTTGTGCATGGACTTCCATCATAACCTTCCCTCTTAACATATATAAATGATATGAAAAGTTCGTATCATTTCAAATAGTCCCCAATTAAATTTTATTTTTTTGACCGAAACTAGTGAATAATATAATATGATTGTTGACCGAAACATCCATTTCGAAAAGTTTCATAGAATCTAATTTTCAGATGATTTATTTGCATGGACTTCCATTTTAACCTTCCCTCTTAACATATATAAATGATATGTGAAGTCTCGTAACATTCAAATAGTCCCCAATTAAATTTGATTTTTTTGATCGAAAATAGTGTATAATATACTATGATTTTTGACCGAAACATGCATTTCGAAAAGTTTCATAGAATCTAATTTTACGATGATTTATTGCATGGACTTCCATCATAACCTTCCCAGGTAAAATATATAAATGATATTTGAAGTTTCGAATCATTTCGAACAATCCACAATTTAATTTGATTTTTGAGCGAAACTAGTATAAACTAGTGTATAATATATTATTATTTTTGACCCACCATGCATTTCGAAAGGTTTCATAGAATCTATTTTTAAGATGATTTTTTTGCATGGACTTCTATGATAACCTTCCCTCTTAACATATATAAATGATCTGTAAAGTATCGTATCATTTCAAATAGTCCCCAATTAAATTTTATTTTTTTGACCGAAACTAGTATATAATGTACTAGGATTTTTGACCGAAATATGTATTTCGAAAAGTATCATAGAATCTAATTTTTCGATGATTTTTTGCATGGACTTCCATCATAACCATCCCTCGTAAAATATTAAAATGATATGTGAAGTTTTGTATCATTTCGAACAGTCCACGATTTTATTTGATTTTTGACTGAAAATAGTATAAACAAGTGTATAATATATTATGATTTTTTGACTGAAACTTGCATTTCGAAAAGTTTCATAGAATCTAGTTGTCATATGATTGTTGTGCATGGACTTCCATCATAACCTTCCCTCTTAACATATATAAATGATATGAAAAGTTCGTATCATTTCAAATAGTCCCCAATTAAATTTTATTTTTTTGACCGAAACTAGTGAATAATATAATATGATTGTTGACCGAAACATCGATTTCGAAAAGTTTCATAGAATCTAATTTTCAAATGATTTATTTGCATGGACTTCCATTATAACCTTCCCTCTTAACATATATAAATGATATGTGAAGTCTCGTCACATTCAAATAGTCCCCAATTAAATTTGATTTTTTTGATCGAAACTAGTGTATAATATACTATGATTTTTGACCGAAACATGCATTTCGAAAAGTTTCATAGAATCTAATTTTACGATGATTTATTGCATGGACTTCCATCATAACCTTCCCAGGTAAAATATATAAATGATATGTGAAGTTTCGTATCATTTTGAACAGTCCCCGATTTAATTTGATTTTTGACCGAAACTAGTATAAACTAGTGTATAATATATTATGATTTTGGACTGAAACTTGCATTTCGAAAGGTTTCATAGAATCTATTTTTAAGATGATTTTTTTGCATGGACTTCTATGATAACCTTCCCTCTTAACATATATAAATGATCTGTAAAGTATCGTATCATTTCAAATAGTCCCCAATTAAATTTTATTTTTTTGACCGAAACTAGTATATAATGTACTAGGATTTTTGACCGAAATATGTATTTCGAAAAGTATCATAGAATCTAATTTTTCGATGATTTTTTGCATGGACTTCCATCATAACCATCCCTCGTAAAATATTAAAATGATATGTGAAGTTTTGTATCATTTCGAACAGTCCACGATTTTATTTGATTTTTGACTGAAAATAGTATAAACAAGTGTATAATATATTATGATTTTTTGACTGAAACTTGCATTTCGAAAAGTTTCATAGAATCTAGTTGTCATATGATTGTTGTGCATGGACTTCCATCATAACCTTCCCTCTTAACATATATAAATGATATGAAAAGTTCGTATCATTTCAAATAGTCCCCAATTAAATTTTATTTTTTTGACCGAAACTAGTGAATAATATAATATGATTGTTGACCGAAACATCGATTTCGAAAAGTTTCATAGAATCTAATTTTCAAATGATTTATTTGCATGGACTTCCATTATAACCTTCCCTCTTAACATATATAAATGATATGTGAAGTCTCGTCACATTCAAATAGTCCCCAATTAAATTTGATTTTTTTGATCGAAACTAGTGTATAATATACTATGATTTTTGACCGAAACATGCATTTCGAAAAGTTTCATAGAATCTAATTTTACGATGATTTATTGCATGGAATTCCATCATAACCTTCCCAGGTAAAATATATAAATGATATGTGAAGTTTCGTATCTTTTTGAACAGTCCCCGATTTAATTTAATTTTTGACCGAAACTAGTATAAACTAGTGTATAATATATTATGATTTTTGACCGAAACTTGCATTTTTAAAAGTTTCATATAATCTAGTTTTCAGATGATTTTTTTGCATGGACTTCCATCATAACCTTCCCTCTTACCATATATAAAGTATATGAAAAGTCTCGTATCATTTCAAATAGTCCCCAATTAAATTTTATTTTTTTGACCGAAACTAGTATATAATATACTATAATTTTTGACCGAAACATCCATTTCGAAAAGTTCCATAGAATCTATTTTTCAGATGATTTATTTGCATGGACTTCCATTATAACCTTCCCTCTTAACATATATAAATGATATTTGAAGTCTCGTAACATTCAAATAGTACCCAATTAAATTTGATTTTTTTGACATAAACTAGTGTATAATATACTATGATTTTTGACCTAAACTTGCATTTCGAAAAGTTTCATAGAATCTAATTTTCGGATGATTTTTTGCATGGACTTCAATCAGTACCATCCCTCATAAAATATATAAATGATATTTGAAGTTTCGAATCATTTCGAACAATCCACAATTTAATTTGATTTTTGAGCGAAACTAGTATAAACTAGTGTATAATATATTATTATTTTTGACCCAACCATGCATTTCGAAAAGTTTCATAGAATCTATTTTTAAGATGATTTTTTTGCATGGACTTCTATGATAACCTTCCCTCTTAACATATATAAATGATCTGTAAAGTATCGTATCATTTCAAATAGTTCCCAATTAAATTTGATTTTTTTTGACCGAAACTAGTGTATAATATACTATGATTTTTGACCGAAACATGCATTTCGAAAAGTATCATAGAATCTAATTTTTCGATGATTTTTTGCATGGACTTCCATCATAACCATCCCTCGTAAAATATTAAAATGATATGTGAAGTTTCGTATCATTTCGAACAGTCCACGATTTAATTTGATTTTTGACCGAAACTAGTATAAACAAGTGTATAATATATTATGATTTTTTGACTGAAACTTGCATTTCGAAAAGTTTCATAGAATCTAGTTGTCATATGATTGTTGTGCATGGACTTCCATCATAACCTTCCCTCTTAACATATATAAATGATATGAAAAGTTCGTATCATTTCAAATAGTCCCCAATTAAATTTTATTTTTTTGACCGAAACTAGTGAATAATATAATATGATTGTTGACCGAAACATCCATTTCGAAAAGTTTCATAGAATCTAATTTTCAGATGATTTATTTGCATGGACTTCCATTTTAACCTTCCCTCTTAACATATATAAATGATATGTGAAGTCTCGTAACATTCAAATAGTCCCCAATTAAATTTGATTTTATTGATCGAAAATAGTGTATAATATACTATGATTTTTGACCGAAACATGCATTTCGAAAAGTTTCATAGAATCTAATTTTACGATGATTTATTGCATGGACTTCCATCATAACCTTCCCAGGTAAAATATATAAATGATATTTGAAGTTTCGAATCATTTCGAACAATCCACAATTTAATTTGATTTTTGAGCGAAACTAGTATAAACTAGTGTATAATATATTATTATTTTTGACCCACCATGCATTTCGAAAGGTTTCATAGAATCTATTTTTAAGATGATTTTTTTGCATGGACTTCTATGATAACCTTCCCTCTTAACATATATAAATGATCTGTAAAGTATCGTATCATTTCAAATAGTCCCCAATTAAATTTTATTTTTTTGACCGAAACTAGTATATAATGTACTAGGATTTTTGACCGAAATATGTATTTCGAAAAGTATCATAGAATCTAATTTTTCGATGATTTTTTGCATGGACTTCCATCATAACCATCCCTCGTAAAATATTAAAATGATATGTGAAGTTTTGTATCATTTCGAACAGTCCACGACTTTATTTGATTTTTGACTGAAAATAGTATAAACAAGTGTATAATATATTATGATTTTTTGACTGAAACTTGCATTTCGAAAAGTTTCATAGAATCTAGTTGTCATATGATTGTTGTGCATGGACTTCCATCATAACCTTCCCTCTTAACATATATAAATGATATGAAAAGTTCGTATCATTTCAAATAGTCCCCAATTAAATTTTATTTTTTTGACCGAAACTAGTGAATAATATAACATGATTGTTGACCGAAACATCGATTTCGAAAAGTTTCATAGAATCTAATTTTCAAATGATTTATTTGCATGGACTTCCATTATAACCTTCCCTCTTAACATATATAAATGATATGTGAAGTCTCGTCACATTCAAATAGTCCCCAATTAAATTTGATTTTTTTGATCGAAACTAGTGTATAATATACTATGATTTTTGACCGAAACATGCATTTCGAAAAGTTTCATAGAATCTAATTTTACGATGATTTATTGCATGGACTTCCATCATAACCTTCCCAGGTAAAATATATAAATGATATGTGAAGTTTCGTATCATTTTGAACAGTCCCCGATTTAATTTGATTTTTGACCGAAACTAGTATAAACTAGTGTATAATATATTATGATTTTGGACTGAAACTTGCATTTCGAAAGGTTTCATAGAATCTATTTTTAAGATGATTTTTTTGCATGGACTTCTATGATAACCTTCCCTCTTAACATATATAAATGATCTGTAAAGTATCGTATCATTTCAAATAGTCCCCAATTAAATTTTATTTTTTTGACCGAAACTAGTATATAATGTACTAGGATTTTTGACCGAAATATGTATTTCGAAAAGTATCATAGAATCTAATTTTTCGATGATTTTTTGCATGGACTTCCATCATAACCATCCCTCGTAAAATATTAAAATGATATGTGAAGTTTTGTATCATTTCGAACAGTCCACGATTTTATTTGATTTTTGACTGAAAATAGTATAAACAAGTGTATAATATATTATGATTTTTTGACTGAAACTTGCATTTCGAAAAGTTTCATAGAATCTAGTTGTCATATGATTGTTGTGCATGGACTTCCATCATAACCTTCCCTCTTAACATATATAAATGATATGAAAAGTTCGTATCATTTCAAATAGTCCCCAATTAAATTTTATTTTTTTGACCGAAACTAGTGAATAATATAATATGATTGTTGACCGAAACATTGATTTCGAAAAGTTTCATAGAATCTAATTTTCAAATGATTTATTTGCATGGACTTCCATTATAACCTTCCCTCTTAACATATATAAATGATATGTGAAGTCTCGTCACATTCAAATAGTCCCCAATTAAATTTGATTTTATTGATCGAAACTAGTGTATAATATACTATGATTTTTGACCGAAACATGCATTTCGAAAAGTTTCATAGAATCTAATTTTACGATGATTTATTGCATGGACTTCCATCATAACCTTCCCAGGTAAAATATATAAATGATATGTGAAGTTTCGTATCATTTTGAACAGTCCCCGATTTAATTTGATTTTTGACCGAAACTAGTATAAACTAGTGTATAATATATTATGATTTTGGACTGAAACTTGCATTTTGAAAAGTTTCATATAATCTAGTTTTCAGATGATTTTTTTGCATGGACTTCCATCATAACCTTCCCTCTTACCATATATAAATGATATGAAAAGTCTCGTATCATTTCAAATAGTCCCCAATTAAATTTTATTTTTTTGACCGAAACTAGTATATAATATACTATGATTTTTGACCGAAACATGCATTTCGAAAAGTATCATAGAATCTAATTTTTCGATGATTTTTTGCATGGACTTCTATCATAACCATCCCTCATAAAATATTAAAATGATATGTGAAGTTTTGTATCATTTCGAACAGTCCACGATTTAATTTGATTTTTGACTGAAACTAGTATAAACAAGTATATAATATATTATGATTTTCTGACTGAAACTTGCATTTCGAAAAGTTTCATAGAATCTAGTTGTCATATGATTGTTGTGCATGGACTTCCATCATAACCTTCCCTCTTAACATATATAAATGATATGAAAAGTTCGTATCATTTCAAATAGTCCCCAATTAAATTTTATTTTTTTGACCGAAACTAGTGAATAATATAATATGATTGTTGACCGAAACATCCATTTCGAAAAGTTTCATAGAATCTAATTTTCAGATGATTTATTTGCATGGACTTCCATTATAACCTTCCCTCTTAACATATATAAATGATATGCGAAGTCTCGTAACATTCAAATATTTCCCAATTAAATTTGATTTTTTTGATCGAAACTAGTGTATAATATACTATGATTTTTGACCGAAACATGCATTTCGAAAAGTTTCATAGAATCTAATTTTACGATGATTTATTACATGGACTTCCATCATAACCTTCCCAGGTAAAATATATAAATGATATGTGAAGTTTCGTATCTTTTTGAACAGTCCCCGATTTAATTTGATTTTTGACCGAAACTAGTATAAACTATTGTATAATATATTATGATTTTTGACTGAAACTTGCATTTTGAAAAGTTTCATATAATATAGTTTTCAGATGATTTTTTTGCATGGACTTCCATCATAACCTTCCCTCTTACCATATATAAATGATATGAAAAGTCTCGTATCATTTCAAATAGTCCCCAATTAAATTTTATTTTTTTGACCGAAACTAGTATATAATATACTGTGATTTTTGACCGAAACATCCATTTCGAAAAGTTTCATAGAATCTAATTTTCAGATGATTTATTTGCATGGACTTCCATTATAACCTTCCCTCTTAACATATATAAATGATATTTAAAGTCTCGTAACATTCAAATAGTCCCCAATTAAATTTTATTTTTTTGACATAAACTAGTGTATAATATACTATGATTTTTGACCTAAACTTGCATTTCGAAAAGTTTCATAGAATCTAATATTCGGATGATTTTTTGCATGGACTTCAATCAGTACCATCCCTCATAAAATATATAAATGATATTTGAAGTTTCAAATCATTTCGAACAATCCACAATTTAATTTGATTTTTGAGCGAAACTAGTATAAACTAGTGTATAATATATTATTATTTTTGACCCAACCATGCATTTCGAAAGGTTTCATAGAATCTATTTTTAAGATGATTTTTTTGCATGGACTTCTATGATAACCTTCCCTCTTAACATATATAAATGATCTGTAAAGTATCGTATCATTTCAAATAGTTCCCAATTAAATTTGATTTTTTTTGAGCGAAACTAGTGTATAATATACTATGATTTTTGACCGAAACATGCATTTCGAAAAGTATCATAGAATGTAATTTTTCGATGATTTTTTGCATGGACTTCCAACATAACCATCCCTCGTAAATTATTAAAATGATATGTGAAGTTTCGTATCATTTCGAACAGTCCACGATTTAATTTGATTTTTGACCGAAACTAGTATAAACTAGTGTATAATATATTATGATTTTTGACTGAAACTTGCATTTTGAAAAGTTTCATATAATCTAGTTTTCAGATGATTTTTTTGCATGGACTTCCATCATAACCTTCCCTCTTACCATATATAATTATATGAAAAGTCTCGTATCATTTCAAATAGTCCCCAATTAAATTTTATTTTTTTGACCGAAACTAGTATATAATATACTATGATTTTTGACCGAAACATGCATTTCGAAAAGTATCATAGAATCTAATTTTTCGATGATTTTTTGCATGGACTTCCATCATAACCATCCCTCGTAAAATATTAAAATGATATGTGAAGTTTTGTATCATTTCGAACAGTCCACAATTTAATTTGATTTTTGACTGAAACTAGTATAAACAAGTATATAATATATTATGATTTTTTGACTGAAACTTGCATTTCGAAAAGTTTCATAGAATCTAGTTGTCATATGATTGTTGTGCATGGACTTCCATCATAACCTTCCCTCTTAACATATATAAATGATATGAAAAGTTCGTATCATTTCAAATAGTCCCCAATTAAATTTTATTTTTTTGACCGAAACTAGAGAATAATATAATATGATTGTTGACCGAAACATCCATTTCGAAAAGTTTCATAGAATCTAATTTTCAGATGATTTATTTGCATGGACTTCCATTATAACCTTCCCTCTTAACATATATAAATGATATGCGAAGTCTCGTAACATTCAAATAGTCCCCAATTAAATTTGATTTTTTTGATCGAAACTAGTGTATAATATACTATGATTTTTGACCGAAACATGCATTTCGAAAAGTTTCATAGAATCTAATTTTACGATGATTTATTACATGGACTTCCATCATAACCTTCCCAGGTAAAATATATAAATGATATGTGAAGTTTCGTATCTTTTTGAACAGTCCCCGATTTAATTTGATTTTTGACCGAAACTAGTATAAACTATTGTATAATATATTATGATTTTTGACTGAAACTTGCATTTTGAAAAGTTTCATATAATATAGTTTTCAGATGATTTTTTTGCATGGACTTCCATCATAACCTTCCCTCTTACCATATATAAATGATATGAAAAGTCTCGTATCATTTCAAATAGTCCCCAATTAAATTTTATTTTTTTGACCGAAACTAGTATATAATATACTGTGATTTTTGACCGAAACATCCATTTCGAAAAGTTTCATAGAATCTAATTTTCAGATGATTTATTTGCATGGACTTCCATTATAACCTTCCCTCTTAACATATATAAATGATATTTAAAGTCTCGTAACATTCAAATAGTCCCCAATTAAATTTTATTTTTTTGACATAAACTAGTGTATAATATACTATGATTTTTGACCTAAACTTGCATTTCGAAAAGTTTCATAGAATCTAATATTCGGATGATTTTTTGCATGGACTTCAATCAGTACCATCCCTCATAAAATATATAAATGATATTTGAAGTTTCGAATCATTTCGAACAATCCACAATTTAATTTGATTTTTGAGCGAAACTAGTATAAACTAGTGTATAATATATTATTATTTTTGACCCAACCATGCATTTCGAAAGGTTTCATAGAATCTATTTTTAAGATGATTTTTTTGCATGGACTTCTATGATAACCTTCCCTCTTAACATATATAAATGATCTGTAAAGTATCGTATCATTTCAAATAGTTCCCAATTAAATTTGATTTTTTTTGAGCGAAACTAGTGTATAATATACTATGATTTTTGACCGAAACATGCATTTCGAAAAGTATCATAGAATGTAATTTTTCGATGATTTTTTGCATGGACTTCCAACATAACCATCCCTCGTAAATTATTAAAATGATATGTGAAGTTTCGTATCATTTCGAACAGTCCACGATTTAATTTGATTTTTGACCGAAACTAGTATAAACTAGTGTATAATATATTATGATTTTTGACTGAAACTTGCATTTTGAAAAGTTTCATATAATCTAGTTTTCAGATGATTTTTTTGCATGGACTTCCATCATAACCTTCCCTCTTACCATATATAATTATATGAAAAGTCTCGTATCATTTCAAATAGTCCCCAATTAAATTTTATTTTTTTGACCGAAACTAGTATATAATATACTATGATTTTTGACCGAAACATGCATTTCGAAAAGTATCATAGAATCTAATTTTTCGATGATTTTTTGCATGGACTTCCATCATAACCATCCCTCGTAAAATATTAAAATGATATGTGAAGTTTTGTATCATTTCGAACAGTCCACAATTTAATTTGATTTTTGACTGAAACTAGTATAAACAAGTATATAATATATTATGATTTTTTGACTGAAACTTGCATTTCGAAAAGTTTCATAGAATCTAGTTGTCATATGATTGTTGTGCATGGACTTCCATCATAACCTTCCCTCTTAACATATATAAATGATATGAAAAGTTCGTATCATTTCAAATAGTCCCCAATTAAATTTTATTTTTTTGACCGAAACTAGAGAATAATATAATATGATTGTTGACCGAAACATCCATTTCGAAAAGTTTCATAGAATCTAATTTTCAGATGATTTATTTGCATGGACTTCCATTATAACCTTCCCTCTTAACATATATAAATGATATGTGAAGTCTCGTAACATTCAAATAGTCCCCAATTAAATTTGATTTTTTTGATCGAAACTAGTGTATAATATACTATGATTTTTGACCGAAACATGCATTTCGAAAAGTTTCATAGAATCTAATTTTACGATGATTTATTACATGGACTTCCATCATAACCTTCCCAGGTAAAATATATAAATGATATGTGAAGTTTCGTATCTTTTTGAACAGTCCCCGATTTAATTTGATTTTTGACCGAAACTAGTATAAACTATTGTATAATATATTATGATTTTTGACCGAAACTTGCATTTTGAAAAGTTTCATATAATCTAGTTTTCAGATGATTTTTTTGCATGGACTTCCATCATAACCTTCCCTCTTACCATATATAAATGATATGAAAAGTCTCTTATCATTTCAAATAGTCCCCAATTAAATTTTATTTTTTTGACCGAAACTAGTATATAATATACTATGATTTTTGACCGAAACATCCATTTCGAAAAGTTTCATAGAATCTAATTTTCAGATGATTTATTTGCATGGACTTCCATTATAACCTTCCCTCTTAACATATATAAATGATATTTAAAGTCTCGTAGCATTCAAATAGTCCCCAATTAAATTTTATTTTTTTGACATAAACTCGTGTATAATATACTATGATTTTTGACCTAAACTTGCATTTCGAAAAGTTTCATAGAATCTAATTTTCGGATGATTTTTTGCATGGACTTCAATCAGTACCATCCCTCATAAAATTTATAAATGATATTTGAAGTTTCGAATCATTTCGAACAATCCACAATTTAATTTGATTTTTGAGCGAAACTAGTATAAACTAGTGTATAATATATTATTATTTTTGACCCAACCTTGCATTTCGAAAGGTTTCATAGAATCTATTTTTAAGATGATTTTTTTGCATGGACTTCTATGATAACCTTCCCTCTTAACATATATAAATGATCTGTAAAGTATCGTATCATTTCAAATAGTTCCCAATTAAATTTGATTTTTTTTGACCGAAACTAGTGTATAATATACTATGATTTTTGACCGAAACATGCATTTTGAAAAGTATCATAGAATGTAATTTTTCGATGATTTTTTGCATGGACTTCCAACATAACCATCCCTCGTAAATTATTAAAATGATATGTGAAGTTTCGTATCATTTCGAACAGTCCACGATTTAATTTGATTTTTGACCGAAACTAGTATAAACTAGTGTATAATATATTATGATTTTTGACTGAAACTTGCATTTTGAAAAGTTTCATATAATCTAGTTTTCAGATGATTTTTTTGCATGGACTTCCATCATAACCTTCCCTCTTACCATATATAATTATATGAAAAGTCTCGTATCATTTCAAATAGTCCCCAATTAAATTTTATTTTTTTGACCGAAACTAGTATATAATATACTATGATTTTTGACCGAAACATGCATTTCGAAAAGTATCATAGAATCTAATTTTTCGATGATTTTTTGCATGGACTTCCATCATAACCATCCCTCGTAAAATATTAAAATGATATGTGAAGTTTTGTATCATTTCGAACAGTCCACAATTTAATTTGATTTTTGACTGAAACTAGTATAAACAAGTATATAATATATTATGATTTTTTGACTGAAACTTGCATTTCGAAAAGTTTCATAGAATCTAGTTGTCATATGATTGTTGTGCATGGACTTCCATCATAACCTTCCCTCTTAACATATATAAATGATATGAAAAGTTCGTATCATTTCAAATAGTCCCCAATTAAATTTTATATTTTTGACCGAAACTAGAGAATAATATAATATGATTGTTGACCGAAACATCCATTTCGAAAAGTTTCATAGAATCTAATTTTCAGATGATTTATTTGCATGGACTTCCATTATAACCTTCCCTCTTAACATATATAAATGATATGTGAAGTCTCGTAACATTCAAATAGTCCCCAATTAAATTTGATTTTTTTGATCGAAACTAGTGTATAATATACTATGATTTTTGACCGAAACATGCATTTCGAAAAGTTTCATAGAATCTAATTTTACGATGATTTATTACATGGACTTCCATCATAACCTTCCCAGGTAAAATATATAAATGATATGTGAAGTTTCGTATCTTTTTTAACAGTCCCCGATTTAATTTGATTTTTGACAGAAACTAGTATAAACTATTGTATAATATATTATGATTTTTGACCGAAACTTGCATTTTGAAAAGTTTCATATAATCTAGTTTTCAGATGATTTTTTTTGCATGGACTTCCATCATAACCTTCCCTCTTACCATATATAAATGATATGAAAAGTCTCTTATCATTTCAAATAGTCCCCAATTAAATTTTATTTTTTTGACCGAAACTAGTATATAATATACTATGATTTTTGACCGAAACATCCATTTCGAAAAGTTTCATAGAATCTAATTTTCAGATGATTTATTTGCATGGACTTCCATTATAACCTTCCCTCTTAACATATATAAATGATATTTAAAGTCTCGTAGCATTCAAATAGTCCCCAATTAAATTTTATTTTTTTGACATAAACTCGTGTATAATATACTATGATTTTTGACCTAAACTTGCATTTCGAAAAGTTTCATAGAATCTAATTTTCGGATGATTTTTTGCATGGACTTCAATCAGTACCATCCCTCATAAAATTTATAAATGATATTTGATGTTTCGAATCATTTCGAACAATCCACAATTTAATTTGATTTTTGAGCGAAACTAGTATAAACTAGTGTATAATATATTATTATTTTTGACCCAACCTTGCATTTCGAAAGGTTTCATAGAATCTATTTTTAAGATGATTTTTTTGCATGGACTTCTATGATAACCTTCCCTCTTAACATATATAAATGATCTGTAAAGTATCGTATCATTTCAAATAGTTCCCAATTAAATTTGATTTTTTTTGACCGAAACTAGTGTATAATATACTATGATTTTTGACCGAAACATGCATTTCGAAAAGTATCATAGAATGTAATTTTTCGATGATTTTTTGCATGGACTTCCAACATAACCATCCCTCGTAAATTATTAAAATGATATGTGAAGTTTCGTATCATTTCGAACAGTCCACGATTTAATTTGATTTTTGACCGAAACTAGTATAAACTAGTGTATAATATATTATGATTTTTGACTGAAACTTGCATTTTGAAAAGTTTCATATAATCTAGTTTTCAGATGATTTTTTTGCATGGACTTCCATCATAACCTTCCCTCTTACCATATATAAATGATATGAAAAGTCTCGTATCATTTCAAATAGTCCCCAATTAAATTTTATTTTTTTGACCGAAACTAGTATATAATATACTATGATTTTTGACCGAAACATGCATTTCGAAAAGTATCATAGAATCTAATTTTTCGATGATTTTTTGCATGGACTTCCATCATAACCATCCCTCATAAAATATTAAAATGATATGTGAAGTTTTGTATCATTTCGAACAGTCCACGATTTAATTTGATTTTTGACTGAAACTAGTATAAACAAGTGTATAATATATTATGATTTTTTGACTGAAACTTGCATTTCGAAAAGTTTCATAGAATCTAGTTGTCATATGATTGTTGTGCATGGACTTCCATCATAACCTTCCCTCTTAACATATATAAATGATATGAAAAGTTCGTATCATTTCAAATAGTCCCCAATTAAATTTTATTTTTTTGACCGAAACTAGTGAATAATATAATATGATTGTTGACCGAAACATCCATTTCGAAATGTTTCATAGAATCTAATTTTCAGATGATTTATTTGCATGGACTTCCATTATAACCTTCCCTCTTAACATATATAAATGATATGTGAAGTCTCGTAACATTCAAATAGTCCCCAATTAAATTTGATTTTTTTTATCGAAACTAGTGTATAATATACTATGATTTTTGACCGAAACATGCATTTCGAAAAGTTTCATAGAATCTAATTTTACGATGATTTATTGCATGGACTTCCATCATAACCTTCCCAGGTAAAATATATAAATGATATGTGAAGTTTCGTATCTTTTTGAACAGTCCCCGATTTAATTTGATTTTTGACCGAAACTAGTATAAACTATTGTATAATATATTATGATTTTTGACCGAAACTTGCATTTTGAAAAGTTTCATATAATCTAGTTTTCAGATGATTTTTTTGCATGGACTTCCATCATAACCTTCCCTCTTACCATATATAAATGATATGAAAAGTCTCGTATCATTTCAAATAGTCCCCAATTAAATTTTATTTTTTTGACCGAAACTAGTATATAATATACTATGATTTTTGACCGAAACATCCATTTCGAAAAGTTTCATAGAATCTAATTTTCAGATGATTTATTTGCATGGACTTCCATTATAACCTTCCCTCTTAACATATATAAATGATATTTAAAGTCTCGTAGCATTCAAATAGTCCCCAATTAAATTTTATTTTTTTGACATAAACTAGTGTATAATATACTATGATTTTTGACCTAAACTTGCATTTCGAAAAGTTTCATAGAATCTAATTTTCGGATGATTTTTTGCATGGACTTCAATCAGTACCATCCCTCATAAAATATATAAATGATATTTGAAGTTTCGAATCATTTCGAACAATCCACAATTTAATTTGATTTTTGAGCGAAACTAGTATAAACTAGTGTATAATATATTATTATTTTTGACCCAACCATGCATTTCGAAAGGTTTCATAGAATCTATTTTGAAGATGATTTTTTTCAAGGACTTCCATGATAACCTTCCCTCTTAACATATATAAATGATCTGTAAAGTATCGTATCATTTCAAATAGTCCCCAATTAAATTTGATTTTTTTTGATCGAAACTAGTGTATAATATACTACGATTTTTGACCGAAACCTGCATTTCGAAAAGTTTCATAGAATCTAATTTTACGATGATTTTTTGCATGGACTTCCATCATAACCTTCCCAGGTAAAATATTAAAATGATATGTGAAGTTTCGTATCATTTCGAACAGTCCACGATTTAATTTGATTTTTGACTGAAACTAGTATAAACAAGTGTATAATATATTATGATTTTTTGACTGAAACTTGCATTTCGAAAAGTTTCATAGAATCTAGTTTTAAGATGATTGTTGTGCATGGACTTCCATCATAACCTTCCCTCTTAACATATATAAATGATATGAAAAGTTCGTATCATTTCAAATAGTCCCCAATTAAATTTTATTTTTTTGACCGAAACTAGTGTATAATATAATATGATTGTTGACCGAAACATCCATTTCGAAAAGTTTCATAGAATCTAATTTTCAGATGATTTATTTGCATGGACTTCCATTATAACCTTCCCTCTTAACATATATAAATGATATGTGAAGTCTCGTAAGATTCAAATAGTCCCCAATTAAATTTGATTTTTTTGTTCGAAACTAGTGTATAATATACTATGATTTTTGACCGAAACATGCATTTCGAAAAGTTTCATAGAATCTAATTTTACGATGCTTTATTGCATGGACTTCCATCATAACCTTCCCAGGTAAAATATATAAATGATATGTGAAGTTTCGTATCATTTGGAACAGTCCCCGATTTAATTTGATTTTTGACCGAAACTAGTATAAACTAGTGTATAATATATTATGATTTTTGACCCAACCATGCATTTCGAAAGGTTTCATAGAATATATTTTTAAGATGATTTTTTTGCATTGACTTCCATCATAACCATCCCTCTTACCATATATAAATGATATGAAAAGTCTCGTATCATTTCAAATAGTCCCCAATTAAATTTTATTTTTTTGACCGAAACTAGTATATAATATACTATGATTTTTGACCGAAACATCCATTTCGAAAAGTTTCATAGAATCTAATTTTCAGATGATTTATTTGCATGGACTTCCATTATAACCTTCCCTCTTAACATATATAAATGATATTTAAAGTCTCGTAGCATTCAAATAGTCCCCAATTAAATTTTATTTTTTTGACATAAACTAGTGTATAATATACTATGATTTTTGACCTAAACTTGCATTTCGAAAAGTTTCATAGAATCTAATTTTCGGATGATTTTTTGCATGGACTTCAATCAGTACCATCCCTCATAAAATATATAAATGATATTTGAAGTTTCGAATCATTTCGAACAATCCACAATTTAATTTGATTTTTGAGCGAAACTAGTATAAACTAGTGTATAATATATTATTATTTTTGACCCAACCATGCATTTCGAAAGGTTTCATAGAATCTATTTTGAAGATGATTTTTTTCAAGGACTTCCATGATAACCTTCCCTCTTAACATATATAAATGATCTGTAAAGTATCGTATCATTTCAAATAGTCCCCAATTAAATTTGATTTTTTTTGATCGAAACTAGTGTATAATATACTACGATTTTTGACCGAAACCTGCATTTCGAAAAGTTTCATAGAATCTAATTTTACGATGATTTTTTGCATGGACTTCCATCATAACCTTCCCAGGTAAAATATTAAAATGATATGTGAAGTTTCGTATCATTTCGAACAGTCCACGATTTAATTTGATTTTGGACTGAAACTAGTATAAACAAGTGTATAATATATTATGATTTTTTGACTGAAACTTGCATTTCGAAAAGTTTCATAGAATCTAGTTTTAAGATGATTGTTGTGCATGGACTTCCATCATAACCTTCCCTCTTAACATATATAAATGATATGAAAAGTTCGTATCATTTCAAATAGTCCCCAATTAAATTTTATTTTTTTGACCGAAACTAGTGAATAATATAATATGATTGTTGACCGAAACATCCATTTCGAAAAGTTTCATAGAATCTAATTTTCAGATGATTTATTTGCATGGACTTCCATTATAACCTTCCCTCTTAACATATATAAATGATATGTGAAGTCTCGTAACATTCAAATAGTCCCCAATTAAATTTGATTTTTTTTATCGAAACTAGTGTATAATATACTATGATTTTTGACCGAAACATGCATTTCGAAAAGTTTCATAGAATCTAATTTTACGATGATTTATTGCATGGACTTCCATCATAACCTTCCCAGGTAAAATATATAAATGATATGTGAAGTTTCGTATCTTTTTGAACAGTCCCCGATTTAATTTGATTTTTGACCGAAACTAGTATAAACTATTGTATAATATATTATGATTTTTGACCGAAACTTGCATTTTGAAAAGTTTCATATAATCTAGTTTTCAGATGATTTTTTTGCATGGACTTCCATCATAACCTTCCCTCTTACCATATATAATTATATGAAAAGTCTCGTATCATTTCAAATAGTCCCCAATTAAATTTTATTTTTTTGACCGAAACTAGTATATAATATACTATGATTTTTGACCAAAACATCTATTTCGAAAAGTTTCATAGAATCTAATTTTTCAGATGACTTATTTGCATGGACTTCCATTATAACCTACCCTCTTAACATATATAAATGATATTTGAAGTCTCGTAACATTCAAATAGTCCCCAATTAAATTTAATTTTTTTGACATAAACTAGTGTATAATATACTATGATTTTTGACCTAAACTTGCATTTCGAAAAGTTTCATAGAATCTAATTTTCGGATGATTTTTTGCATGGACTTCAATCAGTACCATCCCTCATAAAATATATAAATGATATTTGAAGTTTCGAATCATTTCGAACAATCCACAATTTAATTTGATTTTTGAGCGAAACTAGTATAAACTAGTGTATAATATATTATTATTTTTGACCCAACCATGCATTTCGAAAGGTTTCATAGAATCTATTTTTAAGATGATTTTTTTGCATGGACTTCCATGATAACCTTCCCTCTTAACATATATAAATGATATGAAAAGTCTCGTATCTTTTCAAATAGTCCCCAATTAAATTTAATTTTTTTGATCGAAACTAGTGTATAATATACTACGATTTTTGACCGAAACATGCATTTCGAAAAGTTTCATAGAATCTAATTTTACGATGATTTATTGCATGGACTTCCATCATAACCTTCCCAGGTAAAATATATAAATGATATTTGAAGTCTCATATCATTTCGAACAGTCCACGATTTAATTTGATTTTTGACTGAAACTAGTATAAACAAGTGTATAATATATTATGATTTTTTGACTGAAACTTGCATTTCGAAAAGTTTCATAGAATCTAGTTTTCATATGATTGTTGTGCATGGACTTCCATCATAACCTTCCCTCTTAACATATATAAATGATATGAAAAGTTCGTATCATTTCAAATAGTCCAAAATTAAATTTTATTTTTTTGACCGAAACTAGTGTATAATATAATATGATTGTTGACCAAAACATCCATTTCGAAAAGTTTCATAGAATCTAATTTTCAGATGATTTATTTGCATGGACTTCCATTATAACCTTCCCTCTTAACATATATAAATGATATGTGAAGTCTCGTAACATTCAAATAGTCCCCAATTAAATTTGATTTTTTTGTTCGAAACTAGTGTATAATATACTATGATTTTTGACCGAAACATGCATTTCGAAAAGTTTCATAGAATCTAATTTTACGATGCTTTATTCATGGACTTCCATCATAACCTTCCCAGGTAAAATATATAAATGATATGTGAAGTTTCGTATCATTTGGAACAGTCCCCGATTTAATTTGATTTTTGACCGAAACTAGTATAAACTAGTGTATAATATATTATGATTTTTGACACAACCATGCATTTCGAAAGGTTTCATAGAATCTATTTTTAAGGTGATTTTTTTGCATTGACTTCCATCATAACCTTCCCTCTTACCATATATAAATGATATGAAAAGTCTCGTATCATTTCAAATAGTCCCCAATTAAATTTTATTTTTTTGACCGAAACTAGTATATAATATACTATGATTTTTGACCGAAACATCCATTTCGAAAAGTTTCATAGAATCTAATTTTCAGATGATTTATTTGCATGGACTTCCATTATAACCTACCCTCTTAACATATATAAATGATATTTGAAGTCTCGTAACATTCAAATAGTCCCCAATTAAATTTGATTTTTTTGACCGAAACTAGTGTATAATATACTATGATTTTTGACCGAAACATGCATTTCGAAAAGTATCATAGAATCTAATTTTTCGATGAATTTTTGCATGGACTTCCATCATAACCATCCCTCGTAAAATATTAAAATGATATGTGAAGTTTCGTATCATTTCGAACAGTCCACGATTTAATTTGATTTTTGACCGAAACTAGTATAAACTAGTGTATAATATATTATGATTTTTGACTGAAACTTGCATTTTGAAAAGTTGCATATAATCTAGTTTTCAGATGATTTTTTTGCATGGACTTCCATCATAACCTTCCCTCTTACCATATATAATTATATGAAAAGTCTCGTATCATTTCAAATAGTCCCCAATTAAATTTTATTTTTTTGACCGAAACTAGTATATAATATACTATGATTTTTGACCAAAACATCTATTTCGAAAAGTTTCATAGAATCTAATTTTCAGATGACTTATTTGCATGGACTTCCATTATAACCTACCCTCTTAACATATATAAATGATATTTGAAGTCTCGTAACTATCAAATAGTCCCCAATTAAATTTGATTTTTTTGACATAAACTAGTGTATAATATACTATGATTTTTGACCTAAACTTCCATTTCGAAAAGTTTCATAGAATCTAATTTTCGGATGATTTTTTGCATGGACTTCAATCAGTACCATCCCTCATAAAATATATAAATGATATTTGAAGTTTCGAATCATTTAGAACAATCCACAATTTAATTTGATTTTTGAGCGAAACTAGTATAAACTAGTGTATAATATATTATTATTTTTGACCCAACCATGCATTTCGAAAGGTTTCATAGAATCTATTTTTAAGATGATTTTTTTGCATGGACTTCCATGATAACCTTCCCTCTTAACATATATAAATGATATGAAAAGTCTCGTATCTTTTCAAATAGTCCCCAATTAAATTTGATTTTTTTGATCGAAACTAGTGTATAATATACTACGATTTTTGACCGAAACATGCATTTCGAAAAGTTTCATAGAATCTAATTTTACGATGATTTATTGCATGGACTTCCATCATAACCTTCCCAGGTAAAATATATAAATGATATGTGAAGTCTCATATCATTTCGAACAGTCCACAATTTAATTTGATTTTTGACTGAAACTAGTATAAACAAGTGTATAATATATTATGATTTTTTGACTGAAACTTGCATTTCGAAAAGTTTCATAGAATCTAGTTTTCATATGATTGTTGTGCATGGACTTCCATCATAACCTTCCCTCTTAACATATATAAATGATATGAAAAGTTCGTATCATTTCAAATATTCCAAAATTAAATTTTATTTTTTTGACCGAAACTAGTGTATAATATAATATGATTGTTGACCGAAACATCCATTTCGAAAAGTTTAATAGAATCTAATTTTCAGATGATTTATTTGCATGGACTTCCATTATAACCTTCCCTCTTAACATATATAAATGATATGTGAAGTCTCGTAACATTCAAATAGTCCCCAATTAAATTTGATTTTTTTGTTCGAAACTAGTGTATAATATACTATGATTTTTGACCGAAACATGCATTTCGAAAAGTTTCATAGAATCTAATTTTACGATGCTTTATTGCATGGACTTCCATCATAACCTTCCCAGGTAAAATATATAAATGATATGTGAAGTTTCGTATCATTTGGAACAGTCCCCGATTTAATTTGATTTTTGACCGAAACTAGTATAAACTAGTGTATAATATATTATGATTTTTGACACAACCATGCATTTCGAAAGGTTTCATAGAATCTATTTTTAAGATGATTTTTTTGCATTGACTTCCATCATAACCTTCCCTCTTACCATATATAAATGATATGAAAAGTCTCGTATCATTTCAAATAGTCCCCAATTAAATTTTATTTTTTTGACCGAAACTAGTATATAATATACTATGATTTTTGACCGAAACATCCATTTCGAAAAGTTTCATAGAATCTAATTTTCAGATGATTTATTTGCATGGACTTCCATTATAACCTACCCTCTTAACATATATAAATGATATTTGAAGTCTCGTAACATTCAAATAGTCCCCAATTAAATTTGATTTTTTTGACATAAACTAGTGTATAATATACTATGATTTTTGACCTAAACTTGCATTTCGAAAAGTTTCATAGAATCTAATTTTCGGATGATTTTTTGCATGGACTTCAATCAGTACCATCCCTCATAAAATATATAAATGATATTTGAAGTTTCGAATCATTTCGAACAATCCACAATTTAATTTGATTTTTGAGCGAAACTAGTATAAACTAGTGTATAATATAATATTATTTTTGACCCAACCATGCATTTCGAAAGGTTTCATAGAATCTATTTTGAAGATAATTTTTTTCAAGGACTTCCATGATAACCTTCCCTCTTAACATATATAAATGATCTGTAAAGTATCGTATCATTTCAAATAGTTCCCAATTAAATTTGATTTTTTTTGACCGAAACTAGTGTATAATATACTATGATTTTTGACCGAAACATGCATTTCGAAAAGTATCACAGAATCTAATTTTTCGATGATTTTTTGCATGGACTTCCATCATAACCATCCCTCGTAAAATATTAAAATGATATGTGAAGTTTCGTATCATTTCGAACAGTCCACGATTTAATTTGATTTTTGACTGAAACTAGTATAAACAAGTGTATAATATATTATGATTTTTTGACTGAAACTTGCATTTCGAAAAGTTTCATAGAATCTAGTTTTAAGATGATTGTTGTGCATGGACTTCCATCATAACCTTCCCTCTTAACATATATAAATGATATGAAAAGTTCGTATCATTTCAAATAGTCCCCAATTAAATTTGATTTTTTTGACCGAAACTAGTGTATAATATATTATGATTGTTGACCGAAACATCCATTTCGAAAAGTTTCATAGAATCTAATTTTCAGATGATTTATTTGCAAGGACTTCCATTATAACCTTCCCTCTAAACATATATAAATGATATGTGAAGTTTCGTAACATTCAAATAGTCCCCAATTAAATATGATTTTTTTGATCGAAACTAGTGTATAATATACTATTATTTTTTACCGAAACATGCATTTCGAAAAGTTTCATAGAATCTAATTTTACGATGATTTATTGCATGGACTTCCATCATAACCTTCCCAGGTAAAATATATAAATGATATGTGAAGTTTCGTATCATTTTGAACAGTCCCCGATTTAATTTTATTTTTGACCGAAACTAGTATAAACTAGTGTATAATATATTATGATTTTTGACCGAAACTTGCATTTTGAAAAGTTTCATATAATTCTAGTTTTCAGATGATTTTTGCATGGACATCCATCATAACCTTCCCTCTTAACATATATAAATGATATGGAAATTCTCGTATCATTTCAAATTGTCCCCAATTAAATTTTATTTTTTTGACCGAAACTAGTGTATAATATTCTATGATTTTTGACCGAAACATCCATTTCGACAAGTTTCATAGAATATAATTTTCAGATGATTTATTTGCATGGAATTCCATTATAACCTTCCCTCTTAACATATATAAATGATATGTGAAGTCTCGTAACATTCAAATAGTCCCCAATTAAATTTGATTTTTTTGACAGAAACTAGTGTATAATATACAATGATTTTTGACCGAAACTTGCATTTCGAAATGTTTCATAGAATCTAATTTTCGGATGATTTTTTGCATGGACTTCAATCATTACCATACCTCATAAAATATATAAATGATATGTGAAGTTTCGTATCATTTTAAACAGTCCCCGATTTAATTTGATTTTTGACCGAAACTAGTTTAAACTAGTGTATAATATATTATTATTTTTGACCGAACAATGCATTTCGAAAGGTTTCATAGAATCTATTTTTAAGATGATTTTTTTGCATGGACTTCCATCATAATCTTCCCTCTCAACATATATAAATGATTTGTAAAGTATCGTATCATTTCAAATAGTTCCCAATTAAATTTGATTTTTTTAACCGAAACTAGTGTATAATATACTATGATTTTTGACCGAAACATGCTTTTCGAAAAGTTTCATAGAATCTAATTTTACGATTATTTTTTGCATGGACTTCCATCATAACCTTCCCTCGTAAAATATATAAATTATATGTGAAGTTTCGTATCATTTCGAACAATCCCCGGTTTAATTTGATTTTTGACCGAAACTAGTATAAACTAGTGTATAATATATTATGATTTTTGACCGAAACTTGCATTTTAAAAAGTTTCATATAATCTAGTTTTCAGATGATTTTTTTGCATGGACTTCCATCATAACCTTCCCTCTTAACATATATAAATGAGATAGAAATTCTCGTATCATTTCAAATTGTCCCCAATTAAATTTTATTTTTTTGACCAAAACTAGTGTATAATATAGTATGATTTTTGACCGAAACATCCATTTCGAAAAGTTTCATAGAATCTAATTTTCAGATGATTTATTTGCATGGACTTCCATCATAACCTTACCTCTTAACATATATAAATGATATGTGAAGTCTCGTAACATTAAAATAGTCCTCAATTAAATTTGATTTTTTTGACGGAAACTAGTGTATAATATACTATGATTTTTGACCGAAACTTGCATTTCGAAACGTTTCATAGAATCTAATTTTCGGATGATTTTTTGCATGGACTTCAATCATTACCATTTCATTATAAAATATATAAATGATATATGAAGTTTTGAATCATTTCGAACAGTCCCCGATTTAATTTGATTTTTGAGCGAATCTAGTATAAACTTGTGTATAATATGTTATTATTTTTGACCGAACCATGCATTTCGAAAGGTTTCATAGAATCTATTTTTAAGATGATATTTTTGCATGGACTTCCATCATAACCTTCCCTCTTAACATATATAAATGATTTGTAAAGTATCGTATCATTTCAAATAGTTCCCAATTAAATTTTATTTTTTTGACCGAAACTAGTGTATAATATACTATGATTTTTGACCGAAACATGCATTTCAAAAGGTTTCATAGTATCTAATTTTACGATGATTTATTGCAAGGACTTCAATTATAACCTTCCCTCGTAAAATATATAAATGATATGTGAAGTTTCGTATCATTTCGAACAGTCCCCGATTTAATTTGATTTTTGACCGAAACTAGTATAAACTAGTGTGTAATATATTATGATTTTTGACCGAAACTTGCATTTTGAAAAGTTTCATATAATCTAGTTTTCAGATGATTTTTTTGCATGGACTTCAATCGTAACCTTACCTCTTAACATATATAAATGATATGAAAAGTCTCGTATCATTTCAAATAGTTCCCTATTAAACTTAATTTTTTTGACCGAAACTAGTGTATAATATACTAAGATTTTTGACCGAAACATGCATTTAGAAAAGTTTCATAGTATCAAATTTTTCAATGATTTTTTGCATGGACTTCCATCATAACCTTCCCTCTTAAAATATATAAATGATATGAAAAGTCTCGTATCATTTCAAATAGTTCCCTATTAAACTTGATTTTTTCGACAGAAACTAGTGTATAATATACTATGATTTTTGACCGAAACTTGCATTTCGAAAAGTTTCATAGAATCTAATTTTGCAATGATTTTTTGCATGGACTTCCATCATAACCTTCCCTCATAAAATATATAAATAATATGTGAAGTTTCGAATCATTTCGAACAGTCCACGATTTAAATTGATTTTTGGCCGAAACTAGTGTATAATATACTATGATTTCTTACCGAAACTTGCATTTTGAAAAGTTTCATAGAATCTAATTTTCTGATGATTTTTTGCATGGACTTCCATCAAAACCATCCCTCGTAAAATATATAAATGATACATGAAGTTTCGTATCATTTCGAACGGTCCCCGATTTAATTTGATTTTTGACATAAACTAGTATAAACTAGTGTATAATATATTATGAATTTTTGACTGAAACTTGCATTTCGAAAAGTTTCATACAATTTAGTTTTCAGATGATTATTTTGCATGGACTTCCATCATAACCTTCCCTCGTAAAATATATAAATGATATGTGAAATTTCATATCATTTCGAAACTAGTGTATAGTATACTATGATTGTTTTGCATGGACTTCCATCATAACCTTCCCTCGTAAAATATATAAATGATATGTGAAGTTTCATATCAATTCGAAACTAGATTCATAGAATCTAGTTTTCAGATGATTTTTTTTGCATGGACTTCCATCGTAACCATACCTCTTAACATATATAAATGATATGAAAAGTCTCGTATTATTTCAAATAGTTCCCTATTAAACTTGATTTTTTCGACCGAAACTAGTGTATAATATACTATGATTTTTGACCGAAACATGCATTTCGAAAAGTTTCATAGAATCTAATTTTTCAATGATTTTTTGCATGGACATCCATCATAACCTTCCCTCATAAAATATTTAAATGATATGTGAAGTTTCGTATCATTTCGAACAGTCCAGGATTTAATTTGATTTTTGAATGAAACTAGTATAAACTAGTGTATAGTATACTATGATTTTTGACCGAAACTTGCATTTCGAAAAGTTTCATAGAATCTTTTTTTCGGATGATTTTTTGCATGGTCTTCCATCATTACCATCCCTCATAAAATATATAATTGATATGTGAAGTTTCGAATCATTTTGAACAATCCACAATTTAATTTGATTTTTGGCTGAAACTAGTATAAACTGGTTTATAATAAATTATTATTTTTGAGGGAACCATGCATTTCGATTAGTTCCCAATTAAATTTGATTTTTTGACCGAAACTAGTTTATAATAAACTATGATTTTTGACCGAAAAGTTTCATAGAATCTAATTTTTCGATGATTTTTTACATGGACTTCCATTATAACCTTCCCTCGTAAAATATATAAATGATATGTGAAGTTTCGTATCATTTCGAACAGTCCCCGATTTAATTTGATTTTTGACCGAAACTAGTATAAACTAGTGTATAATATATTATGATTTTTTGACCGAAACTTGCATTTTGAAAAGTTTCGTATAATCTAGTTTTCAGATGATTTTTTTTGCATGGACTTCCATCATAACCTTCCCTCTTAATATATATAAATGATTTGAAAATTCTCATTTAATTTTAAATTGTCCCTAATTAAATTTTATTTTTTTTGACCGAAACTAGTGTATAATATACTGTGATTTCTGACCGAAACTTGCATTTCGAAAATTTTCATAGAATCTAATTTTCCGATGATTTTTTGCATGGACTTCATTCATAACCTTCCCTCGTAAAATATATAAATGATATGTGAAGTTTCGTATCATTTCGAATAGTCCCCGATTAAATTTGATTTTTGACATAAACTAGTATAAACTAGTGTATAATATATTATGAATTTTTGACTGAAACATGCATTCCGAAAAGTGTCATAGAATCTATTTTTCAGATGGTTGTTTTGCATGGACTTCCATCATAACCTTCCCTCTTAACATATATAAATGATATGGAAATTCTCGTATCATTTCAAATTGTCCCCAATTAAATTTTATTTTTTTGACCGAAACTAGTGTATAATATAGTATGATTTTTGACCGAAACATCCATTTCGAAAAGTTTCATAGAATCTAATTTTCAGATGATTTATTTGCATGGACTTCCATCATAACCTTCCCTCTTAACATATATAAATGATATGTGAAGTCTCGTAACATTCAAATAGTCCTCAATTAAATTTGATTTTTTTGACCGAAACTAGTGTATAATATACTATGATTTTTGACCGAAACTTGCATTTCAAAACGTTTCATAGAATCTAATTTTCGGATGATTTTTTGCATGGACTTCAATCATTACCATCCCATTATAAAATATATAAATGATATGTGAAGTTTCGAATCATTTCGAACAGTCCCCGATTTAATTTGATTTTTGAGCGAATCTAGTATAAACTTGTGTATAATATGTTATTATTTTTGACCGAACCATGCATTTCGAAAGGTTTCATAGAATCTATTTTTAAGATGATATTTTTGCATGGACTTCCATCATAACCTTCCCTCTTAACATATATAAATGATTTGTAAAGTATCGTATCATTTCAAATAGTTCCCAATTAAATTTGATTTTTTTGACCGAAACTAGTGTATAATATACTATGATTTTTGACCGATACATGCATTTCGAAAGGTTTCATAGTATCTAATTTTACGATGATTTATTGCATAGACTTCAATCATAACCTTCCCTCGTAAAATATATAAATGATATGTGAAGTTTCGTATCATTTCGAACAGTCCCCGATTTAATTTGATTTTTGACCGAAACTAGTATAAACAAGTGTGTAATATATTATGATTTTTGACCGAAACTTGCATTTTGAAAAGTTTCATATAATCTAGTTTTCAGATGATTTTTTTGCATGGAATTCAATCGTAACCTTACCTCTTAACATATATAAATGATATGAAAAGTCTCGTATCATTTCAAATAGTTCCCTATTAAACTTAATTTTTTTGACCGAAACTAGTGTATAATATACTATGATTTTTGACCGAAACATGCATTTAGAAAAGTTTCATAGAATCTAATTTTTCAATGATTTTTTGCATGGACTTCCATCATAACCTTCCCTCGTAAAATATATAAATGATATGAAAAGTCTCGTATCATTTCAAATAGTTCCCTATTAAACTTGATTTTTTCGACAGAAACTAGTGTATAATATACTATGATTTTTGACCGAAACTTGCATTTCGAAAAGTTTCATAGAATCTAATTTTTCAATGATTTTTTGCATGGACTTCCATTATAACCTTCCCTCATAAAATATATAAATAATATGTGAAGTTTCGAATCATTTCGAACAGTCCACGATTTAATTTGATTTTTGACCGAAACTAGTGTATAATATACTGTGATTTCTGACCGAAACTTGCATTTCGAAAAGTTTCATAGAATCTAATTTTCCGATGATTTTTTGCATGGACTTCCATCATAACCTTCCCTCGTAAAATATATAAATGATATGTGAAGTTTCGTATCATTTCGAACGGTCCCCGATTTAATTTGATTTTTGACATAAACTAGTATAAACTAGTGTATAATATATTATGAATTTTTGACTGAAACATGCATTCCGAAAAGTGTCATAGAATCTAGTTTTCAGATGGTTGTTTTGCATGGACTTCCATCATAACCTTCCCTCTTAACATATATAAATGATATGGAAATTCTCGTATCATTTCAAATTGTCCCCAATTAAATTTTATTTTTTTGACCGAAACTAGTGTATAATATAGTATGATTTTTGACCGAAACATACATTTCGAAGAGTTTCATAGAATCTAATTTTCAGATGATTTATTTGCATGGACTTCCATCATAACCTTCCCTCTTAACATATATAAATGATATGTGAAGTCTCGTAACATTCAAATAGTCCTCAATTAAATTTGATTTTTTTGACCGAAACTAGTGTATAATATACTATGATTTTTGACCGAAACTTGCATTTCAAAACGTTTAGTAGAATCTAATTTTTGGATGATTTTTTGCATGGACTTCAATCATTACCATCCCATTATAAAATATATAAATGATATGGGAAGTTTCGAATCATTTCGAACAGTCCCCGATTTAATTTGATTTTTGAGCGAATCTAGTATAAACTTGTGTATAATATGTTATTATTTTTGACCGAACCATGCATTTTGAAAGGTTTCATAGAATCTATTTTTAAGATGATATTTTTGCATGGACTTCCATCATAACCTTCCCTCTTAACATATATAAATGATTTGTAAAGTATCGTATCATTTCAAATAGTTCCCAATTAAATTTGATTTTTTTGACCGAAACTAGTGTATAATATACTATGATTTTTGACCGATACATGCATTTCGAAAGGTTTCATAGTATCTAATTTTACGATGATTTATTGCATGGACTTCAATCATAACCTTCCCTCGTAAAATATATAAATGATATGTGAAGTTTCGTATCATTTCGAACAGTCCCTGATTTAATTTGATTTTTGACCGAAACTAGTATAAACTAGTGTGTAATATATTATGATTTTTGACCGAAATTTGCATTTTGAAAAGTTTCATATAATCTAGTTTTCAGATGATTTTTTTGCATGGACTTCAATCGTAACCTTACCTCTTAACATATATAAATGATATGAAAAGTCTCGTATCATTTCAAATAGTTCCCTATTAAACTTAATTTTTTTGACCGAAACTAGTGTATAATATACTATGATTTTTGACCAAAACATGCATTTAGAAAAGTTTCATAGAATCTAATTTTTCAATGATTTTTTGCATGGACTTCCATCATAACCTTCCCTCGTAAAATATATAAATGATATGAAAAGTCTCGTATCATTTCAAATAGTTCCCTATTAAACTTGATTTTTTCGACAGAAACTAGTGTATAATATACTATGATTTTTGACCGAAACTTGCATTTCGAAAAGTTTCATAGAATCTAATTTTTCAATGATTTTTTGCATGGACTTCCATCATAACCTTCCCTCATAAAATATATAAATAATATGTGAAGTTTCGAATCATTTCGAACAGTCCACGATTTAATTTGATTTTTGACCGAAACTAGTGTATAATATACTGTGATTTCTGACCGAAACTTGCATTTCGAAAAGTTTCATAAAATCTAATTTTCCGATGATTTTTTGCATGGACTTCCATCATAACCTTCCCTCGTAAAATATATAAATGATATGTGAAGTTTCGTATCATTTCGAATGGTCCCCGATTTAATTTGATTTTTGACATAAACTAGTATAAACTAGTGTATAATATATTATGAATTTTTGACTGAAACATGCATTCCGAAAAGTGTCATAGAATCTAGTTTTCAGATGGTTGTTTTGCATGGACTTCCATCATAACCTTCCCTCTTAACATATATAAATGATATGGAAATTCTCGTATCATTTCAAATTGTCCCCAATTAAATTTTATTTTTTTGACCGAAACTAGTGTATAATATAGTATGATTTTTGACCGAAACATCCATTTCGAAGAGTTTCATAGAATCTAATTTTCAGATTATTTATTTGCATGGACTTCCATCATAACCTTCCCTCTTAACATATATAAATGATATGTGAAGTCTCTTAACATTCAAGTAGTCCACAATTAAATTTGATTTTTTTGACCGAAACTAGTGTATAATATACTATGATTTTTGACCGAAACTTGCATTTCAAAACGTTTCATAGAATCTAATTTTCGGATGATTTTTTGCATGGACTTCCATCATTACTTTCCCTCATAAAATATATAAATGATATGTGAAGTTTCGAAACATTTCGAACAATCCACAATTTAATTTGATTTTTGACAAAACTAGTATAAACTAGTGTATAATATATTATTATTTTTGACTGAACCATGCATTTCAAAAGGTTTCATAGAATCTATTTTTAAGATGATTTTTGTGCATGGACTTCCATCATAACCCTCCCTCTTAACATATATAAATGATCTGTAAAGTATCATATCATTTCAAATAGTCCCCAATTAAATTTGATTTTTTTGACCGAAACTAGTGTATAATATACTATGATTTTTGACCGAAACATGCATTTCGAAAAGTTTCATAGAATCAAATTTTACGATTATTTTTTGCACGGACTTCCATCATAACCTTCCCTCATAAAATATATAAATGATATGTGAAGTTTCGTATCATTTCAAACAGTCCCCGATTTAATTTGATATTTGACCGAAACTAGTATAAACTAGTGTATAATATATTATTATTTTTGACCGAACCATGCATTTCGAAAGGTTTCATAGAATCTATTTTTAAGATTATTTTTTGCATGGACTTCCATCATAACCTTCCCTCTTAAAATATATAAATGATATGTGAAGTTACATATCATTTCGAACAGTCCCCAATTCAATTTGATTTTTTTGACCGAAACTAGTATAAACTAGTGTATAATATATTATTATTATTGACCGAACCATGCATTTCGAAAGGTTTTATAGAATCTAATTTTCAAATTATTTATTTGCATGGAATTCCATTATAACCTTCCCTCTTAACATATATAAATGATATGTGAAGTCTCGTATCATTTCAAATAGTCCTCAATTAAATTTGATTTTTTTGACCGAAACTAGTGTATAATATACTATGATTTTTGACCGAAACATGCATTTCGAAAAGTTTCATTGAATCTAATTTTACGATGATTTATTGCATGGACTTCCATCATAACCTTCCCTCGTAAAATATATAAATGATATGTGAAGTTTCATATCATTTCGAACAGTCCCCAATTCAATTTGATTTTTTTGACCGCAACTAGTGTATAATATACTATGATTTTTGACCGAAAATCTCATTTCAAAAAGTTTCATAGAACCTAATTTTCAAATGATTTTTTTCATTGACTTCCATCATAACCTTTCCTCGTAAAATATATAAATGATCTGTGAAGTTTCGTATCATTTTGAATATTCCACTATTTAATTTGATTTTTAACCGAAACTAGTATAAACTAGTATATAATATATTATGATTTTTTAACCGAAACTTGCATTTCGAAAAGTTTCATAGAATCTAGTTTTCATATGATTGTTTGAAAACACTTGTATCATTTCAAATAGTCCCCAATTAAATTGTTTTTTACCGAAACTAGTGTATAATATACTATGATTTTTGACCAAAACATCCATTTCGAAAAGTTTTATAGAATCTAAATTTCAGATGATTTATTTGCATGGACTTCCATCATAACCTTCCCTTTTAACATATATAAATGATATGTGAAGTCTCGTATCATTTCAAATAGTCCCCAATTAAATTTGATTTTTTTGACCGAAACTAGTGTATAATATGCTATGATTTTTGACAGAAACTTGCATTTCGAAAAGTTTCATAGAATCTAATTTTCGGATGATTTTTTGCATGGACTTCCATCATTACTTTCCCTCATAAAATATATAAATGATATGTGAAGTTTCGAATCATTTCGAACAATCCACAATTTAATTTTATTTTTGACAAAACTAGTATAAACTAGTGTATAATATATTATTATTTTTGACCGAACCATGCATTTCGAAAGGTTTCATAGAATCTATTTTTAAGATGATTTTTGTGCATGGACTTACATCATAACCCTCCCTCTTAACATATATAAATGATATGTAAAGTATCATATCTTATCAAATAGTTCCCAATTAAATTTGATTTTTTTGACTTAAACTTGTGTATAATATACTATGATTTTTGACCGAAACATGCATTTCGAAAAGTTTCATAGAATCGAATTTTACGATTATTTTTTGCATGGACTTCCATCATAACCTTCCCTCGTAAAATATATAAATGATATGTGAAGTTTCGTATCATTTCAAACAGTCCCCGATTTAATTTGATATTTGACCGAAACTAGTATAAACTAGTGTATAGTATATTATTATTATTGACCGAACCATGCATTTCGAAAGGTTTCATAGAATCTATTTTTAAGATGAATTTTTTGCATGGACTTCCATCATAACCTTCCCTCTTAACATATATAAATGATCTGTAAAGTATCGTACCATTTCAAATAGTCCCCAATTAAATTTGATTTTTTTGACCGAAACTAGTGTATAATATACTATGATTTTTGACCGAAACATGCATTTCGAAAAGTTTCATAGAATCTAATTTTATGATGATTTATTGCATGGACTTCCATCATAACCTTTCCTCGTAAAATATATAAATGATATGTGAAGTTTCGTATCATTTCAAATAGTCCCCAATTCAATTTGAATTTTTTTGACCGAAACTAGTGTATAATATACTATGATTTTTGACCGAAAATCTCATTTCAAAAAGTTTCATAGAACCTTATTTTCGAATGATTTTTTCATTGACTTCCATCATAACCTTTCCTCGTAAAATATATAAATGATATGTGAAGTTTCGTATCATTTTGAATATTCCACTATTTAATTTGATTTTTGACCGAAACTAGTATAAACTAGTATATAATATATTATGATTTTTTAACCGAAACTTGCATTTCGAAAAGTTTCATACAATCTAGTTTTCAGATGATTGTTTTGCATGGACTTCCATCATAACCTTCCCTCTTAACATATATAAATGATATGAAAAGTCTCGTATCATTTCAAATAGTCCCCAATTAAATTTTTTTTTTTTTGACCGAAACTAGTGTATAATATACTATGATTTTTGACCGAAACATCCATTTCGAAAAGTTTCATAGAATCTAATTTTCAGATGGTTTATTTGCATGGACTTCCATCATAACCTTCCCTCTTAACATATATAAATGATATGTGAAGTATCGTATCATTTCAAATGGTCCCCAATTAAATTTGATTTTTTTGACCGAAACTAGTGTATAATATACTATGATTTTTGACCGAAACTCTCGTTTCAAAAAGTTTCATAGAACCTAATTTTCGGATGATTTTTTGCATTGACTTCGATCATAAACTTCCCTCGTAAAATATATAAATGATATATGAAGTTTCTTATCATTTTGAATATTCCACTATTTAATTTTATTTTTGACCGAAACTAGTATAAACTAGAATATAATATATTATGATTTTTTAACCGAAACTTGCATTTCGAAAATTTTCATAGAATCTAGTTTTCAGATGATTGTTTTGCATGGAATTCCATCATAAGCTTCCCTCTTAACATATATAAATGATATAAAAAGTCTCGTATCATTTCAAAAAGTCCCCAATTAAATTTTATTTTTTTTGACCGAAACTAGTGTATAATATACTATGATTTTTGACCGAAACATCCATTTCGAAAAGTTTCATAGAATCTAATTTTCAGATGGTTTATTTGCATGGACTTCCATCATAACCTTCCCTCTTAACATATATAAATGATATGTGAAGTCTCGTATCATTTCAAATAGTCCCCAATTAAATTTGATTTTTTTGACCGAAACTAGTGTATAATATACTATGATTTTTGACCGAAACTTGCATTTCGAAAAGTTTCATAGAATATAATTTTCGGATGATTTTTTGCATGGACTTCCATCATTACTTTCCCTCATAAAATATATAAATGATATGTGATGTTTCGAATCATTTCGAACAATCCACAATTTAATTTGATTTTTGACAAAACTAGTATAAACTAGTGTATAATATATTATTATTTTTGACCGTACCATGCATTTCAAAAGGTTTCATAGAATCTATTTTTAAGATGATTTTTGTGCATGGACTTCCATCATAACCCTCCCTCTTAACATATATAAATGATCTGTAAAGTATCATATCATTTCAAATAGTTCCCAATTAAATTTGATTTTTTTGACTGAAACTAGTGTATAATATACTATGATTTTTTACCGAAACATGCATTTCGAAAAGTTTCATAGAATCTAATTTTACGATTATTTTTTGCATGGACTTCCATCATAACCTTCCCTCGTAAAATATATAATTGATATGTGAAGTTTCGTATCATTTCAAACAGTCCCCGATTTAATTTGATATTTGACCGAAACTAGTATAAACTAGTGTATAGTATATTATTATTATTGACCGAACCATGCATTTCGAAAGGTTTCATAGAATCTATTTTTAAGATGAATTTTTTGCATGGACTTCCATCATAACCTTCCCTCTTAACATATATAAATGATCTGTAAAGTATCGTATCATTTCAAATAGTCCCCAATTAAATTTGATTTTTTTGACCGAAACTAGTGTATAATATACTATGATTTTTGACCGAAACATGCATTTCGAAAAGTTTCATAGAATCTAATTTTATGATGATTTATTGCATGGACTTCCATCATAACCTTTCCTCGTAAAATATATAAATGATATGTGAAGTTTCGTATCATTTCAAATAGTCCCCAATTCAATTTGAATTTTTTTGACCGAAACTAGTGTATAATATACTATGATTTTTGACCGAAAATCTCATTTCAAAAAGTTTCATAGAACCTTATTTTCGAATGATTTTTTCATTGACTTCCATCATAACCTTTCCTCGTAAAATATATAAATGATATGTGAAGTTTCGTATCATTTTGAATATTCCACTATTTAATTTGATTTTTGACCGAAACTAGTATAAACTAGTATATAATATATTATGATTTTTTAACCGAAACTTGCATTTCGAAAAGTTTCATACAATCTAGTTTTCAGATGATTGTTTTGCATGGACTTCCATCATAACCTTCCCTCTTAACATATATAAATGATATGAAAAGTCTCGTATCATTTCAAATAGTCCCCAATTAAATTTTTTTTTTTTGACCGAAACTAGTGTATAATATACTATGATTTTTGACCGAAACATCCATTTCGAAAAGTTTCATAGAATCTAATTTTCAGATGGTTTATTTGCATGGACTTCCATCATAACCTTCCCTCTTAACATATATAAATGATATGTGAAGTATCGTATCATTTCAAATGGTCCCCAATTAAATTTGATTTTTTTGACCGAAACTAGTGTATAATATACTATGATTTTTGACCGAAACTCTCGTTTCAAAAAGTTTCATAGAACCTAATTTTCGGATGATTTTTTGCATTGACTTCGATCATAAACTTCCCTCGTAAAATATATAAATGATATATGAAGTTTCTTATCATTTTGAATATTCCACTATTTAATTTTATTTTTGACCGAAACTAGTATAAACTAGAATATAATATATTATGATTTTTTAACCGAAACTTGCATTTCGAAAATTTTCATAGAATCTAGTTTTCAGATGATTGTTTTGCATGGAATTCCATCATAAGCTTCCCTCTTAACATATATAAATGATATAAAAAGTCTCGTATCATTTCAAAAAGTCCCCAATTAAATTTTATTTTTTTTGACCGAAACTAGTGTATAATATACTATGATTTTTGACCGAAACATCCATTTCGAAAAGTTTCATAGAATCTAATTTTCAGATGGTTTATTTGCATGGACTTCCATCATAACCTTCCCTCTTAACATATATAAATGATATGTGAAGTCTCGTATCATTTCAAATAGTCCCCAATTAAATTTGATTTTTTTGACCGAAACTAGTGTATAATATACTATGATTTTTGACCGAAACTTGCATTTCGAAAAGTTTCATAGAATATAATTTTCGGATGATTTTTTGCATGGACTTCCATCATTACTTTCCCTCATAAAATATATAAATGATATGTGATGTTTCGAATCATTTCGAACAATCCACAATTTAATTTGATTTTTGACAAAACTAGTATAAACTAGTGTATAATATATTATTATTTTTGACCGTACCATGCATTTCAAAAGGTTTCATAGAATCTATTTTTAAGATGATTTTTGTGCATGGACTTCCATCATAACCCTCCCTCTTAACATATATAAATGATCTGTAAAGTATCATATCATTTCAAATAGTTCCCAATTAAATTTGATTTTTTTGACTGAAACTAGTGTATAATATACTATGATTTTTTACCGAAACATGCATTTCGAAAAGTTTCATAGAATCTAATTTTACGATTATTTTTTGCATGGACTTCCATCATAACCTTCCCTCGTAAAATATATAATTGATATGTGAAGTTTCGTATCATTTCAAACAGTCCCCGATTTAATTTGATATTTGACCGAAACTAGTATAAACTAGTGTATAGTATATTATTATTATTGACCGAACCATGCATTTCGAAAGGTTTCATAGAATCTATTTTTAAGATGAATTTTTTGCATGGACTTCCATCATAACCTTCCCTCTTAACATATATAAATGATCTGTAAAGTATCGTATCATTTCAAATAGTCCCCAATTAAATTTGATTTTTTTGACCGAAACTAGTGTATAATATACTATGATTTTTGACCGAAACATGCATTTCGAAAAGTTTCATAGAATCTAATTTTATGATGATTTATTGCATGGACTTCCATCATAACCTTTCCTCGTAAAATATATAAATGATATGTGAAGTTTCGTATCATTTCAAATAGTCCCCAATTCAATTTGAATTTTTTTGACCGAAACTAGTGTATAATATACTATGATTTTTGACCGAAAATCTCATTTCAAAAAGTTTCATAGAACCTTATTTTCGAATGATTTTTTCATTGACTTCCATCATAACCTTTCCTCGTAAAATATATAAATGATATGTGAAGTTTCGTATCATTTTGAATATTCCACTATTTAATTTGATTTTTGACCGAAACTAGTATAAACTAGTATATAATATATTATGATTTTTTAACCGAAACTTGCATTTCGAAAAGTTTCATACAATCTAGTTTTCAGATGATTGTTTTGCATGGACTTCCATCATAACCTTCCCTCTTAACATATATAAATGATATGAAAAGTCTCGTATCATTTCAAATAGTCCCCAATTAAATTTTTTTTTTTTGACCGAAACTAGTGTATAATATACTATGATTTTTGACCGAAACATCCATTTCGAAAAGTTTCATAGAATCTAATTTTCAGATGGTTTATTTGCATGGACTTCCATCATAACCTTCCCTCTTAACATATATAAATGATATGTGAAGTATCGTATCATTTCAAATGGTCCCCAATTAAATTTGATTTTTTTGACCGAAACTAGTGTATAATATACTATGATTTTTGACCGAAACTCTCGTTTCAAAAAGTTTCATAGAACCTAATTTTCGGATGATTTTTTGCATTGACTTCGATCATAAACTTCCCTCGTAAAATATATAAATGATATATGAAGTTTCTTATCATTTTGAATATTCCACTATTTAATTTTATTTTTGACCGAAACTAGTATAAACTAGAATATAATATATTATGATTTTTTAACCGAAACTTGCATTTCGAAAATTTTCATAGAATCTAGTTTTCAGATGATTGTTTTGCATGGAATTCCATCATAAGCTTCCCTCTTAACATATATAAATGATATAAAAAGTCTCGTATCATTTCAAAAAGTCCCCAATTAAATTTTATTTTTTTTGACCGAAACTAGTGTATAATATACTATGATTTTTGACCGAAACATCCATTTCGAAAAGTTTCATAGAATCTAATTTTCAGATGGTTTATTTGCATGGACTTCCATCATAACCTTCCCTCTTAACATATATAAATGATATGTGAAGTCTCGTATCATTTCAAATAGTCCCCAATTAAATTTGATTTTTTTGACCGAAACTAGTGTATAATATACTATGATTTTTGACCGAAACTTGCATTTCGAAAAGTTTCATAGAATATAATTTTCGGATGATTTTTTGCATGGACTTCCATCATTACTTTCCCTCATAAAATATATAAATGATATGTGATGTTTCGAATCATTTCGAACAATCCACAATTTAATTTGATTTTTGACAAAACTAGTATAAACTAGTGTATAATATATTATTATTTTTGACCGTACCATGCATTTCAAAAGGTTTCATAGAATCTATTTTTAAGATGATTTTTGTGCATGGACTTCCATCATAACCCTCCCTCTTAACATATATAAATGATCTGTAAAGTATCATATCATTTCAAATAGTTCCCAATTAAATTTGATTTTTTTGACTGAAACTAGTGTATAATATACTATGATTTTTTACCGAAACATGCATTTCGAAAAGTTTCATAGAATCTAATTTTACGATTATTTTTTGCATGGACTTCCATCATAACCTTCCCTCGTAAAATATATAATTGATATGTGAAATTTCGTATCATTTCGAACAGTCCCCGATTTAATTTGATATTTGACCGAAACTAGTATAAACTAGTGTATAATATATTATTATTTTTGACCGAACCATGCATTTAGAAAGGTTTCATAGAATCTATTTTTAAGATGATTTTTTTGCATGGACTTCCATCATAACCTTCCCTCTTAACATATATAAATGATCTGTAAATTATCGTATCATTTCAAATAGTTCCCAATTAAATTTGATTATTTTGACCGAAACTAGTGTATAATATACTATGATTTTTTACCGAAACATGCATTTCGAAAAGTTTCATAGAATCTAATTTTATGATGATTTATTGCATGGACTTCCATCATAACCTTTCCTCGTAAAATATATAAATGATATGTGAAGTTACGTATCATTTCAAATAGTCCCCAATTCAATTTGAATTTTTTTGACCGAAACTAGTGTATAATATACTATGATTTTTGACCGAAAATCTCATTTCAAAAAGTTTCATAGAACCTAATTTTAGAATGATTTTTTCATTGACTTCCATCATAACCTTTCCTCGTAAAATATATAAATGATATGTGAAGTTTCGTATCATTTTGAATATTCCACTATTTAATTTGATTTTTGACCGAAACTAGTATAAACTAGTATATAATATATTATGATTTTTTAACCGAAACTTGCATTTCGAAAAGTTTCATACAATCTAGTTTTCAGATGATTGTTTTGCATGGACTTCCATCATAACCTTCCCTCTTAACTTATATAAATGATTTGAAAAGTCTCGTATCATTTCAAATAGTCCCCAATTAAATTTTATTTTTTTTTACCGAAACTAGTGTATAATATACTATGATTTTTGACCGAAACATCCATTTCGAAAAGTTTCATAGAATCTAATTTTCAGATGGTTTATTTGCATGGACTTCCATCATAACCTTCCCTCTTAACATATATAAATGATATGTGAAGTCTCGTATCATTTCAAATGGTCCCCAATTAAATTTGATTTTTTTGACCGAAACTAGTGAAATTCTGTGATCAGGTATGAGATGTCCTAAGAGATGTCCCAACACTTAATAGGACATTTGACAAATTTAACCAAAACTTAAACAGCAAGAAAAGTAAACAACACAGAAGTTTGTTAACCCAGTTCAGTGTATAACCACACCTACATCTGGAGGCTACCAAGCCAGGAGGAAATCCACTATTAGTAATATTAATTCTAGACTTAAACCACCCTGTTTAATCTATCACTTAATACTTACCCAATGCAATTTCTACCTAAGACTCACTTAGATAAGAGTACCCTACTCACTCCCCCTCAATCACCCAGTGATCAAGTTTACAAGTTTACTGAAATTGAAGACATCCTTCAAACAAAACAGCTTGATCTTACTTAACAGTTTCAATCAAGTCACAAATGCACTTTTGCTTAAAAGCTCATAAAGTGGTACATAAAAACAACCTGCTATTAAAACACTAGACACCCTATTTGGTCTTCTGAAATTCGTACTCAATTCTATGAGTTTATGTTGTTTAAATAGGTATCTGAATTTTGGGCTTTCTGTAGAATGATCCAGCCCTAATGTGCAGCAACTGTCACCTTGAATTTAGGGTTTGTTACCTCCTATATTCTAGGTGCATTAGGTCTTCTGTTTTAATCTGAATCTTCAATTTAAAACTCCCTACAGATGCGCCTTGTTCTGTTTTTATCCAGCATTAATTAATTCCAGATAGTTCTCCTTAAATATCTCTGATCTGTTAATCAATAATTAATTCTGGTAGCAGGTCTGAGATGTCTCAACATCTGTTGGGACATCCTGAAAAACTGAACTTAATTTATTCACACAATGTCCCAACATCTGATGAGACATCCTGAAATAAATTCACATACTCTGTTTGATAATGTCCCAACATCTGATAGGACATTCTGAACTGAATTTAGCATTTCTTGTTTGGTCAAAAATTCTGCCAATTCTTAAACATCTACAAACTCCCCCTTTGGCTAATTTTTGGCTAACATCTTTCCTGGTTTTCAGAGTGCAGCAGAAGTTCTTTTTATCAGAGTATATCATTACTTTTCTGTTGATTTTTATTTGAGATTACTCCCCCTCAAACAAATATGTGTCCAGTCTTGTTGCTAACAGAAATACACACTGATTCAGTTCAGACAGAAACAAACAGATCTTTCAATCATTTAAACAGCAATTACATTTGATGTTGTTCTCCCCCTTGGTAGGCACAAAATTAGGGGCCAAAGAACTATTATCCAGAATTACAAATCATTGCTGTCATTACAAATGCCTCACATACAAAGATCACTCAGATTCATCACTCTCAGTTGCTTCCTCCACTTCAGTGTCTTCATTCTTAGCAGCTTCACTTTCTTCAGCAGCCTCACTGTCTTCACCAGCTTCACTGTCTTCATCAGTTGCAACATTCTGATCTTCTTCACTTTCCAATCTTTTAATTATTTCTTCAAGCTTCTGCTTTCTAGCTTCAAGTTCTTTGCAGGTGATTTTGAGTTCAGCAATTAAGGCTTTCTTGGAGATTGGATTCTTAGCAGAGGAGGGACCAGCAGATGTCCCAGCAGGTGTTTCAACATCTGCAGCATGGTGACTGAGAAATAATTTGTAGTGAAAAGCCAGGGGGCTCTCTCTTTTGCATGCTGTATCCTTGTCAGTGAGAATGCCAGGGTATTGATTGAGCACTATCCCACACAGCAAAGATGGGAAGGCTATTGGAAGCTTTGTTGCTGAGGAGCTGGCATGTTTCATGGTTTGATCAAAGATAAAAGCTCCATAGTCCAGATTGGTTTGAGTTCCCACAGCAAAGATGAATCTGGCTAGACCAGTTGAGATTGAGGAAGTGTGGTTGGTAGGCACCCAGTTAGCAGTTCCAATTCTATTCAGCATGGCATACTTTCTGGTAAGCATGCTCACAGAGAGCTTTCCCTTCACAGGCCATGCCTTGACCTGGTTTGCAGTGATTACTTTACAGACTTGATTATCTGTCTTACCTAATTCATTAGGTCCATCTGTTTCTCTTCCTAGATACTCATTGATGATTTGAGGAGAAAACTGTACACATTTACCTCTAACAAAAACTTTTCTAAACTCAGAAGACTTACCATTTGAGCAATCATCCTGAAGATTCACAATGAACTCTTTGACAAGTAGTTCATAGCAAGGAGAGAGGTCTGAGACTGTTTTGAATAGTCCTGCAGCAGAGATGAGGTCTATCAGTTCTGTGCACTCAAGTGCATTGCTGCTTAGTTCTCTTTCCAAGGCAACCCTTCTTTGATACACATATTTCCATCTGTTGACACTGGAGACATGATGGAAGGATATGTTGTCCAAGGGAGCTTCTGGGACAGCAGTTGAAACTCTAGTTGGTGCTGGTTTCTTCTTGGGAGGAGATGTTGGGACATCTGATCCAACATCTGAATCTGATGGTGTTGCAGCTTTTCTCTTCTGGGTTTGAACTTTGCTCCATGGTTTTGTTGGACCAAAGGTAGCTTTAGCTTTGCCTTTCTTTGGACTAGCCTTCTTTTTCTCAGAGATGACAGGTTCAGCTTGCATCTTTCCTTTCCTGGACCTTAGTCTTTTAGCAATGCTGGGTTTCACAGATGCTATGATCTCTGCATCAGAGTCCTGCTCCAGATTGACCACTGGAGGAGATTGAGCAGCCTCCTCTTCAGCTGGTTGATCAGCAGGAATTTGATCTTCATTTGAGCCTTGAGCCTGTCCTTCAGAGACCTCTTCATCATTTTCATTTGAGACTTTGTCCTTAGATTGTTCCAGATCAACATCAGATGAGTTCTTTTTCTTATCTTCAGATGTTCCAACATCTGTCGGGACATCTTGTTCTGCAGCAGTGTCCTTTGTAGCTTGAGCTGGTTCTTCTTGAGGTGCAGGAATGGTGTTCAAAGGAACAGAGATCCCTTTCACCACTCTTTGTTCAGAAAAGACTTGGTTAACAATCTCCTTGATGGAATCATCAACATATTTGGAGTATCTTGTAGACATGTTAGCAGGAGAGGGAATGCCTTTAGCTTTGCTTCTGATTTGATCTTTACATCTCTTTGGTGTTCTTGCCTTTTTAGTGTGAGAGGCGCTTCCCCTGAGCTCGTCCAATGGTGTTGATGGCATTGGCACAACAGAGATTGGAGTGGCATGAACCACGTCTTCCTTGTTGAGAATTTCCTCAGCTGTTTTAGGGTTTTGAGACATTGTAGAGGAAGAAGGATGAACAGCTTTAGGGTTTATGATTTCTGAAGATTTGAGAGTTAATGTGATTCGCTTGTGATGATATGATGAGAATCTTGATAGCTTCTTATAAGTAGTTACTAAATAAGTAGCCGTTACAGTCCAAATGATTAAGAATGGAATTCCCAAGGATCTTGTCCAGACTAGCTTTGCCATCTGGAACTTATGTCATGCAATGTCATATGACATGTTGGCACATCTCATTAACTGCTAAATATCACATAAACATATTCCAAGTTTGCCCCTTAAGTTCTCAAATTGTGTAGCATCCAATGCTTTGGTAAAGATATCAGCTAATTGCAGATCTGTAGCAACATGCTCCAATGAAATCACCTTCTCTTCTACAAGATCTCTGATGAAATGATGTCTGATATCAATATGCTTTGTCCTGCTATGTTGAATAGGATTTTTAGATATGTTGATTGCACTTAAGTTGTCACAGTACAATGTCATGACATCCTGTGGGACATTGTACTCAGTGAGCATCTGCTTCATCCAAACCAACTGAGAACAACTGCTACCTGCTGCTATGTACTCAGCTTCAGCTGTAGATAAAGATACACAATTCTGCTTCTTACTGAACCAAGAAATCAGATTGTTTCCTAGAAAGAAGCATCCTCCTGAAGTGCTTTTTCTGTCATCAGCACTTCCTGCCCAATCAGCATCACAGAAGCCAGTGAGAATAGGTTTGCAACCATGAAAGTACATTATGCCATAGTCACAAGTACCATTAACATATTTAAGGATTCTCTTGACTTGATTGAGATGACTGACTTTTGGATCAGCTTGATATCTTGCACAAACTCCTACTGCAAATGCAATGTCTGGTCTGCTAGCAGTCAAGTATAACATGCTTCCAATCATGCTTCTATATAAACTATGATCTACATTCTCACCCTTCTCATCTTTAGTCAGCTTTAAATGTGTAGGAGCAGGAGTTCTTTTATGAGAAGCATTTTCCATTCCAAATTTCTTCACTATGTTCTTGGAGTACTTGCTTTGTGAGATGAACATTGAGTCTTCCATTTGCTTAACTTGCAGACCAAGAAAATAGGTTAATTCACCTACTAGACTCATTTCAAATTCAGCTTCCATCTGCTTGACAAAATGTTTGACCATCTTATCAGACATCCCACCAAACACAATGTCATCAACATATATTTGTGCAATCATGACATTTCCTTCTTCATCTTTAACAAACAGGGTTTTATCAATCCCCCCTTTTCTGTATCCTTTCTTGATAAGAAATGTGGTAAGTCTTTCATACCATGCCCTTGGAGCTTGCTTCAGACCATAAAGTGCTTTCTTGAGTTTGTATACATGATTTGGACAGCTTGGATCAACAAATCCTTTAGGCTGTTCTACATATACCTCTTCATTAAGATAACCATTAAGAAAGGCACTTTTCACATCCATTTGAAATAGCTTGAACTTTAAGATACAAGCAATTCCCAACAGTAGTCTTATTGATTCAAGCCTTGCTACTGGTGCAAAGGTTTCATCAAAGTCTACTCCTTCAATTTGAGTGTATCCTTGAGCCACAAGTCTAGCTTTGTTCTTTGTAACAATTCCTTGTTCATTTGACTTGTTCTTGTACACCCATTTTGTACCAATCACATTTATGTCATTTGGTCTAGGAACAAGATTCCACACTTCATTCCTTGTGAATTGACCTAATTCCTCTTGCATAGCACAAATCCAGTATTCATCAGTGAGAGCCTCCTTTATGTTTTTAGGTTCTATTTTGGACACAAAACAAGAACCTGAAATCACTTCTCTTGATCTAGTGCTCACACCTCTGTTGGGATCACCAATTATTAAATCTTTGGGATGATCCTTCTGTATTCTGATGGAGGGAGGTTTGCTTGAATCTTCTGACCTTGTATCATTTTGAGTGAAGTTATATTGATCATTCTTTTCTTCAGCTTCAATCTTGATATCAGCAGATGTTCCAACATCTTCTGGGACATCTGTAGGAGCATCATCAATTATCACATTTATGGACTCCATGATAACATTTGTTCTGTAGTTAAATACTCTATATGCTCTGCTGTTTATAGAGTATCCAAGGAAAATTCCTTCATCACTTTTAGGATCCATTTTTCTCCTTTGCTCCCTATCTGCCAGAATATAGCATTTACTTCCAAATACATGAAAATACTTAACAGTGGGTTTTCTGCCCTTCCAAGCTTCATATATTGTGGACAAAGTTCCTTTTCTCAAGGTAACTCTGTTATGGATATAGCAGGCAGTGTTCATGGCTTCAGCCCAGAAATACAGAGGTAGCTTTTTAGCATGTATCATAGCTCTTGCAGATTCTTGAATAGTTCTATTTTTTCTCTCAACAATCCCATTCTGTTGAGGAGTGATAGGAAAAGAGTATTCATGATTGATTCCTTCTGAAGAGCAGAAATCTAAGAATTTTTGATTCTCAAATTCCTTTCCATGATCACTTCTAATTCTGATCACACAGCTGGATTTTTCCCTTTGTAATCTTTGACATAATTCCTTGAATACATCAAAGACATCTGACTTTTCTTTAATGAAATTTATCCATGTATATCTTAAAAAGTCATCAACCACCACATATGCATACCTCTTACCACCAAGGCTTTCAACTTGCATAGGTCCCATGAGATCCATATGTAACAATTCCAAAACTTTGGAAGTTGTCAGATGTTGGAGCTTTGGATGGGACATCTTGGTTTGTTTGCCTATTTGACATTCACCACAGATTTTGCCATCATCAATCTTCAGTTTAGGGATACCTCTTACAGCATCCATAGATATGATCTTCTTTATGCCTCTGAAATGAAGATGACCTAGCCTTTGGTGCCATAGTTTTACTTCTTCTTCTCTAGCTAGAGAACAAGTTGAAGTGGGACTGAAGTCTAGTGGCTCCCACATGTAACAGTTGTCTTTAGATCTGGCTCCTTTCATGACAACCTCTTGTTCTTTGTTAGTCACTATGCATTCAGATTTGGTAAAGTTTACACTGTATCCTTGATCACATAGTTGACTTATGCTGATCAGATTAGCAGTTAAACCTTTAACAAGCAGCACATCATCTAATCTTGGAACATCTTGACAATCCAAGGTTCCAACTCCCTTGATCTCTCCTTTAGCTCCATCTCCAATGGTAACATACCTGGATGAATGTGGCTTTAAGTTTACTAGCAAATTCTTCAATCCAGTCATGTGTCTTGAGCATCCACTGTCAAAGTACCAGTCTTCTTTAGCTGATACTTTCAATGATGTATGTGCTATGTATGCAGTACTTTTATTTGACCAGATGAGTTGAGATTTATTTTGATGCCTCTGCTCTGAGTGTTGTTCAGCTGATCTCCAAGCTTGATTGTTGATCTTGTTCTTGGGTATGTGGCTTTGATCAGTCTGAATGTCAGCTTTTGGTCTCCAAACTTTCTTGATTACTTCTGTCTTTTGCTTAGGAGGTTGCTGATTTCTAAGCAGCACTTTCTTGGTACCTTCTACTTTCTGCTTGGAAGGTTGCTGACACATCTGATTTGGATATCCATGTAACTTATAACAGTGAGGTTTGATATGCCCAAATCTTCCACAGTGATGGCATCTCCATCTTTGATACTTCTTCTTCATTTTGTTCTTTCCAGAATGTTGAGACATCTGTTGGAACATTATGTTAGTCTTTGTGTTCTGATGTTGAAGCATTTGTTGGGACATCTTGTTTGACTGTGTAATTTTTGAAGTAGCTTTGCTAGAGCTGGCTTCATCTCTGTTATATCCCAGTCCACTTTTGTCCCCTGAATGTTTATTATTGCAGAGAATAACATCCAGTGTATTTGAGCTGCTGTTCATCATTCTAACAGATTTGGACATATGTTCCATCTTAGAATTGAGAAGAGTTACTTCACTTTTCAAGGTATCAATGATTACTTGATCACTTGCTTTTTCCTCTTCTAGTACTTCATTCTGCTTCTTTAGCTTTATAACCTCACTGCATATTTCAGAGCTTCTTTTGTATAGATCTTTGAATGCTTGCTCAAGTTGTTCATAAGTAAGCTCTCCACAACTGGAATCACTATCATATTCACACAGTCCAGCTAAAGCAGTAATATGCTTAGCTGATTCTTCTTCTGAATCTCCTCCTGAGTCTTCATCAGACCAGGTTACAGATAGTCCCTTCTTTTGTCTTTTTAAGAAGTTAGGACATTCCTTCTTGATGTGTCCATATCCTTCACATTCATGGCACTTGATTCCTTTTTCTTGACTGGTCTTTTCAGCAAGATTTGATCTTCTGTTAGCATCATAGGTTCTCTTGTTTTCAGAAGAGTTTGTGAATCTTCCACTGGAATTTGATTTACCTTCCATACCTCTGAGAATCTGTTTGAACTGTCTTGTAATCAATGCAAGGTTTTCTGATAAGCTTTTATCATTTGCTAGTTCATCATCTTCTTCTTCATCTGCATTTGAAACCAAGGCAATGCTTTTGTTCTTTTTAGCATGTGTGTTATTCATTCCCATCTCAAAAGTTTGAAGGGAACCAATTAGTTCTTCAGCTTTCATGGAGCATATGTCTTGTGCTTCTTCTATTGCTGTGACTTTCATGTCAAATCTTTTTGGCAAAGATCTGAGAATCTTCCTTACAAGCTTTTCATCAGTCATCTTTTCTCCCAAGGCTCCAGAAGTATTGGCTATATCCAAGATGTTCAAGTAGAACTCATGAATTGATTCATCTTCCTTCATTCTCAAGTTCTCAAACTTGGTGGTGAGAAGTTGAAGTCTTGACATTTTTACTTTTGATGTTCCTTCATGAGTTGTCTTGAGGGTATCCCACACATCTTTGGCCAGCTCACAATGATGCACTAGTCTGAAAATATTTCTATCAATGTCATTGAATAAAGCATTTAGGGCTTTTGAGTTGCCTAGTTCTGAATCTTCTTCCTCTTTACTCCATTCTTCTTCAGGTTTCAGAACTATTGATCCATCTTTGGTGTCTTGAACAGGATGTTTCCATCCAACATTTACTGCTCTCCATGCCCTGTTGTCAAGTGACTTTAAGAATGCAATCATTCTTGGCTTCCAGTAGTCATAATTAGAACCATCCAGTATAGGTGGTCTATTTACTGACCCTATATCTCTGTCCATGTTACAGAATTTGTTTTCCCTAGATCTCACCCAGTATAAACAGGCAGGGTGCCTGCTCTGATGCCAATTGAAATTCTGTGATCAGGTATGAGATGTCCTAAGAGATGTCCCAACACTTAATAGGACATTTGACAAATTTAACCAAAACTTAAACAGCAAGAAAAGTAAACAACACAGAAGTTTGTTAACCCAGTTCAGTGTATAACCACACCTACATCTGGAGGCTACCAAGCCAGGAGGAAATCCACTATTAGTAATATTAATTCTAGACTTAAACCACCCTGTTTAATCTATCACTTAATACTTACCCAATGCAATTTCTACCTAAGACTCACTTAGATAAGAGTACCCTACTCACTCCCCCTCAATCACCCAGTGATCAAGTTTACAAGTTTACTGAAATTGAAGACATCCTTCAAACAAAACAGCTTGATCTTACTTAACAGTTTCAATCAAGTCACAAATGCACTTTTGCTTAAAAGCTCATAAAGTGGTACATAAAAACAACCTGCTATTAAAACACTAGACACCCTATTTGGTCTTCTGAAATTCGTACTCAATTCTATGAGTTTCTGTTGTTTAAATAGGTATCTGAATTTTGGGCTTTCTGTAGAATGATCCAGCCCTAATGTGCAGCAACTGTCACCTTGAATTTAGGGTTTGTTACCTCCTATATTCTAGGTGCATTAGGTCTTCTGTTTTAATCTGAATCTTCAATTTAAAACTCCCTACAGATGCGCCTTGTTCTGTTTTTATCCAGCATTAATTAATTCCAGATAGTTCTCCTTAAATATCTCTGATCTGTTAATCAATAATTAATTCTGGTAGCAGGTCTGAGATGTCTCAACATCTGTTGGGACATCCTGAAAAACTGAACTTAATTTATTCACACAATGTCCCAACATCTGATGAGACATCCTGAAATAAATTCACATACTCTGTTTGATAATGTCCCAACATCTGATAGGACATTCTGAACTGAATTTAGCATTTCTTGTTTGGTCAAAAATTCTGCCAATTCTTAAACATCTACAACTAGTGTATAATATACTATGCTTTTGACCGAAACTCTCGTTTCAAAAAGTTTCATAGAACCTAATTTTCGGATGATTTTTGGCATTGACTTCGATCATAAACTTCCCTCGTAAAATATATAAATGATATATGAAGTTTCTTATCATTTTGAATATTCCACTATTTAATTTTATTTTTGACAGAAACTAGTATAAACTAGAATATAATATATTATGATTTTTTAACCGAAACTTGCATTTCGAAAAGTTTCATAGAATCTAGTTTTCAGATGATTGTTTTGCATGGACTTCCATCATAACCTTCCCTCTTAACATATATAAATGATATAAAAAGTCTCGTATCATTTCAAAAAGTCCCCAATTAAATTTTATTTTTTTTGACCGAAACTAGTGTATAATATACTATGATTTTTGACCGAAACATCCATTTCGAAAAGTTTCATAGAATCTAATTTTCAGATGGTTTATTTGCATGGACTTCCATCATAACCTTCCCTCTTAACATATATAAATGATATGTGAAGTCTCGTATCATTTCAAATAGTCCCCAATTAAATTTGATTTTTTTGACCGAAACTAGTGTATAATATATTATGATTTTTGACCGAAACTTGCATTTCGAAAAGTTTCATAGAATATAATTTTCGGATGATTTTTTGCATGGACTTCCATCATTACTTTCCCTCATAAAATATATAAATGATATGTGAAGTTTCGAATCATTTCGAACAATCCACAATTTAATTTGATTTTTGACAAAACTAGTATAAACTAGTGTATAATATATTATTATTTTTGACCGTACCATGCATTTCAAAAGGTTTCATAGAATCTATTTTTAAGATGATTTTTGTGCATGGACTTCCATCATAACCCTCCCTCTTAACATATATAAATGATCTGTAAAGTATCATATCATTTCAAATAGTTCCCAATTAAATTTGATTTTTTTGACTGAAACTAGTGTATAATATACTATGATTTTTGACCGAAACATGCATTTCGAAAAGTTTCATAGAATCTAATTTTACGATTATTTTTTGCATGGACTTCCATCATAACCTTCCCTCATAAAATATATAATTGATATGTGAAATTTCGTATCATTTCGAACAGTCCCCGATTTAATTTGATATTTGACCGAAACTAGTATAAACTAGTGTATAATATATTATTATTTTTGACCGAACCATGCATTTAGAAAGGTTTCATAGAATCTATTTTTAAGATGATTTTTTTTCATGGACTTCCATCATAACCTTCCCTCTTAACATATATAAATGATCTGTAAAGTATCGTATCATTTCAAATAGTTCCCAATTAAATTTGATTATTTTGACCGAAACAAGTGTATAATATACTATGATTTTTGACCGAAACATGCATTTCGAAAAGTTTCATAGAATCTAATTTTATGATGATTTATTGCATGGACTTCCATCATAACCTTTCCTCATAAATATATAAATGATATGTGAAGTTTCGTATCATTTCAAATAGTCCCCAATTCAATTTGAATTTTTTTGACCGAAACTAGTGTATAATATACTATGATTTTTGACCGAAAATCTCATTTCAAAAAGTTTCATAGAACCTAATTTTCGAATGATTTTTTCATTGACTTCCATCATAACCTTTCCTCGTAAAATATATAAATGATATGTGAAGTTTCGTATCATTTTGAATATTCCACTATTTAATTTGATTTTTGACCGAAACTAGTATAAACTAGTATATAATATATTATGATTTTTTAACCGAAACTTGCATTTCGAAAAGTTTCATACAATCTAGTTTTCAGATGATTGTTTTGCATGGACTTCCATCATAACCTTCCCTCTTAACATATATAAATGATATGAAAAGTCTCGTATCATTTCAAATAGTCCCCAATTAAATTTTATTTTTTTTGACCGAAATCAGTGTATAATATACTATGATTTTTGACCGAAACATCCATTTCGAAAAGTTTCATAGAATCTAATTTTCAGATGGTTTATTTGCATGGACTTCCATCATAACCTTCCCTCTTAACATATATAAATGATATGTGAAGTCTCGTATCATTTCAAATAGTCCCCAATTAAATTTGATTTTTTTGACCGAAACTAGTGTATAATATATTATGATTTTTGACCGAAACTTGCATTTCGAAAAGTTTCATAGAATATAATTTTCGGATGATTTTTTGCATGGACTTCCATCATTACTTTCCCTCATAAAATATATAAATGATATGTGAAGTTTCGAATCATTTCGAACAATCCACAATTTAATTTGATTTTTGACAAAACTAGTATAAACTAGTGTATAATATATTATTATTTTTGACCGTACCATGCATTTCAAAAGGTTTCATAGAATCTATTTTTAAGATGATTTTTGTGCATGGACTTCCATCATAACCCTCCCTCTTAACATATATAAATGATCTGTAAAGTATCATATCATTTCAAATAGTTCCCAATTAAATTTGATTTTTTTGACTGAAACTAGTGTATAATATACTATGATTTTTGACCGAAACATGCATTTCGAAAAGTTTCATAGAATCTAATTTTACGATTATTTTTTGCATGGACTTCCATCATAACCTTCCCTCATAAAATATATAATTGATATGTGAAATTTCGTATCATTTCGAACAGTCCCCGATTTAATTTGATATTTGACCGAAACTAGTATAAACTAGTGTATAATATATTATTATTTTTGACCGAACCATGCATTTAGAAAGGTTTCATAGAATCTATTTTTAAGATGATTTTTTTTCATGGACTTCCATCATAACCTTCCCTCTTAACATATATAAATGATCTGTAAAGTATCGTATCATTTCAAATAGTTCCCAATTAAATTTGATTATTTTGACCGAAACAAGTGTATAATATACTATGATTTTTGACCGAAACATGCATTTCGAAAAGTTTCATAGAATCTAATTTTATGATGATTTATTGCATGGACTTCCATCATAACCTTTCCTCATAAATATATAAATGATATGTGAAGTTTCGTATCATTTCAAATAGTCCCCAATTCAATTTGAATTTTTTTGACCGAAACTAGTGTATAATATACTATGATTTTTGACCGAAAATCTCATTTCAAAAAGTTTCATAGAACCTAATTTTCGAATGATTTTTTCATTGACTTCCATCATAACCTTTCCTCGTAAAATATATAAATGATATGTGAAGTTTCGTATCATTTTGAATATTCCACTATTTAATTTGATTTTTGACCGAAACTAGTATAAACTAGTATATAATATATTATGATTTTTTAACCGAAACTTGCATTTCGAAAAGTTTCATACAATCTAGTTTTCAGATGATTGTTTTGCATGGACTTCCATCATAACCTTCCCTCTTAACATATATAAATGATATGAAAAGTCTCGTATCATTTCAAATAGTCCCCAATTAAATTTTATTTTTTTTGACCGAAATCAGTGTATAATATACTATGATTTTTGACCGAAACATCCATTTCGAAAAGTTTCATAGAATCTAATTTTCAGATGGTTTATTTGCATGGACTTCCATCATAACCTTCCCTCTTAACATATATAAATGATATGTGAAGTCTCGTATCATTTCAAATGGTCCCCAATTAAATTTGATTTTTTTGACTGAAACTAGTGTATAATATACTATGATTTTTGACTGAAACTCTCATTTCAAAAAGTTTCATAGAACCTAATTTTCGGATGATTTTTTGCATTGACTTCGATCATAAACTTCCCTCGTAAAATATATAAATGATATATGAAGTTTCTTATCATTTTGAATATTCCACTATTTAATTTTATTTTTGACCGAAACTAGTATAAACTAGAATATAAAAGATTATGATTTTTTAACCGAAACTTGCATTTCGAAAAGTTTCATAGAATCTAGTTTTCAGATGATTGTTTTGCATGGACTTCCATCATAACCTTCCCTCTTAACATATATAAATGATATAAAAAGTCTCGTATCATTTCAAATAGTCCCCAATTAAATTTTATTTTTTTTGACCGAAACCAGTGTATAATATACTATGATTTTTGACCGAAACATCCATTTCGAAAAGTTTCATAGAATCTAATTTTCAGATGGTTTATTTGCATGGACTTCCATCATAACCTTCCCTCTTAACATATATAAATGATATGTGAAGTCTCGTATCATTTCAAATGGTCCCCAATTAAATTTGATTTTTTTGACCGAAACTAGTGTATAATATACTATGATTTTTGACCGAAACTCTCATTTCAAAAAGTTTCATAGAACCTAATTTTCGGATGATTTTTTGCATTGACTTCGATCATAAACTTCCCTCGTAATATATATAAATGATATATGAAGTTTCTTATCATTTTGAATATTCCACTATTTAACTTTATTTTTGACTGAAACTAGTATAAACTAGAATATAATATATTATGATTTTTTATCCGAAACATGCATTTCGAAAAGTTTCATAGAATCTAGTTTTCAGATGATTGTTTTGCATGGACTTCCATCATAACCTTCCCTCTTAACATATATAAATGATATGTAAAGTCTCGTATCATTTCAAATAGTCCCCAATTAAATTTTATTTTTTTTGACCGAAACCAGTGTATAATATACTATGATTTTTGACCGAAACATCCATTTCGAAAAGTTTCATAGAATCTAATTTTCAGATGGTTTATTTGCATGGACTTCCATCATAACCTTCCCTCTTAACATATATAAATGATATGTGAAGTCTCGTATCATTTCAAATGGTCCCCAATTAAATTTGATTTTTTTGACCGAAACTAGTGTATAATATACTATGATTTTTGACCGAAACTCTCATTTCAAAAAGTTTCATAGAACCTAATTTTCGGATGATTTTTTGCATTGACTTCGATCATAAACTTCCCTCGTAATATATATAAATGATATATGAAGTTTCTTATCATTTTGAATATTCTACTATTTAATTTTATTTTTGACCGAAACTAGTATAAACTAGAATATAATATATTATGATTTTTTATCCGAAACTTGCATATCGAAAAGTTTCATAGAATCTAGTTTTCAGATGATTGTTTTGCATGGACTTCCATCATAACCTTACCTCTTAACATATATAAATGATATGTAAAGTCTCGTATCATTTCAAATAGTCCCCAATTAAATTTTATTTTTTTTGACCGAAACCAGTGTATAATATACTATGATTTTTGACCGAAACATCCATTTGTAAAAGTTTCATAGAATCTAATTTTCAGATGGTTTATTTGCATGGACTTCCATCATAACCTTCCCTCTTAACATATATAAATGATATGTGAAGTCTCGTATCATTTCAAATGGTCCCCAATTAAATTTGATTTTATTGACCGAAACTAGTGTATAAAATACTATGATTTTTGACCGAAACTCTCATTTCAAAAAGTTTCATAGAACCTAATTTTCGGATGATTTTTTGCATTGACTTCGATCATAAACTTCCCTCGTAATATATATAAATGATATATGAAGTTTCTTATCATTTTGAATATTCCACTATTTAATTTTATTTTTGACCGAAACTAGTATAAACTAGAATATAATATATTATGATTTTTTATCCGAAACTTGCATTTCGAAAAGTTTCATAGAATCTAGTTTTCAGATGATTGTTTTGCATGGACTTCCATCATAACCTTCCCTCTTAACATATATAAATGATATGTAAAGTCTCGTATCATTTCAAATAGTCCCCAATTAAATTTTATTTTTTTTGACCGAAACCAGTGTATAATATACTATGATTTTTGACCGAAACATCCATTTCGAAAAGTTTCATAGAATCTAATTTTCAGATGGTTTATTTGCATGGACTTCCATCATAACCTTCCCTCTTAACATATATAAATGATATGTGAAGTCTCGTATCATTTCAAATGGTCCCCAATTAAATTTGATTTTTTTGACCGAAACTAGTGTATAATATACTATGATTTTTGACCGAAACTCTCATTTCAAAAAGTTTCATAGAACCTAATTTTCGGATGATTTTTTGCATTGACTTCGATCATAAACTTCCCTCGTAATATATATAAATGATATATGAAGTTTCTTATCATTTTGAATATTCCACTATTTAATTTTATTTTTGACCGAAACTAGTATAAACTAGAATATAATATATTATGATTTTTTATCCGAAACTTGCATTTCGAAAAGTTTCATAGAATCTAGTTTTCAGATGATTGTTTTGCATGGACTTCCATCATAAACTTCCCTCTTAACATATATAAATGATATGTAAAGTCTCGTATCATTTCAAATAGTCCCCAATTAAATTTTATTTTTTTTGACCGAAACCAGTGTATAATATACTATGATTTTTGACCGAAACATCCATTTCGAAAAGTTTCATAGAATCTAATTTTCAGATGGTTTATTTGCATGGACTTCCATCAGAACCTTCCCTCTTAACATATATAAATGATATGTGAAGTCTCGTATCATTTCAAATGGTCCCCAATTAAATTTGATTTTTTTGACCGAAACTAGTGTATAATATACTATGATTTTTGACCGAAACTCTCATTTCAAAAAGTTTCATAGAACCTAATTTTCGGATGATTTTTTGCATTGACTTCGATCATAAACTTCCCTCGTAATATATATAAATGATATATGAAGTTTCTTATCATTTTGAATATTCCACTATTTAATTTTATTTTTGACCGAAACTAGTATAAACTAGAATATAATATATTATGATTTTTTATCCGAAACTTGCATTTCGAAAAGTTTCATAGAATCTAGTTTTCAGATGATTGTTTTGCATGGACTTCCATCATAACCTTCCCTCTTAACATATATAAATGATATGTAAAGTCTCGTATCATTTCAAATAGTCCCCAATTAAATTTTATTTTTTTTGACCGAAACCAGTGTATAATATACTATGATTTTTGACCGAAACATCCATTTCGAAAAGTTTCATAGAATCTAATTTTCAGATGGTTTATTTGCATGGACTTCCATCATAACCTTCCCTCTTAACATATATAAATGATATGTGAAGTCTCGTATCATTTCAAATGGTCCCCAATTAAATTTGATTTTTTTGACCGAAACTAGTGTATAATATACTATGATTTTTGACCGAAACTCTCATTTCAAAAAGTTTCATAGAACCTAATTTTCGGATGATTTTTTGCATTGACTTCGATCATAAACTTCCCTCGTAATATATATAAATGATATATGAAGTTTCTTATCATTTTGAATATTCTACTATTTAATTTTATTTTTGACCGAAACAAGTATAAACTAGAATATAATATATTATGATTTTTTATCCGAAACTTGCATTTCGAAAAGTTTCATAGAATCTAGTTTTCAGATGATTGTTTTGCATGGACTTCCATCATAACCTTCCCTCTTAACATATATAAATGATATGTAAAGTCTCGTATCATTTCAAATAGTCCCCAATTAAATTTTATTTTTTTTGACCGAAACCAGTGTATAATATACTATGATTTTTGACCGAAACATCCATTTCGAAAAGTTTCATAGAATCTAATTTTCAGATGGTTTATTTGCATGGACTTCCATCATAACCTTCCCTCTTAACATATATAAATGATATGTGAAGTCTCGTATCATTTCAAATGGTCCCCAATTAAATTTGATTTTTTTGACCGAAACTAGTGTATAATATACTATGATTTTTGACCGAAACTCTCATTTCAAAAAGTTTCATAGAACCTAATTTTCGGATGATTTTTTGCATTGACTTCGATCATAAACTTCCCTCGTAATATATATAAATGATATATGAAGTTTCTTATCATTTTGAATATTCCACTATTTAATTTTATTTTTGACCGAAACTAGTATAAACTAGAATATAATATATTATGATTTTTTATCCGAAACTTGCATTTCGAAAAGTTTCATAGAATCTAGTTTTCAGATGATTGTTTTGCATGGACTTCCATCATAAACTTCCCTCTTAACATATATAAATGATATGTAAAGTCTCGTATCATTTCAAATAGTCCCCAATTAAATTTTATTTTTTTTGACCGAAACCAGTGTATAATATACTATGATTTTTGACCGAAACATCCATTTCGAAAAGTTTCATAGAATCTAATTTTCAGATGGTTTATTTGCATGGACTTCCATCAGAACCTTCCCTCTTAACATATATAAATGATATGTGAAGTCTCGTATCATTTCAAATGGTCCCCAATTAAATTTGATTTTTTTGACCGAAACTAGTGTATAATATACTATGATTTTTGACCGAAACTCTCATTTCAAAAAGTTTCATAGAACCTAATTTTCGGATGATTTTTTGCATTGACTTCGATCATAAACTTCCCTCGTAATATATATAAATGATATATGAAGTTTCTTATCATTTTGAATATTCCACTATTTAATTTTATTTTTGACCGAAACTAGTATAAACTAGAATATAATATATTATGATTTTTTATCCGAAACTTGCATTTCGAAAAGTTTCATAGAATCTAGTTTTCAGATGATTGTTTTGCATGGACTTCCATCATAACCTTCCCTCTTAACATATATAAATGATATGTAAAGTCTCGTATCATTTCAAATAGTCCCCAATTAAATTTTATTTTTTTTGACCGAAACCAGTGTATAATATACTATGATTTTTGACCGAAACATCCATTTCGAAAAGTTTCATAGAATCTAATTTTCAGATGGTTTATTTGCATGGACTTCCATCATAACCTTCCCTCTTAACATATATAAATGATATGTGAAGTCTCGTATCATTTCAAATGGTCCCCAATTAAATTTGATTTTTTTGACCGAAACTAGTGTATAATATACTATGATTTTTGACCGAAACTCTCATTTCAAAAAGTTTCATAGAACCTAATTTTCGGATGATTTTTTGCATTGACTTCGATCATAAACTTCCCTCGTAATATATATAAATGATATATGAAGTTTCTTATCATTTTGAATATTCTACTATTTAATTTTATTTTTGACCGAAACAAGTATAAACTAGAATATAATATATTATGATTTTTTATCCGAAACTTGCATTTCGAAAAGTTTCATAGAATCTAGTTTTCAGATGATTGTTTTGCATGGACTTCCATCATAACCTTCCCTCTTAACATATATAAATGATATGTAAAGTCTCGTATCATTTCAAATAGTCCCCAATTAAATTTTATTTTTTTTGACCGAAACCAGTGTATAATATACTATGATTTTTGACCGAAACATCCATTTCGAAAAGTTTCATAGAATCTAATTTTCAGATGGTATATTTGCATGGACTTCCATCATAACCTTCCCTCTTAACATATATAAATGATATGTGAAGTCTCGTATCATTTCAAATGGTCCCCAATTAAATTTGATTTTTTTGACCGAAACTAGTGTATAATATACTATGATTTTTGACCGAAACTCTCATTTCAAAAAGTTTCATAGAACCTAATTTTCGGATGATTTTTTGCATTGACTTCGATCATAAACTTCCCTCGTAATATATATAAATGATATATGAAGTTTCTTATCATTTTGAATATTCCACTATTTAATTTTATTTTTGACCGAAACTAGTATAAGCTAGAATATAATATATTATGATTTTTTATCCGAAACTTGCATTTCGAAAAGTTTCATAGAATCTAGTTTTCAGATGATTGTTTTGCATGGACTTCCATCATAACCTTCCCTCTTAACATATATAAATGATATGTAAAGTCTCGTATCATTTCAAATAGTCCCCAATTAAATGTTATTTTTTTTGACCGAAACCAGTGTATAATATACTATGATTTTTGACCGAAACATCCATTTCGAAAAGTTTCATAGAATCTAATTTTCAGATGGTTTATTTGCATGGACTTCCATCATAACCTTCCCTCTTAACATATATAAATGATATGTGAAGTCTCGTATCATTTCAAATGGTCCCCAATTAAATTTGATTTTTTTGACCGAAACTAGTGTATAATATACTATGATTTTTGACCGAAACTCTCATTTCAAAAAGTTTCATAGAACCTAATTTTCGGATGATTTTTTGCATTGACTTCGATCATAAACTTCCCTCGTAATATATATAAATGATATATGAAGTTTCTTATCATTTTGAATATTCCACTATTTAATTTTATTTTTGACCGAAACTAGTATAAACTAGAATATAATATATTATGATTTTTTATCCGAAACTTGCATTTCGAAAAGTTTCATAGAATCTAGTTTTCAGATGATTGTTTTGCATGGACTTCCATCATAACCTTCCCTCTTAACATATATAAATGATATGTAAAGTCTCGTATCATTTCAAATAGTCCCCAATTAAATTTTATTTTTTTTGACCGAAACCAGTGTATAATATACTATGATTTTTGACCGAAACATCCATTTCGAAAAGTTTCATAGAATCTAATTTTCAGATGGTTTATTTGCATGGACTTCCATCATAACCTTCCCTCTTAACATATATAAATGATATGTGAAGTCTCGTATCATTTCAAATGGTCCCCAATTAAATTTGATTTTTTTGACCGAAACTAGTGTATAATATACTATGATTTTTGACCGAAACTCTCATTTCAAAAAGTTTCATAGAACCTAATTTTCGGATGATTTTTTGCATTGACTTCGATCATAAACTTCCCTCGTAATATATATAAATGATATATGAAGTTTCTTATCATTTTGAATATTCTACTATTTAATTTTATTTTTGACCGAAACAAGTATAAACTAGAATATAATATATTATGATTTTTTATCCGAAACTTGCATTTCGAAAAGTTTCATAGAATCTAGTTTTCAGATGATTGTTTTGCATGGACTTCCATCATAACCTTCCCTCTTAACATATATAAATGATATGTAAAGTCTCGTATCATTTCAAATAGTCCCCAATTAAATTTTATTTTTTTTGACCGAAACCAGTGTATAATATACTATGATTTTTGACCGAAACATCCATTTCGAAAAGTTTCATAGAATCTAATTTTCAGATGGTTTATTTGCATGGACTTCCATCATAACCTTCCCTCTTAACATATATAAATGATATGTGAAGTCTCGTATCATTTCAAATGGTCCCCAATTAAATTTGATTTTTTTGACCGAAACTAGTGTATAATATACTATGATTTTTGACCGAAACTCTCATTTCAAAAAGTTTCATAGAACCTAATTTTCGGATGATTTTTTGCATTGACTTCGATCATAAACTTCCCTCGTAATATATATAAATGATATATGAAGTTTCTTATCATTTTGAATATTCCACTATTTAATTTTATTTTTGACCGAAACTAGTATAAGCTAGAATATAATATATTATGATTTTTTATCCGAAACTTGCATTTCGAAAAGTTTCATAGAATCTAGTTTTCAGATGATTGTTTTGCATGGACTTCCATCATAACCTTCCCTCTTAACATATATAAATGATATGTAAAGTCTCGTATCATTTCAAATAGTCCCCAATTAAATGTTATTTTTTTTGACCGAAACCAGTGTATAATATACTATGATTTTTGACCGAAACATCCATTTCGAAAAGTTTCATAGAATCTAATTTTCAGATGGTTTATTTGCATGGACTTACATCATAACCTTCCCTCTTAACATATATAAATGATATGTGAAGTCTCGTATCATTTCAAATGGTCCCCAATTAAATTTGATTTTTTTGACCGAAACTAGTATATAATATACTATGATTTTTGACCGAAACTCTCATTTCAAAAAGTTTTATAGAATATAATTTTCGGATGATTTTTTGCATGGACTTCGATCATAAACTTCCCTCGTAAAATATATAAATGATATATGAAGTTTCTTATCATTTTTAATATTCCACTATTTAATTTTATTTTTGACCGAAACAAGTATAAACTAGAATATAATATATTATGATTTTTTATCCGAAACTTGCATTTCGAAAAGTTTCATAGAATCTAGTTTTCAGATGATTGTTTTGCATGGACTTCCATCATAACCTTCCCTCTTAACATATATAAATGATATGTAAAGTCTCGTATCATTTCAAATAGTCCCCAATTAAATTTTATTTTTTTTTACCGAAACCAGTGTATAATATACTATGATTTTTGACCGAAACATCCATTTCGAAAAGTTTCATAGAATCTAATTTTCAGATGGTTTATTTGCATGGACTTCCATCATAACCTTCCCTCTTAACATATATAAATGATATGTGAAGTCTCGTATCATTTCAAATGGTCCCCAATTAAATTTGATTTTTTTGACCGAAACTAGTGTATAATATACTATGATTTTTGACCGAAACTCTCATTTCAAAAAGTTTCATAGAACCTAATTTTCGGATGATTTTTTGCATTGACTTCGATCATAAACTTCCCTCGTAATATATTTAAATGATATATGAAGTTTCTTATCATTTTGAATATTCCACTATTTAATTTTATTTTTGACCGAAACTAGTATAAGCTAGAATATAATATATTATGATTTTTTATCCGAAACTTGCATTTCGAAAAGTTTCATAGAATCTAGTTTTCAGATGATTGTTTTGCATGGACTTCCATCATAACCTTCCCTCTTAACATATATAAATGATATGTAAAGTCTCGTATCATTTCAAATAGTCCCCAATTAAATGTTATTTTTTTTGACCGAAACCAGTGTATAATATACTATGATTTTTGACCGAAACATCCATTTCGAAAAGTTTCATAGAATCTAATTTTCAGATGGTTTATTTGCATGGACTTCCATCATAACCTTCCCTCTTAACATATATAAATGATATGTGAAGTCTCGTATCATTTCAAATGGTCCCCAATTAAATTTGATTTTTTTGACCGAAACTAGTATATAATATACTATGATTTTTGACCGAAACTCTCATTTCAAAAAGTTTTATAGAATATAATTTTCGGATGATTTTTTGCATGGACTTCGATCATAAACTTCCCACGTAAAATATCTAAATGATATATGAAGTTTCTTATCATTTTTAATATTCCACTATTTAATTTTATTTTTGACCGAAACTAGTATAAACTAGAATATAATATATTATGATTTTTTAACCGAAACTTGCATTTCGAAAAGTTTCATAGAATCTAGTTTTCAGATGATTGTTTTGCATGGACTTCCATCACAACCTTCCCTCTTAACATATATAAATGATACGTAAAGTCTCGTATCATTTCAAATAGTCCCCAATTAAATTTTATTTTTTTTGACCGAAACCAGTGTATAATGTACTATGATTTTTGACCGAAACATCCATTTCGAAAAGTTTCATAGAATCTAATTTTCAGATGGTTTATTTGCATGGACTTCCATCATAACCTTCCCTCTTAACATATATAAATGATATGTGAAGTCTCGTATCATTTCAAATGGTCCCCAATTAAATTTGATTTTTTTGACCGAAACTAGTGTATAATATACTATGATTGTTGACCGAAACTCTCATTTCAAAATGTTTTATAGAATATAATTTTCGGATGATTTTTTGCATGGACTTCGATCATAAACTTCCCTCGTAAAATATATAAATGATATATGAAGTTTCTTATCATTTTTAATATTCCACTATTTAATTTTATTTTTGACCGAAACAAGTATAAACTAGAATATAATATATTATGATTTTTTATCCGAAACTTGCATTTCGAAAAGTTTCATAGAATCTAGTTTTCAGATGATTGTTTTGCATGGACTTCCATCATAACCTTCCCTCTTAACATATATAAATGATATGTAAAGTCTCGTATCATTTCAAATAGTCCCCAATTAAATTTTATATTTTTTTACCGAAACCAGTGTATAATATACTATGATTTTTGACCGAAACATCCATTTCGAAAAGTTTCATAGAATCTAATTTTCAGATGGTTTATTTGCATGGACTTCCATCATAACCTTCCCTCTTAACATATATAAATGATATGTGAAGTCTCGTATCATTTCAAATGGTCCCCAATTAAATTTGATTTTTTTGACCGAAACTAGTGTATAATATACTATGATTTTTGACCGAAACTCTCATTTCAAAAAGTTTCATAGAACCTAATTTTCGGATGATTTTTTGCATTGACTTCGATCATAAACTTCCCTCGTAATATATTTAAATGATATATGAAGTTTCTTATCATTTTGAATATTCCACTATTTAATTTTATTTTTGACCGAAACTAGTATAAGCTAGAATATAATATATTATGATTTTTTATCCGAAACTTGCATTTCGAAAAGTTTCATAGAATCTAGTTTTCAGATGATTGTTTTGCATGGACTTCCATCATAACCTTCCCTCTTAACATATATAAATGATATGTAAAGTCTCGTATCATTTCAAATAGTCCCCAATTAAATGTTATTTTTTTTGACCGAAACCAGTGTATAATATACTATGATTTTTGACCGAAACATCCATTTCGAAAAGTTTCATAGAATCTAATTTTCAGATGGTTTATTTGCATGGACTTCCATCATAACCTTCCCTCTTAACATATATAAATGATATGTGAAGTCTCGTATCATTTCAAATGGTCCCCAATTAAATTTGATTTTTTTGACCGAAACTAGTATATAATATACTATGATTTTTGACCGAAACTCTCATTTCAAAAAGTTTTATAGAATATAATTTTCGGATGATTTTTTGCATGGACTTCGATCATAAACTTCCCACGTAAAATATCTAAATGATATATGAAGTTTCTTATCATTTTTAATATTCCACTATTTAATTTTATTTTTGACCGAAACTAGTATAAACTAGAATATAATATATTATGATTTTTTAACCGAAACTTGCATTTCGAAAAGTTTCATAGAATCTAGTTTTCAGATGATTGTTTTGCATGGACTTCCATCACAACCTTCCCTCTTAACATATATAAATGATACGTAAAGTCTCGTATCATTTCAAATAGTCCCCAATTAAATTTTATTTTTTTTGACCGAAACCAGTGTATAATGTACTATGATTTTTGACCGAAACATCCATTTCGAAAAGTTTCATAGAATCTAATTTTCAGATGGTTTATTTGCATGGACTTCCATCATAACCTTCCCTCTTAACATATATAAATGATATGTGAAGTCTCGTATCATTTCAAATGGTCCCCAATTAAATTTGATTTTTTTGACCGAAACTAGTGTATAATATACTATGATTGTTGACCGAAACTCTCATTTCAAAAAGTTTTATAGAATATAATTTTCGGATGATTTTTTGCATGGACTTCGATCATAAACTTCCCTCGTAAAATATATAAATGATATATGAAGTTTCTTAACATTTTTAATATTCCACTATTTAATTTTATTTTTGACCGAAACTAGTATGAACTAGAATATAATATATTATGATTTTTTAACCGAAACTTGCATTTCGAAAAGTTTCATAGAATCTAGTTTTCAGATGATTGTTTTGCATGGACTTCCATCATAACCTTCCCTCTTAACATATATAAATGATATAAAAAGTCTCGTATCATTTCAAATAGTCCCCAATTAAATTTAATAGAATCTATTTTTAAGATGATTTTTGTGCATGGACTTCCATCATAACCCTCCCTCTTAACATATATAAATGATCTGTAAAGTATCATATCATTTCAAATAGTTCCCAATTAAATTTGATTTTTTGACTGAAACTAGTGTATAATATACTATGATTTTTGACCGAAACATGCATTTCGAAAAGTTTCATAGAATCTAATTTTACGATTATTTTTTGCATGGACTTCCATCATAACCTTCCCTCGTAAAATATATAATTGATATGTGAAATTTCGTATCATTTTGAAAAGTCCCCGATTTAATTTGATATTGGACCGAAACTAGTATAAACTAGTGTATAATATATTATTATTTTTGACCGAACCATGCATTTAGAAAGGTTTCATAGAATCTATTTTTAAGATGATTTTTTTGCATGGACTTCCATCATAACCTTCCCTCTTAACATATATAAATGATCTGTAAAGTATCGTATCATTTCAAACAGTTCCCAATTAAATTTGATTATTTTGACCGAAACTAGTGTATAATATACTATGATTTTTGACCGAAACATGCATTTCGAAAAGTTTCATAGAATCTAATTTTATGATGATTTATTGCATGGACTTCCATCATAACCTTTCCTCGTAAAATATATAAATGATATGTGAAGTTTCGTATCATTTCAAATAGTCCCCAATTCAATTTGAATTTTTTTGACCGAAACTAGTGTATAATATACTATGATTTTTGACCGAAAATCTCATTACAAAAAGTTTCATAGAACCTAATTTTCGAATGATTTTTTCATTGACTTCCATCATAACCTTTCCTTGTAAAATATATAAATGATATGTAAAGTTTCGTATCATTTTGAATATTCCACTATTTAATTTGATTTTTGACCGAAACTAGAATATAATATATTATGATTTTTTAACCGAAACTTGCATTTCGAAAAGTTTCATAGAATCTAGTTTTCAGATGATTGTTTTGCATGGACTTCCATCATAACCTTCCCTCTTAACATATATAAATGATATAAAAAGTCTCGTATCATTTCAAATAGTCCCCAATTAACTTTTATTTTTTTTGACCGAAACCAGTGTATAATATACTATGATTTTTGACCGAAACATCCATTTCGAAAAGTTTCATAGAATCTAATTTTCAGATGGTTTATTTGCATGGACTTCCATCATAACCTTCCCTCTTAACATATATAAATGATATGTGAAGTCTCGTATCATTTCAAATAGTCCCCAATTAAATTTGATTTTTTTGACCGAAACTAGTGTATAATATACTATGATTTTTGACCGAAACTCTCATTTCGAAAAGTTTCATAGAATATAATTTTCGGATGATTTTTTGCATGGACTTCGATCATAAACTTCCCTCGTAAAATATATAAATGATATATGAAGTTTCTTAACATTTTTAATATTCCACTATTTAATTTTATTTTTGACCGAAACTAGTATGAACTAGAATATAATATATTATGATTTTTTAACCGAAACTTGCATTTCGAAAAGTTTCATAGAATCTAGTTTTCAGATGATTGTTTTGCATGGACTTCCATCATAACCTTCCCTCTTAACATATATAAATGATATAAAAAGTCTCGTATCATTTCAAATAGTCCCCAATTAAATTTCATAGAATCTATTTTTAAGATGATTTTTGTGCATGGACTTCCATCATAACCCTCCCTCTTAACATATATAAATGATCTGTAAAGTATCATATCATTTCAAATAGTTCCCAATTAAATTTGATTTTTTGACTGAAACTAGTGTATAATATACTATGATTTTTGACCGAAACATGCATTTCGAAAAGTTTCATAGAATCTAATTTTACGATTATTTTTTGCATGGACTTCCATCATAACCTTCCCTCGTAAAATATATAATTGATATGTGAAATTTCGTATCATTTTGAAAAGTCCCCGATTTAATTTGATATTGGACCGAAACTAGTATAAACTAGTGTATAATATATTATTATTTTTGACCGAACCATGCATTTAGAAAGGTTTCATAGAATCTATTTTTAAGATGATTTTTTTGCATGGACTTCCATCATAACCTTCCCTCTTAACATATATAAATGATCTGTAAAGTATCGTATCATTTCAAACAGTTCCCAATTAAATTTGATTATTTTGACCGAAACTAGTGTATAATATACTATGATTTTTGACCGAAACATGCATTTCGAAAAGTTTCATAGAATCTAATTTTATGATGATTTATTGCATGGACTTCCATCATAACCTTTCCTCGTAAAATATATAAATGATATGTGAAGTTTCGTATCATTTCAAATAGTCCCCAATTCAATTTGAATTTTTTTGACCGAAACTAGTGTATAATATACTATGATTTTTGACCGAAAATCTCATTACAAAAAGTTTCATAGAACCTAATTTTCGAATGATTTTTTCATTGACTTCCATCATAACCTTTCCTTGTAAAATATATAAATGATATGTAAAGTTTCGTATCATTTTGAATATTCCACTATTTAATTTGATTTTTGACCGAAACTAGAATATAATATATTATGATTTTTTAACCGAAACTTGCATTTCGAAAAGTTTCATAGAATCTAGTTTTCAGATGATTGTTTTGCATGGACTTCCATCATAACCTTCCCTCTTAACATATTTAAATGATATAAAAAGTCTCGTATCATTTCAAATAGTCCCCAATTAACTTTTATTTTTTTTGACCGAAACCAGTGTATAATATACTATGATTTTTGACCGAAACATCCATTTCGAAAAGTTTCATAGAATCTAATTTTCAGATGGTTTATTTGCATGGACTTCCATCATAACCTTCCCTCTTAACATATATAAATGATATGTGAAGTCTCGTATCATTTCAAATAGTCCCCAATTAAATTTGATTTTTTTGACCGAAACTAGTGTATAATATACTATGATTTTTGACCGAAACTCTCATTTCGAAAAGTTTCATAGAATATAATTTTCGGATGATTTTTTGCATGGACTTCGATCATAAACTTCCCTCGTAAAATATATAAATGATATATGAAGTTTCTTAACATTTTTAATATTCCACTATTTAATTTTATTTTTGACCGAAACTAGTATGAACTAGAATATAATATATTATGATTTTTTAACCGAAACTTGCATTTCGAAAAGTTTCATAGAATCTAGTTTTCAGATGATTGTTTTGCATGGACTTCCATCATAACCTTCCCTCTTAACATATATAAATGATATAAAAAGTCTCGTATCATTTCAAATAGTCCCCAATTAAATTTCATAGAATCTATTTTTAAGATGATTTTTGTGCATGGACTTCCATCATAACCCTCCCTCTTAACATATATAAATGATCTGTAAAGTATCATATCATTTCAAATAGTTCCCAATTAAATTTGATTTTTTGACTGAAACTAGTGTATAATATACTATGATTTTTGACCGAAACATGCATTTCGAAAAGTTTCATAGAATCTAATTTTACGATTATTTTTTGCATGGACTTCCATCATAACCTTCCCTCGTAAAATATATAATTGATATGTGAAATTTCGTATCATTTTGAAAAGTCCCCGATTTAATTTGATATTGGACCGAAACTAGTATAAACTAGTGTATAATATATTATTATTTTTGACCGAACCATGCATTTAGAAAGGTTTCATAGAATCTATTTTTAAGATGATTTTTTTGCATGGACTTCCATCATAACCTTCCCTCTTAACATATATAAATGATCTGTAAAGTATCGTATCATTTCAAACAGTTCCCAATTAAATTTGATTATTTTGACCGAAACTAGTGTATAATATACTATGATTTTTGACCGAAACATGCATTTCGAAAAGTTTCATAGAATCTAATTTTATGATGATTTATTGCATGGACTTCCATCATAACCTTTCCTCGTAAAATATATAAATGATATGTGAAGTTTCGTATCATTTCAAATAGTCCCCAATTCAATTTGAATTTTTTTGACCGAAACTAGTGTATAATATACTATGATTTTTGACCGAAAATCTCATTACAAAAAGTTTCATAGAACCTAATTTTCGAATGATTTTTTCATTGACTTCCATCATAACCTTTCCTTGTAAAATATATAAATGATATGTAAAGTTTCGTATCATTTTGAATATTCCACTATTTAATTTGATTTTTGACCGAAACTAGAATATAATATATTATGATTTTTTAACCGAAACTTGCATTTCGAAAAGTTTCATAGAATCTAGTTTTCAGATGATTGTTTTGCATGGACTTCCATCATAACCTTCCCTCTTAACATATATAAATGATATAAAAAGTCTCGTATCATTTCAAATAGTCCCCAATTAACTTTTATTTTTTTTGACCGAAACTAGTGTATAATATACTATGATTTTTGACCGAAACATCCATTTCGAAAAGTTTCATAGAATCTAATTTTCAGATGGTTTATTTGCATGGACTTCCATCATAACCTTCCCTCTTAACATATATAAATGATATGTGAAGTCTCGTATCATTTCAAATAGTCCCCAATTAAATTTGATTTTTTTGACCGAAACTAGTGTATAATATACTATGATTTTTGACCGAAACTTGCATTTCGAAAAGTTTCATAGAATATAATTTTTGGATGATTGTTTGCATGGACTTCCATCATTACTTTCCCTCATAAAATATATAAATGATATGTGAAGTTTCGAATCATTTCGAACAATCCACAATTTAATTTGATTTTTGACAAAACTAGTATAAACCAGTGTATAATATATTATTATTTTTGACCGTACCATGCATTTCAAAAGGTTTCATAGAATCTATTTTTAAGATGATTTTTGTGCATGGACTTCCATCATAACCCTCCCTCTTAACATATATAAATGATCTGTAAAGTATCATATAATTTCAAATTGTTCCCAATTAAATTTGATTTTTTTGACTGAAACTAGTGTATAATATACTATGATTTTTGACCGAAACATGCATTTCGAAAAGTTTCATAGAATCTAATTTTACGATTATTTTTTGCATGGACTTCCATCATAACCTTCCCTCGTAAAATATATAATTGATATGTGAAATTTCATATCATTTCGAACAGTCCCCGATTTAATTTGATATTTGACCGAAACTAGTATAAACTAGTGTATAATATATTATTATTTTTAACCGAACCATGCATTTAGAAAGGTTTCATAGAATCTATTTTTAAGATGATTTTTTTGCATGGACTTCCATCATAACCTTCCCTTTTAACATATATAAATGATTTGTAAAGTATCGTATCATTTCAAACAGTTCCCAATTAAATTTGATTATTTTGACCGAAACTAGTGTATAATATACTATGATTTTTGACCGAAACATGCATTTCGAAAAGTTTCATAGAATCTAATTTTATGATGATTTATTGCATGGACTTCCATCATAACCTTTCCTCGTAAAATATATAAATGATATGTGAAGTTTCGTATCATTTCAAATAGTCCCCAATTCAATTTGAATTTTTTTGACCGAAACTAGTGTATAATATACTATGATTTTTGACCGAAACTCTCATTTCAAAAAGTTTTATAGAATATAATTTTCGGATGATTTTTTACATGGACTTCGATCATAAACTTCCCTCGTAAAATATATAAATGATATATGAAGTTTCTTATCATTTTTAATATTCCACTATTTAATTTTATTTTTGACCGAAACTAGTATAAACTAGAATATAATACATTATGATTTTTTAACCGAAACTTGCATTTCGAAAAGTTTCATAGAATCTAGTTTTCAGATGATTGTTTTGCATGGACTTCCATCATAACCTTCCCTCTTAACATATATAAATGATACGTAAAGTCTCGTATCATTTCAAATAGTCCCCAATTAAATTTTATTTTTTTTGACCGAAACCAGTGTATAATGTACTATGATTTTTGACCGAAACATCCATTTCGAAAAGTTTCATAGAATCTAATTTTCAGATGGTTTATTTGCATGGACTTCCATCATAACCTTCCCTCTTAACATATATAAATGATATGTGAAGTCTCGTATCATTTCAAATGGTCCCCAATTAAATTTGATTTTTTTGACCGAAACTAGTGTATAATATACTATGATTTTTGACCGAAACTCTCATTTCAAAAAGTTTTATAGAATATAATTTTCGGATGATTTTTTGCATGGACTTCGATCATAAACTTCCCTCGTAAAATATATAAATGATATATGAAGTTTCTTAACATTTTTAATATTCCACTATTTAATTTTATTTTTGACCGAAACTAGTATGAACTAGAATATAATATATTATGATTTTTTAACCGAAACTTGCATTTCGAAAAGTTTCATAGAATCTAGTTTTCAGATGATTGTTTTGCATGGACTTCCATCATAACCTTCCCTCTTAACATATATAAATGATATAAAAAGTCTCGTATCATTTCAAATAGTCCCCAATTAAATTTCATAGAATCTATTTTTAAGATGATTTTTGTGCATGGACTTCCATCATAACCCTCCCTCTTAACATATATAAATGATCTGTAAAGTATCATATCATTTCAAATAGTTCCCAATTAAATTTGATTTTTTGACTGAAACTAGTGTATAATATACTATGATTTTTGACCGAAACATGCATTTCGAAAAGTTTCATAGAATCTAATTTTACGATTATTTTTTGCATGGACTTCCATCATAACCTTCCCTCGTAAAATATATAATTGATATGTGAAATTTCGTATCATTTTGAAAAGTCCCCGATTTAATTTGATATTGGACCGAAACTAGTATAAACTAGTGTATAATATATTATTATTTTTGACCGAACCATGCATTTAGAAAGGTTTCATAGAATCTATTTTTAAGATGATTTTTTTGCATGGACTTCCATCATAACCTTCCCTCTTAACATATATAAATGATCTGTAAAGTATCGTATCATTTCAAACAGTTCCCAATTAAATTTGATTATTTTGACCGAAACTAGTGTATAATATACTATGATTTTTGACCGAAACATGCATTTCGAAAAGTTTCATAGAATCTAATTTTATGATGATCTATTGCATGGACTTCCATCATAACCTTTCCTCGTAAAATATATAAATGATATGTGAAGTTTCGTATCATTTCAAATAGTCCCCAATTCAATTTGAATTTTTTTGACCGAAACTAGTGTATAATATACTATGATTTTTGACCGAAAATCTCATTACAAAAAGTTTCATAGAACCTAATTTTCGAATGATTTTTTCATTGACTTCCATCATAACCTTTCCTTGTAAAATATATAAATGATATGTAAAGTTTCGTATCATTTTGAATATTCCACTATTTAATTTGATTTTTGACCGAAACTAGAATATAATATATTATGATTTTTTAACCGAAACTTGCATTTCGAAAAGTTTCATAGAATCTAGTTTTCAGATGATTGTTTTGCATGGACTTCCATCATAACCTTCCCTCTTAACATATATAAATGATATAAAAAGTCTCGTATCATTTCAAATAGTCCCCAATTAAATTTTATTTTTTTTGACCGAAACTAGTGTATAATATACTATGATTTTTGACCGAAACATCCATTTCGAAAAGTTTCATAGAATCTAATTTTCAGATGGTTTATTTGCATGGACTTCCATCATAACCTTCCCTCTTAACATATATAAATGATATGTGAAGTCTCGTATCATTTCAAATAGTCCCCAATTAAATTTGATTTTTTTGACCGAAACTAGTGTATAATATACTATGATTTTTGACCGAAACTTGCATTTCGAAAAGTTTCATAGAATATAATTTTCGGATGATTGTTTGCATGGACTTCCATCATTACTTTCCCTCATAAAATATATAAATGATATGTGAAGTTTCGAATCATTTCGAACAATCCACAATTTAATTTGATTTTTGACAAAACTAGTATAAACCAGTGTATAATATATTATTATTTTTGACCGTACCATGCATTTCAAAAGGTTTCATAGAATCTATTTTTAAGATGATTTTTGTGCATGGACTTCCATCATAACCCTCCCTCTTAACATATATAAATGATCTGTAAAGTATCATATCATTTCAAATTGTTCCCAATTAAATTTGATTTTTTTGACTGAAACTAGTGTATAATATACTATGATTTTTGACCGAAACATGCATTTCGAAAAGTTTCATAGAATCTAATTTTACGATTATTTTTTGCATGGACTTCCATCATAACCTTCCCTCGTAAAATATATAATTGATATGTGAAATTTCATATCATTTCGAACAGTCCCCGATTTAATTTGATATTTGACCGAAACTAGTATAAACTAGTGTATAATATATTATTATTTTTAACCGAACCATGCATTTAGAAAGGTTTCATAGAATCTATTTTTAAGATGATTTTTTTGCATGGACTTCCATCATAACCTTCCCTCTTAACATATATAAATGATCTGTAAAGTATCGTATCATTTCAAACAGTTCCCAATTAAATTTGATTATTTTGACCGAAACTAGTGTATAATATACTATGATTTTTGACCGAAACATGCATTTCGAAAAGTTTCATAGAATCTAATTTTATGATGATTTATTGCATGGACTTCCATCATAACCTTTCCTCGTAAAATATATAAATGATATGTGAAGTTTCGTATCATTTCAAATAGTCCCCAATTCAATTTGAATTTTTTTGACCGAAACTAGTGTATAATATACTATGATTTTTGACCGATAATCTCATTTCAAAAAGTTTCATAGAACCTAATTTTCGAATGATTTTTTCATTGACTTCCATCATAACCTTTCCTTGTAAAATATATAAATGATATGTAAAGTTTCATATCATTTTGAATATTCCACTATTTAATTTGATTTTTGACCGAAACTAGAATATAATATATTATGATTTTTTAACCGAAACTTGCATTTCGAAAAGTTTCATAGAATCTAGTTTTCAGATGATTGTTTTGCATGGACTTCCATCATAACCTTCCCTCTTAACATAAATAAATGATATAAAAAGTCTCGTATCATTTCAAATTGTCCCCAATTAAATTTTATTTTTTTTGACCGAAACTAGTGTATAATATACTATGATTTTTGACCGAAACATCCATTTCGAAAAGTTTCATAGAATCTAATTTTCAGATGGTTTATTTGCATGGACTTCCATCATAACCTTCCCTCTTAACATATATAAATGATATGTGAAGTCTCGTATCATTTCAAATAGTCCCCAATTAAATTTGATTTTTTTGACCGAAACTAGTGTATAATATAGTATGATTTTTGACCGAAACTTGCATTTCGAAAAGATTCATAGAATATAATTTTCGGATGATTTTTTGCATGGACTTCCATCATTACTTTCCCTCATAAAATATATAAATGATATGTGAAGTTTCGAATCATTTCGAACAATCCACAATTTAATTTGATTTTTGACAAAACTAGTATAAACCAGTGTATAATATATTATTATTTTTGACCGTACCATGCATTTCAAAAGGTTTCATAGAATCTATTTTTAAGATGATTTTTGTGCATGGACTTCCATCATAACCCTCCCTCTTAACATATATAAATGATCTGTAAAGTATCATATCATTTCAAATAGTTCCCAATTAAATTTGATTTTTTGACTGAAACTAGTGTATAATATACTATGATTTTTGACCGAAACATGCATTTCGAAAAGTTTCATAGAATCTAATTTTACGATTATTTTTTGCATGGACTTCCATCATAACCTTCCCTCATAAAATATATAATTGATATGTGAAATTTCGTATCATTTCGAAAAGTCCCCGATTTAATTTGATATTGGACCGAAACTAGTATAAACTAGTGTATAATATATTATTATTTTTGACCGAACCATGCATTTAGAAAGGTTTCATAGAATCTATTTTTAAGATGATTTTTTTGCATGGACTTCCATCATAACCTTCCCTCTTAACATATATAAATGATCTGTAAAGTATCGTATCATTTCAAACAGTTCCCAATTAAATTTGATTATTTTGACCGAAACTAGTGTATAATATACTATGATTTTTGACCGAAACATGCATTTCGAAAAGTTTCATAGAATCTAATTTTATGATGATTTATTGCATGGACTTCCATCATAACCTTTCCTCGTAAAATATATAAATGATATGTGAAGTTTCGTATCATTTCAAATAGTCCCCAATTCAATTTGAATTTTTTTGACCGAAACTAGTGTATAATATACTATGATTTTTGACCGATAATCTCATTTCAAAAAGTTTCATAGAACCTAATTTTCGAATGATTTTTTCATTGACTTCCATCATAACCTTTCCTTGTAAAATATATAAATGATATGTAAAGTTTCATATCATTTTGAATATTCCACTATTTAATTTGATTTTTGACCGAAACTAGAATATAATATATTATGATTTTTTAACCGAAACTTGCATTTCGAAAAGTTTCATAGAATCTAGTTTTCAGATGATTGTTTTGCATGGACTTCCATCATAACCTTCCCTCTTAACATAAATAAATGATATAAAAAGTCTCGTATCATTTCAAATTGTCCCCAATTAAATTTTATTTTTTTTGACCGAAACTAGTGTATAATATACTATGATTTTTGACCGAAACATCCATTTCGAAAAGTTTCATAGAATCTAATTTTCAGATGGTTTATTTGCATGGACTTCCATCATAACCTTCCCTCTTAACATATATAAATGATATGTGAAGTCTCGTATCATTTCAAATAGTCCCCAATTAAATTTGATTTTTTTGACCGAAACTAGTGTATAATATAGTATGATTTTTGACCGAAACTTGCATTTCGAAAAGATTCATAGAATATAATTTTCGGATGATTTTTTGCATGGACTTCCATCATTACTTTCCCTCATAAAATATATAAATGATATGTGAAGTTTCGAATCATTTCGAACAATCCACAATTTAATTTGATTTTTGACAAAACTAGTATAAACCAGTGTATAATATATTATTATTTTTGACCGTACCATGCATTTCAAAAGGTTTCATAGAATCTATTTTTAAGATGATTTTTGTGCATGGACTTCCATCATAACCCTCCCTCTTAACATATATAAATGATCTGTAAAGTATCATATCATTTCAAATAGTTCCCAATTAAATTTGATTTTTTGACTGAAACTAGTGTATAATATACTATGATTTTTGACCGAAACATGCATTTCGAAAAGTTTCATAGAATCTAATTTTACGATTATTTTTTGCATGGACTTCCATCATAACCTTCCCTCATAAAATATATAATTGATATGTGAAATTTCGTATCATTTCGAAAAGTCCCCGATTTAATTTGATATTGGACCGAAACTAGTATAAACTAGTGTATAATATATTATTATTTTTGACCGAACCATGCATTTAGAAAGGTTTCATAGAATCTATTTTTAAGATGATTTTTTTGCATGGACTTCCATCATAACCTTCCCTCTTAACATATATAAATGATCTGTAAAGTATCGTATCATTTCAAACAGTTCCCAATTAAATTTGATTATTTTGACCGAAACTAGTGTATAATATACTATGATTTTTGACCGAAACATGCATTTCGAAAAGTTTCATAGAATCTAATTTTATGATGATTTATTGCATGGACTTCCATCATAACCTTTCCTCGTAAAATATATAAATGATATGTGAAGTTTCGTATCATTTCAAATAGTCCCCAATTCAATTTGAATTTTTTTGACCGAAACTAGTGTATAATATACTATGATTTTTGACCGAAAATCTCATTTCAAAAAGTTTCATAGAACCTAATTTTCGAATGATTTTTTCATTGACTTCCATCATAACCTTTCCTTGTAAAATATATAAATGATATGTAAAGTTTCGTATCATTTTGAATATTCCACTATTTAATTTGATTTTTGACCGAAACTAGAATATAATATATTATGATTTTTTAACCGAAATTTGCATTTCGAAAAGTTTCATAGAATCTAGTTTTCAGATGATTGTTTTGCATGGACTTCCATCATAAACTTCCCTCTTAACATATATAAATGATATAAAAAGTCTCGTATCATTTCAAATAGTCCCCAATTAAATTTTATTTTTTTTGACCGAAACTAGTGTATAATATACTATGATTTTTGACCGAAACATCCATTTCGAAAAGTTTCATAGAATCTAATTTTCAGATGGTTTATTTGCATGGACTTCCATCATAACCTTCCCTCTTAACATATATAAATGATATGTGAAGTCTCGTATCATTTCAAATAGTCCCCAATTAAATTTTATTTTTTTTGACCGAAACATCCATTTCGAAAAGTTTCATAGAATCTAATTTTCAGATGGTTTATTTGCATGGACTTCCATCATAACCTTCCCTCTTAACATATATAAATGATATGTGAAGTCTCGTATCATTTCAAATAGTCCCCAATTAAATTTGATTTTTTTGACCGAAACTAGTGTATAATATACTATGATTTTTGACCGAAACTTGCATTTCGAAAAGTTTCATAGAATATAATTTTCGGATGATTGTTTGCATGGACTTCCATCATTACTTTCCCTCATAAAATATATAAATGATATGTGAAGTTTCGAATCATTTCGAACAATCCACAATTTAATTTGATTTTTGACAAAACTAGTATAAACCAGTGTATAATATATTATTATTTTTGACCGTACCATGCATTTCAAAAGGTTTCATAGAATCTATTTTTAAGATGATTTTTGTGCATGGACTTCCATCATAACCCTCCCTCTTAACATATATAAATGATCTGTAAAGTATCATATCATTTCAAATTGTTCCCAATTAAATTTGATTTTTTTGACTGAAACTAGTGTATAATATACTATGATTTTTGACCGAAACATGCATTTCGAAAAGTTTCATAGAATCTAATTTTACGATTATTTTTTGCATGGACTTCCATCATAACCTTCCCTCGTAAAATATATAATTGATATGTGAAATTTCATATCATTTCGAACAGTCCCCGATTTAATTTGATATTTGACCGAAACTAGTATAAACTAGTGTATAATATATTATTATTTTTAACCGAACCATGCATTTAGAAAGGTTTCATAGAATCTATTTTTAAGATGATTTTTTTGCATGGACTTCCATCATAACCTTCCCTCTTAACATATATAAATGATCTGTAAAGTATCGTATCATTTCAAACAGTTCCCAATTAAATTTGATTATTTTGACCGAAACTAGTGTATAATATACTATGATTTTTGACCGAAACATGCATTTCGAAAAGTTTCATAGAATCTAATTTTATGATGATTTATTGCATGGACTTCCATCATAACCTTTCCTCGTAAAATATATAAATGATATGTGAAGTTTCGTATCATTTCAAATAGTCCCCAATTCAATTTGAATTTTTTTGACCGAAACTAGTGTATAATATACTATGATTTTTGACCGATAATCTCATTTCAAAAAGTTTCATAGAACCTAATTTTCGAATGATTTTTTCATTGACTTCCATCATAACCTTTCCTTGTAAAATATATAAATGATATGTAATGTTTCATATCATTTTGAATATTCCACTATTTAATTTGATTTTTGACCGAAACTAGAATATAATATATTATGATTTTTTAACCGAAACTTGCATTTCGAAAAGTTTCATAGAATCTAGTTTTCAGATGATTGTTTTGCATGGACTTCCATCATAACCTTCCCTCTTAACATATATAAATGATATAAAAAGTCTCGTATCATTTCAAATTGTCCCCAATTAAATTTTATTTTTTTTGACCGAAACTAGTGTATAATATACTATGATTTTTGACCGAAACATCCATTTCGAAAAGTTTCATAGAATCTAATTTTCAGATGGTTTATTTGCATGGACTTCCATCATAACCTTCCCTCTTAACATATATAAATGATATGTGAAGTCTCGTATCATTTCAAATAGTCCCCAATTAAATTTGATTTTTTTGACCGAAACTAGTGTATAATATAGTATGATTTTTGACCGAAACTTGCATTTCGAAAAGATTCGTAGAATATAATTTTCGGATGATTTTTTGCATGGACTTCCATCATTACTTTCCCTCATAAAATATATAAATGATATGTGAAGTTTCGAATCATTTCGAACAATCCACAATTTAATTTGATTTTTGACAAAACTAGTATAAACCAGTGTATAATATATTATTATTTTTGACCGTACCATGCATTTCAAAAGGTTTCATAGAATCTATTTTTAAGATGATTTTTGTGCATGGACTTCCATCATAACCCTCCCTCTTAACATATATAAATGATCTGTAAAGTATCATATCATTTCAAATAGTTCCCAATTAAATTTGATTTTTTGACTGAAACTAGTGTATAATATACTATGATTTTTGACCGAAACATGCATTTCGAAAAGTTTCATAGAATCTAATTTTACGATTATTTTTTGCATGGACTTCCATCATAACCTTCCCTCATAAAATATATAATTGATATGTGAAATTTCGTATCATTTCGAAAAGTCCCCGATTTAATTTGATATTGGACCGAAACTAGTATAAACTAGTGTATAATATATTATTATTTTTGACCGAACCATGCATTTAGAAAGGTTTCATAGAATCTATTTTTAAGATGATTTTTTTGCATGGACTTCCATCATAACCTTCCCTCTTAACATATATAAATGATCTGTAAAGTATCGTATCATTTCAAACAGTTCCCAATTAAATTTGATTATTTTGACCGAAACTAGTGTATAATATACTATGATTTTTGACCGAAACATGCATTTCGAAAAGTTTCATAGAATCTAATTTTATGATGATTTATTGCATGGACTTCCATCATAACCTTTCCTCGTAAAATATATAAATGATATGTGAAGTTTCGTATCATTTCAAATAGTCCCCAATTCAATTTGAATTTTTTTGACCGAAACTAGTGTATAATATACTATGATTTTTGACCGAAAATCTCATTTCAAAAAGTTTCATAGAACCTAATTTTCGAATGATTTTTTCATTGACTTCCATCATAACCTTTCCTTGTAAAATATATAAATGATATGTAAAGTTTCGTATCATTTTGAATATTCCACTATTTAATTTTATTTTTGACCGAAACTAGAATATAATATATTATGATTTTTTAACCGAAATTTGCATTTCGAAAAGTTTCATAGAATCTAGTTTTCAGATGATTGTTTTGCATGGACTTCCATCATAAACTTCCCTCTTAACATATATAAATGATATAAAAAGTCTCGTATCATTTCAAATAGTCCCCAATTAAATTTTATTTTTTTTTGACCGAAACTAGTGTATAATATACTATGATTTTTGACCGAAACATCCATTTCGAAAAGTTTCATAGAATCTAATTTTCAGATGGTTTATTTGCATGGACTTCCATCATAACCTTCCCTCTTAACATATATAAATGATATGTGAAGTCTCGTATCATTTCAAATAGTCCCCAATTAAATTTGATTTTTTTGACCGAAACTAGTGTATAATATACTATGATTTTTGACCGAAACTTGCATTTCGAAAAGTTTCAAAGAATATAATTTTCGGATGATTTTTTGCATGGACTTCCATCATAACCTTCCCTCTTAACATATATAAATGATATTGGAAGTCTCGTATCATTTCAAATAGTCCCCAATTAAATTTGATTTTTTTGACCGAAACTAGTGTATAATATACTATGATTTTTGACCGAAACTTGCATTTCGAAAAGTTTCATAGAATATAATTTTCGGATGATTGTTTGCATGGACTTCCATCATTACTTTCCCTCATAAAATATATAAATGATATGTGAAGTTTCGAATCATTTCGAACAATCCACAATTTAATTTGATTTTTGACAAAACTAGTATAAACCAGTGTATAATATATTATTATTTTTGACCGTACCATGCATTTCAAAAGGTTTCATAGAATCTATTTTTAAGATGATTTTTGTGCATGGACTTCCATCATAACCCTCCCTCTTAACATATATAAATGATCTGTAAAGTATCATATCATTTCAAATTGTTCCCAATTAAATTTGATTTTTTTGACTGAAACTAGTGTATAATATACTATGATTTTTGACCGAAACATGCATTTCGAAAAGTTTCATAGAATCTAATTTTACGATTATTTTTTGCATGGACTTCCATCATAACCTTCCCTCGTAAAATATATAATTGATATGTGAAATTTCATATCATTTCAAACAGTCCCCGATTTAATTTGATATTTGACCGAAACTAGTATAAACTAGTGTATAATATATTATTATTTTTAACCGAACCATGCATTTAGAAAGGTTTCATAGAATCTATTTTTAAGATGATTTTTTTGCATGGACTTCCATCATAACCTTCCCTCTTAACATATATAAATGATCTGTAAAGTATCGTATCCATTCAAACAGTTCCCAATTAAATTTGATTATTTTGACCGAAACTAGTGTATAATATACTATGATTTTTGACCGAAACATGCATTTCGAAAAGTTTCATAGAATCTAATTTTATGATGATTTATTGAATGGACTTCCATCATAACCTTTCCTCGTAAAATATATAAATGATATGTGAAGTTTCGTATCATTTCAAATAGTCCCCAATTCAATTTGAATTTTTTTGACCGAAACTAGTGTATAATATACTATGATTTTTGACCGATAATCTCATTTCAAAAAGTTTCATAGAACCTAATTTTCGAATGATTTTTTCATTGACTTCCATCATAACCTTTCCTTGTAAAATATATAAATGATATGTAAAGTTTCGTATCATTTTGAATATTCCACTATTTAATTTGATTTTTGACCGAAACTAGAATATAATATATTATGATTTTTTAACCGAAACTTGCATTTCGAAAAGTTTCATAGAATCTAGTTTTCAGATGATTGTTTTGCATGGACTTCCATCATAACCTTCCCTCTTAACATATATAAATGATATAAAAAGTCTCGTATCATTTCAAATTGTCCCCAATTAAATTTTATTTTTTTTGACCGAAACTAGTGTATAATATACTATGATTTTTGACCGAAACATCCATTTCGAAAAGTTTCATAGAATCTAATTTTCAGATGGTTTATTTGCATGGACTTCCATCATAACCTTCCCTCTTAACATATATAAATGATATGTGAAGTCTCGTGTCATTTCAAATAGTCCCCAATTAAATTTGATTTTTTTGACCGAAACTAGTGTATAATATAGTATGATTTTTGACCGAAACTTGCATTTCGAAAAGATTCATAGAATATAATTTTCGGATGATTTTTTGCATGGACTTCCATCATTACTTTCCCTCATAAAATATATAAATGATATGTGAAGTTTCGAATCATTTCGAACAATCCACAATTTAATTTGATTTTTGACAAAACTAGTATAAACCAGTGTATAATATATTATTATTTTTGACCGTACCATGCATTTCAAAAGGTTTCATAGAATCTATTTTTAAGATGATTTTTGTGCATGGACTTCCATCATAACCCTCCCTCTTAACATATATAAATGATCTGTAAAGTATCATATCATTTCAAATAGTTCCCAATTAAATTTGATTTTTTGACTGAAACTAGTGTATAATATACTATGATTTTTGACCGAAACATGCATTTCGAAAAGTTTCATAGAATCTAATTTTACGATTATTTTTTGCATGGACTTCCATCATAACCTTCCCTCATAAAATATATAATTGATATGTGAAATTTCGTATCATTTCGAAAAGTCCCCGATTTAATTTGATATTGGACCGAAACTAGTATAAACTAGTGTATAATATATTATTATTTTTGACCGAACCATGCATTTAGAAAGGTTTCATAGAATCTATTTTTAAGATGATTTTTTTGCATGGACTTCCATCATAACCTTCCCTCTTAACATATATAAATGATCTGTAAAGTATCGTATCATTTCAAACAGTTCCCAATTAAATTTGATTATTTTGACCGAAACTAGTGTATAATATACTATGATTTTTGACCGAAACATGCATTTCGAAAAGTTTCATAGAATCTAATTTTATGATGATTTATTGCATGGACTTCCATCATAACCTTTCCTCGTAAAATATATAAATGATATGTGAAGTTTCGTATCATTTCAAATAGTCCCCAATTCAATTTGAATTTTTTTGACCGAAACTAGTGTATAATATACTATGATTTTTGACCGAAAATCTCATTTCAAAAAGTTTCATAGAACCTAATTTTCGAATGATTTTTTCATTGACTTCCATCATAACCTTTCCTTGTAAATTATATAAATGATATGTAAAGTTTCGTATCATTTTGAATATTCCACTATTTAATTTTATTTTTGACCGAAACTAGAATATAATATATTATGATTTTTTAACCGAAATTTGCATTTCGAAAAGTTTCATAGAATCTAGTTTTCAGATGATTGTTTTGCATGGACTTCCATCATAAACTTCCCTCTTAACATATATAAATGATATAAAAAGTCTCGTATCATTTCAAATAGTCCCCAATTAAATTTTATTTTTTTTGACCGAAACTAGTGTATAATATACTATGATTTTTGACCGAAACATCCATTTCGAAAAGTTTCATAGAATCTAATTTTCAGATGGTTTATTTGCATGGACTTCCATCATAACCTTCCCTCTTAACATATATAAATGATATGTGAAGTCTCGTATCATTTCAAATAGTCCCCAATTAAATTTGATTTTTTTGACCGAAACTAGTGTATAATATACTATGATTTTTGACCGAAACTTGCATTTCGAAAAGTTTCAAAGAATATAATTTTCGGATGATTTTTTGCATGGACTTCCATCATTACTTTCCCTCATAAAATATATAAATGATATGTGAAGTTTCGAATCATTTCGAACAATCCACAATTTAATTTGATTTTTGACAAAACTAGTATAAACCAGTGTATAATATATTATTATTTTTGACCGTACCATGCATTTCAAAAGGTTTCATAGAATCTATTTTTAAGATGATTTTTGTGCATGGACTTCCATCATAACCCTCCCTCTTAACATATATAAATGATCTGTAAAGTATCATATCATTTCAAATTGTTCCCAATTAAATTTGATTTTTTTGACTGAAACTAGTGTATAATATACTATGATTTTTGACCGAAACATGCATTTCGAAAAGTTTCATAGAATCTAATTTTACGATTATTTTTTGCATGGACTTCCATCATAACCTTCCCTCGTAAAATATATAATTGATATGTGAAATTTCATATCATTTCGAACAGTCCCCGATTTAATTTGATATTTGACCGAAACTAGTATAAACTAGTATATAATATATTATTATTTTTAACCGAACCATGCATTTAGAAAGGTTTCATAGAATCTATTTTTAAGATGATTTTTTTGCATGGACTTCCATCATAACCTTCCCTCTTAAGATATATAAATGATCTGTAAAGTATCGTATCATTTCAAACAGTTCCCAATTAAATTTGATTATTTTGACCGAAACTAGTGTATAATATACTATGATTTTTGACCGAAACATGCATTTCGAAAAGTTTCATAGAATCTAATTTTATGATGATTTATTGCATGGACTTCCATCATAACCTTTCCTCGTAAAATATATAAATGATATGTGAAGTTTCGTATCATTTCAAATAGTCCCCAATTCAATTTGAATTTTTTTGACCGAAACTAGTGTATAATATACTATGATTTTGACCGATAATCTCATTTCAAAAAGTTTCATAGAACCTAATTTTCGAATGATTTTTTCATTGACTTCCATCATAACCTTTCCTTGTAAAATATATAAATGATATGTAAAGTTTCGTATCATTTTGAATATTCCACTATTTAATTTGATTTTTGACCGAAACTAGAATATAATATATTATGATTTTTTAACCGAAACTTGCATTTCGAAAAGTTTCATAGAATCTAGTTTTCAGATGATTGTTTTGCATGGACTTCCATCATAACCTTCCCTCTTAACATATATAAATGATATAAAAAGTCTCGTATCATTTCAAATTGTCCCCAATTAAATTTTATTTTTTTTGACCGAAACTAGTGTATAATATACTATGATTTTTGACCGAAACATCCATTTCGAAAAGTTTCATAGAATCTAATTTTCAGATGGTTTATTTGCATGGACTTCCATCATAACCTTCCCTCTTAACATATATAAATGATATGTGAAGTCTCGTATCATTTCAAATAGTCCCCAATTAAATTTGATTTTTTTGACCGAAACTAGTGTATAATATAGTATGATTTTTGACCGAAACTTGCATTTCGAAAAGATTCATAGAATATAATTTTCGGATGATTTTTTGCATGGACTTCCATCATTACTTTCCCTCATAAAATATATAAATGATATGTGAAGTTTCGAATCATTTCGAACAATCCACAATTTAATTTGATTTTTGACAAAACTAGTATAAACCAGTGTATAATATATTATTATTTTTGACCGTACCATGCATTTCAAAAGGTTTCATAGAATCTATTTTTAAGATGATTTTTGTGCATGGACTTCCATCATAACCCTCCCTCTTAACATATATAAATGATCTGTAAAGTATCATATCATTTCAAATTGTTCCCAATTAAATTTGATTTTTTTGACTGAAACTAGTGTATAATATACTATGATTTTTGACCGAAACATGCATTTCGAAAAGTTTCATAGAATCTAATTTACGATTATTTTTTGCATGGACTTCCATCATAACCTTCCCTCGTAAAATATATAATTGATATGTGAAATTTCATATCATTTCGAACAGTCCCCGATTTAATTTGATATTTGACCGAAACTAGTATAAACTAGTGTATAATATATTATTATTTTTAACCGAACCATGCATTTAGAAAGGTTTCATAGAATCTATTTTTAAGATGATTTTTTTGCATGGACTTCCATCATAACCTTCCCTCTTAACATATATAAATGATCTGTAAAGTATCGTATCATTTCAAACAGTTCCCAATTAAATTTGATTATTTTGACCGAAACTAGTGTATAATATACTATGATTTTTGACCGAAACATGCATTTCGAAAAGTTTCATAGAATCTAATTTTATGATGATTTATTGCATGGACTTCCATCATAACCTTTCCTCGTAAAATATATAAATGATATGTGAAGTTTCGTATCATTTCAAATAGTCCCCAATTCAATTTGAATTTTTTTGACCGAAACTAGTGTATAATATACTATGATTTTTGACCGAAAATCTCATTTCAAAAAGTTTCATAGAACCTAATTTTCGAATGATTTTTTCATTGACTTCCATCATAACCTTTCCTTGTAAAATATATAAATGATATGTAAAGTTTCGTATCATTTTGAATATTCCACTATTTAATTTGATTTTTGACCGAAACTAGAATATAATATATTATGATTTTTTAACCGAAACTTGCATTTGGAAAAGTTTCATAGAATCTAGTTTTCAGATGATTGTTTTGCATGGACTTCCATCATAACCTTCCCTCTTAACATATATAAATGATATAAAAAGTCTCGTATCATTTCAAATAGTCCCCAATTAAATTTTATTTTTTTTGACCGAAACTAGTGTATAATATACTATGATTTTTGACCGAAACATCCATTTCGAAAAGTTTCATAGAATCTAATTTTCAGATGGTTTATTTGCATGGACTTCCATCATAACCTTCCCTCTTAACATATATAAATGATATGTGAAGTCTCGTATCATTTCAAATGGTCCCCAATTAAATTTGATTTTTTTGACCGAAACTAGTGTATAATATACAATGATTTTTGACCGAAACTCTCATTTCAAAATGTTTCATAGAACCTAATTTTCGGATGATTTTTTGCATTGACTTCGATCATAAACTTCCCTCGTAAAATATATAAATGATATATGAAGTTTCTTATCATTTTGAATATTCCACTATTTAATTTTATTTTTGACCGAAACTAGTATAAACTAGAATATAATATATTATGATTTTTTAACCGAAACTTGCATTTCGAAAAGTTTCATAGAATCTAGTTTTCAGATGATTGTTTTGCATGGACTTCCATCATAACCTTCCCTCTTAACATATATAAATGATATAAAAAGTCTCGTATCATTTCAAATTGTCCCCAATTAAATTTTATTTTTTTTGACCGAAACTAGTGTATAATATACTATGATTTTTGACCGAAACATCCATTTCGAAAAGTTTCATAGAATCTAATTTTCAGATGGTTTATTTGCATGGACTTCCATCATAACCTTCCCTCTTAACATATATAAATGATATGTGAAGTCTCGTATCATTTCAAATAGTCCCCAATTAAATTTGATTTTTTTGACCGAAACTAGTGTATAATATAGTATGATTTTTGACCGAAACTTGCATTTCGAAAAGATTCATAGAATATAATTTTCGGATGATTTTTTGCATGGATTTCCATCATTACTTTCCCTCATAAAATATATAAATGATATGTGAAGTTTCGAATCATTTCGAACAATCCACAATTTAATTTGATTTTTGACAAAACTAGTATAAACCAGTGTATAATATATTATTATTTTTGACCGTACCATGCATTTCAAAAGGTTTCATAGAATCTATTTTTAAGATGATTTTTGTGCATGGACTTCCATCATAACCCTCCCTCTTAACATATATAAATGATCTGTAAAGTATCATATCATTTCAAATTGTTCCCAATTAAATTTGATTTTTTTGACTGAAACTAGTGTATAATATACTATGATTTTTGACCGAAACATGCATTTCGAAAAGTTTCATAGAATCTAATTTTACGATTATTTTTTGCATGGACTTCCATCATAACCTTCCCTCGTAAAATATATAATTGATATGTGAAATTTCATATCATTTCGAACAGTCCCCGATTTAATTTGATATTTGACCGAAACTAGTATAAACTAGTGTATAATATATTATTATTTTTAACCGAACCATGCATTTAGAAAGGTTTCATAGAATCTATTTTTAAGATGATTTTTTTGCATGGACTTCCATCATAACCTTCCCTCTTAACATATATAAATGATCTGTAAAGTATCGTATCATTTCAAACAGTTCCCAATTAAATTTGATTATTTTGACCGAAACTAGTGTATAATATACTATGATTTTTGACCGAAACATGCATTTCGAAAAGTTTCATAGAATCTAATTTTATGATGATTTATTGCATGGAATTCCATCATAACCTTTCCTCGTAAAATATATAAATGATATGTGAAGTTTCGTATCATTTCAAATAGTCCCCAATTCAATTTGAATTTTTTTGACCGAAACTAGTGTATAATATACTATGATTTTTGACCGAAAATCTCATTTCAAAAAGTTTCATAGAACCTAATTTTCGAATGATTTTTTCATTGACTTCCATCATAACCTTTCCTTGTAAAATATATAAATGATATGTAAAGTTTCGTATCATTTTGAATATTCCACTATTTAATTTGATTTTTGACCGAAACTAGAATATAATATATTATGATTTTTTAACCGAAACTTGCATTTGGAAAAGTTTCATACAATCTAGTTTTTAGATGATTGTTTTGCATGGACTTCCATCATAACCTTCCCTCTTAACATATATAAATGATATAAAAAGTCTCGTATCATTTCAAATAGTCCCCAATTAAATTTTATTTTTTTTGACCGAAACTAGTGTATAATATACTATGATTTTTGACCGAAACATCCATTTCGAAAAGTTTCATAGAATCTAATTTTCAGATGGTTTATTTGCATGGACTTCCATCATAACCTTCCCTCTTAACATATATAAATGATATGTGAAGTCACGTATCATTTCAAATGGTCCCCAATTAAATTTGATTTTTTTGACCGAAACTAGTGTATAATATACAATGATTTTTGACCGAAACTCTCATTTCAAAATGTTTCATAGAACCTAATTTTCGGATGATTTTTTGCATTGACTTCGATCATAAACTTCCCTCGTAAAATATATAAATGATATATGAAGTTTCTTATCATTTTGAATATTCCACTATTTAATTTTATTTTTGACCGAAACTAGTATAAACTAGAATATAATATATTATGATTTTTTAACCGAAACTTGCATTTCGAAAAGTTTCATAGAATCTAGTTTTCAGATGATTGTTTTGCATGGACTTCCATCATAACCTTCCCTCTTAACATATATAAATGATATAAAAAGTCTCGTATCATTTCAAATTGTCCCCAATTAAATTTTATTTTTTTTGACCGAAACTAGTGTATAATATACTATGATTTTTGACCGAAACATCCATTTCGAAAAGTTTCATAGAATCTAATTTTCAGATGGTTTATTTGCATGGACTTCCATCATAACCTTCCCTCTTAACATATATAAATGATATGTGAAGTCTCGTATCATTTCAAATAGTCCCCAATTAAATTTGATTTTTTTGACCGAAACTAGTGTATAATATAGTATGATTTTTGACCGAAACTTGCATTTCGAAAAGATTCATAGAATATAATTTTCGGATGATTTTTTGCATGGACTTCCATCATTACTTTCCCTCATAAAATATATAAATGATATGTGAAGTTTCGAATCATTTCGAACAATCCACAATTTAATTTGATTTTTGACAAAACTAGTATAAACCAGTGTATAATATATTATTATTTTTGACCGTACCATGCATTTCAAAAGGTTTCATAGAATCTATTTTTAAGATGATTTTTGTGCATGGACTTCCATCATAACCCTCCCTCTTAACATATATAAATGATCTGTAAAGTATCATATCATTTCAAATTGTTCCCAATTAAATTTGATTTTTTTGACTGAAACTAGTGTAGAATATACTATGATTTTTGACCGAAACATGCATTTCGAAAAGTTTCATAGAATCTAATTTTACGATTATTTTTTGCATGGACTTCCATCATAACCTTCCTTCGTAAAATATATAATTTGTATGTGAAATTTCATATCATTTCGAACAGTCCCCGATTTAATTTGATATTTGACCGAAACTAGTATAAACTAGTGTATAATATATTATTATTTTTAACCGAACCATGCATTTAGAAAGGTTTCATAGAATCTATTTTTAAGATGATTTTTTTGCATGGACTTCCATCATAACCTTCCCTCTTAACATATATAAATGATCTGTAAAGTATCGTATCATTTCAAACAGTTCCCAATTAAATTTGATTATTTTGACCGAAACTAGTGTATAATATACTATGATTTTTGACCGAAACATGCATTTCGAAAAGTTTCATAGAATCTAATTTTATGATGATTTATTGCATGGACTTCCATCATAACCTTTCCTCGTAAAATATATAAATGATATGTGAAGTTTCGTATCATTTCAAATAGTCCCCAATTCAATTTGAATTTTTTTGACCGAAACTAGTGTATAATATACTATGATTTTTGACCGAAAATCTCATTTCAAAAAGTTTCATAGAACCTAATTTTCGAATGATTTTTTCATTGACTTCCATCATAACCTTTCCTTGTAAAATATATAAATGATATGTAAAGTTTCGTATCATTTTGAATATTCCACTATTTAATTTGATTTTTGACCGAAACTAGAATATAATATATTATGATTTTTTAACCGAAACTTGCATTTGGAAAAGTTTCATAGAATCTAGTTTTCAGATGATTGTTTTGCATGGACTTCCATCATAACCTTCCCTCTTAACATATATAAATGATATAAAAAGTCTCGTATCATTTCAAATAGTCCCCAATTAAATTTTATTTTTTTTGACCGAAACTAGTGTATAATATACTATGATTTTTGACCGAAACATCCATTTCGAAAAGTTTCATAGAATCTAATTTTCAGATGGTTTATTTGCATGGACTTCCATCATAACCTTCCCTCTTAACATATATAAATGATATGTGAAGTCTCGTATCATTTCAAATGGTCCCCAATTAAATTTGATTTTTTTGACCGAAACTAGTGTATAATATACAATGATTTTTGACCGAAACTCTCATTTCAAAATGTTTCATAGAACCTAATTTTCGGATGATTTTTTGCATTGACTTCGATCATAAACTTCCCTCGTAAAATATATAAATGATATATGAAGTTTCTTATCATTTTGAATATTCCACTATTTAATTTTATTTTTGACCGAAACTAGTATAAACTAGAATATAATATATTATGATTTTTTAACCGAAACTTGCATTTCGAAAAGTTTCATAGAATCTAGTTTTCAGATGATTGTTTTGCATGGACTTCCATCATAACCTTCCCTCTTAACATATATAAATGATATAAAAAGTCTCGTATCATTTCAAAAAGTCCCCAATTAAATTTTTTTTTTTTTACCGAAACTAGTGTATAATATACTATGATTTTTGACCGAAACATCCATTTCGAAAAGTTTAATAGAATCTAATTTTCAGATGGTTTATTTGCATGGACTTCCATCATAACCTTCCCTTTTAACATATATAAATGATATGTGAAGTCTCGTATCATTTCAAATATTCCCCAATTAAATTTTATTTTTTTGACCGAAACAAGTGTATAATATACTATGATTTTTGACCGAAACTTGCATTTCGAAAAGTTTCATAGAATATAATTTTCGGATGATTTTTTGCATGGACTTCCATCATTAATTTCCCTCATAAAATATATAAATGATATGTGAAGTTTCGAATCATTTCGAACAATCCACAATTTAATTTGATTTTTGACAAAACTAGTATAAACTAGTGTATAATATATTATTATTTTTGACCGTACCATGCATTTCAAAAGGTTTCATAGAATCTATTTTTAAGATGATTTTTGTGCATGGACTTCCATCATAACCCTCCCTCTTAACATATATAAATGATCTGTAAAGTATCATATCATTTCAAATTGTTCCCAATTAAATTTGATTTTTTTGACTGAAACTAGTGTACAATATACTATGATTTTTGACCGAAACATGCATTTCGAAAAGTTTCATAGAATCTAATTTTACGATTATTTTTTCCATGGACTTCCATCATAACCTTCCCTCGTAAAATATATAATTGATATGTGAAATTTCATATCATTTCGAACAGTCCCCGATTTAATTTGATATTTGACCGAAACTAGTATAAACTAGTGTATAATATATTATTATTTTTAACCGAACCATGCATTTAGAAAGGTTTCATAGAATCTATTTTTAAGATGATTTTTTTGCATGGACTTCCATCATAACCTTCCCTCTTAACATATATAAATGATCTGTAAAGTATCGTATCATTTCAAACAGTTCCCAATTAAATTTGATTATTTTGACCGAAACTAGTGTATAATATACTATGATTTTTGACCGAAACATGCATTTCGAAAAGTTTCATAGAATCTAATTTTATGATGATTTATTGCATGGACTTCCATCATAACCTTTCCTCGTAAAATATATAAATGATATGTGAAGTTTCGTATCATTTCAAATAGTCCCCAATTCAATTTGAATTTTTTTGACCGAAACTAGTGTATAATATACTATGATTTTTGACCGAAAATCTCATTTCAAAAAGTTTCATAGAACCTAATTTTCGAATGATTTTTTCATTGACTTCCATCATAACCTTTCCTTGCAAAATATATAAATGATATGTAAAGTTTCGTATCATTTTGAATATTCCACTATTTAATTTGATTTTTGACCGAAACTAGAATATAATATATTATGATTTTTTAACCGAAACTTGCAATTCGAAAAGTTTCATACAATCCAGTTTTCAGATGATTGTTTTGCATGGACTTCCATCATAACCTTCACTCTTAACATATATAAATGATATAAAAAGTCTCGTATCATTTCAAATAGTCCCCAATTAAATTTTATTTTTTTTGACCGAAACTAGTGTATAATATACTATGATTTTTGACCGAAACATCCATTTCGAAAAGTTTCATAGAATATAATTTTCAGATGGTTTATTTGCATGGACTTCCATCATAACCTTCCCTCTTAACATATATAAATGATATGTGAAGTCTCGTATCATTTCAAATGGTCCCCAATTAAATTTGATTTTTTTGACCGAAACTAGTGTATAATATACTATGATTTTTGACCGAAACTCTCATTTCAAAAAGTTTCATAGAACCTAATTTTCGGATGATTTTTTGCATTGACTTCAATCATAAACTTCCCTCGTATAATATATAAATGATATATGAAGTTTCTTATCATTTTGAAGATTCCACTATTTAATTTTATTTTTGACCGAAACTAGTATAAACTAGAATATAATATATTATGATTTTTTAACCGAAACTTGCATTTCGAAAAGTTTCATAGAATCTAGTTTTCAGATGATTGTTTTGCATGGACTTCCATCATAACCTTCCCTCTTAACATATATAAATGATATAAAAAGTCTCGTATCATTTCAAATAGTCCCCAATTAAATTTTATTTTTTTGACTGAAACTAGTGAATAATATACTATGATTTTTGACCGAAACATCCATTTCGAAAAGTTTCATAGAATCTAATTTTCAGATGGTTTATTTGCATGGACTTCCATCATAACCTTCCCTCTTAACATATATAAATGATATGTGAAGTCTCGTATCATTTCAAATAGTCCCCAATTAAATTTGATTTTTTTGACCGAAACTAATGTATAATATACTATGATTTTTGACCGAAACTTGCATTTCGAAAAGTTTCATAGAATATAATTTTCGGATGATTTTTTGCATGGACTTCCATCATTACTTTCCCTCATAAAATATATAAATGATATGTGATGTTTCGAATGATTTCGAACAATCCACAATTTAATTTTATTTTTGACAAAACTAGTATAAACTAGTGTATAATATATTATTATTTTTGACCGTACCATGCATTTAAAAAGGCTTCATAGAATCTATTTTTAAGATGATTTTTGTGCATGGACTTCCATCATAACCCTCCCTCTTAACATATATAAATGATCTGTAAAGTATCATATCATTTCAAATAGTCCCAAATTAAATTTGATTTTTTTGACTGAAACTAGTGTATAATATACTTTGATTTTTGACCGAAACATGCATTTCGAAAAGTTTCATAGAATCTAATTTTACGATTATTTTTTGCATGGACTTCCATCATAACCTTCCCTCGTAAAATATATAATTGATATGTGAAATTTTGTATCATTTCGAACAGTCCCCGATTTAATTTGATATTTGACCGAAACTAGTATAAACTAGTGTATAATATATTATTATTTTTGACCGAACCATGCATTTCGAAAGGTTTCATAGAATCTATTTTTAAGATGATTTTTTTGCATGGACTTCCATCATAACCTTCCCTCTTAACATATATAAATGATTTGTAAAGTATCGTATCATTTCAAATAGTTCCCAATTAAATTTGATTATTTTGAACGAAACTAGTGTATAATATACTATGATTTTTGACCGAAACATGCATTTCGAAAAGTTTCATAGAATCTAATTTTATGATGATTTATTGAATGGAATTCCATCATAACCATTCCTCGTAAAATATATAAATGATATGTGAAGTTTCGTATCATTTCAAATAGTCCCCAATTCAATTTGATTTTTTTGACCGAAACTAGTGTATAATATACTATGATTCTTGACCGAAAATCTCATTTCAAAAAGTTTCATAGAACCTAATTTTCGAATTATTTTTTCATTGACTTCCATCATACCCTTTCCTCGTAAAATATATAAATGATATGTAAAGTTTCGTATCATTTTGAATATTCTACTATTTAATTTGATTTTTGACCGAAACTAGTATAAACTAGTATATAATATATTATGATTTTTTACCTGAAACTTGCATTTTGAAAAGTTTCATACAATCTAGTTTTTAGATGATTGTTTTGCATGGACTTCCATCATAACCTTCCCTCTTAACATATATAAATGATATGAAAAGTCTCGTATCATTTCAAATAGTCCCCAATTAAATTTTATTTTTTTTGACCGAAACTAGTGTATAATATACTATGAATTTTAACCGAAACATCCATTTCGAAAAGTTTCATAGAATCTAATTTTCAGATGGTTTATTTGCATGGACTTCCATCATAACCTTCCCTCTTAACATATAGAAATCATATGTGAAGTCTCGTATCATTTCAAATGGTCCCCAATTAAATTTGATTTTTTTGACCGAAACTAGTGTATAATATACTATGATTTTTGACTGAAACTCTCATTTCAAAAAGTTTCATAGAACCTAATTTTCGGATGATTTTTTGCATTGACTTCGATCATAAACTTCCCTCGTAAAATATATAAATGATATATGAAGTTTCTTATCATTTTGAATATTCCACTATTTAATTTTATTTTTGACCGAAACTAGTATAAACTAGAATATAATATATTATGATTTTTTAACCGAAACTTGCTTTTCGAAAAGTTTCATAGAATCTAGTTTTCAGATGATTGTTTTGCATGGACTTCCATCATAACCTTCCCTCTTAACATATATAAATGATATAAAAAGTCTCGTATCATTTCAAATAGTCCCCAATTAAAATTTATTTTTTTTGACTGAAACTAGTGTATAATATATATGATTTTTGACCGAAACATCCATTTCGAAAAGTTTAATAGAATCTAATTTTCAGATGGTTTATTTGCATGGACTTCCATCATAACCTTCCCTCTTAACATATATAAATGATATGTGAAGTCTCGTATCATTTCAAATAGTCCCCAATTAAATTTGATTTTTTTGACCGAAACTAATGTATAATATACTATGATTTTTGACCGAAACTTGCATTTCGAAAAGTTTCATAGAATATAATTTTCGGATGATTTTTTGCATGGACTTCCATCATTACTTTCCCTCATAAAATATATAAATTATTTGTGAAGTTTCGAATCATTTCGAACAATCCACAATTTAATTTGATTTTTGACAAAACTAGTATAAATTAGTGTATAATATATTATTATTTTTGACCGTACCATGCATTTAAAAAGGTTTCATAGAATATATTTTTAAGATGATTTTTGTGCATGGACTTCCATCATAACCTTCCCTCTTAACATATATAAATGATATAAAAAGTCTCGTATCATTTCAAATAGTCCCCAATTAAATTTTATTTTTTTTGACCGAAATCAGTGTATAATATACTATGATTTTTGACCGAAACATCCATTTCGAAAAGTTTCATAGAATCTAATTTTCAGATGGTTTATTTGCATGGACTTCCATCATAACCTTCCCTCTTAACATATATAAATGATATGTGAAGTCTCGTATCATTTCAAATGGTCCCCAATTAAATTTGATTTTTTTGACCGAAACTAGTGTATAATATACTATGATTTTTGACCGAAACTCTCATTTCAAAAAGTTTCATAGAACCTAATTTTCGGATGATTTTTTGCATTGACTTCGATCATAAACTTCCCTCGTAATATATATAAATGATATATGAAGTTTCTTATCATTTTGAATATTCCACTATTTAATTTTATTTTTGACCGAAACTAGTATAAACTAGAATATAATATATTATGATTTTTTATCCGAAACTTGCATTTCGAAAAGTTTCATAGAATCTAGTTTTCATATGATTGTTTTGCATGGACTTCCATCATAACCTTCCCTCTTAACATATATAAATGATATGTAAAGTCTCGTATCATTTCAAATAGTCCCCAATGAAATTTTATTTTTTTTGACCGAAACCAGTGTATAATATACTATGATTTTTGACCGAAACATCCATTTCGAAAAGTTTCATAGAATCTAATTTTCAGATGGTTTATTTGCATGGACTTCCATCATAACCTTCCCTCTTAACATATATAAATGATATGTGAAGTCTCGTATCATTTCAAATGGTCCCCAATTAAATTTGATTTTTTTGACCGAAACTAGTGTATAATATACTATGATTTTTGACCGAAACTCTCATTTCAAAAAGTTTCATAGAACCTAATTTTCGGATGATTTTTTGCATTGACTTCGATCATAAACTTCCCTCGTAATATATATAAATGATATATTATGTTTCTTATCATTTTGAATATTCTACTATTTAATTTTATTTTTGCCCGAAACAAGTATAAACTAGAATATAATATATTATGATTTTTTATCCGAAACTTGCATTTCGAAAAGTTTCATAGAATCTAGTTTTCAGATGATTGTTTTGCATGGACTTCCATCATAACCTTCCCTCTTAACATATATAAATGATATGTAAAGTCTCGTATCATTTCAAATAGTCCCCAATTAAATTTTATTTTTTTTGACCGAAACCAGTGTATAATATACTATGATTTTTGACCGAAACATCCATTTCGAAAAGTTTCATAGAATCTAATTTTCAGATGGTTTATTTGCATGGACTTCCATCATAACCTTCCCTCTTAACATATATAAATGATATGTGAAGTCTCGTATCATTTCAAATGGTCCCCAATTAAATTTGATTTTTTTGACCGAAACTAGTGTATAATATACTATGATTTTTGACTGAAACACTCATTTCAAAAAGTTTCATAGAACCTAATTTTCGGATGATTTTTTGCAATGACTTCGAGCATAAACTTCCCTCGTAATATATATAAATGATATATGAAGTTTCTTATCATTTTGAATATTCCACTATTTAATTTTATTTTTGACCGAAACTAGTATAAACTAGAATATAATATATTATGATTTTTTATCCGAAACTTGCATTTCGAAAAGTTTCATAGAATCTAGTTTTCAGATGATTGTTTTGCATGGACTTCCATCATAACCTTCCCTCTTAACATATATAAATGATATGTAAAGTCTCGTATCATTTCAAATAGTCCCCAATTAAATTTTATTTTTTTTGACCGAAACCAGTGTATAATATACTATGATTTTTGACCGAAACATCCATTTCGAAAAGTTTCATAGAATCTAATTTTCAGATGGTTTATTTGCATGGACTTCCATCATAACCTTCCCTCTTAACATATATAAATGATATGTGAAGTCTCGTATCATTTCAAATGGTCCCCAATTAAATTTGATTTTTTTGACCGAAACTAGTGTATAATTTACTATGATTTTTGACCGAAACTCTCATTTCAAAAAGTTTTATAGAATATAATTTTCGGATGATTTTTTGCATGGACTTCGATCATAAACTTCCCTCGTAAAATATATAAATGATATATGAAGTTTCTTATCATTTTTAATATTCCACTATTTAATTTTATTTTTGACCGAAACTAGTATAAACTAGAATATAATATATTATGATTTTTTAACCGAAACTTGCATTTCGAAAAGTTTCATAGAATCTAGTTTTCAGATGATTGTTTTGCATGGACTTCCATCATAACCTTCCCTCTTAACATATATAAATGATATAAAAAGTCTCGTATCATTTCAAATAGTCCCCAATTAAATTTCATAAAATCTATTTTTAAGATGATTTTTGTGCATGGACTTCCATCATAACCCTCCCTCTTAACATATATAAATGATCTGTAAAGTATCATATCATTTCAAATTGTTCCCAATTAAATTTGATTTTTGTGACTGAAACTAGTGTATAATATACTATGATTTTTGACCGAAACATGCATTTCGAAAAGTTTCATAGAATCTAATTTTACGATTATTTTTTGCATGGACTTCCATCATAACCTTCCCTCGTAAAATATATAATTGATATGTGAAATTTCATATCATTTCGAACAGTCCCCGATTTAATTTGATATTTGACCGAAACTAGTATAAACTAGTGTATAATATATTATTATTTTTAACCGAACCATGCATTTAGAAAGGTTTCATAGAATCTATTTTTAAGATGATTTTTTTGCATGGACTTCCATCATAACCTTCCCTCTTAACATATATAAATGATCTGTAAAGTATCGTATCATTTCAAACAGTTCCCAATTAAATTTGATTATTTTGACCGAAACTAGTGTATAATATACTATGATTTTTGACCGAAACATGCATTTCGAAAAGTTTCATAGAATCTAATTTTATGATGATTTATTGCATGGAATTCCATCATAACCTTTCCTCGTAAAATATATAAATGATATGTGAAGTTTCGTATCATTTCAAATAGTCCCCAATTCAATTTGAATTTTTTTGACCGAAACTAGTGTATAATATACTATGATTTTTGACCGAAAATCTCATTTCAAAAAGTTTTATAGAACCTAATTTTCGAATGATTTTTTCATTGACTTCCATCATAACCTTTCCTTGTAAAATATATAAATGATATGTAAAGTTTCGTATCATTTTGAATATTCCACTATTTAATTTGATTTTTGACCGAAACTAGAATATAATATATTATGATTTTTTAACCGAAACTTGCATTTGGAAAAGTTTCATAGAATCTAGTTTTCAGATGATTGTTTTGCATGGACTTCCATCATAACCTTCCCTCTTAACATATATAAATGATATAAAAAGTCTCGTATCATTTCAAATAGTCCCCAATTAAATTTTATTTTTTTTGACCGAAACTAGTGTATAATATACAATGATTTTTGACCGAAACATCCATTTCGAAAAGTTTCATAGAATCTAATTTTCAGATGGTTTATTTGCATGGACTTCCATCATAACCTTCCCTCTTAACATATATAAATGATATGTGAAGTCTCGTATCATTTCAAATGGTCCCCAATTAAATTTGATTTTTTTGACCGAAACTAGTGTATAATATACTATGATTTTTGACCGAAACTCTCATTTCAAAAAGTTTCATAGAACCTAATTTTCGGATGATTTTTTGCATTGACTTCGATCATAAACTTCCCTCGTAATATATATAAATGATATATGAAGTTTCTTATCATTTTGAATATTCCACTATTTAATTTTATTTTTGACCGAAACTAGTATAAACTATAATATAATATATTATGATTTTTTATCCGAAACATGCATTTCGAAAAGTTTCATAGAATCTAGTTTTCAGATGATTGTTTTGCATGGACTTCCATCATAACCTTCCCTCTTAACATATATAAATGATATAAAAAGTCTCGTATCATTTCAAATAGTCCCCAATTAAATTTTATTTTTTTTGACCGAAACCAGTGTATAATATACTATGATTTTTTACTGAAACATCCATTTCGAAAAGTTTCATAGAATCTAATTTTCAGATGGTTTATTTGCATGGACTTCCATCATAACCTTCCCTCTTAACATATATAAATGATATGTGAAGTCTCGTATCATTTCAAATAGTCGCCAATTAAATTTGATTTTTTTGACCGAAACTAGTGTATAATATACTGTGATTTTTTACCGAAACATGCATTTCGAAAAGTTTCATAGAATATAATTTTCGGATGATTTTTTGCATGGACTTCCATCATTACTTTCCCTCATAAAATATATAAATGATATGTGAAGTTTCGAATCATTTCGAACAATCCACAATTTAATTTGATTTTTGACAAAACTAGTATAAACCAGTGTATAATATATTATTATTTTTGACCGTACCATGCATTTCAAAAGGTTTCATAGAATCTATTTTTAAGATGATTTTTGTGCATGGACTTCCATCATAACCCTCCCTCTTAACATATATAAATGATCTGTAAAGTATCATATCATTTCAAATTGTTCCCAATTAAATTTGATTTTTGTGACTGAAACTAGTGTATAATATACTATGATTTTTGACCGAAACATGCATTTCGAAAAGTTTCATAGAATCTAATTTTACGATTATTTTTTGCATGGACTTCCATCATAACCTTCCCTCGTAAAATATATAATTGATATGTGAAATTTCATATCATTTCGAACAGTCCCCGATTTAATTTGATATTTGACCGAAACTAGTATAAACTAGTGTATAATATATTATTATTTTTAACCGAACCATGCATTTAGAAAGGTTTCATAGAATCTATTTTTAAGATGATTTTTTTGCATGGACTTCCATCATAACCTTCCCTCTTAACATATATAAATGATCTGTAAAGTATCGTATCATTTCAAAAAGTTCCCAATTAAATTTGATTATTTTGACCGAAACTAGTGTATAATATACTATGATATTTGACCGAAACATGCATTTCGAAAAGTTTCATAGAATCTAATTTTATGATGATTTATTGCATGGACTTCTATCATAACCTTTCCTCGTAAAATATATAAATGATATGTGAAGTTTCGTATCATTTCAAATAGTCCCCAATTCAATTTGAATTTTTTTGACCGAAACTAGTGTATAATATACTATGATTTTTGACCGAAAATCTCATTTCAAAAAGTTTCATAGAACCTAATTTTCGAATGATTTTTTCATTGACTTCCATCATAACCTTTCCTTGTAAAATATATAAATGATATGTAAAGTTTCGTATCATTTTGAATATTCCACTATTTAATTTGATTTTTGACCGAAACTAGAATATAATATATTATGATTTTTTAACCGAAACTTGCATTTGGAAAAGTTTCATAGAATCTAGTTTTCAGATGATTGTTTTGCATGGACTTCCATCATAACCTTCCCTCTTAACATATATAAATGATATAAAAAGTCTCGTATCATTTCAAATAGTCCCCAATTAAATTTTATTTTTTTTGACCGAAACTAGTGTATAATATACTATGATTTTTGACCGAAACATCCATTTCGAAAAGTTTCATAGAATCTAATTTTCAGATGGTTTATTTGCATGGACTTCCATCATAACCTTCCCTCTTAACATATATAAATGATATGTGAAGTCTCGTATCATTTCAAATGGTCCCCAATTAAATTTGATTTTTTTGACCGAAACTAGTGTATAATATACTATGATTTTTGACCGAAACTCTCATTTCAAAAAGTTTCATAGAACCTAATTTTCGGATGATTTTTTGCATTGACTTCGATCATAAACTTCCCTCGTAATATATATAAATGATATATGAAGTTTCTTATCATTTTGAATATTCCACTATTTAATTTTATTTTTGACCGAAACTAGTATAAACTAGAATATAATATATTATGATTTTTTATCCGAAACATGCATTTCGAAAAGTTTCATAGAATCTAGTTTTCAGATGATTGTTTTGCATGGACTTCCATCATAACCTTCCCTCTTAACATATATAAATGATATAAAAAGTCTCGTATCATTTCAAATAGTCCCCAATTAAATTTTATTTTTTTTGACCGAAACCAGTGTATAATATACTATGATTTTTTACTGAAACATCCATTTCGAAAAGTTTCATAGAATCTAATTTTCAGATGGTTTATTTGCATGGACTTCCATCATAACCTTCCCTCTTAACATATATAAATGATATGTGAAGTCTCGTATCATTTCAAATAGTCGCCAATTAAATTTGATTTTTTTGACCGAAACTAGTGTATAATATACTGTGATTTTTTACCGAAACATGCATTTCGAAAAGTTTCATAGAATATAATTTTCGGATGATTTTTTGCATGGACTTCCATCATTACTTTCCCTCATAAAATATATAAATGATATGTGAAGTTTCGAATCATTTCGAACAATCCACAATTTAATTTGATTTTTGACAAAACTAGTATAAACCAGTGTATAATATATTATTATTTTTGACCGTACCATGCATTTCAAAAGGTTTCATAGAATCTATTTTTAAGATGATTTTTGTGCATGGACTTCCATCATAACCCTCCCTCTTAACATATATAAATGATCTGTAAAGTATCATATCATTTCAAATTGTTCCCAATTAAATTTGATTTTTGTGACTGAAACTAGTGTATAATATACTATGATTTTTGACCGAAACATGCATTTCGAAAAGTTTCATAGAATCTAATTTTACGATTATTTTTTGCATGGACTTCCACCATAACCTTCCCTCGTAAAATATATAATTGATATGTGAAATTTCATATCATTTCGAACAGTCCCCGATTTAATTTGATATTTGACCGAAACTAGTATAAACTAGTGTATAATATATTATTATTTTTAACCGAACCATGCATTTAGAAAGGTTTCATAGAATCTATTTTTAAGATGATTTTTTTGCATGGACTTCCATCATAACCTTCCCTCTTAACATATATAAATGATCTGTAAAGTATCGTATCATTTCAAAAAGTTCCCAATTAAATTTGATTATTTTGACCGAAACTAGTGTATAATATACTATGATATTTGACCGAAACATGCATTTCGAAAAGTTTCATAGAATCTAATTTTATGATGATTTATTGCATGGACTTCTATCATAACCTTTCCTCGTAAAATATATAAATGATATGTGAAGTTTCGTATCATTTCAAATAGTCCCCAATTCAATTTGAATTTTTTTGACCGAAACTAGTGTATAATATACTATGATTTTTGACCGAAAATCTCATTTCAAAAAGTTTCATAGAACCTAATTTTCGAATGATTTTTTCATTGACTTCCATCATAACCTTTCCTTGTAAAATATATAAATGATATGTAAAGTTTCGTATCATTTTGAATATTCCACTATTTAATTTGATTTTTGACCGAAACTAGAATATAATATATTATGATTTTTTAACCGAAACTTGCATTTGGAAAAGTTTCATAGAATCTAGTTTTCAGATGATTGTTTTGCATGGACTTCCATCATAACCTTCCCTCTTAACATATATAAATGATATAAAAAGTCTCGTATCATTTCAAATAGTCCCCAATTAAATTTTATTTTTTTTGACCGAAACTAGTGTATAATATACTATGATTTTTGACCGAAACATCCATTTCGAAAAGTTTCATAGAATCTAATTTTCAGATGGTTTATTTGCATGGACTTCCATCATAACCTTCCCTCTTAACATATATAAATGATATGTGAAGTCTCGTATCATTTCAAATGGTCCCCAATTAAATTTGATTTTTTTGACCGAAACTAGTGTATAATATACTATGATTTTTGACCGATACTCTCATTTCAAAAAGTTTCATAGAACCTAATTTTCGGATGATTTTTTGCATTGACTTCGATCATAAACTTCCCTCGTAATATATATAAATGATATATGAAGTTTCTTATCATTTTGAATATTCCACTATTTAATTTTATTTTTGACCGAAACTAGTATAAACTAGAATATAATATATTATGATTTTTTATCCGAAACTTGCATTTCGAAAAGTTTCATAGAATCTAGTTTTCAGATGATTGTTTTGCATGGACTTCCATCATAACCTTCCCTCTTAACATATATAAATGATATGTAAAGTCTCGTATCATTTCAAATAGTCCCCAATTAAATTTTATTTTTTTTGACCGAAACCAGTGTATAATATACTATGATTTTTGACCGAAACATCCATTTCGAAAAGTTTCATAGAATCTAATTTTCAGATGGTTTATTTGCATGGACTTCCATCATAACCTTCCCTCTTAACATATATAAATGATATGTGAAGTCTCGTATCATTTCAAATGGTCCCCAATTAAATTTGATTTTTTTGACCGAAACTAGTGTATAATATACTATGATTTTTGACCGAAACTCTCATTTCAAAAAGTTTTATAGAATATAATTTTCGGATGATTTTTTGCATGGACTTCGATCATGAACTTCCCTCGTAAAATATATAAATGATATATGAAGTTTCTTATCATTTTTAATATTCCACTATTTAATTTTATTTTTGACCGAAACTAGTATAAACTAGAATATAATATATTATGATTTTTTAACCGAAACTTGCATTTCGAAAAGTTTCATAGAATCTAGTTTTCAGATGATTGTTTTGCATGGACTTCCATCATAACCTTCCCTCTTAACATATATAAATGATATAAAAAGTCTCGTATCATTTCAAATAGTCCCCAATTAAATTTCATAGAATCTATTTTTAAGATGATTTTTGTGCATGGACTTCCATCATAACCCTCCCTCTTAACATATATAAATGATCTGTAAAGTATCATATCATTTCAAATAGTTCCCAATTAAATTTGATTTTTTGACTGAAACTAGTGTATAATATACTATGATTTTTGACCGAAACATGCATTTCGAAAAGTTTCATAGAATCTAATTTTACGATTATTTTTTGCATGGACTTCCATCATAACCTTCCCTCGTAAAATATATAATTGATATGTGAAATTTCGTATCATTTCGAAAAGTCCCCGATTTAATTTGATATTGGACCGAAACTAGTATAAACTAGTGTATAATATATTATTATTTTTGACCGAACCATGCATTTAGAAAGGTTTCATAGAATCTATTTTTAAGATGATTTTTTTGCATGGAATTCCATCATAACCTTCCCTCTTAACATATATAAATGATCTGTAAAGTATCGTATCATTTCAAATAGTTCCCAATTAAATTTGATTAGTTTGACCGAAACTAGTGTATAATATACTATGATTTTTGACCGAAACATGCATTTCGAAAAGTTTCATAGAATCTAATTTTATGATGATTTATTGCATGGACTTCCATCATAACCTTTCCTCGTAAAATATATAAATGATATGTGAAGTTTCGTATCATTTCAAATAGTCCCCAATTCAATTTGAATTTTTTTGACCGAAACTAGTGTATAATATACTATAATTTTTGACCGAAAATCTCATTACAAAAAGTTTCATAGAACCTAATTTTCGAATGATTTTTTCATTGACTTCCATCATAACCTTTCCTTGTAAAATATATAAATGATATGTAAAGTTTCGTATCATTTTGAATATTCCACTATTTAATTTGATTTTTGACCGAAACTAGAATATAATATATTATGATTTTTTAACCGAAACTTGCATTTCGAAAAGTTTCATAGAATCTAGTTTTCAGATGATTGTTTTGCATGGACTTCCATCATAACCTTCCCTCTTAACATATATAAATGATATAAAAAGTCTCATATCATTTCAAATAGTCCCCAATTAAATTTTATTTTTTTTTACCGAAACTAGTGTATAATATACTATGATTTTTGACCGAAACATCCATTTCGAAAAGTTTCATAGAATCTAATTTTCAGATGGTTTATTTGCATGGACTTCCATCATAACCCTCCCTCTTAACATATATAAATGATCTGTAAAGTATCATATCATTTCAAATAGTTCCCAATTAAATTTGATTTTTTTGACTGAAACTAGTGTATAATATACTATGATTTTTGACCGAAACATGCATTTCGAAAAGTTTCATAGAATCTAATTTTCGGATGATTTTTTGCATGGACTTCCATCATAACCTTCCCTCGTAAAATATATAATTGATATGTGAAATTTCGTATCATTTCGAAAAGTCCCCGATTTAATTTCATATTGGACCGAAACTAGTATAAACTAGTGTATAATATATTATTATTTTTGACCGAACCATGCATTTAGAAAGGTTTCATAGAATCTATTTTTAAGATGATTTTTTTGCATGGAATTCCATCATAACCTTCCCTCTTAACATATATAAATGATCTGTAAAGTATCGTATCATTTCAAATAGTTCCCAATTAAATTTGATTAGTTTGACCGAAACTAGTGTATAATATACTATGATTTTTGACCGAAACATGCATTTCGAAAAGTTTCATAGAATCTAATTTTATGATGATTTATTGCATGGACTTCCATCATAACCTTTCCTCGTAAAATATATAAATGATATGTGAAGTTTCGTATCATTTCAAATAGTCCCCAATTCAATTTGAATTTTTTTGACCGAAACTAGTGTATAATATACTATAATTTTTGACCGAAAATCTCATTACAAAAAGTTTCATAGAACCTAATTTTCGAATGATTTTTTCATTGACTTCCATCATAACCTTTCCTTGTAAAATATATAAATGATATGTAAAGTTTCGTATCATTTTGAATATTCCACTATTTAATTTGATTTTTGACCGAAACTAGAATATAATATATTATGATTTTTTAACCGAAACTTGCATTTCGAAAAGTTTCATAGAATCTAGTTTTCAGATGATTGTTTTGCATGGACTTCCATCATAACCTTCCCTCTTAACATATATAAATGATATAAAAAGTCTCATATCATTTCAAATAGTCCCCAATTAAATTTTATTTTTTTTTACCGAAACTAGTGTATAATATACTATGATTTTTGACCGAAACATCCATTTCGAAAAGTTTCATAGAATCTAATTTTCAGATGGTTTATTTGCATGGACTTCCATCATAACCTTCCCTCTTAACATATATAAATGATATGTGAAGTCTCGTATCATTTCAAATTGTCGCCAATTAAATTTGATTTTTTTGACAGAAACTAGTGTATAATATACTATGATTTTTGACCGAAACATGCATTTCGAAAAGTTTCATAGAATATAATTTTCGGATGATTTTTTGCATGGACATCCATCATTACTTTCCCTCATAAAATATATAAATGATATGTGAAGTTTCGAATCATTTCGAACAATCCACAATTTAATTTGATTTTTGACAAAACTAGTATAAACCAGTGTATAATATATTATTATTTTTTACCGTACCATGCATTTCAAAAGGTTTCATAGAATCTATTTTTAAGATGATTTTTGTGCATGGACTTCCATCATAACCCTCCCTCTTAACATATATAAATGATCTGTAAAGTATCATATCATTTCAAATTGTTCCCAATTAAATTTGATTTTTGTGACTGAAACTAGTGTATAATATACTATGATTTTTGACCGAAACATGCATTTCGAAAAGTTTCATAGAATCTAATTTTACGATTATTTTTTGCATGGACTTCCATCATAACCTTCCCTCGTAAAATATATAATTGATATGTGAAATTTCATATCATTTCGAACAGTCCCCGATTTAATTTGATATTTGACCGAAACTAGTATAAACTAGTGTATAATATATTATTATTTTTAACCGAACCATGCATTTAGAAAGGTTTCATAGAATCTATTTTTAAGATGATTTTTTTGCATGGACTTCCATCATAACCTTCCCTCTTAACATATATAAATGATCTGTAAAGTATCGTATCATTTCAAACAGTTCCCAATTAAATTTGATTATTTTGACCGAAACTAGTGTATAATATACTATGATTTTTGACCGAAACATGCATTTCGAAAAGTTTCATAGAATCTAATTTTATGATGATTTATTGCATGGACTTCTATCATAACCTTTCCTCGTAAAATATATAAATGATATGTGAAGTTTCGTATCATTTCAAATAGTCCCCAATTCAATTTGAATTTTTTTGACCGAAACTAGTGTATAATATACTATGATTTTTGACCGAAAATCTCATTTCAAAAAGTTTCATAGAACCTAATTTTCGAATGATTTTTTCATTGACTTCCATCATAACCTTTCCTTGTAAAATATATAAATGATATGTAAAGTTTCGTATCATTTTGAATATTCCACTATTTAATTTGATTTTTGACCGAAACTAGAATATAATATATTATGATTTTTTAACCGAAACTTGCATTTGGAAAAGTTTCATAGAATCTAGTTTTCAGATGATTGTTTTGCATGGACTTCCATCATAACCTTCCCTCTTAACATATATAAATGATATAAAAAGTCTCGTATCATTTCAAATAGTCCCCAATTAAATTTTATTTTTTTTGACCGAAACTAGTGTATAATATACTATGATTTTTGACCGAAACATCCATTTCGAAAAGTTTCATAGAATCTAATTTTCAGATGGTTTATTTGCATGGACTTCCATCATAACCTTCCCTCTTAACATATATAAATGATATGTGAAGTCTCGTATCATTTCAAATGGTCCCCAATTAAATTTGATTTTTTTGACCGAAACTAGTGTATAATATACTATGATTTTTGACCGAAACTCTCATTTCAAAAAGTTTCATAGAACCTAATTTTCGGATGATTTTTTGCATTGACTTCGATCATAAACTTCCCTCGTAATATATATAAATGATATATGAAGTTTCTTATCATTTTGAATATTCCACTATTTAATTTTATTTTTGACCGAAACTAGTATAAACTAGAATATAATATATTATGATTTTTTATCCGAAACTTGCATTTCGAAAAGTTTCATAGAATCTAGTTTTCAGATGATTGTTTTGCATGGACTTCCATCATAACCTTCCCTCTTAACATATATAAATGATATGTAAAGTCTCGTATCATTTCAAATAGTCCCCAATTAAATTTTATTTTTTTTGACCGAAACCAGTGTATAATATACTATGATTTTTGACCGAAACATCCATTTCGAAAAGTTTCATAGAATCTAATTTTCAGATGGTTTATTTGCATGGACTTCCATCATAACCTTCCCTCTTAACATATATAAATGATATGTGAAGTCTCGTATCATTTCAAATAGTCGCCAATTAAATTTGATTTTTTTGACCGAAACTAGTGTATAATATACTATGATTTTTGACCGAAACATGCATTTCGAAAAGTTTCATAGAATATAATTTTCGGATGATTTTTTGCATGGACTTCCATCATTACTTTCCCTCATAAAATATATAAATGATATGTGAAGTTTCGAATCATTTCGAACAATCCACAATTTAATTTGATTTTTGACAAAACTAGTATAAACCAGTGTATAATATATTATTATTTTTGACCGTACCATGCATTTCAAAAGGTTTCATAGAATCTATTTTTAAGATGATTTTTGTGCATGGACTTCCATCATAACCCTCCCTCATAACATATATAAATGATCTGTAAAGTATCATATCATTTCAAATTGTTCCCAATTAAATTTGATTTTTGTGACTGATACTAGTGTATAATATACTATGATTTTTGACCGAAACATGCATTTCGAAAAGTTTCATAGAATCTAATTTTACGATTATTTTTTGCATGGACTTCCATCATAACCTTCCCTCGTAAAATATATAATTGATATGTGAAATTTCATATCATTTCGAACAGTCCCCGATTTAATTTGATATTTGACCGAAACTAGTATAAACTAGTGTATAATATATTATTATTTTTAACCGAACCATGCATTTAGAAAGGTTTCATATAATCTATTTTTAAGATGATTTTTTTGCATGGACTTCCATCATAACCTTCCCTCTTAACATATATAAATGATCTGTAAAGTATCGTATCATTTCAAACAGTTCCCAATTAAATTTGATTATTTTGACCGAAACTAGTGTATAATATACTATGATATTTGACCGAAACATGCATTTCGAAAAGTTTCATAGAATCTAATTTTATGATGATTTATTGCATGGACTTCTATCATAACCTTTCGTCGTAAAATATATAAATGATATGTGAAGTTTCGTATCATTTCAAATAGTCCCCAATTCAATTTGAATTTTTTTGACCGAAACTAGTGTGTAATATACTATGATTTTTGACCGAAAATCTCATTTCAAAAAGTTTCATAGAACCTAATTTTCGAATGATTTTTTCATTGACTTCCATCATAACCTTTCCTTGTAAAATATATAAATGATATGTAAAGTTTCGTATCATTTTGAATATTCCACTATTTAATTTGATTTTTGACCGAAACTAGAATATAATATATTATGATTTTTTAACCGAAACTTGCATTTGGAAAAGTTTCATAGAATCTAGTTTTCAGATGATTGTTTTGCATGGACTTCCATCATAACCTTCCCTCTTAACATATATAAATGATATAAAAAGTCTCGTATCATTTCAAATAGTCCCCAATTAAATTTTATTTTTTTTGACCGAAACTAGTGTATAATATACTATGATTTTTGACCGAAACATCCATTTCGAAAAGTTTCATAGAATCTAATTTTCAGATGGTTTATTTGCATGGACTTCCATCATAACCTTCCCTCTTAACATATATAAATGATATGTGAAGTCTCGTATCATTTCAAATGGTCCCCAATTAAATTTGATTTTTTTGACCGAAACTAGTGTATAATATACTATGATTTTTGACCGAAACTCTCATTTCAAAAAGTTTCATAGAACCTAATTTTCGGATGATTTTTTGCATTGACTTCGATCATAAACTTCCCTCGTAATATATATAAATGATATATGAAGTTTCTTATCATTTTGAATATTCCACTATTTAATTTTATTTTTGACCGAAACTAGTATAAACTAGAATATAATATATTATGATTTTTTATCCGAAACTTGCATTTCGAAAAGTTTCATAGAATCTAGTTTTCAGATGATTGTTTTGCATGGACTTCCATCATAACCTTCCCTCTTAACATATATAAATGATATGTAAAGTCTCGTATCATTTCAAATAGTCCCCAATTAAATTTTATTTTTTTTGACCGAAACCAGTGTATAATATACTATGATTTTTGACCGAAACATCCATTTCGAAAAGTTTCATAGAATCTAATTTTCAGATGGTTTATTTGCATGGAATTCCATCATAACCTTCCCTCTTAACATATATAAATGATATGTGAAGTCTCGTATCATTTCAAATGGTCCCCAATTAAATTTGATTTTTTTGACCGAAACTAGCGTATAATATACTATGATTTTTGACCGAAACTCTCATTTCAAAAAGTTTTATAGAATATAATTTTCGGATGATTTTTTGCATGGACTTCGATCATAAACTTCCCTCGTAAAATATATAAATGATATATGAAGTTTCTTATCATTTTTAATATTCCACTATTTAATTTTATTTTTGACAAAACTAGTATAAACTAGTGTATAATATATTATTATTTTTGACCGTACCATGCATTTCAAAAGGTTTCATAGAATCTATTTTTAAGATGATTTTTGTGCATGGACTTCCATCATAACCCTCCCACTTAACATATATAAATGATCTGTAAAGTATCATATCATTTCAAATAGTTCCAAATTAAATTTGATTTTTTTGACTGAAACTAGTGTATAATATACTATGATTTTTGACCGAAACATGCATTTCGAAAAGTTTCATAGAATCTAATTTTACGATTATTTTTTGCATGGACTTCCATCATAACCTTCCCTCGTAAAATATATAATTGATATGTGAAATTTCGTATCATTTCGAACAGTCCCCGATTTAATTTGATATTTGACCGAAACTAGTATAAACTAGTGTATAATATATTATTATTTTTGACCGAGCCATGCATTTAGAAAGGTTTCATAGAATCTATTTTTAAGATGATTTTTTTGCATGGACTTCCATCATAAACTTCCCTCTTAACATATATAAATGATCTGTAAATTATCGTATCATTTCAAATAGTTCCCAATTAAATTTGATTATTTTGACCGAAACTAGTGTATAATATACTATGATTTTTGACCGAAACATGCATTTCGAAAAGTTTCATAGAATCTAATTTTATGATGATTTATTGCATGGACTTCCATCATAACCTTTCCTCGTAAAATATATAAATGATATGTGAAGTTTCGTATCATTTCAAATAGTCCCCAATTCAATTTACATTTTTTTGACCGAAACTAGTGTATAATATACTATGATTTTTGACCGAAAATCTCATTTCAAAAAGTTTCATAGAACCTAATTTTCGAATGATTTTTTCATTGACTTCCATCATAACCTTTCCTCGTAAAATATATAAATGATATGTAAAGTTTCGTATCATTTTGAATATTCCACTATTTAATTTGATTTTTGACCGAAACTAGTATATAATATATTATGATTTTTTAACCGAAACTTGCAATTCGAAAAGTTTCATACAATCCAGTTTTCAGATGATTGTTTTGCATGGACATCCATCATAACCTTCCTTCTTAACATATATACATGATATGAAAAGTCTCGTATCATTTCAAATAGTCCCCAATTAAATTTTATTTTTTTTGACCGAAACTAGTGTATAATATACTATGATTTTTGACCGAAACATCCATTTCGAAAAGTTTCATAGAATATAATTTTCAGATGGTTTATTTGCATGGACTTCCATCATAACCTTCCCTCTTAACATATATAAATGATATGTGAAGTCTCGTATCATTTCAAATGGTCCCCAATTAAATTTGATTTTTTTGACCGAAACTAGTGTATAATATACTATGATTTTTGACCGAAACTCTCATTTCAAAAAGTTTCATAGAACCTAATTTTCGGATGATTTTTTGCATTGACTTCGATCATAAACTTCCCTCGTAAAATATATAAATGATATATGAAGTTTCTTATCATTTTGAAGATTCCACTATTAAATTTTATTTTTGACCGAAACTAGTATAAACTAGAATATAATATATTATGATTTTTTAACCGAAACTTGCATTTCGAAAAGTTTCATAGAATCTAGTTTTCAGATGATTGTTTTGCATGGACTTCCATCATAACCTTCCCTCTTAACATATATAAATGATATAAAAAGTCTCGTATCATTTCAAATAGTCCCCAATTAAATTTTATTTTTTTGACCGAAACTAGTGAATAATATACTATGATTTTTGACCGAAACATCCATTTCGAAAAGTTTCATAGAATCTAATTTTCAGATGGTTTATTTGCATGGACTTCCATCATAACCTTTCCTCTTAACATATATAAATGATATGTGAAGTCTCGTATCATTTCAAATAGTCCCCAATTAAATTTGATTTTTTTGACCGAAACTAGTGTATAATATACTATGATTTTTGACCGAAACTTGCATTTCGAAAAGTTTCATAGAATATAATTTTCGGATGATTTTTTGCATGGACTTCCATCATTACTTTCCCTCATAAAATATATAAATGATATGTGAAGTTTCGAATCATTTCGAACAATCCACAATTTAATTTGATTTTTGACAAAACTAGTATAAACTAGTGTATAATATATTATTATTTTTGACCGTACCATGCATTTCAAAAGGTTTCATAGAATCTATTTTTAAGATGATTTTTGTGCATGGACTTCCATCATAACCCTCCCACTTAACATATATAAATGATCTGTAAAGTATCATATCATTTCAAATAGTTCAAAATTAAATTTGATTTTTTTGACTGAAACTAGTGTATAATATACTATGATTTTTGACCGAAACATGCATTTCGAAAAGTTTCATAGAATCTAATTTTACGATTATTTTTTGCATGGACTTCCATCATAACCTTCCCTCGTAAAATATATAATTGATATGTGAAATTTCGTATCATTTCGAACAGTCCCCGATTTAATTTGATATTTGACCAAAACTAGTATAAACTAGTGTATAATATATTATTATTTTTGACCGAACCATGCATTTAGAAAGGTTTCATAGAATCTATTTTTAAGATGATTTTTTTGCATGGACTTCCATCATAAACTTCCCTCTTAACATATATAAATGATCTGTAAATTATCGTATCATTTCAAATAGTTCCCAATTAAATTTGATTATTTTGACCGAAACTAGTGTATAATATACTATGATTTTTGACCGAAACATGCATTTCGAAAAGTTTCATAGAATCTAATTTTATGATGATTTATTGCATGGACTTCCATCATAACCTTTCCTCGTAAAATATATAAATGATATGTGAAGTTTCGTATCATTTCAAATAGTCCCCAATTCAATTTACATTTTTTTGACCGAAACTAGTGTATAATATACTATGATTTTTGACCGAAAATCTCATTTCAAAAAGTTTCATAGAACCTAATTTTCGAATGATTTTTTCATTGACTTCCATCATAACCTTTCCTCGTAAAATATATAAATGATATGTAAATTTTCGTATCATTTTGAATATTCCACTATTTAATTTGATTTTTGACCGAAACTAGTATATAATATATTATGATTTTTTAACCGAAACTTGCAATTCGAAAAGTTTCATACAATCCAGTTTTCAGATGATTGTTTTGCATGGACATCCATCATAACCTTCCCTCTTAACATATATACATGATATGAAAAGTCTCGTATCATTTCAAATAGTCCCCAATTAAATTTTATTTTTTTTGACCGAAACTAGTGTATAATATACTATGATTTTTGACCGAAACATCCATTTCGAAAAGTTTCATAGAATATAATTTTCAGATGGTTTATTTGCATGGACTTCCATCATAACCTTCCCTCTTAACATATATAAATGATATGTGAAGTCTCGTATCATTTCAAATGGTCCCCAATTAAATTTGATTTTTTTGACCGAAACTAGTGTATAATATACTATGATTTTTGACCGAAACTCTCATTTCAAAAAGTTTCATAGAACCTAATTTTCGGATGATTTTTTGCATTGACTTCGATCATAAACTTCCCTCGTAAAATATATAAATGATATATGAAGTTTCTTATCATTTTGAAGATTCCACTATTTAATTTTATTTTTGACCGAAACTAGTATAAACTAGAATATAATATATTATGATTTTTTAACCGAAACTTGCATTTCGAAAAGTTTCATAGAATCTAGTTTTCAGATGATTGTTTTGCATGGACTTCCATCATAACCTTCCCTCTTAACATATATAAATGATATAAAAAGTCTCGTATCATTTCAAATAGTCCCCAATTAAATTTTATTTTTTTGACCGAAACTAGTGAATAATATACTATGATTTTTGACCGAAACATCCATTTCGAAAAGTTTCATAGAATCTAATTTTCAGATGGTTTATTTGCATGGACTTCCATCATAACCTTTCCTCTTAACATATATAAATGATATGTGAAGTCTCGTATCATTTCAAATAGTCCCCAATTAAATTTGATTTTTTTGACCGAAACTAGTGTATAATATACTATGATTTTTGACCAAACTTGCATTTCGAAAAGTTTCATAGAATATAATTTTCGGATGATTTTTTGCATGGACTTCCATTATTACTTTCCCTCATAAAATATATAAATGATATGTGATGTTTCGAATGATTTCGAACAATCCACAATTTAATTTTATTTTTGACAAAACTAGTATAAACTAGTGTATAATATATTATTATTTTTGACCGTACCATGCATTTAAAAAGGCTTCATAGAATCTATTTTTAAGATGATTTTTGTGCATGGACTTCCATCATAACCCTCCCTCTTAACATATATAAATGATCTGTAAAGTATCATATCATTTCAAATAGTCCCCAATTAAATTTGATTTTTTTGACTGAAACTAGTGTATAATATACTATGATTTTTGACCGAAACATGCATTTCGAAAAGTTTCATAGAATCTAATTTTACGATTATTTTTTGCATGGACTTCCATTATAACCTTCCCTCGTAAAATATATAATTGATATGTGAAATTTCGTATCATTTCGAACAGTCCCCGATTTAATTTGATATTAGACCGAAACTAGTATAAACTAGTGTATAATATATTATTATTTTTGAGCGAACCATGCATTTCGAAAGGTTTCATAGAATCTATTTTTAAGATGATTTTTTTGCATGGACTTCCATCATAACCTTCCCTCTTAACATATATAAATGATTTGTAAAGTATCGTATCATTTCAAATAGTTCCCAATTAAATTTGATTATTTTGAACGAAACTAGTGTATAATATACTATGATTTTTGACCGAAACATGCATTTCGAAAAGTTTCATAGAATCTAATTTTATGATGATTTATTGCATGGAATTCCATCATAACCATTCCTCGTAAAATATATAAATGATATGTGAAGTTTCGTATCATTTCAAATAGTCCCCAATTCAATTTGATTTTTTTGACCGAAACTAGTGTATAATATACTATGATTTTTGACCGAAAATCTCATTTCAAAAAGTTTCATAGAACCTAATTTTCGAATTATTTTTTCATTGACTTCCATCATACCCTTTCCTCGTAAAATATATAAATGATATGTAAGGTTTCGTATCATTTTGAATATTCTACTATTTAATTTGATTTTTGACCGAAACTAGTATAAACTAGTATATAATATATTATGATTTTTTACCTGAAACTTGCATTTCGAAAAGTTTCATACAATCTAGTTTTTAGATGATTGTTTTGCATGGACTTCCATCATAACCTTCCCTCTTAACATATAGAAATCATATGTGAAGTCTCGTATCATTTCAAATGGTCCCCAATTAAATTTGATTTTTTTGACCGAAACTAGTGTATAATATACTATGATTTTTGACTGAAACTCTCATTTCAAAAAGTTTCATAGAACCTAATTTTCGGATGATTTTTTGCATTGACTTCGATCATAAACTTCCCTCGTAAAATATATAAATGATATATGAAGTTTATTATCATTTTGAATATTCCACTATTTAATTTTATTTTTGACCGAAACTAGTATAAACTAGAATATAATATATTATGATTTTTTAACCGAAACATGCTTTTCGAAAAGTTTCATAGAATCTAGTTTTCAGATGATTGTTTTGCATGGACTTCCATCATAACCTTCCCTCTTAACATATATAAATGATATAAAAAGTCTCGTATCATTTCAAATAGTCCCCAATTAAAATTTATTTTTTTTGACTAAAACTACTGTATAATATACTATGATTTTTGACCGAAACATCCATTTCGAAAAGTTTAATAGAATCTAATTTTCAGATGGTTTATTTGCATGGACTTCCATCATAACCTTCCCTCTTAACATATATAAATGATATGTGAAGTCTCGTATCATTTCAAATAGCCCCCAATTAAATTTGATTTTTTTGACCGAAACTAATGTATAATATACTATGATTTTTGACCGAAACTTGCATTTCGAAAAGTTTCATAGAATATAATTTTCGGATGATTTTTTGCATGGACTTCCATCATTACTTTCCCTCATAAAATATATAAATTATTTGTGAAGTTTCGAATCATTTCGAACAATCCACAATTTAATTTGATTTTTGACAAAACTAGTATAAATTAGTGTATAATATATTATTATTTTTGACCGTACCATGCATTTAAAAAGGTTTCATAGAATCTATTTTTAAGATGATTTTTGTGCATGGACTTCCATCATAACCTTCCCTCTTAACATATATAACTGATATGAAAAGTCTCGTATCATTTCAAATAGTCCCCAATTAAATTTGATTTTTTTGACCGAAACTAGGGTATAATATACTACGATTTTTGACCAAAACTTGCATTTCGAAAAGTTTCATAGAATCTAATTTTTGGATGATTTTTTTCATGGACTTCCATCATTACTTTCACTCATAAAATATATAAATGATATGTGAATTTTCGAATCATTTCGAACAATCCACAATTTAATTTTATTTTCGACAAAACTAGTATAAACTAGTGTATAATATATTATTTTTTTGACCGAACCATGCATTTCGAAAGGTTTCACAGAATCAATTTTTAAGATGATTTTTGTGCATGGACTTCCATGATAACCTTACCTCTTAACATATATAAATGATCTGTAAAGTATCATATCATTTCAAATAGTCCCCAATTAAATATGATTTTTTGACCGAAACTAGTGTATTTCGAAAAGTTTCATAGAATCGAATATTACGATTATTTTTTGCTTGGACTTCCATCATAACCTTCCCTCTTAAAATATATAAATGATATGTGAAGTTTTATATCATTTCGAATTACCCCGATTTAATTTGATATTTGACCGAAACTAGTATAAACTAGTGTATAATATATTATTCTTTTTGACCGAACCATGCATATCGAAAGGTTTCATAGAATCTATTTTTAAGATGATTTTCTTGCATGGACTTCCATCATAACCTTACCTCTTAACATATATAAATGATCTGTAAAGTATCGTATCATTTCAAATAGTTCCCAATTAAATTTGATTTTTTTGACCGAAACTAGTGTATAATATACTATGATTTTTGACCGAAACATGCATTTCGAAAAGTTTCATAGAATCTAATTTTACGATGATTTATTGCATGGACTTCCATCATAACCTTCCCTCGTAAAATATATAAATGATATGTGAAGTTTCGCATCATTTCAAATATTCCCCAATTCATTTTGATTTTTTTGACCGAAACTAGTGTATAATATACTATGATTTTTGACCGAAAATCTCATTTAAAAAAGTTTCATAGAACCTAATTTTCGAATGATTTTTTGCATTGACTTCCATCATAACCTTTCCTTGTAAAATATATAAATGATATTTGAAGTTTCGTATCATTTTGAATATTCCACTATTTAATTTGATTTTTCACCGAAACTAGTATAAACTAGTATATAATATATTATGATTTTTTAACCGAAACTTGCATTTCGAAAAGTTTCATAGAATCTAGTTTTCAGATGATTGTTTTGCATGGACTTCCATCATAACCTTCCCTCTTAACATATATAAATGATATGGAAAGTCTCGTATCATTTCAAATAGTCCCTAATTAAATTTTATTTTTTTGACCGAAACTAGTGTATAATATACTATGATTTTTAACCGAAACATCCATTTCGAAAAGTTTCATAGAATCTAATTTTCAGATGATTTATTTGCATGTACTTCCATCAGAACCTTCCCTCTTAACATATATAAATTATATATGAAGTCTCGTATCATTCAAATAGTCCCCAATTAAATTTGATTTTTTGACCGAAACTAGTGTATAATATAATATGATTTTTGACCGAAACTTGCATTTCGAAAAGTTTCATAGAATCTAATTTTCGGATGATTTTTGCATGGACTTCAATCATTACCATCACTCATAAAATATATAAATGATATGTGATGTTTCGAATCATTTCGAACAATCCACAATTTAATTTGATTTTTGACCGAAACTAGTGTATAATATACTATGATTTTTGACCGAAACATGCATATCTAAAAGTTTCATAGAATCTAATTTTTCAATGATTTTTTGCATGGACTTCCATCATAACCTTCACTCATAAAATATTTAAATGATATGTGAAGTTTTGTATCCTTTCGAATAGTCCACGATTTAATTTGATTTTTGACTGAAACTAGTATAAACAAGTGTATCATATATTATGATTTTTTTACTGAAACTTGCATTTCGAAAGGTTTCATAGAATCTAATTTTTAGATGATTTATTTGCATGGACTTCCATCATAACCTTTCCTCTTAACATATATAAATGAAATATGATGTCTCGTATCATTTCAAATAGTTTCATAGAACCTAATTTTCGGATGATTTTTTGCATTGACTTTGATCATAAACTTCCCTTGTAAAATATATAAATGATATGTGAAGTTTCGTATCATTTTGAAAATTCCACTATTTAATTTTATTTTTGACCGAAACTAGTATAAACTATAATATAATATATTATGATTTTATAACCGAAACATGAATTTCGAAAAGTTTCATAGAATCTAGTTTTCAGATGATTGTTTTGCATGGACTTCCATCTTAAACTTCCCTCTTAACATATATAAAATATATGAAAATTCTCGTATCATTTCAAATAGTCCGCAAATAATTTATTTTTTTACCGAAACTAGTATATAATATACTATGATTTTTGACCGAAACATCCATTTCGAAAAGTATCATAGAATCTAATTTTCAGATGATTTATTTGCATGGACTTCCATCATAACCTTCCCTCTTAACATATATAAATGATATGTGAAGTCTCGTATCATTCAAATAGTCCCCAATTAAATTTGATTTTTTCGACCGAAACTAGTGTATAATATACTATGATTTTTGACCGAAACTTGCATTTCGAAAAGTTTCATAGAATCTAATTTTCGGATGATTTTTTGCATGGACTTCAATCATTACCATCCCTTATAAAATATATAAATGATATGTGAAGTTTCGAATCATTTCGAACAATCCACAATTTAATTTTATTTTCGACCGAGACTAGTGTATAATATACTATGATTTTTGACCGAAACATGCATTTCGAAAAGTTTCACGGAATCTAATTTTACGATTATTTTTTGCATGGACTTCCATCATAACCTTCCCTCGTAGAATATATAAATGATATGTGAAGTTTCGTATCATTTCGAACAGTCCCCGATTTAATTTGATTTTTGACCGAAACTAGTATAAAATAATGTATAATATATTATTATTTTTGACTGAACCATGCATTTCGAAAGGTTTCATAGAATCTATTTTTAAGATGATTTTTTTGCATGGACTTCCATCATAACCTTCCCTCTTAACATATATAGATGATCTGTAAAGTATCGTATCATTTCAAATAGTTCCCAATTAAATTTGATTTCTTTGACCGAAACTAGTGTATAATATACTATGATTTTTTACCGAAACATGCATTTCGAAAAGTTTCATAGAATCAAATTTTACGATGATTTATTGCATGGACTTCCATCATAACCTTCCCTCGTAAAATATATAAATGATATGTTAAGTTTCGTATCATTTCGAACAGTCCCCGATTTAATTTGATTTTTGATCGAAACTAGTATAAACTAGTGTATAATATATTATGATTTTTGACCGAAACTTGCATTTTGAAAAGTTTCATATAATCTAGTTTTCAGATGATTTTTTTGCATGGACTTCCATCATAATCTTCCCTCTTAACATATATACATGATATGAAAATTCTCGTATCATTTCAAATTATCCCCAATTAAATTTTATTTCTTTGACCGAAACTAGTGTATAATATACTATGATTTCTGACCGAAACTTGCATTTCGAAAAGTTTCATAGAATCTAATTTTCCAATGATTTTTTGCATGGACTTCCATCATAATCTTCCCTCGTAAAATATATAAATGATATGTGAAGTTTCGTATCATTTCGAACAGTCCCCGATTTAATTTGAATTTTGACATAAACATCTATAAACTAGTGTATAATATATTATGAATTTTTGACTGAAACTTGCATTTCGTAAAGTTTCATACAATCTAGTTTTCAGATGATTGTTTTGCATCGACTTCCTTCATAATCTTGCCTCGTAAAATATATAAATGATATGTGAAGTTTCCTATCATTTCGAACAGTCCACGATTTAATTTGATTTTTGACCGAAACTAGTATAAACCACTGTATAATATATTATGATTTTTTGACCGAAACATGCATTAAAAAAAGATTCATAGAATCTAGTTTTCAGATGATTTTTTTTCATGGACTTCCATTGTAACCTTACCTCTTAAGATATATAAATGATATGTAAAGTCTCGTATCATTTCAAATAGTTCCCTATTAAAGTTGATTTTTTCGACCGAAACTAATGTATAATATACTATGATTTTTTACCGAAACATGCATTTCGAAAAGTTTCATAGAATCTTGTTTTTCAATGATTTTTTGCATGGACTTCCATCATAACCTTCCCTCATAAAATATTTAAATGATTAGTGAAGTTTCTATCATTTCGAACAGTCCACGATTTAATTTGATTTTTGACTGAAACTAGTATAAACAAGTGTATAATATATTATAATTTTATGACTGAAACTTACATTTCAAAAGGTTTCATAGAATCTAATTTTTAGATAATTTATTTTCATGGACTTCCATCATAACCTTCCCTCTTAACATATATAAATGAAATGTGAAGTCTCGTATCATTTCAAAAAGTCCCCAATTCAATTGTATTTTTTTGACCGAAACTAGTGTATAATATACTATGATTTTTGGCCGAAACTCTCATTTCAAAATGTTTCATAGAACCTAATTTTCAAATGATTTTTTGCATTGACTTCGATCATAAATTTCCCTCGTAAAATATATAAATGATATGTGAAGTTTCGTATCATTTTGAATATTCCACTATTTAATTTAATTTTTGACCGAAACTAGTATAAACTAGAGTATAATATATTTTGATTTTTTAACCGAAACTTGCCTTTCGAAAAATTTCATAGAATCTAGTTTTAAGATGATTGTTTTGCATGGACTTCCATCATAACCTTCCCTCTTAACATATATAAATGATATGAAAAGTCTCGTATCATTTCAAATAGTCCCCAATTAAATTTTATTTTTTTGTCTGAAACTAGTGTATAATATACTATAATATTTGACCGAAACATCCATTTCGAAAAGTTTCATAGAATCTAATTTTCAGATGATTTATTTGCATGGACTTCCATCATAACCTTCCCTCTTAACATATATAAATGAGATGTGAAGTCACGTATCATTCACATAGTCCCCAATTAAATTTGATTTTTTTGACCGAAACTAGTGTATAATATACTATGATTTTTGACCAAAACTCTCATTTCAAAAATTTTCGTAGAACCTAATTTGCGGATGATTTTTTGCATTGACTTCGATCATAAACTTCCTTCGTAAAATATATAAATGATATGTGAAGTTTCGTATCATTTTGAATATTCCACTATTTAATTTTATTTTTGACCGACACTAGTATAAACTATAATATAATATATTATGATTTTATAACCGAAACATGCATTTCGAAAAGTTTCATAGAATCTAGTTTTCAAATGATTGTTTTGCATGGACTTCCATCATAACCTTCCCTCTTAACATATATAAATGATATGAAATTTCTCGTATCATTTCAAATAGTCCCCAATTAAATTTTTTTTTTTACCGAAAATAGTGTATAATATACTATGATTTTTTACCGAAACATCCATTTCGAAAAGTTTCATAGAATCTAATTTTCAGATGATTTATTTGCATGAACTTCCATCATAACCTTCCCTCTTAACATATATAAATGATATGTGAAGTCTCGTATCATTCAAATAGTCCCCAATTAAATTTGATTTTTTCGACCGAAACTAGTGTATAATATACTATGATTTTTGACCGAAACTTGCATTTCGGAAAGTTCAATAGAATCTAATTTTCGGATGATTTTATGCATGGACTTCAATCATTACCATCCCTTATAAAATATATAAATGATATGTGAAGTTTCGAATCATTTCGAACAATCCACAATTTAATTTTATTTTCGACCGAAACTAGTGTATAATATACTATGATTTTTGACCGAAACATGCATTTCGAAAAGTTTCACGGAATCTAATTTTACGATTATTTTTAGCATGGACTTCCATCATAACCTTCCCTCATAAAATATATAAATGATATGTGAAGTTTCGTATCATTTCGAACAGTCCCCGATTTAATTTGATTTTTGACCGAAACTAGTATAAAATAATGTATAATATATTATTATTTTTTACTGAACCTTGCATTTCGAAAGGTTTCATAGAATCTATTTTTAAGATGATTTTCTTGCATGGACTTCCATCATAACCTTCCCTCTTAACATATATAGATGATCTGTAAAGTATCGTATCATTTCAAATAGTTCCCAATTAAATTTGATTTTTTTGACCGAAACTAGTGTATAATATACTATGATTTTTGACCGAAACATGCATTTCGAAAAGTTTCATAGAATCTAATTTTACGATGATTTATTGCATGGACTTCCATCATAACCTTCCCTCGTAAAATATATAAATGATATGTTCAGTTTCGTATCATTTCGAATAGTCCCCGATTTAATTTGATTTTTGATCGAAACTAGTATAAACTAGTGTATAATAATATATTATGATTTTTTACCGAAACTTGCATTTTGAAAAGTTTCATATAATCTAGTTTTCAAATGATTTTTTTGCATGGACTTCCATCATAACCTTCCCTCTTAACATATATACATGATATGAAAATTCTCGTATCATTTCAAATTATCCCCAATTAAATTTTATTTTTTTGACCGAAACTAGTGTATAATATACTATGATTTCTGACCGAAACTTGCATTTCGAAAAGTTTCATAGAATCTAATTTTCCGATGATTTTTTGCATGGACTTCCATCGTAATCTTCCCTCGTAAAATATATAAATGATATGTAAAGTTTCGTATCATTTCGAACAGTCCCCGATTTAATTTGAATTTTGACATAAACATCTATAAACTAGTGTATAATATATTATGAATTTTTTACTGAAACTTGCATTTCGAAAAGTTTCATACAATCTAGTTTTCAGATGATTGTTTTGCATCGACTTCCATCATAATCTTGCCTCGTAAAATATATAAATGATATGTGAAGTTTCATATCAATTCGAACAGTCCACGATTTAATTTGATTTTTGACCGAAACTAGTATAAACTAGTGTATAATATATTATGATTTTTTGACCGAAACATGCATTAAAAAAAGATTCATAGAATCTAGTTTTCAGATGATTTTTTTGCATGGACTCCCATCGTAACCTTACCTCTTAACATATATAAATGATATGAAAAGTCTCGTATCATTTCAAATAGTTCCCTATTAAAATTGATTTTTTCGACCGAAACTAGTGTATAATATACTATGATTTTTGACCGAAACATGCATTTCGAAAAGTTTCATAGAATCTTGTTTTTCAATGATTTTTTTCATGGACTTCCATCATAACCTTCCCTCATAAAATATTTAAATGATATGTGAAGTTTCGTATCATTTCGAATAGTCCACGATTTAATTTGATTTTTGACTGAAACTAGTATAAACAAGTGTATCATATATTATGATTTTTTTTACTGAAACTTGCATTTCGAAAGGTTTCATAGAATCTAATTTTTAGATGATTTATTTGCATGGACTTCCATCATAACCTTCCCTCTTAACATATATAAATGAAATGTGATGTGTCGTATCATTTCAAATAGTCCCCAATTCAATTTGATTTTTTTGACCGAAACTAGTGTATAATATACTATTATTTTTGACCAAAACTCTCATTTCAAAAAGTTTCATAGAAACTAATTTTCGGATGATTTTTTGCATTGACTTCGATCATAAACTTCCCTCGTAAAATATATAAATGATATGTGAAGTTTCGTATCATTTTGAATATTCCACTATTTAATTTTATTTTTGACCGAAACTAGTATAAACTATAATATAATATATTATGATTTTATAACCGAAACATGCATTTCGAAAAGTTTCATAGAATCTAGTTTTCAGATGATTGTTTTGCATGGACTTCCATCATAACCTTCCCTCTTAACATATATAAATGATATGAAATTTCTCGTATCATTTCAAATAGTCCCCAATTAAATTTTTTTTTATACCGAAAATAGTGTATAATATACTATGATTTTTGACCGAAACATCCATTTCGAAAAGTTTCATAGAATCTAATTTTCAGATGATTTATTTGCATGAACTTCCATCATAACCTTCCCTCTTAACATATATAAATGATATGTGATGTCTCGTATCATTCAAATAGTCACCAATTAAATTTGATTTTTTCGACCGAAACTAGTGTATAATATACTATGATTTTTGACCGAAACTTGCATTTCGAAAAGTTCAATAGAATCTAATTTTCGGATGATTTTTTGCATGGACTTCAATCATTACCATCCCTTATAAAATATATAAATGATATGTGAAGTTTAGAATCATTTCGAACAATCCACAATTTAATTTAATTTTCGACCGAAACTAGTGTATAATATACTATGATTTTTGACCGAAACATGCATTTCTAAAAGTTTCACGGAATCTAATTTTACGATTATTTTTTGCATGGACTTCCATCATAACCTTCCCTCGTAAAATATATAAATGATATGTGAAGGTATCATTTCGAACAGTCCCCGATTTAATTTGATTTTTGACCGAAACTAGTATAAAATAATGTATAATATATTATTATTTTTTACTGAACCATGCATTTCGAAAGGTTTCATAGAATCTATTTTTAAGATGATATTCTTGCATGGACTTCCATCATAACCTTCCCTCTTAACATATATAGATGATCTGTAAAGTATCGTATCTTTTCAAATAGTTCCCAATTAAATTTGATTTTTTTGACCGAAACTAGTGTATAATATACTATGATTTTTGACCGAAACATGCATTTCGAAAAGTTCCATAGAATCTAATTTTACGATGATTTATTGCATGGACTTCCATCATAACCTTCCCTCGTATAATATATAAATGATATGTTAAATTTCGTATCATTTCGAACAGTCCCCGATTTAATTTGATTTTTGATCGAAACTAGTATAAACTAGTGTATAATATATTATGATTTTTTACCGAAACTTGCATTTTGAAAAGTTTCATATAATCTAGTTTTCAAATGATTTTTTTGCAAGGACTTCCATCATAACCTTCCCTCTTAACATATATAAATGATCTGTAAAGTATCATATCATTTCAAATAGTTCCCAATTAAATTTGATTTTTTTGACCGAAACTAGTGTATAATATACAATGATTTTTGACCGAAACATGCATTTTGAAAAGTTTCATGGAATCTAATTTTAAGATTATTTTTTGCATGGACTTCCATCATAACCTTCCCTTTTAAAATATATAAATGATATGTGAAGTTTCGTATCATTTCAAACTGTCCCCGATTAAATTGGATTTTTGACCGAAACTAGTATAAATTAGTGTATAATATATTATTATTTTTGACCGAACCATGCATTTCGAAAGGTTTCATATAATATATTATGATTTTTTAACCGAAACTTGCATTTCGAAAAGTTTCATATAATCTAGTTTTCAGATGATTGTTTCGCATGGACTTCCATCATAACCTTCCCTCTTAACATATATAAATGATATGAAAAGTCTCGTATCATTTCAAATAGTCCCCAATTAAATTTTATTTTTTTTTGACCGAAACTAGTGTATAATATACTATGATTTTTGACCGAAACATCCATTTCGAAAAGTTTCATAGAATCTAATTTTCAGATGATTTATTTGCATGGACTTCCATCATAACCTTCCCTCTTAATATATATAAATGATATGTGAAGTCTTGTATCATTTCAAATAGTCCCCAATTAAATTTGATTTTTTAGACCGAAACTAGTGTATAATATACTATGATTTTTGACCGAAACTTGTGTTTCGAAAAGTTTCATATAATCCAATTTTCGGATGATTTTTTGCATGGACTTCAATCATTACCATCCCTCATAAAATATATAAATGATATGTGAAGTTTCGAATCATTTCGAACAATCCACAATTTAATTTGATTTTTGACCGAAACTAGTATACACTAGTGTATAATATATTATTATTTTTGACCCAACCATGCATTTCGAAAGGCTTCATAGAATCTATTTTTAAGATGATTTTTTTTGCATGGAATTCCATCATAACCTTCCCTCTTAACATATATAAATGATATGTAAAGTATCGTTTCATTTCAAAAAGTTCCCAATTAAATTTGATTTTTTTGACCGAAACTAGTGTATAATACACTATGATTTTTGACAGAAACATGCATTTCGAAAAGTTTCATGGAATCTAATTTTACAATTATCTTTTGCATGGACTTACATCTTAACCTTCCCTCGTAAAATATATAAATGATATGTGATGTTTCGTATCATTTCGAACAGTCCCCGATTTAATTTGATTTTTGACCGAAACTAGTGTATAATATATTATTATTTTTGAACGAACCATGCATTTCGAAAGGTTTCATAGAATCTATTTTTAAGATTATTTTTTTGCATGGACTTCCATCATAACCTTCCCTCTTAACATATATAAATGATTTGTAAAGTATCGTATCATTTCAAATAGTTCCCAATTAAATTTTATTTTTTCGACCGAAACTAGTGTATAATATACTATGATTTTTGACCGAAACATGCATTTCGAAAAGTTTCATAGAATCTAATTTTACGATGATTTATTGCATGGACTTCCATCATAACCTTCCCTCGTAAAATATATAAATGATATGTGAAGTTTCATATCATTTCGAACAGTCCACGATTTAATTTGATTTTTGACCGAAACTAGTATAAATTAATGTATAATATATTATTATTTTTGACCCAACCATGCATTTCGAAAGGCTTCATAGAATCTAGTTTTCAGATGATTTTTTTGCATGGACTTCCATCATAACCTTCCCTCTTAACATATATAAATGATCTGTAAAGTATCGTATCATTTCAAATAGTTCCCTATTAAACTTGATTTTTTCGACCGAAACTAGTGTATAATATACTATGTTTCATAGAACCTAATTTTCGGATGATTTTTTGCATTGACTTCGATCATAAACTTCCCTCGTAAAATATATAAATGATATGTGAAGTTTCGTATCATTTTGAATATTCCACTATTTAATATTATTTTTGATCGAAACTAGTATAAAATAATGTATAATATATTATTATTTTTGACCCAACCATGCATTTCGAAAGGTTTAATTGAATCTATTTTTAAGATGATTTTTTTGCATGGACTTCCATCATAACCTTCCCTCTTAACATATATAAATGATTTGTAAAGTATCGTATCATTTCAAATAGTTCCCAATTAAATTTGATTTTTTTGACCGAAACTAGTATACAATATACTATGATTTTTGACCGAAACTTGCATTTTGAAAAGTTTCATATAATCTAATTTTACGATGATTTTTTGTATGGACTTCCATTATAATCTTCCCTCGTAAAATATATAAATGATATCTGAAGTTTCGTATCATTTCGAACAGTCCCCGATTTAATTTGATTTTTGACTGAAACTAGTATAAACTAGTCTATAATATATTATGAATTTTTTACTGAAACTTGCATTTCGAAATGTTTCATAGAATCTAGTTTTCAGATGATTTTTTTGCATGGACTTCCATCATAACCTTCCCTCTTAACATATATAAATGAAATATGAAGTTTCATATCATTTCGAACAATCCACGATTTAATTTGATTTTTGACCGAAACTAGTATAAACCAGTGTATAATATATTATGATATTTTGACTGAAACATGCATTAAAAACAGATTCATAGAATCTAGTTTTCAGACGATTTTTTTGCATGGACTTCCATTGTAACCTTACCTTTTAACATATATAAATGATATGAAAATTCTCGTATCATTTCAAATAGTTCCCTATTAAACTTGATTTTTTTGACCGAAACTAGTGTATAATATACTATGTTTCATAGAACCTAATTTTCGGATGATTTTTTGCATTGACTTCGATCATAAACTTCCCTCGTAAAATATATAAATGATATGTGAAGTTTCGTATCATTTTAAATATTCCACTATTTAATTTTATTTTTGACCGAAACTAGTATAAAATAATGTATAATATATTATTATTTTTGACCCAACCATGCATTTCGAAAGGCTTCATATAATCTATTTTTAAGATGATTTTTTTGCATGGACTTCCATCATAACCTTCCCTCTTAACATATATAAATGATCTGTAAAGTATCATATCATTTCAAATAGTTCCCAATTAAATTTGATTTTTTTGACCGAAACTAGTGTATAATATACAATGATTTTTGACCGAAACATGCATTTTGAAAAGTTTCATGGAATCTAATTTTAAGATTATTTTTTGCATGGACTTCCATCATAACCTTCCCTTTTAAAATATATAAATGATATGTGAAGTTTCTATCATTTCAAACTGTCCCCGATTAAATTGGATTTTTGACCGAAACTAGTATAAAGTAGTGTATAATATATTATTATTTTTGACCGAACCATGCATTTCGAAAGGTTTCATATAATATATTATGATTTTTTAACCGAAACTTGCATTTCGAAAAGTTTCATATAATCTAGTTTTCAGATGATTGTTTCGCATGGACTTCCATCATAACCTTCCCTCTTAACATATATAAATGATATGAAAAGTCTCGTATCATTTCAAATAGTCCCCAATTAAATTTTATTTTTTTTTGACCGAAACTAGTGTATAATATACTATGATTTTTGACCGAAACATCCATTTCGAAAAGTTTCATAGAATCTAATTTTCAGATGATTTATTTGCATGGACTTCCATCATAACCTTCCCTCTTAATATATATAAATGATATGTGAAGTCTTGTATCATTTCAAATAGTCCCCAATTAAATTTGATTTTTTAGACCGAAACTAGTGTATAATATACTATGATTTTTGACCGAAACTTGTGTTTCGAAAAGTTTCATATAATCCAATTTTCGGATGATTTTTTGCATGGACTTCAATCATTACCATCCCTCATAAAATATATAAATGATATGTGAAGTTTCGAATCATTTCGAACAATCCACAATTTAATTTGATTTTTGACCGAAACTAGTATACACTAGTGTATAATATATTATTATTTTTGACCCAACCATGCATTTCGAAAGGCTTCATAGAATCTATTTTTAAGATGATTTTTTTTGCATGGAATTCCATCATAACCTTCCCTCTTAACATATATAAATGATATGTAAAGTATCGTTTCATTTCAAAAAGTTCCCAATTAAATTTGATTTTTTTGACCGAAACTAGTGTATAATACACTATGATTTTTGACAGAAACATGCATTTCGAAAAGTTTCATGGAATCTAATTTTACAATTATCTTTTGCATGGACTTCCATCTTAACCTTCCCTCGTAAAATATATAAATGATATGTGATGTTTCGTATCATTTCGAACAGTCCCCGATTTAATTTGATTTTTGACCGAAACTAGTGTATAATATATTATTATTTTTGAACGAACCATGCATTTCGAAAGGTTTCATAGAATCTATTTTTAAGATTATTTTTTTTCATGGACTTCCATCATAACCTTCCCTCTTAACATATATAAATGATCTGTAAAGTATCGTATCATTTCAAATAGTTCCCAATTAAATTTTATTTTTTTGACCGAAACTAGTGTATAATATACTATGATTTTTGACCGAAACATGTATTTCGAAAAGTTTCATAGAATCTAATTTTACGATGATTTATTGCATGGACTTCCATCATAACCTTCCCTCGTAAAATATATAAATGATATGTGAAGTTTCATATCATTTCGAACAGTCCACGATTTAATTTGATTTTTGACCGAAACTAGTATAAATTAATGTATAATATATTATTATTTTTGACCCAACCATGCATTTCGAAAGGCTTCATAGAATCTTGTTTTCAGATGATTTTTTTGCATGGACTTCCATCATAACCTTCCCTCTTAACATATATAAATGATCTGTAAAGTATCGTATCATTTCAAATAGTTCCCTATTAAACTTGATTTTTTCGACCGAAACTAGTGTATAATATACTATGTTTCATAGAACCTAATTTTCGGATGATTTTTTGCATTGACTTCGATCATAAACTTCCCTCGTAAAATATATAAATGATATGTGAAGTTTCGTATCATTTTGAATATTCCACTATTTAATATTATTTTTGATCGAAACTAGTATAAAATAATGTATAATATATTATTATTTTTGACCCAACCATGCATTTCGAAAGGCTTCATAGAATCTATTTTTAAGATGATTTTTTTGCATGGACTTCCATCATAACCTTCCCTCTTAACATATATAAATGATCTGTAAAGTATCATATCATTTCAAATAGTTCCCAATTAAATTTGATTTTTTTGACCGAAACTAGTGTATAATATACAATGATTTTTGACCGAAACATGCATTTTGAAAAGTTTCATGGAATCTAATTTTAAGATTATTTTTTGCATGGACTTCCATCATAACCTTCCCTTTTAAAATATATAAATGATATGTGAAGTTTCGTATCATTTCAAACTGTCCCCGATTAAATTGGATTTTTGACCGAAACTAGTATAAACTAGTGTATAATATATTATTATTTTTGACCGAACCATGCATTTCGAAAGGTTTCATATAATATATTATGATTTTTTAACCGAAACTTGCATTTCGAAAAGTTTCATATAATCTAGTTTTCAGATGATTGTTTCGCATGGACTTCCATCATAACCTTCCCTCTTAACATATATAAATGATATGAAAAGTCTCGTATCATTTCAAATAGTCCCCAATTAAATTTTATTTTTTTTTGACCGAAACTAGTGTATAATATACTATGATTTTTGACCGAAACATCCATTTCGAAAAGTTTCTTGGAATCTAATTTTCAGATGATTTATTTGCATGGACTTCCATCATAACCTTCCCTCTTAATATATATAAATGATATGTGAAGTCTTGTATCATTTCAAATAGTCCCCAATTAAATTTGATTTTTTAGACCGAAACTAGTGTATAATATACTATGATTTTTGACCGAAACTTGTGTTTCGAAAAGTTTCATATAATCCAATTTTCGGATGATTTTTTGCATGGACTTCAATCATTACCATCCCTCATAAAATATATAAATGATATGTGAAGTTTCGAATCATTTCGAACAATCCACAATTTAATTTGATTTTTGACCGAAACTAGTATACACTAGTGTATAATATATTATTATTTTTGACCCAACCATGCATTTCGAAAGGCTTCATAGAATCTATTTTTAAGATGATTTTTTTTGCATGGAATTCCATCATAACCTTCCCTCTTAACATATATAAATGATATGTAAAGTATCGTTTCATTTCAAAAAGTTCCCAATTAAATTTGATTTTTTTGACCGAAACTAGTGTATAATACACTATGATTTTTGACAGAAACATGCATTTCGAAAAGTTTCATGGAATCTAATTTTACAATTATCTTTTGCATGGACTTCCATCTTAACCTTCCCTCGTAAAATATATAAATGATATGTGATGTTTCGTATCATTTCGAACAGTCCCCGATTTAATTTGATTTTTGACCGAAACTAGTGTATAATATATTATTATTTTTGAACGAACCATGCATTTCGAAAGGTTTCATAGAATCTATTTTTAAGATTATTTTTTTGCATGGACTTCCATCATATCCTTCCCTCTTAACATATATAAATGATCTGTAAAGTATCGTTTCATTTCAAATAGTTCCCAATTAAATTTTATTTTTTTGACCGAAACTAGTGTATAATATACTATGATTTTTTACCGAAACATGCATTTCGAAAAGTTTCATAGAATCTAATTTTACGATGATTTATTGCATGGACTTCCATCATAACCTTCCCTCGTAAAATATATAAATGATATGTGAAGTTTCATATCATTTCGAACAGTCCACGATTTAATTTGATTTTTGACCGAAACTAGTATAAATTAATGTATAATATATTATTATTTTTGACCCAACCATGCATTTCGAAAGGCTTCATAGAATCTAGTTTTCAGACGATTTTTTTGCATGGACTTCCATTGTAACCTTACCTTTTAACATAAATAAATGATATGAAAAGTCTCGTATCATTTCAAATAGTTCCCTATTAAACTTGATTTTTTCGACCGAAACTAGTGTATAATATACTATGTTTCATAGAACCTAATTTTCGGATGATTTTTTGCATTGACTTCGATCATAAACTTCCCTCGTAAAATATATAAATGATATGTGAAGTTTCGTATCATTTTGAATATTCCACTATTTAATTTTATTTTTGACCGAAACTAGTATAAAATAATGTATAATATATTATTATTTTTGACCCAACCATGCATTTCGAAAGGCTTCATAGAATCTATTTTTAAGATGATTTTTTTGCATGGACTTCCATCATAACCTTCCCTCTTAACATATATAAATGATCTGTAAAGTATCATATCATTTCAAATAGTTCCCAATTAAATTTGATTTTTTTTACCGAAACTAGTGTATAATATACAATGATTTTTGACCGAAACATGCATTTTGAAAAGTTTCATGGAATCTAATTTTAAGATTATTTTTTGCATGGACTTCCATCATAACCTTCCCTTTTAAAATATATAAATGATATGTGAAGTTTCGTATCATTTCAAACTGTCCCCGATTAAATTGGATTTTTGACCGAAACTAGTATAAACTAGTGTATAATATATGATTATTTTTGACCGAACCATGCATTTCGAAAGGTTTCATATAATATATTATGATTTTTTAACCGAAACTTGAATTTCGAAAAGTTTCATATAATCTAGTTTTCAGATGATTGTTTCGCATGGACTTCCATCATAACCTTCCCTCTTAACATATATAAATGATATGAAAAGTCTCGTATCATTTCAAATAGTCCCCAATTAAATTTTATTTTTTTTTGACCGAAACTAGTGTATAATATACTATGATTTTTGACCGAAACATCCATTTCGAAAAGTTTCTTAGAATCTAATTTTCAGATGATTTATTTGCATGGACTTCCATCATAACCTTCCCTCTTAATATATATAAATGATATGTGAAGTCTTGTATCATTTCAAATAGTCCCCAATTAAATTTGATTTTTTAGACCGAAACTAGTGTATAATATACTATGATTTTTGACCGAAACTTGTGTTTCGAAAAGTTTCATATAATCCAATTTTCAGATGATTTTTTGCATGGACTTCAATCATTACCATCCCTCATAAAATATATAAATGATATGTGAAGTTTCGAATCATTTCGAACAATCCACAATTTAATTTGATTTTTGACCGAAACTAGTATACACTAGTGTATAATATATTATTATTTTTGACCCAACCATGCATTTCGAAAGGCTTCATAGAATCTATTTTTAAGATGATTTTTTTTGCATGGAATTCCATCATAACCTTCCCTCTTAACATATATAAATGATCTGTAAAGTATCGTTTCATTTCAAAAAGTTCCCAATTAAATTTGATTTTTTTGACCGAAACTAGTGTATAATACACTATGATTTTTGACAGAAACATGCATTTCGAAAAGTTTCATGGAATCTAATTTTACAATTATCTTTTGCATGGACTTCCATCTTAACCTTCCCTCGTAAAATATATAAATGATATGTGATGTTTCGTATCATTTCGAACAGTCCCCGATTTAATTTGATTTTTGACCGAAACTAGTGTATAATATATTATTATTTTTGAACGAACCATGCATTTCGAAAGGTTTCATAGAATCTATTTTTAAGATTATTTTTTTGCATGGACTTCCATCATAACCTTCCCTCTTAACATATATAAATGATCTGTAAAGTATCGTATCATTTCAAATAGTTCCCAATTAAATTTTATTTTTTTGACCGAAACTAGTGTATAATATACTATGATTTTTGACCGAAACATGCATTTCGAAAAGTTTCATAGAATCTAATTTTACGATGATTTATTGCATGGACTTCCATCATAACCTTCCCTCGTAAAATATATAAATGATATGTGAAGTTTCATATCATTTCGAACAGTCCACGATTTAATTTGATTTTTGACCGAAACTAGTATAAATTAATGTATAATATATTATTATTTTTGACCCAACCATGCATTTCGAAAGGCTTCATAGAATCTAGTTTTCAGACGATTTTTTTGCATGGACTTCCATTGTAACCTTACCTTTTAACATAAATAAATGATATGAAAAGTCTCGTATCATTTCAAATAGTTCCCTATTAAACTTGATTTTTTCGACCGAAACTAGTGTATAATATACTATGTTTCATAGAACCTAATTTTCGGATGATTTTTTGCATTGACTTCGATCATAAACTTCCCTCGTAAAATATATAAATGATATGTGAAGTTTCGTATCATTTTGAATATTCCACTATTTAATTTTATTTTTGACCGAAACTAGTATAAAATAATGTATAATATATTATTATTTTTGACCCAACCATGCATTTCGAAAGGCTTCATAGAATCTATTTTTAAGATGATTTTTTTGCATGGACTTCCATAATAACCTTCCCTCTTAACATATATAAATGATCTGTAAAGTATAATATCATTTCAAATAGTTCCCAATTAAATTTGATTTTTTTTACCGAAACTAGTGTATAATATACAATGATTTTTGACCGAAACATGTATTTTGAAAAGTTTCATGGAATCTAATTTTAAGATTATTTTTTGCATGGACTTCCATCATAACCTTCCCTCTTAACATATATAAATGATCTGTAAAGTATCATATCATTTCAAATAGTTCCCAATTAAATTTGATTTTTTTGACCGAAACTAGTGTATAATATACAATGATTTTTGACCGAAACATGCATTTTGAAAAGTTTCATGGAATCTAATTTTAAGATTATTTTTTGCATGGACTTCCATCATAACCTTCCCTTTTAAAATATATAAATGATATGTGAAGTTTCGTATCATTTCAAACTGTCCCCGATTAAATTGGATTTTTGACCGAAACTAGTATAAACTAGTGTATAATATATGATTATTTTTGACCGAACCATGCATTTCGAAAGGTTTCATATAATATATTATGATTTTTTAACCGAAACTTGAATTTCGAAAATTTTCATATAATCTAGTTTTCAGATGATTGTTTCGCATGGACTTCCATCATAACCTTCCCTCTTAACATATATAAATGATATGAAAAGTCTCGTATCATTTCAAATAGTCCCCAATTAAATTTTATTTTTTTTTTTGACCGAAACTAGTGTATAATATACTATGATTTTTGACCGAAACATCCATTTCGAAAAGTTTCTTAGAATCTAATTTTCAGATGATTTATTTGCATGGACTTCCATCATAACCTTCCCTCTTAATATATATAAATGATATGTGAAGTCTTGTATCATTTCAAATAGTCCCCAATTAAATTTGATTTTTTAGACCGAAACTAGTGTATAATATACCATGATTTTTGACCGAAACTTGTGTTTCGAAAAGTTTCATATAATCCAATTTTCAGATGATTTTTTTGCATGGACTTCAATCATTACCATCCCTCATAAAATATATAAATGATATGTGAAGTTTCGAATCATTTCGAACAATCCACAATTTAATTTGATTTTTGACCGAAACTAGTATACACTAGTGTATAATATATTATTATTTTTGACCCAACCATGCATTTCGAAAGGCTTCATAGAATCTATTTTTAAGATGATTTTTTTTGCATGGAATTCCATCATAACCTTCCCTCTTAACATATATAAATGATCTGTAAAGTATCGTTTCATTTCAAAAAGTTCCCAATTAAATTTGATTTTTTTGACCGAAACTAGTGTATAATACACTATGATTTTTGACAGAAACATGCATTTCGAAAAGTTTCATGGAATCTAATTTTACAATTATCTTTTGCATGGACTTCCATCTTAACCTTCCCTCGTAAAATATATAAATGATATGTGATGTTTCGTATCATTTCGAACAGTCCCCGATTTAATTTGATTTTTGACCGAAACTAGTGTATAATATATTATTATTTTTGAACGAACCATGCATTTCGAAAGGTTTCATAGAATCTATTTTTAAGATTATTTTTTTGAATGGACTTCCATCATAACCTTCCCTCTTAACATATATAAATGATCTTTAAAGTATCGTATCATTTCAAATAGTTCCCAATTAAATTTTATTTTTTTGACCGAAACTAGTGTATAATATACTATGATTTTTGACCGAAACATGCATTTCGAAAAGTTTCATAGAATCTAATTTTACGATGATTTATTGCATGGACTTCCATCATAACCTTCCCTCGTAAAATATATAAATGATATGTGAAGTTTCATATCATTTCGAACAGTCCACGATTTAATTTGATTTTTGACCGAAACTAGTAAAAATTAATGTATAATATATTATTATTTTTGACCCAACCATGCATTTCGAAAGGCTTCATAGAATCTATTTTTAAGATGATTTTTTTGCATGGACTTCCATCATAACCTTTCCTCTTAACATATATAAATGATCTGTAAAGTATCGTTTCATTTCAAAAAGTTCCCAATTAAATTTGATTTTTTTGACCGAAACTAGTGTATAATATACAATGATTTTTGACCGAAACATGCATTTTGAAAAGTTTCATGGAATCTAATTTTAAGATTATTTTTTGCATGGACTTCCATCATAACCTTCCCTTTTAAAATATATAAATGATATGTGAAGTTTCGTATCATTTCAAACTGTCCCCGATTAAATTGGATTTTTGACCGAAACTAGTATAAACTAGTGTATAATATATTATTATTTTTGACCGAACCATGCATTTCGAAAGGTTTCATAGAATCTATTTTTAAAATGCTTTTGTTGCATGGACTTCCATCATAACCTTCCGTCTTAACATATATAAATGATCTGTAAAGTATCGTATCATTTCAAATAGTTCCCAATTAAATTTGATTTTTTAGACCGAAACTAGTGTATAATATACTATGATTTTTGACTGAAACATGCATTATGAAAAGTTTCATAGAATCTAATTTTACGATGATTTATTGCATGGACTTCCATCATAACCTTCCCTCGTAAAATATATAAATGATATGTGAAGTTTCTAATCATTTCGAACAGTCCACGATTTAATTTGATTTTTGACTGAAACTAGTATAAACAAGTGTATAATATATTATGATTTTTTGACTGAAACTTGCATTTCGAAAGGTTTCATAGAATCTAATTTTTACATGATTTATTTGCATGGACTTCCATCATAACCTTCCCTCTTAACATATATATATGAAATGTGAAGTCTCGTATCATTTCAAAAAGTCCCCAATTCAATTTGATTTTTTTGACCGAAACTAGTGTATAATATACTATGATTTTTGACCGAAACTCTCATTTCAAAAAGTTTCATAGAACCTAATATTCTGATGATTTTTTGCATTGACTTCGATCATAAACTTCCCTCTTAAAATATATAAATGGCATGAAAAGTCTCGTATCATTTCAAATAGTCCCCAATTAAATTTTATTTTTTTTTACCAAAACTAGTGTATAATATACTATGATTTTTGACCGAAACATCCATTTCGAAAAGTTTCATAGAATCTAATTTTCAGATGATTTATTTGCATGGACTTCCATCATAACCTTCCCTCTTAACATATATAAATGATATGTGAAGTCTCATATCATTTCAAATAGTCCCCAAATAAATTCGATTTTTTTGACCGAAACTAGTGTATAATATACTATGATTTTTGACAGAAACATGCATTTCAAAAAGTTTCATGGAATCTAATTTTACGATTATCTTTTGCATGGACTTCCATCTTAACCTTCCCTCGTAAAATATATAAATGATATGTGAAGTTTCGTATCATTTTTAACAGTCCCCGATTTAATTTGATTTTTGACCGAAACTAGTTAATAATATATTATTATTTTTTACCGAACCATGCATTTCGAAAGGTTTCATAGAATCTATTTTTAAGATTATTTTTTTGCATGGACTTCCATCATAACTTCCCTCTTAACATATATAAATGATCTGTAAGGTATCGTATCATTTCAAATAGTTCCCAATTAAATTTTATTTTTTTGACCGAAACTAGTGTATAATATACTATTATTTTTGACCGAAACATGCATTTCGAAAAGTTTCATAGAATCTAATTTTACGATGATTTATTGCATGGACTTCCATCATAACCTTCCCTCGTAGAATATATAAATGATATGTGATGTTTCGTATCATTTCGAACAGTGCACGATTTAATTTGATTTTTGACCGAAACTAGTATAAATTAATGTATAATATATTATTATTTTTGACCCAACCATGCATTTCAAAAGGCTTCATAGAATCTATTTTTAAGATGATTTTTTTGCATGGACTTCCATCATAACCTTCCCTCTTAACATATATAAATCATCTGTAAAGTATCGTTTCATTTCAAATAGTTCCCAATTAAATTTGATTTTTTTGACCGAAACTAGTGTATAATATACAATGATTTTTGACCGAAACATGCATTTTGAAAAGTTTCATGGAATCTAATTTTAAGATTATTTTTTGCATGGACTTCCATCATAAACTTCCCTCTTAAAATATATAAATGATATGTGAAGTTTCGTATCATTTAAAACAGTCCCCGGTTTAATTGGATTTTTGACCGAAACTAGTATAAACTAGTCTATAATATACTATGATTTTTGACCGAAACATGCATTACGAAAAGTTTCATAGAATCTAATATTACGATGATTTATTGCATGGACTTCCATCATAACCTTCCCTCGTAAAATATATAAATGAAATGTGAAGTTTCTAATCATTTCGAACAGTCCACGATTTAATTTGATTTTTGACTGAAACTAGTATAAACAAGTGTATAATATATTATGAATTTTTGACTAAAACTTGCATTTCGAAAGGTTTCATAGAATCTAATTTTTAGATGATTTATTTCCATGGACTTCCATCATAACCTTCCCTCTTAACATATATAAATGAAATGTGAAGTCTCGTATCATTTCAAAAAGTCCCCAATTCAATTTGATTTTTTTGACTGAAACTAGTGTATAACATACAATGATTTTTGACCGAAACTCTCATTTCAAAAAGTTTCATAGAACCTAATATTCGGATGATTTTTTGCATTGACTTCGATCATAAACTTCCCTCGTAAATATATAAACGATATGTGAAGTTTCGTATCATTTTGAATATTCCATAATTTAATTTAATTTTTGACCGAAACTAGTATAAACTAGAATATAATATATTATGATTTTTTAACCGAAACTTGCATTTCGAAAAGTTTCACATAATCTAGTTTTTAGATGATTGTTTTGCATGGATTTCCATCATAACCTTCCCTCTTAAAATATATAAATGACATGAAAAGTCTCGTATCATTTCAAATAGTCCCCAATTAAATTTTTTTTTTTTTTACCGAAACTAGTGTATAATATATTATGATTTTTGACCGAAACATGCATTTCGAAAAGTTTCATGGAATCTAATTTTACGATTATCTTTTGCATGGACTTCCATCATAACCTTCCCTCGTAAAATATATAAATGATATGTGAAGGTTCGTATCATTTCGAACAGTCCCCGATTTAATTTGATTTTTGATCGAAACTAGTGTATAATATATTAATATTTTTGACCGAACCATGCATTTCGAAAAGTTTCATAGAATCTATTTTTAAGATGATTTTTTTGCATGGACTTCCATCATAACCTTCCCTCTTAACATATATAAATGATCTGTAAAGTATCGTATCATTTCAAATAGTTCCCAATTAAATGTTATTTTTTTTTACCGAAACTAGTGTATAATATACTATGATTTTTGACCGAAACATGCATTTCGAAAAGTTTCATAGAATCTAATTTTACGATGATTTATTGCATGGACTTCCATCATAACCTTCCCTCGTAGAATATATAAATGATATGTGATGTTTCGTATCATTTGGAACAGTCCCCGATTTAATTTGATGTTTGACCGAAACTAGTCTAAACTAGTGTATAATATATTATGATTTTTGACCGAAACTTGCATTTTGAAAAGTTTCATATAATCTTATATTTAGATGATTTTTTTGCATGGACTTCCATCATAACCTTCCCTCTTAACATATATAAATGATATGAAAATTCTCGTATCATTTCAAATTGTCCCCAATTAAATTTTATTTTTTTGACCGAAACTAGTGTATAATATACTATGATTTCTGACCGAAACTTACATTTCGAAAAGTTTCATAGAATCTAATTTTCCGATGATTTTTTGCATGGACTTCCATCATAACCTTCCCTCGTAAAATATATAAATATTATGTGAAGTTTCGTATCATTTCGAACAGTCCCCGATTTAATTTAATTTTTGACATAAACTAGTATAAACTAGTATAAAATATATTATGAATTATTGACTGAAACTTGCATTTCGAAAAGTTTCATAGAATCTATTTTTCAGATGATTGTTTTGCATGGACTTACATCATTAACTTCCCTCGTAAAATATATAAATGATATGTGAAGTTTCATATCATTTCGAACAGTCCACGATTTAATTTGATTTTTGACCGAAACTTGTATAAATTAATGTATAATATATTATTATTTTTGAACCAACCATGCATTTCGAAAGGCTTCATAGAATCTATTTTTAAGATGATTTTTTTGCATGGACTCCCATCTTAACCTTCCCTCTTAACATATATAAGTGATCTGTAAAGTATCGTATCATTTCAAATAGCTCCCAATTAAATTGGATTTTTTTGACCGAAACATGCATTTTGAAAAGTTTCATGGAATCTAATTTTAAGATTGTTTTTTGCATGGACTTCCATCATAACCTTCCCTCTTAAAATATATAAATGATATGTGAAGTTTCCTATCATTTCAAACAGTCCCCGATTTAATTGGATTTTTGACCGAAACTAGTATAAACTAGTGTATAATATATTATTATTTTTGAACATACCATGCATTTCGAAAGGTTTCATAGAATCTATTTTTAAGATGATTTTTTTTGCATGGACTTCCATCATTACCTTCCCTCTTAACATATATAAATGATCTGTAAAGTATCGTATCATTTCAAATAGTTCCCAATTAAATTTTATTTTTTTGACCGAAACTAGTGTATAATATACTATGATTTTTGACCGAAACATGCATTACGAAAAGTTTCATAGAATCTAATTTTACAATGATTTATTGCATGGACTTGCAGCATAACCTTCCCTCGTAAAATATATAAATGATATGTGAAGTTTCTAATCATTTCGAACAGTCCACGATTTAATTTGATTTTTGACTGAAACAAGTATAAACAAGTGTATAATATATTATGATTTTTTGACTGAAACTTGCATTTCGAAAGGTTTCATAGAATCTAATTTTTAGATGATTTATTTGCATGGACTTCCATCATAAACTTCCCTCTTAACATATATAAATGAAATGTGAAGTCTCGTATCATTTCAAAAAGTCCCCAATTCAATTTGATTTTTTTGACCGAAACTAGTGTATAATATACTATGATTTTTTACCGAAACTCTTATTTCAAAAAGTTTCATAGAACCTAATATTCGGATGATTTTTTGCATTGACTTCGATCATAAACTTCCCTCGTAAATATATAAATGATATGTGAAGTTTCGTATCATTTTGAATATTCCACTATTTAATTTTATTTTTGACCGAAACTAGTATAAACTAGAATATAATATATTATGATTTTTTAACCGAAACTTGCATTTCGAAAAGTTTCATATAATCTAGTTTTTAGTTGATTGTTTTGCATGGACTTCCATCATAACCTTCCCTCTTAAAATATATAAATGATATGAAAAGTCTCGTATCATTTCAAATAGTCCTCAATTAAATTTTATTTTTTTTGACCGAAACTAGTGTATAATATACTATGATTTTTGACCGAAACATCCATTACGAAAAGTTTCATAGAATCTAACTTTCAGATGATTTATTTGCATGGACTTCCATCATAACCTTCCCTCTTAACATATATAAATGATATGTGAAGTCTCGTATCATTTCAAATAGTCCCCAAATAAATTTGATTTTTTTGACCGAAACTAGTGTATAATATATTAAGATTTTTGACCGAAACATGCATTTCGAAAAGTTTCATGGAATCTAATTTTACGATTATCTTTTGCATGGACTTCCATCATAACCTTCCCTCGTAAAATATATAAATGATATGTGAAGGTTCGTATCATTTCGAACAGTCCCCGATTTAATTTGATTTTTGTTCGAAACTAGTGTATAATATATTATTATTTTTGACCGAACCATGGATTTCGAAAGGTTTCATAGAATCTATTTTTAAGATGATTTTTTTGCATGGACTTCCATCATAACCTTCCCTCTTAACATATATAAATGATCTGTAAAGTATCGTATCATTTCAAATAGTTCCCAATTAAATTTTATTTTTTTACCGAAACTAGTGTATAATATACTATGATTTTTGACCGAAACATGCATTTCGAAAAGTTTCATAGAATCTAATTTTACGATGATTTATTGCATGTACTTCCTTCATAACCTTCCCTCGTAAAATATATAAATGATATGTGAAGTTTCTAATCATTTCGAACAGTCCACGATTTAATTTGATTTTTGACTGAAACAAGTATAAACAAGTGTATAATATATTAAGATTTTTTGACTGAAACTTGCATTTCGAAAGGTTTCATAGAATCTAATTTTTAGATGATTTATTTGCATGGACTTCCATCATAACCTTCCTTCTTAACATATATAAATGAAATGTGAAGTCTCGTATCATTTCAAAAAGTCCCCAATTCAATTTGATTTTTTTGACCGAAACTAGTGTATAATATACTATGATTTTTTACCGAAACTCTCATTTCAAAAAGTTTCATAGAACCTAATATTCGGATGATTTTTTGCATTGACTTCGATCATAAACTTCCCTCGTAAATATATAAATGATATGTGAAGTTTCGTATCATTTTGAATATTCCACTATTTAATTTTATTTTTGACCGAAACTAGTATAAACTAGAATATAATATATTATGATTTTTTAACCGAAACTTGCATTTCGAAAAGTTTCATATAATCTAGTTTTTAGTTGATTGTTTTGCATGGACTTCCATCATAACCTTCCCTCTTAAAATATATAAATGATATGAAAAGTCTCGTATCATTTCAAATAGTCCTCAATTAAATTTTATTTTTTTTGACCGAAACTAGTGTATAATATACTATGATTTTTGACCGAAACATCCATTTCAAAAAGTTTCATAGAATCTAACTTTCAGATGATTTATTTGCATGGACTTCCATCATAACCTTCCCTCTTAACATATATAAATGATATGTGAAGTCTCGTATCATTTCAAATAGTCCCCAAATAAATTTGATTTTTTTGACCGAAACTAGTGTATAATATATTATGATTTTTGACCGAAACATGCATTTCGAAAAGTTTCATGGAATCTAATTTTACGATTATCTTTTGCATGGACTTCCATCTTAACCTTCCCTCGTAAAATATATAAATGATATGTGAGGTTCGTATCATTTCGAACAGTCCCCGATTTAATTTGATTTTTGATCGAAACTAGTGTATAATATATTATTATTTTTGACCGAACCATGCATTTCGAAAGGTTTCATAGAATCTATTTTTAAGATGATTTTTTTGCATGGACTTCCATCATAACCTTCCCTCTTAACATATATAAATGATCTGTAAAGTATCGTATCATTTCAAATAGTTCCCAATTAAATTTTATTTTTTTTACCGAAACTAGTGTATAATATACTATGATTTTTAACCGAAACATGCATTTCGAAAAGTTTCATAGAATCTAATTTTACGATGATTTATTGCATGTACTTCCTTCATAACCTTCCCTCGTAAAATATATAAATGATATGTGATGTTTCGTATCATTTTGAACAGACCCCGATTTAATTTGATGTTTGACCGAAACTAGTCTAAACTAGTGTATAATATATTATGATTTTTGACCGAAATTTGCATTTTGAAAAGTTTCATTTAATCTTATCTTTAGATGATTTTTTTGCATGGCCTTCCATCATAACCTTCCCTCTTAACATATATAAATGATATGAAAATTCTCGTATCATTTAAAATTGTCCCCAATTAAATTTTATTTTTTTGATCGAAACTAGCGTATAATATACTATGATTTCTGACCGAAACTTGCATTTCGAAAAGTTTCATAGAATCTAATTTTCCGATGATTTTTTGCATGGACTTCCATCATAACCTTCCCTCGTAAAATATATAAATATTATTTGAAGTTTCGTATCATTTCGAACAGTCCCCGATTTAGTTTGATTTTTGACATAAACTAGTGTAAAATATATTATGAATTATTGACTGAAACTTGCATTTCGAAAAGTTTCATAGAATCTAGTTTTCAGATGATTTTTTTCCATGGACTTACATCATTAACTTCCCTCGTAAAATATATAAATGATATGTGAAGTTTCATATCATTTCGAACAGTCCACGATTTAATTTGATTTTTGACCGAAACTAGTATAAATTAATGTATAATATATTATTATTTTTGAACCAACCATGCATTTCGAAAGGCTTCATAGAATCTATTTTTAAGATGATTTTTTTGCATGGACTCCCATCTTAACCTTCCCTCTTAACATATATAAGTGATCTGTAAAGTATCGTATCATTTCAAATAGCTCCCAATTAAATTGGATTTTTTTGACCGAAACATGCATTTTGAAAAGTTTCATGGAATCTAATTTTAAGATTGTTTTTTGCATGGACTTCCATCATAACCTTCCCTCTTAAAATATATAAATGATATGTGAAGTTTCCTATCATTTCAAACAGTCCCCGATTTAATTGGATTTTTGACCGAAACTAGTATAAACTAGTGTATAATATATTATTATTTTTGAACATACCATGCATTTCGAAAGGTTTCATAGAATCTATTTTTAAGATGATTTTTTTTGCATGGACTTCCATCATTACCTTCCCTCTTAACATATATAAATGATCTGTAAAGTATCGTATCATTTCAAATAGTTCCCAATTAAATTTTATTTTTTTGACCGAAACTAGTGTATAATATACTATGATTTTTGACCGAAACATGCATTACGAAAAGTTTCATAGAATCTAATTTTACAATGATTTATTGCATGGACTTGCAGCATAACCTTCCCTCGTAAAATATATAAATGATATGTGAAGTTTCTAATCATTTCGAACAGTCCACGATTTAATTTGATTTTTGACTGAAACAAGTATAAACAAGTGTATAATATATTATGATTTTTTGACTGAAACTTGCATTTCGAAAGGTTTCATAGAATCTAATTTTTAGATGATTTATTTGCATGGACTTCCATCATAAACTTCCCTCTTAACATATATAAATGAAATGTGAAGTCTCGTATCATTTCAAAAAGTCCCCAATTCAATTTGATTTTTTTGACCGAAACTAGTGTATAATATACTATGATTTTTTACCGAAACTCTTATTTCAAAAAGTTTCATAGAACCTAATATTCGGATGATTTTTTGCATTGACTTCGATCATAAACTTCCCTCGTAAATATATAAATGATATGTGAAGTTTCGTATCATTTTGAATATTCCACTATTTAATTTTATTTTTGACCGAAACTAGTATAAACTAGAATATAATATATTATGATTTTTTAACCGAAACTTGCATTTCGAAAAGTTTCATATAATCTAGTTTTTAGTTGATTGTTTTGCATGGACTTCCATCATAACCTTCCCTCTTAAAATATATAAATGATATGAAAAGTCTCGTATCATTTCAAATAGTCCTCAATTAAATTTTATTTTTTTTGACCGAAACTAGTGTATAATATACTATGATTTTTGACCGAAACATCCATTACGAAAAGTTTCATAGAATCTAACTTTCAGATGATTTATTTGCATGGACTTCCATCATAACCTTCCCTCTTAACATATATAAATGATATGTGAAGTCTCGTATCATTTCAAATAGTCCCCAAATAAATTTGATTTTTTTGACCGAAACTAGTGTATAATATATTAAGATTTTTGACCGAAACATGCATTTCGAAAAGTTTCATGGAATCTAATTTTACGATTATCTTTTGCATGGACTTCCATCATAACCTTCCCTCGTAAAATATATAAATGATATGTGAAGGTTCGTATCATTTCGAACAGTCCCCGATTTAATTTGATTTTTGTTCGAAACTAGTGTATAATATATTATTATTTTTGACCGAACCATGGATTTCGAAAGGTTTCATAGAATCTATTTTTAAGATGATTTTTTTGCATGGACTTCCATCATAACCTTCCCTCTTAACATATATAAATGATCTGTAAAGTATCGTATCATTTCAAATAGTTCCCAATTAAATTTTATTTTTTTACCGAAACTAGTGTATAATATACTATGATTTTTGACCGAAACATGCATTTCGAAAAGTTTCATAGAATCTAATTTTACGATGATTTATTGCATGTACTTCCTTCATAACCTTCCCTCGTAAAATATATAAATGATATGTGAAGCTTCTAATCATTTCGAACAGTCCACGATTTAATTTGATTTTTGACTGAAACAAGTATAAACAAGTGTATAATATATTAAGATTTTTTGACTGAAACTTGCATTTCGAAAGGTTTCATAGAATCTAATTTTTAGATGATTTATTTGCATGGACTTCCATCATAACCTTCCTTCTTAACATATATAAATGAAATGTGAAGTCTCGTATCATTTCAAAAAGTCCCCAATTCAATTTGATTTTTTTGACCGAAACTAGTGTATAATATACTATGATTTTTTACCGAAACTCTCATTTCAAAAAGTTTCATAGAACCTAATATTCGGATGATTTTTTGCATTGACTTCGATCATAAACTTCCCTCGTAAATATATAAATGATATGTGAAGTTTCGTATCATTTTGAATATTCCACTATTTAATTTTATTTTTGACCGAAACTAGTATAAACTAGAATATAATATATTATGATTTTTTAACCGAAACTTGCATTTCGAAAAGTTTCATATAATCTAGTTTTTAGTTGATTGTTTTGCATGGACTTCCATCATAACCTTCCCTCTTAAAATATATAAATGATATGAAAAGTCTCGTATCATTTCAAATAGTCCTCAATTAAATTTTATTTTTTTTGACCGAAACTAGTGTATAATATACTATGATTTTTGACCGAAACATCCATTACGAAAAGTTTCATAGAATCTAACTTTCAGATGATTTATTTGCATGGACTTCCATCATAACCTTCCCTCTTAACATATATAAATGATATGTGAAGTCTCGTATCATTTCAAATAGTCCCCAAATAAATTTGATTTTTTTGACCGAAACTAGTGTATAATATATTAAGATTTTTGACCGAAACATGCATTTCGAAAAGTTTCATGGAATCTAATTTTACGATTATCTTTTGCATGGACTTCCATCATAACCTTCCCTCGTAAAATATATAAATGATATGTGAAGGTTCGTATCATTTCGAACAGTCCCCGATTTAATTTGATTTTTGTTCGAAACTAGTGTATAATATATTATTATTTTTGACCGAACCATGGATTTCGAAAGGTTTCATAGAATCTATTTTTAAGATGATTTTTTTGCATGGACTTCCATCATAACCTTCCCTCTTAACATATATAAATGATCTGTAAAGTATCGTATCATTTCAAATAGTTCCCAATTAAATTTTATTTTTTTACCGAAACTAGTGTATAATATACTATGATTTTTGACCGAAACATGCATTTCGAAAAGTTTCATAGAATCTAATTTTACGATGATTTATTGCATGTACTTCCTTCATAACCTTCCCTCGTAAAATATATAAATGATATGTGAAGTTTCTAATCATTTCGAACAGTCCACGATTTAATTTGATTTTTGACTGAAACAAGTATAAACAAGTGTATAATATATTAAGATTTTTTGACTGAAACTTGCATTTCGAAAGGTTTCATAGAATCTAATTTTTAGATGATTTATTTGCATGGACTTCCATCATAACCTTCCTTCTTAACATATATAAATGAAATGTGAAGTCTCGTATCATTTCAAAAAGTCCCCAATTCAATTTGATTTTTTTGACCGAAACTAGTGTATAATATACTATGATTTTTTACCGAAACTCTCATTTCAAAAAGTTTCATAGAACCTAATATTCGGATGATTTTTTGCATTGACTTCGATCATAAACTTCCCTCGTAAATATATAAATGATATGTGAAGTTTCGTATCATTTTGAATATTCCACTATTTAATTTTATTTTTGACCGAAACTAGTATAAACTAGAATATAATATATTATGATTTTTTAACCGAAACTTGCATTTCGAAAAGTTTCATATAATCTAGTTTTTAGTTGATTGTTTTGCATGGACTTCCATCATAACCTTCCCTCTTAAAATATATAAATGATATGAAAAGTCTCGTATCATTTCAAATAGTCCTCAATTAAATTTTATTTTTTTTGACCGAAACTAGTGTATAATATACTATGATTTTTGACCGAAACATCCATTTCAAAAAGTTTCATAGAATCTAACTTTCAGATGATTTATTTGCATGGACTTCCATCATAACCTTCCCTCTTAACATATATAAATGATATGTGAAGTCTCGTATCATTTCAAATAGTCCCCAAATAAATTTGATTTTTTTGACCGAAACTAGTGTATAATATATTATGATTTTTGACCGAAACATGCATTTCGAAAAGTTTCATGGAATCTAATTTTACGATTATCTTTTGCATGGACTTCCATCTTAACCTTCCCTCGTAAAATATATAAATGATATGTGAGGTTCGTATCATTTCGAACAGTCCCCGATTTAATTTGATTTTTGATCGAAACTAGTGTATAATATATTATTATTTTTGACCGAACCATGCATTTCGAAAGGTTTCATAGAATCTATTTTTAAGATGATTTTTTTGCATGGACTTCCATCATAACCTTCCCTCTTAACATATATAAATGATCTGTAAAGTATCGTATCATTTCAAATAGTTCCCAATTAAATTTTATTTTTTTTACCGAAACTAGTGTATAATATACTATGATTTTTAACCGAAACATGCATTTCGAAAAGTTTCATAGAATCTAATTTTACGATGATTTATTGCATGTACTTCCTTCATAACCTTCCCTCGTAAAATATATAAATGATATGTGATGTTTCGTATCATTTTGAACAGACCCCGATTTAATTTGATGTTTGACCGAAACTAGTCTAAACTAGTGTATAATATATTATGATTTTTGACCGAAATTTGCATTTTGAAAAGTTTCATTTAATCTTATCTTTAGATGATTTTTTTGCATGGCCTTCCATCATAACCTTCCCTCTTAACATATATAAATGATATGAAAATTCTCGTATCATTTAAAATTGTCCCCAATTAAATTTTATTTTTTTGATCGAAACTAGCGTATAATATACTATGATTTCTGACCGAAACTTGCATTTCGAAAAGTTTCATAGAATCTAATTTTCCGATGATTTTTTGCATGGACTTCCATCATAACCTTCCCTCGTAAAATATATAAATATTATTTGAAGTTTCGTATCATTTCGAACAGTCCCCGATTTAGTTTGATTTTTGACATAAACTAGTGTAAAATATATTATGAATTATTGACTGAAACTTGCATTTCGAAAAGTTTCATAGAATCTAGTTTTCAGATGATTGTTTTCCATGGACTTCCATCATAATCTTCCCTCTTAAAATATATAAATGATATGTGAAGTTTCATATCATTTCGAACAGTCCACGATTTCATTTGATTTTTGACCGAAACTAGTATTAATTAATGTATAATATATTATTATTTTTGACCCAACCATGCATTTCGAAAGGCTTCATAGAATCTATTTTTAAGATGATTTTTTTGCATGGACTTCAATCATAACCTTCCCTCTTAACATATATAAATGATCTGTAAAGTATCGTATCATTTCAAATAGTTCCCAATTAAATTTGATTTTTTTGACCGAAACTAGTGTATAATATACTATGATTTTTGACCGAAACATGCATTACGAAAAGTTTCATAGAATCTAATTTTACGATGATTTATTGCATGGACTTCCATCATAACCTTCCCTCGTAAAATATTTAAATGATATGTGATGTTTCTAATCATTTCGAACAGTCCACGATTTAATTTGATTTTTGACTGAAACTAGTATAAACAAGTGTATAATATATTATCATTTTTTGACTGAAACTTGCATTTCAAAAGGTTTCATAAAATCTAATTTTTAGATGATTTATTTTCATGGACTTCAATCATAACCTTCCCTCTTAACATATATCAATGAAATTTGACGTCTCGTATCATTTCAAAAAGTCCCCAATTCAATTTGTTTTTTTGACCGAAACTAGTGTATAATATACTATGATTTTTGACCGAAACTCTCATTTCAAAAAGTTTCATAGAACCTAATATTCAGATGATTTTTTGCACTGACTTCGATCATTTTGATATGTGATATGTGATATATAAATGATATGTGAAGTTTCGTATCATTTTGAACGTTCCATTATTTAATTTTTTTTCCCACCAAAACTAGTATAAACTAGGATATAATATATTATGATTTTTTAACCGAAACTTGCATTTCGAAAAGTTTCATATAATCTAGTTTTTAGATGATTGTTTTGCATGGACTTCCATCATAACCTTCCCTCTTAAAATATATAAATGATATGAAAAGTCTCGTATCATTTCAAATAGTCCCCAATTAAATTTTATTTTTTTTGACCGAAACTAGTGTATAATATACTATGATTTTTGACCAATTAAATGATATGTGAAGTTTCGTATCATTTTAAATATTCAACTATATAATTTGAATTTTGACCGAAACTAGTATAAACTAGTATATAATATATTATAATTTTTTAACCGAAACTTGCATTTCGAAAAGTTTCATAGAATCTAGTTTTCAGATGATATTTTTGCATGGACTTCCATCATAACCTTCCCTCATAACATATATAAATGATCTGAAAAGTCTCGTATCATTTCAAATAGTCCCCAATTAAATTTTATTTTTTTGAACTAAACTAGTGTATAATATACTATAATTTTTGACCGAAAATTCCATTTCTAAAAGTTTCATAGAATCTAATTGTCAGAGGATTTATTTGCATGGACTACCATCACAACCTTCCCTCTTAACATATATAAATGATATGTGAAGTCTCGTATCATTTCAAATAGTCCCCAATTAAATAATATGTGAAGTTTCGAATCATTTCGAACAATCCACAATTTAATTTGATTTTTTACCAAAACTAGTATAACCTAGTTGATAATATATTATTATTTTTGACCGAACCATGCATTTCGAAAGGTTTCATAGAATCTATTTTTAAGATGATTTTTGTGCATGGACTTCCATCATAACCTTCCCTATTAACATATATAAATGATCTGTAAAGTATCGTATCATTTCAAATAGTTCCCAATTAAATTTAATTTTTTTGACCGAAACTAGTGTATAATATACTATGATTTTTGACCGAAACATGCATTTCAAAAGATCATAGAATATAATTTTACGATGATTATTTGCATGGACTTCCATCATAACCTTCCGTCGTAAAATATATAAATGATATGTGAAGTTTCGTATCTTTTCGAACAGTCCCCGATTTAATTTGATTTTTGATCAAAACTAGTATAAACTAGTGTATAATATATTATGATTTTTTGACCGAAACTTGCATTTTGAAAAGTTTCATATAATCTAGTTTTCAGATGATTTTTTTGCATGGACTTCCATCAAAACCTTCCCTCTTAACATATATAAATGATTTGAAAATTCTCGAATCATTTCAAATTGTCCCCAATTAAATTTTAATTTTTTTAACCAAAACTAGTGTATAATATACTATGATTTCTGACCGAAACTTGCATTATGAAAAGTTTCATAGAATCTAATTTTCCGATGATTTTTTGCATGGACTTCCATCATAACCTTCCCTCGTAAAATATATAAATGATATGTGAAGTTTCGTATCATTTTGAACAGTCCCCGATTTAATTTGATTTTTCACCGAAACTAGTATAAACCAGTGTATAATATATTATGAATTTTTGACCGAAACATGCATTAAAAAAAGATTCTTAGAATCTATTTTTCAGATGATATGAAAAGTCTCGTATCATTTCTAATAGTTCACTATTAAACTTGATTTTTTCGACTGAAACTAGTGTATAATATATTATGATTTTTGACCGAAACATGCATTTCGAAAATTTTCATAAAATCTAATTTTTCAATGATTTTTTGCATGAACTTCCATCATAACCTTCCCTCATAAAATATTTAAAGGATATGTCAAGTTTTGTATCATTTTGAACAGTCCACGATTTAATTTGATTTTTGACTGAAACTAGTATAAACAAGTGTATAATATATTATGATTTTTTGACTGAAACTTGCATTTCGAAACTTTTCATAGAATCTAATTTTTAGATGATTTATTTGCATGGACTTCCATCATAACCTTCCCTCTTAACATATATAAATGAAATGTGAAGTCCGGTATCATTTCAAATAGTCCCCAATTCAATTTGATTTTTTTGACCGAAACTAGTGTATAATATACTATGATTTTTGACCGAAACACTTATTTCAAAAAGTTTCATAGAACCTAATTTTCGGATGATTTTTTGCATTAACTTCCATCGTAAAATATATAAATGATATGTGAAGTTTCGTATCATTTTGAATATTTCACTATTTAATTTGATTTTTGACCGAAACTAGTATAAACTAGTATATAATATATTATGATTTTTTAACCGAAACTTGCATTTCGAAAAGTTTCATAGAATCTAGTTTTCAGATGATTGTTTTGCATGGACTTCCATCATAACCTTCCCTCATAACATTTATAAATGATCTGAAAAGTCTCGTATCATTTCAAATAGTCCCCAATTAAATTTTATTTTTTTGAACGAAACTAGTGTATAATATACTATGATTTTTTACCGAAACTTCCATTTCGAAAAGTTTCATAGAATCTAATTTTCAGAGGATTTATTTGCATGGACTTCCATCACAACCTTCCCTCTTAAAGTATATAAATGATATGTGAAGTCTCGTATCATTTCAAATAGTCCCCAATTAAATTTGATATTTTTGACCGAAACTAGTGTATAATATAATATGATTTTTGACCGAAACTTGCATTTCGAAAAGTTTCATAGAATCTAATTTTCGGGTGATTTTTTGCATGGACTTCCATCATTACCATCCCTCATAAAATATATAAATTATATGTGAAGTTTCGAATCATTTCGAAACTAGTGTATAATACTTTTTTTTTATCGAAACATGCATTTCGAAAAGTTTCATAGAATCTATTTTTAAGATGATTTTTTTACATGGACTTCCATCATAACCTACCCTTTTAACATATATAAATGATCTGTAAAGTATCGTATTATTTCAAATAGTTCCCAATAATTTGATTTTTTTGACCGAAACTAGTGTATAATATACTATGATTTTTGACCGAAATATGCATTTCGAAAAGTTTCATAGAATCTAATTTTCCGATGATTTTTTGCATGGACTTCCATCATAACTTCTCCTTGTAAAATATATAAATGATATGTCAAATTTCGTATCATTTCGAACAGTCCCCGATTTAATTTGATTTTTGACAGAAACTAGTATAAACTAATGTATAATATATTATGATTTTTTGACCGAAACTTGCATTTTGAAAAGTTTCATATAATCTAGTTTTGAGATGATTGTTTTGCATGGACTTCAATCATAACCTTCCCTATTAACATATATAAATGATATGAAAATTCTCGTATCATTTCAAATTGTCCCCAATTAAATTTTATTTTTTTAACCGAAACTAGTGTATAATATACTATGATTTCTGACCGAAACTTGCATTTCAAAAAGTTTCATAGAATCTAATTTTCCGATGATTTTTTGCATGGACTTCCATCATAACCTTACCTCGGAAAATATATAAATGATATGTGATGTTTCGTATCATTTCGAACAGTCCCCGATATAATTTGATTTTTGACATAAACTAGTGTATAATATATTATGAATTTTTGCATGGACTTCCATCATAACCTTCCCTCGTAAAATATATAAATGATATGGGAAGTTTCAAATCATTTCTAACACTCCATGATTTAATTTGATTTTCGACCGAAACTAGTATAAACCAGTGTATAATATATTATGATTTTTTGACTGAAACATGCATTAAAAAAAGTTTCATAGAATCTAGTTTTCAGATGTTTTTTTTGCATGGGCTTCCTTCGTAACCTTACCTCTTATAATATATAAATGATATGAAAAATCTCGTATCATATCAAATAGTTCCCTATTAAATTTGATTTTTTCGACTGAAACTAGTGTATAATATACTATGATTTTTTACCGAAACATGCATTTCGAAAAGTTTCGTAGAATCTAATTTTACGATTTTTTTTTGCATGGACTTCCATCATAACATTCCATCATAAAATGTTTAAATGATATGTGTAGTTTAGTATCATTTCGAACAGTCCACGATTTAATTTGATTTTTGACCGAAACTATTATAAACAAGTGTATAATATATTTTGAGTTTTTTTTACTAAAACTTGCATTTCGAAAAGGTTCATAGAATATAATTTTTAGATATTTTTTTGGATGGACTTCAATCATAACCTTCCCTCTTAACATATATAAATGATATGTGAAGTCTCGTATCATTATAAATAGTCCCCAAATCAATTTGATTTTTTTGACCGAAACTAGTGTATAATATACTATGATTTTTGCCCGAAAATCTCATTTCAAAAAGTTTCACAGAACCTAATTTTCGGATGATTTTTTGCATTGACCTCCATCATAACCTTCCCTCGTAAAATATATAAATGATATGTGAAGTTTCGTATCATTTTGAATATTCCACTATTTAATTTGATTTTTGACCGAAACTAGTATAAACTAGTATATAATATATTATGATTGTTTAACCGAAACTTGCATTTCGAAAAGTTTCATAGAATCTAGTTTTCAGATGATTGTTTTGCATGGACTTCCATCATTACTTCTCCTCGTAAAATATATAAATGATATGTCAAATTTCGTATCATTTCGAACAGTCCCCGATTTAATTTGATTTTTGACCGAAACTAGTATGAACTAGTGTATAATATATTATGATTTTTTGACCGAAACTTGCATTTTGAAAAGTTTCATATAATCTAGTTTTGAGATGATTGTTTTGCATGGACTTCCATCATAACCTTCCCTCTTAACATATATAAATGATATGAAAATTCTCGTATCATTTCAAATTGTCCGCAGTTAAATTTTATTTTTTTAACCGAAACTAGTGTATAATATACTATGATTTCTGACCAAAACTTGCATTTCGAAAAGTTTCATAGAATCTAATTTTCCGATGATTTTTTGCATGGACTTCCATCATAACCTTCCCTCGTAAAATATATAAATGATATGTGAAGTTTCGTATCATTTCGAACAGTCCCCGATTTAATTTGATTTTTGACATAAACTAGTGTATAATATATTATGAATTTTTGACTAAAACTTGCATTTCGAAAAGTTTCTTAGAATCTAGTTTCCAGATGATTGTTTTGCATGGACTTCCATCATAACCTTCCCTCGTAAAATATATAAATGATATGGGAAGTTTCAAATCTTTTCTAACACTCCATGATTTAATTTGATTTTCGACCGAAACTAGTATAAACCAGTGTATAATATATTATGATTTTTGACTGAAACATGCATTAAAAAAAGTTTCATAGAATCTAGTTTTCAGATGATTTTTTTGCATGGGCTTCCTTCGTAACCTTACCTCTTATAATATATACATGATATGAAAAATCTCGTATCATTTCAAATAGTTCCCTATTAAATTTGATTTTTTCGACTGAAACTAGTGTATAATATACTATGATTTTTGACCGAAACATGCATTTCGAAAAGTTTCGTAGAATATAATTTTACGATTTTTTTTTGCATGGACTTCCATCATAACCTTCCCTCATAAAATGTTTAAATGATATGTGAAGTTTAGTATCATTTCGAACAGTCCACGATTTAATTTGATTTTTGACCGAAACTATTATAAACAAGTGTATAATATATTTTGAGTTTTTTTACTAAAACTTGCATTTCGAAAAGGTTCATAGAATATAATTTTTAGATATTTTTTTGGATGGACCTTAATCATAACCTTCCCTCTTAACATATATAAATGATATGTGAAGTCTCGTATCATTATAAATAGTCCCCAAATCAATTTGATTTTTTTGACCGAAACTAGTGTATAATATACTATGATTTTTGCCCGAAAATCTCATTTCAAAAAGTTTCACAGAACCTAATTTTCGGATGATTTTTTGCATTGACCTCCATCATAACCTTCCCTCGTAAAATATATAAATGATATGTGAAGTTTCGTATCATTTTGAATATTCCACTATTTAATTTGATTTTTGACCGAAACTAGTATAAACTAGTATATAATATATTATGATTGTTTAACCGAAACTTGCATTTCGAAAAGTTTCATAGAATCTAGTTTTCAGATGATTGTTTTGCATGGACTTCCATCATTACTTCTCCTCGTAAAATATATAAATGATATGTCAAATTTCGTATCATTTCGAACAGTCCCCGATTTAATTTGATTTTTGACCGAAACTAGTATGAACTAGTGTATAATATATTATGATTTTTTGACCGAAACTTGCATTTTGAAAAGTTTCATATAATCTAGTTTTGAGATGATTGTTTTGCATGGACTTCCATCATAACCTTCCCTCTTAACATATATAAATGATATGAAAATTCTCGTATTATTTCAAATTGTCCGCAGTTAAATTTTATTTTTTTAACCGAAACTAGTGTATAATATACTATGATTTCTGACCAAAACTTGCATTTCGAAAAGTTTCATAGAATCTAATTTTCCGATGATTTTTTGCATGGACTTCCATCATAACCTTCCCTCGTAAAATATATAAATGATATGTGAAGTTTCGTATCATTTCGAACAGTCCCCGATTTAATTTGATTTTTGACATAAACTAGTGTATAATATATTATGAATTTTTGACTAAAACTTGCATTTCGAAAAGTTTCTTAGAATCTAGTTTCCAGATGATTGTTTTGCATGGACTTCCATCATAACCTTCCCTCGTAAAATATATAAATGATATGGGAAGTTTCAAATCTTTTCTAACACTCCATGATTTAATTTGATTTTCGACCGAAACTAGTATAAACCAGTGTATAATATATTATGATTTTTTGACTGAAACATGCATTAAAAAACGTTTCATAGAATCTAGTTTTCAGATGATTTTTTTGCATGGGCTTCCTTCGTAACCTTACCTCTTATAATATATACATGATATGAAAAATCTCGTATCATTTCAAATAGTTCCCTATTAAATTTGATTTTTTCGACTGAAACTAGTGTATAATATACTATGATTTTTGACCGAAACATGCATTTCGAAAAGTCTCGTAGAATATAATTTTACGATTTTTTTTTGCATGGACTTCCATCATAACCTTCCCTCATAAAATGTTTAAATGATATGTGAAGTTTAGTATCATTTCGAACAGTCCACGATTTAATTTGATTTTTGACCGAAACTATTATAAACAAGTGTATAATATATTTTGAGTTTTTTTACTAAAACTTGCATTTCGAAAAGGTTCATAGAATATAATTTTTAGATATTTTTTTGGATGGACCTTAATCATAACCTTCCCTCTTAACATATATAAATGATATGTGAAGTCTCGTATCATTATAAATAGTCCCCAAATCAATTTGATTTTTTTGACCGAAACTAGTGTATAATATACTATGATTTTTGCCCGAAAATCTCATTTCAAAAAGTTTCACAGAACCTAATTTTCGGATGATTTTTTGCATTGACCTCCATCATAACCCTCCCTCGTAAAATATATAAATGATATGTGAAGTTTCGTATCATTTTGAATATTCCACTATTTAATTTGATTTTTGACCGAAACTAGTATAAACTAGTATATAATATATTATGATTGTTTAACCGAAACTTGCATTTCGAAAAGTTTCATAGAATCTAGTTTTCAGATGATTGTTTTGCATGGACTTCCATCATTACTTCTCCTCGTAAAATATATAAATGATATGTCAAATTTCGTATCATTTCGAACAGTCCCCGATTTAATTTGATTTTTGACCGAAACTAGTATGAACTAGTGTATAATATATTATGATTTTTTGACCGAAACTTGCATTTTGAAAAGTTTCATATAATCTAGTTTTGAGATGATTGTTTTGCATGGACTTCCATCATAACCTTCCCTCTTAACATATATAAATGATATGAAAATTCTCGTATCATTTCAAATTGTCCGCAGTTAAATTTTATTTTTTTAACCGAAACTAGTGTATAATATACTATGATTTCTGACCAAAACTTGCATTTCGAAAAGTTTCATAGAATCTAATTTTCCGATGATTTTTTGCATGGACTTCCATCATAACCTTCCCTCGTAAAATATATAAATGATATGTGAAGTTTCGTATCATTTCGAACAGTCCCCGATTTAATTTGATTTTTGACATAAACTAGTGTATAATATATTATGAATTTTTGACTAAAACTTGCATTTCGAAAAGTTTCTTAGAATCTAGTTTCCAGATGATTGTTTTGCATGGACTTCCATCATAACCTTCCCTCGTAAAATATATAAATGATATGGGAAGTTTCAAATCTTTTCTAACACTCCATGATTTAATTTGATTTTCGACCGAAACTAGTATAAACCAGTGTATAATATATTATGATTTTTTGACTGAAACATGCATTAAAAAAAGTTTCATAGAATCTAGTTTTCAGATGATTTTTTTGCATGGGCTTCCTTCGTAACCTTACCTCTTATAATATATACATGATATGAAAAATCTCGTATCATTTCAAATAGTTCCCTATTAAATTTGATTTTTTCGACTGAAACTAGTGTATAATATACTATGATTTTTGACCGAAACATGCATTTCGAAAAGTTTCGTAGAATATAATTTTACGATTTTTTTTTGCATGGACTTCAATCATAACCTTCCCTCATAAAATGTTTAAATGATATGTGAAGTTTAGTACCATTTCGAACAGTCCACGATTTAATTTGATTTTTGACCGAAACTATTATAAACAAGTGTATAATATATTTTGAGTTTTTTTACTAAAACTTGCATTTCGAAAAGGTTCATAGAATATAATTTTTAGATATTTTTTTGGATGGACCTTAATCATAACCTTCCCTCTTAACATATATAAATGATATGTGAAGTCTCGTATCATTATAAATAGTCCCCAAATCAATTTGATTTTTTTGACCGAAACTAGTGTATAATATACTATGATTTTTGCCCGAAAATCTCATTTCAAAAAGTTTCACAGAACCTAATTTTCGGATGATTTTTTGCATTGACCTCCATCATAACCTTCCCTCGTAAAATATATAAATGATATGTGAAGTTTCGTATCATTTTGAATATTCCACTATTTAATTTGATTTTTGACCGAAACTAGTATAAACTAGTATATAATATATTATGATTGTTTAACCGAAACTTGCATTTCGAAAAGTTTCATAGAATCTAGTTTTCAGATGATTGTTTTGCATGGACTTCCATCATTACTTCTCCTCGTAAAATATATAAATGATATGTCAAATTTCGTATCATTTCGAACAGTCCCCGATTTAATTTGATTTTTGACCGAAACTAGTATGAACTAGTGTATAATATATTATGATTTTTTGACCGAAACTTGCATTTTGAAAAGTTTCATATAATCTAGTTTTGAGATGATTGTTTTGCATGGACTTCCATCATAACCTTCCCTCTTAACATATATAAATGATATGAAAATTCTCGTATCATTTCAAATTGTCCGCAGTTAAATTTTATTTTTTTAACCGAAACTAGTGTATAATATACTATGATTTCTGACCAAAACTTGCATTTCGAAAAGTTTCATAGAATCTAATTTTCCGATGATTTTTTGCATGGACTTCCATCATAACCTTCCCTCGTAAAATATATAAATGATATGTGAAGTTTCGTATCATTTCGAACAGTCCCCGATTTAATTTGATTTTTGACATAAACTAGTGTATAATATATTATGAATTTTTGACTAAAACTTGCATTTCGAAAAGTTTCTTAGAATCTAGTTTCCAGATGATTGTTTTGCATGGACTTCCATCATAACCTTCCCTCGTAAAATATATAAATGATATGGGAAGTTTCAAATCTTTTCTAACACTCCATGATTTAATTTGATTTTCGACCGAAACTAGTATAAACCAGTGTATAATATATTATGATTTTTTGACTGAAACATGCATTAAAAAAAGTTTCATAGAATCTAGTTTTCAGATGATTTTTTTGCATGGGCTTCCTTCGTAACCTTACCTCTTATAATATATACATGATATGAAAAATCTCGTATCATTTCAAATAGTTCCCTATTAAATTTGATTTTTTCGACTGAAACTAGTGTATAATATACTATGATTTTTGACCGAAACATGCATTTCGAAAAGTTTCGTAGAATATAATTTTACAATTTTTTTTTGCATGGACTTCCATCATAACCTTCCCTCATAAAATGTTTAAATGATATGTGAAGTTTAGTACCATTTCGAACAGTCCACGATTTAATTTGATTTTTGACCGAAACTATTATAAACAAGTGTATAATATATTTTGAGTTTTTTTACTAAAACTTGCATTTCGAAAAGGTTCATAGAATATAATTTTTAGATATTTTTTTGGATGGACCTTAATCATAACCTTCCCTCTTAACATATATAAATGATATGTGAAGTCTCGTATCATTATAAATAGTCCCCAAATCAATTTGATTTTTTTGACCGAAACTAGTGTATAATATACTATGATTTTTGCCCGAAAATCTCATTTCAAAAAGTTTCACAGAACCTAATTTTCGGATGATTTTTTGCATTGACCTCCATCATAACCTTCCCTCGTAAAATATATAAATGATATGTGAAGTTTCGTATCATTTTGAATATTCCACTATTTAATTTGATTTTTGACCGAAACTAGTATAAACTAGTATATAATATATTATGATTGTTTAACCGAAACTTGCATTTCGAAAAGTTTCATAGAATCTAGTTTTCAGATGATTGTTTTGCATGGACTTCCATCATTACTTCTCCTCGTAAAATATATAAATGATATGTCAAATTTCGTATCATTTCGAACAGTCCCCGATTTAATTTGATTTTTGACCGAAACTAGTATGAACTAGTGTATAATATATTATGATTTTTTGACCGAAACTTGCATTTTGAAAAGTTTCATATAATCTAGTTTTGAGATGATTGTTTTGCATGGACTTCCATCATAACCTTCCCTCTTAACATATATAAATGATATGAAAATTCTCGTATCATTTCAAATTGTCCGCAGTTAAATTTTATTTTTTTAACCGAAACTAGTGTATAATATACTATGATTTCTGACCAAAACTTGCATTTCGAAAATCTTCATAGAATCTAATTTTCCGATGATTTTTTGCATGGACTTCCATCATAACCTTCCCTCGTAAAATATATAAATGATATGTGAAGTTTCGTATCATTTCGAACAGTCCCCGATTTAATTTGATTTTTGACATAAACTAGTGTATAATATATTATGAATTTTTGACTAAAACTTGCATTTCGAAAAGTTTCTTAGAATCTAGTTTCCAGATGATTGTTTTGCATGGACTTCCATCATAACCTTCCCTTGTAAAATATATAAATGATATGGGAAGTTTCAAATCTTTTCTAACACTCCATGATTTAATTTGATTTTCGACCGAAACTAGTATAAACCAGTGTATAATATATTATGATTTTTTGACTGAAACATGCATTAAAAAAAGTTTCATAGAATCTAGTTTTCAGATGATTTTTTTGCATGGGCTTCCTTCGTAACCTTACCTCTTATAATATATACATGATATGAAAAATCTCGTATCATTTCAAATAGTTCCCTATTAAATTTGATTTTTTCGACTGAAACTAGTGTATAATATACTATGATTTTTGACCGAAACATGCATTTCGAAAAGTTTCGTAGAATATAATTTTACGATTTTTTTTTGCATGGACTTCCATCATAACCTTCCCTCATAAAATGTTTAAATGATATGTGAAGTTTAGTACCATTTCGAACAGTCCACGATTTAATTTGATTTTTGACCGAAACTATTATAAACAAGTGTATAATATATTTTGAGTTTTTTTACTAAAACTTGCATTTCGAAAAGGTTCATAGAATATAATTTTTAGATATTTTTTTGGATGGACCTTAATCATAACCTTCCCTCTTAACATATATAAATGATATGTGAAGTCTCGTATCATTATAAATAGTCCCCAAATCAATTTGATTTTTTTGACCGAAACTAGTGTATAATATACTATGATTTTTGCCCGAAAATCTCATTTCAAAAAGTTTCACAGAACCTAATTTTCGGATGATTTTTTGCATTGACCTCAATCATAACCTTCCCTCGTAAAATATATAAATGATATGTGAAGTTTCGTATCATTTTGAATATTCCACTATTTAATTTGATTTTTGACCGAAACTAGTATAAACTAGTATATAATATATTATGATTGTTTAACCGAAACTTGCATTTCGAAAAGTTTCATAGAATCTAGTTTTCAGATGATTGTTTTGCATGGACTTCCATCATTACTTCTCCTCGTAAAATATATAAATGATATGTCAAATTTCGTATCATTTCGAACAGTCCCCGATTTAATTTGATTTTTGACCGAAACTAGTATGAACTAGTGTATAATATATTATGATTTTTTGACCGAAACTTGCATTTTGAAAAGTTTCATATAATCTAGTTTTGAGATGATTGTTTTGCATGGACTTCCATCATAACCTTCCCTCTTAACATATATAAATGATATGAAAATTCTCGTATCATTTCAAATTGTCCGCAGTTAAATTTTATTTTTTTAACCGAAACTAGTGTATAATATACTATGATTTCTGACCAAAACTTGCATTTCGAAAATCTTCATAGAATCTAATTTTCCGATGATTTTTTGCATGGACTTCCATCATAACCTTCCCTCGTAAAATATATAAATGATATGTGAAGTTTCGTATCATTTCGAACAGTCCCCGATTTAATTTGATTTTTGACATAAACTAGTGTATAATATATTATGAATTTTTGACTAAAACTTGCATTTCGAAAAGTTTCTTAGAATCTAGTTTCCAGATGATTGTTTTGCATGGACTTCCATCATAACCTTCCCTTGTAAAATATATAAATGATATGGGAAGTTTCAAATCTTTTCTAACACTCCATGATTTAATTTGATTTTCGACCGAAACTAGTATAAACCAGTGTATAATATATTATGATTTTTTGACTGAAACATGCATTAAAAAAAGTTTCATAGAATCTAGTTTTCAGATGATTTTTTTGCATGGGCTTCCTTCGTAACCTTACCTCTTATAATATATACATGATATGAAAAATCTCGTATCATTTCAAATAGTTCCCTATTAAATTTGATTTTTTCGACTGAAACTAGTGTATAATATACTATGATTTTTGACCGAAACATGCATTTCGAAAAGTTTCGTAGAATATAATTTTACGATTTTTTTTTGCATGGACTTCCATCATAACCTTCCCTCATAAAATGTTTAAATGATATGTGAAGTTTAGTACCATTTCGAACAGTCCACGATTTAATTTGATTTTTGACCGAAACTATTATAAACAAGTGTATAATATATTTTGAGTTTTTTTACTAAAACTTGCATTTCGAAAAGGTTCATAGAATATAATTTTTAGATATTTTTTTGGATGGACCTTAATCATAACCTTCCCTCTTAACATATATAAATGATATGTGAAGTCTCGTATCATTATAAATAGTCCCCAAATCAATTTGATTTTTTTGACCGAAACTAGTGTATAATATACTATGATTTTTGCCCGAAAATCTCATTTCAAAAAGTTTCACAGAACCTAATTTTCGGATGATTTTTTGCATTGACCTCAATCATAACCTTCCCTCGTAAAATATATAAATGATATGTGAAGTTTCGTATCATTTTGAATATTCCACTATTTAATTTGATTTTTGACCGAAACTAGTATAAACTAGTATATAATATATTATGATTGTTTAACCGAAACTTGCATTTCGAAAAGTTTCATAGAATCTAGTTTTCAGATGATTGTTTTGCATGGACTTCCATCATTACTTCTCCTCGTAAAATATATAAATGATATGTCAAATTTCGTATCATTTCGAACAGTCCCCGATTTAATTTGATTTTTGACCGAAACTAGTATGAACTAGTGTATAATATATTATGATTTTTTGACCGAAACTTGCATTTTGAAAAGTTTCATATAATCTAGTTTTGAGATGATTGTTTTGCATGGACTTCCATCATAACCTTCCCTCTTAACATATATAAATGATATGAAAATTCTCGTATCATTTCAAATTGTCCGCAGTTAAATTTTATTTTTTTAACCGAAACTAGTGTATAATATACTATGATTTCTGACCAAAACTTGCATTTCGAAAAGCTTCATAGAATCTAATTTTCCGATGATTTTTTGCAGGGACTTCCATCATAACCTTCCCTCGTAAAATATATAAATGATATGTGAAGTTTCGTATCATTTCGAACAGTCCCCGATTTAATTTGATTTTTGACATAAACTAGTGTATAATATATTATGAATTTTTGACTAAAACTTGCATTTCGAAAAGTTTCTTAGAATCTAGTTTCCAGATGATTGTTTTGCATGGACTTCCATCATAACCTTCCCTCGTAAAATATATAAATGATATGGGAAGTTTCAAATCTTTTCTAACACTCCATGATTTAATTTGATTTTCGACCGAAACTAGTATAAACCAGTGTATAATATATTATGATTTTTTGACTGAAACATGCATTAAAAAAAGTTTCATAGAATCTAGTTTTCAGATGATTTTTTTGCATGGGCTTCCTTCGTAACCTTACCTCTTATAATATATACATGATATGAAAAATCTCGTATCATTTCAAATAGTTCCCTATTAAATTTGATTTTTTCGACTGAAACTAGTGTATAATATACTATGATTTTTGACCGAAACATGCATTTCGAAAAGTTTCGTAGAATATAATTTTACGATTTTTTTTTGCATGGACTTCCATCATAACCTTCCCTCATAAAATGTTTAAATGATATGTGAAGTTTAGTACCATTTCGAACAGTCCACGATTTAATTTGATTTTTGACCGAAACTATTATAAACAAGTGTATAATATATTTTGAGTTTTTTTACTAAAACTTGCATTTCGAAAAGGTTCATAGAATATAATTTTTAGATATTTTTTTGGATGGACCTTAATCATAACCTTCCCTCTTAACATATATAAATGATATGTGAAGTCTCGTATCATTATAAATAGTCCCCAAATCAATTTGATTTTTTTGACCGAAACTAGTGTATAATATACTATGATTTTTGCCCGAAAATCTCATTTCAAAAAGTTTCACAGAACCTAATTTTCGGATGATTTTTTGCATTGACCTCAATCATAACCTTCCCTCGTAAAATATATAAATGATATGTGAAGTTTCGTATCATTTTGAATATTCCACTATTTAATTTGATTTTTGACCGAAACTAGTATAAACTAGTATATAATATATTATGATTGTTTAACCGAAACTTGCATTTCGAAAAGTTTCATAGAATCTAGTTTTCAGATGATTGTTTTGCATGGACTTCCATCATTACTTCTCCTCGTAAAATATATAAATGATATGTCAAATTTCGTATCATTTCGAACAGTCCCCGATTTAATTTGATTTTTGACCGAAACTAGTATGAACTAGTGTATAATATATTATGATTTTTTGACCGAAACTTGCATTTTGAAAAGTTTCATATAATCTAGTTTTGAGATGATTGTTTTGCATGGACTTCCATCATAACCTTCCCTCTTAACATATATAAATGATATGAAAATTCTCGTATCATTTCAAATTGTCCGCAGTTAAATTTTATTTTTTTAACCGAAACTAGTGTATAATATACTATGATTTCTGACCAAAACTTGCATTTCGAAAAGCTTCATAGAATCTAATTTTCCGATGATTTTTTGCAGGGACTTCCATCATAACCTTCCCTCGTAAAATATATAAATGATATGTGAAGTTTCGTATCATTTCGAACAGTCCCCGATTTAATTTGATTTTTGACATAAACTAGTGTATAATATATTATGAATTTTTGACTAAAACTTGCATTTCGAAAAGTTTCTTAGAATCTAGTTTCCAGATGATTGTTTTGCATGGACTTCCATCATAACCTTCCCTCGTAAAATATATAAATGATATGGGAAGTTTCAAATCTTTTCTAACACTCCATGATTTAATTTGATTTTCGACCGAAACTAGTATAAACCAGTGTATAATATATTATGATTTTTTGACTGAAACATGCATTAAAAAAAGTTTCATAGAATCTAGTTTTCAGATGATTTTTTTGCATGGGCTTCCTTCGTAACCTTACCTCTTATAATATATACATGATATGAAAAATCTCGTATCATTTCAAATAGTTCCCTATTAAATTTGATTTTTTCGACTGAAACTAGTGTATAATATACTATGATTTTTGACCGAAACATGCATTTCGAAAAGTTTCGTAGAATATAATTTTACGATTTTTTTTTGCATGGACTTCCATCATAACCTTCCCTCATAAAATGTTTAAATGATATGTGAAGTTTAGTATCATTTCGAACAATCCACGATTTAATTTGATTTTTGACCGAAACTATTATAAACAAGTGTATAATATATTTTGAGTTTTTTTACTAAAACTTGCATTTCGAAAAGCTTCATAGAATATAATTTTTAGATATTTTTTTGGATGGACTTCAATCATAACCTTCCCCCTTAACATATATAAATGATATGTGAAGTCTCGTATCATTATAAATAGTCCCCAAATCAATTTGATTTTTTTGACCGAAACTAGTGTATAATATACTATGATTTTTGCCCGAAAATCTCATTTCAAAAAGTTTCACAGAACCTAATTTTCGGATGATTTTTTGCATTGACCTCCATCATAACCTTCCCTCGTAAAATATATAAATGATATGTGAAGTTTCGTATCATTTTGAATATTCCACTATTTAATTTGATTTTTGACCGAAACTAGTATAAACTAGTATATAATATATTATGATTGTTTAACCGAAACTTGCATTTCGAAAAGTTTCAAAGAATCTAGTTTTCAGATGATTGTTTTGCATGGACTTCCATCATTACTTCTCCTCGTAAAATATATAAATGATATGTCAAATTTCGTATCATTTCGAACAGTCCCCGATTTAATTTGATTTTTGACCGAAACTAGTATGAACTAGTGTATAATATATTATGATTTTTTGACCGAAACTTGCATTTTGAAAAGTTTCATATAATCTAGTTTTGAGATGATTGTTTTGCATGGACTTCCATCATAACCTTCCCTCTTAACATATATAAATGATATGAAAATTCTCGTATCATTTCAAATTGTCCGCAGTTAAATTTTATTTTTTTAACCGAAACTAGTGTATAATATACTATGATTTCTGACCAAAACTTGCATTTCGAAAAGCTTCATAGAATCTAATTTTCCGATGATTTTTTGCAGGGACTTCCATCATAACCTTCCCTCGTAAAATATATAAATGATATGTGAAGTTTCGTATCATTTCGAACAGTCCCCGATTTAATTTGATTTTTGACATAAACTAGTGTATAATATATTATGAATTTTTGACTAAAACTTGCATTTCGAAAAGTTTCTTAGAATCTAGTTTCCAGATGATTGTTTTGCATGGACTTCCATCATAACCTTCCCTCGTAAAATATATAAATGATATGGGAAGTTTCAAATCTTTTCTAACACTCCATGATTTAATTTGATTTTCGACCGAAACTAGTATAAACCAGTGTATAATATATTATGATTTTTTGACTGAAACATGCATTAAAAAAAGTTTCATAGAATCTAGTTTTCAGATGATTTTTTTGCATGGGCTTCCTTCGTAACCTTACCTCTTATAATATATACATGATATGAAAAATCTCGTATCATTTCAAATAGTTCCCTATTAAATTTGATTTTTTCGACTGAAACTAGTGTATAATATACTATGATTTTTGACCGAAACATGCATTTCGAAAAGTTTCGTAGAATATAATTTTACGATTTTTTTTTGCATGGACTTCCATCATAACCTTCCCTCATAAAATGTTTAAATGATATGTGAAGTTTAGTATCATTTCGAACAATCCACGATTTAATTTGATTTTTGACCGAAACTATTATAAACAAGTGTATAATATATTTTGAGTTTTTTTACTAAAACTTGCATTTCGAAAAGCTTCATAGAATATAATTTTTAGATATTTTTTTGGATGGACTTCAATCATAACCTTCCCCCTTAACATATATAAATGATATGTGAAGTCTCGTATCATTATAAATAGTCCCCAAATCAATTTGATTTTTTTGACCGAAACTAGTGTATAATATACTATGATTTTTGCCCGAAAATCTCATTTCAAAAAGTTTCACAGAACCTAATTTTCGGATGATTTTTTGCATTGACCTCCATCATAACCTTCCCTCGTAAAATATATAAATGATATGTGAAGTTTCGTATCATTTTGAATATTCCACTATTTAATTTGATTTTTGACCGAAACTAGTATAAACTAGTATATAATATATTATGATTGTTTAACCGAAACTTGCATTTCGAAAAGTTTCAAAGAATCTAGTTTTCAGATGATTGTTTTGCATGGACTTCCATCATTACTTCTCCTCGTAAAATATATAAATGATATGTCAAATTTCGTATCATTTCGAACAGTCCCCGATTTAATTTGATTTTTGACCGAAACTAGTATGAACTAGTGTATAATATATTATGATTTTTTGACCGAAACTTGCATTTTGAAAAGTTTCATATAATCTAGTTTTGAGATGATTGTTTTGCATGGACTTCCATCATAACCTTCCCTCTTAACATATATAAATGATATGAAAATTCTCGTATCATTTCAAATTGTCCGCAGTTAAATTTTATTTTTTTAACCGAAACTAGTGTATAATATACTATGATTTCTGACCAAAACTTGCATTTCGAAAAGTTTCATAGAATCTAATTTTCCGATGATTTTTTGCATGGACTTCCATCATAACCTTCCCTCGTAAAATATATAAATGATATGTGAAGTTTCGTATCATTTCGAACAGTCCCCGATTTAATTTGATTTTTGACATAAACTAGTGTATAATATATTATGAATTTTTGACTAAAACTTGCATTTCGAAAAGTTTCTTAGAATCTAGTTTCCAGATGATTTTTTGCATGGACTTCCATCATAACCTTCCCTCGTAAAATATATAAATGATATGGGAAGTTTCAAATCTTTTCTAACATTCCATGATTTAATTTGATTTTCGACCGAAACTAGTATAAACCAGTGTATAATATATTATGATTTTTTGACTGAAACATGCATTAAAAAAAGTTTCATAGAATCTAGTTTTCAGATGATTTTTTTGCATGGGCTTCCTTCGTAACCTTACCTCTTATAATATATACATGATATGAAAAATCTCGTATCATTTCAAATAGTTCCCTATTAAATTTGATTTTTTCGACTGAAACTAGTGTATAATATACTATGATTTTTGACCGAAACATGCATTTCGAAAAGTTTCGTAGAATATAATTTTACGATTTTTTTTTGCATGGACTTCCATCATAACCTTCCCTCATAAAATGTTTAAATGATATGTGAAGTTTAGTATCATTTCGAACAGTCCACGATTTAATTTGATTTTTGACCGAAACTATTATAAACAAGTGTATAATATATTTTGAGTTTTTTTACTAAAACTTGCATTTCGAAAAGGTTCATAGAATATAATTTTTAGATATTTTTTTGGATGGACTTCAATCATAAAATTCCCCCTTAACATATATAAATGATATGTGAAGTCTCGTATCATTATAAATAGTCCCCAAATCAATTTGATTTTTTTGACCGAAACTAGTGTATAATATACTATGATTTTTGCCCGAAAATCTCATTTCAAAAAGTTTCACAGAACCTAATTTTCGGATGATTTTTTGCATTGACCTCCATCATAACCTTCCCTCGTAAAATATATAAATGATATGTGAAGTTTCGTATCATTTTGAATATTCCACTATTTAATTTGATTTTTGACCGAAACTAGTATAAACTAGTATATAATATATTATGATTGTTTAACCGAAACTTGCATTTCGAAAAGTTTCAAAGAATCTAGTTTTCAGATGATTGTTTTGCATGGACTTCCATCATTACTTCTCCTCGTAAAATATATAAATGATATGTCAAATTTCGTATCATTTCGAACAGTCCCCGATTTAATTTGATTTTTGACCGAAACTAGTATGAACTAGTGTATAATATATTATGATTTTTTGACCGAAACTTGCATTTTGAAAAGTTTCATATAATCTAGTTTTGAGATGATTGTTTTGCATGGACTTCCATCATAACCTTCCCTCTTAACATATATAAATGATATTAAAATTCTCGTATCATTTCAAATTGTCCGCAGTTAAATTTTATTTTTTTAACCGAAACTAGTGTATAATATACTATGATTTCTGACCAAAACTTGCATTTCGAAAAGTTTCATAGAATCTAATTTTCCGATGATTTTTTGCATGGACTTCCATCATAACCTTCCCTCGTAAAATATATAAATGATATGTGAAGTTTCGTATCATTTCGAACAGTCCCCGATTTAATTTGATTTTTGACATAAACTAGTGTATAATATATTATGAATTTTTGACTAAAACTTGCATTTCGAAAAGTTTCTTAGAATCTAGTTTCCAGATGATTGTTTTGCATGGACTTCCATCATATCCTTCCCTCGTAAAATATATAAATGATATGGGAAGTTTCAAATCTTTTCTAACACTCCATGATTTAATTTGATTTTCGACCGAAACTAGTATAAACCAGTGTATAATATATTATGATTTTTTGACTGAAACATGCATTAAAAAAAGTTTCATAGAATCTAGTTTTCAGATGATTTTTTTGCATGGGCTTCCTTCGTAACCTTACCTCTTATAATATATACATGATATGAAAAATCTCGTATCATTTCAAATAGTTCCCTATTAAATTTGATTTTTTCGACTGAAACTAGTGTATAATATACTATGATTTTTGACCGAAACATGCATTTCGAAAAGTTTCGTAGAATATAATTTTACGATTTTTTTTTGCATGGACTTCCATCATAACCTTCCCTCATAAAATGTTTAAATGATATGTGAAGTTTAGTATCATTTCGAACAGTCCACGATTTAATTTGATTTTTGACCGAAACTATTATAAACAAGTGTATAATATATTTTGAGTTTTTTTACTAAAACTTGCATTTCGAAAAGCTTCATAGAATATAATTTTTAGATATTTTTTTGGATGGACTTCAATCATAACCTTCCCCCTTAACATATATAAATGATATGTGAAGTCTCGTATCATTATAAATAGTCCCCAAATCAATTTGATTTTTTTGACCGAAACTAGTGTATAATATACTATGATTTTTGCCCGAAAATCTCATTTCAAAAAGTTTCACAGAACCTAATTTTCGGATGATTTTTTGCATTGACCTCCATCATAACCTTCCCTCGTAAAATATATAAATGATATGTGAAGTTTCGTATCATTTTGAATATTCCACTATTTAATTTGATTTTTGACCGAAACTAGTATAAACTAGTATATAATATATTATGATTGTTTAACCGAAACTTGCATTTCGAAAAGTTTCAAAGAATCTAGTTTTCAGATGATTGTTTTGCATGGACTTCCATCATTACTTCTCCTCGTAAAATATATAAATGATATGTCAAATTTCGTATCATTTCGAACAGTCCCCGATTTAATTTGATTTTTGACCGAAACTAGTATGAACTAGTGTATAATATATTATGATTTTTTGACCGAAACTTGCATTTTGAAAAGTTTCATATAATCTAGTTTTGAGATGATTGTTTTGCATGGACTTCCATCATAACCTTCCCTCTTAACATATATAAATGATATTAAAATTCTCGTATCATTTCAAATTGTCCGCAGTTAAATTTTATTTTTTTAACCGAAACTAGTGTATAATATACTATGATTTCTGACCAAAACTTGCATTTCGAAAAGTTTCATAGAATCTAATTTTCCGATGATTTTTTGCATGGACTTCCATCATAACCTTCCCTCGTAAAATATATAAATGATATGTGAAGTTTCGTATCATTTCGAACAGTCCCCGATTTAATTTGATTTTTGACATAAACTAGTGTATAATATATTATGAATTTTTGACTAAAACTTGCATTTCGAAAAGTTTCTTAGAATCTAGTTTCCAGATGATTGTTTTGCATGGACTTCCATCATATCCTTCCCTCGTAAAATATATAAATGATATGGGAAGTTTCAAATCTTTTCTAACACTCCATGATTTAATTTGATTTTCGACCGAAACTAGTATAAACCAGTGTATAATATATTATGATTTTTTGACTGAAACATGCATTAAAAAAAGTTTCATAGAATCTAGTTTTCAGATGATTTTTTTGCATGGGCTTCCTTCGTAACCTTACCTCTTATAATATATACATGATATGAAAAATCTCGTATCATTTCAAATAGTTCCCTATTAAATTTGATTTTTTCGACTGAAACTAGTGTATAATATACTATGATTTTTGACCGAAACATGCATTTCGAAAAGTTTCGTAGAATATAATTTTACGATTTTTTTTTGCATGGACTTCCATCATAACCTTCCCTCATAAAATGTTTAAATGATATGTGAAGTTTAGTATCATTTCGAACAGTCCACGATTTAATTTGATTTTTGACCGAAACTATTATAAACAAGTGTATAATATATTTTGAGTTTTTTTACTAAAACTTGCATTTCGAAAAGCTTCATAGAATATAATTTTTAGATATTTTTTTGGATGGACTTCAATCATAACCTTCCCCCTTAACATATATAAATGATATGTGAAGTCTCGTATCATTATAAATAGTCCCCAAATCAATTTGATTTTTTTGACCGAAACTAGTGTATAATATACTATGATTTTTGCCCGAAAATCTCATTTCAAAAAGTTTCACAGAACCTAATTTTCGGATGATTTTTTGCATTGACCTCCATCATAACCTTCCCTCGTAAAATATATAAATGATATGTGAAGTTTCGTATCATTTTGAATATTCCACTATTTAATTTGATTTTTGACCGAAACTAGTATAAACTAGTATATAATATATTATGATTGTTTAACCGAAACTTGCATTTCGAAAAGTTTCAAAGAATCTAGTTTTCAGATGATTGTTTTGCATGGACTTCCATCATTACTTCTCCTCGTAAAATATATAAATGATATGTCAAATTTCGTATCATTTCGAACAGTCCCCGATTTAATTTGATTTTTGACCGAAACTAGTATGAACTAGTGTATAATATATTATGATTTTTTGACCGAAACTTGCATTTTGAAAAGTTTCATATAATCTAGTTTTGAGATGATTGTTTTGCATGGACTTCCATCATAACCTTCCCTCTTAACATATATAAATGATATGAAAATTCTCGTATCATTTCAAATTGTCCGCAGTTAAATTTTATTTTTTTAACCGAAACTAGTGTATAATATACTATGATTTCTGACCAAAACTTGCATTTCGAAAAGTTTCATAGAATCTAATTTTCCGATGATTTTTTGCATGGACTTCCATCATAACCTTCCCTCGTAAAATATATAAATGATATGTGAAGTTTCGTATCATTTCGAACAGTCCCCGATTTAATTTGATTTTTGACATAAACTAGTGTATAATATATTATGAATTTTTGACTAAAACTTGCATTTCGAAAAGTTTCTTAGAATCTAGTTTCCAGATGATTGTTTTGCATGGACTTCCATCATATCCTTCCCTCGTAAAATATATAAATGATATGGGAAGTTTCAAATCTTTTCTAACACTCCATGATTTAATTTGATTTTCGACCGAAACTAGTATAAACCAGTGTATAATATATTATGATTTTTTGACTGAAACATGCATTAAAAAAAGTTTCATAGAATCTAGTTTTCAGATGATTTTTTTGCATGGGCTTCCTTCGTAACCTTACCTCTTATAATATATACATGATATGAAAAATCTCGTATCATTTCAAATAGTTCCCTATTAAATTTGATTTTTTCGACTGAAACTAGTGTATAATATACTATGATTTTTGACCGAAACATGCATTTCGAAAAGTTTCGTAGAATATAATTTTACGATTTTTTTTTGCATGGACTTCCATCATAACCTTCCCTCATAAAATGTTTAAATGATATGTGAAGTTTAGTATCATTTCGAACAGTCCACGATTTAATTTGATTTTTGACCGAAACTATTATAAACAAGTGTATAATATATTTTGAGTTTTTTTACTAAAACTTGCATTTCGAAAAGCTTCATAGAATATAATTTTTAGATATTTTTTTGGATGGACTTCAATCATAACCTTCCCCCTTAACATATATAAATGATATGTGAAGTCTCGTATCATTATAAATAGTCCCCAAATCAATTTGATTTTTTTGACCGAAACTAGTGTATAATATACTATGATTTTTGCCCGAAAATCTCATTTCAAAAAGTTTCACAGAACCTAATTTTCGGATGATTTTTTGCATTGACCTCCATCATAACCTTCCCTCGTAAAATATATAAATGATATGTGAAGTTTCGTATCATTTTGAATATTCCACTATTTAATTTGATTTTTGACCGAAACTAGTATAAACTAGTATATAATATATTATGATTGTTTAACCGAAACTTGCATTTCGAAAAGTTTCAAAGAATCTAGTTTTCAGATGATTGTTTTGCATGGACTTACATCATTACTTCTCCTCGTAAAATATATAAATGATATGTCAAATTTCGTATCATTTCGAACAGTCCCCGATTTAATTTGATTTTTGACCGAAACTAGTATGAACTAGTGTATAATATATTATGATTTTTTGACCGAAACATGCATTTTGAAAAGTTTCATATAATCTAGTTTTGAGATGATTGTTTTGCATGGACTTCCATCATAACCTTCCCTCTTAACATATATAAATGATATGAAAATTCTCGTATCATTTCAAATTGTCCGCAGTTAAATTTTATTTTTTTAACCGAAACTAGTGTATAATATACTATGATTTCTGACCAAAACTTGCATTTCGAAAAGTTTCATAGAATCTAATTTTCCGATGATTTTTTGCATGGACTTCCATCATAACCTTCCCTCGTAAAATATATAAATGATATGTGAAGTTTCGTATCATTTCGAACAGTCCCCGATTTAATTTGATTTTTGACATAAACTAGTGTATAATATATTATGAATTTTTGACTAAAACTTGCATTTCGAAAAGTTTCTTAGAATCTAGTTTCCAGATGATTGTTTTGCATGGACTTCCATCATAACCTTCCCTCGTAAAATATATAAATGATATGGGAAGTTTCAAATCTTTTCTAACACTCCATGATTTAATTTGATTTTCGACCGAAACTAGTATAAACCAGTGTATAATATATTATGATTTTTTGACTGAAACATGCATTAAAAAAAGTTTCATAGAATCTAGTTTTCAGATGATTTTTTTGCATGGGCTTCCTTCGTAACCTTACCTCTTATAATATATACATGATATGAAAAATCTCGTATCATTTCAAATAGTTCCCTATTAAATTTGATTTTTTCGACTGAAACTAGTGTATAATATACTATGATTTTTGACCGAAACATGCATTTCGAAAAGTTTCGTAGAATATAATTTTACGATTTTTTTTTGCATGGACTTCCATCATAACCTTCCCTCATAAAATGTTTAAATGATATGTGAAGTTTAGTATCATTTCGAACAGTCCACGATTTAATTTGATTTTTGACCGAAACTATTATAAACAAGTGTATAATATATTTTGAGTTTTTTTACTAAAACATGCATTTCGAAAAGGTTCATAGAATATAATTTTTAGATATTTTTTTGGATGGACTTCAATCATACCCTTCCCTCTTAACATATATAAATGATATGTGAAGTCTCGTATCATTATAAATAGTCCCCAAATCAATTTGATTTTTTTGACCGAAACTAGTGTATAATATACTATGATTTTTGCCCGAAAATCTCATTTCAAAAAGTTTCACAGAACCTAATTTTCGGATGATTTTTTGCATTGACCTCCATCATAACCTTCCCTCGTAAAATATATAAATGATATGTGAAGTTTCGTATCATTTTGAATATTCCACTATTTAATTTGATTTTTGACCGAAACTAGTATAAACTAGTATATAATATATTATGATTGTTTAACCGAAACTTGCATTTCGAAAAGTTTCAAAGAATCTAGTTTTCAGATGATTGTTTTGCATGGACTTCCATCATTACTTCTCCTCGTAAAATATATAAATGATATGTCAAATTTCGTATCATTTCGAACAGTCCCCGATTTAATTTGATTTTTGACCGAAACTAGTATGAACTAGTGTATAATATATTATGATTTTTTGACCGAAACTTGCATTTTGAAAAGTTTCATATAATCTAGTTTTGAGATGATTGTTTTGCATGGACTTCCATCATAACCTTCCCTCTTAACATATATAAATGATATTAAAATTCTCGTATCATTTCAAATTGTCCGCAGTTAAATTTTATTTTTTTAACCGAAACTAGTGTATAATATACTATGATTTCTGACCAAAACTTGCATTTCGAAAAGTTTCATAGAATCTAATTTTCCGATGATTTTTTGCATGGACTTCCATCATAACCTTCCCTCGTAAAATATATAAATGATATGTGAAGTTTCGTATCATTTCGAACAGTCCCCGATTTAATTTGATTTTTGACATAAACTAGTGTATAATATATTATGAATTTTTGACTAAAACTTGCATTTCGAAAAGTTTCTTAGAATCTAGTTTCCAGATGATTGTTTTGCATGGACTTCCATCATAACCTTCCCTCGTAAAATATATAAATGATATGGGAAGTTTCAAATCTTTTCTAACACTCCATGATTTAATTTGATTTTCGACCGAAACTAGTATAAACCAGTGTATAATATATTATGATTTTTTGACTGAAACATGCATTAAAAAAAGTTTCATAGAATCTAGTTTTCAGATGATTTTTTTGCATGGGCTTCCTTCGTAACCTTACCTCTTATAATATATACATGATATGAAAAATCTCGTATCATTTCAAATAGTTCCCTATTAAATTTGATTTTTTCGACTGAAACTAGTGTATAATATACTATGATTTTTGACCGAAACATGCATTTCGAAAAGTTTCGTAGAATATAATTTTACGATTTTTTTTTGCATGGACTTCCATCATAACCTTCCCTCATAAAATGTTTAAATGATATGTGAAGTTTAGTATCATTTCGAACAGTCCACGATTTAATTTGATTTTTGACCAAAACTATTATAAACAAGTGTATAATATATTTTGAGTTTTTTTACTAAAACTTGCATTTCGAAAAGGTTCATAGAATATAATTTTTAGATATTTTTTTGGATGGACTTCAATCATAACCTTCCCTCTTAACATATATAAATGATATGTGAAGTCTCGTATCATTATAAATAGTCCCCAAATCAATTTGATTTTTTTGACCGAAACTAGTGTATAATATACTATGATTTTTGCCCGAAAATCTCATTTCAAAAAGTTTCACAGAACCTAATTTTCGGATGATTTTTTGCATTGACCTCCATCATAACCTTCCCTCGTAAAATATATAAATGATATGTGAAGTTTCGTATCATTTTGAATATTCCACTATTTAATTTGATTTTTGACCGAAACTAGTATAAACTAGTATATAATATATTATGATTGTTTAACCGAAACTTGCATTTCGAAAAGTTTCAAAGAATCTAGTTTTCAGATGATTGTTTTGCATGGACTTCCATCATTACTTCTCCTCGTAAAATATATAAATGATATGTCAAATTTCGTATCATTTCGAACAGTCCCCGATTTAATTTGATTTTTGACCGAAACTAGTATGAACTAGTGTATAATATATTATGATTTTTTGACCGAAACTTGCATTTTGAAAAGTTTCATATAATCTAGTTTTGAGATGATTGTTTTGCATGGACTTCCATCATAACCTTCCCTCTTAACATATATAAATGATATTAAAATTCTCGTATCATTTCAAATTGTCCGCAGTTAAATTTTATTTTTTTAACCGAAACTAGTGTATAATATACTATGATTTCTGACCAAAACTTGCATTTCGAAAAGTTTCATAGAATCTAATTTTCCGATGATTTTTTGCATGGACTTCCATCATAACCTTCCCTCGTAAAATATATAAATGATATGTGAAGTTTCGTATCATTTCGAACAGTCCCCGATTTAATTTGATTTTTGACATAAACTAGTGTATAATATATTATGAATTTTTGACTAAAACTTGCATTTCGAAAAGTTTCTTAGAATCTAGTTTCCAGATGATTGTTTTGCATGGACTTCCATCATAACCTTCCCTCGTAAAATATATAAATGATATGGGAAGTTTCAAATCTTTTCTAACACTCCATGATTTAATTTGATTTTCGACCGAAACTAGTATAAACCAGTGTATAATATATTATGATTTTTTGACTGAAACATGCATTAAAAAAAGTTTCATAGAATCTAGTTTTCAGATGATTTTTTTGCATGGGCTTCCTTCGTAACCTTACCTCTTATAATATATACATGATATGAAAAATCTCGTATCATTTCAAATAGTTCCCTATTAAATTTGATTTTTTCGACTGAAACTAGTGTATAATATACTATGATTTTTGACCGAAACATGCATTTCGAAAAGTTTCGTAGAATATAATTTTACGATTTTTTTTTGCATGGACTTCCATCATAACCTTCCCTCATAAAATGTTTAAATGATATGTGAAGTTTAGTATCATTTCGAACAGTCCACGATTTAATTTGATTTTTGACCAAAACTATTATAAACAAGTGTATAATATATTTTGAGTTTTTTTACTAAAACTTGCATTTCGAAAAGGTTCATAGAATATAATTTTTAGATATTTTTTTGGATGGACTTCAATCATAACCTTCCCTCTTAACATATATAAATGATATGTGAAGTCTCGTATCATTATAAATAGTCCCCAAATCAATTTGATTTTTTTGACCGAAACTAGTGTATAATATACTATGATTTTTGCCCGAAAATCTCATTTCAAAAAGTTTTACAGAACCTAATTTTCGGATGATTTTTTGCATTGACCTCCATCATAACCTTCCCTCGTAAAATATATAAATGATATGTGAAGTTTCGTATCATTTTGAATATTCCACTATTTATTTTGATTTTTGACCGAAACTAGTATAAACTAGTATATAATATATTATGATTGTTTAACCGAAACTTGCATTTCGAAAAGTTTCATAGAATCTAGTTTTCAGATGATTGTTTTGCATGGACTTCCATCATTACTTCTCCTCGTAAAATATATAAATGATATGTCAAATTTCGTATCATTTCGAACAGTCCCCGATTTAATTTGATTTTTGACCGAAACTAGTATGAACTAGTGTATAATATATTATGATTTTTTGACCGAAACTTGCATTTTGAAAAGTTTCATATAATCTAGTTTTGAGATGATTGTTTTGCATGGACTTCCATCATAACCTTCCCTCTTAACATATATAAATGATATGAAAATTCTCGTATCATTTCAAATTGTCCGCAGTTAAATTTTATTTTTTTAACCGAAACTAGTGTATAATATACTATGATTTCTGACCAAAACTTGCATTTCGAAAAGTTTCATAGAATCTAATTTTCCGATGATTTTTTGCATGGACTTCCATCATAACCTTCCCTCGTAAAATTTATAAATGATATGTGAAGTTTCGTATCATTTCGAACAGTCCCCGATTTAATTTGATTTTTGACATAAACTAGTGTATAATATATTATGAATTTTTGACTAAAACTTGCATTTCGAAAAGTTTCTTAGAATCTAGTTTCCAGATGATTGTTTTGCATGGACTTCCATCATAACCTTCCCTCGTAAAATATATAAATGATATGGGAAGTTTCAAATCTTTTCTAACACTCCATGATTTAATTTGATTTTCGACCGAAACTAGTATAAACCAGTGTATAATATATTATGATTTTTTGACTGAAACATGCATTAAAAAAAGTTTCATAGAATCTAGTTTTCAGATGATTTTTTTGCATGGGCTTCCTTCGTAACCTTACCTCTTATAATATATACATGATATGAAAAATCTCGTATCATTTCAAATAGTTCCCTATTAAATTTGATTTTTTCGACTGAAACTAGTGTATAATATACTATGATTTTTGACCGAAACATGCATTTCGAAAAGTTTCGTAGAATATAATTTTACGATTTTTTTTGCATGGACTTCCATCATAACCTTCCCTCATAAAATATTTAACTGATATGTGAAGTTTAGTATCATTTCGAACAGTCCACGATTTAATTTGATTTTTGACCAAAACTATTATAAACAAGTGTATAATATATTTTGAGTTTTTTTACTAAAACTTGCATTTCGAAAAGGTTCATAGAATATAATTTTTAGATATTTTTTTGGATGGACTTCAATCATAACCTTCCCTCTTAACATATATAAATGATATGTGAAGTCTCGTATCATTATAAATAGTCCCCAAATCAATTTGATTTTTTTGACCGAAACTAGTGTATAATATACTATGATTTTTGCCCGAAAATCTCATTTCAAAAAGTTTCACAGAACCTAATTTTCGGATGATTTTTTGCATTGACCTCCATCATAACCTTCCCTCGTAAAATATATAAATGATATGTGAAGTTTCGTATCATTTTGAATATTCCACTATTTAATTTGATTTTTGACCGAAACTAGTATAAACTAGTATATAATATATTATGATTGTTTAACCGAAACTTGCATTTCGAAAAGTTTCATAGAATCTAGTTTTCAGATGATTGTTTTGCATGGACTTCCATCATTACTTCTCCTCGTAAAATATATAAATGATATGTCAAATTTCGTATCATTTCGAACAGTCCCCGATTTAATTTGATTTTTGACCGAAACTAGTATGAACTAGTGTATAATATATTATGATTTTTTGACCGAAACTTGCATTTTGAAAAGTTTCATATAATCTATTTTTGAGATGATTGTTTTGCATGGACTTCCATCATAACCTTCCCTCTTAACATATATAAATGATATGAAAATTCTCGTATCATTTCAAATTGTCCGCAGTTAAATTTTATTTTTTTAACCGAAACTAGTGTATAATATACTATGATTTCTGACCAAAACTTGCATTTCGAAAAGTTTCATAGAATCTAATTTTCCGATGATTTTTTGCATGGACTTCCATCATAACCTTCCCTCGTAAAATATATAAATGATATGTGAAGTTTCGTATCATTTCGAACAGTCCCCGATTTAATTTGATTTTTGACATAAACTAGTGTATAATATATTATGAATTTTTGACTAAAACTTGCATTTCGAAAAGTTTCTTAGAATCTAGTTTCCAGATGATTGTTTTGCATGGACTTCCATCATAACCTTCCCTCGTAAAATATATAAATGATATGGGAAGTTTCAAATCTTTTCTAACACTCCATGATTTAATTTGATTTTCGACCGAAACTAGTATAAACCAGTGTATAATATATTATGATTTTTTGACTGAAACATGCATTAAAAAAAGTTTCATAGAATCTAGTTTTCAGATGATTTTTTTGCATGGGCTTCCTTCGTAACCTTACCTCTTATAATATATACATGATATGAAAAATCTCGTATCATTTCAAATAGTTCCCTATTAAATTAGATTTTTTCGACTGAAACTAGTGTATAATATACTATGATTTTTGACCGAAACATGCATTTCGAAAAGTTTCGTAGAATATAATTTTACGATTTTTTTTGCATGGACTTCCATCATAACCTTCCCTCATAAAATGTTTAAATGATATATGAAGTTTAGTATCATTTCGAACAGTCCACGATTTAATTTGATTTTTGACCAAAACTATTATAAACAAGTGTATAATATATTTTGAGTTTTTTTACTAAAACTTGCATTTCGAAAAGGTTCATAGAATATAATTTTTAGATATTTTTTTGGATGGACTTCAATCATAACCTTCCCTCTTAACATATATAAATGATATGTGAAGTCTCGTATCATTATAAATAGTCCCCAAATCAATTTGATTTTTTTGACCGAAACTAGTGTATAATATACTATGATTTTTGCCCGAAAATCTCATTTCAAAAAGTTTCACAGAACCTAATTTTCGGATGATTTTTTGCATTGACCTCCATCATAACCTTCCCTCGTAAAATATATAAATGATATGTGAAGTTTCGTATCATTTTGAATATTCCACTATTTAATTTGATTTTTGACCGAAACTAGTATAAACTAGTATATAATATATTATGATTGTTTAACCGAAACTTGCATTTCGAAAAGTTTCATAGAATCTAGTTTTCAGATGATTGTTTTGCATGGACTTCCATCATTACTTCTCCTCGTAAAATATATAAATGATATGTAAAATTTCGTATCATTTCGAACAGTCCCCGATTTAATTTGATTTTTGACCGAAACTAGTATGAACTAGTGTATAATATATTATGATTTTTTGACCGAAACTTGCATTTTGAAAAGTTTCATATAATCTATTTTTGAGATGATTGTTTTGCATGGACTTCCATCATAACCTTCCCTCTTAACATATATAAATGATATGAAAATTCTCGTATCATTTCAAATTGTCCGCAGTTAAATTTTATTTTTTTAACCGAAACTAGTGTATAATATACTATGATTTCTGACCAAAACTTGCATTTCGAAAAGTTTCATAGAATCTAATTTTCCGATGATTTTTTGCATGGACTTCCATCATAACCTTCCCTCGTAAAATATATAAATGATATGTGAAGTTTCGTATCATTTCGAACAGTCCCCGATTTAATTTGATTTTTGACATAAACTAGTGTATAATATATTATGAATTTTTGACTAAAACTTGCATTTCGAAAAGTTTCTTAGAATCTAGTTTCCAGATGATTGTTTTGCCTGGACTTCCATCATAACCTTCCCTCGTAAAATATATAAATGATATGGGAAGTTTCAAATCTTTTCTAACACTCCATGATTTAATTTGATTTTCGACCGAAACTAGTATAAACCAGTGTATAATATATTATGATTTTTTGACTGAAACATGCATTAAAAAAAGTTTCATAGAATCTAGTTTTCAGATGATTTTTTTGCATGGGCTTCCTTCGTAACCTTACCTCTTATAATATATACATGATATGAAAAATCTCGTATCATTTCAAATAGTTCCCTATTAAATTAGATTTTTTCGACTGAAACTAGTGTATAATATACTATGATTTTTGACCGAAACATGCATTTCGAAAAGTTTCGTAGAATCTAATTTTACGATTTTTTTTTGCATGGACTTCCATCATAACCTTCCCTCATAAAATGTTTAAATGATATGTAAAGTTTAGTATCATTTCGAACAGTCCACAATTTAATTTGATTTTTGACCGGAACTATTATAAACAAGTGTATAATATATTTTGAGTTTTTTTACTAAAACTTGCATTTCGAAAAGGTTCATAGAATATAATTTTTAGATATTTTTTTGGATGGACTTCAATCATAACCTTCCCTCTTAACATATATAAATGATATGTGAAGTCTCGTATCATTATAAATAGTCCCCAAATCAATATGATTTTTTTGACCGAAACTAGTGTATAATATACTATGATTTTTGCCCGAAAATCTCATTTCAAAAAGTTTCACAGAACCTAATTTTCGGATGATTTTTTGCATTGACCTCCATCATAACCTTCCCTCGTAAAATTTATAAATGATATGTGAAGTTTCGTATCATTTTGAATATTCCACTATTTAATTTGATTTTTGACCGAAACTAGTATAAACTAGTATATAATATATTATGATTGTTTAACCGAAACTTGCATTTCGAAAAGTTTCATAGAATCTAGTTTTCAGATGATTGTTTTGCATGGACTTCCATCATTACTTCTCCTCGTAAAATATATAAATGATATGTAAAATTTCGTATCATTTCGAACAGTCCCCGATTTAATTTGATTTTTGACCGAAACTAGTATGAACTAGTGTATAATATATTATGATTTTTTGACCGAAACTTGCATTTTGAAAAGTTTCATATAATCTATTTTTGAGATGATTGTTTTGCATGGACTTCCATCATAACCTTCCCTCTTAACATATATAAATGATATGAAAATTCTCGTATCATTTCAAATTGTCCGCAGTTAAATTTTATTTTTTTAACCGAAACTAGTGTATAATATACTATGATTTCTGACCAAAACTTGCATTTCGAAAAGTTTCATAGAATCTAATTTTCCGATGATTTTTTGCATGGACTTCCATCATAACCTTCCCTCGTAAAATATATAAATGATATGTGAAGTTTCGTATCATTTCGAACAGTCCCCGATTTAATTTGATTTTTGACATAAACTAGTGTATAATATATTATGAATTTTTGACTAAAACTTGCATTTCGAAAAGTTTCTTAGAATCTAGTTTCCAGATGATTGTTTTGCATGGACTTCCATCATAACCTTCCCTCGTAAAATATATAAATGATATGGGAAGTTTCAAATCTTTTCTAACACTCCATGATTTAATTTGATTTTCGACCGAAACTAGTATAAACCAGTGTATAATATATTATGATTTTTTGACTGAAACATGCATTAAAAAAAGTTTCATAGAATCTAGTATTCAGATGATTTTTTTGCATGGGCTTCCTTCGTAACCTTACCTCTTATAATATATACATGATATGAAAAATCTCGTATCATTTCAAATAGTTCCCTATTAAATTTGATTTTTTCGACTGAAACTAGTGTATAATATACTATGATTTTTGACCGAAACATGCATTTCGAAAAGTTTCGTAGAATCTAATTTTACGATTTTTTTTTGCATGGACTTCCATCATAACCTTCCCTCATAAAATGTTTAAATGATATGTGAAGTTTAGTATCATTTCGAACAGTCCACAATTTAATTTGATTTTTGACCGAAACTATTATAAACAAGTGTATAATATATTTTGAGTTTTTTTACTAAAACTTGCATTTCGAAAAGGTTCATAGAATATAATTTTTAGATATTTTTTTGGATGGACTTCAATCATAACCTTCCCTCTTAACATATATAAATGATATGTGAAGTCTCGTATCATTATAAATAGTCCCCAAATCAATTTGATTTTTTTGACCGAAACTAGTGTATAATATACTATGATTTTTGCCCGAAAATCTCATTTCAAAAAGTTTCACAGAACCTAATTTTCGGATGATTTTTTGCATTGACCTCCATCATAACCTTCCCTCGTAAAATATATAAATGATATGTGAAGTTTCGTATCATTTTGAATATTCCACTATTTAATTTGATTTTTGACTGAAACTAGTATAAACTAGTATATAATATATTATGATTGTTTAACCGAAACTTGCATTTCGAAAAGTTTCATAGAATCTAGTTTTCAGATGATTGTTTTGCATGGACTTCCATCATTACTTCTCCTCGTAAAATATATAAATGATATGTAAAATTTCGTATCATTTCGAACAGTCCCCGATTTAATTTGATTTTTGACCGAAACTAGTATGAACTAGTGTATAATATATTATGATTTTTTGACCGAAACTTGCATTTTGAAAAGTTTCATATAATCTATTTTTGAGATGATTGTTTTGCATGGACTTCCATCATAACCTTCCCTCTTAACATATATAAATGATATGAAAATTCTCGTATCATTTCAAATTGTCCGCAGTTAAATTTTATTTTTTTAACCGAAACTAGTGTATAATATACTATGATTTCTGACCAAAACTTGCATTTCGAAAAGTTTCATAGAATCTAATTTTCCGATGATTTTTTGCATGGACTTCCATCATAACCTTCCCTCGTAAAATATATAAATGATATGTGAAGTTTCGTATCATTTCGAACAGTCCCCGATTTAATTTGATTTTTGACATAAACTAGTGTATAATATATTATGAATTTTTGACTAAAACTTGCATTTCGAAAAGTTTCTTAGAATCTAGTTTCCAGATGATTGTTTTGCATGGACTTCCATCATAACCTTCCCTCGTAAAATATATAAATGATATGGGAAGTTTCAAATCTTTTCTAACACTCCATGATTTAATTTGATTTTCGACCGAAACTAGTATAAACCAGTGTATAATATATTATGATTTTTTGACTGAAACATGCATTAAAAAAAGTTTCATAGAATCTAGTATTCAGATGATTTTTTTGCATGGGCTTCCTTCGTAACCTTACCTCTTATAATATATACATGATATGAAAAATCTCGTATCATTTCAAATAGTTCCCTATTAAATTTGATTTTTTCGACTGAAACTAGTGTATAATATACTATGATTTTTGACCGAAACATGCATTTCGAAAAGTTTCGTAGAATCTAATTTTACGATTTTTTTTTGCATGGACTTCCATCATAACCTTCCCTCATAAAATGTTTAAATGATATGTGAAGTTTAGTATCATTTCGAACAGTCCACAATTTAATTTGATTTTTGACCGAAACTATTATAAACAAGTGTATAATATATTTTGAGTTTTTTTACTAAAACTTGCATTTCGAAAAGGTTCATAGAATATAATTTTTAGATATTTTTTTGGATGGACTTCAATCATAACCTTCCCTCTTAACATATATAAATGATATGTGAAGTCTCGTATCATTATAAATAGTCCCCAAATCAATTTGATTTTTTTGACCGAAACTAGTGTATAATATACTATGATTTTTGCCCGAAAATCTCATTTCAAAAAGTTTCACAGAACCTAATTTTCGGATGATTTTTTGCATTGACCTCCATCATAACCTTCCCTCGTAAAATATATAAATGATATGTGAAGTTTCGTATCATTTTGAATATTCCACTATTTAATTTGATTTTTGACTGAAACTAGTATAAACTAGTATATAATATATTATGATTGTTTAACCGAAACTTGCATTTCGAAAAGTTTCATAGAATCTAGTTTTCAGATGATTGTTTTGCATGGACTTCCATCATTACTTCTCCTCGTAAAATATATAAATGATATGTAAAATTTCGTATCATTTCGAACAGTCCCCGATTTAATTTGATTTTTGACCGAAACTAGTATGAACTAGTGTATAATATATTATGATTTTTTGACCGAAACTTGCATTTTGAAAAGTTTCATATAATCTATTTTTGAGATGATTGTTTTGCATGGACTTCCATCATAACCTTCCCTCTTAACATATATAAATGATATGAAAATTCTCGTATCATTTCAAATTGTCCGCAGTTAAATTTTATTTTTTTAACCGAAACTAGTGTATAATATACTATGATTTCTGACCAAAACTTGCATTTCGAAAAGTTTCATAGAATCTAATTTTCCGATGATTTTTTGCATGGACTTCCATCATAACCTTCCCTCGTAAAATATATAAATGATATGTGAAGTTTCGTATCATTTCGAACAGTCCCCGATTTAATTTGATTTTTGACATAAACTAGTGTATAATATATTATGAATTTTTGACTAAAACTTGCATTTCGAAAAGTTTCTTAGAATCTAGTTTCCAGATGATTGTTTTGCATGGACTTCCATCATAACCTTCCCTCGTAAAATATATAAATGATATGGGAAGTTTCAAATCTTTTCTAACACTCCATGATTTAATTTGATTTTCGACCGAAACTAGTATAAACCAGTGTATAATATATTATGATTTTTTGACTGAAACATGCATTAAAAAAAGTTTCATAGAATCTAGTATTCAGATGATTTTTTTGCATGGGCTTCCTTCGTAACCTTACCTCTTATAATATATACATGATATGAAAAATCTCGTATCATTTCAAATAGTTCCCTATTAAATTTGATTTTTTCGACTGAAACTAGTGTATAATATACTATGATTTTTGACCGAAACATGCATTTCGAAAAGTTTCGTAGAATCTAATTTTACGATTTTTTTTTGCATGGACTTCCATCATAACCTTCCCTCATAAAATGTTTAAATGATATGTGAAGTTTAGTATCATTTCGAACAGTCCACAATTTAATTTGATTTTTGACCGAAACTATTATAAACAAGTGTATAATATATTTTGAGTTTTTTTACTAAAACTTGCATTTCGAAAAGGTTCATAGAATATAATTTTTAGATATTTTTTTGGATGGACTTCAATCATAACCTTCCCTCTTAACATATATAAATGATATGTGAAGTCTCGTATCATTATAAATAGTCCCCAAATCAATTTGATTTTTTTGACCGAAACTAGTGTATAATATACTATGATTTTTGCCCGAAAATCTCATTTCAAAAAGTTTCACAGAACCTAATTTTCGGATGATTTTTTGCATTGACCTCCATCATAACCTTCCCTCGTAAAATATATAAATGATATGTGAAGTTTCGTATCATTTTGAATATTCCACTATTTAATTTGATTTTTGACCGAAACTAGTATAAACTAGTATATAATATATTATGACTGTTTAACCGAAACTTGCATTTCGAAAAGTTTCATAGAATCTAGTTTTCAGATGATTGTTTTGCATGGACTTCCATCATTACTTCTCCTCGTAAAATATATAAATGATATGTAAAATTTCGTATCATTTCGAACAGTCCCCGATTTAATTTGATTTTTGACCGAAACTAGTATGAACTAGTGTATAATATATTATGATTTTTTGACCGAAACTTGCATTTTGAAAAGTTTCATATAATCTATTTTTGAGATGATTGTTTTGCATGGACTTCCATCATAACCTTCCCTCTTAACATATATAAATGATATGAAAATTCTCGTATCATTTCAAATTGTCCGCACTTAAATTTTATTTTTTTAACCGAAACTAGTGTATAATATACTATGATTTCTGACCAAAACTTGCATTTCGAAAAGTTTCATAGAATCTAATTTTCCGATGATTTTTTGCATGGACTTCCATCATAACCTTCCCTCGTAAAATATATAAATGATATGTGAAGTTTCGTATCATTTCGAATAGTCCCCGATTTAATTTGATTTTTGACATAAACTAGTGTATAATATATTATGAATTTTTGACTAAAACTTGCATTTCGAAAAGTTTCTTAGAATCTAGTTTCCAGATGATTGTTTTGCATGGACTTCCATCATAACCTTCCCTCGTAAAATATATAAATGATATGGGAAGTTTCAAATCTTTTCTAACACTCCATGATTTAATTTGATTTTCGACCGAAACTAGTATAAACCAGTGTATAATATATTATGATTTTTTGACTGAAACATGCATTAAAAAAAGTTTCATAGAATCTAGTATTCATATGATTTTTTTTGCATGGGCTTCCTTCGTAACCTTACCTCTTATAATATATACATGATATGAAAAATCTCGTATCATTTCAAATAGTTCCCTATTAAATTTGATTTTTTCGACTGAAACTAGTGTATAATATACTATGATTTTTGACCGAAACATGCATTTCGAAAAGTTTCGTAGAATATAATTTTACGATTTTTTTTGCATGGACTTCCATCATAACCTTCCCTCATAAAATGTTTAAATGATATGTGAAGTTTAGTATCATTTCGAACAGTCCACGATTTAATTTGATTTTTGACCAAAACTATTATAAACAAGTGTATAATATATTTTGAGTTTTTTTACTAAAACTTGCATTTCGAAAAGGTTCATAGAATATAATTTTTAGATATTTTTTTGGATGGACTTCCATCATAACCTTCCCTCTTAACATATATAAATGATATGTGAAGTCTCGTATCATTATAAATAGTCCCCAATTCAATTTGATTTTTTTGACCGAAACTAGTGTATACTATGATTTTTGCCCGAAAATCTCATTTCAAAAAGTTTCATAGAACCTAATTTTCGGATGATTTTTTGCATTGACCTCCATCATAACCTTCCCTCGTAAAATATATAAATGATATGTGAAGTTTCGTATCATTTTGAATATTCCACTATTTAATTTGATTTTTGACCGAAACTAGTATAAACTAGTATATAATATATTATGATTGTTTAACCGAAACTTGCATTTCGAAAAGTTTCATAGAATCTAGTTTTCAGATGATTGTTTTGCATGGACTTCCATCATTACTTCTCCTCGTAAAATATATAAATGATATGTCAAATTTCGTATCATTTCGAACAGTCCCCGATTTAATTTGATTTTTGACCGAAACTAGTATGAACTAGTGTATAATATATTATGATTTTTTGACCGAAACTTGCATTTTGAAAAGTTTCATATAATCTAGTTTTGAGATGATTGTTTTGCATGTACTTCCATCATAACCTTCCCTCTTAACATATATAAATGATATGAAAATTCTCGTATCATTTCAAATTGTCCGCAGTTAAATTTTATTTTTTTTAACCGAAACTAGTGTATAATATACTATGATTTTTGACCAAAACTTGCATTTCGAAAAGTTTCATAGAATCTAATTTTCCGATGATTTTTTGCATGGAATTCCATCATAACCTTCCCTCGTAATATATATAAATGATATGTGATGTTTCGTATCATTTCGAACAGTCCCCGATTTAATTTGATTTTTGACATAAACTAGTGTATAATATATTATGAATTTTTGACTAAAACTTGCATTTCGAAAAGTTTCTTAGAATCTAGTTTCCAGATGATTGTTTTGCATGGACTTCCATCATAACCTTCCCTCGTAAAATATATAAATGATATGGGAAGTTTCAAATCTTTTCTAACACTCCATGATTTAATTTGATTTTCGACCGAAACTAGTATAAACCAGTGTATAATATATTATGATTTTTTGACTGAAACATGCATTAAAAAAAGTTTAATAGAATCTAGTTTTCAGATGATTTTTTTGCACGGGCTTCCTTCGTAACCTTACCTCTTATAATATATAAATGATATGAAAAATCTCGTATCATTTCAAATAGTTCCCTGTTAAATTTGATTTTTTCGACTGAAACTAGTGTATAATATACTATGATTTTTGACCTAAACATGCATTTCGAAAAGTTTCGTAGAATCTAATTTTACGATTTTTTTTTGCATGGACTTCCATCATAACCTTCCCTCATAAAATGTTTAAATGATATGTGAACTTTAGTATCATTTCGAACAGTCCACGATTTAATTTGATTTTTGACCGAAACTATTATAAACAAGTGTATAATATATTTTGAGTTTTTTTACTAAAACTTGCATTTCGAAAAGGTTCATAGAATATAATTTTTAGATTTTTTTTGGATGGACTTCCATCATAACCTTCCCTCTTAACATATATAAATGATATGTGAAGTCACGTATCATTATAAATAGTCCCCAATTAAATTTCATTTTTTTGACCGAAACTAGTGTATAATATATTATGATTTTTGCCCGAAAATCTCATTTCAAAAAGTTTCATAGAACCTAATTTTCGGATGATTTTTTGCATTGACCTCCATCATAACCTTCCCTCTTAAAATATATAAATGATATGTGAAGTTTCGTATCATTTTGAATATTCCACTATTTAATTTGATTTTTGACCGAAACTAGTATAAACTAGTATATAATATATTATGATTGTTTAACCGAAACTTGCATTTCGAAAAGTTTCATAGAATCTAGTTTTCAGATGATTGTTTTGCATGGACTTCCATCATTACTTCTCCTCGTAAAATATATAAATGATATGTCAAATTTCGTATCATTTCGAACAGTCCCCGATTTAATTTGATTTTTGACCGAAACTAGTATGAACTAGTGTATAATATATTATGATTTTTTGACCGAAACTTGCATTTTTAAAAGTTTCATATAATCTAGTTTTGAGATGATTGTTTTGCATGGACTTCCATCATAACCTTCCCTCTTAACATATATAAATGATATGAAAATTCTCGTATCATTTCAAATTGTCCGCAGTTAAATTTTATTTTTTTAACCGAAACTAGTGTATAATATACTTTGATTTCTGACCAAAACTTGCATTTCGAAAAGTTTCATAGAATCTAATTTTCCGATGATTTTTTGCATGGACTTCCATCATAACCTTCCCTCGTAAAATATATAAATGATATGTGAAGTTTCGTATCATTTCGAACAGTCCCCGATTTAATTTGATTTTTGACATAAACTAGTGTATAATATATTATGAATTTTTGACTAAAACTTGCATTTCGAAAAGTTTCTTAGAATCTAGTTTCCAGATGATTGTTTTGCATGGACTTCCATCATAACCTTCCCTCGTAAAATATATAAATGATATGGGAAGTTTCAAATCTTTTCTAACACTCCATGATTTAATTTGATTTTCGACCGAATCTAGTATAAACCAGTGTATAATATATTATGATTTTTTGACTGAAACATGCATTAAAAATAGTTTCATAGAATCTAGTATTCAGATGATTTTTTTGCATGGGCTTCCTTCGTAACCTTACCTCTTATAATATATACATGATATGAAAAATCTCGTATCATTTCAAATAGTTCCCTATTAAATTTTATTTTTTCGACTGAAACTAGTGTATAATATACTATGATTTTTGACCGAAACATGCATTTCGAAAAGTTTCGTAGAATCTAATTTTACGATTTTTTTTTGCATGGACTTCCATCATAACCTTCCCTCATAAAATGTTTAAATGATATGTGAAGTTTAGTATCATTTCGAACAGTCCACGATTTAATTTGATTTTTGACCGAAACTATTATAAACAAGTGTATAATATATTTTGAGTTTTTTTACTAAAACTTGCATTTCGAAAAGCTTCATAGAATATAATTTTTAGATATTTTTTTGGATGGACTTCCATCATAACATTCCCTCTTAACATATATAAATGATATGTGAAGTCTCGTATCATTATAAATAGTCCCCAATTCAATTTGATTTTTTTGACTGAAACTAGTGTATAATATACTATGATTTTTGCCCGAAAATCTCATTTCAAAAACTTTCATAGAACCTAATTTTCGGATGATTTTTTGCATTGACCTCCATCATAACCTTCCCTCGTAAAATATATAAATGATATGTGAAGTTTCGTATCATTTTGAATATTTCACTATTTAATTTGATTTTTGACCGAAACTAGTATAAACTAGTATATAATATATTATGATTGTTTAACCGAAACTTGCATTTCGAAAAGTTTCATAGAATCTAGTTTTCAGATGATTGTTTTGCATGGACTTCCATCATTACTTCTCCTCGTAAAATATATAAATGATATGTCAAATTTCGTATCATTTCGAACAGTCCCCGATTTAATTTGATTTTTGACCGAAACTAGTATGAACTAGTGTATAATATATTATGATTTTTTGACCGAAATTTGCATTTTGAAAAGTTTCATATAATCTAGTTTTGAGATGATTGTTTTGCATGGACTTCCATCATAACCTTCCCTCTTAACATATATAAATGATATGAAAATTCTCGTATCATTTCAAATTGTCCGCACTTAAATTTTATTTTTTTAACCGAAACTAGTGTATAATATACTTTGATTTCTGACCAAAACTTGCATTTCGAAAAGTTTCATAGAATATAATTTTCCGATGATTTTTTGCATGGACTTCCATCATAACCTTCCCTCGTAAAATATATAAATGATATGTGAAGTTTCGTATCATTTCGAACAGTCCCCGATTTAATTTGATTTTTGACATAAACTAGTGTATAATATATTATGAATTTTTGACTAAAACTTGCATTTTGAAAAGTTTCTTAGAATCTAGTTTCCAGATGATTGTTTTGCATGGACTTCCATCATAACCTTCCCTCGTTAAATATATAAATGATATGGGAAGTTTCAAATCTTTTCTAACACTCCATGATTTAATTTGATTTTCGACCGAAACTAGTATAAACCAGTGTATAATATATTATGATTTTTTGACTGAAACATGCATTAAAAATAGTTTCATAGAATCTAGTATTCAGATGATTTTTTTGCATGGGCTTCCTTCGTAACCTTACCTCTTATAATATATACATGATATGAAAAATCTCGTATCATTTCAAATAGTTCCCTATTAAATTTTATTTTTTCGACTGAAACTAGTGTATAATATACTATGATTTTTGACCGAAACATGCATTTCGAAAAGTTTCGTAGAATCTAATTTTACGATTTTTTTTTGCATGGACTTCCATCATAACCTTCCCTCATAAAATGTTTAAATGATATGTGAAGTTTAGTATCATTTCGAACAGTCCACGATTTAATTTGATTTTTGACCGAAACTATTATAAACAAGTGTATAATATATTTTGAGTTTTTTTACTAAAACTTGCATTTCGAAAAGCTTCATAGAATATAATTTTTAGATATTTTTTTGGATGGACTTCCATCATAACATTCCCTCTTAACATATATAAATGATATGTGAAGTCTCGTATCATTATAAATAGTCCCCAATTCAATTTGATTTTTTTGACTGAAACTAGTGTATAATATACTATGATTTTTGCCCGAAAATCTCATTTCAAAAACTTTCATAGAACCTAATTTTCGGATGATTTTTTGCATTGACCTCCATCATAACCTTCCCTCATAAAATATATAAATGATATGTGAAGTTTCGTATCATTTTGAATATTTCACTATTTAATTTGATTTTTGACCGAAACTAGTATAAACTAGTATATAATATATTATGATTGTTTAACCGAAACTTGCATTTCGAAAAGTTTCATAGAATCTAGTTTTCAGATGATTGTTTTGCATGGACTTCCATCATTACTTCTCCTCGTAAAATATATAAATGATATGTCAAATTTCGTATCATTTCGAACAGTCCCCGATTTAATTTGATTTTTGACCGAAACTAGTATGAACTAGTGTATAATATATTATGATTTTTTGACCGAAACTTGCATTTTGAAAAGTTTCATATAATCTAGTTTTGAGATGATTGTTTTGCATGGACTTCCATCATAACCTTCCCTCTTAACATATATAAATGATATGAAAATTCTCGTATCATTTCAAATTGTCCGCAGTTAAATTTTATTTTTTTAACCGAAACTAGTGTATAATATACTATGATTTCTGACCAAAACATGCATTTCGAAAAGTTTCATAGAATCTAATTTTCCGATGATTTTTTGCATGGACTTCCATCATAACCTTCCCTCGTAATATATATAAATGATATGTGAAGTTTCGTATCATTTCGAACAGTCCCCGATTTAATTTGATTTTTGACATAAACTAGTGTATAATATATTATGAATTTTTGACTAAAACTTGCATTTCGAAAAGTTTCTTAGAATCTAGTTTCCAGATGATTGTTTTGCATGGACTTCCATCATAACCTTCCCTCGTAAAATATATAAATGATATAGGAAGTTTCAAATCTTTTCTAACACTCCATGATTTAATTTGATTTTCGACCGAAACTAGTATAAACCAGTGTATAATATATTATGATTTTTTGACTTAAACATGCATTAAAAAAAGTTTCATAGAATCTAGTTTTCAGATGATTTTTTTGCATGGGCTTCCTTCGTAACCTTACCTCTTATAATATATACATGATATGAAAAATCTCGTATCATTTCAAATAGTTCCCTATTAAATTTGATTTTTTCGACTGAAACTAGTGTATAATATACTATGATTTTTGACCGAAACATGCATTTCGAAAAGTTTCGTAGAATATAATTTTACGATTTTTTTTTGCATGGACTTCCATCATAACCTTCCCTCATAAAATGTTTAAATGATATGTGAAGTTTAGTATCATTTCGAACAGTCCACGATTTAATTTGATTTTTGACCGAAACTATTATAAACAAGTGTATAATATATTTTGAGTTTTTTTACTAAAACTTGCATTTCGAAAAGCTTCATAGAATATAATTTTTAGATATTTTTTTGGATGGACTTCAATCATAACCTTCCCTCTTAACATATATAAATGATATGTGAAGTCTCGTATCATTATAAATAGTCCCCAAATCAATTTGATTTTTTTGACCGAAACTAGTGTATAATATACTATGATTTCTTCCCGAAAATCTCATTTCAAAAAGTTTCACAGAACCTAATTTTCGGATGATTTTTTGCATTGACCTCCATCATAACCTTCCCTCGTAAAATATATAAATGATATGTGAAGTTTCGTATCATTTTGAATATTCCACTATTTAATTTGATTTTTGACCGAAACTAGTATAAACTAGTATATAATATATTATGATTGTTTAACCGAAACTTGCATTTCGAAAAGTTTCAAAGAATCTAGTTTTCAGATGATTGTTTTGCATGGACTTCCATCATTACTTCTCCTCGTAAAATATATAAATGATATGTCAAATTTCGTATCATTTCGAACAGTCCCCGATTTAATTTGATTTTTGACCGAAACTAGTATGAACTAGTGTATAATATATTATGATTTTTTGACCGAAACTTGCATTTTGAAAAGTTTCATATAATCTAGTTTTGAGATGATTGTTTTGCATGGACTTCCATCATAACCTTCCCTCTTAACATATATAAATGATATGAAAATTCTCGTATCATTTCAAATTGTCCGCAGTTAAATTTTATTTTTTTAACCGAAACTAGTGTATAATATACTTTGATTTCTGACCAAAACATGCATTTCGAAAAGTTTCATAGAATCTAATTTTCCGATGATTTTTTGCATGGACTTCCATCATAACCTTCCCTCGTAAAATATATAAATGATATGTGAAGTTTCGTATCATTTCGAACAGTCCCCGATTTAATTTGATTTTTGACATAAACTAGTGTATAATATATTATGAATTTTTGACTAAAACTTGCATTTCGAAAAGTTTCTTAGAATCTAGTTTCCAGATGATTGTTTTGCATGGACTTCCATCATAACCTTCCCTCGTAAAATATATAAATGATATGGGAAGTTTCAAATCTTTTCTAACACTCCATGATTTAATTTGATTTTCGACCGAAACTAGTATAAACCAGTGTATAATATATTATGATTTTTTGACTGAAACATGCATTAAAAAAAGTTTCATAGAATCTAGTATTCAGATAATTTTTTTGCATGGGCTTCCTTCGTAACCTTACCTCTTATAATATATACATGATATGAAAAATCTCGTATCATTTCAAATAGTTCCCTATTAAATTTTATTTTTTCGACTGAAACTAGTGTATAATATACTATGATTTTTGACCGAAACATGCATTTCGAAAAGTTTCGTAGAATCTAATTTTACGATTTTTTTTTGCATGGACTTCCATCATAACCTTCCCTCATAAAATGTTTAAATGATATGTGAAGTTTAGTATCATTTCGAACAGTCCACGATTTAATTTGATTTTTGACCGAAACTATTATAAACAAGTGTATAATATATTTTGAGTTTTTTTACTAAAACTTGCATTTCGAAAAGGTTCATAGAATATAATTTTTAGATATTTTTTTGGATGGACTTCCATCATAACATTCCCTCTTAACATATATAAATGATATGTGAAGTCTCGTATCATTATAAATAGTCCCCAATTCAATTTGATTTTTTTGACCGAAACTAGTGTATAATATACTATGATTTTTGCCCGAAAATCTCATTTCAAAAACTTTCATAGAACCTAATTTTCGGATGATTTTTTGCATTGACCTCCATCATAACCTTCCCCCGTAAAATATATAAATGATATGTGAAGTTTCGTATCATTTTGAATATTCCACTATTTAATTTGATTTTTGACCGAAACTAGTATAAACTAGTATATAATATATTATGATTGTTTAACCGAAACTTGCATTTCGAAAAGTTTCATAGAATCTAGTTTTCAGATGATTGTTTTGCATGAACTTCCATCATTACTTCTCCTCGTAAAATATATAAATGATATGTCAAATTTCGTATCATTTCGAAAAGTCCCCGATTTAATTTGATTTTTGACCGAAACTAGTATGAACTAGTGTATAATATATTATGATTTTTTGACCGAAACTTGCATTTTGAAAAGTTTCATATAATCTAGTTTTGAGATGATTGTTTTGCATGGACTTCCATCATAACCTTCCCTCTTAACATATATAAATGATATGAAAATTCTCGTATCATTTCAAATTGTCCGCAGTTAAATTTTATTTTTTTAACCGAAACTAGTGTATAATATACTATGATTTCTGACCAAAACATGCATTTCGAAAAGTTTCATAGAATCTAATTTTCCGATGATTTTTTGCATGGACTTCCATCATAACCTTCACTCGTAATATATATAAATGATATGTGAAGTTTCGTATCATTACGAACAGTCCCCGATTTAATTTGATTTTTGACATAAACTAGTGTATAATATATTATGAATTTTTGACTAAAACTTGCATTTCGAAAAGTTTCTTAGAATCTAGTTTCCAGATGATTGTTTTGCATGGACTTCCATCATAACCTTCCCTCGTAAAATATATAAATGATATGGGAAGTTTCAAATCTTTTCTAACACTCCATGATTTAATTTGATTTTCGACCGAAACTAGTATAAACCAGTGTATAATATATTATGATTTTTTGACTGAAACATGCATTAAAAAAAGTTTCATAGAATCTAGTATTCAGATGATTTTTTTGCATGGGCTTCCTTCGTAACCTTACCTCTTATAATATATACATGATATGAAAAATCTCGTATCATTTCAAATAGTTCCCTATTAAATTTGATTTTTTCGACTGAAACTAGTGTATAATATACTATGATTTTGACCGAAACATGCATTTCGAAAAGTTTCGTAAAATCTAATTTTACGATTTTTTTTTGCATGGACTTCCATCATAACCTTCCCTCATAAAATGTTTAAATGATATGTGAAGTTTAGTATCATTTCGAACAGTCCACGTTTTAATTTGATTTGTGACCGAAACTATTATAAACAAGTGTATAATATATTTTGAGTTTTTTTACTAAAACTTGCATTTCGAAAAGGTTCATAGAATATAATTTTTAGATTTTTTTTTGGATGGACTTCCATCATAACCTTCCCTCTTAACATATATAAATGATATGTGAAGTCTCGAATCATTATAAATAGTCCCCAATTCAATTTGATTTTTTTGACCGAAACTAGTGTATAATATACTATGATTTTTGCCCGAAAATCTCATTTCAAAAAGTTTCATAGAACCTAATTTTCGGATGATTTTTTGCATTGACCTCCATCATAACCTTCCCTCGTAAAATATATAAATGATATGTGAAGTTTCGTATCATTTTGAATATTCCACTATTTAATTTGATTTTTGACCGAAACTAGTATAAACTAGTATATAATATATTATGATTGTTTAACCGAAACTTGCATTTCGAAAAGTTTCATAGAATCTAGTTTTCAGATGATTGTTTTGCATGGACTTCCATCATTACTTCTCCTCGTAAAATATATAAATGATATGTCAAATTTCGTATCATTTCGAACAGTCCCCGATTTAATTTGATTTTTGACCGAAACTAGTATGAACTAGTGTATAATATATTATGATTTTTTGACCGAAACTTGCATTTTGAAAAGTTTCATATAATCTAGTTTTGAGATGATTGTTTTGCATGGACTTCCATCATAACCTTCCCTCTTAACATATATAAATGATATGAAAATTCTCGTATCATTTCAAATTGTCCGCAGTTAAATTTTATTTTTTTAAACCGAAACTAGTGTATAATATACTATGATTTCTGACCAAAACATGCATTTCGAAAAGTTTCATAGAATCTAATTTTCCGATGATTTTTTGCTTGGACTTCCATCATAACCTTCCCTCGTAATATATATAAATGATATGTGAAGTTTCGTATCATTTCGAACAGTCCCCGATTTAATTTGATTTTTGACATAAACTAGTGTATAATATATTATGAATTTTTGACTAAAACTTGCATTTCGAAAAGTTTCTTAGAATCTAGTTTCCAGATGATTGTTTTGCATGGACTTCCATCATAACCTTCCCTCGTAAAATATATAAATGATATGGGAAGTTTCAAATCTTTTCTAACACTCCATGATTTTATTTGATTTTCGACCGAAACTAGTATAAACCAGTGTATAATATATTATGATTTTTTGACTGAAACATGCATTAAAAAAAGTTTCATAGAATCTAGTATTCAGATGATTTTTTTGCATGGGCTTCCTTCGTAACCTTACCTCTTATAATATATACATGATATGAAAAATCTCGTATCATTTCAAATAGTTCCCTATTAAATTTGATTTTTTCGACTGAAACTAGTGTATAATATACTATGATTTTTGACCGAAACATGCATTTCGAAAAGTTTCGTAAAATCTAATTTTACGATTTTTTTTTTGCATGGACTTCCATCATAACCTTCCCTCATAAAATGTTTAAATGATATGTGAAGTTTAGTATCATTTCGAACAGTCCACGATTTAATTTGATTTGTGACCGAAACTATTATAAACCAGTGTATAATATATTTTGAGTTTTTTTACTAAAACTTGCATTTCTAAAAGGTTCATAGAATATAATTTTTAGATTTTTTTTTGGATGGACTTCCATCATAACCTTCCCTCTTAACATATATAAATGATATGTGAAGTCTCGAATCATTATAAATAGTCCCCAATTCAATTTGATTTTTTTGACCGAAACTAGTGTATAATATACTATGATTTTTGCCCGAAAATCTCATTTCAAAAAGTTTCATAGAACCTAATTTTCGGATGATTTTTTGCATTGACCTCCATCATAACCTTCCCTCGTAAAATATATAAATGATATGTGAAGTTTCGTATCATTTTGAATATTCCACTATTTAATTTTCTTTTTGACCGAAACTAGTATAAACTAGTATATAATATATTATGATTGTTTAACCGAAACTTGCATTTCGAAAAGTTTCATAGAATCTAGTTTTCAGATGATTGTTTTGCATGGACTTCCATCATTACTTCTCCTCGTAAAATATATAAATGATATGTCAAATTTCGTATCATTTCGAACAGTCCCCGATTTAATTTGATTTTTGACCGAAACTAGTATGAACTAGTGTATAATATATTATGATTTTTTGACCGAAACTTGCATTTTGAAAAGTTTCATATAATCTAGTTTTGAGATGATTGTTTTGCATGGAATTCCATCATAACCTTCCCTCTTAACATATATAAATGATCTGTAAAGTATCGTATCATTTCAAATAGTTCCCAATTAAATTTGATTTTTTTGACAGAAACTAGTGTATAATATACTATGATTTTTGACCGAAACATGCATTACGAAAAGTTTCATAGAATCTAATTTTACGATGATTTATTGCATGGACTTCCATCATAACCTTCCCTCGTAAAATATTTAAATGATATGTGAAGTTTATAATCATTTAGAACAGTCCACGATTTAATTTGATTTTTGACATAAACTAGTGTATAATATATTATGAATTTTTGACTAAAACTTGCATTTCGAAAAGTTTTTAGAATCTAGTTTCCAGATGATTGTTTTGCATGGACTTCCATCATAACCTTCCCTCGTAAAATATATAAATGATATGGGAAGTTTCAAATCATTTCTAACACTTCATGATTTAATTTGATTTTCGACCGAAACTAGTATAAACCAGTGTATAATATATTATGATTTTTTGACTGAAACATGCATTAAAAAAAGTTTCATAGAATCTAGTATTCAGATGATTTTTTTGCATGGGCTTCCTTCGTAACCTTACCTCTTATAATATATACATGATATGAAAAATCTCGTATCATTTCAAATAGTTCCCTATTAAATTTGATTTTTTCGACCGAAACTAGTGTATAATATACTATGATTTTTGACCGAAACATGCATTTCGAAAAGTTTCGTAGAATCTAATTTTACGATTTTTTTTTGCATGGAATTCCATCATAACCTTCCCTCATAAAATGTTTAAATGATATGTGAAGTTTAGTATCATTTCGAACAGTCCACGATTTAATTTGATTTTTGACCGAAACTATTATAAACAAGTGTATAATATATTTTGAGTTTTTTTACTAAAACTTGCATTTCGAAAAGGTTCATAGAATATAATTTTTAGATTTTTTTTTGGATGGACTTCCATCATAACCTTCCCTCTTAACATATATAAATGATATGTGAGGTCTCGTATCATTATACATAGTCCCCAATTCAATTTGATTTTTTTGACCGAAACTAGTGTATAATATAATATGATTTTTGCCCGAAAATCTCATTTCAAAAAGTTTCATAGAACCTAATTTTCGGATGATTTTTTGCATTGACCTCCATCATAACCTTCCCTCGTAAAATATATAAATGATATGTGAAGTTTCGTATCATTTTGAATATTCCACTATTTAATTTGATTTTTGACCGAAACTAGTATAAACTAGTATATAATATATTATGATTGTTTAACCGAAACTTGCATTTCGAAAAGTTTCATAGAATCTAGTTTTCAGATGATTGTTTTGCATGGACTTCCATCATTACTTCTCCTCGTAAAATATATAAATGATATGTCAAATTTCGTATCATTTCGAACAGTCCCCGATTTAATTTGATTTTTGACCGAAACTAGTATGAACTAGTGTATAATATATTATGATTTTTTGACCGAAACTTGCATTTTGAAAAGTTTCATATAATCTAGTTTTGAGATGATTGTTTTGCATGGACTTACATCATAACCTTCCCTCTTAACATATATAAATGATATGAAAATTCTCGTATCATTTCAAATTGTCCGCACTTAAATTTTATTTTTTTAACCGAAACTAGTGTATAATATACTATGATTTCTGACCAAAACTTGCATTTCGAAAAGTTTCATAGAATCTAATTTTCCGATGATTTTTTGCATGGACTTCCATCGTAACCTTCCCTCGTAATATATATAAATGATATGTGAAGTTTCGTATCATTTCGAACAGTTTCCGATTTAATTTGATTTTTGACATAAACTAGTGTATAATATATTATGAATTTTTGACTAAAACTTGCATTTCGAAAAGTTTCTTAGAATCTAGTTTCTAGATGATTGTTTTGCATGGACTTCCATCATAACCTTCCCTCGTAAAATATATAAATGATATGGGAAGTTTCAAATCTTTTCTAACACTCCATGATTTAATTTGATTTTTGACCGAAACTAGTATAAACCCGTGTATAATATATTATGATTTTTTGACTGAAACATGCATTAAAAAAAGTTTCATAGAATCTAGTATTCAGATGATTTTTTTGCATGGGCTTCCTTCGTAACCTTACCTCTTATAATATATACATGATATGAAAAATCTCGTATCATTTCAAATAGTTCCCTATTAAATTTGATTTTTTCCACTGAAACTAGTGTATAATATACTATGATTTTTGACCGAAACATGCATTTCGAAAAGTTTCGTAAAATCTAATTTTACGATTTTTTTTTGCATGGACTTCCATCATAACCTTCCCTCATAAAATGTTTAAATGATATGTGAAGTTTAGTATCATTTCGAACAGTCCACGGTTTAATTTGATTTGTGACCGAAACTATTATAAACAAGTGTATAATATATTTTGAGTTTTTTTACTAAAACTTGCATTTCGAAAAGGTTCATAGAATATAATTTTTAGATTTTTTTTGGACGGACTTCCATCATAACCTTCCCTCTTAACATATATAAATGATATGTGAAGTCTCGAATCATTATAAATAGTCCCCAATTCAATTTGATTTTTTTGACCGAAACTAGTGTATAATATACTATGATTTTTGCCCGAAAATCTCATTTCAAAAAGTTTCATAGAACCTAATTTTCGGATGATTTTTTGCATTGACCTCCATCATAACCTTCCCTCGTAAAATATATAAATGATATGTGAAGTTTCGTATCATTTTGAATATTCCACTATTTAATTTGCTTTTTGAACGAAACTAGTATAAACTAGTATATAATATATTATGATTGTTTAACCGAAACTTGCATTTCGAAAAGTTTCATAGAATCTAGTTTTCAGATGATTGTTTTGCATGGACTTCCATCATTACTTCTCCTCGTAAAATATATAAATGATATGTCAAATTTCGTATCATTTCGAACAGTCCCCGATTTAATTTGATTTTGGACCGAAACTAGTATGAACTAGTGTATAATATATTATGATTTTTTGACCGAAACTTGCATTTTGAAAAGTTTCATATAATCTAGTTTTGAGATGATTGTTTTGCATGGACTTCCATCATAACCTTCCCTCTTAACATATATAAATGATATGAAAATTCTCGTATCATTTCAAATTGTCCGCAGTTAAATTTTATTTTTTTAACCGAAACTAGTGTATAATATACTATGATTTCTGACCAAAACTTGCATTTCGAAAAGTTTCATAGAATCTAATTTTCCGATGATTTTTTGCTTGGACTTCCATCATAACCTTCCCTCGTAATATATATAAATGATATGTGAAGTTTCGTATCATTACGAACAGTCCCCGATTTAATTTGATTTTTGACATAAACTAGTGTATAATATATTATGAATTTTTGACTAAAACTTGCATTTCGAAAAGTTTCTTAGAATCTAGTTTCCAGATGATTGTTTTGCATGGACTTCCATCATAACCTTCCCTCGTAAAATATATAAATGATATGGGAAGTTTCAAATCTTTTCTAACACTCCATGATTTAATTTGATTTTCGACCGAAACTAGTATAAACCAGTGTATAATATATTATGATTTTTTGACTGAAACATGCATTAAAAAAAGTTTCATAGAATCTAGTATTCAGATGATTTTTTTGCATGGGCTTCCTTCGTAACCTTACCTCTTATAATATATACATGATATGAAAAATCTCGTATCATTTCAAATAGTTCCCTATTAAATTTGATTTTTTCGACTGAAACTAGTGTATAATATACTATGATTTTTGACCGAAACATGCATTTCGAAAAGTTTCGTAAAATCTAATTTTACGATTTTTTTTTGCATGGACTTCCATCATAACCTTCCCTCATAAAATGTTTAAATGATATGTGAAGTTTAGTATCATTTCGAACAGTCCACGATTTAATTTGATTTGTGACCGAAACTATTATAAACAAGTGTATAATATATTTTGAGTTTTTTTACTAAAACTTGCATTTCGAAAAGGTTCATAGAATATAATTTTTAGATTTTTTTTGGATGGACTTCCATCATAACCTTCCCTCTTAACATATATAAATGATATGTGAAGTCTCGAATCATTATAAATAGTCCCCAATTCAATTTGATTTTTTTGACCGAAACTAGTGTATAATATACTATGATTTTTGCCCGAAAATCTCATTTCAAAAAGTTTCATAGAACCTAATTTTCGGATGATTTTTTGCATTGACCTCCATCATAACCTTCCCTCTTAAAATATATAAATGATATGTGAAGTTTCGTATCATTTTGAATATTCCACTATTTAATTTGATTTTTGACCGAAACTAGTATAAACTAGTATATAATATATTATGATTGTTTAACCGAAACTTGCATTTCGAAAAGATTCATAGAATCTAGTTTTCAGATGATTGTTTTGCATGGACTTCCATCATTACTTCTCCTCGTAAAATATATAAATGATATGTCAAATTTCGTATCATTTCGAACAGTCCCCGATTTAATTTGATTTTTGACCGAAACTAGTATGAACTAGTGTATAATATATTATGATTTTTTGACCGAAACTTGCATTTTGAAAAGTTTCATATAATCTAGTTTTGAGATGATTGTTTTGCATGGACTTACATCATAACCTTCCCTCTTAACATATATAAATGATATGAAAATTCTCGTATCATTTCAAATTGTCCGCAGTTAAATTTTATTTTTTTAACCGAAACTAGTGTATAATATACTATGATTTCTGACCAAAACTTGCATTTCGAAAAGTTTCATAGAATCTAATTTTCCGATGATTTTTTGCATGGACTTCCATCGTAACCTTCCCTCGTAATATATATAAATGATATGTGAAGTTTCGTATCATTTCGAACAGTTTCCGATTTAATTTGATTTTTGACATAAACTAGTGTATAATATATTATGAATTTTTGACTAAAACTTGCATTTCGAAAAGTTTCTTAGAATCTAGTTTCTAGATGATTGTTTTGCATGGACTTCCATCATAACCTTCCCTCGTAAAATATATAAATGATATGGGAAGTTTCAAATCTTTTCTAACACTCCATGATTTAATTTGATTTTTGACCGAAACTAGTATAAACCCGTGTATAATATATTATGATTTTTTGACTGAAACATGCATTAAAAAAAGTTTCATAGAATCTAGTATTCAGATGATTTTTTTGCATGGGCTTCCTTCGTAACCTTACCTCTTATAATATATACATGATATGAAAAATCTCGTATCATTTCAAATAGTTCCCTATTAAATTTGATTTTTTCCACTGAAACTAGTGTATAATATACTATGATTTTTGACCGAAACATGCATTTCGAAAAGTTTCGTAAAATCTAATTTTACGATTTTTTTTTGCATGGACTTCCATCATAACCTTCCCTCATAAAATGTTTAAATGATATGTGAAGTTTAGTATCATTTCGAACAGTCCACGATTTAATTTGATTTGTGACCGAAACTATTATAAACAAGTGTATAATATATTTTGAGTTTTTTTACTAAAACTTGCATTTCGAAAAGGTTCATAGAATATAATTTTTAGATTTTTTTTGGATGGACTTCCATCATAACCTTCCCTCTTAACATATATAAATGATATGTGAAGTCTCGAATCATTATAAATAGTCCCCAATTCAATTTGATTTTTTTGACCGAAACTAGTGTATAATATACTATGATTTTTGCCCGAAAATCTCATTTCAAAAAGTTTCATAGAACCTAATTTTCGGATGATTTTTTGCATTGACCTCCATCATAACCTTCCCTCGTAAAATATATAAATGATATGTGAAGTTTCGTATCATTTTGAATATTCCACTATTTAATTTGCTTTTTGACCGAAACTAGTATAAACTAGTATATAATATATTATGATTGTTTAACCGAAACTTGCATTTCGAAAAGTTTCATAGAATCTAGTTTTCAGATGATTGTTTTGCATGGACTTCCATCATTACTTCTCCTCGTAAAATATATAAATGATATGTCAAATTTCGTATCATTTCGAACAGTCCCCGATTTAATTTGATTTTGGACCGAAACTAGTATGAACTAGTGTATAATATATTATGATTTTTTGACCGAAACTTGCATTTTGAAAAGTTTCATATAATCTAGTTTTGAGATGATTGTTTTGCATGGACTTCCATCATAACCTTCCCTCTTAACATATATAAATGATATGAAAATTCTCGTATCATTTCAAATTGTCCGCAGTTAAATTTTATTTTTTTAACCGAAACTAGTGTATAATATACTATGATTTCTGACCAAAACTTGCATTTCGAAAAGTTTCATAGAATCTAATTTTCCGATGATTTTTTGCATGGACTTCCATCATAACCTTCCCTCGTAATATATATAAATGATATGTGAAGTTTCGTATCATTACGAACAGTCCCCGATTTAATTTGATTTTTGACATAAACTAGTGTATAATATATTATGAATTTTTGACTAAAACTTGCATTTCGAAAAGTTTCTTAGAATCTAGTTTCCAGATGATTGTTTTGCATGGACTTCCATCATAACCTTCCCTCGTAAAATATATAAATGATATGGGAAGTTTCAAATCTTTTCTAACACTCCATGATTTAATTTGATTTTCGACCGAAACTAGTATAAACCAGTGTATAATATATTATGATTTTTTGACTGAAACATGCATTAAAAAAAGTTTCATAGAATCTAGTATTCAGATGATTTTTTTGCATGGGCTTCCTTCGTAACCTTACCTCTTATAATATATACATGATATGAAAAATCTCGTATCATTTCAAATAGTTCCCTATTAAATTTGATTTTTTCGACTGAAACTAGTGTATAATATACTATGATTTTTGACCGAAACATGCATTTCGAAAAGTTTCGTAAAATCTAATTTTACGATTTTTTTTTGCATGGACTTCCATCATAACCTTCCCTCATAAAATGTTTAAATGATATGTGAAGTTTAGTATCATTTCGAACAGTCCACGATTTAATTTGATTTGTGACCGAAACTATTATAAACAAGTGTATAATATATTTTGAGTTTTTTTACTAAAACTTGCATTTCGAAAAGGTTCATAGAATATAATTTTTAGATTTTTTTTGGATGGACTTCCATCATAACCTTCCCTCTTAACATATATAAATGATATGTGAAGTCTCGAATCATTATAAATAGTCCCCAATTCAATTTGATTTTTTTGACCGAAACTAGTGTATAATATACTATGATTTTTGCCCGAAAATCTCATTTCAAAAAGTTTCATAGAACCTAATTTTCGGATGATTTTTTGCATTGACCTCCATCATAACCTTCCCTCGTAAAATATATAAATGATATGTGAAGTTTCGTATCATTTTGAATATTCCACTATTTAATTTGCTTTTTGACCGAAACTAGTATAAACTAGTATATAATATATTATGATTGTTTAACCGAAACTTGCATTTCGAAAAGTTTCATAGAATCTAGTTTTCAGATGATTGTTTTGCATGGACTTCCATCATTACTTCTCCTCGTAAAATATATAAATGATATGTCAAATTTCGTATCATTTCGAACAGTCCCCGATTTAATTTGATTTTGGACCGAAACTAGTATGAACTAGTGTATAATATATTATGATTTTTTGACCGAAACTTGCATTTTGAAAAGTTTCATATAATCTAGTTTTGAGATGATTGTTTTGCATGGACTTCCATCATAACCTTCCCTCTTAACATATATAAATGATATGAAAATTCTCGTATCATTTCAAATTGTCCGCAGTTAAATTTTATTTTTTTAACCGAAACTAGTGTATAATATACTATGATTTCTGACCAAAACTTGCATTTCGAAAAGTTTCATAGAATCTAATTTTCCGATGATTTTTTGCATGGACTTCCATCATAACCTTCCCTCGTAATATATATAAATGATATGTGAAGTTTCGTATCATTACGAACAGTCCCCGATTTAATTTGATTTTTGACATAAACTAGTGTATAATATATTATGAATTTTTGACTAAAACTTGCATTTCGAAAAGTTTCTTAGAATCTAGTTTCCAGATGATTGTTTTGCATGGACTTCCATCATAACCTTCCCTCGTAAAATATATAAATGATATGGGAAGTTTCAAATCTTTTCTAACACTCCATGATTTAATTTGATTTTCGACCGAAACTAGTATAAACCAGTGTATAATATATTATGATTTTTTGACTGAAACATGCATTAAAAAAAGTTTCATAGAATCTAGTATTCAGATGATTTTTTTGCATGGGCTTCCTTCGTAACCTTACCTCTTATAATATATACATGATATGAAAAATCTCGTATCATTTCAAATAGTTCCCTATTAAATTTGATTTTTTCGACTGAAACTAGTGTATAATATACTATGATTTTTGACCGAAACATGCATTTCGAAAAGTTTCGTAAAATCTAATTTTACGATTTTTTTTTGCATGGACTTCCATCATAACCTTCCCTTATAAAATGTTTAAATGATATGTGAAGTTTAGTATCATTTCGAACAGTCAACGATTTAATTTGATTTGTGACCGAAACTATTATAAACAAGTGTATAATATATTTTGAGTTTTTTTACTAAAACTTGCATTTCGAAAAGGTTCATAGAATATAATTTTTAGATTTTTTTTGGATGGACTTCCATCATAACCTTCCCTCTTAACATATATAAATGATATGTGAAGTCTCGAATCATTATAAATAGTCCCCAATTCAATTTGATTTTTTTGACCGAAACTAGTGTATAATATACTATGATTTTTGCCCGAAAATCTCATTTCAAAAAGTTTCATAGAACCTAATTTTCGGATGATTTTTTGCATTGACCTCCATCATAACCTTCCCTCTTAAAATATATAAATGATATGTGAAGTTTCGTATCATTTTGAATATTCCACTATTTAATTTGATTTTTGACCGAAACTAGTATAAACTAGTATATAATATATTATGATTGTTTAACCGAAACTTGCATTTCGAAAAGTTTCATAGAATCTAGTTTTCAGATGATTGTTTTGCATGGACTTCCATCATTACTTCTCCTCGTAAAATATATAAATGATATGTCAAATTTCGTATCATTTCGAACAGTCCCCGATTTAATTTGATTTTTGACCGAAACTAGTATGAACTAGTGTATAATATATTATGATTTTTTGACCGAAACTTGCATTTTGAAAAGTTTCATATAATCTAGTTTTGAGATGATTGTTTTGCATGGACTTACATCATAACCTTCCCTCTTAACATATATAAATGATATGAAAATTCTCGTATCATTTCAAATTGTCCGCAGTTAAATTTTATTTTTTTAACCGAAACTAGTGTATAATATACTATGATTTCTGACCAAAACTTGCATTTCGAAAAGTTTCATAGAATCTAATTTTCCGATGATTTTTTGCATGGACTTCCATCGTAACCTTCCCTCGTAATATATATAAATGATATGTGAAGTTTCGTATCATTTCGAACAGTTTCCGATTTAATTTGATTTTTGACATAAACTAGTGTATAATATATTATGAATTTTTGACTAAAACTTGCATTTCGAAAAGTTTCTTAGAATCTAGTTTCCAGATGATTGTTTTGCATGGACTTCCATCATAACCTTCCCTCGTAAAATATAAAAATGATATGGGAAGTTTCAAATCATTTCTAACACTCCATGATTTAATTTGATTTTCGACCGAAACTAGTATAAACCATTGTATAATATATTATGATTTTTTGACTGAAACATGCATTAAAAAAAGTTTAATAGAATCTAGTTTTCAGATGATTTTTTTGCACGGGCTTCCTTCGTAACCTTACCTCTTATAATATATAAATGATATGAAAAATCTCGTATCATTTCAAATAATTCCCTGTTAAATTTGATTTTTTCGACTGAAACTAGTGTATAATATACTATGATTTTTGACCGAAACATGCGTTTCGAAAAGTTTCGTAGAATCTAATTTTACGATTTTTTTTTGCATGGACATCCATCATAACCTTCCCTCATAAAATGTTTAAATGATATGTGAAGTTTAGTATCATTTCGAACAGTCCACGATTTAATTTGATTTTTGACCTAAACTATTATAAACAAGTGTATAATATATTTTGAGTTTTTTTACAAAAACTTGCATTTCGAAAAGGTTCATAGATTATAATTTTTAGATTTTTTTTTGGATGGACTTCCATCATAACCTTCCCTCTTAACATATATAAATGATATGTGAAGTCTCGTATCATTATAAATAGTCCCCAATTCAATTTGATTTTTTTGACCGAAACTAGTGTATAATATACTATGATTTTTGCCCGAAAATCTCATTTCAAAAAGTTTCATAGAACCTAATTTTCGGATGATTTTTTGCATTGACCTCCATCATAACCTTCCCTCGTAAAATATATAAATGATATGTGAAGTTTCGTATCATTTTGAATATTCCACTATTTAATTTGATTTTTGACCGAAACTAGTATAAACTAGTATATAATATATTATGATTGTTTAACCGAAACTTGCATTTCGAAAAGTTTCATAGAATCTAGTTTTCAGATGATTGTTTTGCATGGACTTCCATCATTACTTCTCCTCGTAAAATATATAAATGATATGTCAAATTTCGTATCATTTCGAACAGTCCCCGATTTAATTTGATTTTTGACCGAAACTAGTATGAACTAGTGTATAATATATTATGATTTTTTGACCGAAACTTGCATTTTGAAAAGTTTCATATAATCTAGTTTTGAGATGATTGTTTTGCATGGACTTCCATCATAACCTTCCCTCTTAACATATATAAATGATCTGTAAAGTATCGTATCATTTCAAATAGTTCCCAATTAAATTTGATTTTTTTGACCGAAACTAGTGTATAATATACTATGATTTTTGACCGAAACATGCATTACGAAAAGTTTCATAGAATCTAATTTTACGATGATTTATTGCATGGACTTCCATCATAACCTTCCCTCGTAAAATATTTAAATGATATGTGAAGTTTTGTATCATTTCGAACAGTCCACGATTTAATTTGATTTTTGACATAAACTAGTGTATAATATATTATGAATTTTTGACTAAAACTTGCATTTCGAAAAGTTTCTTAGAATCTAGTTTCCAGATGATTGTTTTGCATGGACTTCCATCATAACCTTCCCTCGTAAAATATATAAATGATATGGGAAGTTTCAAATCATTTCTAACACTCCATGATTTAATTTGATTTTCGACCGAAACTAGTATAAACCAGTGTATAATATATTATGATTTTTTGACTGAAACATGCATTAAAAAAAGTTTAATAGAATCTAGTTTTCAGATGATTTTTTTGCACGGGCTTCCTTCGTAACCTTACCTCTTATAATATATAAATGATATGAAAAATCTCGTATCATTTCAAATAGTTCCCTGTTAAATTTGATTTTTTCGACTGAAACTAGTGTATAATATACTATGATTTTTGACCTAAACATGCATTTCGAAAAGTTTCGTAGAATCTAATTTTACGATTTTTTTTTGCATGGACTTCCATCATAACCTTCCCTCATAAAATGTTTAAATGATATGTGAACTTTAGTATCATTTCGAACAGTCCACGATTTAATTTGATTTTTGACCGAAACTATTATAAACAAGTGTATAATATATTTTGAGTTTTTTTACTAAAACTTGCATTTCGAAAAGGTTCATAGAATATAATTTTTAGATTTTTTTTGGATGGACTTCCATCATAACCTTCCCTCTTAACATATATAAATGATATGTGAAGTCTCGTATCATTATAAATAGTCCTCAATTCAATTTCATTTTTTAGACCGAAACTAGTGTATAATATATTATGATTTTTGCCCGAAAATCTCATTTCAAAAAGTTTCATAGAACCTAATTTTCGGATGATTTTTTGCATTGACCTCCATCATAACCTTCCCTCTTAAAATATATAAATGATATGTGAAGTTTCGTATCATTTTGAATATTCCACTATTTAATTTGATTTTTGACCAAAACTAGTATAAACTAGTATATAATATATTATGATTGTTTAACCGAAACTTGCATTTCGAAAAGTTTCATAGAATCTAGTTTTCAGATGATTGTTTTGCATGGACTTCCATCATTACTTCTCCTCGTAAAATATATAAATGATATGTCAAATTTCGTATCATTTCGAACAGTCCCCGATTTAATTTGATTTTTGACCGAAACTAGTATGAACTAGTGTATAATATATTATGATTTTTTGACCGAAACTTGCATTTTGAAAAGTTTCATATAATCTAGTTTTGAGATGATTGTTTTGCATGGACTTACATCATAACCTTCCCTCTTAACATATATAAATGATATGAAAATTCTCGTATCATTTCAAATTGTCCGCAGTTAAATTTTATTTTTTTAACCGAAACTAGTGTATAATATACTATGATTTCTGACCAAAACTTGCATTTCGAAAAGTTTCATAGAATCTAATTTTCCGATGATTTTTTGCATGGACTTCCATCGTAACCTTCCCTCGTAATATATATAAATGATATGTGAAGTTTCGTATCATTTCGAACAGTTTCCGATTTAATTTGATTTTTGACATAAACTAGTGTATAATATATTATGAATTTTTGACTAAAACTTGCATTTCGAAAAGTTTCTTAGAATCTAGTTTCTAGATGATTGTTTTGCATGGACTTCCATCATAACCTTCCCTCGTAAAATATATAAACGATATGGGAAGTTTCAAATCTTTTCTAACACTCCATGATTTAATTTGATTTTTGACCGAAACTAGTATAAACCCGTGTATAATATATTATGATTTTTTGACTGAAACATGCATTAAAAAAAGTTTCATAGAATCTAGTATTCAGATGATTTTTTTGCATGGGCTTCCTTCGTAACCTTACCTCTTATAATATATACATGATATGAAAAATCTCGTATCATTTAAAATAGTTCCCTATTAAATTTGATTTTTTCGACTGAAACTAGTGTATAATATACTATGATTTTTGACCGAAACATGCATTTCGAAAAGTTTCGTAGAATCTAATTTTACGATTTTTTTTTTGCATGGACTTCCATCATAACCTTCCCTCATAAAATGTTTAAATGATATGTGAAGTTTAGTATCATTTCGAACAGTCCACGATTTAAATGTATTTTTGACCGAAACTATTATAAACAAGTGTATAATATATTTTGAGTTTTTTTACTAAAACTTGCATTTCGAAAAGGTTCATAGATTATAATTTTTAGATTTTTTTTTGGATGGACTTCCATCATAACCTTCCCTCTTAACATATATAAATGATATGTGAAGTCTCGTATCATTATAAATAGTCCCCAATTCAATTTGATTTTTTTGACCGAAACTAGTGTATAATATACTATGATTTTTGCCCGAAAATCTCATTTCAAAAAGTTTCATAGAACCTAATTTTCGGATGATTTTTTGCATTGACCTCCATCATAACCTTCCCTCGTAAAATATATAAATGATATGTGAAGTTTCGTATCATTTTGAATATTCCACTATTTAATTTGATTTTTGACCGAAACTAGTATAAACTAGTATATAATATATTATGATTGTTTAACCGAAACTTGCATTTCGAAAAGTTTCATAGAATCTAGTTTTCAGATGATTGTTTTGCATGGACTTCCATCATTACTTCTCCTCGTAAAATATATAAATGATATGTCAAATTTCGTATCATTTCGAACAGTCCCCGATTTAATTTGATTTTTGACCGAAACTAGTATGAACTAGTGTATAATATATTATGATTTTTTGACCGAAACTTGCATTTTGAAAAGTTTCATATAATCTAGTTTTGAGATGATTGTTTTGCATGGACTTCCATCATAACCTTCCCTCTTAACATATATAAATGATCTGTAAAGTATCGTATCATTTCAAATAGTTCCCAATTAAATTTGATTTTTTTGACCGAAACTAGTGTATAATATACTATGATTTTTGACCGAAACATGCATTACGAAAAGTTTCATAGAATCTAATTTTACGATGATTTATTGCATGGACTTCCATCATAACCTTCCCTCGTAAAATATTTAAATGATATGTGAAGTTTTGTATCATTTCGAACAGTCCACGATTTAATTTGATTTTTGACATAAACTAGTGTATAATATATTATGAATTTTTGACTAAAACTTGCATTTCGAAAAGTTTCTTAGAATCTAGTTTCCAGATGATTGTTTTGCATGGACTTCCATCATAACCTTCCCTCGTAAAATATATAAATGATATGGGAAGTTTCAAATCATTTCTAACACTCCATGATTTAATTTGATTTTCGACCGAAACTAGTATAAACCAGTGTATAATATATTATGATTTTTTGACTGAAACATGCATTAAAAAAAGTTTAATAGAATCTAGTTTTCAGATGATTTTTTTGCACGGGCTTCCTTCGTAACCTTACCTCTTATAATATATAAATGATATGAAAAATCTCGTATCATTTCAAATAGTTCCCTGTTAAATTTGATTTTTTCGACTGAAACTAGTGTATAATATACTATGATTTTTGACCTAAACATGCATTTCGAAAAGTTTCGTAGAATCTAATTTTACGATTTTTTTTTGCATGGACTTCCATCATAACCTTCCCTCATAAAATGTTTAAATGATATGTGAACTTTAGTATCATTTCGAACAGTCCACGATTTAATTTGATTTTTGACCGAAACTATTATAAACAAGTGTATAATATATTTTGAGTTTTTTTACTAAAACTTGCATTTCGAAAAGGTTCATAGAATATAATTTTTAGATTTTTTTTGGATGGACTTCCATCATAACCTTCCCTCTTAACATATATAAATGATATGTGAAGTCTCGTATCATTATAAATAGTCCTCAATTCAATTTCATTTTTTAGACCGAAACTAGTGTATAATATATTATGATTTTTGCCCGAAAATCTCATTTCAAAAAGTTTCATAGAACCTAATTTTCGGATGATTTTTTGCATTGACCTCCATCATAACCTTCCCTCTTAAAATATATAAATGATATGTGAAGTTTCGTATCATTTTGAATATTCCACTATTTAATTTGATTTTTGACCAAAACTAGTATAAACTAGTATATAATATATTATGATTGTTTAACCGAAACTTGCATTTCGAAAAGTTTCATAGAATCTAGTTTTCAGATGATTGTTTTGCATGGACTTCCATCATTACTTCTCCTCGTAAAATATATAAATGATATGTCAAATTTCGTATCATTTCGAACAGTCCCCGATTTAATTTGATTTTTGACCGAAACTAGTATGAACTAGTGTATAATATATTATGATTTTTTGACCGAAACTTGCATTTTGAAAAGTTTCATATAATCTAGTTTTGAGATGATTGTTTTGCATGGACTTACATCATAACCTTCCCTCTTAACATATATAAATGATATGAAAATTCTCGTATCATTTCAAATTGTCCGCAGTTAAATTTTATTTTTTTAACCGAAACTAGTGTATAATATACTATGATTTCTGACCAAAACTTGCATTTCGAAAAGTTTCATAGAATCTAATTTTCCGATGATTTTTTGCATGGACTTCCATCGTAACCTTCCCTCGTAATATATATAAATGATATGTGAAGTTTCGTATCATTTCGAACAGTTTCCGATTTAATTTGATTTTTGACATAAACTAGTGTATAATATATTATGAATTTTTGACTAAAACTTGCATTTCGAAAAGTTTCTTAGAATCTAGTTTCTAGATGATTGTTTTGCATGGACTTCCATCATAACCTTCCCTCGTAAAATATATAAACGATATGGGAAGTTTCAAATCTTTTCTAACACTCCATGATTTAATTTGATTTTTGACCGAAACTAGTATAAACCCGTGTATAATATATTATGATTTTTTGACTGAAACATGCATTAAAAAAAGTTTCATAGAATCTAGTATTCAGATGATTTTTTTGCATGGGCTTCCTTCGTAACCTTACCTCTTATAATATATACATGATATGAAAAATCTCGTATCATTTCAAATAGTTCCCTATTAAATTTGATTTTTTCGACTGAAACTAGTGTATAATATACTATGATTTTTGACCGAAACATGCATTTCGAAAAGTTTCGTAGAATCTAATTTTACGATTTTTTTTTTGCATGGACTTCCATCATAACCTTCCCTCATAAAATGTTTAAATGATATGTGAAGTTTAGTATCATTTCGAACAGTCCACGATTTAAATGTATTTTTGACCGAAACTATTATAAACAAGTGTATAATATATTTTGAGTTTTTTTACTAAAACTTGCATTTCGAAAAGGTTCATAGAATATAATTTTTAGATTTTTTTTTGGATGGACTTCCATCATAACCTTCCCTTTTAACATATATAAATGATATGTGAAGTCTCGTATCATTATAAATAGTCCCCAATTCAATTTCATTTTTTAGACCGAAACTAGTGTATAATATATTATGATTTTTGCCCGAAAATCTCATTTCAAAAAGTTTCATAGAACCTAATTTTCGGATGATTTTTTGCATTGACCTCCATCATAACCTTCCCTCTTAAAATATATAAATGATATGTGAAGTTTCGTATCATTTTGAATATTCCACTATTTAATTTGATTTTTGACCGAAACTAGTATAAACTAGTATATAATATATTATGATTGTTTAACCGAAACTTGCATTTCGAAAAGTTTCATAGAATCTAGTTTTCAGATGATTGTTTTGCATGGACTTCCATCATTACTTCTCCTCGTAAAATATATAAATGATATGTCAAATTTCGTATCATTTCGAACAGTCCCCGATTTAATTTGATTTTTGACCGAAACTAGTATGAACTAGTGTATAATATATTATGATTTTTTGACCGAAACTTGCATTTTGAAAAGTTTCATATAATCTAGTTTTGAGATAATTGTTTTGCATGGACTTACATCATAACCTTCCCTCTTAACATATATAAATGATATGAAAATTCTCGTATCATTTCAAATTGTCCGCAGTTAAATTTTATTTTTTTAACCGAAACTAGTGTATAATATACTATGATTTCTGACCAAAACTTGCATTTCGAAAAGTTTCATAGAATCTAATTTTCCGATGATTTTTTGCATGGACTTCCATCGTAACCTTCCCTCGTAATATATATAAATGATATGTGAAGTTTCGTATCATTTCGAATAGTTTCCGATTTAATTTGATTTTTGACATAAACTAGTGTATAATATATTATGAATTTTTGACTAAAACTTGCATTTCGAAAAGTTTCTTAGAATCTAGTTTCTAGATGATTGTTTTGCATGGACTTCCATCATAACCTTCCCTCGTAAAATATATAAACGATATGGGAAGTTTCAAATCTTTTCTAACACTCCATGATTTAATTTGATTTTTGACCGAAACTAGTATAAACCCGTGTATAATATATTATGATTTTTTGACTGAAACATGCATTAAAAAAAGTTTCATAGAATCTAGTATTCAGATGATTTTTTTGCATGGGCTTCCTTCGTAACCTTACCTCTTATAATATATACATGATATGAAAAATCTCGTATCATTTCAAATAGTTCCCTATTAAATTTGATTTTTTCGTCTGAAACTAGTGTATAATATACTATGATTTTTGACCGAAACATGCATTTCGAAAAGTTTCGTAGAATCTAATTTTACGATTTTTTTTTGCATGGACTTCCATCATAACCTTCCCTCATAAAATGTTTAAATGATATGTGAAGTTTAGTATCATTTCGAACAGTCCACGATTTAAATGTATTTTTGACCAAAACTATTATAAACAAGTATATAATATATTTTGAGTTTTTTTACTAAAACTTGCATTTCGAAAAGGTTCATAGAATATAATTTTTAGATTTTTTTTGGATGGACTTCCATCATAACCTTCCCTCTTAACATATATAAATGATATGTGAAGTCTCGTATCATTATAAATAGTCCCCAATTCAATTTGATTTTTTTGACCGAAACTAGTGTATAATATACTATGATTTTTGCCCGAAAATCTCATTTCAAAAAGTTTCATAGAACCTAATTTTCGGATGATTTTTTGCATTGACCTCCATCATAACCTTCCCTCGTAAAATATATAAATTATATGTGATGTTTCGTATCATTTTGAATATTCCACTATTTAATTTTCTTTTTGACCGAAACTAGTATAAACTAGTATATAATATATTATGATTGTTTAACCGAAACTTGCATTTCGAAAAGTTTCATAGAATCTAGTTTTCAGATGATTGTTTTTCATGGACTTCCATCATTACTTCTCCTCGTAAAATATATAAATGATATGTCAAATTTCGTATCATTTCGAACAGTCCCCGATTTAATTTGATTTTGGACCGAAACTAGTATGAACTAGTGTATAATATATTATGATTTTTTGAACGAAACTTGCATTTTGAAAAGTTTCATATAATCTAGTTTTGAGATGATTGTTTTGCATGGACTTCCATCATAACCTTCCCTCTTAACATATATAAATGATCTGTAAAGTATCGTATCATTTCAAATAGTTCCCAACTAAATTTGATTTTTTTGACCGAAACTAGTGTATAATATACTATGATTTTTGACCGAAACATGCATTACGAAAAGTTTCATAGAATCTAATTTTACGATGATTTATTGCATGGACTTCCATCATAACCTTCCCTCGTAAAATATTTAAATGATATGTGAAGTTTCGTATCATTTCGAACAGTCCATGATTTATTTTGATTTTTGACATAAACTAGTGTATAATATATTATGAATTTTTGACTAAAACTTGCATTTCAAAAAGTTTCTTAGAATCTAGTTTCCAGATGATTGTTTTGCATGGACTTCCATCATAACCTTCCCTCGTAAAATATATAAATGATATGGGAAGTTTCAAATCATTTCTAACACTCCATGATTTAATTTGATTTTCGACCGAAACTAGTATAAACCAGTGTATAATATATTATGATTTTTTGACTGAAACATGCATTAAAAAAAGTTTAATAGAATCTAGTTTTCAGATGATTTTTTTGCACGGGCTTCCTTCGTAACCTTACCTCTTATAATATATAAATGATATGAAAAATCTCGTATCATTTCAAATAGTTCCCTGTTAAATTTGATTTTTTCGACTGAAACTAGTGTATAATATACTATGATTTTTGACCTAAACATGCATTTCGAAAAGTTTCGTAGAATCTAATTTTACGATTTTTTTTTGCATGGACTTCCATCATAACCTTCCCTCATAAAATGTTTAAATGATATGTGAACTTTAGTATCATTTCGAACAGTCCACGATTTAATTTGATTTTTGACCGAAACTATTATAAACAAGTGTATAATATATTTTGAGTTTTTTTACTAAAACTTGCATTTCGAAAAGGTTCATAGAATATAATTTTTAGATTTTTTTTTGGATGGACTTCCATCATAACCTTCCCTCTTAACATTTATAAATGATATGTGAAGTCTCGTATCATTATAAATAGTCCCCAATTCAATTTCATTTTTTTGACCGAAACTAGTGTATAATATATTATGATTTTTGCCCGAAAATCTCATTTCAAAAAGTTTCATAGAACCTAATTTTCGGATGATTTTTTGCATTGACCTCCATCATAACCTTCCCTCTTAAAATATATAAATGATATGTGAAGTTTCGTATCATTTTGAATATTCCACTATTTAATTTGATTTTTGACCGAAACTAGTATAAACTAGTATATAATATATTATGATTGTTTAACCGAAACTTGCATTTCGAAAAGTTTCATAGAATCTAGTTTTCAGATGATTGTTTTGCATGGACTTCCATCATTACTTCTCCTCGTAAAATATATAAATGATATGTCAAATTTCGTATCATTTCGAACAGTCCCCGATTTAATTTGATTTTTGACCGAAACTAGTATGAACTAGTGTATAATATATTATGATTTTTTGACCGAAACTTGCATTTTGAAAAGTTTCATATAATCTAGTTTTGAGATGATTGTTTTGCATGGACTTACATCATAACCTTGCCTCTTAACATATATAAATGATATGAAAATTCTCGTATCATTTCAAATTGTCCGCAGTTAAATTTTATTTTTTTAACCGAAACTAGTGTATAATATACTATGATTTCTGACCAAAACTTGCATTTCGAAAAGTTTCATAGAATCTAATTTTCCGATGATTTTTTTGCATGGACTTCCATCATAACCTTCCCTCGTAATATATAAATGATATGTGAAGTTTCGTATCATTTCGAACAGTCCCCGATTTAATTTGATTTTTGACATAAACTAGTGTATAATATATTATGAATTTTTGACTAAAACTTGCATTTCGAAAAGTTTCTTAGAATCTAGTTTCTAGATGATTGTTTTGCATGGACTTCCATCACAACCTTCCCTCGTAAAATATATAAATGATCTGGGAAGTTTCAAATCTTTTCTAACACTCCATGATTTAATTTGATTTTCGACCGAAACTAGTATAAACCAGTGTATAATATATTATGATTTTTTGACTGAAACATGCATTAAAAAAAGTTTCATAGAATCTAATATTCAGATGATTTATTTGCATGGGCTTCCTTCGTAACCTTACCTCTTATAATATATACATGATATGAAAAATCTCGTATCATTTCAAATAGTTCCCTATTAAATTTGATTTTTTCGACTGAAACTAGTGTATAATATACTATGATTTTTGACCGAAACATGCATTTCGAAAAGTTTCGTAGAATCTAATTTTACGATTTTTTTTTGCATGGACTTCCATCATAGCCTTCCCTCATAAAATGTTTAAATGATATGTGAAGTTTAGTATCATTTCGAACAGTCCACGATTTAATTTGATTTTTGACCTAAACTATTATAAACAAGTGTATAATATATTTTGAGTTTTTTTTACTAAAACTTGCATTTCGAAAAGGTTCATAGAATATAATTTTTAGATTTTTTTTTGGATGGACTTCCATCATAACCTTCCCTCTTAACATATATAAATGATATGTGAAGTCTCGTATCATTATAAATAGTCCCCAATTCAATTTGATTTTTTTGACCGAAACTAGTGTATAATATACTATGATTTTTGCCCGAAAATCTCATTTCAAAAAGTTTCATAGAACCTAATTTTCGGATGATTTTTTGCATTGACCTCCATCATAACCTTCCCTCGTAAAATATATAAATGATATGTGAAGTTTCGTATCATTTTGAATATTCCACTATTTAATTTGATTTTTGACCGAAACTAGTATAAACTAGTATATAATATATTATGATTGTTTAACCGAAACTTGCATTTCGAAAAGTTTCATAGAATCTAGTTTTCAGATGATTGTTTTGCATGGACTTCCATCATTACTTCTCCTCGTAAAATATATAAATGATATGTCAAATTTCGTATCATTTTGAACAGTCCCCGATTTAATTTGATTTTTGACCGAAACTAGTATGAACTAGTGTATAATATATTATGATTTTTTGACCGAAACTTGCATTTTGAAAAGTTTCATATAATCTAGTTTTGAGATGATTGTTTTGCATGGACTTACATCATAACCTTCCCTCTTAACATATATAAATATATGGAAATTCTCGTATCATTTCAAATTGTCCCCAATTAAATTTTATTTTATTAACCGAAACTAGTGTATAATATACTATGATTTCTGACCAAAACTTGCATTTCGAAAAGTTTCATAGAATCTAATTTTCCAATGATTTTTTGCATGGACTTCCATCATAACCTTCCCTCATAAAATATATAAATGATATGTGAAGTTTCGTATCATTTCGAACAGTCCCCGATTTAATTTGATTTTTGACATAAACTAGAGTATAATATATTATGAATTTTTGACTAAAACTTGCATTTCGAAAAGTTTCTTAGAATCTAGTTTCCAGATGATTGTTTTGCATGGACTTCCATCATAACCTTCCCTCGTAAAATATAAAAATGATATGGGATGTTTCAAATCATTTCTAACACTCCATGATTTAATTTGATTTTCGACCGAAACTAGTATAAACCAGTGTATAATATATTATGATTTTTTGACTGAAACATGCATTAAAAAAAGTTTAATAGAATCTAGTTTTCAGATGATTTTTTTGCACGGGCTTCCTTCGTAACCTTACCTCTTATAATATATAAATGATATGAAAAATCTCGTATCATTTCAAATAATTCCCTGTTAAATTTGATTTTTTCGACTGAAACTAGTGTATAATATACTATGATTTTTGACCGAAACATGCGTTTCGAAAAGTTTCGTAGAATCTAATTTTACGATTTTTTTTTGCATGGACTTCCATCATAACCTTCCCTCATAAAATGTTTAAATGATATGTGAAGTTTAGTATCATTTCGAACAGTCCACGATTTAATTTGATTTTTGACCTAAACTATTATAAACAAGTGTATAATATATTGTGAGTTTTTTTACTAAAACTTGCATTTCGAAAAGGTTCATAGAATATAATTTTTAGATTTTTTTTTGGATGGACTTCCATCATAACATTCCCTCTTAACATATATAAATGATATGTGAAGTCTCGTATCATTATAAATAGTCCCCAATTCAATTTGATTTTTTTGACCGAAACTAGTGTATAATATACTATGATTTTTGCCCGAAAATCTCATTTCAAAAAGTTTCATAGAACCTAATTTTCGGATGATTTTTTGCATTGACCTCCATCATAACCTTCCCTCGTAAAATATATAAATGATATGTGAAGTTTCGTATCATTTTGAATATTCCACTATTTAATTTGATTTTTGACCGAAACTAGTATAAACTAGTATATAATATATTATGATTGTTTAACCGAAACTTGCATTTCGAAAAGTTTCATAGAATCTAGTTTTCAGATGATTGTTTTGCATGGACTTCCATCATTACTTCTCCTCGTAAAATATATAAATGATATGTCAAATTTCGTATCATTTCGAACAGTCCCCGATTTAATTTGATTTTTGACCGAAACTAGTATGAACTAGTGTATAATATATTATGATTTTTTGACCGAAACTTGCATTTTGAAAAGTTTCATATAATCTTGTTTTGAGATGATTGTTTTGCATGGACTTCCATCATAACCTTCCCTCTTAACATATATAAATGATCTGTAAAGTATCGTATCATTTCAAATAGTTCCCAATTAAATTTGATTTTTTTGACCGAAACTAGTGTATAATATACTATGATTTTTGACCGAAACATGCATTACGAAAAGTTTCATAGAATCTAATTTTACGATGATTTATTGCATGGACTTCCATCATAACCTTCCCTCGTAAAATATTTAAATGATATGTGAAGTTTCGTATCATTTCGAACAGTCCACGATTTAATTTGATTTTTGACATAAACTAGTGTATAATATATTATGAATTTTTGACTAAAACTTGCATTTCGAAAAGTTTCTTAGAATCTAGTTTCCAGATGATTGTTTTGCATGGACTTCCATCATAACCTTCCCTCGTAAAATATATAAATGATATGGGAAGTTTCAAATCATTTCTAACACTCCATGATTTAATTTGATTTTCGACCGAAACTAGTATAAACCAGTGTATAATATATTATGATTTTTTGACTGAAACATGCATTAAAAAAAGTTTAATAGAATCTAGTTTTCAGATGATTTTTTTGCACGGGCTTCCTTCGTAACCTTACCTCTTATAATATATAAATGATATGAAAAATCTCGTATCATTTCAAATAGTTCCCTGTTAAATTTGATTTTTTCGACTGAAACTAGTGTATAATATACTATGATTTTTGACCTAAACATGCATTTCGAAAAGTTTCGTAGAATCTAATTTTACGATTTTTTTTTGCATGGACTTCCATCATAACCTTCCCTCATAAAATGTTTAAATGATATGTGAACTTTAGTATCATTTCGAACAGTCCACGATTTAATTTGATTTTTGACCGAAACTATTATAAACAAGTGTATAATATATTTTGTGTTTTTTTACTAAAACTTGCATTTCAAAAAGGTTCATAGAATATAATTTTTAGATTTTTTTTTGGATGGACTTCCATCATAACCTTCCCTATTAACATATATAAATGATATGTGAAGTCTCGTATCATTATAAATAGTCCCCAATTCAATTTCATTTTTTTGACCGAAACTAGTGTATAATATATTATGATTTTTGCCCGAAAATCTCATTTCAAAAAGTTTCATAGAACCTAATTTTCGGATGATTTTTTGCATTGACCTCCATCATAACCTTCCCTCTTAAAATATATAAATGATATGTGAAGTTTCGTATCATTTTGAATATTCCACTATTTAATTTGATTTTTGACCGAAACTAGTATAAACTAGTATATAATATATTATGATTGTTTAACCGAAACTTGCATTTCGAAAAGTTTCATAGAATCTAGTTTTCAGATGATTGTTTTGCATGGACTTCCATCATTACTTCTCCTCGTAAAATATATAAATGATATGTCAAATTTCATATCATTTCGAACAGTCCCCGATTTAATTTGATTTTTGACCGAAACTAGTATGAACTAGTGTATAATATATTATGATTTTTTGACCGAAACTTGCATTTTGAAAAGTTTCATATAATCTAGTTTTGAGATGATTGTTTTGCATGGACTTACATCATAACCTTCCCTCTTAACATATATAAATATATGGAAATTCTCGTATCATTTCAAATTGTCCCCAATTAAATTTTATTTTATTAACCGAAACTAGTGTATAATATACTATGATTTCTGACCAAAACTTGCATTTCGAAAAGTTTCATAGAATCTAATTTTCCGATGATTTTTTGCATGGACTTCCATCATAACCTTCCCTCGTAATATATATAAATGATATGTGAAGTTTCGTATCATTTCGAACAGTCCCCGATTTAATTTGATTTTTGACATAAACTAGAGTATAATATATTATGAATTTTTGACTAAAACTTGCATTTCGAAAAGTTTCTTAGAATCTAGTTTCCAGATGATTGTTTTGCATGGACTTCCATCATAACCTTCCCTCGTAAAATATAAAAATGATATGGGAAGTTTCAAATCATTTCTAACACTCCATGATTTAATTTGATTTTCGACCGAAACTAGTATAAACCAGTGTATAATATATTATGATTTTTTGACTGAAACATGCATTAAAAAAAGTTTAATAGAATCTAGTTTTCAGATGATTTTTTTGCACGGGTTTCCTGCGTAACCTTACCTCTTATAATATATAAATGATATGAAAAATCTCGTATCATTTCAAATAATTCCCTGTTAAATTTGATTTTTTCGACTGAAACTAGTGTATAATATACTATGATTTTTGACCGAAACATGCGTTTCGAAAAGTTTCGTAGAATCTAATTTTACGATTTTTTTTTGCATGGACTTCCATCATAACCTTCCCTCATAAAATGTTTAAATGATATGTGAAGTTTAGTATCATTTCGAACAGTCCACGATTTAATTTGATTTTTGACCTAAACTATTATAAACAAGTGTATAATATATTTTGAGTTTTTTTACTAAAACTTGCATTTCGAAAAGGTTCATAGAATATAATTTTTAGATTTTTTTTTGGATGGACTTCCATCATAACCTTCCCTCTTTACATATATAAATGATATGTGAAGTCTCTTATCATTATAAATAGTCCCCAATTCAATTTGATTTTTTTGACCGAAACTAGTGTATAATATACTATGATTTTTGCCCGAAAATCTCATTTCAAAAAGTTTCATAGAACCTAATTTTCGGATGATTTTTTGCATTGACCTCCATCATAACCTTCCCTCGTAAAATATATAAATGATATGTGAAGTTTCGTATCATTTTGAATATTCCACTATTTAATTTGATTTTTGACCGAAACTAGTATAAACTAGTATATAATATATTATGATTGTTTAACCGAAACTTGCATTTCGAAAAGTTTCATAGAATCTAGTTTTCAGATGATTGTTTTGCATGGACTTCCATCATTACTTCTCCTCGTAAAATATATAAATGATATGTCAAATTTCGTATCATTTCGAACAGTCCACGATTTAATTTGATTTTTGACCGAAACTAGTATGAACTAGTGTATAATATATTATGATTTTTTGACCGAAACTTGCATTTTGAAAAGTTTCATATAATCTTGTTTTGAGATGATTGTTTTGCATGGACTTCCATCATAACCTTCCCTCTTAACATATATAAATGATCTGTAAAGTATCGTATCATTTGAAATAGTTCCCAATTAAATTTGATTTTTTTGACCGAAACTAGTGTATAATATACTATGATTTTTGACCGAAACATGCATTACGAAAAGTTTCATAGAATCTAATTTTACGATGATTTATTGCATGGACTTCCATCATAACCTTCCCTCGTAAAATATTTAAATGATATGTGAAGTTTCGTATCATTTCGAACAGTCCACGATTTAATTTGATTTTTGACATTAACTAGTGTATAATATATTATGAATTTTTGACTAAAACTTGCATTTCGAAAAGTTTCTTAGAATCTAGTTTCCAGATGATTGTTTTGCATGGACTTCCATCATAACCTTCCCTCGTAAAATATATAAATGAAATGGGAAGTTTCAAATCATTTCTAACACTCCATGATTTAATTTGATTTTCGACCGAAACTAGTATAAACCAGTGTATAATATATTATGATTTTTTGACTGAAACATGCATTAAAAAAAGTTTAATAGAATCTAGTTTTCAGATGATTTTTTTGCACGGGCTTCCTTCGTAACCTTACCTCTTATAATATATAAATGATATGAAAAATCTCGTATCATTTCAAATAGTTCCCTGTTAAATTTGATTTTTTCGACTGAAACTAGTGTATAATATACTATGATTTTTGACCTAAACATGCGTTTCGAAAAGTTTCGTAGAATCTAATTTTACGATTTTTTTTTGCATGGACTTCCATCATAACCTTCCCTCATAAAATGTTTAAATGATATGTGAAGTTTAGTATCATTTCGAACAGTCCACGATTTAATTTGATTTTTGACCTAAACTATTATAAACAAGTGTATAATATATTTTGAGTTTTTTTACTAAAACTTGCATTTCGAAAAGGTTCATAGAATATAATTTTTAGATTTTTTTTTGGATGGACTTCCATCATAACCTTCCCTCTTTACATATATAAATGATATGTGAAGTCTCTTATCATTATAAATAGTCCCCAATTCAATTTGATTTTTTTGACCGAAACTAGTGTATAATATACTATGATTTTTGCCCGAAAATCTCATTTCAAAAAGTTTCATAGAACCTAATTTTCGGATGATTTTTTGCATTGACCTCCATCATAACCTTCCCTCGTAAAATATATAAATGATATGTGAAGTTTCGTATCATTTTGAATATTCCACTATTTAATTTGATTTTTGACCGAAACTAGTATAAACTAGTATATAATATATTATGATTGTTTAACCGAAACTTGCATTTCGAAAAGTTTCATAGAATCTAGTTTTCAGATGATTGTTTTGCATGGACTTCCATCATTACTTCTCCTCGTAAAATATATAAATGATATGTCAAATTTCGTATCATTTCGAACAGTCCACGATTTAATTTGATTTTTGACCGAAACTAGTATGAACTAGTGTATAATATATTATGATTTTTTGACCGAAACTTGCATTTTGAAAAGTTTCATATAATCTTGTTTTGAGATGATTGTTTTGCATGGACTTCCATCATAACCTTCCCTCTTAACATATATAAATGATCTGTAAAGTATCGTATCATTTGAAATAGTTCCCAATTAAATTTGATTTTTTTGACCGAAACTAGTGTATAATATACTATGATTTTTGACCGAAACATGCATTACGAAAAGTTTCATAGAATCTAATTTTACGATGATTTATTGCATGGACTTCCATCATAACCTTCCCTCGTAAAATATTTAAATGATATGTGAAGTTTCGTATCATTTCGAACAGTCCACGATTTAATTTGATTTTTGACATTAACTAGTGTATAATATATTATGAATTTTTGACTAAAACTTGCATTTCGAAAAGTTTCTTAGAATCTAGTTTCCAGATGATTGTTTTGCATGGACTTCCATCATAACCTTCCCTCGTAAAATATATAAATGAAATGGGAAGTTTCAAATCATTTCTAACACTCCATGATTTAATTTGATTTTCGACCGAAACTAGTATAAACCAGTGTATAATATATTATGATTTTTTGACTGAAACATGCATTAAAAAAAGTTTAATAGAATCTAGTTTTCAGATGATTTTTTTGCACGGGCTTCCTTCGTAACCTTACCTCTTATAATATATAAATGATATGAAAAATCTCGTATCATTTCAAATAGTTCCCTGTTAAATTTGATTTTTTCGACTGAAACTAGTGTATAATATACTATGATTTTTGACCTAAACATGCATTTCGAAAAGTTTCGTAGAATCTAATTTTACGATTTTTTTTTGCATGGACTTCCATCATAACCTTCCCTCATAAAATGTTTAAATGATATGTGAACTTTAGTATCATTTCAAACAGTCCACGATTTAATTTGATTTTTGACCGAAACTATTATAAACAAGTGTATAATATATTTTGAGTTTTTTTACTAAAACTTGCATTTCAAAAAGGTTCATAGAATATAATTTTTAGATTTTTTTTTGGATGGACTTCCATCATAACCTTCCCTCTTAACATATATAAATGATATGTGAAGTCTCGTATCATTATAAATAGTCCCCAATTCAATTTCATTTTTTTGACCGAAACTAGTGTATAATATATTATGATTTTTGCCCGAAAATCTCATTTCAAAAAGTTTCATAGAACCTAATTTTCGGATGATTTTTTGCATTGACCTCCATCATAACCTTCCCTCTTAAAATATATAAATGATATGTGAAGTTTCGTATCATTTTGAATATTCCACTATTTAATTTGATTTTTGACCGAAACTAGTATAAACTAGTATATAATATATTATGATTGTTTAACCGAAACTTGCATTTCGAAAAGTTTCATAGAATCTAGTTTTCAGATGATTGTTTTGCATGGACTTCCATCATTACTTCTCCTCGTAAAATATATAAATGATATGTCAAATTTCGTATCATTTCGAACAGTCCCCGATTTAATTTGATTTTTGACCGAAACTAGTATGAACTAGTGTATAATATATTATGATTTTTTGACCGAAACTATCATTTTGAAAAGTTTCATATAATCTAGTTTTGAGATGATTGTTTTGCATGGACTTACATCATAACCTTCCCTATTAACATATATAAATGATATGAAAATTCTCGTATCATTTCAAATTGTCCGCAGTTAAATTTTATTTTTTTAACCGAAACTAGTGTATAATATACTATGATTTCTGACCAAAACTTGCATTTCGAAAAGTTTCATAGAATCTAATTTTCCGATGATTTTTTGCATGGACTTCCATCATAACCTTCCCTCGTAATATATATAAATGATATGTGAAGTTTCGTATCATTTCGAACAGTCCCCGATTTAATTTGATTTTTGACATAAACTAGTGTATAATATATTATGAATTTTTGACTAAATCTTGCATTTCGAAAAGTTTCTTAGAATCTAGTTTCTAGATGATTGTTTTGCATGGACTTCCATCATAACCTTCCCTCGTAAAATATATAAATGATCTGGGAAGTTTCAAATCTTTTCTAACACTCCATGATTTAATTTGATTTTCGACCGAAACTAGTATAAACCAGTGTATAATATATTATGATTTTTTGACTGAAACATGCATTAGAAAAAGTTTAATAGAATCTAGTTTTCAGATGATTTTTTTGCACGGGCTTCCTTCGTAACCTTACCTCTTATAATATATAAATGATATGAAAAATCTCGTATCATTTCAAATAATTCCCTGTTAAATTTGATTTTTTCGACTGAAACTAGTGTATAATATACTATGATTTTTGACCGAAACATGCGTTTCGAAAAGTTTCGTAGAATCTAATTTTACGATTTTTTTTTGCATGGACTTCCATCATAACCTTCCCTCATAAAATGTTTAAATGATATGTGAAGTTTAGTATCATTTCGAACAGTCCACGATTTAATTTGATTTTTGACCGAAACTATTATAAACAAGTGTATAATATATTTTGAGTTTTTTTACTAAAACTTGCATTTCAAAAAGGTTCATAGAATATAATTTTTAGATTTTTTTTTAGATGGACTTCCATCATAACCTTCCCTCTTAACATATATAAATGATATGTGAAGTCTCGTATCATTATAAATAGTCCCCAATTCAATTTCATTTTTTTGACCGAAACTAGTGTATAATATATTATGATTTTTGCCCGAAAATCTCATTTCAAAAAGTTTCATAGAACCTAATTTTCGGATGATTTTTTGCATTGACCTCCATCATAACCTTCCCTCTTAAAATATATAAATGATATGTGAAGTTTCGTATCATTTTGAATATTCCACTATTTAATTTGATTTTTGACCGAAACTAGTATAAACTAGTATATAATATATTATGATTGTTTAACCGAAACTTGCATTTCGAAAAGTTTCATAGAATCTAGTTTTCAGATGATTGTTTTGCATGGACTTCCATCATTACTTCTCCTCGTAAAATATATAAATGATATGTCAAATTTCGTATCATTTCGAACAGTCCCCGATTTAATTTATTTTTGACCGAAACTAGTATGAACTAGTGTATAATTTATTATGATTTTTTGACCGAAACTTGCATTTTGAAAAGTTTCATATAATCTAGTTTTGAGATGATTGTTTTGCATGGACTTACATCATAACCTTCCCTCTTAACATATATAAATATATGGAAATTCTCGTATCATTTCAAATTGTCCCCAATTAAATTTTATTTTATTAACCGAAACTAGTGTATAATATACTATGATTTCTGACCAAAACTTGCATTTCGAAAAGTTTCATAGAATCTAATTTTCCAATGATTTTTTGCATGGACTTCCATCATAACCTTCCCTCATAAAATATATAAATGATATGTGAAGTTTCGTATCATTTCGAACAGTCCCCGATTTAATTTGATTTTTGACATAAACTAGTGCATAATATATTATGAATTTTTGACTAAAACTTGCATTTCGAAAAGTTTCTTAGAATCTAGTTTCTAGATGATTGTTTTGCATGGACTTCCATCATAACCTTCCCTCGTAAAATATATAAATGATCTGGGAAGTTTCAAATCTTTTCTAACACTCCATGATTTAATTTGATTTTCGACCGAAACTAGTATAAACCAGTGTATAATATATTATGATTTTTTGACTGAAACATGCATTAAAAAAAGTTTCATAGAATCTAGTATTGAGATGATTTTTTTGCATGGGCTTCCTTCGTAACCTTACCTCTTATAATATATACATGATATGAAAAATCTCGTATCATTTCAAATAGTTCCCTATTAAATTTGATTTTTTCGACTGAAAATAGTGTATAATATACTATGATTTTTGACCGAAACATGCATTTCGAAAAGTTTCGTAGAATCTAATTTTACGATGATTTTTTGCATGGACTTCCATCATAGCCTTCCCTCATAAAATGTTTAAATGATATGTGAAGTTTAGTATCATTTCGAACAGTCCACGATTTAATTTGATTTTTGACCGAAACTATTATAAACAAGTGTATAATATATTTTGAGTTTTTTTACTAAAACTTGCATTTCGAAAAGGTTCATAGAATATAATTTTTAGATTTTTTTTTGGATGGACTTCCATCATAACCTTCCCTCTTAACATATATAAATGATATGTGAAGTCTCGTATCATTATAAATAGTCCCCAATTCAATTTGATTTTTTTGACCGAAACTAGTGTATAATATACTATGATTTTTGCCCGAAAACTCATTTCAAAAAGTTTCATAGAACCTAATTTTCGGATGATTTTTTGCATTGACCTCCATCATAACCTTCCCTCGTAAAATATATAAATGATATGTGAAGTTTCGTATCATTTTGAATATTCCACTATTTAATTTGATTTTTGAACGAAACTAGTATAAACTAGTATATAATATATTATGATTGTTTAACCGAAACTTGCATTTCGAAAAGTTTCATAGAATCTAGTTTTCAGATGATTGTTTTGCATGGACTTCCATCATTACTTCTCCTCGTAAAATATATAAATGATATGTCAAATTTCGTATCATTTTGAACAGTCCCCGATTTAATTTATTTTTGACCGAAACTAGTATGAACTAGTGTATAATTTATTATGATTTTTTGACCGAAACTTGCATTTTGAAAAGTTTCATATAATCTAGTTTTGAGATGATTGTTTTGCATGGACTTACATCATAACCTTCCCTCTTAACATATATAAATATATGGAAATTCTCGTATCATTTCAAATTGTCCCCAATTAAATTTTATTTTATTAACCGAAACTAGTGTATAATATACTATGATTTCTGACCAAAACTTGCATTTCGAAAAGTTTCATAGAATCTAATTTTCCAATGATTTTTTGCATGGACTTCCATCATAACCTTCCCTCATAAAATATATAAATGATATGTGAAGTTTCGTATCATTTCGAACAGTCCCCGATTTAATTTGATTTTTGACATAAACTAGTGCATAATATATTATGAATTTTTGACTAAAACTTGCATTTCGAAAAGTTTCTTAGAATCTAGTTTCCAGATGATTGTTTTGCATGGACTTCCATCATAACCTTCCCTCGTAAAATATAAAAATGATATGGGAAGTTTCAAATCATTTCTAACACTCCATGATTTAATTTGATTTTCGACCGAAACTAGTATAAACCAGTGTATAATATATTATGATTTTTTGACTGAAACATGCATTAAAAAAAGTTTAATAGAATCTAGTTTTCAGATGATTTTTTTGCACGGGCTTCCTTCGTAACCTTACCTCTTATAATATATAAATGATATGAAAAATCTCGTATCATTTCAAATAGTTCCCTGTTAAATTTGATTTTTTCGACTGAAACTAGTGTATAATATACTATGATTTTTGACCGAAACATGCGTTTCGAAAAGTTTCGTAGAATCTAATTTTACGATTTTTTTTTGCATGGACTTCCATCATAACCTTCCCTCATAAAATGTTTAAATGATATGTGAAGTTTAGTATCATTTCGAACAGTCCACGATTTAATTTGATTTTTGACCTAAACTATTATAAACAAGTGTATAATATATTTTGAGTTTTTTTACTAAAACTTGCATTTCGAAAAGGTTCATAGAATATAATTTTTAGATTTTTTTTTGGATGGACTTCCATCATAACCTTCCCTCTTAACATATATAAATGATATGTGAAGTCTCGTATCATTATAAATAGTCCCCAATTCAATTTGATTTTTTTGACCGAAAATAGTGTATAATATACTATGATTTTTGCCCGAAAATCTCATTTCAAAAAGTTTCATAGAACCTAATTTTCGGATGATTTTTTGCATTGACCTCCATCATAACCTTCCCTCTTAAAATATATAAATGATATGTGAAGGTTCGTATCATTTTGAATATTCCACTATTTAATTTGATTTTTGACCGAAACTAGTATAAATTAGTATATAATATATTATGATTGTTTAACCGAAACTTGCATTTCGAAAAGTTTCATAGAATCTAGTTTTCAGATGATTGTTTTGCATGGACTTCCATCATAACTTCTCCTCGTAAAATATATAAATGATACGTCAAATTTCGTATCATTTCGAACAGTCCCCGATTTAATTTGATTTTTGACCGAAACTAGTATGAACTAGTGTATAATATATTATGATTTTTTGACCGAAACTTGCATTTTGAAAAGTTTCATATAATCTAGTTTTGAGATGATTGTTTTGCATGGACTTCCATCATAACCTTCCCTCTTAACATATATAAATGATATGAAAATTCTCGTATCATTTCAAATTGTCCGCAGTTAAATTTTATTTTTTTAACCGAAACTAGTGTATAATATACTATGATTTCTGACCAAAACATGCATTTCGAAAAGTTTCATAGAATCTAATTTTCCGATGATTTTTTGCATGGACTTCCATCATAACCTTCCCTCGTAAAATATATAAATGATATGTGAAGTTTCGTATCATTTCGAACAGTCCCCGATTTAATTTGATTTTTGACATAAACTAGTGTATAATATATTATGAATTTTTGACTAAAACTTGCATTTCGAAAAGTTTCTTAGAATCTAGTTTCCAGATGATTGTTTTGCATGGACTTCCATCATAACCTTCCCTCGTAAAATATAAAATTGATATGGGAAGTTTCAAATCATTTCTAACACTCCATGATTTAATTTGATTTTCGACCGAAACTAGTATAAACCAGTGTATAATATATTATGATTTTTTGACTGAAACATGCATTAAAAAAAGTTTAATAGAATCTAGTTTTCAGATAATTTTTTTGCACGAGCTTCCTTCGTAACCTTACCTCTTATAATATATAAATGATATGAAAAATCTCGTATCATTTCAAATAGTTCCCTGTTAAATTTGATTTTTTCGACTGAAACTAGTGTATAATATACTATGATTTTTGACCGAAACATGCATTTCGAAAAGTTTCGAAGAATCTAATTTTACGATTTTTTTTTGCATGGACTTCCATCATAACCTTCCTTCATAAAATGTTTAAATGATATGTGAAGTTTAGTATCATTTCGAACAGCCCACGATTTAATTTGATTTTTGACCGAAACTATTATAAACAAGTGTATAATATATTTTGAGTTTTTTTACTAAAACTTGCATTTCGAAAAGGTTAATAGAATATAATTTTTAGATTTTTTTTGGATGGACATCCATCATAACCTTCCCTCTTAACATATATAAATGATATGTGAAGTCTCGTATCATTATAAATAGTCCCCAATTCAATTTGATTTTTTTGACCGAAACTAGTGTATAATATACTATGATTTTTGCCCGAAAATCTCATTTCAAAAAGTTTCATAGAACCTAATTTTCGGATGATTTTTTGCATTGACCTCCATCATAACCTTACCTCTTAAAATATATAAATGATATGTGAAGTTTCGTATCATTTTGAATATTCCACTATTTAATTTGATTTTTGACCGAAACTAGTATAAACTAGTATATAATATATTATGATTGTTTAACCGAAACTTGCATTTCGAAAAGTTTCATAGAATCTAGTTTTCAGATGATTGTTTTGCATGGACTTCCATCATAACTTCTCCTCGTAAAATATATAAATGATACGTCAAATTTCGTATCATTTCGAACAGTCCCCGATTTAATTTGATTTTTGACCGAAACTAGTATGAACTAGTGTATAATATATTATGATTTTTTGACCGAAACTTGCATTTTGAAAAGTTTCATATAATCTAGTTTTGAGATGATTGTTTTGCATGGACTTCCATCATAACCTTCCCTCTTAACATATATAAATGATATGAAAATTCTCGTATCATTTCAAATTGTCCGCAGTTAAATTTTATTTTTTTAACCGAAACTAGTGTATAATATACTATGATTTCTGACCAAAACATGCATTTCGAAAAGTTTCATAGAATCTAATTTTCCGATGATTTTTTGCATGGACTTCCATCATAACCTTCCCTCGTAAAATATATAAATGATATGTGAAGTTTCGTATCATTTCGAACAGTCCCCGATTTAATTTGATTTTTGACATAAACTAGTGTATAATATATTATGAATTTTTGACTAAAACTTGCATTTCGAAAAGTTTCTTAGAATCTAGTTTCCAGATGATTGTTTTGCATGGACTTCCATCATAACCTTCCCTCGTAAAATATATAAATGATATGGGAAGTTTCAAATCATTTCTAACACTCCATGATTTAATTTGATTTTCGACCGAAACTAGTATAAACCAGTGTATAATATATTATGATTTTTTGACTGAAACATGCATTAAAAAAAGTTTAATATAATCTAGTTTTCAGATGATTTTTTTGCACGGGCTTCCTTCGTAACCTTACCTCTTATAATATATAAATGATATGAAAAATCTCGTATCATTTCAAATAGTTCCCTGTTAAATTTGATTTTTTCGACTGAAACTAGTGTATAATATACTATGATTTTTGACCTAAACATGCATTTCGAAAAGTTTCGTAGAATCTAATTTTACGATTTTTTTTTTCATGGACTTCCATCATAACCTTCCCTCATAAAATGTTTAAATGATATGTGAACTTTAGTATCATTTCGAACAGTCCACGATTTAATTTGATTTTTGACCTAAACTATTATAAACAAGTGTATAATATATTTTGAGTTTTTTTACTAAAACTTGCATTTCGAAAAGGTTCATAGAATATAATTTTTAGATTTTTTTTGGATGGACATCCATCATAACCTTCCCTCTTAACATCTATACATTATATGTGAAGTCTGGTATCATTATAAATAGTCCCCAATTCAATTTCATTTTTTTGACAGAAACTAGTGTATAATATACTATGATTTTTGCCCGAAAATCTCATTTCAAAAAGTTTCATAGAACCTAATTTTCGGATGATTTTTTGCATTGACCTCCATCATAACCTTACCTCTTAAAATATATAAATGATATGTGAAGTTTCGTATCATTTTGAATATTCCACTATTTAATTTGATTTTTGACCGAAACTAGTATAAACTAGTATATAATATATTATGATTGTTTAACCGAAACTTGCATTTCGAAAAGTTTCATAGAATCTAGTTTTCAGATGATTGTTTTGCATGGACTTCCATCATAACTTCTCCTCGTAAAATATATAAATGATACGTCAAATTTCGTATCATTTCGAACAGTCCCCGATTTAATTTGATTTTTGACCGAAACTAGTATGAACTAGTGTATAATATATTATGATTTTTTGACCGAAACTTGCATTTTGAAAAGTTTCATATAATCTAGTTTTGAGATGATTGTTTTGCATGGACTTCCATCATAACCTTCCCTCTTAACATATATAAATGATATGAAAATTCTCGTATCATTTCAAATTGTCCGCAGTTAAATTTTATTTTTTTAACCGAAACTAGTGTATAATATACTATGATTTCTGACCAAAACATGCATTTCGAAAAGTTTCATAGAATCTAATTTTCCGATGATTTTTTGCATGGACTTCCATCATAACCTTCCCTCGTAAAATATATAAATGATATGTGAAGTTTCGTATCATTTCGAACAGTCCCCGATTTAATTTGATTTTTGACATAAACTAGTGTATAATATATTATGAATTTTTGACTAAAACTTGCATTTCGAAAAGTTTCTTAGAATCTAGTTTCCAGATGATTGTTTTGCATGGACTTCCATCATAACCTTCCCTCGTAAAATATATAAATGATATGGGAAGTTTCAAATCATTTCTAACACTCCATGATTTAATTTGATTTTCGACCGAAACTAGTATAAACCAGTGTATAATATATTATGATTTTTTGACTGAAACATGCATTAAAAAAAGTTTAATATAATCTAGTTTTCAGATGATTTTTTTGCACGGGCTTCCTTCGTAACCTTACCTCTTATAATATATAAATGATATGAAAAATCTCGTATCATTTCAAATAGTTCCCTGTTAAATTTGATTTTTTCGACTGAAACTAGTGTATAATATACTATGATTTTTGACCTAAACATGCATTTCGAAAAGTTTCGTAGAATCTAATTTTACGATTTTTTTTTTCATGGACTTCCATCATAACCTTCCCTCATAAAATGTTTAAATGATATGTGAACTTTAGTATCATTTCGAACAGTCCACGATTTAATTTGATTTTTGACCTAAACTATTATAAACAAGTGTATAATATATTTTGAGTTTTTTTACTAAAACTTGCATTTCGAAAAGGTTCATAGAATATAATTTTTAGATTTTTTTTGGATGGACATCCATCATAACCTTCCCTCTTAACATCTATACATTATATGTGAAGTCTGGTATCATTATAAATAGTCCCCAATTCAATTTCATTTTTTTGACAGAAACTAGTGTATAATATACTATGATTTTTGCCCGAAAATCTCATTTCAAAAAGTTTCATAGAACCTAATTTTCGGATGATTTTTTGCATTGACCTCCATCATAACCTTACCTCTTAAAATATATAAATGATATGTGAAGTTTCGTATCATTTTGAATATTCCACTATTTAATTTGATTTTTGACCGAAACTAGTATAAACTAGTATATAATATATTATGATTGTTTAACCGAAACTTGCATTTCGAAAAGTTTCATAGAATCTAGTTTTCAGATGATTGTTTTGCATGGACTTCCATCATAACTTCTCCTCGTAAAATATATAAATGATACGTCAAATTTCGTATCATTTCGAACAGTCCCCGATTTAATTTGATTTTTGACCGAAACTAGTATGAACTAGTGTATAATATATTATGATTTTTTGACCGAAACTTGCATTTTGAAAAGTTTCATATAATCTAGTTTTGAGATGATTGTTTTGCATGGACTTCCATCATAACCTTCCCTCTTAACATATATAAATGATATGAAAATTCTCGTATCATTTCAAATTGTCCGCAGTTAAATTTTATTTTTTTAACCGAAACTAGTGTATAATATACTATGATTTCTGACCAAAACATGCATTTCGAAAAGTTTCATAGAATCTAATTTTCCGATGATTTTTTGCATGGACTTCCATCATAACCTTCCCTCGTAAAATATATAAATGATATGTGAAGTTTCGTATCATTTCGAACAGTCCCCGATTTAATTTGATTTTTGACATAAACTAGTGTATAATATATTATGAATTTTTGACTAAAACTTGCATTTCGAAAAGTTTCTTAGAATCTAGTTTCCAGATGATTGTTTTGCATGGACTTCCATCATAACCTTCCCTCGTAAAATATATAAATGATATGGGAAGTTTCAAATCTTTTCTAACACTCCATGATTTAATTTGATTTTCGACCGAAACTAGTATAAACCAGTGTATAATATATTATGATTTTTTGACTGAAACATGCATTAAAAAAAGTTTAATAGAATCTAGTTTTCAGATGATTTTTTTGCACGGGCTTCCTTCGTAACCTTACCTCTTATAATATATAAATGATATGAAAAATCTCGTATCATTTCAAATAGTTCCCTGTTAAATTTGATTTTTTCGACTGAAACTAGTGTATAATATACTATGATTTTTGACCTAAACATGCATTTCGAAAAGTTTCATAGAATCTAATTTTACGATTTTTTTTTGCATGGACTTCCATCATAACCTTCCCTCATAAAATGTTTAAATGATATGTGAACTTTAGTATCATTTCGAACAGTCCACGATTTAATTTGATTTTTGACCTAAACTATTATAAACAAGTGTATAATATATTTTGAGTTTTTTTACTAAAACTTGCATTTCGAAAAGGTTCATAGAATATAATTTTTAGATTTTTTTTGGATGGACATCCATCATAACCTTCCCTCTTAACATCTATAAATTATATGTGAAGTCTCGTATCATTATAAATAGTCCCCAAATCAATTTCATTTTTTTGACCGAAACTAGTGTATAATATACTATGATTTTTGCCCGAAAATCTCATTTCAAAAAGTTTCATAGAACCTAATTTTCGGATGATTTTTTGCATTGACCTCCATCATAACCTTACCTCTTAAAATATATAAATGAAATGTGAAGTTTCATATCATTTTGAATATTCCACTATTTAATTTGATTTTTGACCGAAACTAGTATAAACTAGTATATAATATATTATGATTGTTTAACCGAAACTTGCATTTCGAAAAGTTTCATAGAATCTAGTTTTCAGATGATTGTTTTGCATGGACTTCCATCATAACTTCTCCTCGTAAAATATATAAATGATATGTCAAATTTCGTATCATTTCGAACAGTCCCCGATTTAATTTGATTTTTGACCGAAACTAGTATGAACTAGTGTATAATATATTATGATTTTTTGACCGAAACTTGCATTTTGAAAAGTTTCATATAATCTAGTTTTGAGATGATTGTTTTGCATGGACTTCCATCATAACCTTCCCTCTTAACATATATAAATGATATGAAAATTCTCGTATCATTTCAAATTGTCCGCAGTTAAATTTTATTTTTTTAACCGAAACTAGTGTATAATATACTATGATTTCTGACCAAAACTTGCATTTCGAAAAGTTTCATAGAATCTAATTTTCCGATGATTTTTTGCATGGACTTCCATCATAACCTTCCCTCGTAAAATATATAAATGATATGTGAAGTTTCGTATCATTTCGAACAGTCCCCGATTTAATTTGATTTTTGACATAAACTAGTGTATAATATATTATGAATTTTTGACTAAAACTTGCATTTCGAAAAGTTTCTTAGAATCTAGTTTCCAGATGATTGTTTTGCATGGACTTCCATCATAACCTTCCCTCGTAAAATATATAAATGATATGGGAAGTTTCAAATCTTTTCTAACACTCCATGATTTAATTTGATTTTCGACCGAAACTAGTGTAAACCAGTGTATAATATATTATGATTTTTTGACTGAAACATGCATTAAAAAAAGTTTAATAGAATCTAGTTTTCAGATGATTTTTTTGCACGGGCTTCCTTCATAACCTTACCTCTTATAATATATAAATGATATGAAAAATCTCGTATCATTTCAAATAGTTCCCTGTTAAATTTGATTTTTTCGACTGAAACTAGTGTATAATATACTATGATTTTTGACCTAAACATGCATTTCGAAAAGTTTCATAGAATCTAATTTTACGATTTTTTTTTGCATGGACTTCCATCATAACCTTCCCTCATAAAATGTTTAAATGATATGTGAACTTTAGTATCATTTCGAACAGTCCACGATTTAATTTGATTTTTGACCGAAACTATTATAAACAAGTGTATAATATATTTTGAGTTTTTTTACTAAAACTTGCATTTCGAAAAGGTTCATAGAATATAATTTTTAGATTTTTTTTTGGATGGACTTCCATCATAACCTTCCCTCTTAACATATATAAATGATATGTGAAGTCTGGTATCATTATAAATAGTCCCCAATTCAATTTCATTTTTTTGACCGAAACTAGTGTATAATATATTATGATTTTTGCCCGAAAATCTCATTTCAAAAAGTTTCATAGAACCTAATTTTCGGATGATTTTTTGCATTGACCTCCATCATAACCTTCCCTCGTAAAATATATAAAAGATATGTGAAGTTTCGTATCATTTTGAATATTCCACTATTTAATTTGATTTTTGACCGAAACTAGTATAAACTAGTATATAATATATTATGATCGTTTAACCGAAACTTGCATTTCGAAAAGTTTCATAGAATCTAGTTTTCAGATGATTGTTTTGCATGGACTTCCATCATTACTTCTCCTCGTAAAATATATAAATGATACGTCAAATTTCGTATCATTTCGAACAGTCCCCGATTTAATTTGATTTTTGACCGAAACTAGTATGAACTAGTGTATAATATATTATGATTTTTTGACCGAAACTTGCATTTTGAAAAGTTTCATATAATCTAGTTTTGAGATGATTGTTTTGCATGGACTTACATCATAACCTTCCCTCTTAACATATATAAATGATATGAAAATTCTCGTATCATTTCAAATTGTCCGCAGTTAAATTTTATTTTTTTAACCGAAACTAGTGTTTAATATACTATGATTTCTGACCAAAACTTGCATTTCGAAAAGTTTCATAGAATCTAATTTTCCGATGATTTTTTGCATGGACTTCCATCATAACCTTCCCTCGTAAAATATATAAATGATATGTGAAGTTTCGTATCATTTCGAACAGTCCCCGATTTAATTTGATTTTTGACATAAACTAGTGTATAATATATTATGAATTTTTGACTAAAACTTGCATTTCGAAAACTTTCTTAGAATCTAGTTTCCAGATGATTGTTTTGCATGGACTTCCATCATAACCTTCCCTCGTAAAATATATAAATGATATGGGATGTTTCAAATCTTTTCTAACACTCCATGATTTAATTTGATTTTCGACCGAAACTAGTATAAACCAGTGTATAATATATTATGATTTTTTGACTGAAACATGCATTAAAAAAAGTTTAATAGAATCTAGTTTTCAGATGATTTTTTTGCACGGGCTTCCTTCGTAACCTTACCTCTTATAATATATAAATGATATGAAAAATCTCGTATCATTTCAAATAGTTCCCTGTTAAATTTGATTTTTTCGACTGAAACTAGTGTATAATATACTATGATTTTTGACCTAAACATGCATTTCGAAAAGTTTCATAGAATCTAATTTTACGATTTTTTTTTGCATGGACTTCCATCATAACCTTCCCTCATAAAATGTTTAAATGATATGTGAACTTTAGTATCATTTCGAACAGTCCACGATTTAATTTGATTTTTGACCGAAACTATTATAAACAAGTGTATAATATATTTTGAGTTTTTTTACTAAAACTTGCATTTCGAAAAGGTTCATAGAATATAATTTTTAGATTTTTTTTTGGATGGACTTCCATCATAACCTTCCCTCTTAACATATATAAATGATATGTGAAGTCTGGTATCATTATAAATAGTCCCCAATTCAATTTCATTTTTTTGACCGAAACTAGTGTATAATATACTATGATTTTTGCCCGAAAATCTCATTTCAAAAAGTTTCATAGAACCTAATTTTCGGATGATTTTTTGCATTGACCTCCATCATAACCTTCCCTCGTAAAATATATAAAAGATATGTGAAGTTTCGTATCATTTTGAATATTCCACTATTTAATTTGATTTTTGACCGAAACTAGTATAAACTAGTATATAATATATTATTATCGTTTAACCGAAACTTGCATTTCGAAAAGTTTCATAGAATCTAGTTTTCAGATGATTGTTTTGCATGGACTTCCATCATTACTTCTCCTCGTAAAATATATAAATGATACGTCAAATTTCGTATCATTTCGAACAGTCCCCGATTTAATTTGATTTTTGACCGAAACTAGTATGAACTAGTGTATAATATATTATGATTTTTTGACCGAAACTTGCATTTTGAAAAGTTTCATATAATCTAGTTTTGAGATGATTGTTTTGCATGGACTTACATCATAACCTTCCCTCTTAACATATATAAATGATATGAAAATTCTCGTATCATTTCAAATTGTCCGCAGTTAAATTTTATTTTTTTAACCGAAACTAGTGTATAATATACTATGATTTCTGACCAAAACTTGCATTTCGAAAAGTTTCATAGAATCTAATTTTCCGATGATTTTTTGCATGGACTTCCATCATAACCTTCCCTCGTAAAATATATAAATGATATGTGAAGTTTCGTATCATTTCGAACAGTCCCCGATTTAATTTGATTTTTGACATAAACTAGTGTATAATATATTATGAATTTTTGACTAAAACTTGCATTTCGAAAACTTTCTTAGAATCTAGTTTCCAGATGATTGTTTTGCATGGACTTCCATCATAACCTTCCCTCGTAAAATATATAAATGATATGGGAAGTTTCAAATCTTTTCTAACACTCCATGATTTAATTTGATTTTCGACCGAAACTAGTATAAACCAGTGTATAATATATTATGATTTTTTGACTGAAACATGCATTAAAAAAAGTTTAATAGAATCTAGTTTTCAGATGATTTTTTTGCACGGGCTTCCTTCGTAACCTTACCTCTTATAATATATAAATGATATGAAAAATCTCGTATCATTTCAAATAGTTCCCTGTTAAATTTGATTTTTTCGACTGAAACTAGTGTATAATATACTATGATTTTTGACCTAAACATGCATTTCGAAAAGTTTCATAGAATCTAATTTTACGATTTTTTTTTGCATGGACTTCCATCATAACCTTCCCTCATAAAATGTTTAAATGATATGTGAACTTTAGTATCATTTCGAACAGTCCACGATTTAATTTGATTTTTGACCGAAACTATTATAAACAAGTGTATAATATATTTTGAGTTTTTTTACTAAAACTTGCATTTCGAAAAGGTTCATAGAATATAATTTTTAGATTTTTTTTTGGATGGACTTCCATCATAACCTTCCCTCTTAACATATATAAATGATATGTGAAGTCTGGTATCATTATAAATAGTCCCCAATTCAATTTCATTTTTTTGACCGAAACTAGTGTATAATATATTATGATTTTTGCCCGAAAATCTCATTTCAAAAAGTTTCATAGAACCTAATTTTCGGATGATTTTTTGCATTGACCTCCATCATAACCTTCCCTCGTAAAATATATAAAAGATATGTGAAGTTTCGTATCATTTTGAATATTCCACTATTTAATTTGATTTTTGACCGAAACTAGTATAAACTAGTATATAATATATTATGATCGTTTAACCGAAACTTGCATTTCGAAAAGTTTCATAGAATCTAGTTTTCAGATGATTGTTTTGCATGGACTTCCATCATTACTTCTCCTCGTAAAATATATAAATGATACGTCAAATTTCGTATCATTTCGAACAGTCCCCGATTTAATTTGATTTTTGACCGAAACTAGTATGAACTAGTGTATAATATATTATGATTTTTTGACCGAAACTTGCATTTTGAAAAGTTTCATATAATCTAGTTTTGAGATGATTGTTTTGCATGGACTTACATCATAACCTTCCCTCTTAACATATATAAATGATATGAAAATTCTCGTATCATTTCAAATTGTCCGCAGTTAAATTTTATTTTTTTAACCGAAACTAGTGTTTAATATACTATGATTTCTGACCAAAACTTGCATTTCGAAAAGTTTCATAGAATCTAATTTTCCGATGATTTTTTGCATGGACTTCCATCATAACCTTCCCTCGTAAAATATATAAATGATATGTGAAGTTTCGTATCATTTCGAACAGTCCCCGATTTAATTTGATTTTTGACATAAACTAGTGTATAATATATTATGAATTTTTGACTAAAACTTGCATTTCGAAAACTTTCTTAGAATCTAGTTTCCAGATGATTGTTTTGCATGGACTTCCATCATAACCTTCCCTCGTAAAATATATAAATGATATGGGATGTTTCAAATCTTTTCTAACACTCCATGATTTAATTTGATTTTCGACCGAAACTAGTATAAACCAGTGTATAATATATTATGATTTTTTGACTGAAACATGCATTAAAAAAAGTTTAATAGAATCTAGTTTTCAGATGATTTTTTTGCACGGGCTTCCTTCGTAACCTTACCTCTTATAATATATAAATGATATGAAAAATCTCGTATCATTTCAAATAGTTCCCTGTTAAATTTGATTTTTTCGACTGAAACTAGTGTATAATATACTATGATTTTTGACCTAAACATGCATTTCGAAAAGTTTCATAGAATCTAATTTTACGATTTTTTTTTGCATGGACTTCCATCATAACCTTCCCTCATAAAATGTTTAAATGATATGTGAACTTTAGTATCATTTCGAACAGTCCACGATTTAATTTGATTTTTGACCGAAACTATTATAAACAAGTGAATAATATATTTTGAGTTTTTTTACTAAAACTTGCATTTCGAAAAGGTTCATAGAATATAATTTTTAGATTTTTTTTTGGATGGACTTCCATCATAACCTTCCCTCTTAACATATATAAATGATATGTGAAGTCTGGTATCATTATAAAAAGTCCCCAATTCAATTTCATTTTTTTGACCGAAACTAGTGTATAATATACTATGATTTTTGCCCGAAAATCTCATTTCAAAAAGTTTCATAGAACCTAATTTTCGGATGATTTTTTGCATTGACCTCCATCATAACCTTCCCTCGTAAAATATATAAAAGATATGTGAAGTTTCGTTTCATTTTGAATATTCCACTATTTAATTTGATTTTTGACCGAAACTAGTATAAACTAGTATATAATATATTATGATCGTTTAACCGAAACTTGCATTTCGAAAAGTTTCATAGAATCTAGTTTTCAGATGATTGTTTTGCATGGACTTCCATCATTACTTCTCCTCGTAAAATATATAAATGATACGTCAAATTTCGTATCATTTCGAACAGTCCCCGATTTAATTTGATTTTTGACCGAAACTAGTATGAACTAGTGTATAATATATTATGATTTTTTGACCGAAACTTGCATTTTGAAAAGTTTCATATAATCTAGTTTTGAGATGATTGTTTTGCATGGACTTCCATCATAACCTTCCCTCTTAACATATATAAATGATATGAAAATTCTCGTATCATTTCAAATTGTCCGCAGTTAAATTTTATTTTTTTAACCGAAACTAGTGTATAATATACTATGATTTCTGACCAAAACTTGCATTTCGAAAAGTTTCATAGAATCTAATTTTCCGTTGATTTTTTGCATGGACTTCCATCATAACCTTCCCTCGTAAAATATATAAATGATATGTGAAGTTTCGTATCATTTCGAACAGTCCCCGATTTAATTTGATTTTTGACATAAACTAGTGTATAATATATTATGAATTTTTGACTAAAACTTGCATTTCGAAAACTTTCTTAGAATCTAGTTTCCAGATGATTGTTTTGCATGGACTTCCATCATAACCTTCCCTCGTAAAATATATAAATGATATGGGAAGTTTCAAATCTTTTCTAACACTCCATGATTTAATTTGATTTTCGACCGAAACTAGTATAAACCAGTGTATAATATATTATGATTTTTTGACTGAAACATGCATTAAAAAAAGTTTAATAGAATCTAGTTTTCAGATGATTTTTTTGCACGGGCTTCCTTCGTAACCTTACCTCTTATAATATATAAATGATATGAAAAATCTCGTATCATTTCAAATAGTTCCCTGTTAAATTTGATTTTTTCGACTGAAACTAGTGTATAATATACTATGATTTTTGACCTAAACATGCATTTCGAAAAGTTTCATAGAATCTAATTTTACGATTTTTTTTTGCATGGACTTCCATCATAACCTTCCCTCATAAAATGTTTAAATGATATGTGAACTTTAGTATCATTTCGAACAGTCCACGATTTAATTTGATTTTTGACCGAAACTATTATAAACAAGTGAATAATATATTTTGAGTTTTTTTACTAAAACTTGCATTTCGAAAAGGTTCATAGAATATAATTTTAAGATTTTTTTTTGGATGGACTTCCATCATAACCTTCCCTCTTAACATATATAAATGATATGTGAAGTCTGGTATCATTATAAAAAGTCCCCAATTCAATTTCATTTTTTTGACCGAAACTAGTGTATAATATACTATGATTTTTGCCCGAAAATCTCATTTCAAAAAGTTTCATAGAACCTAATTTTCGGATGATTTTTTGCATTGACCTCCATCATAACCTTCCCTCGTAAAATATATAAAAGATATGTGAAGTTTCGTTTCATTTTGAATATTCCACTATTTAATTTGATTTTTGACCGAAACTAGTATAAACTAGTATATAATATATTATGATCGTTTAACCGAAACTTGCATTTCGAAAAGTTTCATAGAATCTAGTTTTCAGATGATTGTTTTGCATGGACTTCCATCATTACTTCTCCTCGTAAAATATATAAATGATACGTCAAATTTCGTATCATTTCGAACAGTCCCCGATTTAATTTGATTTTTGACCGAAACTAGTATGAACTAGTGTATAATATATTATGATTTTTTGACCGAAACTTGCATTTTGAAAAGTTTCATATAATCTAGTTTTGAGATGATTGTTTTGCATGGACTTCCATCATAACCTTCCCTCTTAACATATATAAATGATATGAAAATTCTCGTATCATTTCAAATTGTCCGCAGTTAAATTTTATTTTTTTAACCGAAACTAGTGTATAATATACTATGATTTCTGACCAAAACTTGCATTTCGAAAAGTTTCATAGAATCTAATTTTCCGATGATTTTTTGCATGGACTTCCATCATAACCTTCCCTCGTAAAATATATAAATGATATGTGAAGTTTCGTATCATTTCGAACAGTCCCCGATTTAATTTGATTTTTGACATAAACTAGTGTATAATATATTATGAATTTTTGACTAAAACTTGCATTTCGAAAAGTTTCTTAGAATCTAGTTTCCAGATGATTGTTTTGCATGGACTTCCATCATAACCTTCCCTCGTAAAATATATAAATGATATGGGAAGTTTCAAATCTTTTCTAACACTCCATGATTTAATTTGATTTTCGACCGAAACTAGTGTAAACCAGTGTATAATATATTATGATTTTTTGACTGAAACATGCATTAAAAAAAGTTTAATAGAATCTAGTTTTCAGATGATTTTTTTGCACGGACTTCCTTCATAACCTTACCTCTTATAATATATAAATGATATGAAAAATCTCGTATCATTTCAAATAGTTCCCTGTTAAATTTGATTTTTTCGACTGAAACTAGTGTATAATATACTATGATTTTTGACCTAAACATGCATTTCGAAAAGTTTCATAGAATCTAATTTTACGATTTTTTTTTGCATGGACTTCCATCATAACCTTCCCTCATAAAATGTTTAAATGATATGTGAACTTTAGTATCATTTCGAACAGTCCACGATTTAATTTGATTTTTGACCGAAACTATTATAAACAAGTGTATAATATATTTTGAGTTTTTTTACTAAAACTTGCATTTCGAAAAGGTTCATAGAATATAATTTTTAGTTTTTTTTTTGGATGGACTTCCATCATAACCTTCCCTCTTAACATATATAAATGATATGTGAAGTCTCGTATCATTATAAATAGTCCCCAATTCAATTTCATTTTTTTGACCGAAACTAGTGTATAATATACTATGATTTTTGCCCGAAAATCTCATTTCAAAAAGTTTCATAGAACCTAATTTTCGGATGATTTTTTGCATTGACCTCCATCATAACCTTCCCTCTTAAAATATATAAATGATATGTGAAGTTTCGTATCATTTTGAATATTCCACTATTTAATTTGATTTTTGACCGAAACTAGTATAAACTAGTATATAATATATTATGATCGTTTAACCGAAACATGCATTTCGAAAAGTTTCATAGAATCTAGTTTTCAGATGATTGTTTTGCATGGACTTCCATAATTACTTCTCCTCGTAAAATATATAAATGATATGTCAAATTTCGTATCATTTCGAACAGTCCCCGATTTAATTTGATTTTTGACCGAAACTAGTATGAACTAGTGTATAATATATTATGATTTTTTGACCGAAACTTGCATTTTGAAAAGTTTCATATAATCTAGTTTTGAGATGATTGTTTTGCATGGACTTACATCATAACCTTCCCTCTTAACATATATAAATGATATGAAAATTCTCGTATCATTTCAAATTGTCCGCAGTTAAATTTTATTTTTTTAACCGAAACTAGTGTATAATATACTATGATTTCTGACCAAAACTTGCATTTCGAAAAGTTTCATAGAATCTAATTTTCCGATGATTTTTTGCATGGACTTCCATCATAACCTTCCCTCGTAAAATATATAAATGATATGTGAAGTTTCGTATCATTTCGAACAGTCCCCGATTTAATTTGATTTTTGACATAAACTAGTGTATAATATATTATGAATTTTTGACTAAAACTTGCATTTCGAAAACTTTCTTAGAATCTAGTTTCCAGATGATTGTTTTGCATGGACTTCCATCATAACATTCCCTCGTAAAATATATAAATGATATGGGATGTTTCAAATCTTGTCTAACACTCCATGATTTAATTTGATTTTCGACCGAAACTAGTATAAACCAGTGTATAATATATTATGATTTTTTGACTGAAACATGCATTAAAAAAAGTTTAATAGAATCTAGTTTTCAGATGATTTTTTTGCACGGGCTTCCTTCGTAACCTTACCTCTTATAATATATAAATGATATGAAAAATCTCGTATCATTTCAAATAGTTCCCTGTTAAATTTGATTTTTTCGACTGAAACTAGTGTATAATATACTATGATTTTTGACCTAAACATGCATTTCGAAAAGTTTCATAGAATCTAATTTTACGATTTTTTTTTGCATGGACTTCCATCATAACCTTCCCTCATAAAATTTTTAAATGATATGTGAACTTTAGTATCATTTCAAACAGTCCACGATTTAATTTGATTTTTGACCGAAACTATTATAAACAAGTGTATAATATATTTTGAGTTTTTTTACTAAAACTTGCATTTCGAAAAGGTTCATAGAATATAATTTTTAGATTTTTTTTTGGATGGACTTCCATCATAACCTTCCCTCTTAACATATATAAATGATATGTGAAGTCTCGTATCATTATAAATAGTCCCCAATTCAATTTCATTTTTTTGACCGAAACTAGTGTATAATATACTATGATTTTTGCCCGAAAATCTCATTTCAAAAAGTTTCATAGAACCTAATTTTCGGATGATTTTTTGCATTGACCTCCATCATAACCTTCCCTCTTAAAATATATAAATGATATGTGAAGTTTCGTATCATTTTGAATATTCCACTATTTAATTTGATTTTTGACTGAAACTAGTATAAACTAGTATATAATATATTATGATTGTTTAACCGAAACATGCATTTCGAAAAGTTTCATAGAATCTAGTTTTCAGATGATTGTTTTGCATGGACTTCCATAATTACTTCTCCTCGTAAAATATATAAATGATATGTCAAATTTCGTATCATTTCGAACAGTCCCCGATTTAATTTGATTTTTGACCGAAACTAGTATGAACTAGTGTATAATATATTATGATTTTTTGACCGAAACTTGCATTTTGAAAAGTTTCATATAATCTAGTTTTGAGATGATTGTTTTGCATGGACTTCCATCATAACCTTCCCTCTTAACATATATAAATGATATGAAAATTCTCGTATCATTTCAAATTGTCCGCAGTTAAATTTTATTTTTTTAACCGAAACTAGTGTATAATATACTATGATTTCTGACCAAAACTTGCATTTCGAAAAGTTTCATAGAATCTAATTTTCCGATGATTTTTTGCATGGACTTCCATCATAACCTTCCCTCGTAAAATATATAAATGATATGTGAAGTTTCGTATCATTTCGAACAGTCCCGGATTTAATTTGATTTTTGACATAAACTAGTGTATAATATATTATGAATTTTTGACTAAAACTTGCATTTCGAAAACTTTCTTAGAATCTAGTTTCCAGATGATTGTTTTGCATGGACTTCCATCATAACCTTCCCTCGTAAAATATATAAATGATATGGGAAGTTTCAAATCATTTCTAACACTCCATGATTTAATTTGATTTTCGACCGAAACTAGTGTAAACCAGTGTATAATATATTATGATTTTTTGACTGAAACATGCATTAAAAAAAGTTTAATAGAATCTAGTTTTCAGATGATTTTTTTGCACGGGCTTCCTTCGTAACCTTACCTCTTATAATATATAAATGATATGAAAAATCTCGTATCATTTCAAATAGTTCCCTGTTAAATTTGATTTTTTCGACTGAAACTAGTGTATAATATACTATGATTTTTGACCTAAACATGCATTTCGAAAAGTTTCATAGAATCTAATTTTACGATTTTTTTTTGCATGGACTTCCATCATAACCTTCCCTCATAAAATTTTTAAATGATATGTGAACTTTAGTATCATTTCGAACAGTCCACGATTTAATTTGATTTTTGACCGAAACTATTATAAACAAGTGTATAATATATTTTGAGTTTTTTTACTAAAACTTGCATTTCGAAAAGGTTCATAGAATATAATTTTTAGATTTTTTTTTGGATGGACTTCCATCATAACCTTCCCTCTTAACATATATAAATGATATGTGAAGTCTCGTATCATTATAAATAGTCCCCAATTCAATTTCATTTTTTTGACCGAAACTAGTGTATAATATACTATGATTTTTGCCCGAAAATCTCATTTCAAAAAGTTTCATAGAACCTAATTTTCGGATGATTTTTTGCATTGACCTCCATCATAACCTTCCCTCTTAAAATATATAAATGATATGTGAAGTTTCGTATCATTTTGAATATTCCACTATTTAATTTGATTTTTGACCGAAACTAGTATAAACTAGTATATAATATATTATGATTGTTTAACCGAAACTTGCATTTCGAAAAGTTTCATAGAATCTAGTTTTCAGATGATTGTTTTGCATGGACTTCCATAATTACTTCTCCTCGTAAAATATATAAATGATATGTCAAATTTCGTATCATTTCGAACAGTCCCCGATTTAATTTGATTTTTGACCGAAACTAGTATGAACTAGTGTATAATATATTATGATTTTTTGACCGAAACTTGCATTTTGAAAAGTTTCATATAATCTAGTTTTGAGATGATTGTTTTGCATGGACTTCCATCATAACCTTCCCTCTTAACATATATAAATGATATGAAAATTCTCGTATCATTTCAAATTGTCCGCAGTTAAATTTTATTTTTTTAACCGAAACTAGTGTATAATATACTATGATTTCTGACCAAAACTTGCATTTCGAAAAGTTTCATAGAATCTAATTTTCCGATGATTTTTTGCATGGACTTCCATCATAACCTTCCCTCGTAAAATATATAAATGATATGTGAAGTTTCGTATCATTTCGAACAGTCCCGGATTTAATTTGATTTTTGACATAAACTAGTGTATAATATATTATGAATTTTTGACTAAAACTTGCATTTCGAAAACGTTCTTAGAATCTAGTTTCCAGATGATTGTTTTGCATGGACTTCCATCATAACCTTCCCTCGTAAAATATATAAATGATATGGGAAGTTTCAAATCATTTCTAACACTCCATGATTTAATTTGATTTTCGACCGAAACTAGTGTAAACCAGTGTATAATATATTATGATTTTTTGACTGAAACATGCATTAAAAAAAGTTTAATAGAATCTAGTTTTCAGATGATTTTTTTGCACGGGCTTCCTTCGTAACCTTACCTCTTATAATATATAAATGATATGAAAAATCTCGTATCATTTCAAATAGTTCCCTGTTAAATTTGATTTTTTCGACTGAAACTAGTGTATAATATACTATGATTTTTGACCTAAACATGCATTTCGAAAAGTTTCATAGAATCTAATTTTACGATTTTTTTTGCATGGACTTCCATCATAACCTTCCCTCATAAAATGTTTAAATGATATGTGAACTTTAGTATCATTTCGAACAGTCCACGATTTAATTTGATTTTTGACCGAAACTATTATAAACAAGTGTATAATATATTTTGTGTTTTTTTACTAAAACTTGCATTTCGAAAAGGTTCATAGAATATAATTTTTAGATTTTTTTTTGGATGGACTTCCATCATAACCTTCCCTCTTAACATATATAAATGATATGTGAAGTCTCGTATCATTATAAATAGTCCCCAATTCAATTTCATTTTTTTGACCGAAACTAGTGTATAATATACTATGATTTTTGCCCGAAAATCTCATTTCAAAAAGTTTCATAGAACCTAATTTTCGGATGATTTTTTGCATTGACCTCCATCATAACCTTCCCTCTTAAAATATATAAATGATATGTGAAGTTTCGTATCATTTTGAATATTCCACTATTTAATTTGATTTTTGACCGAAACTAGTATAAACTAGTATATAATATATTATGATTGTTTAACCGAAACTTGCATTTCGAAAAGTTTCATAGAATCTAGTTTTCAGATGATTGTTTTGCATGGACTTCCATAATTACTTCTCCTCGTAAAATATATAAATGATATGTCAAATTTCGTATCATTTCGAACAGTCCCCGATTTAATTTGATTTTTGACCGAAACTAGTATGAACTAGTGTATAATATATTATGATTTTTTGACCGAAACTTGCATTTTGAAAAGTTTCATATAATCTAGTTTTGAGATGATTGTTTTGCATGGACTTCCATCATAACCTTCCCTCTTAACATATATAAATGATATGAAAATTCTCGTATCATTTCAAATTGTCCGCAGTTAAATTTTATTTTTTTAACCGAAACTAGTGTATAATATACTATGATTTCTGACCAAAACTTGCATTTCGAAAAGTTTCATAGAATCTAATTTTCCGATGATTTTTTGCATGGACTTCCATCATAACCTTCCCTCGTAAAATATATAAATGATATGTGAAGTTTCGTATCATTTCGAACAGTCCCGGATTTAATTTGATTTTTGACATAAACTAGTGTATAATATATTATGAATTTTTGACTAAAACTTGCATTTCGAAAACGTTCTTAGAATCTAGTTTCCAGATGATTGTTTTGCATGGACTTCCATCATAACCTTCCCTCGTAAAATATATAAATGATATGGGAAGTTTCAAATCATTTCTAACACTCCATGATTTAATTTGATTTTCGACCGAAACTAGTGTAAACCAGTGTATAATATATTATGATTTTTTGACTGAAACATGCATTAAAAAAAGTTTAATAGAATCTAGTTTTCAGATGATTTTTTTGCACGGGCTTCCTTCGTAACCTTACCTCTTATAATATATAAATGATATGAAAAATCTCGTATCATTTCAAATAGTTCCCTGTTAAATTTGATTTTTTCGACTGAAACTAGTGTATAATATACTATGATTTTTGACCTAAACATGCATTTCGAAAAGTTTCATAGAATCTAATTTTACGATTTTTTTTGCATGGACTTCCATCATAACCTTCCCTCATAAAATGTTTAAATGATATGTGAACTTTAGTATCATTTCGAACAGTCCACGATTTAATTTGATTTTTGACCGAAACTATTATAAACAAGTGTATAATATATTTTGTGTTTTTTTACTAAAACTTGCATTTCGAAAAGGTTCATAGAATATAATTTTTAGATTTTTTTTTGGATGGACTTCCATCATAACCTTCCCTCTTAACATATATAAATGATATGTGAAGTCTCGTATCATTATAAATAGTCCCCAATTCAATTTCATTTTTTTGACCGAAACTAGTGTATAATATACTATGATTTTTGCCCGAAAATCTCATTTCAAAAAGTTTCATAGAACCTAATTTTCGGATGATTTTTTGCATTGACCTCCATCATAACCTTCCCTCTTAAAATATATAAATGATATGTGAAGTTTCGTATCATTTTGAATATTCCACTATTTAATTTGATTTTTGACCGAAACTAGTATAAACTAGTATATAATATATTATGATCGTTTAACCGAAACATGCATTTCGAAAAGTTTCATAGAATCTAGTTTTCAGATGATTGTTTTGCATGGACTTCCATAATTACTTCTCCTCGTAAAATATATAAATGATATGTCAAATTTCGTATCATTTCGAACAGTCCCCGATTTAATTTGATTTTTGACCGAAACTAGTATGAACTAGTGTATAATATATTATGATTTTTTGACCGAAACTTGCATTTTGAAAAGTTTCATATAATCTAGTTTTGAGATGATTGTTTTGCATGGACTTACATCATAACCTTCCCTCTTAACATATATAAATGATATGAAAATTCTCGTATCATTTCAAATTGTCCGCAGTTAAATTTTATTTTTTTAACCGAAACTAGTGTATAATATACTATGATTTCTGACCAAAACTTGCATTTCGAAAAGTTTCATAGAATCTAATTTTCCGATGATTTTTTGCATGGACTTCCATCATAACCTTCCCTCGTAAAATATATAAATGATATGTGAAGTTTCGTATCATTTCGAACAGTCCCCGATTTAATTTGATTTTTGACATAAACTAGTGTATAATATATTATGAATTTTTGACTAAAACTTGCATTTCGAAAACTTTCTTAGAATCTAGTTTCCAGATGATTGTTTTGCATGGACTTCCATCATAACCTTCCCTCGTAAAATATATAAATGATATGGGATGTTTCAAATCTTTTCTAACACTCCATGATTTAATTTGATTTTCGACCGAAACTAGTATAAACCAGTGTATAATATATTATGATTTTTTGACTGAAACATGCATTAAAAAAAGTTTAATAGAATCTAGTTTTCAGATGATTTTTTTGCACGGGCTTCCTTCGTAACCTTACCTCTTATAATATATAAATGATATGAAAAATCTCGTATCATTTCAAATAGTTCCCTGTTAAATTTGATTTTTTCGACTGAAACTAGTGTATAATATACTATGATTTTTGACCTAAACATGCATTTCGAAAAGTTTCATAGAATCTAATTTTACGATTTTTTTTTGCATGGACTTCCATCATAACCTTCCCTCATAAAATTTTTAAATGATATGTGAACTTTAGTATCATTTCAAACAGTCCACGATTTAATTTGATTTTTGACCGAAACTATTATAAACAAGTGTATAATATATTTTGAGTTTTTTTACTAAAACTTGCATTTCGAAAAGGTTCATAGAATATAATTTTTAGATTTTTTTTTGGATGGACTTCCATCATAACCTTCCCTCTTAACATATATAAATGATATGTGAAGTCTCGTATCATTATAAATAGTCCCCAATTCAATTTCATTTTTTTGACCGAAACTAGTGTATAATATACTATGATTTTTGCCCGAAAATCTCATTTCAAAAAGTTTCATAAAACCTAATTTTCGGATGATTTTTTGCATTGACCTCCATCATAACCTTCCCTCTTAAAATATATAAATGATATGTGAAGTTTCGTATCATTTTGAATATTCCACTATTTAATTTGATTTTTGACTGAAACTAGTATAAACTAGTATATAATATATTATGATTGTTTAACCGAAACATGCATTTCGAAAAGTTTCATAGAATCTAGTTTTCAGATGATTGTTTTGCATGGACTTCCATAATTACTTCTCCTCGTAAAATATATAAATGATATGTCAAATTTCGTATCATTTCGAACAGTCCCCGATTTAATTTGATTTTTGACCGAAACTAGTATGAACTAGTGTATAATATATTATGATTTTTTGACCGAAACTTGCATTTTGAAAAGTTTCATATAATCTAGTTTTGAGATGATTGTTTTGCATGGACTTCCATCATAACCTTCCCTCTTAACATATATAAATGATATGAAAATTCTCGTATCATTTCAAATTGTCCGCAGTTAAATTTTATTTTTTTAACCGAAACTAGTGTATAATATACTATGATTTCTGACCAAAACTTGCATTTCGAAAAGTTTCATAGAATCTAATTTTCCGATGATTTTTTGCATGGACTTCCATCATAACCTTCCCTCGTAAAATATATAAATGATATGTGAAGTTTCGTATCATTTCGAACAGTCCCGGATTTAATTTGATTTTTGACATAAACTAGTGTATAATATATTATGAATTTTTGACTAAAACTTGCATTTCGAAAACTTTCTTAGAATCTAGTTTCCAGATGATTGTTTTGCATGGACTTCCATCATAACCTTCCCTCGTAAAATATATAAATGATATGGGAAGTTTCAAATCATTTCTAACACTCCATGATTTAATTTGATTTTCGACCGAAACTAGTGTAAACCAGTGTATAATATATTATGATTTTTTGACTGAAACATGCATTAAAAAAAGTTTAATAGAATCTAGTTTTCAGATGATTTTTTTGCACGGGCTTCCTTCGTAACCTTACCTCTTATAATATATAAATGATATGAAAAATCTCGTATCATTTCAAATAGTTCCCTGTTAAATTTGATTTTTTCGACTGAAACTAGTTTATAATATACTATGATTTTTGACCTAAACATGCATTTCGAAAAGTTTCATAGAATCTAATTTTACGATTTTTTTTTGCATGGACTTCCATCATAACCTTCCCTCATAAAATTTTTAAATGATATGTGAACTTTAGTATCATTTCGAACAGTCCACGATTTAATTTGATTTTTGACCGAAACTATTATAAACAAGTGTATAATATATTTTGAGTTTTTTTACTAAAACTTGCATTTCGAAAAGGTTCATAGAATATAATTTTTAGATTTTTTTTTGGATGGACTTCCATCATAACCTTCCCTCTTAACATATATAAATGATATGTGAAGTCTCGTATCATTATAAATAGTCCCCAATTCAATTTCATTTTTTTGACCGAAACTAGTGTATAATATACTATGATTTTTGCCCGAAAATCTCATTTCAAAAAGTTTCATAGAACCTAATTTTCGGATGATTTTTTGCATTGACCTCCATCATAACCTTCCCTCTTAAAATATATAAATGATATGTGAAGTTTCGTATCATTTTGAATATTCCACTATTTAATTTGATTTTTGACCGAAACTAGTATAAACTAGTATATAATATATTATGATTGTTTAACCGAAACTTGCATTTCGAAAAGTTTCATAGAATCTAGTTTTCAGATGATTGTTTTGCATGGACTTCCATAATTACTTCTCCTCGTAAAATATATAAATGATATGTCAAATTTCGTATCATTTCGAACAGTCCCCGATTTAATTTGATTTTTGACCGAAACTAGTATGAACTAGTGTATAATATATTATGATTTTTTGACCGAAACTTGCATTTTGAAAAGTTTCATATAATCTAGTTTTGAGATGATTGTTTTGCATGGACTTCCATCATAACCTTCCCTCTTAACATATATAAATGATATGAAAATTCTCGTATCATTTCAAATTGTCCGCAGTTAAATTTTATTTTTTTAACCGAAACTAGTGTATAATATACTATGATTTCTGACCAAAACTTGCATTTCGAAAAGTTTCATAGAATCTAATTTTCCGATGATTTTTTGCATGGACTTCCATCATAACCTTCCCTCGTAAAATATATAAATGATATGTGAAGTTTCGTATCATTTCGAACAGTCCCGGATTTAATTTGATTTTTGACATAAACTAGTGTATAATATATTATGAATTTTTGACTAAAACTTGCATTTCGAAAACGTTCTTAGAATCTAGTTTCCAGATGATTGTTTTGCATGGACTTCCATCATAACCTTCCCTCGTAAAATATATAAATGATATGGGAAGTTTCAAATCATTTCTAACACTCCATGATTTAATTTGATTTTCGACCGAAACTAGTGTAAACCAGTGTATAATATATTATGATTTTTTGACTGAAACATGCATTAAAAAAAGTTTAATAGAATCTAGTTTTCAGATGATTTTTTTGCACGGGCTTCCTTCGTAACCTTACCTCTTATAATATATAAATGATATGAAAAATCTCGTATCATTTCAAATAGTTCCCTGTTAAATTTGATTTTTTCGACTGAAACTAGTGTATAATATACTATGATTTTTGACCTAAACATGCATTTCGAAAAGTTTCATAGAATCTAATTTTACGATTTTTTTTGCATGGACTTCCATCATAACCTTCCCTCATAAAATGTTTAAATGATATGTGAACTTTAGTATCATTTCGAACAGTCCACGATTTAATTTGATTTTTGACCGAAACTATTATAAACAAGTGTATAATATATTTTGTGTTTTTTTACTAAAACTTGCATTTCGAAAAGGTTCATAGAATATAATTTTTAGATTTTTTTTTGGATGGACTTCCATCATAACCTTCCCTCTTAACATATATAAATGATATGTGAAGTCTCGTATCATTATAAATAGTCCCCAATTCAATTTCATTTTTTTGACCGAAACTAGTGTATAATATACTATGATTTTTGCCCGAAAATCTCATTTCAAAAAGTTTCATAGAACCTAATTTTCGGATGATTTTTTGCATTGACCTCCATCATAACCTTCCCTCTTAAAATATATAAATGATATGTGAAGTTTCGTATCATTTTGAATATTCCACTATTTAATTTGATTTTTGACCGAAACTAGTATAAACTAGTATATAATATATTATGATTGTTTAACCGAAACTTGCATTTCGAAAAGTTTCATAGAATCTAGTTTTCAGATGATTGTTTTGCATGGACTTCCATAATTACTTCTCCTCGTAAAATATATAAATGATATGTCAAATTTCGTATCATTTCGAACAGCCCCCGATTTAATTTGATTTTTGACCGAAACTAGTATGAACTAGTGTATAATATATTATGATTTTTTGACCGAAACTTGCATTTTGAAAAGTTTCATATAATCTAGTTTTGAGATGATTGTTTTGCATGGACTTCCATCATAACCTTCCCTCTTAACATATATAAATGATATGAAAATTCTCGTATCATTTCAAATTGTCCGCAGTTAAATTTTATTTTTTTAACCGAAACTAGTGTATAATATACTATGATTTCTGACCAAAACTTGCATTTCGAAAAGTTTCATAGATTCTAATTTTCCGATGATTTTTTGCATGGACTTCCATCATAACCTTCCCTCGTAAAATATATAAATGATATGTGAAGTTTCGTATCATTTCGAACAGTCCCCGATTTAATTTGATTTTTGACATAAACTAGTGTATAATATATTATGAATTTTTGACTAAAACTTGCATTTCGAAAAGTTTCTTAGAATCTAGTTTCCAGATTATTGTTTTGCATGGACTTCCATCACAACCTTCCCTCGTAAAATATAAAAATGATATGGGAAGTTTCAAATCATTTCTAACACTCCATGATTTAATTTGATTTTCGACCGAAACTAGTATAAACAAGTGTATAATATATTATGATTTTTTGACTGAAACATGCATTAAAAAAAGTTTCATAGAATCTAGTATTCAGATGATTTTTTTGCATGGGCTTCCTTCGTAACCTTACCTCTTATAATATATACATGATATGAAAAATCTCGTATCATTTCAAATAGTTCCCTGTTAAATTTGATTTTTTCGACTGAAACTAGTGTATAATATACTATGATTTTTGACCGAAACATGCATTTCGAAAAGTTTCGTAGAATCTAATTTTACGATTTTTTTTTGCATGGACTTCCATCATAGCCTTCCCTCATAAAATGTTTAAATGATATGTGAAGTTTAGTATCATTTCGAACAGTCCACGATTTAATTTGATTTTTGACCGAAACTATTATAAACAAGTGTATAATATATTTTGAGTTTTTTTACTAAAACTTGCATTTCGAAAAGGTTCATAGAATATAATTTTTAGATTTTTTTTTGGATGGACTTCCATCATAACCTTCCCTCTTAACATATATAAATGATATGTGAAGTCTCGTATCATTATAAATAGTCCCCAATTCAATTTCATTTTTTTGACCGAAACTAGTGTATAATATACTATGATTTTTGCCTGAAAATCTCATTTCAAAAAGTTTCATAGAACCTAATTTTCGGATGATTTTTTGCATTGACCTCCATCATAACCTTCCCTCTTAAAATATATAAATGATATGTGAAGTTTCGTATCATTTTGAATATTCCACTATTTAATTTGATTTTTGACCGAAACTAGTATAAACTAGTATATAATATATTATGATTGTTTAACCGAAACTTGCATTTCGAAAAGTTTCATAGAATCTAGTTTTCAGATGATTGTTTTGCATGGACTTCCATAATTACTTCTCCTCGTAAAATATATAAATTATATGTCAAATTTCGTATCATTTCGAACAGTCCCCGATTTAATTTGATTTTTGACCGAAACTAGTATGAACTAGTGTATAATATATTATGATTTTTTGACCGAAACTTGCATTTTGAAAAGTTTCATATAATCTAGTTTTGAGATGATTGTTTTGCATGGACTTCCATCATAACCTTCCCTCTTAACATATATAAATGATATGAAAATTCTCGTATCATTTCAAATTGTCCGCAGTTAAATTTTATTTTTTTAACCGAAACTAGTGTATAATATACTATGATTTCTGACCAAAACTTGCATTTCGAAAAGTTTCATAGATTCTAATTTTCCGATGATTTTTTGCATGGACTTCCATCATAACCTTCCCTCGTAAAATATATAAATGATATGTGAAGTTTTGTATCATTTCGAACAGTCCCCGATTTAATTTGATTTTTGACATAAACTAGTGTATAATATATTATGAATTTTTGACTAAAACTTGCATTTCGAAAAGTTTCTTAGAATCTAGTTTCCAGATTATTGTTTTGCATGGACTTCCATCACAACCTTCCCTCGTAAAATATATAAATGATATGGGAAGTTTCAAATCTTTTCTAACACTCCATGATTTAATTTGATTTTCGACCGAAACTAGTATAAACAAGTGTATAATATATTATGATTTTTTGACTGAAACATGCATTAAAAAAAGTTTCATAGAATCTAGTATTCAGATGATTTTTTTGCATGGGCTTCCTTCATAACCTTACCTCTTATAATATATACATGATATGAAAAATCTCGTATTATTTCAAATAGTTCCCTATTAAATTTGATTTTTTCGACTGAAACTAGTGTATAATATACTATGATTTTTGACCGAAACATGCATTTCGAAAAGTTTCGTAGAATCTAATTTTACGATTTTTTTTTGCTTGGACTTCCATCATAGCCTTCCCTCATAAAATGTTTAAATGATATGTGAAGTTTAGTATCATTTCGAACAGTCCACGATTTAATTTGATTTTTGACCGAAACTATTATAAACAAGTGTATAATATATTTTGAGTTTTTTTACTAAAACTTGCATTTCGAAAAGGTTCATAGAATATAATTTTTAGATTTTTTTTTGGATGGACTTCCATCATAACCTTCCCTCTTAACATATATAAATGATATGTGAAGTCTCGTATCATTATAAATAGTCCCCAATTCAATTTGATTTTTTTGACCGAAACTAGTGTATAATATACTATGATTTTTGCCCGAAAATCTCATTTCAAAAAGTTTCATAGAACCTAATTTTCGGATGAGTTTTTGCATTGACCTCCATCATAACCTTCCCTCTTAAAATATATAAATGATATGTGAAGTTTCGTATCATTTTGAATATTCCACTATTTAATTTGATTTTTGACCGAAACTAGTATAAACTAGTATATAATATATTATGATCGTTTAACCGAAACTTGCATTTCGAAAAGTTTCATAGAATCTAGTTTTCAGATGATTGTTTTGCATGGACTTCCATCATAACTTCTCGTAAAATATATAAATGATATGTCAAATTTCATATCATTTCGAACATTCCCCGATTTTATTTGATTTTTGACCGAAACTAGTATGAACTAGTGTATAATATATTATGATTTTTTGACCGAAACTTGCATTTTGAAAAGTTTCATATAATCTAGTTTTGAGATGATTATTTTGCATGGACTTCCATCATAACCTTCCCTCTTAACATATATAAATGATATGAAAATTCTCGTATCATTTCAAATTGTCCCCAATTAAATTTTATTTTATTAACCGAAACTAGTGTATAATATACTATGATTTCTGACCAAAACTTGCATTTCGAAAAGTTTCATAGAATCTAATTTTCCAATGATTTTTTGAATGGACTTCCATCATAACCTTCCCTCGTAAAATATATAAATGATATGTGAAGTTTCGTATCATTTCGAACAGTCCCCGATTTAATTTAATTTTTGACATAAACTAGTGTATAATATATTATGAATTTTTGACTAAAACTTGCATTTCGAAAAGTTTCTTAGAATCTAGTTTCCAGATGATTGTTTTGCATGGACTTCCATCATAACCTTCCCTCGTAAAATATAAAAATGATATGGGAATTTCAAATCATTTCTATCACTCCATGATTTAATTTGATTTTCGACCGAAACTAGTATAAACCAGTGTATAATATATTATGATTTTTTGACTGAAACATGCATTTAAAAAAGTTTAATAGAATCTAGTTTTCAGATGATTTTTTTGCACGGGCTTCCTTCGTAACCTTACCTCTTATAATATATAAATGATATGAAAAATCTCGTATCATTTCAAATAGTTCCCTGTTAAATTTGATTTTTTCGACTGAAACTAGTGTATAATATACTATGATTTTTGACCGAAACATGCATTTCGAAACGTTTCGTAGAATCTATTTTACGATTTTTTTTTGCATGGACTTCCATCATAACCTTCCCTCATAAAATGTTTAAATGATATGTGAAGTTTAGTATCATTTCGAACAGTCCACGATTTAATTTGATTTTTGACCGAAACTATTATAAACAAGTGTATAATATATTTTGAGTTTTTTTACTAAAACTTGCATTTCGAAAAGGTTCATAGAATATAATTTTTATATTTTTTTTTGGATGGACTTCCAACATAACCTTCCCTCTTAACATATATAAATGATATGTGAAGTCTCGTATCATTATAAATAGTCCCCAATTCAATTTGATTTTTTTGACCGAAACTAGTGTATAATATACTATGATTTTTGCCCTAAAATCTCATTTCAAAAAGTTTCATAGAACCTAATTTTCGGATGATTTTTTGCATTGACCTCCATCATAACCTTCCCTCTTAAAATATATAAATGATATGTGAAGTTTCGTATCATTTTGAATATTCCACTATTTAATTTGATTTTTGGCCGAAACTAGTATAAACTAGTATATAATATATTATGATCGTTTAACAGAAACTTGCATTTCGAAAAGTTTCATAGAATCTAGTTTTCAGATGATTGTTTTACATGGACTTCCATCATAACTTCTCCTCGTAAAATATATAAATGATATGTCAAATTTCGTATCATTTCGAACATTCCCCGATTTAATTTGATTTTTGACCGAAACTAGTATGAACTAGTGTATAATATATTATGATTTTTTGACCGAAACATGCATTTTGAAAAGTTTCATATAATCTAGTTTTGAGATGATTGTTTTGCATGGACTTCCATCATAACCTTCCCTCTTAACATATATAAATGATATGAAAATTCTCGTATCATTTCAAATTGTCCGCAGTTAAATTTTATTTTTTTAACCGAAACTAGTGTATAATATACTATGATTTCTGACCAAAACTTGCATTTCGAAAAGTTTCATAGAATCTAATTTTCCGATGATTTTTTGCATGGACTTCCATCATAACCTTCCCTCGTAAAATATATAAATGATATGTGAAGTTTCGTATCATTTCGAACAGTCCCCGATTTAATTTGATTTTTGACATAAACTAGTGTATAATATATTATGAATTTTTGACTAAAACTTGCATTTCGAAAAGTTTCTTAGAATCTAGTTTCCAGATTATTGTTTTGCATGGACTTCCATCATAACCTTCCCTCGTAAAATATATAAATGATATGGGAAGTTTCAAATCTTTTCTAACACTCCATGATTTAATTTGATTTTCGACCGAAACTAGTATAAACAAGTGTATAATATATTATGATTTTTTGACTGAAACATGCATTAAAAAAAGTTTCATAGAATCTAGTATTCAGATGATTTTTTTGCATGGGCTTCCTTCATAACCTTACCTCTTATAATATATACATGATATGAAAAATCTCGTATCATTTCAAATAGTTCCCTATTAAATTTGATTTTTTCGACTGAAACTAGTGTATAATATACTATGATTTTTGACCGAAACATGCATTTCGAAAAGTTTCGTAGAATCTAATTTTACGATTTTTTTTTGCATGGACTTCCATCATAGCCTTCCCTCATAAAATGTTTAAATGATATGTGAAGTTTAGTATCATTTCGAACAGTCCACGATTTAATTTGATTTTTGACCGAAACTATTATAAACAAGTGTATAATATATTTTGAGTTTTTTTACTAAAACTTGCATTTCGAAAAGGTTCATAGAATATAATTTTTAGATTTTTTTTTGGATGGACTTCCATCATAACCTTCCCTCTTAACATATATAAATGACATGTGAAGTCTCGTATCATTATAAATAGTCCCCAATTCAATTTGATTTTTTTGACCGAAACTAGTGTATAATATACTATGATTTTTGCCCGAAAATCTCATTTCAAAAAGTTTCATAGAACCTAATTTTCGGATGATTTTTTGCATTGACCTCCATCATAACCTTCCCTCTTAAAATATATAAATGATATGTGAAGTTTCGTATCATTTTGAATATTCCACTATTTAATTTGATTTTTGACCGAAACTAGTATAAACTAGTATATAATATATTATGATCGTTTAACCGAAACTTGCATTTCGAAAAGTTTCATAGAATCTAGTTTTCAGATGATTGTTTTGCATGGACTTCCATCATAACTTCTCCTCGTAAAATATATAAATGATATGTCAAATTTCGTATCATTTCGAACATTCCCCGATTTAATTTGATTTTTGACCGAAACTAGTATGAACTAGTGTATAATATATTATGATTTTTTGACCGAAACTTGCATTTTGAAAAGTTTCATATAATCTAGTTTTGAGATGATTGTTTTGCATGGACTTCCATCATAACCTTCCCTCTTAACATATATAAATGATATGAAAATTCTCGTATCATTTCAAATTGTCCGCAGTTAAATTTTAATTTTTTAACCGAAACTAGTGTATAATATACTATGATTTCTGACCAAAACTTGCATTTCGAAAAGTTTCATAGAATCTAATTTTCCGATGATTTTTTGCATGGACTTCCATCATAACCTTCCCTCGTAAAATATATAAATGATATGTGAAGTTTCGTATCATTTCGAACAGTCCCCGATTTAATTTGATTTTTGACATAAACTAGTGTATAATATATTATGAATTTTTGACTAAAACTTGCATTTCGAAAAGTTTCTTAGAATCTAGTTTCCAGATTATTGTTTTGCATGGACTTCCATCATAACCTTCCCTCGTAAAATATATAAATGATATGGGAAGTTTCAAATCTTTTCTAACACTCCATGATTTAATTTGATTTTCGACCGAAACTAGTATAAACAAGTGTATAATATATTATGATTTTTTGACTGAAACATGCATTAAAAAAAGTTTCATAGAATCTAGTATTCAGATGATTTTTTTGCATGGGCTTCCTTCATAACCTTACCTCTTATAATATATACATGATATGAAAAATCTCGTATCATTTCAAATAGTTCCCTATTAAATTTGATTTTTTCGACTGAAACTAGTGTATAATATACTATGATTTTTGACCGAAACATGCATTTCGAAAAGTTTCGTAGAATCTAATTTTACGATTTTTTTTTGCATGGACTTCCATCATAGCCTTCCCTCATAAAATGTTTAAATGATATGTGAAGTTTAGTATCATTTCGAACAGTCCACGATTTAATTTGATTTTTGACCGAAACTATTATAAACAAGTGTATAATATATTTTGAGTTTTTTTACTAAAACTTGCATTTCGAAAAGGTTCATAGAATATAATTTTTAGATTTTTTTTTGATGGACTTCCATCATAACCTTCCCTCTTAACATATATAAATGATATGTGAAGTCTCGTATCATTATAAATAGTCCCCAATTCAATTTGATTTTTTTGACCGAAACTAGTGTATAATATACTATGATTTTTGCCCGAAAATCTCATTTCAAAAAGTTTCATAGAACCTAATTTTCGGATGATTTTTTGCATTGACCTCCATCATAACCTTCCCTCTTAAAATATATAAATGATATGTGAAGTTTCGTATCATTTTGAATATTCCACTATTTAATTTGATTTTTGGCCGAAACTAGTATAAACTAGTATATAATATATTATGATCGTTTAACAGAAACTTGCATTTCGAAAAGTTTCATAGAATCTAGTTTTCAGATGATTGTTTTACATGGACTTCCATCATAACTTCTCCTCGTAAAATATATAAATGATATGTCAAATTTCGTATCATTTCGAACATTCCCCGATTTAATTTGATTTTTGACCGAAACTAGTATGAACTAGTGTATAATATATTATGATTTTTTGACCGAAACATGCATTTTGAAAAGTTTCATATAATCTAGTTTTGAGATGATTGTTTTGCATGGACTTCCATCATAACCTTCCCTCTTAACATATATAAATGATATGAAAATTCTCGTATCATTTCAAATTGTCCGCAGTTAAATTTTATTTTTTTAACCGAAACTAGTGTATAATATACTATGATTTCTGACCAAAACTTGCATTTCGAAAAGTTTCATAGAATCTAATTTTCCGATGATTTTTTGCATGGACTTCCATCATAACCTTCCCTCGTAAAATATATAAATGATATGTGAAGTTTCGTATCATTTCGAACAGTCCCCGATTTAATTTGATTTTTGACATAAACTAGTGTATAATATATTATGAATTTTTGACTAAAACTTGCATTTCGAAAAGTTTCTTAGAATCTAGTTTCCAGATTATTGTTTTGCATGGACTTCCATCATAACCTTCCCTCGTAAAATATATAAATGATATGGGAAGTTTCAAATCTTTTCTAACACTCCATGATTTAATTTGATTTTCGACCGAAACTAGTATAAACAAGTGTATAATATATTATGATTTTTTGACTGAAACATGCATTAAAAAAAGTTTCATAGAATCTAGTATTCAGATGATTTTTTTGCATGGGCTTCCTTCATAACCTTACCTCTTATAATATATACATGATATGAAAAATCTCGTATCATTTCAAATAGTTCCCTATTAAATTTGATTTTTTCGACTGAAACTAGTGTATAATATACTATGATTTTTGACCGAAACATGCATTTCGAAAAGTTTCGTAGAATCTAATTTTACGATTTTTTTTTGCATGGACTTCCATCATAGCCTTCCCTCATAAAATGTTTAAATGATATGTGAAGTTTAGTATCATTTCGAACAGTCCACGATTTAATTTGATTTTTGACCGAAACTATTATAAACAAGTGTATAATATATTTTGAGTTTTTTTACTAAAACTTGCATTTCGAAAAGGTTCATAGAATATAATTTTTTGATTTTTTTTTGGATGGACTTCCATCATAACCTTCCCTCTTAACATATATAAATGATATGTGAAGTCTCGTATCATTATAAATAGTCCCCAATTCAATTTGATTTTTTTGACCGAAACTAGTGTATAATATACTATGATTTTTGCCCGAAAATCTCATTTCAAAAAGTTTCATAGAACCTAATTTTCGGATGATTTTTTGCATTGACCTCCATCATAACCTTCCCTCTTAAAATATATAAATGATATGTGAAGTTTCGTATCATTTTGAATATTCCACTATTTAATTTGATTTTTGACCGAAACTAGTATAAACTAGTATATAATATATTATGATCGTTTAACCGAAACTTGCATTTCGAAAAGTTTCATAGAATCTAGTTTTCAGATGATTGTTTTGCATGGACTTCCATCATAACTTCTCCTCGTAAAATATATAAATGATATGTCAAATTTCGTATCATTTCGAACATTCCCCGATTTAATTTGATTTTTGACCGAAACTAGTATGAACTAGTGTATAATATATTATGATTTTTTGACCGAAACTTGCATTTTGAAAAGTTTCATATAATCTAGTTTTGAGATGATTGTTTTGCATGGACTTCCATCATAACCTTCCCTCTTAACATATATAAATGATATGAAAATTCTCGTATCATTTCAAATTGTCCGCAGTTAAATTTTATTTTTTTAACCGAAACTAGTGTATAATATACTATGATTTCTGACCAAAACTTGCATTTCGAAAAGTTTCATAGAATCTAATTTTCCGATGATTTTTTGCATGGACTTCCATCATAACCTTCCCTCGTAAAATATATAAATGATATGTGAAGTTTCGTATCATTTCGAACAGTCCCCGATTTAATTTGATTTTTGACATAAACTAGTGTATAATATATTATGAATTTTTGACTAAAACTTGCATTTCGAAAAGTTTCTTAGAATCTAGTTTCCAGATTATTGTTTTGCATGGACTTCCATCATAACCTTCCCTCGTAAAATATATAAATGATATGGGAAGTTTCAAATCTTTTCTAACACTCCATGATTTAATTTGATTTTCGACCGAAACTAGTATAAACAAGTGTATAATATATTATGATTTTTTGACTGAAACATGCATTAAAAAAAGTTTCATAGAATCTAGTATTCAGATGATTTTTTTGCATGGGCTTCCTTCATAACCTTACCTCTTATAATATATACATGATATGAAAAATCTCGTATCATTTCAAATAGTTCCCTATTAAATTTGATTTTTTCGACTGAAACTAGTGTATAATATACTATGATTTTTGACCGAAACATGCATTTCGAAAAGTTTCGTAGAATCTAATTTTACGATTTTTTTTTGCATGGACTTCCATCATAGCCTTCCCTCATAAAATGTTTAAATGATATGTGAAGTTTAGTATCATTTCGAACAGTCCACGATTTAATTTGATTTTTGACCGAAACTATTATAAACAAGTGTATAATATATTTTGAGTTTTTTTACTAAAACTTGCATTTCGAAAAGGTTCATAGAATATAATTTTTTGATTTTTTTTTGGATGGACTTCCATCATAACCTTCCCTCTTAACATATATAAATGATATGTGAAGTCTCGTATCATTATAAATAGTCCCCAATTCAATTTGATTTTTTTGACCGAAACTAGTGTATAATATACTATGATTTTTGCCCGAAAATCTCATTTCAAAAAGTTTCATAGAACCTAATTTTCGGATGATTTTTTGCATTGACCTCCATCATAACCTTCCCTCTTAAAATATATAAATGATATGTGAAGTTTCGTATCATTTTGAATATTCCACTATTTAATTTGATTTTTGACCGAAACTAGTATAAACTAGTATATAATATATTATGATCGTTTAACCGAAACTTGCATTTCGAAAAGTTTCATAGAATCTAGTTTTCAGATGATTGTTTTGCATGGACTTCCATCATAACTTCTCCTCGTAAAATATATAAATGATATGTCAAATTTCGTATCATTTCGAACATTCCCCGATTTAATTTGATTTTTGACCGAAACTAGTATGAACTAGTGTATAATATATTATGATTTTTTGACCGAAACTTGCATTTTGAAAAGTTTCATATAATCTAGTTTTGAGATGATTGTTTTGCATGGACTTCCATCATAACCTTCCCTCTTAACATATATAAATGATATGAAAATTCTCGTATCATTTCAAATTGTCCGCAGTTAAATTTTATTTTTTTAACCGAAACTAGTGTATAATATACTATGATTTCTGACCAAAACTTGCATTTCGAAAAGTTTCATAGAATCTAATTTTCCGATGATTTTTTGCATGGACTTCCATCATAACCTTCCCTCGTAAAATATATAAATGATATGTGAAGTTTCGTATCATTTCGAACAGTCCCCGATTTAATTTGATTTTTGACATAAACTAGTGTATAATATATTATGAATTTTTGACTAAAACTTGCATTTCGAAAAGTTTCTTAGAATCTAGTTTCCAGATTATTGTTTTGCATGGACTTCCATCATAACCTTCCCTCGTAAAATATATAAATGATATGGGAAGTTTCAAATCTTTTCTAACACTCCATGATTTAATTTGATTTTCGACCGAAACTAGTATAAACAAGTGTATAATATATTATGATTTTTTGACTGAAACATGCATTAAAAAAAGTTTCATAGAATCTAGTATTCAGATGATTTTTTTGCATGGGCTTCCTTCATAACCTTACCTCTTATAATATATACATGATATGAAAAATCTCGTATCATTTCAAATAGTTCCCTATTAAATTTGATTTTTTCGACTGAAACTAGTGTATAATATACTATGATTTTTGACCGAAACATGCATTTCGAAAAGTTTCGTAGAATCTAATTTTACGATTTTTTTTTGCATGGACTTCCATCATAGCCTTCCCTCATAAAATGTTTAAATGATATGTGAAGTTTAGTATCATTTCGAACAGTCCACGATTTAATTTGATTTTTGACCGAAACTATTATAAACTAGTGTATAATATATTTTGAGTTTTTTTACTAAAACTTGCATTTCGAAAAGGTTCATAGAATATAATTTTTAGATTTTTTTTTTGATGGACTTCCATCATAACCTTCCCTCTTAACATATATAAATGATATGTGAAGTCTCGTATCATTATAAATAGTCCCCAATTCAATTTGATTTTTTTGACCGAAACTAGTGTATAATATACTATGATTTTTGCCCGAAAATCTCATTTCAAAAAGTTTCATAGAACCTAATTTTCGGATGATTTTTTGCATTGACCTCCATCATAACCTTCCCTCTTAAAATATATAAATGATATGTGAAGTTTCGTATCATTTTGAATATTCCACTATTTAATTTGATTTTTGACCGAAACTAGTATAAACTAGTATATAATATATTATGATCGTTTAACAGAAACTTGCATTTCGAAAAGTTTCATAGAATCTAGTTTTCAGATGATTGTTTTGCATGGACTTCCATCATAACTTCTCCTCGTAAAATATATAAATGATATGTCAAATTTCGTATCATTTCGAACATTCCCCGATTTAATTTGATTTTTGACCGAAACTAGTATGAACTAGTGTATAATATATTATGATTTTTTGACTGAAACTTGCATTTTGAAAAGTTTCATATAATCTAGTTTTGAGATGATTGTTTTGCATGGACTTCCATCATAACCTTCCCTCTTAACATATATAAATGATATGAAAATTCTCGTATCATTTCAAATTGTCCGCAGTTAAATTTTATTTTTTTAACCGAAACTAGTGTATAATATACTATGATTTCTGACCAAAACTTGCATTTCGAAAAGTTTCATAGAATCTAATTTTCCGATGATTTTTTGCATGGACTTCCATCATAACCTTCCCTCGTAAAATATATAAATGATATGTGAAGTTTCGTATCATTTCGAACAGTCCCCGATTTAATTTGATTTTTGACATAAACTAGTGTATAATATATTATGAATTTTTGACTAAAACTTGCATTTCGAAAAGTTTCTTAGAATCTAGTTTCCAGATTATTGTTTTGCATGGACTTCCATCATAACCTTCCCTCGTAAAATATATAAATGATATGGGATGTTTCAAATCTTTTCTAACACTCCATGATTTAATTTGATTTTCGACCGAAACTAGTATAAACAAGTGTATAATATATTATGATTTTTTGACTGAAACATGCATTAAAAAAAGTTTCATAGAATCTAGTATTCAGATGATTTTTTTGCATGGGCTTCCTTTATAACCTTAACTCTTATAATATATACATGATATGAAAAATCTCGTATCATTTCAAATAGTTCCCTATTAAATTTGATTTTTTCGACTGAAACTAGTGTATAATATACTATGATTTTTGACCGAAACATGCATTTCGAAAAGTTTCGTAGAATCTAATTTTACGATTTTTTTTTGCATGGACTTCCATCATAGCCTTCCCTCATAAAATGTTTAAATGATATGTGAAGTTTAGTATCATTTCGAACAGTCCACAATTTAATTTGATTTTTGACCGAAACTATTATAAACAAGTGTATAATATATTTTGAGTTTTTTTACTAAAACTTGCATTTCGAAAAGGTTCATAGAATATAATTTTTAGTTTTTTTTTTGGATGGACTTCCATCATAACCTTCCCTCTTAACATATATAAATGATATGTGAAGTCTCGTATCATTATAAATAGTCCCCAATTCAATTTGATTTTTTTGACCGAAACTAGTGTATAATATACTATGATTTTTGCCCGAAAATCTCATTTCAAAAAGTTTCATAGAACCTAATTTTCGGATGATTTTTTGCATTGACCTCCATCATAACCTTCCCTCTTAAAATATATAAATGATATGTGAAGTTTCGTATCATTTTGAATATTCCACTATTTAATTTGATTTTTGACCGAAACTAGTATAAACTAGTATATAATATATTATGATCGTTTAACCGAAACTTGCATTTCGAAAAGTTTCTTAGAATCTAGATTTCAGATGATTGTTTTGCATGGACTTCCATCATAACTTCTCCTCGTAAAATATATAAATGATATGTCAAATTTCGTATCATTTCGAACATTCCCCGATTTTATTTGATTTTTGACCGAAACTAGTATGAACTAGTGTATAATATATTATGATTTTTTGACCGAAACTTGCATTTTGAAAAGTTTCATATAATCTAGTTTTGAGATGAGTTTTTTGCATGGACTTCCATCATAACCTTCCCTCTTAACATATATAAATGATATGAAAATTCTCGTATCATTTCAAATTGTCCCCAATTAAATTTTATTTTATTAACCGAAACTAGTGTATAATATACTATGATTTCTGACCAAAACTTGCATTTCGAAAAGTTTCATAGAATCTAATTTTCCAATGATTTTTTGAATGGACTTCCATCATAACCTTCCCTCGTAAAATATATAAATGATATGTGAAGTTTCGTATCATTTCGAACAGTCCCCGATTTAATTTAATTTTTGACATAAACTAGTGTATAATATATTATGAATTTTTGACTAAAACTTTCATTTCGAAAAGTTTCTTAGAATCTAGTTTCCAGATGATTGTTTTGCATGGACTTCCATCATAACCTTCCCTCGTAAAATATAAAAATGATATGGGAAGTTTCAAATCATTTCTAACACTCCATGATTTAATTTGATTTTCGACCGAAACTAGTATAAACCAGTGTATAATATATTATGATTTTTTGACTGAAACATGCATTTAAAAAAGTTTAATAGAATCTAGTTTTCAGATGATTTTTTTGCACGGGCTTCCTTCGTAACCTTACCTCTTATAATATATAAATGATATGAAAAATCTCGTATCATTTCAAATAGTTCCCTGTTAAATTTGATTTTTTCGACTGAAACTAGTGTATAATATACTATGATTTTTGACCGAAACATGCATTTCGAAAAGTTTCGTAGAATCTAATTTTACGATTTTTTTTTGCATGGACTTCCATCATAACCTTCCCTCATAAAATGTTTAAATGATATGTGAAGTTTAGTATCATTTCGAACAGTCCATGATTTAATTTGATTTTTGACCGAAACTATTATAAACAAGTGTATAATATATTTTGAGTTTTTTTACTAAAACTTGCATTTCGAAAAGGTTCATAGAATATAATTTTTATATTTTTTTTTTGGATGGACTTCCATCATAACCTTCCCTCTTAACATATATAAATGATATGTGAAGTCTCGTATCATTATAAATAGTCCCCAATTCAATTTGATTTTTTTGACCGAAACTAGTGTATAATATACTATGATTTTTGCCCTAAAATCTCATTTCAAAAAGTTTCATAGAACCTAATTTTCAGATGATTTTTTGCATTGACCTCCATCATAACCTTCCCTCTTAAAATATATAAATGATATGTGAAGTTCCATATCATTTTGAATATACCACTATTTAATTTGATTTTTGACCGAAACTAGTATAAACTAGTATATAATATATTATGATCGTTTAAACGAAACTTGCATTTCGAAAAGTTTCATAGAATCTAGTTTTCAGATGATTGTTTTGCATGGACTTCCATCATAACTTCTCCTCGTAAAATATATAAATGATATGTCAAATTTCGTATCATTTGGAACATTCCCCGATTTTATTTGATTTTTGACCGAAACTAGTATGAACTAGTGTATAATATATTATGATTTTTTGACCGAAACTTGCATTTTGAAAAGTTTCATATAATCTAGTTTTGAGATGATTGTTTTGCATGGACTTCCATCATAACCTTCCCTCTTAACATATATAAATGATATGAAAATTCTCGTATCATTTCAAATTGTCCGCAGTTAAATTTTATTTTTTTAACCGAAACTAGTGTATAATATACTATGATTTCTGACCAAAACTTGCATTTCGAAAAGTTTCATAGAATCTAATTTTCCGATGATTTTTTGCATGGACTTCCATCATAACCTTCCCTCGTAAAATATATAAATGATATGTGAAGTTCCGTATCATTTCGAACAGTCCCCGATTTAATTTGATTTTTGACATAAACTAGTGTATAATATATTATGAATTTTTCACTAAAACTTGCATTTCGAAAAGTTTCTTAGAATCTAGTTTCCAGATGATTGTTTTGCATGGACTTCCATCATAACCTTCCCTCGTAAAATATATAAATGATATGGCAAGTTTCAAATAATTTCTAACACTCCATGATTTAATTTGATTTTCGACCGAAACTAGTATAAACCAGTGTATAATATATTATGATTTTTTGACTGAAACATGCATTAAAAAAAGTTTAATAGAATCTAGTTTTCAGATGATTTTTTTGCACGGGCTTCCTTCGTAACCTTACCTCTTATAATATATACATGATATGAAAAATCTCGTATCATTTCAAATAGTTCCCTGTTAAATTTGATTTTTTCGACTGAAACTAGTGTATAATATACTATGATTTTTGACCGAAACATGCATTTCGAAAAGTTTCGTAGAATCTAATTTTACGATTTTTTTTTGCTTGGACTTCCATCATAGCCTTCCCTCATAAAATGTTTAAATGATATGTGAAGTTTAGTATCATTTCGAACAGTCCACGATTTAATTTGATTTTTGACCGAAACTATTATAAACAAGTGTATAATATATTTTGAGTTTTTTTACTAAAACTTGCATTTCGAAAAGGTTCATAGAATATAATTTTTAGAATTTTTTTTGGATGGACTTCCATCATAACCTTCCCTCTTAACATATATAAATGATATGTGAAGTCTCGTATCATTATAAATAGTCCCCAATTCAATTTGATTTTTTTGACCGAAACTAGTGTATAATATACTATGATTTTTGCCCGAAAATCTCATTTCAAAAAGTTTCATAGAACCTAATTTTCGGATGATTTTTTGCATTGACCTCCATCATAACCTTCCCTCTTAAAATATATAAATGATATGTGAAGTTTCGTATCATTTTGAATATTCCACTATTTAATTTGATTTTTGACCGAAACTAGTATAAACTAGTATATAATATATTATGATCGTTTAACCGAAACTTGCATTTCGAAAAGTTTCTTAGAATCTAGATTTCAGATGATTGTTTTGCATGGACTTCCATCATAACTTCTCCTCGTAAAATATATAAATGATATGTCAAATTTCGTATCATTTCGAACATTCCCCGATTTTATTTGATTTTTGACCGAAACTAGTATGAACTAGTGTATAATATATTATGATTTTTTGACCGAAACTTGCATTTTGAAAAGTTTCATATAATCTAGTTTTGAGATGAGTTTTTTGCATGGACTTCCATCATAACCTTCCCTCTTAACATATATAAATGATATGAAAATTCTCGTATCATTTCAAATTGTCCCCAATTAAATTTTATTTTATTAACCGAAACTAGTGTATAATATACTATGATTTCTGACCAAAACTTGCATTTCGAAAAGTTTCATAGAATCTAATTTTCCAATGATTTTTTGAATGGACTTCCATCATAACCTTCCCTCGTAAAATATATAAATGATATGTGAAGTTTCGTATCATTTCGAACAGTCCCCGATTTAATTTAATTTTTGACATAAACTAGTGTATAATATATTATGAATTTTTGACTAAAACTTGCATTTCGAAAAGTTTCTTAGAATCTAGTTTCCAGATGATTGTTTTGCATGGACTTCCATCATAACCTTCCCTCGTAAAATATAAAAATGATATGGGAAGTTTCAAATCATTTCTAACACTCCATGATTTAATTTGATTTTCGACCGAAACTAGTATAAACCAGTGTATAATATATTATGATTTTTTGACTGAAACATGCATTTAAAAAAGTTTAATAGAATCTAGTTTTCAGATGATTTTTTTGCACGGGCTTCCTTCGTAACCTTACCTCTTATAATATATAAATGATATGAAAAATCTCGTATCATTTCAAATAGTTCCCTGTTAAATTTGATTTTTTCGACTGAAACTAGTGTATAATATACTATGATTTTTGACCGAAACATGCATTTCGAAAAGTTTCGTAGAATCTAATTTTACGATTTTTTTTTGCATGGACTTCCATCATAACCTTCCCTCATAAAATGTTTAAATGATATGTGAAGTTTAGTATCATTTCGAACAGTCCATGATTTAATTTGATTTTTGACCGAAACTATTATAAACAAGTGTATAATATATTTTGAGTTTTTTTACTAAAACTTGCATTTCGAAAAGGTTCATAGAATATAATTTTTATATTTTTTTTTTGGATGGACTTCCATCATAACCTTCCCTCTTAACATATATAAATGATATGTGAAGTCTCGTATCATTATAAATAGTCCCCAATTCAATTTGATTTTTTTGACCGAAACTAGTGTATAATATACTATGATTTTTGCCCTAAAATCACATTTCAAAAAGTTTCATAGAACCTAATTTTCAGATGATTTTTTGCATTGACCTCCATCATAACCTTCCCTCTTAAAATATATAAATGATATGTGAAGTTTCGTATCATTTTGAATATTCCACTATTTAATTTGATTTTTGACCGAAACTAGTATAAACTAGTATATAATATATTAAGATCGTTTAACCGAAACTTGCATTTCGAAAAGTTTCATAGAATCTAGTTTTCAGATGATTGTTTTGCATGGACTTCCATCATAACTTCTCCTCGTAAAATATATAAATGATATGTCAAATTTCGTATCATTTCGAACATTCCCCGATTTAATTTGATTTTTGACCGAAACTAGTATGAACTAGTGTATAATATATTATGATTTTTTGACCGAAACTTGCATTTTGAAAAGTTTCATATAATCTTGTTTTGAGATGATTGTTTTGCATGGACTTCCATCATAACCTTCCCTCTTAACATATATAAATGATATGAAAATTCTCGTATCATTTCAAATTGTCCGCAGTTAAATTTTATTTTTTTAACCGAAACTAGTGTATAATATACTATGATTTCTGACCAAAACTGGCATTTCGAAAAGTTTCATAGAATCTAATTTTCCGATGATTTTTTGCATGGACTTCCATCATAACCTTCCCTCGTAAAATATATAAATGATATGTGAAGTTTCGTATCATTTCGAATAGTCCCCGATTTAATTTGATTTTTGACATAAACTAGTGTATAATATATTATGAATTTTTGATTAAAACTTGCATTTCGAAAAGTTTCTTAGAATCTAGTTTCCAGATGATTGTTTTGCATGGACTTCCATCATAACCTTCCCTCGTAAAATATAAAAATGATATGGGAAGTTTCAAATCATTTCTAACACTCCATGATTTAATTTGATTTTCGACCGAAACTAGTATAAACCAGTGTACAATATATTATGATTTTTTGACTGAAACATGCATTAAAAAAAGTTTAATAGAATCTAGTTTTCAGATGATTTTTTTGCACGGGCTTCCTTCGTAACCTTACCTCTTATAATATATAAATGATATGAAAAATCTCGTATCATTTCAAATAGTTCCCTGTTAAATTTGATTTTTTCGACTGAAACTAGTGTATAATATACTATGATTTTTGACCGAAACATGCATTTCGAAAAGTTTCGTAGAATCTAATTTTACGATTTTTTTTTGCATGGACTTCCATCATAACCTTCCCTCATAAAATGTTTAAATGATATGTGAAGTTTAGTATCATTTCGAGTAGTCCATGATTTAATTTGATTTTTGACCGAAACTATTATAAACAAGTGTATAATATATTTTGAGTTTTTTTACTAAAACTTGCATTTCGAAAAGGTTCATAGAATATAATTTTGATATTTTTTTTTGGATGGACTTCCATCATAACCTTCCCTCTTAACATATATAAATGATATGTGAAGTCTCGTATCATTATAAATAGTCCCCAATTCAATTTGATTTTTTTGACCGAAACTAGTGTATAATATACTATGATTTTTGCCCTAAAATCTCATTTCAAAAAGTTTCATAGAACCTAATTTTCGGATGATTTTTTGCATTGACCTCCATCATAACCTTCCCTCTTAAAATATATAAATGATATGTGAAGTTTCGTATTATTTTGAATATTCCACTATTTAATTTGATTTTTGACCGAAACTAGTATAAACTAGTATATAATATATTATGATCGTTTAACCGAAACTTGCATTTCGAAAAGTTTCATAGAATCTAGTTTTCAGATGATTGTTTTGCATGGACTTCCATCATAACTTCTCCTCGTAAAATATATAAATGATATGTCAAATTTCGTATCATTTCGAACATTCCCCGATTTAATTTGATTTTTGACCGAAACTAGTATGAACTAGTGTATAATATATTATGATTTTTTGACCGAAACTTGCATTTTGAAAAGTTTCATATAATCTAGTTTTGAGATGATTGTTTTGCATGGACTTCCATCATAACCTTCCCTCTTAACATATATAAATGATATGAAAATTCTCGTATCATTTCAAATTGTCCGCAGTTAAATTTTATTTTTTTAACCGAAACTAGTGTATAATATACTATGATTTCTGACCAAAACTTGCATTTCGAAAAGTTTCATAGAATCTAATTTTCCGATGATTTTTTGCATGGACTTCCATCATAACCTTCCCTCGTAAAATATATAAATGATATGTGAAGTTTCGTATCATTTCGAATAGTCCCCGATTTAATTTGATTTTTGACATAAACTAGTGTATAATATATTATGAATTTTTGATTAAAACTTGCATTTCGAAAAGTTTCTTAGAATCTAGTTTCCAGATGATTGTTTTGCATGGACTTCCATCATAACCTTCCCTCGTAAAATATAAAAATGATATGGGAAGTTTCAAATCATTTCTAACACTCCATGATTTAATTTGATTTTCGACCGAAACTAGTATAAACCAGTGTACAATATATTATGATTTTTTGACTGAAACATGCATTAAAAAAAGTTTAATAGAATCTAGTTTTCAGATGATTTTTTTGCACGGGCTTCCTTCGTAACCTTACCTCTTATAATATATAAATGATATGAAAAATCTCGTATCATTTCAAATAGTTCCCTGTTAAATTTGATTTTTTCGACTGAAACTAGTGTATAATATACTATGATTTTTGACCGAAACATGCATTTCGAAAAGTTTCGTAGAATCTAATTTTACGATTTTTTTTTGCATGGACTTCCATCATAACCTTCCCTCATAAAATGTTTAAATGATATGTGAAGTTTAGTATCATTTCGAGTAGTCCATGATTTAATTTGATTTTTGACCGAAACTATTATAAACAAGTGTATAATATATTTTGAGTTTTTTTACTAAAACTTGCATTTCGAAAAGGTTCATAGAATATAATTTTTATATTTTTTTTTGGATGGACTTCCATCATAACCTTCCCTCTTAACATATATAAATCATATGTGAAGTCTCGTATCATTATAAATAGTCCCCAATTCAATTTGATTTTTTTGACCGAAACTAGTGTATAATATACTATGATTTTTGCCCTAAAATCTCATTTCAAAAAGTTTCATAGAACCTAATTTTCGGATGATTTTTTGCATTGACCTCCATCATAACCTTCCCTCTTAAAATATATAAATGATATGTGAAGTTTCGTATTATTTTGAATATTCCACTATTTAATTTGATTTTTGACCGAAACTAGTATAAACTAGTATATAATATATTATGATCGTTTAACCGAAACTTGCATTTCGAAAAGTTTCATAGAATCTAGTTTTCAGATGATTGTTTTGCATGGACTTCCATCATAACTTCTCCTCGTAAAATATATAAATGATATGTCAAATTTCGTATCATTTCGAACATTCCCCGATTTAATTTGATTTTTGACCGAAACTAGTATGAACTAGTGTATAATATATTATGATTTTTTGACCGAAACTTGCATTTTGAAAAGTTTCATATAATCTAGTTTTGAGATGATTGTTTTGCATGGACTTCCATCATAACCTTCCCTCTTAACATATATAAATGATATGAAAATTCTCGTATCATTTCAAATTGTCCGCAGTTAAATTTTATTCTTTTAACCGAAACTAGTGTATAATATAGTATGATTTCTGACCAAAACTTGCATTTCGAAAAGTTTCATAGAATCTAATTTTCCGATGATTTTTTGCATGGACTTCCATCATAACCTTCCCTCGTAAAATATATAAATGATATGTGAAGTTTCGTATCATTTCGAATAGTCCCCGATTTAATTTGATTTTTGACATAAACTAGTGTATAATATATTATGAATTTTTGATTAAAACTTGCATTTCGAAAAGTTTCTTAGAATCTAGTTTCCAGATGATTGTTTTGCATGGACTTCCATCATAACCTTCCCTCGTAAAATATAAAAATGATATGGGAAGTTTCAAATCATTTCTAACACTCCATGATTTAATTTGATTTTCGACCGAAACTAGTATAAACCAGTGTACAATATATTATGATTTTTTGACTGAAACATGCATTAAAAAAAGTTTAATAGAATCTAGTTTTCAGATGATTTTTTTGCACGGGCTTCCTTCGTAACCTTACCTCTTATAATATATAAATGATATGAAAAATCTCGTATCATTTCAAATAGTTCCCTGTTAAATTTGATTTTTTCGACTGAAACTAGTGTATAATATACTATGATTTTTGACCGAAACATGCATTTCGAAAAGTTTCGTAGAATCTAATTTTACGATTTTTTTTTGCATGGACTTCCATCATAACCTTCCCTCATAAAATGTTTAAATGATATGTGAAGTTTAGTATCATTTCGAGTAGTCCATGATTTAATTTGATTTTTGACCGAAACTATTATAAACAAGTGTATAATATATTTTGAGTTTTTTTACTAAAACTTGCATTTCAAAAAGGTTCATAGAATATAATTTTTATATTTTTTTTTGGATGGACTTCCATCATAACCTTCCCTCTTAACATATATAAATCATATGTGAAGTCTCGTATCATTATAAATAGTCCCCAATTCAATTTGATTTTTTTGACCGAAACTAGTGTATAATATACTATGATTTTTGCCCTAAAATCTCATTTCAAAAAGTTTCATAGAACCTAATTTTCGGATGATTTTTTGCATTGACCTCCATCATAACCTTCCCTCTTAAAATATATAAATGATATGTGAAGTTTCGTATTATTTTGAATATTCCACTATTTAATTTGATTTTTGACCGAAACTAGTATAAACTAGTATATAATATATTATGATCGTTTAACCGAAACTTGCATTTCGAAAAGTTTCATAGAATCTAGTTTTCAGATGATTGTTTTGCATGGACTTCCATCATAACTTCTCCTCGTAAAATATATAAATGATATGTCAAATTTCGTATCATTTCGAACATTCCCCGATTTAATTTGATTTTTGACCGAAACTAGTATGAACTAGTGTATAATATATTATGATTTTTTGACCGAAACTTGCATTTTGAAAAGTTTCATATAATCTAGTTTTGAGATGATTGTTTTGCATGGACTTCCATCATAACCTTCCCTCTTAACATATATAAATGATATGAAAATTCTCGTATCATTTCAAATTGTCCGCAGTTAAATTTTATTCTTTTAACCGAAACTAGTGTATAATATAGTATGATTTCTGACCAAAACTTGCATTTCGAAAAGTTTCATAGAATCTAATTTTCCGATGATTTTTTGCATGGACTTCCATCATAACCTTCCCTCGTAAAATATATAAATGATATGTGAAGTTTCGTATCATTTCGAATAGTCCCCGATTTAATTTGATTTTTGACATAAACTAGTGTATAATATATTATGAATTTTTGATTAAAACTTGCATTTCGAAAAGTTTCTTAGAATCTAGTTTCCAGATGATTGTTTTGCATGGACTTCCATCATAACCTTCCCTCGTAAAATATAAAAATGATATGGGAAGTTTCAAATCATTTCTAACACTCCATGATTTAATTTGATTTTCGACCGAAACTAGTATAAACCAGTGTACAATATATTATGATTTTTTGACTGAAACATGCATTAAAAAAAGTTTAATAGAATCTAGTTTTCAGATGATTTTTTTGCACGGGCTTCCTTCGTAACCTTACCTCTTATAATATATAAATGATATGAAAAATCTCGTATCATTTCAAATAGTTCCCTGTTAAATTTGATTTTTTCGACTGAAACTAGTGTATAATATACTATGATTTTTGACCGAAACATGCATTTCGAAAAGTTTCGTAGAATCTAATTTTACGATTTTTTTTTGCATGGACTTCCATCATAACCTTCCCTCATAAAATGTTTAAATGATATGTGAAGTTTAGTATCATTTCGAGTAGTCCATGATTTAATTTGATTTTTGACCGAAACTATTATAAACAAGTGTATAATATATTTTGAGTTTTTTTTACTAAAACTTGCATTTCGAAAAGGTTCATAGAATATAATTTTTATATTTTTTTTTGGATGGACTTCCATCATAACCTTCCCTCTTAACATATATAAATCATATGTGAAGTCTCGTATCATTATAAATAGTCCCCAATTCAATTTGATTTTTTTGACCGAAACTAGTGTATAATATACTATGATTTTTGCCCTAAAATCTCATTTCAAAAAGTTTCATAGAACCTAATTTTCGGATGATTTTTTGCATTGACCTCCATCATAACCTTCCCTCTTAAAATATATAAATGATATGTGAAGTTTCGTATTATTTTGAATATTCCACTATTTAATTTGATTTTTGACCGAAACTAGTATAAACTAGTATATAATATATTATGATCGTTTAACCGAAACTTGCATTTCGAAAAGTTTCATAGAATCTAGTTTTCAGATGATTGTTTTGCATGGACTTCCATCATAACTTCTCCTCGTAAAATATATAAATGATATGTCAAATTTCGTATCATTTCGAACATTCCCCGATTTAATTTGATTTTTGACCGAAACTAGTATGAACTAGTGTATAATATATTATGATTTTTTGACCGAAACTTGCATTTTGAAAAGTTTCATATAATCTAGTTTTGAGATGATTGTTTTGCATGGACTTCCATCATAACCTTCCCTCTTAACATATATAAATGATATGAAAATTCTAGTATCATTTCAAATTGTCCGCAGTTAAATTTTATTCTTTTAACCGAAACTAGTGTATAATATAGTATGATTTCTGACCAAAACTTGCATTTCGAAAAGTTTCATAGAATCTAATTTTCCGATGATTTTTTGCATGGACTTCCATCATAACCTTCCCTCGTAAAATATATAAATGATATGTGAAGTTTCGTATCATTTCGAATAGTCCCCGATTTAATTTGATTTTTGACATAAACTAGTGTATAATATATTATGAATTTTTGATTAAAACTTGCATTTCAAAAAGTTTCTTAGAATCTAGTTTCCAGATGATTGTTTTGCATGAACTTCCATCATAACCTTCCCTCGTAAAATATATAAATGATATGGGAAGTTTCAAATCATTTCTAACACTCCATGATTTAATTTGATTTTCGACCGAAACTAGTATAAACCAGTGTACAATATATTATGAGTTTTTGACTGAAACATGCATTAAAAAAAGTTTAATAGAATCTAGTTTTCAGATGATTTTTTTGCACGGGCTTCCTTCGTAACCTTACCTCTTATAATATATAAATGATATGAAAAATCTCGTATCATTTCAAATAGTTCCCTGTTAAATTTGATTTTTTCGACTGAAACTAGTGTATAATATACTATGATTTTCGACCGAAACATGCATTTCGAAAAGTTTCGTAGAATCTAATTTTACGATTTTTTTTTGCATGGACTTCCATCATAACCTTCCCTCATAAAATGTTTAAATGATATGTGAAGTTTAGTATCATTTCGAGTAGTCCATGATTTAATTTGATTTTTGACCGAAACTATTATAAACAAGTGTATAATATATTTTGAGTTTTTTTACTAAAACTTGCATTTCGAAAAGGTTCATAGAATATAATTTTTATATTTTTTTTTGGATGGACTTCCATCATAACCTTCCCTCTTAACATATATAAATCATATGTGAAGTCTCGTATCATTATAAATAGTCCCCAATTCAATTTGATTTTTTTGACCGAAACTAGTGTATAATATACTATGATTTTTGCCCTAAAATCTCATTTCAAAAAGTTTCATAGAACCTAATTTTCGGATGATTTTTTGCATTGACCTCCATCATAACCTTCCCTCTTAAAATATATAAATGATATGTGAAGTTTCGTATCATTTTGAATATTCCACTATTTAATTTGATTTTTGACCGAAACTAGTATAAACTAGTATATAATATATTATGATCGTTTAACCGAAACTTGCATTTCGAAAAGTTTCATAGAATCTAGTTTTCAGATGATTGTTTTGCATGGAATTCCATCATAACTTCTCCTCGTAAAATATATAAATGATATGTCAAATTTCGTATCATTTCGAACATTCCCCGATTTAATTTGATTTTTGACCGAAACTAGTATGAACTAGTGTATAATATATTATGATTTTTTGACCGAAACTTGCATTTTGAAAAGTTCCATATAATCTAGTTTTGAGATGATTGTTTTGCATGGACTTCCATCATAACCTTCCCTCTTAACATATATAAATGATATGAAAATTCTCGTATCATTTCAAATTGTCCGCAGTTAAATTTTATTCTTTTAACCGAAACTAGTGTATAATATACTATGATTTCTGACCAAAACTTGCATTTCGAAAAGTTTCATAGAATCTAATTTTCCGATGATTTTTTGCATGGACTTCCATCATAACCTTCCCTCGTAAAATATATAAATGATATGTGAAGTTCCGTATCATTTCGAACAGTCCCCGATTTAATTTGATTTTTGACATAAACTAGTGTATAATATATTATGAATTTTTCACTAAAACTTGCATTTCGAAAAGTTTCTTAGAATCTAGTTTCCAGATGATTGTTTTGCATGGACTTCCATCATAACCTTCCCTCGTAAAATATATAAATGATATGGGAAGTTTCAAATAATTTCTAACACTCCATGATTTAATTTGATTTTCGACCGAAACTAGTATAAACCAGTGTATAATATATTATGATTTTTTGACTGAAACATGAATTAAAAAAAGTTTAATAGAATCTAGTTTTCAGATGATTTTTTTGCACGGGCTTCCTTCGTAACCTTACCTCTTATAATATATACATGATATGAAAAATCTCGTATCATTTCAAATAGTTCCCTGTTAAATTTGATTTTTTCGACTGAAACTAGTGTATAATATACTATGATTTTTGACCGAAACATGCATTTCGAAAAGTTTCGTAGAATCTAATTTTACGATTTTTTTTTGCATGGACTTCCATCATAACCTTCCCTCATAAAATTTTTAAATGATATGTGAAGTTTAGTATCATTTCGAACAGTCCATGATTTAATTTGATTTTTGACCGAAACTATTATAAACAAGTGTATAATATATTTTGAGTTTTTTTACTAAAACTTGCATTTCGAAAAGGTTCATAGAATATAATTTTTATATTTTTTTTGGATGGACTTCCATCATAACCTTCCCTCTTAACATATATAAATGATATGTGAAGTCTCGTATCATTATAAATAGTCCCCAATTCAATTTGATTTTTTTGACCGAAACTAGTGTATAATATACTATGATTTTTGCCCGAAAATCTCATTTCAAAAAGTTTCATAGAACCTAATTTTCGGATGATTTTTTGCATTGACCTCCATCATAACCTTCACTCTTAAAATATATAAATGATATGTGAAGTTTCGTATCATTTTGAATATTCCACTATTTAATTTGATTTTTGACCGAAACTAGTATAAACTAGTATATAATATATTATGATCGTTTAACCGAAACTTGCATTTCGAAAAGTTTCATGGAATCTAGTTTTCAGATGATTGTTTTGCATGGACTTCCATCATAACTTCTCCTCGTAAAATATATAAATGATATGTCAAATTTCGTAAAATTTCGAACATTCCCCGATTTTATTTGATTTTTGACCGAAACTAGTATGAACTAGTGTATAATATATTATGATTTTTTGACCGAAACTTGCATTTTGAAAAGTTTCATATAATCTAGTTTTGAGATGATTGTTTTGCATGGACTTCCATCATAACCTTCCCTCTTAACATATATAAATTATATGAAAATTCTCGTATCATTTCAAATTGTCCGCAGTTAAATTTTATTTTTTTAACCGAAACTAGTGTATAATATACTATGATTTCTGACCAAAACTTGCATTTCGAAAAGTTTCATAGAATCTAATTTTCCGATGATTTTTTGCATGGATTTCCATCATAACATTCCCTCGTAAAATATATAAATGATATGTGAAGTTTCGTATCATTTCGAACAGTCCCCGATTTAATTTGATTTTTGACATAAACTAGTGTATAATATATTATGAATTTTTGACTAAAACTTGCATTTCGAAAAGTTTCTTAGAATCTAGTTTCCAGATGATTGTTTTGCATGGACTTCCATCATAACCTTCCCTCGTAAAATATATAAATGATATGGGAAGTTTCAAATCTTTTCTAACACTCCATGATTTAATTTGATTTTCGACCGAAACTAGTATAAACCAGTGTATAATATATTATGATTTTTTGACTGAAACATGCATTAAAAAAAGTTTAATAGAATCTAGTTTTCAGATGATTTTTTTGCACGGGCTTCCTTCGTAACCTTACCTCTTATAATATATAAATGATATGAAAAATCTCGTATCATTTCAAATAGTTCCCTGTTAAATTTGATTTTTTCGACTGAAACTAGTGTATAATATACTATGATTTTTGACCTAAACATGCATTTCGACAAGTTTCGTAGAATCTAATTTTACGATTTTTTTTTGCATGGACTTCCATCATAACCTTCCCTCATAAAATGTTTAAATGATATGTGAACTTTAGTATCATTTCGAACAGTCCACGATTTAATTTGATTTTTGACCGAAACTATTATAAACAAGTGTATAATATATTTTGAGTTTTTTTACTAAAACTTGCATTTCGAAAAGGTTCATAGAATATAATTTTTAGATTTTTTTTTGGATGGACTTCCATCATAACCTTCCCTCTTAACATATATAAATGATATGTGAAGTCTCGTATCATTATAAATAGTCCCCAATTCAATTTGATTTTTTTGACCAAAACTAGTGTATAATATACTATGATTTTTGCCCGAAAATCTCATTTCAAAAAGTTTCATAGAACCTAATTTTCGGATGATTTTTTGCATTGACCTCCATCATAACCTTCCCTCTTAAAATATATAAATGATATGTGAAGTTTCGTATCATTTTAAATATACCACTATTTAATTTGATTTTTGACCGGAACTAGTATAAACTAGTATATAATATATTATGATCGTTTAACCGAAACTTGCATTTCGAAAAGTTTCATAGAATCTAGTTTTCAGATGATTGTTTTGCATGGACTTCCATTATTACTTCTCCTCGTAAAATATATAAATGATATGTCAAATTTCGTATCATTTCGTACATTCCCCGATTTAATTTGATTTTTGACCGAAACTAGTATGAACTAGTGTATAATATATTATGATTTTTTGACCGAAACTTGCATTTTGAAAAGTTTCATATAATCTAGTTTTGAGATGATTGTTTTGCATGGACTTCCATCATAACCTTCCCTCTTAACATATATAAATTATATGAAAATTCTCGTATCATTTCAAATTGTCCGCAGTTAAATTTTATTTTTTTAACCGAAACTAGTGTATAATATACTATGATTTCTGACCAAAACTTGCATTTCGAAAAGTTTCATAGAATCTAATTTTCCGATGATTTTTTGCATGGATTTCCATCATAACCTTCCCTCGTAAAATATATAAATGATATGTGAAGTTTCGTATCATTTTGAACAGTCCCCGATTTAATTTGATTTTTGACATAAACTAGTGTATAATATATTATGAATTTTTGACTAAAACTTGCATTTCGAAAAGTTTCTTAGAATCTAGTTTCCAGATGATTGTTTTGCATGGACTTCCATCATAACCTTCCCTCGTAAAATATATAAATGATATGGGAAGTTTCAAATCTTTTCTAACACTCCATGATTTAATTTGATTTTCGACCGAAACTAGTATAAACCAGTGTATAATATATTATGATTTTTTGACTGAAACATGCATTAAAAAAAGTTTAATAGAATCTAGTTTTCAGATGATTTTTTTGCACGGGCTTCCTTCGTAACCTTACCTCTTATAATATATAAATGATATGAAAAATCTCGTATCATTTCAAATAGTTCCCTGTTAAATTTGATTTTTTCGACTGAAACTAGTGTATAATATACTATGATTTTTGACCTAAACATGCATTTCGACAAGTTTCGTAGAATCTAATTTTACGATTTTTTTTTGCATGGACTTCCATCATAACCTTCCCTCATAAAATGTTTAAATGATATGTGAACTTTAGTATCATTTCGAACAGTCCACGATTTAATTTGATTTTTGACCGAAACTATTATAAACAAGTGTATAATATATTTTGAGTTTTTTTACTAAAACTTGCATTTCGAAAAGGTTCATAGAATATAATTTTTAGATTTTTTTTTGGATGGACTTCCATCATAACCTTCCCTCTTAACATATATAAATGATATGTGAAGTCTCGTATCATTATAAATAGTCCCCAATTCAATTTGATTTTTTTGACCAAAACTAGTGTATAATATACTATGATTTTTGCCCGAAAATCTCATTTCAAAAAGTTTCATAGAACCTAATTTTCGGATGATTTTTTGCATTGACCTCCATCATAACCTTCCCTCTTAAAATATATAAATGATATGTGAAGTTTCGTATCATTTTAAATATACCACTATTTAATTTGATTTTTGACCGGAACTAGTATAAACTAGTATATAATATATTATGATCGTTTAACCGAAACTTGCATTTCGAAAAGTTTCATAGAATCTAGTTTTCAGATGATTGTTTTGCATGGACTTCCATTATTACTTCTCCTCGTAAAATATATAAATGATATGTCAAATTTCGTATCATTTCGTACATTCCCCGATTTAATTTGATTTTTGACCGAAACTAGTATGAACTAGTGTATAATATATTATGATTTTTTGACCGAAACTTGCATTTTGAAAAGTTTCATATAATCTAGTTTTGAGATGATTGTTTTGCATGGACTTCCATCATAACCTTCCCTCTTAACATATATAAATTATATGAAAATTCTCGTATCATTTCAAATTGTCCGCAGTTAAATTTTATTTTTTTAACCGAAACTAGTGTATAATATACTATGATTTCTGACCAAAACTTGCATTTCGAAAAGTTTCATAGAATCTAATTTTCCGATGATTTTTTGCATGGATTTCCATCATAACCTTCCCTCGTAAAATATATAAATGATATGTGAAGTTTCGTATCATTTCGAACAGTCCCCGATTTAATTTGATTTTTGACATAAACTAGTGTATAATATATTATGAATTTTTGACTAAAACTTGCATTTCGAAAAGTTTCTTAGAATCTAGTTTCCAGATGATTGTTTTGCATGGACTTCCATCATAACCTTCCCTCGTAAAATATATAAATGATATGGGAAGTTTCAAATCATTTCTAACACTCCATGATTTAATTTGATTTTCGACCGAAACTAGTATAAACCAGTGTATAATATATTATGATTTTTTGACTGAAATATGCATTAAAAAAAGTTTAATAGAATCTAGTTTTCAGATGATTTTTTTGCACGGGCTTCCTTCGTAACCTTACCTCTTATAATATATACATGATATGAAAAATCTCGTATCATTTCAAATAGTTCCCTATTAAATTTGATTTTTTCGACTGAAACTAGTGTATAATATACTATGATTTTTGACCGAAACATGCATTTCGAAAAGTTTCGTAGAATCTAATTTTACGATTTTTTTTTGCATGGACTTCCATCATAACCTTCCCTCATAAAATTTTTAAATGATATGTGAAGTTTAGTATCATTTCTAACAGTCCATGATTTAATTTGATTTTTGACCGAAACTATTATAAACAAGTGTATAATATATTTTGAGTTTTTTTACTAAAACTTGCATTTCGAAAAGGTTCATAGAATATAATTTTTATATTTTTTTTGGATGGACTTCCATCATAACCTTCCCTCTTAACATATATAAATGATATGTGAAGTCTCGTATCATTATAAATAGTCCCCAATTCAATTTGATTTTTTTGACCGAAACTAGTGTATAATATACTATGATTTTTGCCCTAAAATCTCATTTCAAAAAGTTTCATAGAACCTAATTTTCGGATGATTTTTTGCATTGACCTCCATCATAACCTTCACTCTTAAAATATATAAATGATATGTGAAGTTTCGTATCATTTTGAATATTCCACTATTTAATTTGATTTTTGACCGAAACTAGTATAAACTAGTATATAATATATTATGATCGTTTAACCGAAACTTGCATTTCGAAAAGTTTCATAGAATCTAGTTTTCAGATGATTGTTTTGCATGGACTTCCATTATTACTTCTCCTCGTAAAATATATAAATGATATGTCAAATTTCGTATCATTTCGTACATTCCCCGATTTAATTTGATTTTTGACCGAAACTAGTATGAACTAGTGTATAATATATTATGATTTTTTGACCGAAACTTGCATTTTGAAAAGTTTCATATAATCTAGTTTTGAGATGATTGTTTTGCATGGACTTCCATCATAACCTTCCCTCTTAACATATATAAATTATATGAAAATTCTCGTATCATTTCAAATTGTCCGCAGTTAAATTTTATTTTTTTAACCGAAACTAGTGTATAATATACTATGATTTCTGACCAAAACTTGCATTTCGAAAAGTTTCATAGAATCTAATTTTCCGATGATTTTTTGCATGGATTTCCATCATAACCTTCCCTCGTAAAATATATAAATGATATGTGAAGTTTCGTATCATTTTGAACAGTCCCCGATTTAATTTGATTTTTGACATAAACTAGTGTATAATATATTATGAATTTTTGACTAAAACTTGCATTTCGAAAAGTTTCTTAGAATCTAGTTTCCAGATGATTGTTTTGCATGGACTTCCATCATAACCTTCACTCGTAAAATATATAAATGATATGGGAAGTTTCAAATCTTTTCTAACACTCCATGATTTAATTTGATTTTCGACCGAAACTAGTATAAACCAGTGTATAATATATTATGATTTTTTGACTGAAACATGCATTAAAAAAAGTTTAATAGAATCTAGTTTTCAGATGATTTTTTTGCACGGGCTTCCTTCGTAACCTTACCTCTTATAATATATAAATGATATGAAAAATCTCGTATCATTTCAAATAGTTCCCTGTTAAATTTGATTTTTTCGACTGAAACTAGTGTATAATATACTATGATTTTTGACCTAAACATGCATTTCGACAAGTTTCGTAGAATCTAATTTTACGATTTTTTTTTGCATGGACTTCCATCATAACCTTCCCTCATAAAATGTTTAAATGATATGTGAACTTTAGTATCATTTCGAACAGTCCACGATTTAATTTGATTTTTGACCGAAACTATTATAAACAAGTGTATAATATATTTTGAGTTTTTTTACTAAAACTTGCATTTCGAAAAGGTTCATAGAATATAATTTTTAGATTTTTTTTTGGATGGACTTCCATCATAACCTTCCCTCTTAACATATATAAATGATATGTGAAGTCTCGTATCATTATAAATAGTCCCCAATTCAATTTGATTTTTTTGACCAAAACTAGTGTATAATATACTATGATTTTTGCCCGAAAATCTCATTTCAAAAAGTTTCATAGAACCTAATTTTCGGATGATTTTTTGCATTGACCTCCATCATAACCTTCCCTCTTAAAATATATAAATGATATGTGAAGTTTCGTATCATTTTAAATATACCACTATTTAATTTGATTTTTGACCGGAACTAGTATAAACTAGTATATAATATATTATGATCGTTTAACCGAAACTTGCATTTCGAAAAGTTTCATAGAATCTAGTTTTCAGATGATTGTTTTGCATGGACTTCCATTATTACTTCTCCTCGTAAAATATATAAATGATATGTCAAATTTCGTATCATTTCGTACATTCCCCGATTTAATTTGATTTTTGACCGAAACTAGTATGAACTAGTGTATAATATATTATGATTTTTTGACCGAAACTTGCATTTTGAAAAGTTTCATATAATCTAGTTTTGAGATGATTGTTTTGCATGGACTTCCATCATAACCTTCCCTCTTAACATATATAAATTATATGAAAATTCTCGTATCATTTCAAATTGTCCGCAGTTAAATTTTATTTTTTTAACCGAAACTAGTGTATAATATACTATGATTTCTGACCAAAACTTGCATTTCGAAAAGTTTCATAGAATCTAATTTTCCGATGATTTTTTGCATGGATTTCCATCATAACCTTCCCTCGTAAAATATATAAATGATATGTGAAGTTTCGTATCATTTTGAACAGTCCCCGATTTAATTTGATTTTTGACATAAACTAGTGTATAATATATTATGAATTTTTGACTAAAACTTGCATTTCGAAAAGTTTCTTAGAATCTAGTTTCCAGATGATTGTTTTGCATGGACTTCCATCATAACCTTCCCTCGTAAAATATATAAATGATATGGGAAGTTTCAAATCTTTTCTAACACTCCATGATTTAATTTGATTTTCGACCGAAACTAGTATAAACCAGTGTATAATATATTATGATTTTTTGACTGAAACATGCATTAAAAAAAGTTTAATAGAATCTAGTTTTCAGATGATTTTTTTGCACGGGCTTCCTTCGTAACCTTACCTCTTATAATATATAAATGATATGAAAAATCTCGTATCATTTCAAATAGTTCCCTGTTAAATTTGATTTTTTCGACTGAAACTAGTGTATAATATACTATGATTTTTGACCTAAACATGCATTTCGACAAGTTTCGTAGAATCTAATTTTACGATTTTTTTTTGCATGGACTTCCATCATAACCTTCCCTCATAAAATGTTTAAATGATATGTGAACTTTAGTATCATTTCGAACAGTCCACGATTTAATTTGATTTTTGACCGAAACTATTATAAACAAGTGTATAATATATTTTGAGTTTTTTTACTAAAACTTGCATTTCGAAAAGGTTCATAGAATATAATTTTTAGATTTTTTTTTGGATGGACTTCCATCATAACCTTCCCTCTTAACATATATAAATGATATGTGAAGTCTCGTATCATTATAAATAGTCCCCAATTCAATTTGATTTTTTTGACCAAAACTAGTGTATAATATACTATGATTTTTGCCCGAAAATCTCATTTCAAAAAGTTTCATAGAACCTAATTTTCGGATGATTTTTTGCATTGACCTCCATCATAACCTTCCCTCTTAAAATATATAAATGATATGTGAAGTTTCGTATCATTTTAAATATACCACTATTTAATTTGATTTTTGACCGGAACTAGTATAAACTAGTATATAATATATTATGATCGTTTAACCGAAACTTGCATTTCGAAAAGTTTCATAGAATCTAGTTTTCAGATGATTGTTTTGCATGGACTTCCATTATTACTTCTCCTCGTAAAATATATAAATGATATGTCAAATTTCGTATCATTTCGTACATTCCCCGATTTAATTTGATTTTTGACCGAAACTAGTATGAACTAGTGTATAATATATTATGATTTTTTGACCGAAACTTGCATTTTGAAAAGTTTCATATAATCTAGTTTTGAGATGATTGTTTTGCATGGACTTCCATCATAACCTTCCCTCTTAACATATATAAATTATATGAAAATTCTCGTATCATTTCAAATTGTCCGCAGTTAAATTTTATTTTTTTAACCGAAACTAGTGTATAATATACTATGATTTCTGACCAAAACTTGCATTTCGAAAAGTTTCATAGAATCTAATTTTCCGATGATTTTTTGCATGGATTTCCATCATAACCTTCCCTCGTAAAATATATAAATGATATGTGAAGTTTCGTATCATTTCGAACAGTCCCCGATTTAATTTGATTTTTGACATAAACTAGTGTATAATATATTATGAATTTTTGACTAAAACTTGCATTTCGAAAAGTTTCTTAGAATCTAGTTTCCAGATGATTGTTTTGCATGGACTTCCATCATAACCTTCCCTCGTAAAATATATAAATGATATGGGAAGTTTCAAATCATTTCTAACACTCCATGATTTAATTTGATTTTCGACCGAAACTAGTATAAACCAGTGTATAATATATTATGATTTTTTGACTGAAACATGCATTAAAAAAAGTTTAATAGAATCTAGTTTTCAGATGATTTTTTTGCACGGGCTTCCTTCGTAACCTTACCTCTTATAATATATACATGATATGAAAAATCTCGTATCATTTCAAATAGTTCCCTATTAAATTTGATTTTTTCGACTGAAACTAGTGTATAATATACTATGATTTTTGACCGAAACATGCATTTCGAAAAGTTTCGTAGAATCTAATTTTACGATTTTTTTTTGCATGGACTTCCATCATAACCTTCCCTCATAAAATTTTTAAATGATATGTGAAGTTTAGTATCATTTCTAACAGTCCATGATTTAATTTGATTTTTGACCGAAACTATTATAAACAAGTGTATAATATATTTTGAGTTTTTTTACTAAAACTTGCATTTCGAAAAGGTTCATAGAATATAATTTTTATATTTTTTTTGGATGGACTTCCATCATAACCTTCCCTCTTAACATATATAAATGATATGTGAAGTCTCGTATCATTATAAATAGTCCCCAATTCAATTTGATTTTTTTGACCGAAACTAGTGTCTAATATACTATGATTTTTGCCCTAAAATCTCATTTCAAAAAGTTTCATAGAACCTAATTTTCGGATGATTTTTTGCATTGACCTCCATCATAACCTTCACTCTTAAAATATATAAATGATATGTGAAGTTTCGTATCATTTTGAATATTCCACTATTTAATTTGATTTTTGACCGAAACTAGTATAAACTAGTATATAATATATTATGATCGTTTAACCGAAACTTGCATTTCGAAAAGTTTCATAGAATCTAGTTTTCAGATGATTGTTTTGCATGGACTTCCATCATAACTTCTCCTCGTAAAATATATAAATGATATGTCAAATTTCGTATCATTTCGAACATTCCCCGATTTAATTTGATTTTTGACCGAAACTAGTATGAACTAGTGTATAATATATTATGATTTTTTGACCGAAACTTGCATTTTGAAAAGTTTCATATAATCTAGTTTTGAGATGATTTTTTTGCATGGACTTCCATCATAACCTTCCCTCTTAACATATATAAATGATATGAAAATTCTCGTATCATTTCAAATTGTCCCCAATTAAATTTTATTTTATTAACCGAAACTAGTGTATAATATACTATGATTTCTGACCAAAACTTGCATTTAGAATAGTTTCATAGAATCTAATTTTCCAATGATTTTTTGCATGGACTTCCATCATAACCTTCCCTCGTAAAATATATTAATAATATGTGAAGTTTCGTATCATTTCGAACACTCCCCGGTTTAATTTGATTTTTGACATAAACTAGTGTATAATATATTATGAATTTTTGACTAAAACTTGCATTTCGAAAAGTTTCTTAGAATCTAGTTTCCAGATGATTGTTTTGCATGGACTTCCATCATAACCTTCCCTCGTAAAATATAAAAATGATATGGGAAGTTTCAAATCATTTCTAACACTCCATGATTTAATTTGATTTTCGACCGAAACTAGTATAAACCAGTGTATAATATATTATGATTTTTTGACTGAAACATGCATTAAAAAAAGTTTAATAGAATCTAGTTTTCAGATGATTTTTTTGCACGGGCTTCCTTCGTAACCTTACCTCTTATAATATATAAATGATATGAAAAATCTCGTATCCTTTCAAATAGTTCCCTGTTAAATTTGATTTTTTCGACTGAAACTAGTGTATAATATACTATGATTTTTGACCGAAACATGCATTTCGAAAAGTTTCGTAGAATCTAATTTTAAGATTTTTTTTTGCATGGACTTCCATCATAACCTTCCCTCATAAAATTTTTAAATGATATGTGAAGTTTAGTATCATTTCTAACAGTCCATGATTTAATTTGATTTTTGACCGAAACTATTATAAACAAGTGTATAATATATTTTGAGTTTTTTTACTAAAACTTGCATTTCGAAAAGGTTCATAGAATATAATTTTTATATTTTTTTTGGATGGACTTCCATCATAACCTTCCCTCTTAACATATATAAATGATATGTGAAGTCTCGTATCATTATAAATAGTCCCCAATTCAATTTGATTTTTTTGACCGAAACTAGTGTATAATATACTATGATTTTTGCCCTAAAATCTCATTTCAAAAAGTTTCATAGAACCTAATTTTCGGATGATTTTTTGCATTGACCTCCATCATAACCTTCCCTCTTAAAATATATAAATGATATGTGAAGTTTCGTATCATTTTGAATATTCCACTATTTAATTTGATTTTTGACCGAAACTAGTATAAACTAGTATATAATATATTATGATCGTTTAACCGAAACTTGCATTTCGAAAAGTTTCATAGAATCTAGTTTTCAGATGATTGTTTTGCATGGACTTCCATCATAACTTCTCCTCGTAAAATATATAAATGATATGTCAAATTTCGTATCATTTCGAACATTCCCCGATTTAATTTGATTTTTGACCGAAACTAGTATGAACTAGTGTATAATATATTATGATTTTTTGACCGAAACTTGCATTTTGAAAAGTTTCATATAATCTAGTTTTGAGATGATTTTTTTGCATGGACTTCCACCATAACCTTCCCTCTTAACATATATAAATGATATGAAAGTTCTCGTATCATTTCAAATTGTCCGCAGTTAAATTTTAATTTTTTAACCGAAACTAGTGTATAATATACTATGATTTCTGACCAAAACTTGCATTTCGAAAAGTTTCATAGAATCTAATTTTCCGATGATTTTTTGCATGGACTTCCATCATAACCTTCCCTCGTAAAATATATAAATGATATGTGAAGTTTCGTATCATTTCGAATAGTCCCCGATTTAATTTGATTTTTGACATAAACTAGTGTATAATATATTATTAATTTTTGACTAAAACTTGCATTTCGAAAGGTTTCTTAGAATCTAGTTTCCAGATGATTGTTTTGCATAGACTTCCATCATAACCTTCCCTCGTAAAATATAAAAATGATATGGGAAGTTTCAAATCATTTCTAACACTCCATGATTTAATTTGATTTTCGACCGAAACTAGTATAAACCAGTGTATAATATATTATGATTTTTTTACTGAAACAGGCATTAAAAAAAGTTTAATAGAATCTAGTTTTCAGATGATTTTTTTGCACGTGCTTCCTTCGTAACCTTACCTCTTATAATATATAAATGATATGAAAAATCTCGTATCATTTCAAATAGTTCCCTGTTAAATTTGATTTTTTCGACTGAAACTAGTGTATAATATACTATGATTTTTGACAGAAACATGCATTTCGAAAAGTTTCGTAGAATCTAATTTTACGATTTTTTTTTGCATGGAATTCCATCATAACCTTCCCTCATAAAATGTTTAAATGATATGTGAAGTTTAGTATCATTTCGAACAGTCCAGGATTTAATTTGATTTTTGACCGAAACTATTATAAACAAGTGTATAATATATTTTGAGTTTTTTTACTAAAACTTGCATTTCGAAAAGGTTCATAGAATATAATTTTTAGATATTTTTTTGGATGGACTTCCATCATAACCTTCCCTCTTAACATATATAAATGATATGTGAAGTCTCGTATCATTATAAATATTCCCCAATTCAATTTGATTTTTTTGACCGAAACTAGTGTATAATATACTATGATTTTTGCCCGAAAATCTCATTTCAAAAAGTTTCATAGAACCTAATTTTCGGATGATTTTTTGCATTGACCTCCATCATAACCTTCCCTCTTAAAATATATAAATGATATGTGAAGTTTCGTATCATTTTGAATATTCCACTATTTAATTTGATTTTTGACCGAAACTAGTATAAACTAGTATATAATATATTATGATCGTTTAACCGAAACTTGCATTTCGAAAAGTTTCATAGAATCTAGTTTTCAGATGATTGTTTTGCATGGACTTCCATCATAACTTCTCCTCGTAAAATATATAAATGATATGTCAAATTTCGTATCATTTCGAACATTCCCCGATTTAATTTGATTTTTGACAGAAACTAGTATGAACTAGTGTATAATATATTATGATTTTTTGACCGAAACTTGCATTTTGAAAAGTTTCATATAATCTAGTTTTGAGATGATTGTTTTGAATGGACTTCCATCATAACCTTCCCTCTTAACATATATAAATGATATGAAAATTCTCGTATCATTTCAAATTGTCCGCAGTTAAATTTTAATTTTTTAACCGAAACTAGTGTATAATATACTATGATTTCTGACCAAAACTTGCATTTCGAAAAGTTTCATAGAATCTAATTTTCCGATGATTTTTTGCATGGACTTCCATCATAACCTTCCCTCGTAAAATATATAAATGATATGTGAAGTTTCGTATCATTTCGAATAGTCCCCGATTTAATTTGATTTTTGACATAAACTAGTGTATAATATATTATGAATTTTTGACTAAAACTTGCATTTCGAAAGGTTTCTTAGAATCTAGTTTCCAGATGATTGTTTTGCATAGACTTCCATCATAACCTTCCCTCGTAAAATATAAAAATGATATGGGAAGTTTCAAATCATTTCTAACACTCCATGATTTAATTTGATTTTCGACCGAAACTAGTATAAACCAGTGTATAATATATTATGATTTTTTTACTGAAACACGCATTAAAAAAAGTTTAATAGAATCTAGTTTTCAGATGATATTTTTGCACGTGCTTCCTTCGTAACCTTACCTCTTATAATATATAAATGATATGAAAAATCTCGTATCATTTCAAATAGTTCCCTGTTAAATTTGATTTTTTCGACTGAAACTAGTGTATAATATACTATGATTTTTGACAGAAACATGCATTTCGAAAAGTTTCGTAGAATCTAATTTTACGATTTTTTTTTGCATGGAATTCCATCATAACCTTCCCTCATAAAATGTTTAAATGATATGTGAAGTTTAGTATCATTTCGAACAGTCCAGGATTTAATTTGATTTTTGACCGAAACTATTATAAACAAGTGTATAATATATTTTGAGTTTTTTTACTAAAACTTGCATTTCGAAAAGGTTCATAGAATATAATTTTTAGATATTTTTTTGGATGGACTTCCATCATAACCTTCCCTCTTAACATATATAAATGATATGTGAAGTCTCGTATCATTATAAATATTCCCCAATTCAATTTGATTTTTTTGACCGAAACTAGTGTATAATATACTATGATTTTTGCCCGAAAATCTCATTTCAAAAAGTTTCATAGAACCTAATTTTCGGATGATTTTTTGCATTGACCTCCATCATAACCTTCCCTCTTAAAATATATAAATGATATGTGAAGTTTCGTATCATTTTGAATATTCCACTATTTAATTTGATTTTTGACCGAAACTAGTATAAACTAGTATATAATATATTATGATCGTTTAACCGAAACTTGCATTTCGAAAAGTTTCATAGAATCTAGTTTTCAGATGATTGTTTTGCATGGACTTCCATCATAACTTCTCCTCGTAAAATATATAAATGATATGTCAAATTTCGTATCATTTCGAACATTCCCCGATTTAATTTGATTTTTGACAGAAACTAGTATGAACTAGTGTATAATATATTATGATTTTTTGACCGAAACTTGCATTTTGAAAAGTTTCATATAATCTAGTTTTGAGATGATTGTTTTGAATGGACTTCCATCATAACCTTCCCTCTTAACATATATAAATGATATGAAAATTCTCGTATCATTTCAAATTGTCCGCAGTTAAATTTTAATTTTTTAACCGAAACTAGTGTATAATATACTATGATTTCTGACCAAAACTTGCATTTCGAAAAGTTTCATAGAATCTAATTTTCCGATGATTTTTTGCATGGACTTCCATCATAACCTTCCCTCGTAAAATATATAAATGATATGTGAAGTTTCGTATCATTTCGAATAGTCCCCGATTTAATTTGATTTTTGACATAAACTAGTGTATAATATATTATGAATTTTTGACTAAAACTTGCATTTCGAAAGGTTTCTTAGAATCTAGTTTCCAGATGATTGTTTTGCATAGACTTCCATCATAACCTTCCCTCGTAAAATATAAAAATGATATGGGAAGTTTCAAATCATTTCTAACACTCCATGATTTAATTTGATTTTCGACCGAAACTAGTATAAACCAGTGTATAATATATTATGATTTTTTTACTGAAACACGCATTAAAAAAAGTTTAATAGAATCTAGTTTTCAGATGATATTTTTGCACGTGCTTCCTTCGTAACCTTACCTCTTATAATATATAAATGATATGAAAAATCTCGTATCATTTCAAATAGTTCCCTGTTAAATTTGATTTTTTCGACTGAAACTAGTGTATAATATACTATGATTTTTGACAGAAACATGCATTTCGAAAAGTTTCGTAGAATCTAATTTTACGATTTTTTTTTGCATGGAATTCCATCATAACCTTCCCTCATAAAATGTTTAAATGATATGTGAAGTTTAGTATCATTTCGAACAGTCCAGGATTTAATTTGATTTTTGACCGAAACTATTATAAACAAGTGTATAATATATTTTGAGTTTTTTTACTAAAACTTGCATTTCGAAAAGGTTCATAGAATATAATTTTTAGATATTTTTTTGGATGGACTTCCATCATAACCTTCCCTCTTAACATATATAAATGATATGTGAAGTCTCGTATCATTATAAATATTCCCCAATTCAATTTGATTTTTTTGACCGAAACTAGTGTATAATATACTATGATTTTTGCCCGAAAATCTCATTTCAAAAAGTTTCATAGAACCTAATTTTCGGATGATTTTTTGCATTGACCTCCATCATAACCTTCCCTCTTAAAATATATAAATGATATGTGAAGTTTCGTATCATTTTGAATATTCCACTATTTAATTTGATTTTTGACCGAAACTAGTATAAACTAGTATATAATATATTATGATCGTTTAACCGAAACTTGCATTTCGAAAAGTTTCATAGAATCTAGTTTTCAGATGATTGTTTTGCATGGACTTCCATCATAACTTCTCCTCGTAAAATATATAAATGATATGTCAAATTTCGTATCATTTCGAACATTCCCCGATTTAATTTGATTTTTGACAGAAACTAGTATGAACTAGTGTATAATATATTATGATTTTTTGACCGAAACTTGCATTTTGAAAAGTTTCATATAATCTAGTTTTGAGATGATTGTTTTGAATGGACTTCCATCATAACCTTCCCTCTTAACATATATAAATGATATGAAAATTCTCGTATCATTTCAAATTGTCCGCAGTTAAATTTTAATTTTTTAACCGAAACTAGTGTATAATATACTATGATTTCTGACCAAAACTTGCATTTCGAAAAGTTTCATAGAATCTAATTTTCCGATGATTTTTTGCATGGACTTCCATCATAACCTTCCCTCGTAAAATATATAAATGATATGTGAAGTTTCGTATCATTTCGAATAGTCCCCGATTTAATTTGATTTTTGACATAAACTAGTGTATAATATATTATGAATTTTTGACTAAAACTTGCATTTCGAAAGGTTTCTTAGAATCTAGTTTCCAGATGATTGTTTTGCATAGACTTCCATCATAACCTTCCCTCGTAAAATATAAAAATGATATGGGAAGTTTCAAATCATTTCTAACACTCCATGATTTAATTTGATTTTCGACCGAAACTAGTATAAACCAGTGTATAATATATTATGATTTTTTTACTGAAACATGCATTAAAAAAAGTTTAATAGAATCTAGTTTTCAGATGATTTTTTTGCACGGGCTTCCTTCGTAACCTTACCTCTTATAATATATAAATGATATGAAAAATCTCGTATCATTTCAAATAGTTCCCTGTTAAATTTGATTTTTTCGACTGAAACTAGTGTATAATATACTATGATTTTTGACCGAAACATGCATTTCGAAAAGTTTCGTAGAATCTAATTTTACGATGATTTTTTGCATGGACTTCCATCATAGCCTTCCCTCATAAAATGTTTAAATGATATGTGAAGTTTAGTATCATTTCGAACAGTCCACGATTTAATTTGATTTTTGACCGAAACTATTATAAACAAGTGTATAATATATTTTGAGTTTTTTTACTAAAACTTGCATTTCGAAAAGGTTCATAGAATATAATTTTTAGATATTTTTTTGGATGGACTTCCATCATAACCTTCCCTCTTAACATATATAAATGATATGTGAAGTCTCGTATCATTATAAATATTCCCCAATTCAATTTGATTTTTTTGACCGAAACTAGTGTATAATATACTATGATTTTTGCCCGAAAATCTCATTTCAAAAAGTTTCATAGAACCTAATTTTCGGATGATTTTTTGCATTGACCTCCATCATAACCTTCCCTCTTAAAATATATAAATGATATGTGAAGTTTCGTATCATTTTGAATATTCCACTATTTAATTTGATTTTTGACCGAAACTAGTATAAACTAGTATATAATATATTATGATCGTTTAACCGAAACTTGCATTTCGAAAAGTTTCATAGAATCTAGTTTTCAGATGATTGTTTTGCATGGACTTCCATCATAACTTCTCCTCGTAAAATATATAAATGATATGTCAAATTTCGTATCATTTCGAACATTCCCCGATTTAATTTGATTTTTGACAGAAACTAGTATGAACTAGTGTATAATATATTATGATTTTTTGACCGAAACTTGCATTTTGAAAAGTTTCATATAATCTAGTTTTGAGACGATTGTTTTGAATGGACTTCCATCATAACCTTCCCTCTTAACATATATAAATGATATGAAAATTCTCGTATCATTTCAAATTGTCCGTAGTTAAATTTTATTTTTTTAACCGAAACTAGTGTATAATAAACTATGATTTCTGACCAAAACTTGCATTTCGAAAAGTTTCATAGAATCTAATTTTCCGATGATTTTTTGCATGGACTTCCATCATAACCTTCCCTCGTAAAATATATAAATTATATGTGAAGTTTCGTATCATTTCGTATAGTCCCCGATTTAATTTGATTTTTGACATAAACTAGTGTATAATATATTATGAATTTTTGACTAAAACTTGCATTTCGAAAAGTTTCTTAGAATCTAGTTTCCAGATGATTGTTTTGCATGGACTTCCATCATAACCTTCCCTCGTAAAATATAAAAATGATATGGGAAGTTTCAAATCATTTCTAACACTCCATGATATAATTTGATTTTCGACCGAAACTAGTATAAACCAGTGTATAATATATTATGATTTTTTTACTGAAACATGCATTAAAAAAAGTTTAATAGAATCTAGTTTTCAGATGATTTTTTTGCACGGGCTTCCTTCGTAACCTTACCTCTTATAATATATAAATGATATGAAAAATCTCGTATCATTTCAAATAGTTCCCTGTTAAATTTGATTTTTTCGACTGAAACTAGTGTATAATATACTATGATTTTTGACCGAAACATGCATTTCGAAAAGTTTCGTAGAATCTAATTTTACGATGATTTTTTGCATGGACTTCCATCATAGCCTTCCCTCATAAAATGTTTAAATGATATGTGAAGTTTAGTATCATTTCGAACAGTCCACGATTTAATTTGATTTTTGACCGAAACTATTATAAACAAGTGTATAATATATTTTGATTTTTTTACTAAAACTTGCATTTCGAAAAGGTTCATAGAATATAATTTTTAGATATTTTTTTGGATGGACTTCCATCATAACCTTCCCTCTTAACATATATAAATGATATGTGAAGTCTCGTATCATTATAAATATTCCCCAATTCAATTTGATTTTTTTGACCGAAACTAGTGTATAATATACTATGATTTTTGCCCGAAAATCTCATTTCAAAAAGTTTCATAGAACCTAATTTTCGGATGATTTTTTGCATTGACCTCCATCATAACCTTCCCTCTTAAAATATATAAATGATATGTGAAGTTTCGTATCATTTTGAATATTCCACTATTTAATTTGATTTTTGACCGAAACTAGTATAAACTAGTATATAATATATTATGATCGTTTAACCGAAACTTGCATTTCGAAAAGTTTCATAGAATCTAGTTTTCAGATGATTGTTTTGCATGGACTTCCATCATAACTTCTCCTCGTAAAATATATAAATGATATGTCAAATTTCGTATCATTTCGAACATTCCCCGATTTAATTTGATTTTTGACAGAAACTAGTATGAACTAGTGTATAATATATTATGATTTTTTGACCGAAACTTGCATTTTGAAAAGTTTCATATAATCTAGTTTTGAGATGATTGTTTTGAATGGACTTCCATCATAACCTTCCCTCTTAACATATATAAATGATATGAAAATTCTCGTATCATTTCAAATTGTCCGCAGTTAAATTTTATTTTTTTAACCGAAACTAGTGTATAATAAACTATGATTTCTGACCAAAACTTGCATTTCGAAAAGTTTCATAGAATCTAATTTTCCGATGATTTTTTGCATGGACTTCCATCATAACCTTCCCTCGTAAAATATATAAATTATATGTGAAGTTTCGTATCATATCGTATAGTCCCCGATTTAATTTGATTTTTGACATAAACTAGTGTATAATATATTATGAATTTTTGACTAAAACTTGCATTTCGAAAAGTTTCTTAGAATCTAGTTTCCAGATGATTGTTTTGCATGGACTTCCATCATAACCTTCCCTCGTAAAATATAAAAATGATATGGGAAGTTTCAAATCATTTCTAACACTCCATGATTTAATTTGATTTTCGACCGAAACTAGTATAAACCAGTGTATAATATATTATGATTTTTTTACTGAAACATGCATTAAAAAAAGTTTAATAGAATCTAGTTTTCAGATGATTTTTTTGCACGGGCTTCCTTCGTAACCTTACCTCTTATAATATATAAATGATATGAAAAATCTCGTATCATTTCAAATAGTTCCCTGTTAAATTTGATTTTTTCGACTGAAACTAGTGTATAATATACTATGATTTTTGACCGAAACATGCATTTCGAAAAGTTTCGTAGAATCTAATTTTACGATGATTTTTTGCATGGACTTCCATCATAGCCTTCCCTCATAAAATGTTTAAATGATATGTGAAGTTTAGTATCATTTCGAACAGTCCACGATTTAATTTGATTTTTGACCGAAACTATTATAAACAAGTGTATAATATATTTTGATTTTTTTACTAAAACTTGCATTTCGAAAAGGTTCATAGAATATAATTTTTAGATATTTTTTTGGATGGACTTCCATCATAACCTTCCCTCTTAACATATATAAATGATATGTGAAGTCTCGTATCATTATAAATATTCCCCAATTCAATTTGATTTTTTTGACCGAAACTAGTGTATAATATACTATGATTTTTGCCCGAAAATCTCATTTCAAAAAGTTTCATAGAACCTAATTTTCGGATGATTTTTTGCATTGACCTCCATCATAACCTTCCCTCTTAAAATATATAAATGATATGTGAAGTTTCGTATCATTTTGAATATACCACTATTTAATTTGATTTTTGACCGAAACTAGTATAAACTAGTATATAATATATTATGATCGTTTAACCGAAACTTGCATTTCGAAAAGTTTCATAGAATCTAGTTTTCAGATGATTGTTTTGCATGGACTTCCATCATAACTTCTCCTCGTAAAATATATAAATGATATGTCAAATTTCGTATCATTTCGAACATTCCCCGATTTAATTTGATTTTTGACCGAAACTAGTATGAACTAGTGTATAATATATTATGATTTTTTGACCGAAACTTGCATTTTGAAAAGTTTCATATAATCTAGTTTTAAGATGATTGTTTTGCATGGACTTCCATCATAACCTTCCCTCTTAACATATATAAATGATATGAAAATTCTCGTATCATTTCAAATTGTCCCCAATTAAATTTTATTTTTTTAACCGAAACTAGTGTATAATATACTATGATTTCTGACCAAAACTTGCATTTCGAAAAGTTTCATAGAATCTAATTTTCCAATGATTTTTTGCATGGACTTCCATCATAACCTTCCCTCGTAAAATATATAAATGATATGTGAAGTTTCGTATCATTTCGAACAGTCCCCGATTTAATTTGATTTTTGACATAAACTAGTGTATAATATATTATGAATTTTTGACTAAAACTTGCATTTCGAAAACTTTCTTAGAATCTAGTTTCCAGATGATTGTTTTGTATGGACTTCCATCATAACCTTCCCTCGTAAAATATAAAAATGATATGGGAAGTTTCAAATCATTTCTAACACTCCATGATTTAATTTGATTTTCGACCGAAACTAGTATAAACCAGTGTATAATATATTATGATTTTTTTACTGAAACATGCATTAAAAAAAGTTTAATAGAATCTAGTTTTCAGATGATTTTTTTGCACGGGCTTCCTTCGTAACCTTACCTCTTATAATATATAAATGATATGAAAAATCTCGTATCATTTCAAATAGTTCCCTGTTAAATTTGATTTTTTCGACTGAAACTAGTGTATAATATACTATGATTTTTGACCGAAACATGCATTTCGAAAAGTTTCGTAGAATCTAATTTTACGATGATTTTTTGCATGGACTTCCATCATAGCCTTCCCTCATAAAATGTTTAAATGATATGTGAAGTTTAGTATCATTTCGAACAGTCCACGATTTAATTTGATTTTTGACCGAAACTATTATAAACAAGTGTATAATATATTTTGAGTTTTTTTACTAAAACTTGCATTTCGAAAAGGTTCATAGAATATAATTTTTAGATATTTTTTTGGATGGACTTCCATCATAACCTTCCCTCTTAACATATATAAATGATATGTGAAGTCTCGTATCATTATAAATATTCCCCAATTCAATTTGATTTTTTTGACCGAAACTAGTGTATAATATACTATGATTTTTGCCCGAAAATCTCATTTCAAAAAGTTTCATAGAACCTAATTTTCGGATGATTTTTTGCATTGACCTCCATCATAACCTTCCCTCTTAAAATATATAAATGATATGTGAAGTTTCGTATCATTTTGAATATTCCACTATTTAATTTGATTTTTGACCGAAACTAGTATAAACTAGTATATAATATATTATGATCGTTTAACCGAAACTTGCATTTCGAAAAGTTTCATAGAATCTAGTTTTCAGATGATTGTTTTGCATGGACTTCCATCATAACTTCTCCTCGTAAAATATATAAATGATATGTCAAATTTCGTATCATTTCGAACATTCCCCGATTTAATTTGATTTTTGACAGAAACTAGTATGAACTAGTGTATAATATATTATGATTTTTTGACCGAAACTTGCATTTTGAAAAGTTTCATATAATCTAGTTTTGAGATGATTGTTTTGAATGGACTTCCATCATAACCTTCCCTCTTAACATATATAAATGATATGAAAATTCTCGTATCATTTCAAATTGTCCGCAGTTAAATTTTATTTTTTTAACCGAAACTAGTGTATAATAAACTATGATTTCTGACCAAAACTTGCATTTCGAAAAGTTTCATAGAATCTAATTTTCCGATGATTTTTTGCATGGACTTCCATCATAACCTTCCCTCGTAAAATATATAAATTATATGTGAAGTTTCGTATCATTTCGTATAGTCCCCGATTTAATTTGATTTTTGACATAAACTAGTGTATAATATATTATGAATTTTTGACTAAAACTTGCATTTCGAAAAGTTTCTTAGAATCTAGTTTCCAGATGATTGTTTTGCATGGACTTCCATCATAACCTTCCCTCGTAAAATATAAAAATGATATGGGAAGTTTCAAATCATTTCTAACACTCCATGATTTAATTTGATTTTCGACCGAAACTAGTATAAACCAGTGTATAATATATTATGATTTTTTTACTGAAACATGCATTAAAAAAAGTTTAATAGAATCTAGTTTTCAGATGATTTTTTTGCACGGGCTTCCTTCGTAACCTTACCTCTTATAATATATAAATGATATGAAAAATCTCGTATCATTTCAAATAGTTCCCTGTTAAATTTGATTTTTTCGACTGAAACTAGTGTATAATATACTATGATTTTTGACCGAAACATGCATTTCGAAAAGTTTCGTAGAATCTAATTTTACGATGATTTTTTGCATGGACTTCCATCATAGCCTTCCCTCATAAAATGTTTAAATGATATGTGAAGTTTAGTATCATTTCGAACAGTCCACGATTTAATTTGATTTTTGACCGAAACTATTATAAACAAGTGTATAATATATTTTGATTTTTTTACTAAAACTTGCATTTCGAAAAGGTTCATAGAATATAATTTTTAGATATTTTTTTGGATGGACTTCCATCATAACCTTCCCTCTTAACATATATAAATGATATGTGAAGTCTCGTATCATTATAAATATTCCCCAATTCAATTTGATTTTTTTGACCGAAACTAGTGTATAATATACTATGATTTTTGCCCGAAAATCTCATTTCAAAAAGTTTCATAGAACCTAATTTTCGGATGATTTTTTGCATTGACCTCCATCATAACCTTCCCTCTTAAAATATATAAATGATATGTGAAGTTTCGTATCATTTTGAATATACCACTATTTAATTTGATTTTTGACCGAAACTAGTATAAACTAGTATATAATATATTATGATCGTTTAACCGAAACTTGCATTTCGAAAAGTTTCATAGAATCTAGTTTTCAGATGATTGTTTTGCATGGACTTCCATCATAACTTCTCCTCGTAAAATATATAAATGATATGTCAAATTTCGTATCATTTCGAACATTCCCCGATTTAATTTGATTTTTGACCGAAACTAGTATGAACTAGTGTATAATATATTATGATTTTTTGACCGAAACTTGCATTTTGAAAAGTTTCATATAATCTAGTTTTAAGATGATTGTTTTGCATGGACTTCCATCATAACCTTCCCTCTTAACATATATAAATGATATGAAAATTCTCGTATCATTTCAAATTGTCCCCAATTAAATTTTATTTTTTTAACCGAAACTAGTGTATAATATACTATGATTTCTGACCAAAACTTGCATTTCGAAAAGTTTCATAGAATCTAATTTTCCAATGATTTTTTGCATGGACTTCCATCATAACCTTCCCTCGTAAAATATATAAATGATATGTGAAGTTTCGTATCATTTCGAACAGTCCCCGATTTAATTTGATTTTTGACATAAACTAGTGTATAATATATTATGAATTTTTGACTAAAACTTGCATTTCGAAAACTTTCTTAGAATCTAGTTTCCAGATGATTGTTTTGTATGGACTTCCATCATAACCTTCCCTCGTAAAATATAAAAATGATATGGGAAGTTTCAAATCATTTCTAACACTCCATGATTTAATTTGATTTTCGACCGAAACTAGTATAAACCTGTGTATAATATATTATGATTTTTTGACTGAAACATGCATTAAAAAAAGTTTAATAGAATCTAGTTTTCAGATGATTTTTTTGCACGAGCTTCCTTCGTAACCTTACCTCTTATAATATATAAATGATATGAAAAATCTCGTATCATTTCAAATAGTTCCCTGTTAAATTTGATTTTTTCGACTGAAACTAGTGTATAATATACTATGATTTTTGACCGAAACATGCATTTCGAAAAGTTTCGTAGAATCTAATTTTACGATTTTTTTTGCATGCACTTCCATCATAACCTTCCCTCATAAAATGTTTAAATGATATGTGAAGTTTAGTATCATTTCGAACAGTCCACGATTTAATTTGATTTTTGACCGAAACTATTATAAACAAGTGTATAATATATTTTGAGTTTTTTTACTAAAACTTGCATTTCGAAAAGGTTCATAGAATATAATTTTTAGATTTTTTTTGGATGAACTTCCATCATAACCTTCCCTCTTAACATATATAAATGATATGTGAAGTCTCGTATCATTATAAATAGTCCCCAATTCAATATGATTTTTTTCACCGAAACTAGTGTATAATATACTATGATTTTTGCCCGAAAATCTCATTTCTAAAAGTTTTATAGAACCTAATTTTCGGATGATTTTTTGCATTGACCTCCATCATAACCTTCCCTCTTAAAATATATAAATGATATGTGAAGTTTCGTATCATTTTGAATATTCCACTATTTAATTTGATTTTTGACCGAAACTAGTATAAACTAGTATATAGTATATTATGATCGTTTAACCGAAACTTGCATTTCGAAAAGTTTCATAGAATCTAGTTTTCAGATGATTGTTTTGCATGGACTTCCATCATAACTTCTCCTCGTAAAATATATAAATGATATGTCAAATTTCGTATCATTTCGAACATTCCCCGATTTAATTTGATTTTTGACCGAAACTAGTATGAACTAGTGTATAATATATTATGATTTTTTGACCGAAACATGCATTTTGAAAAGTTTCATATAATCTAGTTTTGAGATGATTGTTTTGAATGGACTTCCATCATAACCTTCCCTCTTAACATATATAAATGATATGAAAATTCTCGTATCATTTCAAATTGTCCGCAGTTAAATTTTATTTTTTTAACCGAAACTAGTGTATAATAAACTATGATTTCTGACCAAAACTTGCATTTCGAAAAGTTTCATAGAATCTAATTTTCCGATGATTTTTTGCATGGACTTCCATCATAACCTTCCCTCGTAAAATATATAAATTATATGTGAAGTTTCGTATCATTTCGTATAGTCCCCGATTTAATTTGATTTTTGACATAAACTAGTGTATAATATATTATGAATTTTTGACTAAAACTTGCATTTCGAAAAGTTTCTTAGAATCTAGTTTCCAGATGATTGTTTTGCATGGACTTCCATCATAACCTTCCCTCGTAAAATATAAAAATGATATGGGAAGTTTCAAATCATTTCTAACACTCCATGATTTAATTTGATTTTCGACCGAAACTAGTATAAACCAGTGTATAATATATTATGATTTTTTTACTGAAACATGCATTAAAAAAAGTTTAATAGAATCTAGTTTTCAGATGATTTTTTTGCACGGGCTTCCTTCGTAACCTTACCTCTTATAATATATAAATGATATGAAAAATCTCGTATCATTTCAAATAGTTCCCTGTTAAATTTGATTTTTTCGACTGAAACTAGTGTATAATATACTATGATTTTTGACCGAAACATGCATTTCGAAAAGTTTCGTAGAATCTAATTTTACGATGATTTTTTGCATGGACTTCCATCATAGCCTTCCCTCATAAAATGTTTAAATGATATGTGAAGTTTAGTATCATTTCGAACAGTCCACGATTTAATTTGATTTTTGACCGAAACTATTATAAACAAGTGTATAATATATTTTGATTTTTTTACTAAAACTTGCATTTCGAAAAGGTTCATAGAATATAATTTTTAGATATTTTTTTGGATGGACTTCCATCATAACCTTCCCTCTTAACATATATAAATGATATGTGAAGTCTCGTATCATTATAAATATTCCCCAATTCAATTTGATTTTTTTGACCGAAACTAGTGTATAATATACTATGATTTTTGCCCGAAAATCTCATTTCAAAAAGTTTCATAGAACCTAATTTTCGGATGATTTTTTGCATTGACCTCCATCATAACCTTCCCTCTTAAAATATATAAATGATATGTGAAGTTTCGTATCATTTTGAATATACCACTATTTAATTTGATTTTTGACCGAAACTAGTATAAACTAGTATATAATATATTATGATCGTTTAACCGAAACTTGCATTTCGAAAAGTTTCATAGAATCTAGTTTTCAGATGATTGTTTTGCATGGACTTCCATCATAACTTCTCCTCGTAAAATATATAAATGATATGTCAAATTTCGTATCATTTCGAACATTCCCCGATTTAATTTGATTTTTGACCGAAACTAGTATGAACTAGTGTATAATATATTATGATTTTTTGACCGAAACTTGCATTTTGAAAAGTTTCATATAATCTAGTTTTAAGATGATTGTTTTGCATGGACTTCCATCATAACCTTCCCTCTTAACATATATAAATGATATGAAAATTCTCGTATCATTTCAAATTGTCCCCAATTAAATTTTATTTTTTTAACCGAAACTAGTGTATAATATACTATGATTTCTGACCAAAACTTGCATTTCGAAAAGTTTCATAGAATCTAATTTTCCAATGATTTTTTGCATGGACTTCCATCATAACCTTCCCTCGTAAAATATATAAATGATATGTGAAGTTTCGTATCATTTCGAACAGTCCCCGATTTAATTTGATTTTTGACATAAACTAGTGTATAATATATTATGAATTTTTGACTAAAACTTGCATTTCGAAAAGTTTCTTAGAATCTAGTTTCCAGATGATTGTTTTGTATGGACTTCCATCATAACCTTCCCTCGTAAAATATAAAAATGATATGGGAAGTTTCAAATCATTTCTAACACTCCATGATTTAATTTGATTTTCGACCGAAACTAGTATAAACCTGTGTATAATATATTATGATTTTTTGACTGAAACATGCATTAAAAAAAGTTTAATAGAATCTAGTTTTCAGATGATTTTTTTGCACGAGCTTCCTTCGTAACCTTACCTCTTATAATATATAAATGATATGAAAAATCTCGTATCATTTCAAATAGTTCCCTGTTAAATTTGATTTTTTCGACTGAAACTAGTGTATAATATACTATGATTTTTGACCGAAACATGCATTTCGAAAAGTTTCGTAGAATCTAATTTTACGATTTTTTTTGCATGCACTTCCATCATAACCTTCCCTCATAAAATGTTTAAATGATATGTGAAGTTTAGTATCATTTCGAACAGTCCACGATTTAATTTGATTTTTGACCGAAACTATTATAAACAAGTGTATAATATATTTTGAGTTTTTTTACTAAAACTTGCATTTCGAAAAGGTTCATAGAATATAATTTTTAGAATTTTTTTGGATGAACTTCCATCATAACCATCCCTCTTAACATATATAAATGATATGTGAAGTCTCGTATCATTATAAATAGTCCCCAATTCAATTTGATTTTTTTGACCGAAACTAGTGTATAATATACTATGATTTTTGCCCGAAAATCTCATTTCTAAAAGTTTTATAGAACCTAATTTTCGGATGATTTTTTGCATTGACCTCCATCATAACCTTCCCTCTTAAAATATATAAATGATATGTGAAGTTTCGTATCATTTTGAATATTCCACTATTTAATTTGATTTTTGACCGAAACTAGTATAAACTAGTATATAGTATATTATGATCGTTTAACCGAAACTTGCATTTCGAAAAGTTTCATAGAATCTAGTTTTCAGATGATTGTTTTGCATGGACTTCCATCATAACTTCTCCTCGTAAAATATATAAATGATATGTCAAATTTCGTATCATTTCGAACATTCCCCGATTTAATTTGATTTTTGACCGAAACTAGTATGAACTAGTGTATAATATATTATGATTTTTTGACCGAAACATGCATTTTGAAAAGTTTCATATAATCTAGTTTTGAGATGATTGTTTTGCATGGACTTCCATCATAACCTTCCCTCTTAACATATATAAATGATATGAAAATTCTCGTATCATTTCAAATTGTCCCCAATTAAATTTTATTTTTTTAACCGAAACTAGTGTATAATATACTATGATTTCTGACCAAAACTTGCATTTCGAAAAGTTTCATAGAATCTAATTTTCCAATGATTATTTGCATGGACTTCCATCATAACCTTCCCTCGTAAAATATATAAATGATATGTGAAGTTTCGTATCATTTCGAACAGTCCCCAATTTAATTTGATTTTTGACATAAACTAGTGTATAATATATTATGAATTTTTGACTAAAACTTGCATTTCGAAAACTTTCTTAGAATCTAGTTTCCAGATGATTGTTTTGTATGGACTTCCATCATAACCTTCCCTCGTAAAATATAAAAATGATATGGGAAGTTTCAAATCATTTCTAACACTCCATGATTTAATTTGATTTTCGACCGAAACTAGTATAAACCTGTGTATAATATATTATGATTTTTTGACTGAAACATGCATTAAAAAAAGTTTAATAGAATCTAGTTTTCAGATGATTTTTTTGCACGGGCTTCCTTCGTAACCTTACCTCTTATAATATATAAATGATATGAAAAATCTCGTATCATTTCAAATAGTTCCCTGTTAAATTTGATTTTTTCGACTGAAACTAGTGTATAATATACTATGATTTTTGACAGAAACATGCATTTCGAAAAGTTTCGTAGAATCTAATTTTACGATATTTTTTGCATGCACTTCCATCATAACCTTCCCTCATAAAATGTTTAAATGATATGTGAAGTTTAGTATCATTTCGAACAGTCCACGAATTAATTTGATTTTTGACCGAAACTATTATAAACAAGTGTATAATATATTTTGAGTTTTTTTACTAAAACTTGCATTTCGAAAAGGTTCATAGAATATAATTTTTAGATTTTTTTTGGATGAACTTCCATCATAACCTTCCCTCTTAACATAGATAAATGATATGTGAAGTCTCGTATCATTATAAATAGTCCCCAATTCAATTTGATTTTTTTGACCGAAACTAGTGTATAATATATACTATGATTTTTGCCCGAAAATCTCCTTTCAAAAAGTTTCATAGAACCTAATTTTCAGATGATTTTTTGCATTGACCTCCATCATAACCTTCCCTCTTAAAATATATAAATGATATGTGAAGTTTCGTATCATTTTGAATATACCACTATTTAATTTGATTTTTGACCGAAACTAGTATAAACTAGTATATAATATATTATGATCGTTTAACCGAAACTTGCATTTCGAAAAGTTTCATAGAATCTAGTTTTCAGATGATTGTTTTGCATGGACTTCCATCATAACTTCTCCTTGTAAAATATATAAATGATATGTCAAATTTCGTATCATTTCGAACTTTCCCCGATTTAATTTGATTTTTGACCGAAACTAGTATGAACTAGTGTATAATATATTATGATTTTTTGACCGAAACTTGCATTTTGAAAAGTTTCATATAATCTAGTTTTGAGATGATTGTTTTGCATGGACTTCCATCATAACCTTCCCTCTTAACATATATAAATGATATGAAAATTCTCGTATCATTTCAAATTGTCCCCAATTAAATTTTATTTTTTTAACCGAAACTAGTGTATAATATACTATGATTTCTGACCAAAACTTGCATTTCGAAAAGTTTCATAGAATCTAATTTTCCAATGATTTTTTGCATGGACTTCCATCATAACCTTCCCTCGTAAAATATATAAATGATATGTGAAGTTTCGTATCATTTCGAACAGTCCCCAATTTAATTTGATTTTTGACATAAACTAGTGTATAATATATTATGAATTTTTGACTAAAACTTGCATTTCGAAAACTTTCTTAGAATCTAGTTTCCAGATGATTGTTTTGTATGGACTTCCATCATAACCTTCCCTCGTAAAATATAAAAATGATATGGGAAGTTTCAAATCATTTCTAACACTCCATGATTTAATTTGATTTTCGACCGAAACTAGTATAAACCTGTGTGTAATCTATTATGAATTTTTGACTGAAACATGCATTAAAAAAAGTTTAATAGAATCTAGTTTTCAGATGATTTTTTTGCACGGGCTTCCTTCGTAACCTTACCTCTTATAATATATAAATGATATGAAAAATCTCGTATCATTTCAAATAGTTCCCTGTTAAATTTGATTTTTTCGACTGAAACTAGTGTATAATATACTATGATTTTTGACCGAAACATGCATTTCGAAAAGTTTCGTAGAATCTAATTTTACGATTTTTTTTGCATGCACTTCCATCATAACCTTCCCTCATAAAATGTTTAAATGATATGTGAAGTTTAGTATCATTTCGAACAGTCCACGAATTAATTTGATTTTTGACCGAAACTATTATAAACAAGTGTATAATATATTTTGAGTTTTTTTACTAAAACTTGCATTTCGAAAAGGTTCATAGAATATAATTTTTATATTTTTTTTGGATGAACTTCCATCATAACCTTCCCTCTTAACATAGATAAATGATATGTGAAGTCTCGTATCATTATAAATAGTCCCCAATTCAATTTGATTTTTTTGACCGAAACTAGTGTATAATATACTATGATTTTTGCACGAAAATCTCATTTCTAAAAGTTTCATAGAACCTAATTTTCGGATGATTTTTTGCATTGACCTCCATCATAACCTTCCCTCTTAAAATATATAAATGATATGTGAAGTTTCGTATCATTTTGAATATTCCACTATTTAATTTGATTTTTGACCGAAACTAGCATAAACTAGTATATAATATATTATGATCGTTTAACCGAAACTTGCATTTCGAAAAGTTTCATAGAATCTAGTTTTCAGATGATTGTTTTGCATGGACTTCCATCATAACTTCTCCTCGTAAAATATATAAATGATATGTCAAATTTCGTATCATTTCGAACATTCCCCGATTTAATTTGATTTTTGACCGAAACTAGTATGAACTAGTGTATAATATATTATGATTTTTTGACCGAAACTTGCATTTTGAAAAGTTTCATATAATCTAGTTTTGAGATGATTGTTTTGCATGGACTTCCATCATAACCTTCCCTCTTAACATATATAAATGATATGAAAACTCTCGTATCATTTCAAATTGTCCGCAGTTAAATTTTATTTTTTTAACCGAAACTAGTGTATAATATACTATGATTTCTGACCAAAACTTGCATTTCGAAAAGTTTCATAGAATCTAATTTTCCGATGATTTTTTGCATGGACTTCCATCATAACCTTCCCTCGTAAAATATATAAATGATATGTGAAGTTTCGTATCATTTCGAATATTCCCCGATTTAATTTAATTTTTGACATAAACTAGTGTATAATATATTATAAATTTTTGACTAAAACTTGCATTTCGAAAAGTTTCTTAGAATCTAGTTTCCAGATGATTGTTTTGCATGGACTTCCATCATAACCTTCCCTCGTAAAATATAAAAATGATATGGGAAGTTTCAAATCATTTCTAACACTCCATGATTTAATTTGATTTTCGACCGAAACTAGTATAAACCAGTGTATAATATATTATGATTTTTTTACTGAAACATGCATTAAAAAAAGTTTAATAGAATCTAGTTTTCAGATGATTTTTTTGCACGGGCTTCCTTCGTAACCTTACCTCTTATAATATATAAATGATATGAAAAATCTCGTATCATTTCAAATAGTTCCCTGTTAAATTTGATTTTTTCGACTGAAACTAGTGTATAATATACTATGATTTTTGACAGAAACATGCATTTCGAAAAGTTTCGTAGAATCTAATTTTACGATTTTTTTTTGCATGGAATTCCATCATAACCTTCCCTCATTAAATGTTTAAATGATATGTGAAGTTTAGTATCATTTCGAACAGTCCACGATTTAATTTGATTTTTGACCGAAACTTATAAACAAGTGTATAATATATTTTGAGTTTTTTTACTAAAACTTGCATTTCGAAAAGGTTCATAGAATATAATTTTTAGATATTTTTTTGGATGGACTTCCATCATAACCTTCCCTCTTAACATATATAAATGATATGTGAAGTCTCGTATCATTATAAATAGTCCCCAATTCAATTTGATTTTTTTGACCGAAACTAGTGTATAATATACTATGATTTTTGCCCGAAAATCTCATTTCAAAAAGTTTCATAGAACCTAATTTTCGGATGATTTTTTGCATTGACCTCCATCATAACCTTCCCTCTTAAAATATATAAATGATATGTGAAGTTCCGTATCATTTTGAATATACCACTATTTAATTTGATTTTTGACCGAAACTAGTATAAACTAGTATATAATATATTATGATCGTTTAAACGAAACTTGCATTTCGAAAAGTTTCATAGAATCTAGTTTTCAGATGATTGTTTTGCATGGACTTCCATCATAACTTCTCCTCGTAAAATATATAAATGATATGTCAAATTTCGTATCATTTCGAACATTCCCAGATTTAATTTGATTTTTGACCGAAACTAGTATGAACTAGTGTATAATATATTATGATTTTTTGACCGAAACATGCATTTTGAAAAGTTTCATATAATCTAGTTTTGAGATGATTGTTTTGCATGGACTTCCATCATAACCTTCCCTCTTAACATATATAAATGATATGAAAACTCTCGTATCATTTCAAATTGTCCGCAGTTAAATTTTATTTTTTTAACCGAAACTAGTGTATAATATACTATGATTTCTGACCAAAACTTGCATTTCGAAAAGTTTCATAGAATCTAATTTTCCGATGATTTTTTGCATGGACTTCCATCATAACCTTCCCTCGTAAAATATATAAATGATATGTGAAGTTTCGTATCATTTCGAATATTCCCCGATTTAATTTAATTTTTGACATAAACTAGTGTATAATATATTATAAATTTTTGACTAAAACTTGCATTTCGAAAAGTTTCTTAGAATCTAGTTTCCAGATGATTGTTTTGCATGGACTTCCATCATAACCTTCCCTCGTAAAATATAAAAATGATATGGGAAGTTTCAAATCATTTCTAACACTCCATGATTTAATTTGATTTTCGACCGAAACTAGTATAAACCAGTGTATAATATATTATGATTTTTTTACTGAAACATGCATTAAAAAAAGTTTAATAGAATCTAGTTTTCAGATGATTTTTTTGCACGGGCTTCCTTCGTAACCTTACCTCTTATAATATATAAATGATATGAAAAATCTCGTATCATTTCAAATAGTTCCCTGTTAAATTTGATTTTTTCGACTGAAACTAGTGTATAATATACTATGATTTTTGACAGAAACATGCATTTCGAAAAGTTTCGTAGAATCTAATTTTACGATTTTTTTTTGCATGGAATTCCATCATAACCTTCCCTCATAAAATGTTTAAATGATATGTGAAGTTTAGTATCATTTCGAACAGTCCACGATTTAATTTGATTTTTGACCGAAACTTATAAACAAGTGTATAATATATTTTGAGTTTTTTTACTAAAACTTGCATTTCGAAAAGGTTCATAGAATATAATTTTTAGATATTTTTTTGGATGGACTTCCATCATAACCTTCCCTCTTAACATATATAAATGATATGTGAAGTCTCGTATCATTATAAATAGTCCCCAATTCAATTTGATTTTTTTGACCGAAACTAGTGTATAATATACTATGATTTTTGCCCTAAAATCTCATTTCAAAAAGTTTCATAGAACCTAATTTTCGGATGATTTTTTGCATTGACCTCCATCATAACCTTCCCTCTTAAAATATATAAATGATATGTGAAGTTCCGTATCATTTTGAATATACCACTATTTAATTTGATTTTTGACCGAAACTAGTATAAACTAGTATATAATATATTATGATCGTTTAAACGAAACTTGCATTTCGAAAAGTTTCATAGAATCTAGTTTTCAGATGATTGTTTTGCATGGACTTCCATCATAACTTCTCCTCGTAAAATATATAAATGATATGTCAAATTTCGTATCATTTCGAACATTCCCAGATTTAATTTGATTTTTGACCGAAACTAGTATGAACTAGTGTATAATATATTATGATTTTTTGACCGAAACTTGCATTTTGAAAAGTTTCATATAATCTAGTTTTGAGATGATTGTTTTGCATGGACTTCCATCATAACCTTCCCTCTTAACATATATAAATGATATGAAAATTCTCGTATCATTTCAAATTGTCCCCAATTAAATTTTATTTTTTTAACCGAAACTAGTGTATAATATACTATGATTTCTGACCAAAACTTGCATTTCGAAAAGTTTCATAGAATCTAATTTTCCAATGATTTTTTGCATGTACTTCCATCATAACCTTCCCTCGTAAAATATATAAATGATATGTGAAGTTTCGTATCATTTCGAACAGTCCCCGATTTAATTTGATTTTTGACATAAACTAGTGTATAATATATTATGAATTTTTGACTAAAACTTGCATTTCGAAAAGTTTCTTAGAATCTAGTTTCCAGATGATTGTTTTGCATGGACTTCCATCATAACCTTCCCTCGTAAAATATATAAATGATATGGGAAGTTTCAAATCTTTTCTAACACTCCATGATTTAATTTGATTTTCGACCGAAACTAGTATAAACCAGTGTATAATATATTATGATTTTTTTACTGAAACATGCATTAAAAAAAGTTTAATAGAATCTAGTTTTCAGATGATTTTTTTGCACGGGCTTCCTTCGTAACCTTACCTCTTATAATATATAAATGATATGAAAAATCTCGTATCATTTCAAATAGTTCCCTGTTAAATTTGATTTTTTCGACTGAAACTAGTGTATAATATACTATGATTTTTGACAGAAACATGCATTTCGAAAAGTTTCGTAGAATCTAATTTTACGATTTTTTTTTTGCATGGAATTCCATCATAACCTTCCCTCATAAAATGTTTAAATGATATGTGAAGTTTAGTATCATTTCGAACAGTCCACGATTTAATTTGATTTTTGACCGAAACTATTATAAACAAGTGTATAATATATTTTGAGTTTTTTTACTAAAACTTGCATTTCGAAAAGGTTCATAGAATATAATTTTTAGATATTTTTTTGGATGGACTTCCATCATAACCTTCCCTCTTAACATATATAAATGATATGTGAAGTCTCGTATCATTATAAATAGTCCCCAATTCAATTTGATTTTTTTGACCGAAACTAGTGTATAATATACTATGATTTTTGCCCGAAAATCTCATTTCAAAAAGTTTCATAGAACCTAATTTTCGGATGATTTTTTGCATTGACCTCCATCATAACCTTCCCTCTTAAAATATATAAATGATATGTGAAGTTCCGTATCATTATGAATATACCACTATTTAATTTGATTTTTGACCGAAACTATTATAAACTAGTATATAATATATTATGATCGTTTAAACGAAACTTGCATTTCGAAAAGTTTCATAGAATCTAGTTTTCAGATGATTGTTTTGCATGGACTTCCATCATAACTTCTCCTCGTAAAATATATAAATGATATGTCAAATTTCGTATCATTTCGAACATTCCCCGATTTAATTTGATTTTTTGACCGAAACTAGTATGAACTAGTGTATAATATATTATGATTTTTTGACCGAAACTTGCATTTTGAAAAGTTTCATATAATCTAGTTTTGAGATGATTGTTTTGCATGGACTTCCATCATAACCTTCCCTCTTAACATATATAAATGATATGAAAATTCTCGTATCATTTCAAATTGTCCCCAATTAAATTTTATTTTTTTAACCGAAACTAGTGTATAATATACTATGATTTCTGACCAAAACTTTCATTTCGAAAAGTTTCATAGAATCTAATTTTCCAATGAATTTTTGCATGGACTTCCATCATAACCTTCCCTCGTAAAATATATAAATGATATGTGAAGTTTCGTATCATTTCGAACAGTCCCGGATTTAATTTGATTTTTGACATAAACTAGTGTATAATATATTATGAATTTTTGACTAAAACTTGCATTTCGAAAACTTTCTTAGAATCTAGTTTCCAGATGATTGTTTTGCATGGACTTCCATCATAACCTTCCCTCGTAAAATATAAAAATGATATGGGAAGTTTCAAATCATTTCTAACACTCCATGATTTAATTTGATTTTCGACCGAAACTAGTATAAACCAGTGTATAATATATTATGATTTTTTGACTGAAACATGCATTAAAAAAAGTTTAATAGAATCTAGTTTTCAGATGATTTTTTTGCACGGGCTTCCTTCGTAACCTTACCTCTTATAATATATAAATGATATGAAAAATCTCGTATCATTTCAAATAGTTCCCTGTTAAATTTGATTTTTTCGACTGAAACTAGTGTATAATATACTATGATTTTTGACCGAAACATGCATTTCGAAAAGTTTCGTAGAATCTAATTTTACGATTTTTTTTGCATGCACTTCCATCATAACCTTCCCTCATAAAATGTTTAAATGTAATGTGAAGTTTAGTATCATTTCGAACAGTCCACGATTTAATTTGATTTTTGACCGAAACTATTATAAACAAGTGTATAATATATTTTGATTTTTTTTACTAAAACTTGCATTTCGAAAAGGTTCATAGAATATAATTTTTAGATTTTTTTTGGATGAACTTCCATCATAACCTTCCCTCTTAACATATATAAATGATATGTGAAGTTTCGTATCATTATAAATAGTCCCCAATTCAATTTGATTTTTTTGACCGAAACTAGAGTATAATATACTATGATTTTTGCCCGAAAATCTCATTTCAAAAAGTTTCATAGAACCTAATTTTCGGATGATTTTTGCATTGACCTCCATCATAACCTTCCCTCTTAAAATATATAAATGATATGTGAAGTTGCGTATCATTATGAATATTCCACTATTTAATTTGATTTTTGACCGAAACTAGTATAAACTAGTATATAATATATTATGATCGTTTAACCGAAACTTGCATTTCGAAAAGTTTCATAGAATCCAGTTTTCAGATGATTGTTTTGCATGGACTTCCATCATAACTTCTCCTCGTAAAATATATAAATGATATGTCAAATTTCATATCATTTCGAACATTCCCCGATTTAATTTGATTTTTCACCGAAACTAGTATGAACTAGTGTATAATATATTATGATTTTTTGACCGAAACTTGCATTTTGAAAAGTTTCATATAATCTAGTTTTGAGATGATTGTTTTGCATGGACTTCCATCATAACCTTCCCTCTTAACATATATAAATGATATGAAAATTCTCGTATCATTTCAAATTGTCCCCAATTAAATTTTATTTTTTTAACCGAAACTAGTGTATAATATACTATGATTTCTGACCAAAACTTGCATTTCGAAAAGTTTCATAGAATCTAATTTTCCAATGATTTTTTGCATGGACTTCCATCATAACCTTCCCTCGTAAAATATATAAATGATATGTGAAGTTTCGTATCATTTCGAACAGTCCCCGGTTTAATTTGATTTTTGACATAAACTAGTGTATAATATATAATGAATTTTTGACTAAAACTTGCATTTCGAAAAGTTTCTTAGAATCTAGTTTCCAGATGATTGTTTTGCATGGACTTCCATCATAACCTTCCCTCGTAAAATATATAAATGATATGGGAAGTTTCAAATCTTTTCTAACACTCCATGATTTAATTTGATTTTCGACCGAAACTAGTATAAACCAGTGTATAAATATTATGATTTTTTTACTGAAACATGCATTAAAAAAAGTTTAATAGAATCTAGTTTTCAGATGATTTTTTTGCACGGGCTTCCTTCGTAACCTTACCTCTTATAATATATAAATGATATGAAAAATCTCGTATCATTTCAAATAGTTCCCTGTTAAATTTGATTTTTTCGACTGAAACTAGTGTATAATATACTATGATTTTTGACAGAAACATGCATTTCGAAAAGTTTCGTAGAATCTAATTTTACGATTTTTTTTTGCATGGAATTCCATCATAACCTTCCCTCATAAAATGTTTAAATGATATGTGAAGTTTAGTATCATTTCGAACAGTCCACGATTTAATTTGATTTTTGACCGAAACTATTATAAACAAGTGTATAATATATTTTGAGTTTTTTTACTAAAACTTGCATTTCGAAAAGGTTCATAGAATATAATTTTTAGATATTTTTTTGGATGGACTTCCATCATAACCTTCCCTCTTAACATATATAAATGATATGTGAAGTCTCGTATCATTATAAATAGTCCCCAATTCAATTTGATTTTTTTGACCGAAACTAGTGTATAATATACTATGATTTTTGCCCGAAAATCTCATTTCAAAAAGTTTCATAGAACCTAATTTTCGGATGATTTTTTGCATTGACCTCCATCATAACCTTCCCTCTTAAAATATATAAATGATATGTGAAGTTCCGTATCATTTTGAATATACCACTATTTAATTTGATTTTTGACCGAAACTAGTATAAACTAGTATATAATATATTATGATCGTTTAAACGAAACTTGCATTTCGAAAAGTTTCATAGAATCCAGTTTTCAGATGATTGTTTTGCATGGACTTCCATCATAACTTCTCCTCGTAAAATATATAAATGATATGTCAAATTTCGTATCATTTCGAACATTCCCCGATTTAATTTGATTTTTTGACCGAAACTAGTATGAACTAGTGTATAATATATTATGATTTTTTGACCGAAACTTGCATTTTGAAAAGTTTCATATAATCTAGTTTTGAGATGATTGTTTTGCATGGACTTCCATCATAACCTTCCCTCTTAACATATATAAATGATATGAAAATTCTCGTATCATTTCAAATTGTCCCCAATTAAATTTTATTTTTTTAACCGAAACTAGTGTATAATATACTATGATTTCTGACCAAAACTTTCATTTCGAAAAGTTTCATAGAATCTAATTTTCCAATGAATTTTTGCATGGACTTCCATCATAACCTTCCCTCGTAAAATATATAAATGATATGTGAAGTTTCGTATCATTTCGAACAGTCCCGGATTTAATTTGATTTTTGACATAAACTAGTGTATAATATATTATGAATTTTTGACTAAAACTTGCATTTCGAAAACTTTTTTAGAATCTAGTTTCCAGATGATTGTTTTGCATGGACTTCCATCATAACCTTCCCTCGTAAAATATAAAAATGATATGGGAAGTTTCAAATCATTTCTAACACTCCATGATTTAATTTGATTTTCGACCGAAACTAGTATAAACCAGTGTATAATATATTATGATTTTTTGACTGAAACATGCATTAAAAAAAGTTTAATAGAATCTAGTTTTCAGATGATTTTTTTGCACGGGCTTCCTTCGTAACCTTACCTCTTATAATATATAAATGATATGAAAAATCTCGTATCATTTCAAATAGTTCCCTGTTAAATTTGATTTTTTCGACTGAAACTAGTGTATAATATACTATGATTTTTGACCGAAACATGCATTTCGAAAATTTTCGTAGAATCTAATTTTACGATTTTTTTTGCATGCACTTCCATCATAACCTTCCCTCATAATATGTTTAAATGATATGTAAAGTTTAGTATCATTTCGAACAGTCCACGATTCAATTTGATTTTTGACCGAAACTATTATAAACAAGTGTATAATATATTTTGAGTTTTTTTACTAAAACTTGCATTTCGAAAAGGTTCATAGAATATAATTTTTAGATTTTTTTTGGATGGACTTCCATCATAACCTTCCCTCTTAACATATATAAATGATATGTGAAGTCTCGTATCATTATAAATAGTCCCCAATTCAATTTGATTTTTTTGACCGAAACTAGTGTATAATATACTATGATTTTTGCCCGAAAATCTCATTTCAAAAAGTTTCATAGAACCTAATTTTCGGATGATTTTTTGCATTGACCTCCATCATAACCTTCCCTCTTAAAATATATAAATGATATGTGAAGTTTCGTATCATTTTGAATATTCCACTATTTAATTTGATTTTTGACCGAAACTAGTATAAACTAGTATATAATATATTATGATCGTTTAACCGAAACTTGCATTTCGAAAAGTTTCATAGAATCCAGTTTTCAGATGATTGTTTTGCATGGAATTCCATCATAACTTCTCCTCGTAAAATATATAAATGATATGTCAAATTTCGTATCATTTCGAACATTCCCCGATTTAATTTGATTTTTCACCGAAACTAGTATGAACTAGTGTATAATATATTATGATTTTTTGACCGAAACTTGCATTTTGAAAAGTTTCATATAATCTAGTTTTGAGATGATTGTTTTGCATGGACTTCCATCATAACCTTCCCTCTTTACATATATAAATGATATGAAAATTCTCGTATCATTTCAAATTGTCCCCAATTAAATTTTATTTTTTTAACCGAAACTAGTGTATAATATACTATGATTTCTGACCAAAACTTGCATTTCGAAAAGTTTCATAGAATCTAATTTTCCAATGATTTTTTGCATGGACTTCCATCATAACCTTCCCTCGTAAAATATATAAATGATATGTGAAGTTTCGTATCATTTCGAAAAGTCCCGGATTTAATTTGATTTTTGACATAAACTAGTGTATAATATATTATGAATTTTTGACTAAAACTTGCATTTCGAAAAGTTTCTTAGAATCTAGTTTCCAGATGATTGTTTTGCATGGACTTCCATCATAACCTTCCCTCGTAAAATATAAAAATGATATGGGAAGTTTCAAATCATTTCTAACACTCCATGATTTAATTTGATTTTCGACCGAAACTAGTATAAACCAGTGTATAATATATTATGATTTTTTGACTGAAACATGCATTAAAAAAAGTTTAATAGAATCTAGTTTTCAGATGATTTTTTTGCACGGGCTTCCTTCGTAACCTTACCTCTTATAATATATAAATGATATGAAAAATCTCGTATCATTTCAAATAGTTCCCTGTTAAATTTGATTTTTTCGACTGAAACTAGTGTATAATATACTATGATTTTTGACCGAAACATGCATTTCGAAAAGTTTCGTAGAATCTAATTTTACGATTTTTTTTGCATGCACTTCCATCATAACCTTCCCTCATAATATGTTTAAATGATATGTAAAGTTTAGTATCATTTCGAACAGTCCACGATTCAATTTGATTTTTGACCGAAACTATTATAAACAAGTGTATAATATATTTTGAGTTTTTTTACTAAAACTTGCATTTCGAAAAGGTTCATAGAATATAATTTTTAGATTTTTTTTGGATGGACTTCCATCATAACCTTCCCTCTTAACATATATAAATGATATGTGAAGTCTCGTATCATTATAAATAGTCCCCAATTCAATTTGATTTTTTTGACCGAAACTAGTGTATAATATACTATGATTTTTGCCCGAAAATCTCATTTCAAAAAGTTTCATAGAACCTAATTTTCGGATGATTTTTTGCATTGACCTCCATCATAACCTTCCCTCTTAAAATATATAAATGATATGTGAAGTTTCGTATCATTTTGAATATTCCACTATTTAATTTGATTTTTGACCGAAACTAGTATAAACTAGTATATAATATATTATGATCGTTTAACCGAAACTTGCATTTCGAAAAGTTTCATAGAATCCAGTTTTCAGATGATTGTTTTGCATGGAATTCCATCATAACTTCTCCTCGTAAAATATATAAATGATATGTCAAATTTCGTATCATTTCGAACATTCCCCGATTTAATTTGATTTTTCACCGAAACTAGTATGAACTAGTGTATAATATATTATGATTTTTTGACCGAAACTTGCATTTTGAAAAGTTTCATATAATCTAGTTTTGAGATGATTGTTTTGCATGGACTTCCATCATAACCTTCCCTCTTAACATATATAAATGATATGAAAATTCTCGTATCATTTCAAATTGTCCCCAATTAAATTTTATTTTTTTAACCGAAACTAGTGTATAATATACTATGATTTCTGACCAAAACTTGCATTTCGAAAAGTTTCATAGAATCTAATTTTCCAATGATTTTTTGCATGGACTTCCATCATAACCTTCCCTCGTAAAATATATAAATGATATGTGAAGTTTCGTATCATTTCGAACAGTCCCCGGTTTAATTTGATTTTTGACATAAACTAGTGTATAATATATAATGAATTTTTGACTAAAACTTGCATTTCGAAAAGTTTCTTAGAATCTAGTTTCCAGATGATTGTTTTGCATGGACTTCCATCATAACCTTCCCTCGTAAAATATATAAATGATATGGGAAGTTTCAAATCTTTTCTAACACTCCATGATTTAATTTGATTTTCGACCGAAACTAGTATAAACCAGTGTATAAATATTATGATTTTTTTACTGAAACATGCATTAAAAAAAGTTTAATAGAATCTAGTTTTCAGATGATTTTTTTGCACGGGCTTCCTTCGTAACCTTACCTCTTATAATATATAAATGATATGAAAAATCTCGTATCATTTCAAATAGTTCCCTGTTAAATTTGATTTTTTCGACTGAAACTAGTGTATAATATACTATGATTTTTGACAGAAACATGCATTTCGAAAAGTTTCGTAGAATCTAATTTTACGATTTTTTTTTGCATGGAATTCCATCATAACCTTCCCTCATAAAATGTTTAAATGATATGTGAAGTTTAGTATCATTTCGAACAGTCCACGATTTAATTTGATTTTTGACCGAAACTATTATAAACAAGTGTATAATATATTTTGAGTTTTTTTACTAAAACTTGCATTTCGAAAAGGTTCATAGAATATAATTTTTAGATATTTTTTTGGATGGACTTCCATCATAACCTTCCCTCTTAACATATATAAATGATATGTGAAGTCTCGTATCATTATAAATAGTCCCCAATTCAATTTGATTTTTTTGACCGAAACTAGTGTATAATATACTATGATTTTTGCCCGAAAATCTCATTTCAAAAAGTTTCATAGAACCTAATTTTCGGATGATTTTTTGCATTGACCTCCATCATAACCTTCCCTCTTAAAATATATAAATGATATGTGAAGTTCCGTATCATTTTGAATATACCACTATTTAATTTGATTTTTGACCGAAACTAGTATAAACTAGTATATAATATATTATGATCGTTTAAACGAAACTTGCATTTCGAAAAGTTTCATAGAATCCAGTTTTCAGATGATTGTTTTGCATGGACTTCCATCATAACTTCTCCTCGTAAAATATATAAATGATATGTCAAATTTCGTATCATTTCGAACATTCCCCGATTTAATTTGATTTTTTGACCGAAACTAGTATGAACTAGTGTATAATATATTATGATTTTTTGACCGAAACTTGCATTTTGAAAAGTTTCATATAATCTAGTTTTGAGATGATTGTTTTGCATGGACTTCCATCATAACCTTCCCTCTTAACATATATAAATGATATGAAAATTCTCGTATCATTTCAAATTGTCCCCAATTAAATTTTATTTTTTTAACCGAAACTAGTGTATAATATACTATGATTTCTGACCAAAACTTTCATTTCGAAAAGTTTCATAGAATCTAATTTTCCAATGAATTTTTGCATGGACTTCCATCATAACCTTCCCTCGTAAAATATATAAATGATATGTGAAGTTTCGTATCATTTCGAACAGTCCCGGATTTAATTTGATTTTTGACATAAACTAGTGTATAATATATTATGAATTTTTGACTAAAACTTGCATTTCGAAAACTTTTTTAGAATCTAGTTTCCAGATGATTGTTTTGCATGGACTTCCATCATAACCTTCCCTCGTAAAATATAAAAATGATATGGGAAGTTTCAAATCATTTCTAACACTCCATGATTTAATTTGATTTTCGACCGAAACTAGTATAAACCAGTGTATAATATATTATGATTTTTTGACTGAAACATGCATTAAAAAAAGTTTAATAGAATCTAGTTTTCAGATGATTTTTTTGCACGGGCTTCCTTCGTAACCTTACCTCTTATAATATATAAATGATATGAAAAATCTCGTATCATTTCAAATAGTTCCCTGTTAAATTTGATTTTTTCGACTGAAACTAGTGTATAATATACTATGATTTTTGACCGAAACATGCATTTCGAAAAGTTTCGTAGAATCTAATTTTACGATTTTTTTTGCATGCACTTCCATCATAACCTTCCCTCATAATATGTTTAAATGATATGTAAAGTTTAGTATCATTTCGAACAGTCCACGATTCAATTTGATTTTTGACCGAAACTATTATAAACAAGTGTATAATATATTTTGAGTTTTTTTACTAAAACTTGCATTTCGAAAAGGTTCATAGAATATAATTTTTAGATTTTTTTTGGATGGACTTCCATCATAACCTTCCCTCTTAACATATATAAATGATATGTGAAGTCTCGTATCATTATAAATAGTCCCCAATTCAATTTGATTTTTTTGACCGAAACTAGTGTATAATATACTATGATTTTTGCCCGAAAATCTCATTTCAAAAAGTTTCATAGAACCTAATTTTCGGATGATTTTTTGCATTGACCTCCATCATAACCTTCCCTCTTAAAATATATAAATGATATGTGAAGTTTCGTATCATTTTGAATATTCCACTATTTAATTTGATTTTTGACCGAAACTAGTATAAACTAGTATATAATATATTATGATCGTTTAACCGAAACTTGCATTTCGAAAAGTTTCATAGAATCCAGTTTTCAGATGATTGTTTTGCATGGAATTCCATCATAACTTCTCCTCGTAAAATATATAAATGATATGTCAAATTTCGTATCATTTCGAACATTCCCCGATTTAATTTGATTTTTCACCGAAACTAGTATGAACTAGTGTATAATATATTATGATTTTTTGACCGAAACTTGCATTTTGAAAAGTTTCATATAATCTAGTTTTGAGATGATTGTTTTGCATGGACTTCCATCATAACCTTCCCTCTTTACATATATAAATGATATGAAAATTCTCGTATCATTTCAAATTGTCCCCAATTAAATTTTATTTTTTTAACCGAAACTAGTGTATAATATACTATGATTTCTGACCAAAACTTGCATTTCGAAAAGTTTCATAGAATCTAATTTTCCAATGATTTTTTGCATGGACTTCCATCATAACCTTCCCTCGTAAAATATATAAATGATATGTGAAGTTTCGTATCATTTCGAAAAGTCCCGGATTTAATTTGATTTTTGACATAAACTAGTGTATAATATATTATGAATTTTTGACTAAAACTTGCATTTCGAAAAGTTTCTTAGAATCTAGTTTCCAGATGATTGTTTTGCATGGACTTCCATCATAACCTTCCCTCGTAAAATATAAAAATGATATGGGAAGTTTCAAATCATTTCTAACACTCCATGATTTAATTTGATTTTCGACCGAAACTAGTATAAACCAGTGTATAATATATTATGATTTTTTGACTGAAACATGCATTAAAAAAAGTTTAATAGAATCTAGTTTTCAGATGATTTTTTTGCACGGGCTTCCTTCGTAACCTTACCTCTTATAATATATAAATGATATGAAAAATCTCGTATCATTTCAAATAGTTCCCTGTTAAATTTGATTTTTTCGACTGAAACTAGTGTATAATATACTATGATTTTTGACCGAAACATGCATTTCGAAAAGTTTCGTAGAATCTAATTTTACGATTTTTTTTGCATGCACTTCCATCATAACCTTCCCTCATAATATGTTTAAATGATATGTAAAGTTTAGTATCATTTCGAACAGTCCACGATTCAATTTGATTTTTGACCGAAACTATTATAAACAAGTGTATAATATATTTTGAGTTTTTTTACTAAAACTTGCATTTCGAAAAGGTTCATAGAATATAATTTTTAGATTTTTTTTGGATGGACTTCCATCATAACCTTCCCTCTTAACATATATAAATGATATGTGAAGTCTCGTATCATTATAAATAGTCCCCAATTCAATTTGATTTTTTTGACCGAAACTAGTGTATAATATACTATGATTTTTGCCCGAAAATCTCATTTCAAAAAGTTTCATAGAACCTAATTTTCGGATGATTTTTTGCATTGACCTCCATCATAACCTTTCCTCTTAAAATATATAAATGATATGTGAAGTTTCGTATCATTTTGAATATTCCACTATTTAATTTGATTTTTGACCGAAACTAGTATAAACTAGTATATAATATATTATGATCGTTTAACCGAAACTTGCATTTCGAAAAGTTTCATAGAATCCAGTTTTCAGATGATTGTTTTGCATGGAATTCCATCATAACTTCTCCTCGTAAAATATATAAATGATATGTCAAATTTCGTATCATTTCGAACATTCCCCGATTTAATTTGATTTTTCACCGAAACTAGTATGAACTAGTGTATAATATATTATGATTTTTTGACCGAAACTTGCATTTTGAAAAGTTTCATATAATCTAGTTTTGAGATGATTGTTTTGCATGGACTTCCATCATAACCTTCCCTCTTAACATATATAAATGATATGAAAATTCTCGTATCATTTCAAATTGTCCCCAATTAAATTTTATTTTTTTAACCGAAACTAGTGTATAATATACTATGATTTCTGACCAAAACTTGCATTTCGAAAAGTTTCATAGAATCTAATTTTCCAATGATTTTTTGCATGGACTTCCATCATAACCTTCCCTCGTAAAATATATAAATGATATGTGATGTTTCGTATCATTTCGAACAGTCCCCGATTTAATTTGATTTTTGACATAAACTAGTGTATAATATATTATGAATTTTTGACTAAAACTTGCATTTCGAAAAGTTTCTTAGAATCTAGTTTCCAGATGATTGTTTTGCATGGACTTCCATCATAACCTTCCCTCGTAAAATATAAAAATGATATGGGAAGTTTCAAATCATTTCTAACACTCCATGATTTAATTTGATTTTCGACCGAAACTAGTATAAACCAGTGTATAATATATTATGATTTTTTGACTGAAACATGCATTAAAAAAAGTTTAATAGAATCTAGTTTTCAGATGATTTTTTTGCACGGGCTTCCTTCGTAACCTTACCTCTTATAATATATAAATGATATGAAAAATCTCGTATCATTTCAAATAGTTCCCTGTTAAATTTGATTTTTTCGACTGAAACTAGTGTATAATATACTATGATTTTTGACCGAAACATGCATTTCGAAAAGTTTCGTAGAATCTAATTTTACGATTTTTTTTGCATGCACTTCCATCATAACCTTCCCTCATAATATGTTTAAATGATATGTAAAGTTTAGTATCATTTCGAACAGTCCACGATTTAATTTGATTTTTGACCGAAACTATTATAAACAAGTGTATAATATATTTTGAGTTTTTTTACTAAAACTTGCATTTCGAAAAGGTTCATAGAATATAATTTTTAGATTTTTTTTGGATGGACTTCCATCATAACCTTCCCTCTTAACATATATAAATGATATGTGAAGTCTCGTATCATTATAAATAGTCCCCAATTCAATTTGATTTTTTTGACCGAAACTAGTGTATAATATACTATGATTTTTGCCCGAAAATCTCATTTCAAAAAGTTTCATAGAACCTAATTTTCGGATGATTTTTTGCATTGACCTCCATCATAACCTTCCCTCTTAAAATATATAAATGATATGTGAAGTTTCGTATCATTTTGAATATTCCACTATTTAATTTGATTTTTGACCGAAACTAGTATAAACTAGTATATAATATATTATGATCGTTTAACCGAAACTTGCATTTCGAAAAGTTTCATAGAATCCAGTTTTCAGATGATTGTTTTGCATGGAATTCCATCATAACTTCTCCTCGTAAAATATATAAATGATATGTCAAATTTCGTATCATTTCGAACATTCCCCGATTTAATTTGATTTTTCACCGAAACTAGTATGAACTAGTGTATAATATATTATGATTTTTTGACCGAAACTTGCATTTTGAAAAGTTTCATATAATCTAGTTTTGAGATGATTGTTTTGCATGGACTTCCATCATAACCTTCCCTCTTAACATATATAAATGATATGAAAATTCTCGTATCATTTCAAATTGTCCCCAATTAAATTTTATTTTTTTAACCGAAACTAGTGTATAATATACTATGATTTCTGACCAAAACTTGCATTTCGAAAAGTTTCATAGAATCTAATTTTCCAATGATTTTTTGCATGGACTTCCATCATAACCTTCCCTCGTAAAATATATAAATGATATGTGATGTTTCGTATCATTTCGAACAGTCCCCGATTTAATTTGATTTTTGACATAAACTAGTGTATAATATATTATGAATTTTTGACTAAAACTTGCATTTCGAAAAGTTTCTTAGAATCTAGTTTCCAGATGATTGTTTTGCATGGACTTCCATCATAACCTTCCCTCGTAAAATATAAAAATGATATGGGAAGTTTCAAATCATTTCTAACACTCCATGATTTAATTTGATTTTCGACCGAAACTAGTATAAACCAGTGTATAATATATTATGATTTTTTGACTGAAACATGCATTAAAAAAAGTTTAATAGAATCTAGTTTTCAGATGATTTTTTTGCACGGGCTTCCTTCGTAACCTTACCTCTTATAATATATAAATGATATGAAAAATCTCGTATCATTTCAAATAGTTCCCTGTTAAATTTGATTTTTTCGACTGAAACTAGTGTATAATATACTATGATTTTTGACCGAAACATGCATTTCGAAAAGTTTCGTAGAATCTAATTTTACGATTTTTTTTGCATGCACTTCCATCATAACCTTCCCTCATAATATGTTTAAATGATATGTAAAGTTTAGTATCATTTCGAACAGTCCACGATTTAATTTGATTTTTGACCGAAACTATTATAAACAAGTGTATAATATATTTTGAGTTTTTTTACTAAAACTTGCATTTCGAAAAGGTTCATAGAATATAATTTTTAGATTTTTTTTGGATGGACTTCCATCATAACCTTCCCTCTTAACATATATAAATGATATGTGAAGTCTCGTATCATTATAAATAGTCCCCAATTCAATTTGATTTTTTTGACCGAAACTAGTGTATAATATTCTATGATTTTTGCCCGAAAATCTCATTTCAAAAAGTTTCATAGAACCTAATTTTCGGATGATTTTTTGCATTGACCTCCATCATAACCTTCCCTCTTAAAATATATAAATGATATGTGAAGTTTCGTATCATTTTGAATATTCCACTATTTAATTTGATTTTTGACCGAAACTAGTATAAACTAGTATATAATATATTATGATCGTTTAACCGAAACTTGCATTTCGAAAAGTTTCATAGAATCCAGTTTTCAGATGATTGTTTTGCATGGAATTCCATCATAACTTCTCCTCGTAAAATATATAAATGATATGTCAAATTTCGTATCATTTCGAACATTCCCCGATTTAATTTGATTTTTCACCGAAACTAGTATGAACTAGTGTATAATATATTATGATTTTTTGACCGAAACTTGCATTTTGAAAAGTTTCATATAATCTAGTTTTGAGATGATTGTTTTGCATGGACTTCCATCATAACCTTCCCTCTTAACATATATAAATGATATGAAAATTCTCGTATCATTTCAAATTGTCCCCAATTAAATTTTATTTTTTTAACCGAAACTAGTGTATAATATACTATGATTTCTGACCAAAACTTGCATTTCGAAAAGTTTCATAGAATCTAATTTTCCAATGATTTTTTGCATGGACTTCCATCATAACCTTCCCTCGTAAAATATATAAATGATATGTGATGTTTCGTATCATTTCGAACAGTCCCCGATTTAATTTGATTTTTGACATAAACTAGTGTATAATATATTATGAATTTTTGACTAAAACTTGCATTTCGAAAAGTTTCTTAGAATCTAGTTTCCAGATTATTGTTTTGCATGGACTTCCATCATAACCTTCCCTCGTAAAATATAAAAATGATATGGGAAGTTTCAAATCATTTCTAACACTCCATGATTTAATTTGATTTTCGACCGAAACTAGTATAAACCAGTGTATAATATATTATGATTTTTTGACTGAAACATGCATTAAAAAAAGTTTAATAGAATCTAGTTTTCAGATGATTTTTTTGCACGGGCTTCCTTCGTAACCTTACCTCTTATAATATATAAATGATATGAAAAATCTCGTATCATTTCAAATAGTTCCCTGTTAAATTTGATTTTTTCGACTGAAACTAGTGTATAATATACTATGATTTTTGACCGAAACATGCATTTCGAAAAGTTTCGTAGAATCTAATTTTACGATTTTTTTTGCATGCACTTCCATCATAACCTTCCCTCATAATATGTTTAAATGATATGTAAAGTTTAGTATCATTTCGAACAGTCCACGATTCAATTTGATTTTTGACCGAAACTATTATAAACAAGTGTATAATATATTTTGAGTTTTTTTACTAAAACTTGCATTTCGAAAAGGTTCATAGAATATAATTTTTAGATTTTTTTTGGATGGACTTCCATCATAACCTTCCCTCTTAACATATATAAATGATATGTGAAGTCTCGTATCATTATAAATAGTCCCCAATTCAATTTGATTTTTTTGACCGAAACTAGTGTATAATATACTATGATTTTTGCCCGAAAATCTCATTTCAAAAAGTTTCATAGAACCTAATTTTCGGATGATTTTTTGCATTGACCTCCATCATAACCTTCCCTCTTAAAATATATAAATGATATGTGAAGTTTCGTATCATTTTGAATATTCCACTATTTAATTTGATTTTTGACCGAAACTAGTATAAACTAGTATATAATATATTATGATCGTTTAACCGAAACTTGCATTTCGAAAAGTTTCATAGAATCCAGTTTTCAGATGATTGTTTTGCATGGAATTCCATCATAACTTCTCCTCGTAAAATATATAAATGATATGTCAAATTTCGTATCATTTCGAACATTCCCCGATTTAATTTGATTTTTCACCGAAACTAGTATGAACTAGTGTATAATATATTATGATTTTTTGACCGAAACTTGCATTTTGAAAAGTTTCATATAATCTAGTTTTGAGATGATTGTTTTGCATGGACTTCCATCATAACCTTCCCTCTTAACATATATAAATGATATGAAAATTCTCGTATCATTTCAAATTGTCCCCAATTAAATTTTATTTTTTTAACCGAAACTAGTGTATAATATACTATGATTTCTGACCAAAACTTGCATTTCGAAAAGTTTCATAGAATCTAATTTTCCAATGATTTTTTGCATGGACTTCCATCATAACCTTCCCTCGTAAAATATATAAATGATATGTGATGTTTCGTATCATTTCGAACAGTCCCCGATTTAATTTGATTTTTGACATAAACTAGTGTATAATATATTATGAATTTTTGACTAAAACTTGCATTTCGAAAAGTTTCTTAGAATCTAGTTTCCAGATGATTGTTTTGCATGGACTTCCATCATAACCTTCCCTCGTAAAATATAAAAATGATATGGGAAGTTTCAAATCATTTCTAACACTCCATGATTTAATTTGATTTTCGACCGAAACTAGTATAAACCAGTGTATAATATATTATGATTTTTTGACTGAAACATGCATTAAAAAAAGTTTAATAGAATCTAGTTTTCAGATGATTTTTTTGCACGGGCTTCCTTCGTAACCTTACCTCTTATAATATATAAATGATATGAAAAATCTCGTATCATTTCAAATAGTTCCCTGTTAAATTTGATTTTTTCGACTGAAACTAGTGTATAATATACTATGATTTTTGACCGAAACATGCATTTCGAAAAGTTTCGTAGAATCTAATTTTACGATTTTTTTTGCATGCACTTCCATCATAACCTTCCCTCATAATATGTTTAAATGATATGTAAAGTTTAGTATCATTTCGAACAGTCCACGATTTAATTTGATTTTTGACCGAAACTATTATAAACAAGTGTATAATATATTTTGAGTTTTTTTACTAAAACTTGCATTTCGAAAAGGTTCATAGAATATAATTTTTAGATTTTTTTTGGATGGACTTCCATCATAACCTTCCCTCTTAACATATATAAATGATATGTGAAGTCTCGTATCATTATAAATAGTCCCCAATTCAATTTGATTTTTTTGACCGAAACTAGTGTATAATATACTATGATTTTTGCCCGAAAATCTCATTTCAAAAAGTTTCATAGAACCTAATTTTCGGATGATTTTTTGCATTGACCTCCATCATAACCTTCCCTCTTAAAATATATAAATGATATGTGAAGTTTCGTATCATTTTGAATATTCCACTATTTAATTTGATTTTTGACCGAAACTAGTATAAACTAGTATATAATATATTATGATCGTTTAACCGAAACTTGCATTTCGAAAAGTTTCATAGAATCCAGTTTTCAGATGATTGTTTTGCATGGAATTCCATCATAACTTCTCCTCGTAAAATATATAAATGATATGTCAAATTTCGTATCATTTCGAACATTCCCCGATTTAATTTGATTTTTCACCGAAACTAGTATGAACTAGTGTATAATATATTATGATTTTTTGACCGAAACTTGCATTTTGAAAAGTTTCATATAATCTAGTTTTGAGATGATTGTTTTGCATGGACTTCCATCATAACCTTCCCTCTTAACATATATAAATGATATGAAAATTCTCGTATCATTTCAAATTGTCCCCAATTAAATTTTATTTTTTTAACCGAAACTAGTGTATAATATACTATGATTTCTGACCAAAACTTGCATTTCGAAAAGTTTCATAGAATCTAATTTTCCAATGATTTTTTGCATGGACTTCCATCATAACCTTCCCTCGTAAAATATATAAATGATATGTGATGTTTCGTATCATTTCGAACAGTCCCCGATTTAATTTGATTTTTGACATAAACTAGTGTATAATATATTATGAATTTTTGACTAAAACTTGCATTTCGAAAAGTTTCTTAGAATCTAGTTTCCAGATGATTGTTTTGCATGGACTTCCATCATAACCTTCCCTCGTAAAATATAAAAATGATATGGGAAGTTTCAAATCATTTCTAACACTCCATGATTTAATTTGATTTTCGACCGAAACTAGTATAAACCAGTGTATAATATATTATGATTTTTTGACTGAAACATGCATTAAAAAAAGTTTAATAGAATCTAGTTTTCAGATGATTTTTTTGCACGGGCTTCCTTCGTAACCTTACCTCTTATAATATATAAATGATATGAAAAATCTCGTATCATTTCAAATAGTTCCCTGTTAAATTTGATTTTTTCGACTGAAACTAGTGTATAATATACTATGATTTTTGACCGAAACATGCATTTCGAAAAGTTTCGTAGAATCTAATTTTACGATTTTTTTTGCATGCACTTCCATCATAACCTTCCCTCATAATATGTTTAAATGATATGTAAAGTTTAGTATCATTTCGAACAGTCCACGATTTAATTTGATTTTTGACCGAAACTATTATAAACAAGTGTATAATATATTTTGAGTTTTTTTACTAAAACTTGCATTTCGAAAAGGTTCATAGAATATAATTTTTAGATTTTTTTTGGATGGACTTCTATCATAACCTTCCCTCTTAACATATATAAATGATATGTGAAGTCTGGTATCATTATAAATAGTCCCCAATTCAATTTGATTTTTTTGACCGAAACTAGTGTATAATATACTATGATTTTTGCCCGAAAATCTCATTTCAAAAAGTTTCATAGAACCTAATTTTCGGATGATTTTTTGCATTGACCTCCATCATAACCTTCCCTCTTAAAATATATAAATGATATGTGAAGTTTCGTATCATTTTGAATATTCCACTATTTAATTTGATTTTTGACCGAAACTAGTATAAACTAGTATATAATATATTATGATCGTTTAACCGAAACTTGCATTTCGAAAAGTTTCATAGAATCCAGTTTTCAGATGATTGTTTTGCATGGAATTCCATCATAACTTCTCCTCGTAAAATATATAAATGATATGTCAAATTTCGTATCATTTCGAACATTCCCCGATTTAATTTGATTTTTCACCGAAACTAGTATGAACTAGTGTATAATATATTATGATTTTTTGACCGAAACTTGCATTTTGAAAAGTTTCATATAATCTAGTTTTGAGATGATTGTTTTGCATGGACTTCCATCATAACCTTCCCTCTTAACATATATAAATGATATGAAAATTCTCGTATCATTTCAAATTGTCCCCAATTAAATTTTATTTTTTTAACCGAAACTAGTGTATAATATACTATGATTTCTGACCAAAACTTGCATTTCGAAAAGTTTCATAGAATCTAATTTTCCAATGATTTTTTGCATGGACTTCCATCATAACCTTCCCTCGTAAAATATATAAATGATATGTGATGTTTCGTATCATTTCGAACAGTCCCCGATTTAATTTGATTTTTGACATAAACTAGTGTATAATATATTATGAATTTTTGACTAAAACTTGCATTTCGAAAAGTTTCTTAGAATCTAGTTTCCAGATGATTGTTTTGCATGGACTTCCATCATAACCTTCCCTCGTAAAATATAAAAATGATATGGGAAGTTTCAAATCATTTCTAACACTCCATGATTTAATTTGATTTTCGACCGAAACTAGTATAAACCAGTGTATAATATATTATGATTTTTTGACTGAAACATGCATTAAAAAAAGTTTAATAGAATCTAGTTTTCAGATGATTTTTTTGCACGGGCTTCCTTCGTAACCTTACCTCTTATAATATATAAATGATATGAAAAATCTCGTATCATTTCAAATAGTTCCCTGTTAAATTTTATTTTTTCGACTGAAACTAGTGTATAATATACTATGATTTTTGACCGAAACATGCATTTCGAAAAGTTTCGTAGAATCTAATTTTACGATTTTTTTTGCATGCACTTCCATCATAACCTTCCCTCATAATATGTTTAAATGATATGTAAAGTTTAGTATCATTTCGAACAGTCCACGATTTAATTTGATTTTTGACCGAAACTATTATAAACAAGTGTATAATATATTTTGAGTTTTTTTACTAAAACTTGCATTTCGAAAAGGTTCATAGAATATAATTTTTAGATTTTTTTTGGATGGACTTCCATCATAACCTTCCCTCTTAACATATATAAATGATATGTGAAGTCTCGTATCATTATAAATAGTCCCCAATTCAATTTGATTTTTTTGACCGAAACTAGTGTATAATATACTATGATTTTTGCCCGAAAATCTCATTTCAAAAAGTTTCATAGAACCTAATTTTCAGATGATTTTTTGCATTGACCTCCATCATAACCTTCCCTCTTAAAATATATAAATGATATGTGAAGTTTCGTATCATTTTGAATATTCCACTATTTAATTTGATTTTTGACCGAAACTAGTATAAACTAGTATATAATATATTATGATCGTTTAACCGAAACTTGCATTTCGAAAAGTTTCATAGAATCTAGTTTTCAGATGGTTGTTTTGCATGGAATTCCATCATAACTTCTCCTCGTAAAATATATAAATGATATGTCAAATTTCGTATCATTTCGAACGTTCCCCGATTTAATTTGATTTTTGACCGAAACTAGTATGAACTAGTGTATAATATATTATGAGTTTTTGACCGAAACTTGCATTTTGAAAAGTTTCATATAATCTAGTTTTGAGATGATTGTTTTGCATGGACTTCCATCATAACTTTCCCTCTTAACATATATAAATGATATGAAAATTCTCGTATCATTTCAAATTGTCCCCAATTAAATTTTATTTTTTTAACCGAAACTAGTGTATAATATACTATGATTTCTGACCAAAACTTGCATTTCGAAAAGTTTCATAGAATCTAATTTTCCTATGATTTTTTGCATGGACTTCCATAATAACCTTCCCTCGTAAAATATATAAATGATATGTGAAGTTTCGTATCATTTCGAACAGTCCCGGATTTAATTTGATTTTTGACATAAACTAGTGTATAATATATTATGAATTTTTGACTAAAACTTGCATTTCGAAAACTTTCTTAGAATCTAGTTTCCAGATGATTGCTTTGCATGGACTTCCATCATAACCTTCCCTCGTAAAATATAAAAATGATATGGGAAGTTTCAAATCATTTCTAACACTCTATGATTTAATTTGATTTTCGACCGAAACTAGTATAAACCAGTGTATAATATATTATGATTTTTTGACTGAAACATGCATTAAAAAAAGTTTAATAGAATCTAGTTTTCAGATGATTTTTTTGCACGGGCTTCCTTCGTAACCTTACCTCTTATAATATATAAATGATATGAAAAATCTCGTATCATTTCAAATAGTTCCCTGTTAAATTTGATTTTTTCGACTGAAACTAGTGTATAATATACTATGATTTTTGACCGAAACATGCATTTCGAAAAGTTTCGTAGAATCTAATTTTACGATTTTTTTTGCATGCACTTCCATCATAACCTTCCCTCATAATATGTTTAAATGATATGTAAAGTTTAGTATCATTTCGAACAGTCCACGATTTAATTTGATTTTTGACCGAAACTATTATAAACAAGTGTATAATATATTTTGAGTTTTTTTACTAAAACTTGCATTTCGAAAAGGTTCATAGAATATAATTTTTAGATTTTTTTTGGATGGACTTCCATCATAACCTTCCCTCTTAACATATATAAATGATATGTGAAGTCTCGTATCATTATAAATAGTCCCCAATTCAATTTGATTTTTTTGACCGAAACTAGTGTATAATATACTATGATTTTTGCCCGAAAATCTCATTTCAAAAAGTTTCATAGAACCTAATTTTCAGATGATTTTTTGCATTGACCTCCATCATAACCTTCCCTCTTAAAATATATAAATGATATGTGAAGTTTCGTATCATTTTGAATATTCCACTATTTAATTTGATTTTTGACCGAAACTAGTATAAACTAGTATATAATATATTATGATCGTTTAACCGAAACTTGCATTTCGAAAAGTTTCATAGAATCTAGTTTTCAGATGGTTGTTTTGCATGGAATTCCATCATAACTTCTCCTCGTAAAATATATAAATGATATGTCAAATTTCGTATCATTTCGAACGTTCCCCGATTTAATTTGATTTTTGACCGAAACTAGTATGAACTAGTGTATAATATATTATGAGTTTTTGACCGAAACTTGCATTTTGAAAAGTTTCATATAATCTAGTTTTAAGATGATTGTTTTGCATGGACTTCCATCATAACTTTCCCTCTTAACATATATAAATGATATGAAAATTCTCGTATCATTTCAAATTGTCCCCAATTAAATTTTATTTTTTTAACCGAAACTAGTGTATAATATACTATGATTTCTGACCAAAACTTGCATTTCGAAAAGTTTCATAGAATCTAATTTTCCTATGATTTTTTGCATGGACTTCCATAATAACCTTCCCTCGTAAAATATATAAATGATATGTGAAGTTTCGTATCATTTCGAACAGTCCCGGATTTAATTTGATTTTTGACATAAACTAGTGTATAATATATTATGAATTTTTGACTAAAACTTGCATTTCGAAAACTTTCTTAGAATCTAGTTTCCAGATGATTGCTTTGCATGGACTTCCATCATAACCTTCCCTCGTAAAATATAAAAATGATATGGGAAGTTTCAAATCATTTCTAACACTCCATGATTTAATTTGATTTTCGACCGAAACTAGTATAAACCAGTGTATAATATATTATGATTTTTTGACTGAAACATGCATTAAAAAAAGTTTAATAGAATCTAGTTTTCAGATGATTTTTTTGCACGGGCTTCCTTCGTAACCTTACCTCTTATAATATATAAATGATATGAAAAATCTCGTATCATTTCAAATAGTTCCCTGTTAAATTTGATTTTTTCGACTGAAACTAGTGTATAATATACTATGATTTTTGACCGAAACATGCATTTCGAAAAGTTTCGTAGAATCTAATTTTACGATTTTTTTTGCATGCACTTCCATCATAACCTTCCCTCATAATATGTTTAAATGATATGTAAAGTTTAGTATCATTTCTAACAGTCCACGATTTAATTTGATTTTTGACCGAAACTATTATAAACAAGTGTATAATATATTTTGAGTTTTTTTACTAAAACTTGCATTTCGAAAAGGTTCATAGAATATAATTTTTAGATTTTTTTTGGATGGACTTCCATCATAACCTTCCCTCTTAACATATATAAATGATATGTGAAGTCTCGTATCATTATAAATAGTCCCCAATTCAATTTGATTTTTTTGACCGAAACTAGTGTATAATATACTATGATTTTTGCCCGAAAATCTCATTTCAAAAAGTTTCATAGAACCTAATTTTCAGATGATTTTTTGCATTGACCTCCATCATAACCTTCCCTCTTAAAATATATAAATGATATGTGAAGTTTCGTATCATTTTGAATATTCCACTATTTAATTTGATTTTTGACCGAAACTAGTATAAACTAGTATATAATATATTATGATCGTTTAACCGAAACTTGCATTTCGAAAAGTTTCATAGAATCTAGTTTTCAGATGGTTGTTTTGCATGGAATTCCATCATAACTTCTCCTCGTAAAATATATAAATGATATGTCAAATTTCGTATCATTTCGAACGTTCCCCGATTTAATTTGATTTTTGACCGAAACTAGTATGAACTAGTGTATAATATATTATGAGTTTTTGACCGAAACTTGCATTTTGAAAAGTTTCATATAATCTAGTTTTAAGATGATTGTTTTGCATGGACTTCCATCATAACTTTCCCTCTTAACATATATAAATGATATGAAAATTCTCGTATCATTTCAAATTGTCCCCAATTAAATTTTATTTTTTTAACCGAAACTAGTGTATAATATACTATGATTTCTGACCAAAACTTGCATTTCGAAAAGTTTCATAGAATCTAATTTTCCTATGATTTTTTGCATGGACTTCCATAATAACCTTCCCTCGTAAAATATATAAATGATATGTGAAGTTTCGTATCATTTCGAACAGTCCCGGATTTAATTTGATTTTTGACATAAACTAGTGTATAATATATTATGAATTTTTGACTAAAACTTGCATTTCGAAAACTTTCTTAGAATCTAGTTTCCAGATGATTGCTTTGCATGGACTTCCATCATAACCTTCCCTCGTAAAATATAAAAATGATATGGGAAGTTTCAAATCATTTCTAACACTCCATGATTTAATTTGATTTTCGACCGAAACTAGTATAAACCAGTGTATAATATATTATGATTTTTTGACTGAAACATGCATTAAAAAAAGTTTAATAGAATCTAGTTTTCAGATGATTTTTTTGCACGGGCTTCCTTCGTAACCTTACCTCTTATAATATATAAATGATATGAAAAATCTCGTATCATTTCAAATAGTTCCCTGTTAAATTTGATTTTTTCGACTGAAACTAGTGTATAATATACTATGATTTTTGACCGAAACATGCATTTCGAAAAGTTTCGTAGAATCTAATTTTACGATTTTTTTTGCATGCACTTCCATCATAACCTTCCCTCATAATATGTTTAAATGATATGTAAAGTTTAGTATCATTTCGAACAGTCCACGATTTAATTTGATTTTTGACCGAAACTATTATAAACAAGTGTATAATATATTTTGAGTTTTTTTACTAAAACTTGCATTTCGAAAAGGTTCATAGAATATAATTTTTAGATTTTTTTTGGATGGACTTCCATCATAACCTTCCCTCTTAACATATATAAATGATATGTGAAGTCTCGTATCATTATAAATAGTCCCCAATTCAATTTGATTTTTTTGACCGAAACTAGTGTATAATATACTATGATTTTTGCCCGAAAATCTCATTTCAAAAAGTTTCATAGAACCTAATTTTCAGATGATTTTTTGCATTGACCTCCATCATAACCTTCCCTCTTAAAATATATAAATGATATGTGAAGTTTCGTATCATTTTGAATATTCCACTATTTAATTTGATTTTTGACCGAAACTAGTATAAACTAGTATATAATATATTATGATCGTTTAACCGAAACTTGCATTTCGAAAAGTTTCATAGAATCTAGTTTTCAGATGGTTGTTTTGCATGGAATTCCATCATAACTTCTCCTCGTAAAATATATAAATGATATGTCAAATTTCGTATCATTTCGAACGTTCCCCGATTTAATTTGATTTTTGACCGAAACTAGTATGAACTAGTGTATAATATATTATGAGTTTTTGACCGAAACTTGCATTTTGAAAAGTTTCATATAATCTAGTTTTAAGATGATTGTTTTGCATGGACTTCCATCATAACTTTCCCTCTTAACATATATAAATGATATGAAAATTCTCGTATCATTTCAAATTGTCCCCAATTAAATTTTATTTTTTTAATCGAAACTAGTGTATAATATACTATGATTTCTGACCAAAACTTGCATTTCGAAAAGTTTCATAGAATCTAATTTTCCTATGATTTTTTGCATGGACTTCCATAATAACCTTCCCTCGTAAAATATATAAATGATATGTGAAGTTTCGTATCATTTCGAACAGTCCCGGATTTAATTTGATTTTTGACATAAACTAGTGTATAATATATTATGAATTTTTGACTAAAACTTGCATTTCGAAAACTTTCTTAGAATCTAGTTTCCAGATGATTGCTTTGCATGGACTTCCATCATAACCTTCCCTCGTAAAATATAAAAATGATATGGGAAGTTTCAAATCATTTCTAACACTCCATGATTTAATTTGATTTTCGACCGAAACTAGTATAAACCAGTGTATAATATATTATGATTTTTTGACTGAAACATGCATTAAAAAAAGTTTAATAGAATCTAGTTTTCAGATGATTTTTTTGCACGGGCTTCCTTCGTAACCTTACCTCTTATAATATATAAATGATATGAAAAATCTCGTATCATTTCAAATAGTTCCCTGTTAAATTTGATTTTTTCGACTGAAACTAGTGTATAATATACTATGATTTTTGACCGAAACATGCATTTCGAAAAGTTTCGTAGAATCTAATTTTACGATTTTTTTTGCATGCACTTCCATCATAACCTTCCCTCATAATATGTTTAAATGATATGTAAAGTTTAGTATCATTTCTAACAGTCCACGATTTAATTTGATTTTTGACCGAAACTATTATAAACAAGTGTATAATATATTTTGAGTTTTTTTACTAAAACTTGCATTTCGAAAAGGTTCATAGAATATAATTTTTAGATTTTTTTTGGATGGACTTCCATCATAACCTTCCCTCTTAACATATATAAATGATATGTGAAGTCTCGTATCATTATAAATAGTCCCCAATTCAATTTGATTTTTTTGACCGAAACTAGTGTATAATATACTATGATTTTTGCCCGAAAATCTCATTTCAAAAAGTTTCATAGAACCTAATTTTCAGATGATTTTTTGCATTGACCTCCATCATAACCTTCCCTCTTAAAATATATAAATGATATGTGAAGTTTCGTATCATTTTGAATATTCCACTATTTAATTTGATTTTTGACCGAAACTAGTATAAACTAGTATATAATATATTATGATCGTTTAACCGAAACTTGCATTTCGAAAAGTTTCATAGAATCTAGTTTTCAGATGGTTGTTTTGCATGGAATTCCATCATAACTTCTCCTCGTAAAATATATAAATGATATGTCAAATTTCGTATCATTTCGAACGTTCCCCGATTTAATTTGATTTTTGACCGAAACTAGTATGAACTAGTGTATAATATATTATGAGTTTTTGACCGAAACTTGCATTTTGAAAAGTTTCATATAATCTAGTTTTAAGATGATTGTTTTGCATGGACTTCCATCATAACTTTCCCTCTTAACATATATAAATGATATGAAAATTCTCGTATCATTTCAAATTGTCCCCAATTAAATTTTATTTTTTTAACCGAAACTAGTGTATAATATACTATGATTTCTGACCAAAACTTGCATTTCGAAAAGTTTCATAGAATCTAATTTTCCTATGATTTTTTGCATGGACTTCCATAATAACCTTCCCTCGTAAAATATATAAATGATATGTGAAGTTTCGTATCATTTCGAACAGTCCCGGATTTAATTTGATTTTTGACATAAACTAGTGTATAATATATTATGAATTTTTGACTAAAACTTGCATTTCGAAAACTTTCTTAGAATCTAGTTTCCAGATGATTGCTTTGCATGGACTTCCATCATAACCTTCCCTCGTAAAATATAAAAATGATATGGGAAGTTTCAAATCATTTCTAACACTCCATGATTTAATTTGATTTTCGACCGAAACTAGTATAAACCAGTGTATAATATATTATGATTTTTTGACTGAAACATGCATTAAAAAAAGTTTAATAGAATCTAGTTTTCAGATGATTTTTTTGCACGGGCTTCCTTCGTAACCTTACCTCTTATAATATATAAATGATATGAAAAATCTCGTATCATTTCAAATAGTTCCCTGTTAAATTTGATTTTTTCGACTGAAACTAGTGTATAATATACTATGATTTTTGACCGAAACATGCATTTCGAAAAGTTTCGTAGAATCTAATTTTACGATTTTTTTTGCATGCACTTCCATCATAACCTTCCCTCATAATATGTTTAAATGATATGTAAAGTTTAGTATCATTTCGAACAGTCCACGATTTAATTTGATTTTTGACCGAAACTATTATAAACAAGTGTATAATATATTTTGAGTTTTTTTACTAAAACTTGCATTTCGAAAAGGTTCATAGAATATAATTTTTAGATTTTTTTTGGATGGACTTCCATCATAACCTTCCCTCTTAACATATATAAATGATATGTGAAGTCTCGTATCATTATAAATAGTCCCCAATTCAATTTGATTTTTTTGACCGAAACTAGTGTATAATATACTATGATTTTTGCCCGAAAATCTCATTTCAAAAAGTTTCATAGAACCTAATTTTCAGATGATTTTTTGCATTGACCTCCATCATAACCTTCCCTCTTAAAATATATAAATGATATGTGAAGTTTCGTATCATTTTGAATATTCCACTATTTAATTTGATTTTTGACCGAAACTAGTATAAACTAGTATATAATATATTATGATCGTTTAACCGAAACTTGCATTTCGAAAAGTTTCATAGAATCTAGTTTTCAGATGGTTGTTTTGCATGGAATTCCATCATAACTTCTCCTCGTAAAATATATAAATGATATGTCAAATTTCGTATCATTTCGAACGTTCCCCGATTTAATTTGATTTTTGACCGAAACTAGTATGAACTAGTGTATAATATATTATGAGTTTTTGACCGAAACTTGCATTTTGAAAAGTTTCATATAATCTAGTTTTAAGATGATTGTTTTGCATGGACTTCCATCATAACTTTCCCTCTTAACATATATAAATGATATGAAAATTCTCGTATCATTTCAAATTGTCCCCAATTAAATTTTATTTTTTTAACCGAAACTAGTGTATAATATACTATGATTTCTGACCAAAACTTGCATTTCGAAAAGTTTCATAGAATCTAATTTTCCTATGATTTTTTGCATGGACTTCCATAATAACCTTCCCTCGTAAAATATATAAATGATATGTGAAGTTTCGTATCATTTCGAACAGTCCCGGATTTAATTTGATTTTTGACATAAACTAGTGTATAATATATTATGAATTTTTGACTAAAACTTGCATTTCGAAAACTTTCTTAGAATCTAGTTTCCAGATGATTGCTTTGCATGGACTTCCATCATAACCTTCCCTCGTAAAATATAAAAATGATATGGGAAGTTTCAAATCATTTCTAACACTCCATGATTTAATTTGATTTTCGACCGAAACTAGTATAAACCAGTGTATAATATATTATGATTTTTTGACTGAAACATGCATTAAAAAAAGTTTAATAGAATCTAGTTTTCAGATGATTTTTTTGCACGGGCTTCCTTCGTAACCTTACCTCTTATAATATATAAATGATATGAAAAATCTCGTATCATTTCAAATAGTTCCCTGTTAAATTTGATTTTTTCGACTGAAACTAGTGTATAATATACTATGATTTTTGACCGAAACATGCATTTCGAAAAGTTTCGTAGAATCTAATTTTACGATTTTTTTTGCATGCACTTCCATCATAACCTTCCCTCATAATATGTTTAAATGATATGTAAAGTTTAGTATCATTTCGAACAGTCCACGATTTAATTTGATTTTTGACCGAAACTATTATAAACAAGTGTATAATATATTTTGAGTTTTTTTACTAAAACTTGCATTTCGAAAAGGTTCATAGAATATAATTTTTAGATTTTTTTTGGATGGACTTCCATCATAACCTTCCCTCTTAACATATATAAATGATATGTGAAGTCTCGTATCATTATAAATAGTCCCCAATTCAATTTGATTTTTTTGACCGAAACTAGTGTATAATATACTATGATTTTTGCCCGAAAATCTCATTTCAAAAAGTTTCATAGAACCTAATTTTCAGATGATTTTTTGCATTGACCTCCATCATAACCTTCCCTCTTAAAATATATAAATGATATGTGAAGTTTCGTATCATTTTGAATATTCCACTATTTAATTTGATTTTTGACCGAAACTAGTATAAACTAGTATATAATATATTATGATCGTTTAACCGAAACTTGCATTTCGAAAAGTTTCATAGAATCTAGTTTTCAGATGGTTGTTTTGCATGGAATTCCATCATAACTTCTCCTCGTAAAATATATAAATGATATGTCAAATTTCGTATCATTTCGAACGTTCCCCGATTTAATTTGATTTTTGACCGAAACTAGTATGAACTAGTGTATAATATATTATGAGTTTTTGACCGAAACTTGCATTTTGAAAAGTTTCATATAATCTAGTTTTAAGATGATTGTTTTGCATGGACTTCCATCATAACTTTCCCTCTTAACATATATAAATGATATGAAAATTCTCGTATCATTTCAAATTGTCCCCAATTAAATTTTATTTTTTTAACCGAAACTAGTGTATAATATACTATGATTTCTGACCAAAACTTGCATTTCGAAAAGTTTCATAGAATCTAATTTTCCTATGATTTTTTGCATGGACTTCCATAATAACCTTCCCTCGTAAAATATATAAATGATATGTGAAGTTTCGTATCATTTCGAACAGTCCCGGATTTAATTTGATTTTTGACATAAACTAGTGTATAATATATTATGAATTTTTGACTAAAACTTGCATTTCGAAAACTTTCTTAGAATCTAGTTTCCAGATGATTGCTTTGCATGGACTTCCATCATAACCTTCCCTCGTAAAATATAAAAATGATATGGGAAGTTTCAAATCATTTCTAACACTCCATGATTTAATTTGATTTTCGACCGAAACTAGTATAAACCAGTGTATAATATATTATGATTTTTTGACTGAAACATGCATTAAAAAAAGTTTAATAGAATCTAGTTTTCAGATGATTTTTTTGCACGGGCTTCCTTCGTAACCTTACCTCTTATAATATATAAATGATATGAAAAATCTCGTATCATTTCAAATAGTTCCCTGTTAAATTTGATTTTTTCGACTGAAACTAGTGTATAATATACTATGATTTTTGACCGAAACATGCATTTCGAAAAGTTTCGTAGAATCTAATTTTACGATTTTTTTTGCATGCACTTCCATCATAACCTTCCCTCATAATATGTTTAAATGATATGTAAAGTTTAGTATCATTTCGAACAGTCCACGATTTAATTTGATTTTTGACCGAAACTATTATAAACAAGTGTATAATATATTTTGAGTTTTTTTACTAAAACTTGCATTTCGAAAAGGTTCATAGAATATAATTTTTAGATTTTTTTTGGATGGACTTCCATCATAACCTTCCCTCTTAACATATATAAATGATATGTGAAGTCTCGTATCATTATAAATAGTCCCCAATTCAATTTGATTTTTTTGACCGAAACTAGTGTATAATATACTATGATTTTTGCCCGAAAATCTCATTTCAAAAAGTTTCATAGAACCTAATTTTCAGATGATTTTTTGCATTGACCTCCATCATAACCTTCCCTCTTAAAATATATAAATGATATGTGAAGTTTCGTATCATTTTGAATATTCCACTATTTAATTTGATTTTTGACCGAAACTAGTATAAACTAGTATATAATATATTATGATCGTTTAACCGAAACTTGCATTTCGAAAAGTTTCATAGAATCTAGTTTTCAGATGGTTGTTTTGCATGGAATTCCATCATAACTTCTCCTCGTAAAATATATAAATGATATGTCAAATTTAGTATCATTTCGAACGTTCCCCGATTTAATTTGATTTTTGACCGAAACTAGTATGAACTAGTGTATAATATATTATGAGTTTTTGACCGAAACTTGCATTTTGAAAAGTTTCATATAATCTAGTTTTGAGATGATTGTTTTGCATGGACTTCCATCATAACTTTCCCTCTTAACATATATAAATGATATGAAAATTCTCGTATCATTTCAAATTGTCCCCAATTAAATTTTATTTTTTTAACCGAAACTAGTGTATAATATACTATGATTTCTGACCAAAACTTGCATTTCGAAAAGTTTCATAGAATCTAATTTTCCTATGATTTTTTGCATGGACTTCCATAATAACCTTCCCTCGTAAAATATATAAATGATATGTGAAGTTTCGTATCATTTCGAACAGTCCCGGATTTAATTTGATTTTTGACATAAACTAGTGTATAATATATTATGAATTTTTGACTAAAACTTGCATTTCGAAAAGTTTCTTAGAATCTAGTTTCCAGATGATTGCTTTGCATGGACTTCCATCATAACCTTCCCTCGTAAAATATAAAAATGATATGGGAAGTTTCAAATCATTTCTAACACTCCATGATTTAATTTGATTTTCGACCGAAACTAGTATAAACCAGTGTATAATATATTATGATTTTTTGACTGAAACATGCATTAAAAAAAGTTTAATAGAATCTAGTTTTCAGATGATTTTTTTGCACGGGCTTCCTTCGTAACCTTACCTCTTATAATATATAAATGATATGAAAAATCTCGTATCATTTCAAATAGTTCCCTGTTAAATTTGATTTTTTCGACTGAAACTAGTGTATAATATACTATGATTTTTGACCGAAACATGCATTTCGAAAAGTTTCGTAGAATCTAATTTTACGATTTTTTTTGCATGCACTTCCATCATAACCTTCCCTCATAATATGTTTAAATGATATGTAAAGTTTAGTATCATTTCGAACAGTCCACGATTTAATTTGATTTTTGACCGAAACTATTATAAACAAGTGTATAATATATTTTGAGTTTTTTTACTAAAACTTGCATTTCGAAAAGGTTCATAGAATATAATTTTTAGATTTTTTTTGGATGGACTTCCATCATAACCTTCCCTCTTAACATATATAAATGATATGTGAAGTCTCGTATCATTATAAATAGTCCCCAATTCAATTTGATTTTTTTGACCGAAACTAGTGTATAATATACTATGATTTTTGCCCGAAAATCTCATTTCAAAAAGTTTCATAGAACCTAATTTTCAGATGATTTTTTGCATTGACCTCCATCATAACCTTCCCTCTTAAAATATATAAATGATATGTGAAGTTTCGTATCATTTTGAATATTCCACTATTTAATTTGATTTTTGACCGAAACTAGTATAAACTAGTATATAATATATTATGATCGTTTAACCGAAACTTGCATTTCGAAAAGTTTCATAGAATCTAGTTTTCAGATGGTTGTTTTGCATGGAATTCCATCATAACTTCTCCTCGTAAAATATATAAATGATATGTCAAATTTAGTATCATTTCGAACGTTCCCCGATTTAATTTGATTTTTGACCGAAACTAGTATGAACTAGTGTATAATATATTATGAGTTTTTGACCGAAACTTGCATTTTGAAAAGTTTCATATAATCTAGTTTTGAGATGATTGTTTTGCATGGACTTCCATCATAACTTTCCCTCTTAACATATATAAATGATATGAAAATTCTCGTATCATTTCAAATTGTCCCCAATTAAATTTTATTTTTTTAACCGAAACTAGTGTATAATATACTATGATTTCTGACCAAAACTTGCATTTCGAAAAGTTTCATAGAATCTAATTTTCCTATGAATTTTTGCATGGACTTCCATCATAACCTTCCCTCGTAAAATATATAAATGATATGTGAAGTTTCGTATCATTTCGAACAGTCCCCGATTTAATTTGATTTTTGACATAAACTAGTGTATAATATATTATGAATTTTTGACTAAAACTTGCATTTCGAAAAGTTTCTTAGAATCTAGTTTCCAGATGATTGTTTTGCATGGACTTCCATCATAAACTTCCCTCGTAAAATATAAAAATGATATGGGAAGTTTCAAATCATTTCTAACACTCCATGATTTAATTTGATTTTCGACCGAAACTAGTATAAACCAGTGTATAATATATTATGATTTTTTTACTGAAACATGCATTAAAAAAAGTTTAATAGAATCTAGTTTTCAGATGATTTTTTTGCACGGGCTTCCTTCGTAACCTTACCTCTTATAATATATAAATGATATGAAAAATCTCGTATCATTTCATATAGTTCCCTATTAAATTTGATTTTTTCGACTGAAACTAGTGTATAATATACTATGATTTTTGACCGAAACATGCATTTCGAAAAGTTTCGTAGAATCTAATTTTACGATATTTTTTTGCATGGACTTCCATCATAACCTTCCCTCATAAAATGTTTAAATGATATGTGAAGTTTTGTATCATTTCGAACAGTCCACGTTTTAATTTGATTTTTGACCGAAACTATTATAAACAAGTGTATAATATATTTTGAGTTTTTTTACTAAAACTTGCATTTCGAAAAGGTTCATAGAATATAATTTATAGATTTTTTTTTTGATGGACTTCCATCATAACCTTCCCTTTTAACATATATAAATGATATGTGAAGTCTCGTATCATTTTAAATAGTCCCCAATTCAATTTGATTTTTTCTACCGAAACTAGTGTATAATATACTATGATTTTTGACCGAAACATGCATTTCGAAAAGTTTCGTAGAATCTAATTTTACGATTTTTTTTGCATGCACTTCCATCATAACCTTCCCTCATAATATGTTTAAATGATATGTAAAGTTTAGTATTATTTCGAACAGTCCACGATTTAATTTGATTTTTGACCGAAACTATTATAAACAAGTGTATAATATATTTTGAGTTTTTTTACTAAAACTTGCATTTCGAAAAGGTTCATAGAATATAATTTTTAGATTTTTTTTGGATGGACTTCCATCATAACCTTCCCTCTTAACATATATAAATGATATGTGAAGTCTCGTATCATTATAAATAGTCCCCAATTCAATTTGATTTTTTTGACCGAAACTAGTGTATAATATACTATGATTTTTGCCCGAAAATCTCATTTCAAAAAGTTTCATAGAACCTAATTTTCAGATGATTTTTTGCATTGACCTCCATCATAACCTTCCCTCTTAAAATATATAAATGATATGTGAAGTTTCGTATCATTTTGAATATTCCACTATTTAATTTGATTTTTGACCGAAACTAGTATAAACTAGTATATAATATATTATGATCGTTTAACCGAAACTTGCATTTCGAAAAGTTTCATAGAATCTAGTTTTCAGATGATTGTTTTGCATGGAATTCCATCATAACTTCTCCTCGTAAAATATATAAATGATATGTCAAATTTCGTATCATTTCGAACATTCCCCGATTTAATTTGATTTTTGACCAAAACTAGTATGAACTAGTGTATAATATATTATGATTTTTTGACCGAAACTTGCATTTTGAAAAGTTTCATATAATCTAGTTTTGAGATGATTGTTTTGCATGGACTTCCATCATAACTTTCCCTCTTAACATATATAAATGATATGAAAATTCTCGTAACATTTCAAATTGTCCCCAATTAAATTTTATTTTTTTAACCGAAACTAGTGTATAATATACTATGATTTCTGACCAAAACTTGCATTTCGAAAAGTTTCATAGAATCTAATTTTCCTATGATTTTTTGCATGGACTTCCATCATAACCTTCCCTCGTAAAATATATAAATGATATGTGAAGTTTCGTATCATTTCGAACAGTCCCGGATTTAATTTGATTTTTGACATAAACTAGTGTATAATATATTATGAATTTTTGACTAAAACTTGCATTTCGAAAACTTTCTTAGAATCTAGTTTCCAGATGATTGCTTTGCATGGACTTCCATCATAACCTTCCCTCGTAAAATATAAAAATGATATGGGAAGTTTCAAATCATTTCTAACACTCCATGATTTAATTTGATTTTCGACCGAAACTAGTATAAACCAGTGTATAATATATTATGATTTTTTGACTGAAACATGCATTAAAAAAAGTTTAATAGAATCTAGTTTTCAGATGATTTTTTTGCACGGGCTTCCTTCGTAACCTTACCTCTTATAATATACAAATGATATGAAAAATCTCATATCATTTCAAATAGTTCCCTGTTAAATTTGATTTTTTCGACTGAAACTAGTATATAATATACTATGATTTTTGACCGAAACATGCATTTCGAAAAGTTTCGTAGAATCTAATTTTACGATTTTTTTTGCATGCACTTCCATCATAACCTTCCCTCATAATATGTTTAAATGATATGTAAAGTTTAGTATCATTTCGAACAGTCCACGATTTAATTTGATTTTTGACCGAAACTATTATAAACAAGTGTATAATATATTTTGAGTTTTTTTACTAAAACTTGCATTTCGAAAAGGTTCATAGAATATAATTTTTAGATTTTTTTTGGATGGACTTCCATCATAACCTTCCCTCTTAACATATATAAATGATATGTGAAGTCTCGTATCATTATAAATAGTCCCCAATTCAATTTGATTTTTTTGACCGAAACTAGTGTATAATATACTATGATTTTTGCCCGAAAATCTCATTTCAAAAAGTTTCATAGAACCTAATTTTCAGATGATTTTTTGCATTGACCTCCATCATAACCTTCCCTCTTAAAATATATAAATGATATGTGAAGTTTCGTATCATTTTGAATATACCACTATTTAATTTGATTTTTGACCGAAACTAGTATAAACTAGTATATAATATATTATGATCGTTTAACCGAAACTTGCATTTCGAAAAGTTTCATAGAATCTAGTTTTCAGATGATTGTTTTGCATGGAATTCCATCATAACTTCTCCTCGTAAAATATATAAATGATATGTCAAATTTCGTATCATTTCGTACATTCCCCGATTTAATTTGATTTTTGACCGAAACTAGTATGAACAAGTGTATAATATATTATGATTTTTTGACCGAAACTTGCATTTTGAAAAGTTTCATATAATCTAGTTTTGAGATGATTGTTTTGCATGGACTTCCATCATAACTTTCCCTCTTAACATATATAAATGATATGAAAATTCTCGTATCATTTCAAATTTTCCCCAATTAAATTTTATTTTTTTAACCGAAACTAGTGTATAATATACTATGATTTCTGACCAAAACTTGCATTTCGAAAAGTTTCATAGAATCTAATTTTCCTATGATTTTTTGCATGGACTTCCATCATAACCTTCCCTCGTAAAATATATAAATGATATGTGAAGTTTCGTATCATTTCGAACAGTCCCCGATTTAATTTGATTTTTGACATAAACTAGTGTATAATATATTATGAATTTTTGACTAAAACTTGCATTTCGAAAAGTTTCTTAGAATCTAGTTTCCAGATGATTGTTTTGCATGGACTTCCATCATAACCTTCCCTCGTAAAATATAAAAATGATATGGGAAGTTTCAAATCATTTCTAACACTCCATGATTTAATTTGATTTTCGACCGAAACTAGTATAAACTAGTGTATAATATATTATGATTTTTTGACTGAAACATTCATTAAAAAAAGTTTAAAAGAATCTAGTTTTCAGATGATTTTTTTGCACGGGCTTCCTTCGTAACCTTACCTCTTATAATATATAAATGATATGAAAAATCTCGTATCATTTCAAATAGTTCCCTGTTAAATTTGATTTTTTCGACTGAAACTAGTGTATAATATACTATGATTTTTGACCGAAACATGCATTTCGAAAAGTTTCGTAGAATCTAATTTTACGATATTTTTTTGCATGGACTTCCATCATAACCTTCCCTCATAAAATGTTTAAATGATATGTGAAGTTTTGTATCATTTCGAACAGTCCACGTTTTAATTTGATTTTTGACCGAAACTATTATAAACAAGTGTATAATATATTTTGAGTTTTTTTACTAAAACTTGCATTTCGAAAAGGTTCATAGAATATAATTTTTAGATTTTTTTTTTTGATGGACTTCCATCATAACCTTCCCTTTTAACATATATAAATGATATGTGAAGTCTCGTATCATTTTAAATAGTCCCCAATTCAATTTGATTTTTTTGACCGAAACTAGTGTATAATATACTATGATTTTTGCCCGAAAATCTCATTTCAAAAAGTTTCATAGAACCTAATTTTCGGATGATTTTTTGCATTGACCTCCATCATAACCTTCCCTCGTAAAATATATAAATGATATGTGAAGTTTCGTATCATTTTGAATATTCCACTATTTAATTTTATTTTTGACCGAAACTAGTATAAACTAGTATATAATATATTATGATTGTTTAACCGAAACTTGCATTTCGAAAAGTTTCATAGAATCTAGTTTTCAGATGATTGTTTTGCATGGACTTCCATCATAACCTTCCCTGTTAACATATATAAATGATATGTAAAGTCTCGTATCATTTCAAATAGTCCCCAATTAAATTTATTTTTTTGACCGAAACTAGTGTATAATATACTATGATTTTTGACCGAAACTTGCATTTCGGAAAGTTTCATAGAATCTAATTTTCTGATCATTTTTTGCATGGACTTCCATCATAACCTTCCCTCGTAAAATATATAAATGATATGTGAAGTTTCGTATCATATCGAACAGTCCCCAATTTAATTTGATTTTTGACGGAAACTAGTATAAACTAGTGTATAATATATTATGATTTTATAACCAAAACTTGCATTTCGAAAATTTCATATAATCTAGTTTTAAGGTGATTTTTTTCATGGACTTCCATCTTAACCTTCCCTCTTAACATATATAAATGATATGAAAATTATCGTATCATTTCAAATTGTCCCCAATTAAATTTTATTTTTTTGACCGAAACTAGTGTATAATATACTATGATTTCTGACTGAAACTTGTATTTCGAAAAGTTTCATAGAATCTAATTTTCGTATGATTTATTGCATGGACTTACATCATTAACTTCCCTCGTAAAATATATAAATGATATGTGAAGTTTCATATCATTTCAAACAGTATATAATATATTATGAATTTTGGACTGAAACTTAAATTTCAAAAAGTTTCGTAGAATATAGTTTTCAGATGATTGTTTTGCATGGACTTCCATCATAACCTTCCCTCTTAAAAAATTTAAATGATATGGGAAGTTTCATATCATTTCGAACACTCCACGATTTAATTTGATTTTTGATCGAAACTATTATAAACCAATGTATAATATATTATGATTTTTTGACCGAAACATGCATTAAAAAAAGTTTCTTAGAATCTAGTTTTCAGATGATTTTTTTGCATTGACTTCCATCGTAACCTTACCTCTTAACATATATAAATGATATGAAAAATCTCGTATCATTTCAAATAGTTCCCTATTAAATTTGTTTTTTTTTATTGAAATTAGTGTATAATATACTATGATTTTTGACCGAAACATGCATTTCGAAAAGTTTCATAGAATCAAATTTTTCGATGATATTTTGCATGGACTTCCATCATAACCTTCCCTCATAAAATATTTAAATGATATGTGAAGTTTCATATCATTTCGAACAGTCCACGATTAATTTGATTTTTGATCGAAACTAGTATAAACAAGTGTATAATATATAATGATTTTTTGACTGAAACTTGCATTTCGAAAAGTTTCATAGAATATAAATTTTAGATGATTTATTTGCATGGACTTCCATCATAACCATCCCTCTTAACATATATAAATGATATGTGAAGTCTCGTATCATTTCAAATAGTCCCCAATTCAATTTGATTTTTTTGACCGAAACTAGTGTATAATATACTATGATTTTTGACTGAAAATCTCATTTCAAAAAGTTTCATAGAACCTAATTTTCGAAAGATTTTTTGCATTGACTTCCATCATAACCTTTCCTCGTAAAATATATAAATGATATGTGAAGTTTCGTATCATTTTGAATATTCCACTATTTAATTTATTTTTGACCGAAACTAGTATAAACTAGTATATAATATCTTATGATTTTTTAACCGAAACTTGCATTTCGAAAAGTTTCATAGAATCTAGTTTTCAGATGATTGTTTTGCATGGACTTCCATGATAACCTTCCCTGTTAACATATATAAATGATCTGTAATGTCTCGTATCATTTCAAATAGTCCTCAATTAAATTTTATATTTTTGATCGAAACTAGTGTATAATATACTATGATTTTTGACCGAAACTTCCATTTTGAAATGTTTCATAGAATCTAATTTTCAGATGATTTATTTGCATGGACTTCCATCATAACCTTCCCTATTAACATATATAAATGACATGTGAGGTCTCGTATCATTTCAAATAGTCCCCAATTAAATTTGATTTTTTTGACCGAAACTAGTGTATAATATACTATGATTTTTGACTGAAAATCTCATTTCAAAAAGTTTCATAGAACCTAATTTTCGAAAGATTTTTTGCTTTGACTTCCATCATAACCGTTCCTCGTAAAATATATAAATGATATGTGAAGTTTCGTATCATTTTGAATATTCCACTATTTAATTTATTTTTGACCGAAACTAGTATAAACTTGCATTTCGAAAAGTTTCATAGAATCTAGTTTTCAGATGATTGTTTTGCATGGACTTCCATCATAACCTTCCCTGTTAACATATATAAATGATTTGTAAAGTCTCGTATCATTTCAAATAGTCCTCAATTAAATTTTATATTTTTGATCGAAACTAGTGTATAATATACTATGATTTTTGAGAGAAACTTCCATTTTGAAATGTTTCATAGAATCTAATTTTTAGATGATTTATTTGCATGGACTTCCATCATAACCTTCCCTATTAACATATATAAATGATATGTGAGGTCTCGTATCATTTCAAATAGTCCCCAATTAAATTTGATTTTTTTGACCGAAACTAGTGTATAATATACTATGATTTTTGACTGAAAATCTCATTTCAAAAAGTTTCATAGAACCTAATTTTCGAATGATTTTTTGCATTGACTTCCATCATAACCTTTCCTCGTAAAATATATAAATGATATGTGAAATTTCGTATCATTTTGAATATTCCACTATTTAATTTATTTTTGACCGAAACTAGTATAAACTAGTATATAATATCTTCAGATTTTTTAAACGAAACTTGCATTTCGAAAAGTTTCATAGAATCTAGTTTTCAGATGATTGTTTTGCATGGACTTCCATCATAACCTTCCCTCTTAAAATATATAAATGATTTGTAAAGTCTCGTATCATTTCAAATAGTCCTCAATTAAATTTTATTTTTTTGACCGAAACTAGTGTATAATATACTATGATTTTTGACCGAAACTTCCATTTCGAAATGTTTCATAGAATCTAATTTTTCAGATGATTTATTTGCATGGACTTCCATCATAACCTTCCCTATTAACATATATAAATGATATGTGAGGTCTCGTATCATTTCAAATAGTCCCCAATTAAATTTTATTTTTTTGACCGAAACTAGTGTATAATATACTATGACTTTTGACCGAAACTTGCATTTCAAAAAGTTTCATATAATCTAATTTACGGATGATTTTTTGCATGGACTTCCATCATTACTATCCCTCGTAAAATTTATACATGATATGTGAAGTTTCGAATCATTTCGTATATTCCACAATTTAATAGAATCTATTTTTTGACCGAAACTAGTATAAACTAGTGTATAATATATTATTATTTTTTGACCGAAACATGCATTTCGAAAAGTTTCATAGAATCTATTTTTAAGATGATTTTTTTGCATGGACTTCCATCATAACCTTCCCTCTTAACATATATAAATGATCTGAAAAGTATCGTCTCATTTCAAATAGTTCCCAATTAAATTTGATATTTTTGACTGAAACTAGTGTATAATATACCATGATTTTTGACCGAAACATGCATTTCGAAAAGTTTCATAGAATCTAATTTTCTGATGATTTTTTGCATGGACTTCCATCATAACCTTCCCTCGTAAAATATATAAATGATATGTGAAATTTCGTATCATTTCGAACAGTCCCCGATTTAATTTGATTTTTGACCGAAACTAGTATAAACTAGTGTATAATATATTATGATGTTTTTACCAAAACTTGCATTTCGAAAAGTTTCATATAATCTAGTTATCAGGTGATTTTTTTGCATGGACTTCCATCATAACCTTCCCTCTTAACATATATAAATGATATGAAAATTATCGTATCATTTCAAATTGTCCCCAATTAAATTTTATTTTTTTGACCGAAACTAGTGTATAATATACTATGATTTCTGACAGAAACCTGCATTTCGAAAAGTTTCATAGAATCTAATTTTCGAATGATTTATTGCATGGACTTACATCATTAACTTCCCTCGTAAAATATATAAATGATATGTGAAGTTTCATATCATTCAAACAGTCCCCGATTTAATTTGATTTTTGACATAAACTAGTATAAACTATTATATAATATTTTATGATTTTTTTACTGAAACTTGCATTTCAAAGAGTTTCATAGAATCTAGTTTTCAGATTATTGTTTTGCATGGACTTCCATCATAACCTTCCCTCTTAAAATATATAAATGATATGGGAAGTTTCATATCATTTCGTACACTCCACGATTTAATTTGATTTTTGACCGAAACTAGTATAAACCAATGTATAATATATTATGATTTTTTGACCGAAACATGCATTAAAAAAAGTTTCTTAGAATCTAGTTTTCAGATGATTTTTGCATGGACTTCCATCGTAATCTTACTACTTTACATATATAAATGAAATGAAAAATCTCATATCATTTCAAATAGTTCCCTATTAAATTTGATTTTATCGATTGAAATTAGTGTATAATATACTATGATTTTTGACCGAAACATGCATTTCGTAAAGTTTCATAGAATCTAATTTGTCGATGATATTTTGCATGGACTTCCATCATAACCTTCCCTCATAAAATATTTAAAGGATATTTGAAGTTTCATATCATTTCGAATAGTCCACGATTTAATTTGATATTTGACCGAAACTAGTATAAACAAGTGTATAATATATTATAATTTTTTGACTGAAACTTGCATTTCGAAAAGTTTCATAGAATATAATTTTTAGATAATTTATTTGCATGGACTTCCATCATAACCATCTCTTTTAACATATATAAATGATATGTGAAGTCTCGTATCATTTCAAATAGTCCCCAATTCAATTTGATTTTTTAGACCGAAATTAGTGTATAATATACTATGATTTTTGATCGAAAATCTCATTTCAAAAAGTTTCATAGAAACGAATTTTCGGATGATTTTTTGCATTGACTTTCATTATAACCTTTCCTCGTAAAATATATAAATGATATGTGAAGTTTCGTATCATTTTGAATATTACACTATATAATTTTAATTTTGACCGAAACTAGTATAAACTAGTATATAATATATTATGATTTTTTAACCGAAACTTGCATTTCGAAAAGTTTCATAGAATCTAATTTTCAGATGATTGTATTGTATGGACTTCCATCATAACCTTCCCTTTTAACATATATAAATGATATGTGAAGTCTCGTATCATTTCAAATAGTCCCCAATTAAATTTTATTTTTTTGACCGAAACTAGAGTTAATATACTATGATTTTTGACTGAAACTTGCATTTCGAAAAGTTTCATAGAATCTAATTTTCGGATGTTTTTTTGGATGGACTTCCATCATTACCATCCCTCATAAAATATATAAATGATATGTGAAGTTTCGAATCATTTCAAACCCTCCACAATTTAATTTGATTTTTGACCGAAACTAGTATAAACTAGTGTATAATATATTATTATTTTTTGACCGAAACAAGCATTTCGAAAAGTTTCATAGAATCTATTTTTAAGATGATTTTTTTGCATGTATTTCCATTTTAACCTTCCCTCTTAACATATATAAATGAATTGAAAAGTATCGTATCATTTCAAATAGTTCCCAATTAAATTTGATTTTTTTTGACCGAAACTAGTGTATAATATACAATGATTTTTGACCGAAACATGCATTTCGAAAAGTTTCATAGAATCTAATTTTCTGATGATTTTTTTCATGGACTTCCATCATAACCTTCCCTCGTAAAATATATAAATGATATGTGAAGTTTCGTATCATTTCGAACAGTCACCGATTTAATTTGATTTTTGACCGAAACTAGTATAAACTAGTGTATAATATATTATGATTTTTTGAATAAAAAACTTGAATTTCGAAAGGTTTCATATAATCTAGTTTTCAGATATTTTTTTGCATGGACGTCCATCATAACCTTCCCTCTTAACATATATAAATGATATGAAAATTCTCGTATTATTTCAAATTGTCCCCAATTAAATTTTATTTTTTTGACCGAAACTAGTGTATAATATACTATGATTTCTGACCGAAACTTGCATTTTGAAAAGTTTCATAGAATCTAATTTTTGGATGATTTATTGCATTGACATCCATCATTAACTTACCTCGTAAAATATATAAATGATATGTGAAGTTTCGTATCATTTCGAACAGTCACCGATTTAATTTGATTTTTGACATAAACTATTATTAACTAGTGTATAATATATTATGAATTTTAGACTGAAACTTGCATTTCGAAAAGTTTCATAGAATCTAGTTTTCAGATAAATTGTTTTGCATGGACTTCCATCATAACCTTCCCTCGTAAAATATATAAATGATATGGGAAGTTTCATATCATTTCGAACACTCCACAATTTAATTTGATTTTTGACCGAAACTAGGATAAACCAGTGTATAATATATTATGATTTTTTGACCGAAACATGCATTAAAAAAAGTTTCATAGAATCTAGTTTTCAGATTATTTTTTTGCATGGACTTCCATCGTAACCTTACCTCTTAACATATATAAATAATATGAAAAGTCTCGTAACATTTCAAATAGTTCCCTATTAAATTTGATTTTTTCGACTGAAATTAGTGTATAATATACTATGGTTTTAGACCGAAAGATGCATTTCGAAAAGTTTCATAAAATCTAATTTTTCGATGATATTTTGTATGGACTTCCATCATAACCTTCCCTCATAAAATATTTAAATGATATTTGAAGTTCCGTATCATTTCAAATAGTCCACGATTTAATTTGATTTTTGACCGAAACTAGTATAAACAAGTTTATAATATATTATGATTTTTTACTGAAACTTACATTTCGAAAAGTTTCATAGAATACAATTTTTAGATGATTTATTTGCATGGAATTTTATCATAACCTTCCCTCTTAAAATATATAAATGATATGTGAAGTCTCGTATCATTTCAAATAGTCCCCAATTCAATTTGATTTTTTTAACCGAAACTAGTGTATAATATACTATGATTTTTGACCTAAAATCTCATTTCAAAAAGTTTCATAGAACCTAATTTTCGGTTTATTTTTTTCATTGACTTCCATCATAACCTTATACCCCAAATTTGTCCTACGTGCACTATTTTATTTCTGTCTAACAGATATTTCACAAATCCAAAAAAATACGTACCATTTTATTTTTCTGTCTAATATTCGAAAAATCCAAAAATATGTCATTTTCTTTTGTGCGAAAAAAATCGAGTCAGTTGAGTCGAGGTCAAGTTTGTGTGTGATGTTGTGTGTTGTGCGAAACTTTTGTCCGATTATTATCCGTAAACCATTTTCTTTAATTTCTTTTCTTATTATTATCACAAATCCCATACTTAAACACAAAGAAAAATCATTTGTATTTCCCTTTTATTATTGTCATTTTTTTTATCAGAATCTTTTATTATTTACACAAAAGTTACATAAAAACTTCATTTGTATTATTATTATTATCTTTTATTTTCTTGTTATTTTCTATCTCATTTTAATTTTTATTATTATTATTATTATTATTATTATTATTATTATTATTATTATTATTATTATTATTACTATCTTTTTATTATTATTATCAATAATTTTACTTTTTTTATTATTGTTATTATTACATATTATTATAATTTTTATTATTACTATTACTATTATCATTTCTATTATTATTACTATTATTTTTCTTATTACTGTTATTATTTTTCTTATTAATATTATTATATAAACATTGTCAAACCACATAAAGTTTTCTTCAATTTTGTAATATCATGCTGACCCCACAAGTATCCCATAATAGCTCACTCATGATAAGCACCTCCAAATCTCACAACAATACCACCATCAGCAACGAATTTCACGTACAACACAGAAAATTACAGCTAACAAATTCCACAACCTCACTATATAACGGCATCACACATAGAGGAATAAGGAGAGTCTCTCACAAAGAAAAACTCGGAAAACTTCTGCATCCTCCTTCAACTATCATAACAAATCTTCCATATAATACCAAAATCATCACAGAACCTCAAAAACTAACCTCAAACACCTTCTCCCTAAAACTCTAAATCACAATGCAAACCGAGCACAGCAAACACGAACCACTACGTGAAAAAACCATAACACCGCAAATCCGAACCGCCACACCTCATCGAAACCTCCAAAACTCACCACCACAAAACCGTGAAAACCGAGAATGAGAATCATGAGTGAGTGACGTTGAGACACAAAACAAAACGCAGATCCGTAAGAGAGATCGAGAGTTTGCGAAACCTGAGCGAAAACTCAAAACAGAGCGCGAGATTGAGATGAGAGTGTTTGAGAGAGAATGCCCAAACACAAACCGATCTGAAACGGAGTGATTTCCGTGAGAACCGCCTTCAACCAAACTCAGAACATCATCCAAAACCAACCTTCACCGTGAGTGAATCGTGAGCCGCCGCGAATCTGAGGAACCCAAAACCGCTGAGAACCACCACTCCGCCGTTGAGCCAAAACCGCAACCAAACTCACGCATCTGAATTCGCAAGTCGAGAACGGAGAGTGTGAGAGAAGAGAGGCCGAACGAACCGCTTTTATAGTGAAGGAGGGTGGGTTTCAAAACGTTTTTCTTTTCATTTATGAATCCTGGGTTTCATCATAACCTTCCATCTTAACATATATAAATGATATGTGAAGTCTCATATCATTTCAAATAGTCCCCAATTCAATTTGATTTTTTTGACCGAAACTAGTGTATAATATACTATGATTTTTGACCGAATATCTCATTTCAAAAAGTTTCATAGAACCTAATTTTCGGATGATTTTTTGCATTGACTTCCATCATAACCTTCCCTCGTAAAATATATAAATGATATGTGAAGTTTCGTATCATTTTGAAAATTCCACTATTTAATTAGATTTTTGACCGAAACTAGTATAAACTACTATATAATATATTATGATTTTTTTTCCGAAACATGCATTTCAAAAAGTTTCATAGAATCATGTTTTCAGATGAATTTTTTGCATGGACTTCCATCATAACCTTCCCTCTTAACATATATAAATGATCTGAAAAGTCTCGTATCATTTCAAATAGTCCCCAATTAAATTTTATTTTTTTGACCGAAACTAGTGTATAATATACTATGATTTTTGACAGAAACTTCCATTTCGAAAAGTTTCATAGAATCTAATTTTCAGATAATTTATTTGCATGAACTTCCATCATAACCTTCCCTCTTAACATATATAAATGATATGTGAAGTCTCGTATCATTTCAAATAGTCCCCAATTAAATTTCATTTTTTGACCGAAACTAGGGTATAATATACTATGATTTTTGACCGAAACTTTCGGATGATTTTTCAAATAGTCCCCTAATTTTCGGATGATTTTTTGCATGGACATCCATCATTACCATCCCTCATAAAATATATAAATGATATGTGAAGTTTCGAATCATTTCGAACACTCCACAAATTAATTTAATTTTTGACCGAAACTAGTATAAACAAGTGTATAATATATTATTATTTTTTGACCGAAACATGCATTTTGAAAAGTTTCATAGAATCTATTTTTAAGATGATTTTTTTTGCATGGACTTCCATCATAACCTTCCATCTTAACATATATAAATGAACTATAAAGTATCGTATCATTTCAAATAGTTCCCAATTAAATTTGATTTTTTAGACCGAAACTAGTGTATAATATACTATCATTTTTTACCGAAACATGCATTTCAAAAAGTTTCATAGAATCTATTTTTATGTTTATTTTTTGCATGGACTACCATCATAACCTTCCCTCGTAAAATATATAAATGATATGTGAAGTTTCGTATCATTTCGAACAGTCCCCGATTTAATTTTATTTTTGACCGAAACAAGTATAAACTAGTGTATAATATATTATGATTTTTTGACCAAAACTTGCATTTCGAAAAGTTTCATATAATCTATTTTTCAGATGATTTTTTTCCATGGACTTCCATCATAACCTTCCCTCTTATCATATATAAATGATATGAAAATTCTCGTATCATTTCAAATTTTTCCCAATTAAATTTTATTTTTTTTACCGAAACTAGTGTATAATATACTATGATTTCTGACCAAAACTTGCATTTCGAAAAGTTTCATAGAATCTATGTTTCGGATGATTTTTTGCATGGAATTCCATCATTACCTTCCCTCGTAAAATATATAAATGATATATGAAGTTTCCTATCATTTCGAAAAGTCCCCGATTTAATTTAATTTTTGACATAAACTAGTATAAACTAGTGTATAATATATTATGAATTTTAGACTAAAACTTGCATTTCGAAAAGATTCATATAATCTAGTTTTCAGATAATTGTTTTGCATGGACTTCCATCATAACCTTCCCTTGTAAAATATATAAATGATAAGGGAAGTTTCTTATCATTTCAAACACTCCACGATTTAATTTGATTTTTGACCGAAAACTAGTATAAACCAGTGTATAATATATTGTGATTTTTTGACTGAAACATGCATTAAAAAAAGTTTCATAGAATCTAGTTTTAAGATGATTTTTTTGCATGGACTTCCATCATAACCTTACCTCTTAATATATATAAATGCTATGAAAAATCTCGTATCATTTCAAATAGTTCCCTATTAAATTTGATTTTTTCGACTGAAACTAGTGTGTAATATACTATGATTTTTGACCGAAACATGCATTTCGAAAATTTTCATAGAATCTAATTTTTTGATGATTTTTTCAGGTACTTCCATCATAACCTTCCCTCATAAAATATTTAAATGATATGTGATGTTTCGTATCATTTCGAACAGTCCACGATTTAATTTGATTTTTGACCGAAACTAGTATAAACAAGTGTATAATATATTATGATTTTTTGACTGAAACTTGCATTTCGAAAAGTTTAATAGAATATAATTTTTAGATGATTTATTTGCATGGACTTCCATCATAACCTTCCCTCTTAACATATATAAATGATACGTGAAGTCCTGTAAGATTTCAAATAGTCCCCAATTAAATTTTATTTTTTTGACCGAAACTAGTGTAAAATTTACGATGATTTTTGACTGAAACTTCCATTTCAAAAAGTTTCATAGAATCTAATTTTCAGATAATTTATTTGCATGGACTTCCATCATAACCTTCCCTCTTAACATATATAAATGATATGTGAAGTCTTGTATCATTTCAAATAGTCCCCAATTAAATTTGATTTTTTTGACCGAAACTAGTGTATAATATACTATGATTTTTGACCGAAACTTGCATTTCGAAAAGTTTCATAGAATCTAATTTTCGGATGATTTTTTGCATAGACTTCCATCATTACCATCCATCATAAAATATATAAATGATATGTGAAGTTTCGAATCATTTCGAACATTCCACAATTTAATTTGATTTTTCACCGAAACTAGTATAAACTAGTATATAATATATTATGAATTTTTTACTGAAACATGCATTAAAAAATGTTTCATAGAATCTAGTTTTCAGATAATTTTTTTGCATGGATTTCCATCGTAACCTTACCTCTTAACATATATAAATGATATGAAAAGTCTCGTATCATTTCAAATATTTACCTATAAAATTTGAATTTTTTTATACCGAAACTAGTGTATAATATACTATGATTTTTGACCGAAATATGCATTTCGAAAAGTTTCATAGAATCTAATTTTTCGATGATTTTTTGCATGGACTTCCATCAAAAACCTTCCCTCATAAAATATTTAAATGATACGTGAAACTTCGTATCATTAAGAACATTCCACGATTTAATTTGATATTTAGACCGAAACTATTATAAACAAGTGTATAATATATTATGATTTTTTGACTGAAACTTGCATTTCGAAAAGTTTCATCGAATCTAATTTTTAGATGATTTATTTGCATGGACTTCCATCATAACCATCCCTATTAACATATATAAATGATATGTGAAGTCTTGTATCATTTCAAATAGTCCCCAATTCAATTTGATTTTTTTGACCGAAACTAGTGTATAATATACTATGATTTTTGACCGAAACTCTCATTTAAAAAGTTTCATAGAACCTAATTTTCAGATGATTTTTTGCATTGACTTCTATCATAACCTTTCCTCATAATAATATAAAGGATATTTGAAATTTCATATCATTTCGAATATTCCAATATTTAATTTGATTTTTGACCGAAACTGGTATAAACTAGTATATAATATATTATGATTTTTTGACCGAAACTATTATAAACAAGTGTATAATATATTATGATTTTTTGACTGAAACTTGCATTTCGAAAAGTTTAATAGAATCTAATTTTCAGATGATTTTTTTGCATGGACTTCCATCATAACCTTATCTCTTAACATATATAAATGATCTGAAAAGTCTCGAATCATTTCAAATAGTCCCTAGTTAAATTTGATATTTTTTACCGAAACTAGTGTATATACTTTGATTTTTGACCAAAACATGCATTACGAAAAGTTTCATAGAATCTAATTTTCAGATGATTTATTGAATGGACTTCCATCATAACCATCCCTCGTAAAATATATAAATGATATCTGAAGTTTCGTATCATTTTGAACAGTCCCCGATTTAATTTGATTTTTGACCGAAACTAGTATAAACTAGTGTATAATATATTATGATTTTTGACCGAAACTTGCATTTCGAAAAGTTTCATAGAATCTAATTTTCAGATCATATTTTGCATGAAATTCCATCATAACCTTTCCTCGTAAAATATATAAATGATATGTGAAGTTTCGTATCATTATGAACAGTCCCCAATTTAATAAGATTTTGACCTAAACTAGTATAAACTAGTGTATAATATATTATGAATTTTTGACCGAATCTTGCATTTGGAAAAATTTCATAGAATCTAGTTTTCAAATAATTGGTTTGCATAAACTTCCATCATAACCTTTCCTCTTAACATATATAAATGATCTGAAACGTATCGTATCATTTCAAATAGTCCACAATTAAATTTTAGTTTTTTTGACCGAAACTAGTGTATAATTTACTATGATTTTTGACCGAAACTTCCATTTCAAAAAGTTTCATAGAATCTAATTTTCAGATGAATTATTTGCATGGACTTCCATCATAACCTTCCCTCTTAACATATATAAATGATATGTGAAGTCTTGTATCATTTCAAATAGTCCCCAATTAAATTAGATTTTTTTGACCGAAACTAGTGTATAATATACTATGATTTCTGACCGAAACTTGCATTTCGAAAAATTTCATAGAATCTAATTTTCGGATGATTTTTTGCATGGACTTCCATCATTACCATCCATCATAAAATATATAAATGATATGTGAAGTTTCGAATCATTCGAACACTCCACAATTTAATTTTATTTTTGACCGAAACTAGTATAAACCAGTGTATAATATATTATGATTTTTTTACCGAAACATGCATTAAAAAATGTTTCATAGAATCTAGTTTTCAGATAATTTTTTTGCATGGATTTCCATCGTAACCTTACCTCTTAACATATATAAATGATATGAAAAGTCTCGTATCATTTCACATATTTACCTATAAAATTTGAATTTTTTTATACCGAAACTAGTGTATAATATACTATGATTTTTGACCGAAATATGCATTTCGAAAAGTTTCATAGAATCTAATTTTTCGATGATTTTTTGCATGGACTTCCATCAAAAACCTTCCCTCATAAAATATTTAAATGATACGTGAAACTTCGTATCATTAAGAACATTCCACGATTTAATTTGATATTTAGACCGAAACTATTATAAACAAGTGTATAATATATTATGATTTTTTGACTGAAACTTGCATTTCGAAAAGTTTCATCGAATCTAATTTTTAGATGATTTATTTGCATGGACTTCCATCATAACCATCCCTCTTAACATATATAAATGATATGTGAAGTCTTGTATCATTTCAAATAGTCCCCAATTCAATTTGATTTTTTTGACCGAAACTAGTGTATAATATACTATGATTTTTGACCGAAACTCTCATTTAAAAAGTTTCATAGAACCTAATTTTCAGATGATTTTTTGCATTGACTTCTATCATAACCTTTCCTCATAATAATATAAAGGATATTTGAAATTTCATATCATTTCGAATATTCCAATATTTAATTTGATTTTTGACCGAAACTGGTATAAACTAGTATATAATATATTATGATTTTTTGACCGAAACTATTTTAAACAAGTGTATAATATATTATGATTTTTTGACTGAAACTTGCATTTCGAAAAGTTTAATAGAATTTAATTTTCAGATGATTTTTTTGCATGGACTTCCATCATAACCTTATCTCTTAACATATATAAATGATCTGAAAAGTCTCGAAACATTTCAAATAGTCCCCAGTTAAATTTGATATTTTTTACCGAAACTAGTGTATATACTTTGATTTTTGACCAAAACATGCATTACGAAAAGTTTCATAGAATCTAATTTTCAGATGATTTATTGAATGGACTTCCATCATAACCATCCCTCGTAAAATATATAAATGATATCTGAAGTTTCGTATCATTTTGAACAGTCCCCGATTTAATTTGATTTTTGACCGAAACTAGTATAAACTAGTGTATAATATATTATGATTTTTGACCGAAACTTGCATTTCGAAAAGTTTCATAGAATCTAATTTTCAGATCATATTTTGCATGAAATTCCATCATAACCTTTCCTCGTAAAATATATAAATGATATGTGAAGTTTCGTATCATTATGAACAGTCCCCGATTTAATAAGATTTTGACCTAAACTAGTATAAACTAGTGTATAATATATTATGAATTTTTGACCGAATCTTGCATTTGGAAAAATTTCATAGAATCTAGTTTTCAAATAATTGGTTTGCATAAACTTCCATCATAACCTTTCCTCTTAACATATATAAATGATCTGAAACGTATCGTATCATTTCAAATAGTCCCCAATTAAATTTTAGTTTTTTTGACCGAAACTAGTGTATAATATACTATGATTTTTGACCGAAACTCTCATTTAAAAAGTTTCATAGAACCTAATTTACAGCTGATTTTTTGCATTGACTTCTATCATAACCTTTCCTCATAATAATATAAAGGATACTTGAAATTTCATATCATTTCGAATATTCCAATATTTAATTTGATTTTTGACCGAAACTGGTATAAACTAGTATATAATATATTATGATTTTTTGACCGAAACTATTATAAACAAGTGTATAATATATTATGATTTTTTGACTGAAACTTGCATTTCGAAAAGTTTAATAGAATCTAATTTTCAGATGATTTTTTTGCATGGACTTCCATCATAACCTTATCTCTTAACATATATAAATGATCTGAAAAGTCTCGAATCATTTCAAATAGACCCCAGTTAAATTTGATATTTTTTACCGAAACTAGTGTATATACTTTGATTTTTGACCAAAACATGCATTACGAAAAGTTTCATAGAATCTAATTTTCAGATGATTTATTGAATGGACTTCCATCATAACCATCCCTCGTAAAATATATAAATGATATCTGAAGTTTCGTATCATTTTGAACAGTCCCCGTTTTAATTTGATTTTTGACCGAAACTAGTATAAACTAGTGTATAATATATTATGATTTTTGACCGAAACTTGCATTTCGAAAAGTTTCATAGAATCTAATTTTCAGATCATATTTTGCATGAAATTCCATCATAACCTTTCCTCGTAAAATATATAAATGATATGTGAAGTTTCGTATCATTATGAACAGTCCCCGATTTAATAAGATTTTGACCTAAACTAGTATAAACTAGTGTATAATATATTATGAATTTTTGACCGAATCTTGCATTTGGAAAAATTTCATAGAATCTAGTTTTCAAATAATTGGTTTGCATAAACTTCCATCATAACCTTTCCTCTTAACATATATAAATGATCTGAAACGTATCGTATCATTTCAAATAGTCCCCAATTAAATTTTAGTTTTTTTGACCGAAACTAGTGTATAATATACTATGATTTTTGACCGAAACTCTCATTTAAAAAGTTTCATAGAACCTAATTTTCAGATGATTTTTTGCATTGACTTCTATCATAACCTTTCCTCATAATAATATAAAGGATACTTGAAATTTCATATCATTTCGAATATTCCAATATTTAATTTGATTTTTGACCGAAACTGGTATAAACTAGTATATAATATATTATGATTTTTTGACCGAAACTATTATAAACAAGTGTATAATATATTATGATTTTTTGACTGAAACTTGCATTTCGAAAAGTTTAATAGAATCTAATTTTCAGATGATTTTTTTGCATGGACTTCCATCATAACCTTATCTCTTAACATATATAAATGATCTGAAAAGTCTCGAATCATTTCAAATAGTCCCCAGTTAAATTTGATATTTTTTACCGAAACTAGTGTATATACTTTGATTTTTGACCAAAACATGCATTACGAAAAGTTTCATAGAATCTAATTTTCAGATGATTTATTGAATGGACATCCATCATAACCATCCCTCATAAAATATATAAATGATATCTAAAGTTTCGTATCATTTTTAACAGTCCCCGATTTAATTTGATTTTTGACCGAAACTAGTATAAACTAGTGTATAATATATTATGATTTTTGACCGAAACTTGCATTTCGAAAAGTTTCATAGAATCTAATTTTCAGATCATATTTTGCATGAAATTCCATCATAACCTTTCCTCGTAAAATATATAAATGATATGTGAAGTTTCGTATCATTATGAACAGTCCCCGATTTAATAAGATTTTGACCTAAACTAGTATAAACTAGTGTATAATATATTATGAATTTTTGACCGAATCTTGCATTTGGAAAAATTTCATAGAATCTAGTTTTCAAATAATTGGTTTGCATAAACTTCCATCATAACCTTTCCTCTTAACATATATAAATGATCTGAAACGTATCGTATCATTTCAAATATTCCCCAATTAAATTTTAGTTTTTTTGACCGAAACTAGTGTATAATATACTATGATTTTTGACCGAAACTCTCATTTAAAAAGTTTCATAGAACCTAATTTTCAGATGATTTTTTGCATTGACTTCTATCATAACCTTTCCTCATAATAATATAAAGGATATTTGAAATTTCATATCATTTCGAATATTCCAATATTTAATTTGATTTTTGACCGAAACTGGTATAAACTAGTATATAATATATTATGATTTTTTGACCGAAACTATTATAAACAAGTGTATAATATATTATGAGTTTTTGACTGAAACTTGCATTTCGAAAAGTTTAATAGAATCTAATTTTCAGATGATTTTTTTGCATGGACTTCCATCATAACCTTATCTCTTAACATATATAAATGATCTGAAAAGTCTCGAATCATTTCAAATAGTCCCCAGTTAAATTTGATATTTTTTACCGAAACTAGTGTATATACTTTGATTTTTGACCAAAACATGCATTACGAAAAGTTTCATAGAATCTAATTTTCAGATGATTTATTGAATGGACTTCCATCATAACCATCCCTCATAAAATATATAAATGATATCTGAAGTTTCGTATCATTTTGAACAGTCCCCGATTTAATTTGATTTTTGACCGAAACTAGTATAAACTAGTGTATAATATATTATGATTTTTGACCGAAACTTGCATTTCGAAAAGTTTCATAGAATCTAATTTTCAGATCATATTTTGCATGAAATTCCATCATAACCTTTCCTCGTAAAATATATAAATGATATGTGAAGTTTCGTATCATTATGAACAGTCCCCGATTTAATAAGATTTTGACCTAAACTAGTATAAACTAGTGTATAATATATTATGAATTTTTGACCGAATCTTGCATTTGGAAAAATTTCATAGAATCTAGTTTTCAAATAATTGGTTTGCATAAACTTCCATCATAACCTTTCCTCTTAACATATATAAATGATCTGAAACGTATCGTATCATTTCAAATATTCCCCAATTAAATTTTAGTTTTTTTGACCGAAACTAGTGTATAATATACTATGATTTTTGACCGAAACTCTCATTTAAAAAGTTTCATAGAACCTAATTTTCAGATGATTTTTTGCATTGACTTCTATCATAACCTTTCCTCATAATAATATAAAGGATATTTGAAATTTCATATCATTTCGAATATTCCAATATTTAATTTGATTTTTGACCGAAACTGGTATAAACTAGTATATAATATATTATGATTTTTTGACCGAAACTATTATAAACAAGTGTATAATATATTATGAGTTTTTGACTGAAACTTGCATTTCGAAAAGTTTAATAGAATCTAATTTTCAGATGATTTTTTTGCATGGACTTCCATCATAACCTTATCTCTTAACATATATAAATGATCTGAAAAGTCTCGAATCATTTCAAATAGTCCCCAGTTAAATTTGATATTTTTTACCGAAACTAGTGTATATACTTTGATTTTTGACCAAAACATGCATTACGAAAAGTTTCATAGAATCTAATTTTCAGATGATTTATTGAATGGACTTCCATCATAACCATCCCTCATAAAATATATAAATGATATCTGAAGTTTCGTATCATTTTGAACAGTCCCCGATTTAATTTGATTTTTGACCGAAACTAGTATAAACTAGTGTATAATATATTATGATTTTTGACCGAAACATGCATTTCGAAAAGTTTCATAGAATCTAATTTTCAGATCATATTTTGCATGAAATTCCATCATAACCTTTCCTCGTAAAATATATAAATGATATGTGAAGTTTTGTATCATTATGAACAGTCCCCGATTTAATAAGATTTTGACCAAAACTAGTATAAACTAGTGTATAATATATTATGAATTTTTGACCGAATCTTGCATTTGGAAAAATTTCATAGAATCTAGTTTTCAAATAATTGGTTTGCATAAACTTCCATCATAACCTTTCCTCTTAACATATATAAATGATCTGAAACGTATCGTATCATTTCAAATAGTCCCCAATTAAATTTTAGTTTTTTTTGACCGAAACTAGTGTATAATATACTATGATTTCTGACCGAAACTTGCATTTCGAAAAGTTTCATAGAATCTAATTTTCGGATGATTTTTTGCATGGACTTCCATCATTACCATCCATCATAAAATATATAAATGATTTGTGAAGTTTCGAATCATTTGAAACACTCCACAATTTAATTTAATTTTTGACCGAAACTAGTATAAACCAGTGTATAATATATTATGATTTTTTTACCGAAACATGCATTAAAAAATGTTTCATAGAATCTAGTTTTCATATAATTTTTTTGCATGTATTTCCATCGTAACCTTACCTCTTAACATATATAAATGATATGAAAAGTCTCGTATCATTTCAAATATTTACCTATAAAATTTGATTTTTTTTATACCGAAACTAGTGTATAATATACTATGATTTTTGACCGAAATATGCATTTCGAAAAGTTTCATAGAATCTAATTTTTTGATGATTTTTTGCATGGACTTCCATCAAAAACCTTCCCTCATAAAATATTTAAATGATACGTGAAACTTCGTATCATTAAGAACATTCCACGATTTAATTTGATATTTAGACCGAAACTATTATAAACAAGTGTATAATATATTATGATTTATTGACTGAAACTTGCATTTCGAAAAATTTCATCGAATCTAATTTTTAGATGATTTATTTGCATGGACTTCCATCATAACCATCCCTCTTAACATATATAAATGATGTGTGAAGTCTTGTATCATTTCAAATAGTCCCCAATTCAATTTGATTTTTTTGACCGAAACTAGTGTATAATATACTATGATTTTTGACCGAAACTCTCATTTAAAAAGTTTCATAGAACCTAATTTTCAGATGATTTTTTGCATTGACTTCTATCATAACCTTTCCTCATAATAATATAAAGGATATTTGAAATTTCATATCATTTCGAATATTCCAATATTTAATTTGATTTTTGACCGAAACTGGTATAAACTAGTATATAATATATTATGATTTTTTGACCGAAACTATTATAAACAAGTGTATAATATATTATGATTTTTTCACTGAAACTTGCATTTCGAAAAGTTTAATAGAATCTAATTTTCAGATGATTTTTTTGCATGGACTTCCATCATAACCTTATCTCTTAACATATATAAATGATATGAAAAGTCTCGAATCATTTCAAATAGTCCCCAGTTAAATTTGATATTTTTTACCGAAACTAGTGTATATACTTTGATTTTTGACCAAAACATGCATTACGAAAAGTTTCATAGAATCTAATTTTCAGATGATTTATTGAATGGACTTCCATCATAACCATCCCTCGTAAAATATATAAATGATATCTGAAGTTTCGTATCATTTTGAACAGTCCCCGATTTAATTTGATTTTTGACCGAAACTAGTATAAACTAGTGTATAATATATTATGATTTTTGACCGAAACTTGCATTTCGAAAAGTTTCATAGAATCTAATTTTCAGATCATATTTTGCATGAAATTCCATCATAACCTTTCCTCGTAAAATATATAAATGATATGTGAAGTTTCGTATCATTATGAACAGTCCCCGATTTAATAAGATTTTGACCTAAACTAGTATAAACTAGTGTATAATATATTATGAATTTTTGACCGAATCTTGCATTTGGAAAAATTTCATAGAATCTAGTTTTCAAATAATTGGTTTGCATAAACTTCCATCATAACCTTTCCTCTTAACATATATAAATGATCTGAAACGTATCGTATCATTTCAAATAGTCCCCAATTAAATTTTAGTTTTTTTTGACCGAAACTAGTGTATAATATACTATGATTTCTGACCGAAACTTGCATTTCGAAAAGTTTCATAGAATCTAATTTTCGGATGATTTTTTGCATGGACTTCCATCATTACCATCCATCATAAAATATATAAATGATTTGTGAAGTTTCGAATCATTTGAAACACTCCACAATTTAATTTAATTTTTGACCGAAACTAGTATAAACCAGTGTATAATATATTATGATTTTTTTACCGAAACATGCATTAAAAAATGTTTCATAGAATCTAGTTTTCATATAATTTTTTTGCATGTATTTCCATCGTAACCTTACCTCTTAACATATATAAATGATATGAAAAGTCTCGTATCATTTCAAATATTTACCTATAAAATTTGATTTTTTTTATACCGAAACTAGTGTATAATATACTATGATTTTTGACCGAAATATGCATTTCGAAAAGTTTCATAGAATCTAATTTTTTGATGATTTTTTGCATGGACTTCCATCAAAAACCTTCCCTCATAAAATATTTAAATGATACGTGAAACTTCGTATCATTAAGAACATTCCACGATTTAATTTGATATTTAGACCGAAACTATTATAAACAAGTGTATAATATATTATGATTTATTGACTGAAACTTGCATTTCGAAAAATTTCATCGAATCTAATTTTTAGATGATTTATTTGCATGGACTTCCATCATAACCATCCCTCTTAACATATATAAATGATGTGTGAAGTCTTGTATCATTTCAAATAGTCCCCAATTCAATTTGATTTTTTTGACCGAAACTAGTGTATAATATACTATGATTTTTGACCGAAACTCTCATTTAAAAAGTTTCATAGAACCTAATTTTCAGATGATTTTTTGCATTGACTTCTATCATAACCTTTCCTCATAATAATATAAAGGATATTTGAAATTTCATATCATTTCGAATATTCCAATATTTAATTTGATTTTTGACCGAAACTGGTATAAACTAGTATATAATATATTATGATTTTTTGACCGAAACTATTATAAACAAGTGTATAATATATTATGATTTTTTCACTGAAACTTGCATTTCGAAAAGTTTAATAGAATCTAATTTTCAGATGATTTTTTTGCATGGACTTCCATCATAACCTTATCTCTTAACATATATAAATGATATGAAAAGTCTCGAATCATTTCAAATAGTCCCCAGTTAAATTTGATATTTTTTACCGAAACTAGTGTATATACTTTGATTTTTGACCAAAACATGCATTACGAAAAGTTTCATAGAATCTAATTTTCAGATGATTTATTGAATGGACTTCCATCATAACCATCCCTCGTAAAATATATAAATGATATCTGAAGTTTCGTATCATTTTGAACAGTCCCCGATTTAATTTGATTTTTGACCGAAACTAGTATAAACTAGTGTATAATATATTATGATTTTTGACCGAAACTTGCATTTCGAAAAGTTTCATAGAATCTAATTTTCAGATCATATTTTGCATGAAATTCCATCATAACCTTTCCTCGTAAAATATATAAATGATATGTGAAGTTTCGTATCATTATGAACAGTCCCCGATTTAATAAGATTTTGACCTAAACTAGTATAAACTAGTGTATAATATATTATGAATTTTTGACCGAATCTTGCATTTGGAAAAATTTCATAGAATCTAGTTTTCAAATAATTGGTTTGCATAAACTTCCATCATAACCTTTCCTCTTAACATATATAAATGATCTGAAACGTATCGTATCATTTCAAATAGTCCCCAATTAAATTTTAGTTTTTTTGACCGAAACTAGTGTATAATATACTATGATTTTTGACCGAAACTCTCATTTAAAAAGTTTCATAGAATCTAATTTTCAGATGATTTATTGCATTGACTTCTATCATAACCTTTCCTCATAATAATATAAAGGATATTTGAAATTTCATATCATTTCGAATATTCCAATATTTAATTTGATTTTTGACCGAAACTGGTATAAACTAGTATATAATATATTATGATTTTTTGACCGAAACTATTATAAACAAGTGTATAATATATTATGAGTTTTTGACTGAAACTTGCATTTCGAAAAGTTTAATAGAATCTAATTTTCAGATGATTTTTTTGCATGGACTTCCATCATAACCTTATCTCTTAACATATATAAATGATCTGAAAAGTCTCGAATCATTTCAAATAGTCCCCAGTTAAATTTGATATTTTTTACCGAAACTAGTGTATATACTTTGATTTTTGACCAAAACATGCATTACGAAAAGTTTCATAGAATCTAATTTTCAGATGATTTATTGAATGGACTTCCATCATAACCATCCCTCGTAAAATATATAAATGATATCTGAAGTTTCGTATCATTTTGAACAGTCCCCGATTTAATTTGATTTTTGACCGAAACTAGTATAAACTAGTGTATAATATATTATGATTTTTGACCGAAACATGCATTTCGAAAAGTTTCATAGAATCTAATTTTCAGATCATATTTTGCATGAAATTCCATCATAACCTTTCCTCGTAAAATATATAAATGATATGTGAAGTTTTGTATCATTATGAACAGTCCCCGATTTAATAAGATTTTGACCAAAACTAGTATAAACTAGTGTATAATATATTATGAATTTTTGACCGAATCTTGCATTTGGAAAAATTTCATAGAATCTAGTTTTCAAATAATTGGTTTGCATAAACTTCCATCATAACCTTTCCTCTTAACATATATAAATGATCTGAAACGTATCGTATCATTTCAAATAGTCCCCAATTAAATTTTAGTTTTTTTTGACCGAAACTAGTGTATAATATACTATGATTTCTGACCGAAACTTGCATTTCGAAAAGTTTCATAGAATCTAATTTTCGGATGATTTTTTGCATGGACTTCCATCATTACCATCCATCATAAAATATATAAATGATTTGTGAAGTTTCGAATCATTTGAAACACTCCACAATTTAATTTAATTTTTGACCGAAACTAGTATAAACCAGTGTATAATATATTATGATTTTTTTACCGAAACATGCATTAAAAAATGTTTCATAGAATCTAGTTTTCATATAATTTTTTTGCATGTATTTCCATCGTAACCTTACCTCTTAACATATATAAATGATATGAAAAGTCTCGTATCATTTCAAATATTTACCTATAAAATTTGATTTTTTTTATACCGAAACTAGTGTATAATATACTATGATTTTTGACCGAAATATGCATTTCGAAAAGTTTCATAGAATCTAATTTTTTGATGATTTTTTGCATGGACTTCCATCAAAAACCTTCCCTCATAAAATATTTAAATGATACGTGAAACTTCGTATCATTAAGAACATTCCACGATTTAATTTGATATTTAGACCGAAACTATTATAAACAAGTGTATAATATATTATGATTTATTGACTGAAACTTGCATTTCGAAAAATTTCATCGAATCTAATTTTTAGATGATTTATTTGCATGGACTTCCATCATAACCATCCCTCTTAACATATATAAATGATGTGTGAAGTCTTGTATCATTTCAAATAGTCCCCAATTCAATTTGATTTTTTTGACCGAAACTAGTGTATAATATACTATGATTTTTGACCGAAACTCTCATTTAAAAAGTTTCATAGAACCTAATTTTCAGATGATTTTTTGCATTGACTTCTATCATAACCTTTCCTCATAATAATATAAAGGATATTTGAAATTTCATATCATTTCGAATATTCCAATATTTAATTTGATTTTTGACCGAAACTGGTATAAACTAGTATATAATATATTATGATTTTTTGACCGAAACTATTATAAACAAGTGTATAATATATTATGATTTTTTCACTGAAACTTGCATTTCGAAAAGTTTAATAGAATCTAATTTTCAGATGATTTTTTTGCATGGACTTCCATCATAACCTTATCTCTTAACATATATAAATGATATGAAAAGTCTCGAATCATTTCAAATAGTCCCCAGTTAAATTTGATATTTTTTACCGAAACTAGTGTATATACTTTGATTTTTGACCAAAACATGCATTACGAAAAGTTTCATAGAATCTAATTTTCAGATGATTTATTGAATGGACTTCCATCATAACCATCCCTCGTAAAATATATAAATGATATCTGAAGTTTCGTATCATTTTGAACAGTCCCCGATTTAATTTGATTTTTGACCGAAACTAGTATAAACTAGTGTATAATATATTATGATTTTTGACCGAAACTTGCATTTCGAAAAGTTTCATAGAATCTAATTTTCAGATCATATTTTGCATGAAATTCCATCATAACCTTTCCTCGTAAAATATATAAATGATATGTGAAGTTTCGTATCATTATGAACAGTCCCCGATTTAATAAGATTTTGACCTAAACTAGTATAAACTAGTGTATAATATATTATGAATTTTTGACCGAATCTTGCATTTGGAAAAATTTCATAGAATCTAGTTTTCAAATAATTGGTTTGCATAAACTTCCATCATAACCTTTCCTCTTAACATATATAAATGATCTGAAACGTATCGTATCATTTCAAATAGTCCCCAATTAAATTTTAGTTTTTTTGACCGAAACTAGTGTATAATATACTATGATTTCTGACCGAAACTTGCATTTCGAAAAGTTTCATAGAATCTAATTTTCGGATGATTTTTTGCATGGACTTCCATCATTACCATCCATCATAAAATATATAAATGATTTGTGAAGTTTCGAATCATTTGAAACACTCCACAATTTAATTTAATTTTTGACCGAAACTAGTATAAACCAGTGTATAATATATTATGATTTTTTTACCGAAACATGCATTAAAAAATGTTTCATAGAATCTAGTTTTCATATAATTTTTTTGCATGTATTTCCATCGTAACCTTACCTCTTAACATATATAAATGATATGAAAAGTCTCGTATCATTTCAAATATTTACCTATAAAATTTGATTTTTTTTATACCGAAACTAGTGTATAATATACTATGATTTTTGACCGAAATATGCATTTCGAAAAGTTTCATAGAATCTAATTTTTTGATGATTTTTTGCATGGACTTCCATCAAAAACCTTCCCTCATAAAATATTTAAATGATACGTGAAACTTCGTATCATTAAGAACATTCCACGATTTAATTTGATATTTAGACCGAAACTATTATAAACAAGTGTATAATATATTATGATTTATTGACTGAAACTTGCATTTCGAAAAATTTCATCGAATCTAATTTTTAGATGATTTATTTGCATGGACTTCCATCATAACCATCCCTCTTAACATATATAAATGATGTGTGAAGTCTTGTATCATTTCAAATAGTCCCCAATTCAATTTGATTTTTTTGACCGAAACTAGTGTATAATATACTATGATTTTTGACCGAAACTCTCATTTAAAAAGTTTCATAGAACCTAATTTTCAGATGATTTTTTGCATTGACTTCTATCATAACCTTTCCTCATAATAATATAAAGGATATTTGAAATTTCATATCATTTCGAATATTCCAATATTTAATTTGATTTTTGACCGAAACTCGTATAAACTAGTATATAATATATTATGATTTTTTGACCGAAACTATTATAAACAAGTGTATAATATATTATGATTTTTTCACTGAAACTTGCATTTCGAAAAGTTTAATAGAATCTAATTTTCAGATGATTTTTTTGCATGGACTTCCATCATAACCTTATCTCTTAACATATATAAATGATATGAAAAGTCTCGAATCATTTCAAATAGTCCCCAGTTAAATTTGATATTTTTTACCGAAACTAGTGTATATACTTTGATTTTTGACCAAAACATGCATTACGAAAAGTTTCATAGAATCTAATTTTCAGATGATTTATTGAATGGACTTCCATCATAACCATCCCTCGTAAAATATATAAATGATATCTGAAGTTTCGTATCATTTTGAACAGTCCCCGATTTAATTTGATTTTTGACCGAAACTAGTATAAACTAGTGTATAATATATTATGATTTTTGACCGAAACTTGCATTTCGAAAAGTTTCATAGAATCTAATTTTCAGATCATATTTTGCATGAAATTCCATCATAACCTTTCCTCGTAAAATATATAAATGATATGTGAAGTTTCGTATCATTATGAACAGTCCCCGATTTAATAAGATTTTGACCTAAACTAGTATAAACTAGTGTATAATATATTATGAATTTTTGACCGAATCTTGCATTTGGAAAAATTTCATAGAATCTAGTTTTCAAATAATTGGTTTGCATAAACTTCCATCATAACCTTTCCTCTTAACATATATAAATGATCTGAAACGTATCGTATCATTTCAAATAGTCCCCAATTAAATTTTAGTTTTTTTGACCGAAACTAGTGTATAATATACTATGATTTTTGACCGAAACTCTCATTTAAAAAGTTTCATAGAATCTAATTTTCAGATGATTTATTGCATTGACTTCTATCATAACCTTTCCTCATAATAATATAAAGGATATTTGAAATTTCATATCATTTCGAATATTCCAATATTTAATTTGATTTTTGACCGAAACTGGTATAAACTAGTATATAATATATTATGATTTTTTGACCGAAACTATTATAAACAAGTGTATAATATATTATGAGTTTTTGACTGAAACTTGCATTTCGAAAAGTTTAATAGAATCTAATTTTCAGATGATTTTTTTGCATGGACTTCCATCATAACCTTATCTCTTAACATATATAAATGATCTGAAAAGTCTCGAATCATTTCAAATAGTCCCCAGTTAAATTTGATATTTTTTACCGAAACTAGTGTATATACTTTGATTTTTGACCAAAACATGCATTACGAAAAGTTTCATAGAATCTAATTTTCAGATGATTTATTGAATGGACTTCCATCATAACCATCCCTCGTAAAATATATAAATGATATCTGAAGTTTCGTATCATTTTGAACAGTCCCCGATTTAATTTGATTTTTGACCGAAACTAGTATAAACTAGTGTATAATATATTATGATTTTTGACCGAAACATGCATTTCGAAAAGTTTCATAGAATCTAATTTTCAGATCATATTTTGCATGAAATTCCATCATAACCTTTCCTCGTAAAATATATAAATGATATGTGAAGTTTTGTATCATTATGAACAGTCCCCGATTTAATAAGATTTTGACCAAAACTAGTATAAACTAGTGTATAATATATTATGAATTTTTGACCGAATCTTGCATTTGGAAAAATTTCATAGAATCTAGTTTTCAAATAATTGGTTTGCATAAACTTCCATCATAACCTTTCCTCTTAACATATATAAATGATCTGAAACGTATCGTATCATTTCAAATAGTCCCCAATTAAATTTTAGTTTTTTTTGACCGAAACTAGTGTATAATATACTATGATTTCTGACCGAAACTTGCATTTCGAAAAGTTTCATAGAATCTAATTTTCGGATGATTTTTTGCATGGACTTCCATCATTACCATCCATCATAAAATATATAAATGATTTGTGAAGTTTCGAATCATTTGAAACACTCCACAATTTAATTTAATTTTTGACCGAAACTAGTATAAACCAGTGTATAATATATTATGATTTTTTTACCGAAACATGCATTAAAAAATGTTTCATAGAATCTAGTTTTCAGATAATTTTTTTGCATGTATTTCCATCGTAACCTTACCTCTTAACATATATAAATGATATGAAAAGTCTCGTATCATTTCAAATATTTACCTATAAAATTTGATTTTTTTTATACCGAAACTAGTGTATAATATACTATGATTTTTGACCGAAATATGCATTTCGAAAAGTTTCATAGAATCTAATTTTTTGATGATTTTTTGCATGGACTTCCATCAAAAACCTTCCCTCATAAAATATTTAAATGATACGTGAAACTTCGTATCATTAAGAACATTCCACGATTTAATTTGATATTTAGACCGAAACTATTATAAACAAGTGTATAATATATTATGATTTATTGACTGAAACTTGCATTTCGAAAAATTTCATCGAATCTAATTTTTAGATGATTTATTTGCATGGACTTCCATCATAACCATCCCTCTTAACATATATAAATGATGTGTGAAGTCTTGTATCATTTCAAATAGTCCCCAATTCAATTTGATTTTTTTGACCGAAACTAGTGTATAATATACTATGATTTTTGACCGAAACTCTCATTTAAAAAGTTTCATAGAACCTAATTTTCAGATGATTTTTTGCATTGACTTCTATCATAACCTTTCCTCATAATAATATAAAGGATATTTGAAATTTCATATCATTTCGAATATTCCAATATTTAATTTGATTTTTGACCGAAACTGGTATAAACTAGTATATAATATATTATGATTTTTTGACCGAAACTATTATAAACAAGTGTATAATATATTATGATTTTTTCACTGAAACTTGCATTTCGAAAAGTTTAATAGAATCTAATTTTCAGATGATTTTTTTGCATGGACTTCCATCATAACCTTATCTCTTAACATATATAAATGATCTGAAAAGTCTCGAATCATTTCAAATAGTCCCCAGTTAAATTTGATATTTTTTACCGAAACTAGTGTATATACTTTGATTTTTGACCAAAACATGCATTACGAAAAGTTTCATAGAATCTAATTTTCAGATGATTTATTGAATGGACTTCCATCATAACCATCCCTCGTAAAATATATAAATGATATCTGAAGTTTCGTATCATTTTGAACAGTCCCCGATTTAATTTGATTTTTGACCGAAACTAGTATAAACTAGTGTATAATATATTATGATTTTTGACCGAAACATGCATTTCGAAAAGTTTCATAGAATCTAATTTTCAGATCATATTTTGCATGAAATTCCATCATAACCTTTCCTCGTAAAATATATAAATGATATGTGAAGTTTTGTATCATTATGAACAGTCCCCGATTTAATAAGATTTTGACCAAAACTAGTATAAACTAGTGTATAATATATTATGAATTTTTGACCGAATCTTGCATTTGGAAAAATTTCATAGAATCTAGTTTTCAAATAATTGGTTTGCATAAACTTCCATCATAACCTTTCCTCTTAACATATATAAATGATCTGAAACGTATCGTATCATTTCAAATAGTCCCCAATTAAATTTTAGTTTTTTTTTGACCGAAACTAGTGTATAATATACTATGATTTCTGACCGAAACTTGCATTTCGAAAAGTTTCATAGAATCTAATTTTCGGATGATTTTTTGCATGGACTTCCATCATTACCATCCATCATAAAATATATAAATGATTTGTGAAGTTTCGAATCATTTGAAACACTCCACAATTTAATTTAATTTTTGACCGAAACTAGTATAAACCAGTGTATAATATATTATGATTTTTTTACCGAAACATGCATTAAAAAATGTTTCATAGAATCTAGTTTTCAGATAATTTTTTTGCATGTATTTCCATCGTAACCTTACCTCTTAACATATATAAATGATATGAAAAGTCTCGTATCATTTCAAATATTTACCTATAAAATTTGATTTTTTTTATACCGAAACTAGTGTATAATATACTATGATTTTTGACCGAAATATGCATTTCGAAAAGTTTCATAGAATCTAATTTTTTGATGATTTTTTGCATGGACTTCCATCAAAAACCTTCCCTCATAAAATATTTAAATGATACGTGAAACTTCGTATCATTAAGAACATTCCACGATTTAATTTGATATTTAGACCGAAACTATTATAAACAAGTGTATAATATATTATGATTTATTGACTGAAACTTGCATTTCGAAAAATTTCATCGAATCTAATTTTTAGATGATTTATTTGCATGGACTTCCATCATAACCATCCCTCTTAACATATATAAATGATGTGTGAAGTCTTGTATCATTTCAAATAGTCCCCAATTCAATTTGATTTTTTTGACCGAAACTAGTGTATAATATACTATGATTTTTGACCGAAACTCTCATTTAAAAAGTTTCATAGAACCTAATTTTCAGATGATTTTTTGCATTGACTTCTATCATAACCTTTCCTCATAATAATATAAAGGATATTTGAAATTTCATATCATTTCGAATATTCCAATATTTAATTTGATTTTTGACCGAAACTGGTATAAACTAGTATATAATATATTATGATTTTTTGACCGAAACTATTATAAACAAGTGTATAATATATTATGATTTTTTCACTGAAACTTGCATTTCGAAAAGTTTAATAGAATCTAATTTTCAGATGATTTTTTTGCATGGACTTCCATCATAACCTTATCTCTTAACATATATAAATGATCTGAAAAGTCTCGAATCATTTCAAATAGTCCCCAGTTAAATTTGATATTTTTTACCGAAACTAGTGTATATACTTTGATTTTTGACCAAAACATGCATTACGAAAAGTTTCATAGAATCTAATTTTCAGATGATTTATTGAATGGACTTCCATCATAACCATCCCTCGTAAAATATATAAATGATATCTGAAGTTTCGTATCATTTTGAACAGTCCCCGATTTAATTTGATTTTTGACCGAAACTAGTATAAACTAGTGTATAATATATTATGATTTTTGACCGAAACTTGCATTTCGAAAAGTTTCATAGAATCTAATTTTCAGATCATATTTTGCATGAAATTCCATCATAACCTTTCCTCGTAAAATATATAAATGATATGTGAAGTTTCGTATCATTATGAACAGTCCCCGATTTAATAAGATTTTGACCTAAACTAGTATAAACTAGTGTATAATATATTATGAATTTTTGACCGAATCTTGCATTTGGAAAAATTTCATAGAATCTAGTTTTCAAATAATTTGTTTGCATAAACTTCCATCATAACCTTTCCTCTTAACATATATAAATGATCTGAAACGTATCGTATCATTTCAAATAGTCCCCAGTTAAATTTTAGATTTTTTGACTGAAACTAGTGTATAATTTACTATGATTTTTGACCGAAACTTCCAGTTTAAAAAGTTTCATAGAATCTAATTTTCAGATGATTTATTTGCATGGACTTCCATCATAACCTTCCCTCTTAACATATATAAATGATATGTGAAGTCTTGTATCATTTAAAATAGTCCCCAATTAAATTTTAGTTTTTTGACCGAAACTAGTGTATAATATACTATGATTTCTGACCGAAACTTGCATTTCGAAAAGTTTCATAGAATCTAATTTTCGGATGATTTTTTGCATGGACTTCCATCATTACCATCCATCATAAAATATATAAATGATTTGTGAAGTTTCGAATCATTTGAAACACTCCACAATTTAATTTAATTTTTGACCGAAACTAGTATAAACCAGTGTATAATATATTATGATTTTTTTACCGAAACATGCATTAAAAAATGTTTCATAGAATCTAGTTTTCAGATAATTTTTTTGCATGTATTTCCATCGTAACCTTACCTCTTAACATATATAAATGATATGAAACGTCTCGTATCATTTCAAATATTTACCTATAAAATTAGATTTTTTTTATACCGAAACTAGTGTATAATATACTATGATTTTTGACCGAAATATGCATTTCGAAAAGTTTCATAGAATCTAATTTTTTGATGATTTTTTGCATGGACTTCCATCAAAAACCTTCCCTCATAAAATATTTAAATGATACGTGAAACTTCGTATCATTAAGAACATTCCACGATTTAATTTGATATTTAGACCGAAACTATTATAAACAAGTGTATAATATATTATGATTTATTGACTGAAACTTGCATTTCGAAAAATCTCATCGAATCTAATTTTTAGATGATTTATTTGCATGGACTTCCATCATAACCATCCCTCTTAACATATATAAATGATGTGTGAAGTCTTGTATCATTTCAAATAGTCCCCAATTCAATTTGATTTTTTTGACCGAAACTAGTGTATAATATACTATGATTTTTGACCGAAACTCTCATTTAAAAAGTTTCATAGAACCTAATTTTCAGATGATTTTTTGCATTGACTTCTATCATAACCTTTCCTCATAATAATATAAAGGATATTTGAAATTTCATATCATTTCGAATATTCCAATATTTAATTTGATTTTTGACCGAAACTGGTATAAACTAGTATATAATATATTATGATTTTTTGACCGAAACTATTATAAACAAGTGTATAATATATTATGATTTTTTCACTGAAACTTGCATTTCGAAAAGTTTAATAGAATCTAATTTTCAGATGATTTTTTTGCATGGACTTCCATCATAACCTTATCTCTTAACATATATAAATGATCTGAAAAGTCTCGAATCATTTCAAATAGTCCCTAGTTAAATTTGATATTTTTTACCGAAACTAGTGTATATACTTTGATTTTTGACCAAAACATGCATTACGAAAAGTTTCATAGAATCTAATTTTCAGATGATTTATTGAATGGACTTCCATCATAACCATCCCTCGTAAAATATATAAATGATATCTGAAGTTTCGTATCATTTTGAACAGTCCCCGATTTAATTTGATTTTTGACCGAAACTAGTATAAACTAGTGTATAATATATTATGATTTTTGACCGAAACTTGCATTTCGAAAAGTTTCATAGAATCTAATTTTCAGATCATATTTTGCATGAAATTCCATCATAACCTTTCCTCGTAAAATATATAAATGATATGTGAAGTTTCGTATCATTTTGAACAGTCCCCGATTTAATAAGATTTTGACCTAAACTAGTATAAACTAGTGTATAATATATTATGAATTTTTGACCGAATCTTGCATTTGGAAAAATTTCATAGAATCTAGTTTTCAAATAATTTGTTTGCATAAACTTCCATCATAACCTTTCCTCTTAACATATATAAATGATCTGAAACGTATCGTTTCATTTCAAATAGTCCCCAGTTAAATTTTAGATTTTTTGACCGAAACTAGTGTATAATTTACTATGATTTTTGACCGAAACTTCCAGTTTAAAAAGTTTCATAGAATCTAATTTTCGGATGATTTATTTGCATGGACTTCCATCATAACCTTCCCTCTTAACATATATAAATGATATGTGAAGTCTTGTATCATTTAAAATAGTCCCCAATTAAATTTGATTTTTTTGACCGAAACTAGTGTATAATATACTATGATTTCTGACCGAAACTTGCATTTCGAAAAGTTTCATAGAATCTAATTTTCGGATGATTTTTTGCATGGACTTCCATCATTACCATCCATCATAAAATATATAAATGATATGTGAAGTTTCGAATCATTTGAAACACTCCACAATTTAATTTGATTTTTGACCGAAACTAGTATAAACCAGTGTATAATATATTATGATTTTTTTACCGAAACATGCATTAAAAAATGTTTCATAGAATCTAGTTTTCAGATAATTTTTTTGCATGGACTTCCATCGTAACCTTACCTCTTAACATATATAAATGATATGAAAAGTCTCGTATCATTTCAAATATTTAACTATAAAATTTGATTTTTTTCTACCGAAACTAGTGTATAATATACTATGATTTTTGACCGAAATATGCAATTCGAAAAGTTTCATAGAATCTAATTTTTCGATGATTTTTTGCATGGACTTCCATCAAAAATCTTCCCTCATAAAATATTTAAATGATACGTGAAGCTTCGTATCATTACGAACATTCCACGATTTAATTTGATTTTTGAACGAAACTATTATAAACAAGTGTATAATATATTATGCTTTTTTGACTGAAACTTGCATTTCGAAAAGTTTCATCGAATCTAATTTTTAGATGATTTATTTGCATGGACTTCCATCATAACCATCCCTCTTAACATATATAAATGATATATGAAGTCTCGTATCATTTCAAATAGTCCCCAATTCAATTTGATTTTTTTGACCGAAACTAGTGTATAATATACTATGATTTTTGACCGAAACTCTCATTTAAAAAGTTTCATAGAACCTAATTTTCAGATGATTTTTTGCATTGACTTCTATCATAACCTTTCCTCATAATAATATAAAGGATATTTGAAATTTCATATCATTTCGAATATTCCAATATTTAATTTGATTTTTGACCGAAACTGGTATAAACTAGTATATAATATATTATGATTTTTTGACCGAAACTATTATAAACAAGTGTATAATATATTATGATTTTTTCACTGAAACTTGCATTTCGAAAAGTTTAATAGAATCTAATTTTCAGATAATTTTTTTTCATGGACTTCCATCATAACCTTATCTCTTAACATATATAAATGATCTGAAAAGTCTCGAATCATTTCAAATAGTCCCCAGTTAAATTTGATATTTTTTACCGAAACTAGTGTATATACTTTGATTTTTGACCAAAACATGCATTACGAAAAGTTTCATAGAATCTAATTTTCAGATGATTTATTGAATGGACTTCCATCATAACCATCCCTCGTAAAATATATAAATGATATCTGAAGTTTCGTATCATTTTGAACAGTCCCCGATTTAATTTGATTTTTGACCGAAACTAGTATAAACTAGTGTATAATATATTATGATTTTTGACCGAAACTTGCATTTCGAAAAGTTTCATAGAATCTAATTTTCAGATCATATTTTGCATGAAATTCCATCATAACCTTTCCTCGTAAAATATATAAATGATATGTGAAGTTTCGTATCATTTTGAACAGTCCCCGATTTAATAAGATTTTGACCTAAACTAGTGTATAATATATTATGAATTTTTGACCGAATCTTGCATTTGGAAAAATTTCATAGAATCTAGTTTTCAAATAATTTGTTTGCATAAACTTCCATCATAACCTTTCCTCTTAACATATATAAATGATCTGAAACGTATCGTTTCATTTCAAATAGTCCCCAGTTAAATTTTAGATTTTTTGACCGAAACTAGTGTATAATTTACTATGATTTTTGACCGAAACTTCCAGTTTAAAAAGTTTCATAGAATCTAATTTTCGGATGATTTATTTGCATGGACTTCCATCATAACCTTCCCTCTTAACATATATAAATGATATGTGAAGTCTTGTATCATTTAAAATAGTCCCCAATTAAATTTGATTTTTTTGACCGAAACTAGTGTATAATATACTATGATTTCTGACCGAAACTTGCATTTCGAAAAGTTTCATAGAATCTAATTTTCGGATGATTTTTTGCATGGACTTCCATCATTACCATCCATCATAAAATATATAAATGATATGTGAAGTTTCGAATCATTTGAAACACTCCACAATTTAATTTGATTTTTGACCGAAACTAGTATAAACCAGTGTATAATATATTATGATTTTTTTACCGAAACATGCATTAAAAAATGTTTCATAGAATCTAGTTTTCAGATAATTTTTTTGCATGGACTTCCATCGTAACCTTACCTCTTAACATATATAAATGATATGAAAAGTCTCGTATCATTTCAAATATTTAACTATAAAATTTGATTTTTTTCTACCGAAACTAGTGTATAATATACTATGATTTTTGACCGAAATATGCAATTCGAAAAGTTTCATAGAATCTAATTTTTCGATGATTTTTTGCATGGACTTCCATCAAAAATCTTCCCTCATAAAATATTTAAATGATACGTGAAGCTTCGTATCATTACGAACATTCCACGATTTAATTTGATTTTTGAACGAAACTATTATAAACAAGTGTATAATATATTATGCTTTTTTGACTGAAACTTGCATTTCGAAAAGTTTCATCGAATCTAATTTTTAGATGATTTATTTGCATGGACTTCCATCATAACCATCCCTCTTAACATATATAAATGATATATGAAGTCTCGTATCATTTCAAATAGTCCCCAATTCAATTTGATTTTTTTGACCGAAACTAGTGTATAATATACTATGATTTTTGACCGAAACTCTCATTTAAAAAGTTTCATAGAACCTAATTTTCAGATGATTTTTTGCATTGACTTCTATCATAACCTTTCCTCATAATAATATAAAGGATATTTGAAATTTCATATCATTTCGAATATTCCAATATTTAATTTGATTTTTGACCGAAACTGGTATAAACTAGTATATAATATATTATGATTTTTTGACCGAAACTATTATAAACAAGTGTATAATATATTATGATTTTTTCACTGAAACTTGCATTTCGAAAAGTTTAATAGAATCTAATTTTCAGATGATTTTTTTGCATGGACTTCCATCATAACCTTATCTCTTAACATATATAAATGATCTGAAAAGTCTCGAATCATTTCAAATAGTCCCCAGTTAAATTTGATATTTTTTACCGAAACTAGTGTATATACTTTGATTTTTGACCAAAACATGCATTACGAAAAGTTTCATAGAATCTAATTTTCAGATGATTTATTGAATGGACTTCCATCATAACCATCCCTCGTAAAATATATAAATGATATCTGAAGTTTCGTATCATTTTGAACAGTCCCCGATTTAATTTGATTTTTGACCGAAACTAGTATAAACTAGTGTATAATATATTATGATTTTTGACCGAAACTTGCATTTCGAAAAGTTTCATAGAATCTAATTTTCAGATCATATTTTGCATGAAATTCCATCATAACCTTTCCTCGTAAAATATATAAATGATATGTGAAGTTTCGTATCATTTTGAACAGTCCCCGATTTAATAAGATTTTGACCTAAACTAGTATAAACTAGTGTATAATATATTATGAATTTTTGACCGAATCTTGCATTTGGAAAAATTTCATAGAATCTAGTTTTCAAATAATTTGTTTGCATAAACTTCCATCATAACCTTTCCTCTTAACATATATAAATGATCTGAAACGTATCGTTTCATTTCAAATAGTCCCCAGTTAAATTTTAGATTTTTTGACCGAAACTAGTGTATAATTTACTATGATTTTTGACCGAAACTTCCAGTTTAAAAAGTTTCATAGAATCTAATTTTCAGATGATTTATTTGCATGGACTTCCATCATAACCTTCCCTCTTAACATATATAAATGATATGTGAAGTCTTGTATCATTTAAAATAGTCCCCAATTAAATTTGATTTTTTTGACCGAAACTAGTGTATAATATACTATGATTTCTAACCGAAACTTGCATTTCGAAAAGTTTCATAGAATCTAATTTTCGGATGATTTTTTGCATGGACTTCCATCATTACCATCCATCATAAAATATATAAATGATATGTGAAGTTTCGAATCATTTGAAACACTCCACAATTTAATTTGATTTTTGACCGAAACTAGTATAAACCAGTGTATAATATATTATGATTTTTTTACCGAAACATGCATTAAAAAATGTTTCATAGAATCTAGTTTTCAGATAATTTTTTTGCATGGACTTCCATCGTAACCTTACCTCTTAACATATATAAATGATATGAAAAGTCTCGTATCATTTCAAATATTTAACTATAAAATTTGATTTTTTTCTACCGAAACTAGTGTATAATATACTATGATTTTTGACCGAAATATGCAATTCGAAAAGTTTCATAGAATCTAATTTTTCGATGATTTTTTGCATGGACATCCATCAAAAATCTTCCCTCATAAAATATTTAAATGATACGTGAAGCTTCGTATCATTACGAACATTCCACGATTTAATTTGATTTTTGAACGAAACTATTATAAACAAGTGTATAATATATTATGCTTTTTTGACTGAAACTTGCATTTCGAAAAGTTTCATCGAATCTAATTTTTAGATGATTTATTTGCATGGACTTCCATCATAACCATCCCTCTTAACATATATAAATGATATATGAAGTCTCGTATCATTTCAAATAGTCCCCAATTCAATTTGATTTTTTTGACCAAAACTAGTGTATAATATACTATGATTTTTGACCGAAACTCTCATTTTAAAAAGTTTCATAGAACCTAATTTTCGGATGATTTTTTGCATTGACTTCTATCATAACCTTTCCTCGTAATAATATAAAGGATATTTGAATTTTCATATCATTTCGAATATTCCAATATTTAATTTGATTTTTTACCGAAATTGGTATAAACCAGTATATAATATATTACGATTTTTTGACCTTAACTATTATAAACAAGTGTATAATATATTATGATTTTTTGACTGAAACTTGCATTTCGAAAAGTTTCATCGAATCTAATTTTTAGATGATTTATTTGCATGGACTTCCATCATAACCATCCCTCTTAACATATATAAATGATATGTGAAGTCTTGTATCATTTCAAATAGTCCCCAATTCAATTTGATTTTTTTGACCTAAACTAGTGTATAATATACTATGATTTTTGACCGAAACTCTCATTTAAAAAGTTTCATAGAACCTAATTTTCAGATGATTTTTTGCATTGACTTCTATCATAACCTTTCCTCATAATAATATAAAGGATATTTGAAATTTCATATCATTTCGAATATTCCAATATTAAATTTGATTTTTGACCGAAACTGGTATAAACTAGTATATAATATATTATGATTTTTTGACCGAAACTATTATAAACAAGTGTATAATATATTATGATTTTTTGACTGAAACTTGCATTTCGAAAAGTTTAATAGAATCTAATTTTCAGATGATTTTTTTGCATGGACTTCCATCATAACCTTATCTCTTAACATATATAAATGATCTGAAAAGTCTCGAATCATTTCAAATAGTCCCCAGTTAAATTTGATATTTTTTACCGAAACTAGTGTATATACTTTGATTTTTGACCAAAACATGCATTACGAAAAGTTTCATAGAATCTAATTTTCAGATGATTTATTGAATGGACTTCCATCATAACCATCCCTCGTAAAATATATAAATGATATCTGAAGTTTCGTATCATTTTGAACAGTCCCCGATTTAATTTGATTTTTGACCGAAACTAGTATAAACTAGTGTATAATATATTATGATTTTTGACCGAAACTTGCATTTCGAAAAGTTTCATAGAATCTAATTTTCAGATCATATTTTGCATGAAATTCCATCATAACCTTTCCTCGTAAAATATATAAATGATATGTGAAGTTTCGTATCATTATGAACAGTCCCCGATTTAATAAGATTTTGACCTAAACTAGTATAAACTAGTGTATAATATATTATAAATTTTTGACCGAATCTTGCATTTGGAAAAATTTCATAGAATCTAGTTTTCAAATAATTGGTTTGCATAAACTTCCATCATAACCTTTCCTCTTAACATATATAAATGATCTGAAACATATCGTATCATTTCAAATAGTCCCCAGTTAAATTTTAGATTTTTTGACCGAAACTAGTGTATAATTTACTATGATTTTTGACCGAAACTTCCATTTCAAAAAGTTTCATAGAATCTAATTTTCAGATGAATTATTTGCATGGACTTCCATCATAACCTTCCCTCTTAACATATATAAATGATATGTGAAGTCTTGTATCATTTCAAATAGTCCCCAATTAAATTAGATTTTTTTGACCGAAACTAGTGTATAATATACTATGATTTCTGACCGAAACTTGCATTTCGAAAAATTTCATAGAATCTAATTTTCGGATGATTTTTTGCATGGACTTCCATCATTACCATCCATCATAAAATATATAAATGATATGTGAAGTTTCGAATCATTTGAAACACTCCACAATTTAATTTGATTTTTGACCGAAACTAGTATAAACCAGTGTATAATATATTATGATTTTTTTACCGAAACATGCATTAAAAAATGTTTCATAGAATCTAGTTTTCAGATAATTTTTTTGCATGGATTTCCATCGTAACCTTACCTCTTAACATATATAAATGATATGAAAAGTCTCGTATCATTTCAAATATTTACCTATAAAATTTGAATTTTTTTATACCGAAACTAGTGTATAATATACTATGATTTTTGACCGAAATATGCATTTCGAAAAGTTTCATAGAATCTAATTTTTCGATGATTTTTTGCATGGACTTCCATCAAAAACCTTCCCTCATAAAATATTTAAATGATACGTGAAACTTCGTATCAATAAGAACATTCCACGATTTAATTTGATATTTAGACCGAAACTATTATAAACAAGTGTATAATATATTATGATTTTTTGACTGAAACTTGCATTTCGAAAAGTTTCATCGAAACTAATTTTTAGATGATTTATTTGCATGGACTTCCATCATAACCATCCCTCTTAACATATATAAATGATATGTGAAGTCTTGTATCATTTCAAATAGTCCCCAATTCAATTTGATTTTTTTGACCTAAACTAGTGTATAATATACTATGATTTTTGACCGAAACTCTCATTTAAAAAGTTTCATAGAACCTAATTTTCAGATGATTTTTTGCATTGACTTCTATCATAACCTTTCCTCATAATAATATAAAGGATATTTGAAATTTCATATCATTTCGAATATTCCAATATTAAATTTGATTTTTGACCGAAACTGGTATAAACTAGTATATAATATATTATGATTTTTTGACCGAAACTATTATAAACAAGTGTATAATATATTATGATTTTTTGACTGAAACTTGCATTTCGAAAAGTTTAATAGAATCTAATTTTCAGATGATTTTTTTGCATGGACTTCCATCATAACCTTATCTCTTAACATATATAAATGATCTGAAAAGTCTCGAATCATTTCAAATAGTCCCCAGTTAAATTTGATATTTTTTACCGAAACTAGTGTATATACTTTGATTTTTGACCAAAACATGCATTACGAAAAGTTTCATAGAATCTAATTTTCAGATGATTTATTGAATGGACTTCCATCATAACCATCCCTCGTAAAATATATAAATGATATCTGAAGTTTCGTATCATTTTGAACAGTCCCCGATTTAATTTGATTTTTGACCGAAACTAGTATAAACTAGTGTATAATATATTATGATTTTTGACCGAAACTTGCATTTCGAAAAGTTTCATAGAATCTAATTTTCAGATCATATTTTGCATGAAATTCCATCATAACCTTTCCTCGTAAAATATATAAATGATATGTGAAGTTTCGTATCATTATGAACAGTCCCCGATTTAATAAGATTTTGACCTAAACTAGTATAAACTAGTGTATAATATATTATGAATTTTTGACCGAATCTTGCATTTGGAAAAATTTCATAGAATCTAGTTTTCAAATAATTTGTTTGCATAAACTTCCATCATAACCTTTCCTCTTAACATATATAAATGATCTGAAACGTATCGTATCATTTCAAATAGTCCCCAGTTAAATTTTAGATTTTTTGACCGAAACTAGTGTATAATTTACTATGATTTTTGACCGAAACATCCATTTCAAAAAGTTTCATAGAATCTAATTTTCAGATGAATTATTTGCATGGACTTCCATCATAACCTTCCCTCTTAACATATATAAATGATATGTGAAGTCTTGTATCATTTCAAATAGTCCCCAATTAAATTTGATTTTTTTGACTGAAACTAGTGTATAATATACTATGATTTCTGACCGAAACTTGCATTTCGAAAAATTTCATAGAATCTAATTTTCGGATGATTTTTTGCATGGACTTCCATCATTACCATCCATCATAAAATATATAAATGATATGTGAAGTTTCGAATCATTCGAACACTCCACAATTTAATTTTATTTTTGACCGAAACTAGTATAAACCAGTGTATAATATATTATGATTTTTTTACCGAAACATGCATTAAAAAATGTTTCATAGAATCTAGTTTTCAGATAATTTTTTTGCATGGATTTCCATCGTAACCTTACCTCTTAACATATATAAATGATATGAAAAGTCTCGTATCATTTCAAATATTTACCTATAAAATTTGAATTTTTTTATACCGAAACTAGTGTATAATATACTATGATTTTTGACCGAAATATGCATTTCGAAAAGTTTCATAGAATCTAATTTTTCGATGATTTTTTGCATGGACTTCCATCAAAAACCTTCCCTCATAAAATATTTAAATGATACGTGAAACTTCGTATCAATAAGAACATTCCACGATTTAATTTGATATTTAGACCGAAACTATTATAAACAAGTGTATAATATATTATGATTTTTTGACTGAAACTTGCATTTCGAAAAGTTTCATCGAATCTAATTTTTAGATGATTTATTTGCATGGACTTCCATCATAACCATCCCTCTTAACATATATAAATGATATGTGAAGTCTTGTATCATTTCAAATAGTCCCCAATTCAATTTGATTTTTTTGACCTAAACTAGTGTATAATATACTATGATTTTTGACCGAAACTCTCATTTAAAAAGTTTCATAGAACCTAATATTCAGATGATTTTTTGCATTGACTTCTATCATAACCTTTCCTCATAATAATATAAAGGATATTTGAAATTTCATATCATTTCGAATATTCCAATATTTAATTTGATTTTTGACCGAAACTGGTATAAACTAGTATATAATATATTATGATTTTTTGACCGAAACTATTATAAACAAGTGTATAATATATTATGATTTTTTGACTGTAACTTGCATTTCGAAAAGTTTAATAGAATCTAATTTTCAGATGATTTTTTTGCATGGACTTCCATCATAACCTTATCTCTTAACATATATAAATGATCTGAAAAGTCTCGAATCATTTCAAATAGTCCCCAGTTAAATTTGATATTTTTTACCGAAACTAGTGTATATACTTTGATTTTTGACCAAAACATGCATTACGAAAAGTTTCATAGAATCTAATTTTCAGATGATTTATTGAATGGACTTCCATCATAACCATCCCTCGTAAAATATATAAATGATATCTGAAGTTTCGTATCATTTTGAACAGTCCCCGATTTAATTTGATTTTTGACCGAAACTAGTATAAACTAGTGTATAATATATTATGATTTTTGACCGAAACTTGCATTTCGAAAAGTTTCATAGAATCTAATTTTCAGATCATATTTTGCATGAAATTCCATCATAACCTTTCCTCGTAAAATATATAAATGATATGTGAAGTTTCGTATCATTTTGAACAGTCCCCGATTTAATAAGATTTTGACCTAAACTAGTATAAACTAGTGTATAATATATTATGAATTTTTGACCGAATCTTGCATTTGGAAAAATTTCATAGAATCTAGTTTTCAAATAATTTGTTTGCATAAACTTCCATAATAACCTTTCCTCTTAACATATATAAATGATCTGAAACGTATCGTTTCATTTCAAATAGTCCCCAGTTAAATTTTAGATTTTTTGACCGAAACTAGTGTATAATTTACTATGATTTTTGACCGAAACTTCCAGTTTAAAAAGTTTCATAGAATCTAATTTTCAGATGATTTATTTGCATGGACTTCCATCATAACCTTCCCTCTTAACATATATAAATGATATGTGAAGTCTTGTATCATTTAAAATAGTCCCCAATTAAATTTGATTTTTTTGACCGAAACTAGTGTATAATATACTATGATTTCTGACCGAAACTTGCATTTCGAAAAGTTTCATAGAAACTAATTTTCGGATGATTTTTTGCATGGACTTCCATCATTACCATCCATCATAAAATATATAAATGATATGTGAAGTTTCGAATCATTTGAAACACTCCACAATTTAATTTGATTTTTGACCGAAACTAGTATAAACCAGTGTATAATATATTATGATTTTTTTACCGAAACATGCATTAAAAAATGTTTCATAGAATCTAGTTTTCAGATAATTTTTTTGCATGGACTTCCATCGTAACCTTACCTCTTAACATATATAAATGATATGAAAAGTCTCGTATCATTTCAAATATTTAACTATAAAATTTGATTTTTTTCTACCGAAACTAGTGTATAATATACTATGATTTTTGACCGAAATATGCAATTCGAAAAGTTTCATAGAATCTAATTTTTCGATGATTTTTTGCATGGACTTCCATCAAAAATCTTCCCTCATAAAATATTTAAATGATACGTGAAACTTCGTATCATTAAGAACCTTCCACGATTTAATTTGATTTTTGAACGAAACTATTATAAACAAGTGTATAATATATTATGATTTTTTGACTGAAACTTGCATTTCGAAAAGTTTCATCGAATCTAATTTTTAGATGATTTATTTGCATGGACTTCCATCATAACCATCCCTCTTAACATATATAAATGATATGTGAAGTCTTGTATCATTTCAAATAGTCCCCAATTCAATTTGATTTTTTTGACCGAAACTAGTGTATAATATACTATGATTTTTGACCGAAACTCTCATTTAAAAAGTTTCATAGAACCTAATTTTCAGATGATTTTTTGCATTGACTTCTATCATAACCTTTCCTCATAATAATATAAAGGATATTTGAAATTTCATATCATTTCGAATATTCCAATATTTAATTTGATTTTTGACCGAAACTGGTATAAACTAGTATATAATATATTATGATTTTTTGACCGAAACTATTATAAACAAGTGTTTAATATATTATGATTTTTTGACTGAAACTTGCATTTCGAAAAGTTTAATAGAATCTAATTTTCAGATGATTTTTTTGCATGGACTTCCATCATAACCTTATCTCTTAACATATATAAATGATCTGAAAAGTCTCGAATCATTTCAAATAGTCCCCAGTTAAATTTGATATTTTTTACCGAAACTAGTGTATATACTTTGATTTTTGACCAAAACATGCATTACGAAAAGTTTCATAGAATCTAATTTTCAGATGATTTATTGAATGGACTTCCATCATAACCATCCCTCGTAAAATATATAAATGATATCTGAAGTGTCGTATCATTTAGAACAGTCCCCGATTTAATTTGATTTTTGACCGAAACTAGTATAAACTAGTGTATAATATATTATGATTTTTGACCGAAACTTGCATTTCGAAAAGTTTCATAGAATCTAATTTTCAGATCATATTTTGCATGAAATTCCATCATAACCTTTCCTTGTAAAATATATAAATGATATGTGAAGTTTCGTATCATTATGAACAGTCCCCGATTTAATAAGATTTTGACCTAAACTAGTATAAACTAGTGTATAATATATTATGAATTTTTGACCGAATCTTGCATTTGGAAAAATTTCATAGAATCTAGTTTTCAAATAATTGGTTTGCATAAACTTCCATCATAACCTTTCCTCTTAACATATATAAATGATCTGAAACGTATCGTATCATTTCAAATAGTCCCCAATTAAATTTTAGCTTTTTTGACCGAAACTAGTGTATAATTTACTATGATTTTTGACCGAAACTTCCATTTCAAAAAGTTTCATAGAATCTAATTTTCAGATGATTTATTTGCATGGACTTCCATCATAACCTTCCCTCTTTACATATATAAATGATATGTGAATTCTTGTATCATTTCAAATAGTCGCCAATTAAATTTGATTTTTTTGACCGAAACTAGTGTATAATATACTATGATTTCTGACCGAAACTTGCATTTCGAAAAGTTTCATAGAATCTAATTTTCGGATGATTTTTTGCATGGACTTCCATCATTACCATCCATCATAAAATATATAAATGATATGTGAAGTTTCGAATCATTTGAAACATTCCACAATTTAATTTGATTTTTGACCGAAACTAGTATAAACCAGTGTTTAATATATTATGATTTTTTTACCGAAACATGCATTAAAAAATGTTTCATAGAATCTAGTTTTCAGATAATTTTTTTGCATGGATTTCCATCGTAACCTTACCTCTTAACATATATAAATGATATGAAAAGTCTCGTATCATTTCAAATATTTACCTATAAAATTTGATTTTTTTTATACCGAAACTAGTGTATAATATACTATGATTTTTGACCGAAATATGTATTTCGAAAAGTTTCATAGAATCTAATTTTTCGATGATTTTTTGCATGGACTTCCATCAAAAATCTTCCCTCATAAAATATTTAAATGATACGTGAAGCTTCGTATCATTACGAACATTCCACGATTTAATTTGATTTTTGAACGAAACTATTATAAACAATTGTATAATATATTATGCTTTTTTGACTGAAACTTGCATTTCGAAAAGTTTCATCGAATCTAATTTTTAGATGATTTATTTGCATGGACTTCCATCATAACCATCCCTCTTAACATATATAAATGATATGTGAAGTCTCGTATCATTTCAAATAGTCCCCAATTCAATTTGATTTTTTTGACCGAAACTAGTGTATAATATACTATGATTTTTGACCGAAACTCTCATTTCAAAAAGTTTCATAGAACCTAATTTTCGGATGATTTTTTGCATTGACTTCTATCATAACCTTTCCTCGTAATAATATAAAGGATATTTGAAGTTTCATATCATTTCGAATATTCCAATATTTAATTTGATTTTTTACCGAAACTGGTATAAACTAGTATATAATATATTATGATTTTTTAAACTTAACTATTATAAACAAGTGTATAATATATTATGATTTTTTGACTGAAACTTGCATTTCGAAAATTTTCATAGAATCTAATTTTCAGATGATTTTTTTGCATGGACTTCCATCATAACCTTCCCTCTTAAAATATATAAATGATCTGAAAAGTCTCGAATCATTTCAAATAGTCCCCAGTTAAATTTGATTTTTTTTACCGAAACTAGTATATATACTTTGATTTTTGACCAAAACATGCATTTCAAAAAGTTTCATAGAATCTAATTTTTAGATGATTTATTGAATGGACTTCCATCATAACCATCCCTCGTAAAATATATAAATGATATCTGAAGTTTCGTATCATTTTGAACAGTCTCCGATTTAATTTGATTTTTGACCGAAACTAGTATAAACTAGTGTATAATATATTATGATTTTTGACCGAAACATACATCATAATCTAATTTTCAGATCATATTTTGCATGAAAATTAGATCATATTTTGCATGAAAATTAGATTATTTCGAAAAGTTTCATAGAATCTAATTTTCAGATCATATTTTGCATGAACTTCCATCATAATCTTTCTTCGTAAAATATATAAATGATATGTGAAGTTTCGTATCATTTTGAACAGTCCCCGATTTAATAAGATTTTGACCTAAACTAGTATAAACTAGTGTATAATATATTATGAATTTTTGATCGAATCTTGTGTTTGGAAAAATTTCACAGAATCTAGTTTTCAAATAATTGGTTTGCATAAACTTCCATCATAACCTTTCCTCTTAAAATATATAAATGATCTGAAAAGTATTGTATCATTTCAAATAGTCCCCAATTAAATTTTATTTTTTTGACCGAAACTAGTGTATAATTTACTATGATTTTTGACCGAAACTTCCATTTCAAAAAGTTTCATAGAATCTAATTTTCAGATGATTTATTTGCATGCACTTCCATCATAACCTTCCCTCTTAACATATATAAATGATATGTGAAGTCTTGTATCATTTCAAATAGTCCCCATTTAAATTTGATTTTTTTGACCGAAACTAGTGTATAATATACTATGATTTCTGACCGAAACTTGCATTTCGAAAAGTTTCATAGAATCTAATTTTCGGATGATTTTTTGCATGGACTTCCATCATTACCATCCCTCATAAAATATATAAAGGATATGTGAAGTTTCGAATCATTTCGAACATTCCACAATTTAATTTGATTTTTCACCGAAACTATTATAAACTAGTATATAATATATTATGAATTTTTTACTGAAAATTGCATTTCGAAAAGTTTCATAGAATCTAGCTTTCATATGATTGTTTAGCATAGTCTTCCATCATAACCTTCCCTCGTAAAATAAATAAATGATATGTGAAGTTTCAAATGATTTCGAATAGTCAACGATTTTATTTGATTTTTGACCGAATCTAATATAAACCAGTGTATAATATATTATGATTTTTTGACCGAAACATGCATTAAAAAAAGTTTCATAGAATCTTGTTTTCAGATGATTTTTTTGCATTGACTTCCATCGTATCCTTACCTCTTAACATATATAAGTGATCTTAAAAGTCTCGTATCATTTCAAATAGTTCCATATTTAATTTGATTTTTTTGACCGAAACATCCATTTCAAAAAGTTTAATAGAATCTAACTTTTCGATGATTTTTTGCATGGACTTCCATCATAATCTTCCCTCATAAAATATTAAAATGATATATGAAGTTTCGTATCATTTCGAACCGAAACTAGTATAAACAAGTGTATAATATATTACTATTTTTTTACTGAAACTTGCATTTCGAAAAGTTTCATAGAATCTAATTTTCAGATGATTTATTTGCATGGACTTCCATCATAACCTTCTCTCTTAACATATATAAATAATATGTGAAGTCTTGTATCATTTCAAATAGTCCCCAATTAAATTTTATTTTTTTGACCGAAACTAGGGTATAATATACTATGATTTTTGCCCGAAACTTGCATTTCGAAAAGTTTCATAGAATCTAATTTTCGGATGATTTTTTGCATGGAGTTACATCATTACCATCCCTCATAAAATATATAGATGATATGTGATGTTTCGAATCATTTCGAACATTCCACAATTTAATTTGATTTTGGACCGAAACTAGTATAAACTAGTGTATAATATATTATGATTTTTTGCCGACACATGCATTTCGAAAAGTTTCGGAGAATCTATTTTTAAGATGATTTTTTTTGCATGAACTTCCATATATTATGATTTTTTAACGTAACATGCATTTCGAAGAGTTTCATAGAACCTAATTTTCGGATGATTTTTTGCATTGACTTCCATTATAACCTTTCCTCGTAAAATATATAAATGATATGTGAAGTTTCGTATCATTTTGAAAATTCCACTATTTAATTTGATTTTTGACCGAAAATAGTATAAACTAGTATATAATATATTATGATTTTTTAACCAAAACTTGCATTTCAAAAAGTTTAATAGAATCTAGTTTTCAGATGAATTTTTTGCATGGACTTCCATCATAACCTTCCCTCTTAACATATATAAAAGATCAGAAAAGTCTAGTATCATTTCAAATAGTCCCCAATTAAATTTTCTTTTTTTGACCGAAACTAATGTATAATATACTATGATTTTTGACCAAAACTTCCATTTCGAAAAGTTTCATAGAATCTAATTTTCAGATGATTTATATGCATGAACTTGCATCATTACCATCCCTCATAAAATATATAAATGATATGTGTCGTTTCGAATCATTTCGAACATTCCACAATTTAATTTGATTTATGACCGAAACTAGTATAAACAAGTGTATAATATGTTATTACTTTTTTGACCGAAACATGCATTTCGAAAAGTTTCATAGAATCTATTTTTAAGATGATTTTTTTTTGCATTGACTTCCATCATAGCCTTCCGTCATAACATATATAAATGATCTGTAAAGTATCGTATCATTTCAAATAGTTCCCAATTAAATTTTATTTTTTTGACTGAAACTAGTGTATAATATACTATTATTTTTGACCGAAACATGCATTTCAAAAAGTTTCATAGAATCTAATTTTACGATGATTTTTTTCCTGGAATACCATCATAACCGTCCCTCTGAAATATATAAATATTATGTGAAGTTTCGTATCATTTCGAGCAGTCCCCGATTTAATTTGATTTTTGACCGAAACTAGTATAAACTAGTGTATAATATATTATGATTTTTTGACCAAAACTTGCATTTCGAAAAGTTTCATATAATCTAGTATTCAGATGATTTTTTTGCATGGACTTCCATCATAACCTTCCCTCTTATCATATATAAATGTTATGAAAATTGTCGTATCATTTCAAATTGTGCCCAATTAGATTTTATTTTTTTGACCGAAACTAGTGTATAATATACTATGATTTCTGACCGAAACTTGCATTTCGAAAAGTTTCGTAGAATCTAATTTTTGGATGATTTTTTGCATGGACTTCCATCATAACCTTCCCTCGTAAAATATATAAATGATATATGTAGTTTCTTATCATTTCGAACAGTCCCCGATTTAATTTGATTTTTGACATAAACTAGTATAAACTAGTGTATAATATAATATGAATTTTAGACTGAAACTTGCATTTCGAAAAGTTTCATAGAATCTATTTTTCAGATGATTTTTTTGCATGGACTTCCATCATAACCTTCCCTCGTAAAATATATAAATGATATGGGAATTTTCATATCATTTCGAACACTCCACGATTTAATTTGATTTTTAACCGAAACTAGTGTATACTATACTATGATTTTTGACCGAAACACGCATTTCGAAAAGTTTCACAGAATCTAATTTTTCGATGATTTTTTGCATGGACTTCCATCAAAAACCTTCCCTCAAAAAATATTTAAATGATATGTGAAGTTTCGTATCATTACAAACAGTCCACGATTTAATTTGTTTTTTTACAGAAACTATTATAAACAAGTGTATAATATATTATGATTTATTTGCATGAACTTCCATCATAACCTTCCCTCTTAACATATATAAATGATCTGAAAAGTCTCGTATCATTTCTAATAGTTCCCAATTAAATTTTATTTTTTTGACCGAAACCAGTGTATAATATACTATGATTTTTGACCGAAACTTCCATTTCGAAAAGTTTCATAGAATCTAATTTTCAAATTATTTATTTGCATGGACTGCCATCATAACATTCCCTCTTAACATATATAAATGATATATGAATTCTCGTATCATTTCAAATAGTCCCCAATTAAATTTGATTTTTTTGACTGAAACTAGTGTATAATATTCTATGTTTTTTGACCGAAACATGCATTTCGGAAAGTTTCATAGAATCTAATTTTCGGATGATTTTTTGCATGGACTTCCATCATTACCATCCCTCATAAAATATATAAATGATATGTGAAATTTCGAATCATTTCGAACACTCCACAATTTAATTTGATTTTTGACCGAAACTCCATCATTATATGCATTTCGAAAAGTTTCATATAATCTATTTTTAAGATGATTTTTTTTCATGGACTTTCATCATAACCTTCCCTCTTAAAAAGTATCGTATCATTTCAGATACTTCCAATTAAATTTGAATTTTTTGACCGAAACTAGTGTATAATATACTATGTTTTTTTACCGAAACATGTATTTCAAAAGGTTTCATAGAATCTAATTTTACGATGATTTTTTTCCTGGACTACCATCATAACCATCCCTCGTAAAATATATAAATGATATGTGAAGTTTCGTATCATTTCGAGCAGTCCCCGATTTAATTTGATTTTTGACCGAAACTAGTATAAACTAGTGTATAATATATTATGATATTTTGACCAAAACTTGCATTTCGAAACCTTTCATATAATCTAGTTTTCAGATGATTTTTTTGCATGGACTTCCATCATAACCTTCCCTCTTATCATATATAAATGATATGAAAATTCTCGTATCATTTCAAATTGTGCCCAATTAAATTTTATTTTTTTGACCGAAACTAGTGTATAATATACTATGATTTTTGACCGAAACATGCATTTCGAAAAGTTTCATAGAATCTAATTTTCGGATGATTATTTGCATGGACTTCCATCATTACCTTCCCTAGTAAAATATATAAATGATATGTGAAGTTTCGAATCATTTCGAACAGTCCCCGATTTAATTTGATATTTGACATAAACTAGTATAAGCTAGTGTATAATATATTATGAATTTTAGACTGAAAATTGCATTTCGAAAAGTTTCATAGAATTTAGCTTTCAGATGATTTTTTTGCATGGACTTCCATCATAACCTTCCCTCGTAAAATATATAAATGATATGGGAATTTTCATATCATTTCGAATAGTCAACGATTTTATTAGATTTTTGACCGAAACTAATATAAACCAGTGTATAATATATTATGATTTTTTGACCGAAACATGCATTAAAAAAAGTTTCATAGAATCTTGTTTTCAGATGATTTTTTTGAATTGAATTCCATATTTAATTTGATTTTTTTGACCGAAACTAGTGTATAATATACTATGATTTTTGACCGAAACATCCGTTTCAAAAAGTTTAATAGAATCTAACTTTTCGATAATTTTTTGCATGGACTTCCATCATAATCTTCCCTCATAAAATATTTAAATGACATATGAAGTTTCGTATCATTTCGAACAATCCACGATTTAATTTGATTTTTGACCGAAACTAGTATAAACAAGTGTATAATATATTATGATTTTTTTACTGAAACTTGCATTTCGAAAAGTTTCATAGAATCTAATTTTCAGATGATTTATTTGCATGGACTTCCATCATAACCTTCTCTCTTAAAATATATAAATAATACGTGAAGTCTCGTATCATTTCAAATAGTCCCCAATTAAATACTATGTTTTTTGACCGAAACTACGGTATAATATACTATGATTTTTGACCGAACCTTGCATTTCGAAAAGTTTCATAGAATCTAATTTTCGGATGATTTTTTGCATGGAGTTACATCATTACCATCCCTCATAAAATATATAGACTATATGTGATGTTTCGAATCATTTCGAACATTCATCAATTTAATTTGATTTTGGACCGAAACTAGTATAAACTAGTGTTTAATATATTATGATTTTTTGACCGAAACATGCATTTCGAAAAGTTTCGGAGAATCTATTTTTAAGATGATTTTTTTTGCATGGACTTCCATAATAATTTTCCCTCTTAACATATATAAATGATCTAAAAAGTATTTAATTATTTCAAACAGTTCCCAATTAAAATTTGATTTTTTTTACCGAAACTAGTGTATAATATATTATGATTTCTTAACGTAACATGCATTTAGAAGAGTTTCATAGAACATAATTTTCAGATGATTTTTTGCATGGACTTCCATCATATCCTTCCCTCGTAAAATATATAAATGATATGTGAAGTTTCATATCATTTCGAACAGTCCCCAATTTAATTTGATTTTTGACCGAAACTAGTATAAACTAGTGTATAATATATTATGATTTTTTAACCGAAACATGCATTTCAAAAAGTTTCATATAATCTAGTTTTCATATGATTTTTTTGCATGGACTTCCATCATAACCTTCCCTCTTAAAATATATATATAATATGAAAATTCATGAGACATTTCAAATTGTCCCCAATTAAATTTTATTTTTGTGACCGGAACTAGTGTATAATATAATATGATTTCAGACTGAAACTTGCATTTCAAAAATTTTCATAGAATCTAAATTTCGGATGATTTATTGCATAGACTTCCATCATTACCTTCCCTCGTAAAATATATAAATGATATGTGAAGTTTCGTATCATTTAGAACAGTCCCTTATTTAATTTGAGTTTTAACCTAAACTAGTATAAACTAGGGTATAATATATTATGAATTTTAAACTGAAACTTGCATTTCGAAAAGTTTCATAGAATCTAGTTTTCAGATGATTGTTTTGCATCGACTTCCATCATAACCTTCCCTCGTAAAATATATAAATGATATGGAAAGTTTCATATCATTTCGAACACTCCACGATTTAATTTGATTTTTGACCGAAACTAGTATAAACCAGTGTATAATATATTATGATTTTTTGACTAAAACATGCATTAAAAAAAGTTTCATAGAATCTAATTTTCAAATGATTTATTTGCATGGACTTCCATCATAACATTCCCTCTTAACATATATAAATGATATATGAAGTCTTGTATCATATCAAATAGTCCCCAATTAAATTTGATTGTTTTAACCGAAACTAGTGTATAATATACTATGTTTTTTAACCGAAACTTGCTTTTCGGAAAATTTCATAGAATCTAATTTTCGGAACAATTTTTGTCATGGACTTCCATCATTAACATCCCTCATAAAATATATAAATGATATGTGAAGTTTCGAATCATTTCGAACACTCCACAATTTAATTTGATTTTTGACCGAAACTAGTATAAACTAGTGTATAATATATTATTATTTTTTGACCGAAACATGCATTTCTAAAAGTTTCATATAATCTAGTTTTCAGATGATTTTTTTGTTTGGACTTCCATCATAACCTTCCCTCTTAACATATATAACCTTCCCTCTTATCATTTCAAATATTTCCCAATTAAATTTAAATTTTTTGACCGAAACGAGTGTATAATATACTATGATTTTTTACCGAAACATGTATTTCAAAAGTTTTCATAGAATCTAATTTTCTGATGATTTTTTGCATTGACTTCCATCATAACCTTCCCTCTTAAAATATATAAATGATATGTGAAGTTTCGTATCATTTCGAACAGTCCCCGATTTAATTTGATTTTTGACCGAAACTAGTATAAACTAGTGTATAATATATTATGATATTTTGACCAAATCTTGCATTTCGAAACCTTTCATATAATCTAGTTTTCAAATGATTTTTTTGCATGAACTTCCATCATAACCTTCCCTCTTAAAATATATAAATGATATGAAAATTCTCGTATCATTTCAAATTGTCCCCAATTAAATTTTATTTTTTTGACCGGAACTAGTGTATAATATAATATGATTTCTGACCGAAACTTGCATTTCGAAAAGTTTCATAGAATCTAATTTTCGGATGATTTATTGCATGGACTTCCATCATTACCTTCCCTCGTAAAATATATAAAATATATGTGAAGTTTCGTATCATTTAGAACAGTCCCCTATTTAATTTCATTTTTGAACTAAACTAGTATAAACTAGGGTATAATATATTATGAATTTTAAACTGAAACATGCATTTCGAAAAGTTTCATAGAATCTAGTTTTCAGATGATTGTTTTGCATCGACTTCCATCATAACCTTCCCTCGTAAAATATATAAATGATATGGAAAGTTTCATATCATTTCGAACACTCCACGATTTAATTTGATTTTTGACCGAAACTAGTATAAACCAGTGTATAATATATTATGATTTTTTGACTAAAACATGCATTAAAAAAAGTTTCATAGAATCTAATTTTCAGATGATTTTTTTGCATGGACTTCCATCGTAACCTTACCTCTTAATATATATAAATGATATGAAAAATCTCGTATCATTTCAAATAGTTCCCTATTAAATTTGATTTTTTCGACTGAAACTAGTGTATAATATACTATGATTTTTGACTGAAACATGTATTTCGAAAATTTTCTTAGAATCTATTTTTTCGATGATTTTTTGCATGGATTTCCATCATAACCTTCCCTCATAAAATATTTAAATGATATGTGAAGTTTCGTATCATTTCGAACAGTCCACGATTTAATTTGATTTTTGACCGAAACTAGTATAAACAAGTGTATAATATATTATGATTTTTTGACTGAAACTTGCATTTCGAAACGTTTCATAGAATATAATTTTTAGATGAGTTATTTGCATGGCCTTCCATCATAACCTTCCCTCTCAACATATATAAATGATAAGTGAAGTCTTGTATCATTTCAAAAAGTCCCCAATTCATTTTAATTTTTTTGACCAAAACTAGTGTATAATATACTATAATTTTTGACTGAAAATCTCATTTCAAAAAGTTTCATAGAACATAATTTTCGGTTGATTTTTTGCATTGACCTCCATCATAACCTTCCCTCGTAAAATATATAAATGATATGTGAAGTTTCGTATCATTTTGAATATTCCATTATTTAATTTTATTTTGGACCGAAACTAGTATAAAGCAGTGTATAATATACTATGATTTTTGACCGAAACTTATATTTCAAAAAGTTTTATAGAATCTAAATTTCAGATGATTTATTTGCATGGACTTCCATCATAACATTCCCTCTTAACATATATAAATGATATATGAAGTCTCGTATCATTTCAAATAGTCCCCAATTAAATTTGATTTTTTTGACTGAAACTAGTGTATAATATACTATGTTTTTTGACCGAAACGTGCATTTCGGAAAGTTTCATAGAATCTAATTTTTGGATGATTTTTTGCATGGACTTCCATCATTAACATCCCTCATAAAATATATAAATGATATGTGATGTTTCGAATCATTTCGAACACTCCACAATTTAATTTGATTTTTGACCGAAACTAGTATAAACTAGTGTATAATATATTATTATTTTTTGACCGAAACATGCATTTTTAAAAGTTTCATATAATCTAGTTTTCAGATGATTTTTTTGAATGGACTTCCATCATAACCTTCCTTCTTAACATATATAAATGATCTGAAAAGTATCGTATCATTTCAAATATTTCCCAATTAAATTTGAATTTTTTGACCGAAACGAGTGTATCATATACTATGATTTTTTACCGAAACATGCATTTCAAAAGGTTTCATAGAATCTAATTTTCTGATGATTTTTTGCATGGACTTCCATCTTAACCTTCCCTCTTAAAATATATAAATGATATGTGAAGTTTCGTATCATTTAGAACAGTCCCCTATTTAATTTCATTTTTGAACTAAACTAGTATAAACTAGTGTATAATATATTATGATATTTTGACCAAAACGTGCATTTCGAAACCTTTCATATAATCTAGTTTTCAAATGATTTTTTTGCATGAACTTCCATCATAAACTTCCCTCTTAACATATATAAATGATATGAAAATTATCGTATCATTTCAAATTATCCCCAATTAAATTTTATTTTTTTGAACGAAACTAGTGTATAATATACTATGATTTCTGACCAAAACTTGCATTTCGAAAAGTATCATAGAATCTAATTTTCGGATGATTATTTGCATGGACTTCCATCATTACCTTCCCTCGTAAAATATAAAAATGATATGTGAAGTTTCTTATCATTTCGAACAGTCCCCGATTTAATTTGATTTTTGACATAAACTAGTGTATAATATATTATGAATTTTAGACATAAACTTGCATTTCGAAAAGTTTCATAGAATCTAGTTTTCAGATGATTGTTTTGCAGGGACTTCCATCATAACCTTCCCTCGTAAAATATATAAATGATATGGGAATTTTCATATCATTTTGAACACTCCACGATTTAATTGGATTTTTGACCGAAACTAGTATAAAACAGTGTATAATATATTATGATTTTGACTGAAACATGCATTAAAAAAAGTTTCATAGAATCTAGTTTTCAGATGATTTTTTTGCATGGACTTCTATTGTAACCTTACCTCTTAACATATATAAATGATATGAAAAGTTTCGTATCATTTCAAATAGTTCCCTATTAAATTTGATTTTTTTCGACCAAAACTAGTGTATAATATACTATGATTTTTCATCGAAACATGCATTTCGAAAAGTTTCATAGAATCTAATTTTTCGATGATTTTTGCATGGACTTCCATCAAAAACCTTCCCTCATAAAATATTTAAATGATATGTGAAGTTTCGTAAAATTACAAACAGTCCACGATTTAATTTGATTTTTGACCGAAACTATTATAAACAAGTGTATAATATATTATGATTTTTTGACCGAAACATGCATTAAAAAAAGTTTCATAGAATCTTGTTTTCAGATGATTTTTTTGCATTAACTTCCATCATATTCTTACCTCTTAACATATATAAATGATATTAAAAGTCTCGTATCATTTCAAATAGTTCCATATTTAATTTGATTTTTTTGACCGAAACTAGTGTATAATATACTATGATTTTTGACCGAAACATCCGTTTCAAAAAGTTTAATAGAATCTAACTTTTCGATGATTTTTTGCATGGACTTCCATCATAATCTTCCCTCATAAAATATTTAAATGACATATGAAGCTTCGTATCATTTCGAACAATCCACGATTTAATTTGAATTTTGACCGAAACTAGTATAAACAAGTGTATAATATATTATGATTTTTTTACTGAAACTTGCATTTCGAAAAGTTTCATAGAATCTAATTTTTCGATGATTAATTTGCATGGACTTCCATCATATCCTTCTCTCTTAACATATATAAATAATATGTGAAGTCTCGTATCATTTCAAATAGTCCCCAATTAAATACTATGTTTTTTGACCGAAACTAGGGTATAATATACTATGATTTTTGACCGAACCTTGCATTTCGAAAAGTTTCATAGAATCTAATTTTCGGATGATTTTTTGCATGGAGTTACATCATTACCATCCCTCATTAAATATATAGACTATATGTGATGTTTCGAATCATTTCGAACATTCATCAATTTAATTTGATTTTGGATAGAAACTAGTATAAACTAGTGTATAATATATTATGATTTTTTGACCGAAACATGCATTTCGAAAAGTTTCGGAGAATTTATTTTTAAGATGATTTTTTTTGCATGGACTTCTATAATAATTTTCCCTCTTAACATATATAAATGATCTAAAAAGTATTTAATTATTTCAAACAGTTCCCAATTAAAATTTTATTTTTTTTACCGGAACTAGTGTATAATATATTATGATTTCTTAACGTAACATGCATTTCGAAGAGTTTCATAGAATATAATTTTCAGATGATTTTTTGCATGGACTTCCATCATAACCTTCCCTCGTAAAATATATAAATGATATGTGAAGTTTCATATCATTTCGAACAGTCCCCGATTTAATTTGATTTTTGACCGAAACTAGTATAAACTAGTGTATAATATATTATGATTTTTTAACCGAAACTTGCATTTCAAAAAGTTTCATATAATCTAGTTTTCAGATGATTTTTTTGCATGGACTTCCATCATAACCTTCCCTCTTAAAATATATATAATATGAAAATTCATGAGACATTTCAAATTGTCCCCAATTAAATTTTATTTTTTTGACCGGAACTAGTGTATAATATAATATGATTTCTAACCGAAACTTGCATTTCAAAAATTTTCATAGAATCTAAATTTCGGATGATTTATTGCATAGACTTCCATCATTACCTTCCCTCGTAAAATATATAAATGATATGTGAAGTTTCGTATCATTTAGAACAGTCCCTTATTTAATTTGATTTTTGACCTAAACTAGTATAAACTAGGGTATAATATATTATGAATTTTAAACTGAAACTTGCATTTCGAAAAGTGTCATAGAATCTAGTTTTCAGATGATTGTTTTGCATCGACTTCCATCATAACCTTCCCTCGTAAAATATATATATGATATGGAAAGTTTCATATCATTTCGAACACTCCACGATTTAATTTGATTTTTGACCGAAACTAGTATAAACCAGTGTATAATATATTATGATTTTTTGACTAAAACATGCATTAAAAAAAGTTTCATAGAATCTAATTTTCAGATGATTTTTTTGCATGGACTTCCATCGTAACCTTACCTCTTAATATATATAAATGATATGAAAAATCTCGTATCATTTCAAATAGTTCCCTATTAAATTTAATTTTTTCGACTGAAACTAGTGTATAATATACTATGATTTTTGACTGAAACATGCATTTCGAAAATTTTCATAGAATCTAATTTTTCGATGATTTTTTGCATGGACTTCAATCATAACCTTCACTCATAAAATATTTAAATGATATGTGAAGTTTCATATCATTTCGAACAGGCCACGATTTAATTTGATTTTTGACCGAAACTAGTATAAACAAGTGTATAATATATTATGATTTTTTGACTGAAACTTGCATTTCGAAAAGTTTCATAGAATATAATTTTTAGATGATTTATTTGCATGGACTTCCATCATAACCTTCCCTCTTAACATATATAAATGATATGTGAAGTCTTGTATCATTTCAAATAGTCCCCAATTCAATTTGATTTTTTTGACCAAAACTAGTGTATAATATACTATGATTTTTGACCGAAAATCTCATTTCAAAAAGTTTCATAGAACCTTATTTTCGGATGATTTTTTGCATTGACCTCCATCATAACCTTCCCTCGTAAAATATATAAATGATATGTGAAGTTTCGAATCATTTTGAATATTCCACTATTTAATTTGGTTTTTGACCGAAACTAGTATAAACTAGTATATAATATATTATGATTTTTTAACCAAAACTTACATTTCGAAAAGTTTCATAGAATCTAGTTTTCAGATGATTGTTTTGCTTGGACTTCCATCATAACCTTCCCTCTTAACATATATAAATGATCTGAAAAGTCTCGTATCATTTCTAATAGTTACCAATTAAATTTTATTTTTTTGACTGAAACGAGTGTATAATATACTATGATTTTTTACCGAAACTTGCATTTCGAAAAGTTTCATAGAATCTAATTTTCAAATGATTTATTTGCATGGACTTCCATCATAACATTCCCTCTTAACATATATAAATGATATATGAAGTCTCGTATCATTTCAAATAGTCCCCAATTAAATTTGATTTTTTTGACCGAAACTAGTGTATAATATACTATGTTTTTTGACCGAAACTTGCATTTCGGAGAGTTTCATAGAATCTAATTTTCGGATATTTTTTGCATGGACTTCCATCATTAACATCCCTCATAAAATTTCTAAATGATATGTGAAGTTTCGAATCATTTCGAACACTCCACAGTTTAATTTGATTTTTGACCGAAAGTAGTATAAACTAGTGTATAATATATTATTATTTTTTGACCGAAACATGCATTTCTAAAAGTTTCATATAATCTAGTTTTCAGATGATTTTTTTGAATGGACTTCCATCATAACCTTCCCTCTTAACATATATAAATGATCTGAAAAGTATCGTATCATTTCAAATATTTCCCAATTAAATTTGATTTTTTGACCGAAACGAGTGTATAATATACTATGATTTTTTACCGAAACATGCATTTCAAAAGGTTTCATAGAATCTAATTTTCTGATGATTTTTTGCATGGACTTCCATCATAACCTTCCCTCTTAAAATATATAAATGATATGTGAAGTTTCGTATCATTTCGAACAGTCCCCGATTTAATTTGATTTTTGACCGAAACTAGTATAAACTAGTGTATAATATATTATGATATTTTGACCAAAACTTGCATTTCGAAACCTTTCATATAATCTAGTTTTGAAATTATTTTTGTAGATGTTTAAGAATTGGCAGAATTTTTGACCAAACAAGAAATGTTAAATTCAGTTCAGAATGTCCTATCAGATGTTGGGACATTAGCAAACAGAGTATGTGAACTTATTTCAGGATGTCCTACCAGATGTTGGGACATTGTGTAAATAATTTAAGTTCAGTTTTCCAGGATGTCCCAACAGATGTTGAGACATCTCAGACCTGCTTCCAGAATTAATTATTGATTAACAGATCAGGGATATTTAAGGAGAGTTATCTGGAATTAATTAATGATGGACAAAAACAGAACAAGGCGCATCTGTAGGGAGTTTTATATTGAAGATTCAAATTAAAACAGAAGACCTAATGCACCTAGAATATAGGAAGTAACAAACCCTAAATTCAAGGTGACAGCTGCTGCACATTAGGGCTGGGTCATTCTACAGAAAGCCCAAAATTCAGATACCTATTTAAACAACAGAAACTCATAGAATTGAGTACGAATTTAAGAAGTGAAAATAGGGTGTCTAGTGTTTTTAATAGCAGGTTGTTTTATGTACCACTTTATGAGCTTTTAAGCAAAAGTGCATTTGTGACTTGATTGAAACTGTTAAGTAAGATCAAGCTGTATTGTTTGAAGGATGTCTTCAATTTCTGTAAACTTGTAAACTTGATCATTGTGTGATTGAGGGGGAGTGAGTAGGGTACTCTTATCTAAGTGAGTCTTAGGTAGAAATTGCATTGTGTAAGTATTAAGTGATAGATTAAACAGGGTGGTTTAAGTCTAGAATTAATATTACTAATAGTGGATTTCCTCCTGGCTTGGTAGCCTCCAGATGTAGGTGTGGTTATACACTGAACTGGGTTAACAAACTTCTGTGTTGTTTACTTTTCTTGCTGTTTAAGTTTTGGTTAAATTTGTCAAATGTCCTATTAAGTGTTGGGACATCTCTTAGGACACCTCATACCTGATCACAGAATTTCAATTGGCATCAGAGCAGGCACCCTGCCTGTTTATACTGGGTGAGATCTAGGGAATACAAATTCTGTAACATGGACAGAGATTTAGGGTCAGTAAATAGACCACCTATTCTGGATGGATCTAATTATGACTACTGGAAGCCAAGAATGATTGCATTCTTAAGGTCACTTGACAACAGGGCATGGAGAGCAGTCAATGTTGGATGGGATCATCCTATCCAAGACACCAAAGATGGATCTAAAGTGCTGAAACCTGAAGAAGAATGGAGTAAGGAGGATGAAGACTCAACACTAGGCAACTCAAAAGCCTTAAATGCTTTATTCAATGGCATTGATAGGAATATTTTCAGACTTGTGCATCATTGTGAGCTGGCCAAAGATGTTTGGGATACTCTCAAAACAACTCATGAAGGAACATCAAAAGTAAAAATGTCAAGACTTCAACTTCTCACCACCAAGTTTGAAAACTTGAGAATGAAGGAAGATGAATCAATTCATGAGTTCTATATGAACATCTTGGATATAGCCAATACTTCTGGAGCTTTGGGAGAAAAGATGACTGATGAAAAGCTTGTAAGAAAGATTCTCAGATCTTTGCCAAAAAGATTTGATATGAAAGTCACTGCAATAGAAGAAGCTCAAGACATATGCTCCATGAAAGTTGAAGAACTCATTGGTTCCCTTCAAACTTTTGAGATGGGAATGAATGACACAAATGCCAAAAAGAACAAAAGCATAGCCTTGGTGTCAAATACAGATGAAGAAGAGGATGATGAATCAGCAAATGATAAAAGCTTATCAGAAAACCTTGCCTTGCTTGGAAAACAGTTCAAACAAATTCTCAGAGGAATGGAAGGCAAATCCAAACCTAGTGGAAGAAACACAAACTCTGAGAACAGAAGACCTTATGATGCTAACAAAAGATTAAAGTATGCTGAAAAGACCAGTCAAGATAAAGGAGTCAAATGTCATGAATGTGAAGGATATGGACACATCAAGTTTGAATGTCCTACCTACTTAAAGAGGCAAAAGAAAGGACTCTCTGTGACCTGGTCTGATGAAGACTCAGGAGAGTCAGAAGAAGAATCAGCTAAGCATATTACTGCTTTAGCTGGACTGTGTGAATATGATAGTGATTCCAGTTGTGGAGAACTTACTTATGAAGAACTTGAGCAAGCATTCAAAGATCTATACAAAAGAAGCTCTGAAATATGCAGTGAAGTTATAAAGCTAAAGAAGCAGAATAAGACTTTAGAAGATGACAAAGCAAATGATCAGGAGATCATTGAAACCTTAAAAAGTGAAGTAAGCCTTCTCAACTCTAAGTTGGAACATATGTCCAAATCTGTTAGAATGTTGAACAACAGCTCAAACACACTGGATGTTATTCTCAGCAATAATAAACATTCAGGGGACAAAAGTGGACTAGGATATAGCAGAGATGAAGCAAGCTCTAGCAAAACTACTTCAAAAACTACACAGTCAAACAAGATGTCCCAACAGATGCTCCAACATCAGAACACAAAGACAAACATAATGTTCCAACAAATGTCTCAACATTCTGGAAAGAACAAAATGAAGAAGAAGTATCAAAGATGGAGATGCCATCACTGTGGAAGATTTGGGCATATCAAACCTCACTGTTATAAGCTACATGGATATCCAAATCAGATGTATCAGCAACCTTCTAATCAGAAAGTAGAAGGTACCAAGAAAGTGCTGCATAGACATCAAAGAAATCAGCAACCTCCTAAGCAGAAGACAGAGGTCATCAAGAAGGTTTGGAGACCAAAAGCTGACATTCAGACTGATCAAAGCCACATACCCAAGAACCATATCAACAATCAAGCTTGGAGATCAACTGAACAACACACAGGGCAGAGACATCAAAAGAAATCTCAACTCATCTGGTCAAAGAAAAGTACTGCATACATAGCACATACATCTCTGAGAGTATCAGCTAAAGAAGACTGGTACTTTGACAGTGGATGCTCAAGACACATGACTGGATTGAAGAATTTGCTAGTAAACTTAAAATCACATTCATCCAGGTATGTTACCTTTGGAGATGGAGCTAAAGGAGAAATCAAGGGAGTTGGAACCTTGGATTGTCAAGATGTTCCAAGACTAGATGATGTGCTGCTAGTTAAAGGTTTAACTGCTAACCTGATCAGCATAAGTCAACTATGTGATCAAGGATACAGTGTAAACTTTACAAAATCTGAATGTATAGTGATTAACAAAGAACAAGAGGTTGTCATGAAAGGAGCCAGATCTAAAGACAACTGTTACATGTGGGAATCCCAAAATCTCAGTCTCACTTCAACCTGCTCTCTAGCTAAAGAAGAAGAAGTGAAACTGTGGCATCAAAGACTAGGTCATCTTCATTTCATAGGCATAAAGAAGATCATATCTATGGATGCTGTAAGAGGTATTCCTAATCTGAAGATTGATGATAGCAAAATATGTGGTGAATGTCAAATAGGCAAGCAAACCAAGATGTCCCATCCAAAGCTCCAACATCTGACAACTTCCAAAGTTTTGGAACTTCTACATATGGATCTTATGGGACCTATGCAGGTTGAAAGTCTTGGTGGTAAGAGGTATGCCTATGTTGTGGTTGATGATTTTTCAAGATATACATGGATAAACTTCATCAAAGAAAAGTCAGATGTATTTGATGTATTCAAAGAATTATGTCAAAGATTGCAAAGGGAAAAATCCAGCTGTGTGATCAGAATTAGGAGTGATCATGGAAAAGAATTTGAGAATCAAAAGTTCTTAGATTTCTGTTCTTCAGAAGGAATTAATCATGAGTATTATTCACTTATCACTCCTCAACAGAATGGGATTGTTGAAAGGAAGAATAGAACCATTCAAGAATCAGCAAGAGCTATGATCCATGCTAAAAAGTTGCCTCTATACTTTTGGGCTGAAGCTATGAACACTGCCTGTTACATCCATAACAGAGTTACTTTAAGGAAAGGAACTTTGTCCACAATATATGAAGTCTGGAAGGGCAGAAAACCCACTGTGAAGTACTTTCATGTGTTTGGAAGTAAATGCTATATTCTGGCAGATAGGGAGCAAAGGAGAAAAATGGATCCTAAAAGTGATGAAGGGATTTTCCTTGGATACTCTATAAACAGCAGAGCATATAGAGTATTTAATTACAGAACAAAGGTTATCATGGAGTCCATAAATGTGATAATTGATGATGCTTCTACAGATGTCCCAGAAGATGTTGGAACATCTGCTGATATCAAGATTGAAGCTGAAGAAAAGAATGATCAATATAACTTCACTCAAAATGATACAAGGTCAGAAGATTCAAGCAAACCTCCCTCCATCAGAATACAGAAGGATCATCCCAAAGACTTAATAATTGGTGATCCCAACAGAGGTGTAAGCACTAGATCAAGAGAAGTGATTTCAGGTTCTTGTTTTGTTTCCAAAATAGAACCTAAAAATGTCAAGGAAGCTCTCACTGATGAATACTGGATTTGTGCTATGCAAGAGGAATTAGGTCAATTCACAAGGAATGAAGTGTGGATTCTTGTTCCTAGACCTGATGACATAAATGTGATTGGTACAAAATGGGTGTATAAGAACAAGTCAAATGAACAAGGAGTTGTTACAAAGAACAAAGCTAGACTTGTGGCTCAAGGATACACTCAAATTGAAGGGGTAGACTTTGATGAAACCTTTGCACCAGTAGCAAGGCTTGAATCAATAAGACTACTGTTGGGAATTGCTTGTATCTTAAAGTTCAAGCTATTTCAAATGGATGTGAAAAGTTCCTTTCTTAATGGTTATCTTAATGAAGAGGTATATGTAGAACAGCCTAAAGGATTTGTTGATCCAAGTTGTCCAAATCATGTATACAAATTAAAGAAAGCTCTTTATGGTCTGAAGCAAGCTCCAAGGGCATGGTATGAAAGACTGACCACATTTCTTATCAAGCAAGGATACAGAAAAGGTGGGATTGATAAAACCCTGTTTGTTAAAGATGAAGAAGGAAATGTCATGATTGCACAAATATATGTTGATGACATTGTGTTTGGTGGGATGTCTGATAAGATGGTCAAACATTTTGTCAAGCAGATGGAATCTGAATTTGAAATGAGTCTAGTAGGTGAATTAACCTACTTTCTTGGTCTGCAAGTAAAGCAAATGGAAGACTCAATGTTTATTTCCCAAAGTAAGTACTCCAAGAACATAGTGAAGAAATTTGGAATGGAAAATGCTTCTCATAAAAGAACTCCTGCTCCCACACATTTAAAGCTGACTAAAGATGAAAAGGGTGAGAATGTAGATCAAAGTTTATATAGAAGCATGATTGGAAGCTTGTTATACTTGACTGCTAGCAGACCAGACATTGCTTTTGCAGTAGGAGTTTGTGCAAGATATCAAGCTGATCCAAAAGTCAGTCATCTTAATCAAGTCAAGAGAATCCTTAAATATGTTAATGGTACTTGTGACTATGGCATAATGTACTTTCATGGTTGCAAACCAATTCTCACTGGATTCTGTGATGCTGATTGGGCAGGAAGTGCTGATGACAGAAAAAGCACTTCAGGAGGATGCTTCTTTCTAGGAAACAATCTGATTTCTTGGTTCAGTAAGAAACAGAATTGTGTATCCTTATCTACAGCTGAATCTGAGTACATAGCAGCAGGTAGCAGTTGTTCTCAGTTGGTTTGGATGAAGCAAATGCTCACTGAGTACAATGTCCCACAGGATGTCATGACATTGTACTGTGACAACTTAAGTGCAATCAACATATCAAAGAATCCTATCCAACACAGCAGGACTAAGCATATTGATATCAGACATCACTTCATCAGAGATCTTGTAGAAGAAAAGGTGATTTCATTGGAGCATGTAGCTACAGATTTGCAATTAGCTGATATCTTTACCAAAGCATTGGATGCTACTCAATTTGAGAATTTAAGGGGTAAACTTGGAATCTGTTTATGTGATATTTAGCAGTTAATGAGATGTGTCAACATGTCATATGACATTGCATGGCATAAGTTCCAGATGGCAAAGCTAGTCTGGACTAGATCCTTGGGAATTCCATCCCTAATCATTTGGACTGTAACGGATACATATTTAGTAACTATTTATAAGAAGCTATCAAGATTCTCATCATACCATCACAAGCGAATCACATTAACTCTCAATCCTTCAGAAATCATAAACCCTAAAGCTGTTCATCCATCTTCTCAACAATGTCTCAAAACCCTAAAACAGCTGAGGAAATTCTCAACAAGGAAGACGTGGTTCATGCCACTCCAATCTCTGTTGTGCCAATGTCTTCAACACCATTGGACGAGCTCAGGGGAAGCGCCTCTCACACTAAAAAGGCAAGAACACCAAAGAGATGTAAAGATCAAATCAGAAGCAAAGCTAAAGGCATTCCCTCTCCTGCTAACATGTCCTCAAGATACTCCAAATATGTTGATGATTCCATCAAGGAGATTGTCAACCAAGTTTTCTCTGAACAAAGAGTGGTGAGAGGGATCTCTGTTCCTTTGAACACCATTCCTGCACCTCAAGAAGAACCAGCTCAAGATACAGAGGACACTGCTGCAGAACAAGATGTCCCAACAGATGTTGGAACATCTGAAGATAAGAAAAAGAACTCATCTGATGTTGATCTGGAACAAACTGAGGACAAAGCCTCAAAAGAAAATGATGAAGAGGTCTCTGAAGAAAAGGCTCAAGGCTCAAATGAAGATCAAATCTCTGCTGATCAACCAGCTGAAGAGGAGGGTGCTCAATCTCCTTCAGTGGTCAATCTGGAGCAGGACTCTGATGCAGAGATCATATCATCTGTGAAACCCAGCATTGCTAAAAGACTAAGGTCCAGGAAAGGAAAGATGCAAGCTGAACCTGTCATCCCTGAGAAGAAGAAGGCTAGTCCACAGAAAGGCAAAGCTAAAGTCACTTTTGGGCCATCAAAACAATGGAGTAAAGTCCAAACTCAGAAAAGGAAAGCTGCCACATCATCAGATTCAGATGTTGGATCAGATGTCCCAACATCTCCTCCCAAGAAGAGACCAGCAACATCCAGAGCTTCAACTGCTGTACCAGAAGCTCCCTTGGACAACATATCATTTCACCATGTCTCCAGTGTCAACAGGTGGAAATATGTGTACCAAAGAAGGGTTGCCTTGGAAAGAGAACTAAGCAGCAATGCACTTGAGTGCACAGAACTGATAGACCTCATCTCTGCTGCAGGACTATTCAAAACAGTCTCAGACATATCTCCCTGCTATGAACTTCTTGTCAAAGAGTTCATTGTGAATCTTCAGGAGGATTGCTCAAATGGTAAGTCTTCTGAGTTTAGAAAAGTTTTTGTTCGAGGTAAATGTGTACAGTTTTCTCCTCAAATCATCAATGAGTATCTAGGAAGAGAAACAGATGGACCCAATGAATTAGGTAAGACAGATAATCAAGTCTGTAAAGTGATCACTGCAAACCAGGTCAAGGCATGGCCTGTGAAGGGAAAGCTCTCTGTGAGCATGCTTACCAGAAAGTATGCCATGCTGAACAGAATTGGAACTGCTAATTGGGTGCCTACAAACCACACTTCCTCAATCTCAACTGGTCTAGCCAGATTTATATATGCTGTTGGAACTCAAACCAAATTGGACTATGGAGCTTTCATCTTTGATCAAACCATGAAGCATGCCAGCTCTTCTGCAACAAAGCTACCAATAGCTTTTCCTTCATTGCTGTGTGGTATTGTTCTAAGTCAATACCCTGGAATTTTAAATGAGAAGGACACAGTCTGCAAGAGAGAGAGTCCCCTGGCTTTTCACTACAAATTATTCCTAACTCATCATGCTGCAGATGTTGAAGCACCTTCTGGGACATCTGCTGGTCCCTCCACTGCTAAGAATCCAATCTCCAGGAAGACTTTAATTGCTGAACTCAAAAGCACCTGCAAAGAGCTTGAAGCTAGAAAGCAGAAGCTTGAGTAAATCATCAAAAGGTTGGAAAGTGAAAAAGATCAGAATGCTGCATCTGGTGAAGACAGTGAGGCTGATGAAGAAAGTGAATCTGATAAAGATGAAGACACTGAAGTGGAGGAAGCAACTGAGAGTGATGAATCTGAGTGATCAATGTATGTGAGGCAAATGTAATGACAGCAATGTAATGACAGTAATAGTGTCTTTGGCCCCTAATTTTGTGTCTACCAAGGGGGAGAACAACAACAAATTTGTACTGCTGTTTAATTTTTGAATGAAATCTGTTTGTTTCTGTCTGAACTGAATCAGTGTGTATTTCTGTTGCAACAAAATTGGATACATATATGTTTGAGGGGGAGTAATCTCAAATAAGAATCAACAGAAAAGTAATGCTATACTCTGATAAAAAGAACTTCTGCTGCACTCTGAAATCCAGAAAAGATGTTAGCCAAAAATTAGCCAAAGGGGGAGTTTGTAGATGTTTAAGAATTGGCAGAATTTTTGACCAAACAAGAAATGTTAAATTCAGTTCAGAATGTCCTATCAGATGTTGGGACATTAGCAAACAGAGTATGTGAACTTATTTCAGGATGTCCTACCAGATGTTGGGACATTGTGTAAATAATTTAAGTTCAGTTTTCCAGGATGTCCCAACAGATGTTGAGACATCTCAGACCTGCTTCCAGAATTAATTATTGATTAACAGATCAGAGATATTTAAGGAGAGTTATCTGGAATTAATTAATGATGGACAAAAACAGAACAAGGCGCATCTGTAGGGAGTTTTATATTGAAGATTCAAATTAAAACAGAAGACCTAATGCACCTAGAATATAGGAAGTAACAAACCCTAAATTCAAGGTGACAGCTGCTGCACATTAGGGCTGGGTCATTCTACAGAAAGCCCAAAATTCAGATACCTATTTAAACAACAGAAACTCATAGAATTGAGTACGAATTTAAGAAGTGAAAATAGGGTGTCTAGTGTTTTTAATAGCAGGTTGTTTTATGTACCACTTTATGAGCTTTTAAGCAAAAGTGCATTTGTGACTTGATTGAAACTGTTAAGTAAGATCAAGCTGTATTGTTTGAAGGATGTCTTCAATTTCTGTAAACTTGTAAACTTGATCATTGTGTGATTGAGGGGGAGTGAGTAGGGTACTCTTATCTAAGTGAGTCTTAGGTAGAAATTGCATTGTGTAAGTATTAAGTGATAGATTAAACAGGGTGGTTTAAGTCTAGAATTAATATTACTAATAGTGGATTTCCTCCTGGCTTGGTAGCCTCCAGATGTAGGTGTGGTTATACACTGAACTGGGTTAACAAACTTCTGTGTTGTTTACTTTTCTTGCTGTTTAAGTTTTGGTTAAATTTGTCAAATGTCCTATTAAGTGTTGGGACATCTCTTAGGACATCTCATACCTGATCACAGAATTTCAATTTTTTTGCATGAACTTCCATCATAACCTTCCCTCTTAAAATATATAAATGATATGAAAATTCTCGTATTATTTCAAATTGTCCCCAATTAAATTTTATTTTTTTGACCGAAACTAGTGTATAATATAATATGATTTCTGACCGAAACTAGCATTTCGAAAAGTTTCATAGAATCTAATTTTCGGATGATTTATTGCATGGACTTCCATCATTACCTTCCCTCGTAAAATATATAAATGATATGGGATGTTTCGTATCATTTAGAACAGTCCCCTATTTAATTTGATTTTTGACCAAAACTACTATAAACTAGGGTATAATATATTATGAATTTTAAACTGAAACTTGCATTTCGAAAAGTTTCATAGAATCTAGTTTTCAGATGATTGTTTTGCATCGACTTCCATCATAACCTTCCCTCGTAAAATATATAAATGATATGGAAAGTTTCATATCATTTCAAACACTCCACGATTTAATTTGATTTTTGACCGAAACAAGTATAAACCAGTGTATAATATATTATGATTTTTTGACTAAAACATGCATTAAATAAAGTTTCATAGAATCTAATTTCAGATGATTTTTTTGCATGGACTTCCATTGTAAATATCATTTCATATAGTTCCCTATTAAATTTTATTTTTTCGACTGAAACTAGTGTATAATATACTATGATTTTTTACTGAAACTTGCATTTCGAAAATTTTCATAGAATCTAATTTTTCGATGATTTTTTGCATGGACTTCCATCATAACCTTCCCTCATAAAATATTTAAATGATATGTGAAGTTTCGTATCATTTCGAACAGTCCACGATTTAATTTGATTTTTGACAGAAACTAGTATAAACAAGTCTATAATATATTATGATTTTTTGACTGAAACTTGCATTTCGTAAAGTTTCATAGAATATAATTTTTAAATGATTTATTTTCATGGACTTCCATCATAACCTTCCCTCTTAACATATATAAATGATATGTGAAGTCTTGTATCATTTCAAATAGTCCCCAATTCAATTTGATTTTTTTGACCAAACTTAGTGTATAATATACTATAAATTTTGACCGTAAATCTCATTTCAAAAAGGTTCATAGAACATAATTTTCGGTTGATTTTTTGCATTGACCTCCATCATAACCTTCCCTCGTAAAATATATAAATGATATGTGAAGTTTCGTATCATTTTGAATATTCCACTATTTAATTTTATTTTAGACCGAAACTAGTATAAACCAGTGTATAATATACTATGATTTTTTACCGAAACTTGCATTTCGAAAAGTTACATAGAATCTAATTTTCAGATGATGTATTTGCATGGACTTCCATCATAACATTCCCTCTTAACATATATAAATGATATATGAAGTCTCGTATCATTTCAAATAGTCCCCAATTAAATTTGATTTTTTTGACCGAAACTAGTGTATAATATACTATGTTTTTTGACCGAAACTTGCATTTCGGAGAGTTTCATAGAATCTAATTTTCGGATATTTTTTGCATGGACTTCCATCATTAACATCCCTCATAAAATATATAAATGATATGTGAAGTTTCGAATCATTTCGAACACATAACAATTTAATTTGATTTTTGACCGAAAGTAGTATAAACTAGTGTATAATATATTATTATTTTTTGACCGAAACATGCATTTCTAAAAGTTTCATATAATCTAGTTTTCAGATGATTTTTTTGAATGGACTTCCATCATAACCTTCCCTCTTAACATATATAAATGATCTGAAAAGTATCGTATCATTTCAAATATTTCCCAATTAAATTTGAATTTTTTGACCGAAACGAGTGTATAATATACTATGATTTTTTACCGAAACATGCATTTCAAAAGGTTTCATAGAATCTAATTTTCTGATGATTTTTTGCATGGACTTCCATCATAACCTTCCCTCTTAAAATATATAAATGATATGTTAAGTTTTGTATCATTTCAAACAGTCCCCGATTTAATTTGATTTTTGACCGAAACTAGTATAAACTAGTGTATAATATATTATGATATTTTGACCAAAACTTGCATTTCGAAACCTTTCATATAATCTAGTTTTCAAATAATTTTTTTGCATGAACTTCCATCATAACCTTCCCTCTTAAAATATATAAATGATATGAAAATTCTCGTATTATTTCAAATTGTCCCCAATTAAATTTTATTTTTTTGACCGAAACTAGTGTATAATATAATATGATTTCTGACCGAAACTAGCATTTCGAAAAGTTTCATAGAATCTAATTTTCGGATGATTTATTGCATGGACTTCCATCATTACCTTCCCTCGTAAAATATATAAATGATATGGGATGTTTCGTATCATTTAGAACAGTCCCCTATTTAATTTGATTTTTGACCAAAACTACTATAAACTAGGGTATAATATATTATGAATTTTAAACTGAAACTTGCATATCGAAAAGTTTCATAGAATCTAGTTTTCAGATGATTGTTTTGCATCGACTTCCATCATAACCTTCCCTCGTAAAATATATAAATGATATGGAAAGTTTCATATCATTTCAAACACTCCACGATTTAATTTGATTTTTGACCGAAACAAGTATAAACCAGTGTATAATATATTATGATTTTTTGAATAAAACATGCATTAAATAAAGTTTCATAGAATCTAATTTCAGATGATTTTTTTTCATGGACTTCCATTGTAAATATCATTTCATATAGTTCCCTATTAAATTTTATTTTTTCGACTGAAACTAGTGTATAATATACTATGATTTTTTTCTGAAACTTGCATTTCGAAAATTTTCATAGAATCTAATTTTTCGATGATTTTTTGCATGGACTTCCATCATAACCTTCCCTCATAAAATATTTAAATGATATGTGAAGTTTCGTATCATTTCGAACAGTCCACGATTTAATTTGATTTTTGACAGAAACTAGTATAAACAAGTCTATAATATATTATGATTTTTTGACTGAAACTTGCATTTCGTAAAGTTTCATAGAATATAATTTTTAAATGATTTATTTTCATGGACTTCCATCATAACCTTCCCTCTTAACATATATAAATGATATGTGAAGTCTTGTATCATTTCAAATAGTCCCCAATTCAATTTGATTTTTTTGACCAAACTTAGTGTATAATATACTATAAATTTTGACCGTAAATCTCATTTCAAAAAGGTTCATAGAACATAATTTTCGGTTGATTTTTTGCATTGACCTCCATCATAACCTTCCCTCGTAAAATATATAAATGATATGTGAAGTTTCGTATCATTTTGAATATTCCACTATTTAATTTTATTTTGGACCGAAACTAGTATAAACCAGTGTATAATATACTATGATTTTTTACCGAAACTTGCATTTCGAAAAGTTACATAGAATCTAATTTTCAGATGATGTATTTGCATGGACTTCCATCATAACATTCCCTCTTAACATATATAAATGATATATGAAGTCTCGTATCATTTCAAATAGTCCCCAATTAAATTTGATTTTTTTGACCGAAACTAGTGTATAATATACTATGTTTTTTGACCGAAACTTGCATTTCGGAGAGTTTCATAGAATCTAATTTTCGGATATTTTTTGCATGGACTTCCATCATTAACATCCCTCATAAAATATATAAATGATATGTGAAGTTTCGAATCATTTCGAACACATAACAATTTAATTTGATTTTTGACCGAAAGTAGTATAAACTAGTGTATAATATATTATTATTTTTTGACCGAAACATGCATTTCTAAAAGTTTCATATAATCTAGTTTTCAGATGATTTTTTTGAATGGACTTCCATCATAACCTTCCCTCTTAACATATATAAATGATATGAAAAGTATCGTATCATTTCAAATATTTCCCAATTAAATTTGAATTTTTTGACCGAAACGAGTGTATAATATACTATGATTTTTTACCGAAACATGCATTTCAAAAGGTTTCATAGAATCTAATTTTCTGATGATTTTTTGCATGGACTTCCATCATAACCTTCCCTCTTAAAATATATAAATGATATGTTAAGTTTTGTATCATTTCAAACAGTCCCCGATTTAATTTGATTTTTGACCGAAACTAGTATAAACTAGTGTATAATATATTATGATATTTTGACCAAAACTTGCATTTCGAAACCTTTCATATAATCTAGTTTTCAAATTATTTTTTTGCATGAACTTCCATCATAACCTTTCCTCTTAAAATATATAAATGATATGAAAATTCCCGTATTATTTCAAATTGTCCCCAATTAAATTTTATTTTTTTGACCGAAACTAGTGTATAATATAATATGATTTCTGACCGAAACTAGCATTTCGAAAAGTTTCATAGAATCTAATTTTCGGATGATTTATTGCATGGACTTCCATAATTACCTTCCCTCGTAAAATATATAAATGATATGGGATGTTTCGTATCATTTAGAACAGTCCCCTATTTAATTTGATTTTTGACCAAAACTACTATAAACTAGGGTATAATATATTATGAATTTTAAACTGAAACTTGCATTTCGAAAAGTTTCATAGAATCTAGTTTTCAGATGATTGTTTTGCATCGACTTCCATCATAACCTTCCCTCGTAAAATATATAAATGATATGGAAAGTTTCATATCATTTCGAACACTCCACGATTTAATTTGATTTTTGACCGAAACAAGTATAAACCAGTGTATAAAATATTATGATTTTTTGACTAAAACATGCATTAAAAAAAGTTTCATAGAATCTAATTTTCAGATGATTTTTTTGCATGGACTTCCATCGTAAATATCATTTCATATAGTTCCCTATTAAATTTGATTTTTTCGACTGAAACTAGTGTATAATATACTATGATTTTTGACTGAAACTTGCATTTCGAAAATTTTCATAGAATCTAATTTTTCGATGATTTTTTGCATGGACTTCCATCATAACCTTCCCTCATAAAATATTTAAATGATATGTGAAGTTTCGTATCATTTCGAACAGTCCACGATTTAATTTAATTTTTGACTGAAACTAGTATAAACAAGTCTATAATATATTATGCTTTTTTGACTGAAACTTGCATTTCGAAAAGTTTCATAGAATATAATTTTTAGATGATTTATTTTCATGGACTTCCATCATAACCTTCCCTCTTAACATATATAAATGATATGTGAAGTCTTGTATCATTTCAAATAGTCCCCAATTCAATTTGATTTTTTTGACCAAACTTAGTGTATAATATACTATAAATTTTGACCGTAAATCTCATTTCAAAAAGGTTCATAGAACATAATTTTCGGTTGATTTTTTGCATTGACCTCCATCATAACCTTCCCTCGTAAAATATATAAATGATATGTTAAGTTTCGTATCATTTTGAATATTCCACTATTTAATTTTATTTTGGACCGAAACTAGTATAAACCAGTGTATAATATACTATGATTTTTGACCGAAACATGCATTTCGAAAAGTTACATAGAATCTAATTTTCAGATGATGTATTTGCATGGACTTCCATCATAACATTCCCTCTTAACATATATAAATGATATATGAAGTCTCGTATCATTTCAAATAGTTCCCAATTAAATTTGATTTTTTTGACCGAAACTAGTGTATAATATACTATGTTTTTTGACCGAAACTTGCATTTCGGAGAGTTTCATAGAATCTAATTTTCGGATATTTTTTGCATGGACTTCCATCATTAACATCCCTCATAAAATATATAAATGATATGTGAAGTTTCGAATCATTTCGAACACATAACAATTTAATTTGATTTTTAACCGAAAGTAGTATAAACTAGTGTATATTATATTATTATTTTTTGACCGAAACATGCATTTCTAAAAGTTTCATATAATCTAGTTTTCACATGATTTTTTTGAATGGACTTCCATCATAACCTTCCCTCTTAACATATATAAATGATCTGAAAAGTATCGTATCATTTCAAATATTTCCCAATTAAATTTGAATTTTTTTAACCGAAACGAGTGTATAATATACTATGATTTTTTACCGAAACATGCATTTCAAAAGGTTTCATAGAATCTAATTTTCTGATGATTTTTTGCATGGAATTCCATCATAACCTTCCCTCTTAAAATATATAAATGATATGTGAAGTTTTGTATCATTTCGAACAGTCCCCGATTTAATTTGATTTTTGACCGAAACTAGTATAAACTAGTGTATAATATATTATGATATTTTGACCAAAACTTGCATTTCGAAACCTTTCATATAATCTAGTTTTCAAATTATTTTTTTGCATGAACTTCCATCATAACCTTCCCTCTTAAAATATATAAATGATATGAAAATTCTCGTATTATTTCAAATTGTCCCCAATTAAATTTTATTTTTTTGACCGAAACTAGTGTATAATATAATATGATTTCTGACCGAAACTAGCATTTCGAAAAGTTTCATAGAATCTAATTTTCGGATGATTTATTGCATGGACTTCCATCATTACCTTCCCTCGTAAAATATATAAATGATATGTGATGTTTCGTATCATTTAGAACAGTCCCCTATTTAATTTGATTTTTGACCAAAACTACTATAAACTAGGGTATAATATATTATGAATTTTAAACTGAAACTTGCATTTCGAAAAGTTTCATAGAATCTAGTTTTCAGATGATTGTTTTGCATCGACTTCCATCATAACCTTCCCTCGTAAAATATATAAATGATATGGAAAGTTTCATATCATTTCGAACACTCCACGATTTAATTTGATTTTTGACCGAAACAAGTATAAACCAGTGTATAATATATTATGATTTTTTGACTAAAACATGCATTAAAAAAAGTTTCATAGAATCTAATTTTCAGATGATTTTTTTGCATGGACTTCCATCGTAAATATCATTTCATATAGTTCCCTATTAAATTTGATTTTTTCGACTGAAACTAGTGTATAATATACTATGATTTTTGACTGAAACTTGCATTTCGAAAATTTTCATAGAATCTAATTTTTCGATGATTTTTTGCATGGACTTCCATCATAACCTTCCCTCATAAAATATTTAAATGATATGTGAAGTTTCGTATCATTTCGAACAGTCCACGATTTAATTTAATTTTTGACAGAAACTAGTATAAACAAGTCTATAATATATTATGCTTTTTTGACTGAAACTTGCATTTCGAAAAGTTTCATAGAATATAATTTTTAGATGATTTATTTTCATGGACTTCCATCATAACCTTCCCTCTTAACATATATAAATGATATGTGAAGTCTTGTATCATTTCAAATAGTCCCCAATTCAATTTGATTTTGTTGACCAAACTTAGTGTATAATATACTATAAATTTTGACCGTAAATCTCATTTCAAAAAGGTTCATAGAACATAATTTTCGGTTGATTTTTTGCATTGACCTCCATCATAACCTTCCCTCGTAAAATATATAAATGATATGTGAAGTTTCGTATCATTTTGAATATTCCACTATTTAATTTTATTTTGGACCGAAACTAGTATAAACCAGTGTATAATATACTATGATTTTTTACCGAAACTTGCATTTCGAAAAGTTACATAGAATCTAATTTTCAGATGATGTATTTGCATGGACTTCCATCATAACATTCCCTCTTAACATATATAAATGATATATGAAGTCTCGTATCATTTCAAATAGTCCCCAATTAAATTTGATTTTTTTGACCGAAACTAGTGTATAATATACTATGTTTTTTGACCGAAACTTGCATTTCGGAGAGTTTCATAGAATCTAATTTTCGGATATTTTTTGCATGGACTTCCATCATTAACATCCCTCATAAAATATATAAATGATATATGAAGTTTCGAATCATTTCGAACAATCCACAATTTAATTTGATTTTTGACCGAAAGTAGTATAAACTAGTGTATAATATATTATTATTTTTTGACCGAAACATGCATTTCTAAAAGTTTCATATAATCTAGTTTTCAGATGATTTTTTTGAATGGACTTCCATCATAACCTTCCCTCTTAACATATATAAATGATCTGAAAAGTATCGTATCATTTCAAATATTTCCCAATTAAATTTGAATTTTTTGACCGAAACGAGTGTATAATATACTATGATTTTTTACCGAAACATGCATTTCAAAAGGTTTCATAGAATCTAATTTTCTGATGATTTTTTGCATGGACTTCCATCATAACCTTCCCTCTTAAAATATATAAATGATATGTGAAGTTTTGTATCATTTCGAACAGTCCCCGATTTAATTTTATTTTTGACCGAAACTAGTATAAACTAGTGTATAATATATTATGATATTTTGACCAAAACTTGCATTTCGAAACCTTTCATATAATCTAGTTTTCAAATTATTTTTTTGCATGTACTTCCATCATAACCTTCCCTCTTAAAATATATAAAAATGATATGAAAATTCTCGTATTATTTCAAATTGTCCCCAATTAAATTTTATTATTTTGACCGAAACTAGTGTATAATATAATATGATTTCTGACCGAAACTAGCATTTCGAAAAGTTTCATAGAATCTAATTTTCGGATGATTTATTGCATGGACTTCCATCATTACCTTCCCTCGTAAAATATATATATGATATGTGATGTTTCGTATCATTTAGAACAGTCCCCTATTTAATTTGATTTTTGACCAAAACTACTATAAACTAGGGTATAATATATTATGAATTTTAAACTGAAACTTGCATTTCGAAAAGTTTCATAGAATCTAGTTTTCAGATGATTGTTTTGCATCGACTTCCATCATAACCTTCCCTCGTAAAATATATAAATGATATGGAAAGTTTCATATCATTTCGAACACTCCACGATTTAATTTGATTTTTGACCGAAACTAGTATAAACCAGTGTATAATATATTATGATTTTTTGACTAAAACATGCATTAAAAAAAGTTTCATAGAATCTAATTTTCAGATGATTTTTTTGCATGTAATTCCATCGTAAATATCATTTCATATAGTTCCCTATTAAATTTGATTTTTTCGACTGAAACTAGTGTATAATATACTATGATTTTTGACTGAAACTTGCATTTCGAAAATTTTCATAGAATCTAATTTTTCGATGATTTTTTGCATGGACTTCCATCATAACCTTCCCTCATAAAATATTTAAATGATATGTGAAGTTTCGTATCATTTCGAACAGTCCACGATTTAATTTGATTTTTGACAGAAACTAGTATAAACAAGTCTATAATATATTATGATTTTTTGACTGAAACTTGCATTTCGAAAAGTTTCATAGAATATAATTTTTAGATGATTTATTTTCATGGACTTCCATCATAACCTTCCCTCTTAACATATATAAATGATATGTGAAGTCTTGTATCATTTCAAATAGTCCCCAATTCAATTTGATTTTTTTGACCAAACTTAGTGTATAATATACTATAAATTTTGACCGTAAATCTCATTTCAAAAAGGTTCATAGAACATAATTTTCGGTTGATTTTTTGCATTGACCTCCATCATAACCTTCCCTCGTAAAATATATAAATGATATGTGAAGTTTCGTATCATTTTGAATATTCCACTATTTAATTTTATTTTGGACCGAAACTAGTATAAACCAGTGTATGATTTTTGACCGAAACTTGCATTTCGAAAAGTTACATAGAATCTAATTTTCAGATGATGTATTTTCATGGACTTCCATCATAACATTCCCTCTTAACATATATAAATGATATATGAAGTCTCGTATCATTTCAAATAGTCCCCAATTAAATTTGATTTTTTTGACCGAAACTAGTGTATAATATACTATGTTTTTTGACCGAAACTTGCATTTCGGAGAGTTTCATAGAATCTAATTTTCGGATATTTTTTGCATGGACTTCCATCATTAACATCACTCATAAAATATATAAATGATATATGAAGTTTCGAATCATTTCGAACAATCCACAATTTAATTTGATTTTTGACCGAAAGTAGTATAAACTAGTGTATAATATATTATTATTTTTTGACCGAAACATGCATTTCTAAAAGTTTCATATAATCTAGTTTTCAGATGATTTTTTTGAATGGACTTCCATCATAACCTTCCCTCTTAACATATATAAATGATCTGAAAAGTATCGTATCATTTCAAATATTTCCCAATTAAATTTGAATTTTTTGACCGAAACGAGTGTATAATATACTATGATTTTTTACCGAAACATGCATTTCAAAAGGTTTCATAGAATCTAATTTTCTGATGATTTTTTGCATGGACTTCCATCATAACCTTCCCTCTTAAAATATATAAATGATATGTGAAGTTTTGTATCATTTCGAACAGTCCCCGATTTAATTTTATTTTTGACCGAAACTAGTATAAACTAGTGTATAATATATTATGATATTTTGACCAAAACTTGCATTTCGAAACCTTTCATATAATCTAGTTTTCAAATTATTTTTTTGCATGAACTTCCATCATAACCTTCCCTCTTAAAATATATAAATGATATGAAAATTCTCGTATTATTTCAAATTGTCCCCAATTAAATTTTATTATTTTGACCGAAACTAGTGTATAATATAATATGATTTCTGACCGAAACTAGCATTTCGAAAAGTTTCATAGAATTTAATTTTCGGATGATTTATTGCATGGACTTCCATCATTACCTTCCCTTGTAAAATATATAAATGATATGTGATGTTTCGTATCATTTAGAACAGTCCCCTATTTAATTTGATTTTTGACCAAAACTACTATAAACTAGGGTATAATATATTATGAATTTTAAACTGAAACTTGCATTTTGAAAAGTTTCATAGAATCTAGTTTTCAGATGATTGTTTTGCATCGACTTCCATCATAACCTTCCCTCGTAAAATATATAAATGATATGGAAAGTTTCATATCATTTCAAACACTCCACGATTTAATTTGATTTTTGACCGAAACTAGTATAAACCAGTGTATAATATATTATGATTTTTTTAATAAAACATGCATTAACAAAAGTTTCATAGAATCTAATTTTCAGATGATTTTTTTGCATGTAATTCCATCGTAAATATCATTTCATATAGTTCCCTATTAAATTTGATTTTTTCGACTGAAACTAGTGTATAATATACTATGATTTTTGACTGAAACTTGCATTTCGAAAATTTTCATAGAATCTAATTTTTCGATGATTTTTTGCATGGACTTCCATCATAACCTTCCCTCATAAAATATTTAAATGATATGTGAAGTTTCGTATCATTTCGAACAGTCCACGATTTAATTTGATTTTTGACAGAAACTAGTATAAACAAGTCTATAATATATTATGATTTTTTGACTGAAACTTGCATTTCGAAAAGTTTCATAGAATATAATTTTTAGATGATTTATTTTCATGGACTTCCATCATAACCTTCCCTGTTAAAATATATATATAATATGAAAATTCTTGAGACATTTCAAATTGTCCCCAATTAAATTTTATTTTTTTGACCGGAACTAGTGTATAATATAATATGATTTCTAACCGAAACTTGCATTTCGAAACTTTTCATAGAATCTAATTTCCGGATGATTTATTGCATAGACTTCCATAATTACCTTCCCTCGTAAAATATATAAATGATATGTGAAATTCGTATCATTTAGAACAATCCCCTATTTAATTTGATTTTTGACCTAAACTAGTATAAACTAGGGTATAATATATTATGAATTTTAAACTGAAACTTGCATTTCGAAAAGTTTCATAGAATCTAGTTTTCAGATGATTGTATTGCATCGACTTCCATCATAACCTTCCAACGTAAAATATATAAATGATATGGAAAGTTTCATATAATTTCGAACACTCCACGATTTAATTTTTTTTGACCGAAACTAGTATAAACCAGTGTATAATATATTATGATTATTTGACTAAAACATGCATTAAAAAAAGTTTAGAAGAATCTAATTTTCAGATGATTTTTTTGCATGGACTTCCATCGTAACCTTACCTCTTAATATATATAAATGATATGAAAAATCTCGTATCATTTCAAATAGTTCCCTATTAAATTTGATTTTTTCGACTGAAACTAGTGTATAATATACTATGATTTTTTACTGAAACTTGCATTTCGAAAATTTTCATAGAATCTAATTTTTCGATGATTTTTTGCATGGACTTCCATCATAACCTTCCCTCATAAAATATTTAAATGATATGTGAAGTTTCGTATCATTTCGAACAGTCCACGATTTAATTTGATTTTTTACAGAAACTAGTATAAACAAGTCTATAATATATTATGCTTTTTTGACTGAAACTTGCATTTCGAAAAGTTTCATAGAATATAATTTTTAGATGATTTATTTTCATGGACTTCCATCATAACCTTCCCTCTTAACATATATAAATGATATGTGAAGTCTTGTATCATTTCAAATAGTCCCCAATTCAATTTGATTTTTTTGACCAAACTTAGTGTATAATATACTATAAATTTTGACCGTAAATCTCATTTCAAAAAGGATCATAGAACATAATTTTCGGTTGATTTTTTGCATTGACCTCCATCATAACCTTCCCTCGTAAAATATATAAATGATATGTGAAGTTTCGTATCATTTTGAATATTCCACTATTTAATTTTATTTTGGACCGAAACTAGTATAAACCAGTGTATAATACACTATGATTTTTGACCGAAACTTGCATTTCGAAAAGTTACATAGAATCTAATTTTCAGATGATGTATTTGCATGGACTTCCATCATAACATTCCCTCTTAACATATATAAATGATATATGAAGTCTCGTATCATTTCAAATAGTCCCCAATTAAATTTGATTTTTTTGACCGAAACTAGTGTATAATATACTATGTTTTTTGACCGAAACTTGCATTTCGGAGAGTTTCATAGAATCTAATTTTCGGATATTTTTTGCATGGACTTCCATCATTAACATCCCTCATAAAATATATAAATGCTATGTGAAGTTTCGAATCATTTCGAACACTCCACAATTTAATTTGATTTTTGACCGAAACTAGTATAAACTAGTGTATAATATATTATTATTTTTTGACCGAAACATGCATTTCTAAAAGTTTCATATAATCTAGTTTTCAGATGATTTTTTTGAATGGACTTCCATCATAACCTTCCCTCTTAACATATATAAATGATCTGAAAAGTATCGTATCATTTCAAATATTTCCCAATTAAATTTGAATTTTTTGACCGAAACGAGTGTATAATATACTATGATTTTTTTACTGAAACATGCATTTCAAAAGGTTTCATAGAATCTAATTTTCTGATGATTTTTTGCATGGACTTCCATCATAACCTTCCCTCTTAAAATATATAAATGATATGTGAAGTTTTGTATCATTTCGAACAGTCCCCGATTTAATTTGATTTTTGACCGAAACTAGTATAAACTAGTGTATAATATATTATGATATTTTGACCAAAACTTGCATTTCGAAACCTTTCATATAATCTAGTTTTCAAATTATTTTTTTGCATGAACTTCCATCATAACCTTCCCTCTTAAAATATATAAATGATATGAAAATTCTCGTATTATTTCAAATTGTCCCCAATTAAATTTTATTTTTTTGACCGAAACTAGTGTATAATATTATATGATTTCTGACCGAAACTAGCATTTCGAAAAGTTTCATAGAATCTAATTTTCGGATGATTTATTGCATGGACTTCCATCATTACCTTCCCTCGTAAAATATATAAATGATATGTGATGTTTCGTATCATTTAGAACAGTCCCCTATTTAATTTGATTTTTGACCAAAACTACTATAAACTAGGGTATAATATATTATGAATTTTAAACTGAAACTTGCATTTCGAAAAGTTTCATAGAATCTAGTTTTCAGATGATTGTTTTGCATCGACTTCCATCATAACCTTCCCTCGTAAAATATATAAATGATATGGAAAGTTTCATATCATTTCAAACACTCCAAGATTTAATTTGATTTTTGACCGAAACTAGTATAAACCAGTGTATAATATATTATGATTTTTTGACTAAAACATGCATTAAAAAAAGTTTCATAGAATCTAATTTTCAGATGATTTTTTTGCATGGACTTCCATCGTAAATATCATTTCATATAGTTCCCTATTAAATTTTATTTTTTCGACTGAAACTAGTGTATAATATACTATGATTTTTGACTGAAACTTGCATTTCGAAAATTTTCATAGAATCTAATTTTTCGATGATTTTTTGCATGGACTTCCATCATAACCTTCCCTCATAAAATATTTAAATGATATGTGAAGTTTCGTATCATTTCGAACAGTCCACGATTTAATTTGATTTTTGACAGAAACTAGTATAAACAAGTCTATAATATATTATGATTTTTTGACTGAAACTTGCATTTCGAAAAGTTTCATAGAATATAATTTTTAAATGATTTATTTGCATGGACTTCCATCATAACCTTCCCTCTTAACATATATAAATGATATGTGAAGTCTTGTATCATTTCAAATAGTCCCCAATTCAATTTGATTTTTTTGACCAAACTTAGTGTATAATATACTATAAATTTTGACCGTAAATCTCATTTCAAAAAGGTTCATAGAACATAATTTTCGGTTGATTTTTTGCATTGACCTCCATCATAACCTTCCCTCGTAAAATATATAAATGATATGTGAAGTTTCGTATCATTTTGAATATTCCACTATTTAATTTTATTTTGGACCGAAACTAGTATAAACCAGTGTATAATATACTATGATTTTTGACCGAAACTTGCATTTCGAAAAGTTACATAGAATCTAATTTTCAGATGATATATTTGCATGGACTTCCATCATAACATTCCCTCTTAACATATATAAATGATATATGAAGTCTCGTATCATTTCCAATAGTCCCCAATTAAATTTGATTTTTTTGACCGAAACTAGTGTATAATATACTATGTTTTTTGACCGAAACTTGCATTTCGGAGAGTTTCATAGAATCTAATTTTCGGATATTTTTTGCATGGACTTCCATCATTAACATCCCTCATAAAATATATAAATGATATGTGAAGTTTCGAATCATTTCGAACACTCCACAATTTAATTTGATTTTTGACCGAAAGTAGTATAAACTAGTGTATAATATATTATTATTTTTTGACCGAAACATGCATTTCTAAAAGTTTCATATAATCTAGTTTTCAGATGATTTTTTTGAATGGACTTCCATCATAACCTTCCCTCTTAACATATATAAATGATCTGAAAAGTATCGTATCATTTCAAATATTTCCCAATTAAATTTGAATTTTTTGACCGAAACGAGTGTATAATATTCTATGATTTTTTACCGAAACATGCATTTCAAAATTTTTCATAGAATCTAATTTTCTGATGATTTTTTGCATGGACTTCCATCATAACCTTCCCTCTTAAAATATATAAATGATATGTGAAGTTTTGTATCATTTCGAACAGTCCCCGATTTAATTTGATTTTTGACCGAAACTAGTATAAACTAGTGTATAATATATTATGATATTTTGACCAAAACTTGCATTTCGAAACCTTTCATATAATCTAGTTTTCAAATTATTTTTTTGCATGAACTTCCATCATAACCTTCCCTCTTAAAATATATAAATGATATGAAAATTCTCGTATTATTTCAAATTGTCCCCAATTAAATTTTATTTTTTTGACCGAAACTAGTGTATAATATAATATGATTTCTGACCGAAACTAGCATTTCGAAAAGTTTCATAGAATCTAATTTTCGGATGATTTATTGCATGGACTTCCATCATTACCTTCCCTCGTAAAATATATAAATGATATGTGATGTTTCGTATCATTTAGAACAGTCCCCTATTTAATTTGATTTTTGACCAAAACTACTATAAACTAGGGTATAATATATTATGAATTTTAAACTGAAACTTGCATTTCGAAAAGTTTCATAGAATCTAGTTTTCAGATGATTGTTTTGCATCGACTTCCATCATAACCTTCCCTCGTAAAATATATAAATGATATGGAAAGTTTCATATCATTTCAAACACTCCACGATTTAATTTGATTTTTGATCGAAACTAGTATAAACCAGTGTATAATATATTATGATTTTTTGACTAAAACATGCATTAAAAAAAGTTTCATAGAATCTAATTTTCAGATGATTTTTTTGCATGGACTTCCATCGTAAATATCATTTCATATAGTTCCCTATTAAATTTGATTTTTTCGACTGAAACTAGTGTATAATATACTATGATTTTTGACTGAAACTTGCATTTCGAAAATTTTCATAGAATCTAATTTTTCGATGATTTTTTGCATGGACTTCCATCATAACCTTCCCTCATAAAATATTTAAATGATATGTGAAGTTTCGTATCATTTCGAACAGTCCACGATTTAATTTGATTTTTTACAGAAACTAGTATAAACAAGTCTATAATATATTATGCTTTTTTGACTGAAACTTGCATTTCGAAAAGTTTCATAGAATATAATTTTTAGATGATTTATTTTCATGGACTTCCATCATAACCTTCCCTCTTAACATATATAAATGATATGTGAAGTCTTGTATCATTTCAAATAGTCCCCAATTCAATTTGATTTTTTTGACCAAACTTAGTGTATAATATACTATAAATTTTGACCGTTAATCTCATTTCAAAAAGGTTCATAGAACATAATTTTCGGTTGATTTTTTGCATTGACCTCCATCATAACCTTCCCTCGTAAAATATATAAATGATATGTGAAGTTTCGTATCATTTTGAATATTCCACTATTTAATTTTATTTTGGACCGAAACTAGTATAAACCAGTGTATAATATACTATGATTTTTGACCGAAACTTGCATTTCGAAAAGTTACATAGAATCTAATTTTCAGATGATATATTTGCATGGACTTCCATCATAACATTCCCTCTTAACATATATAAATGATATATGAAGTCTCGTATCATTTCCAATAGTCCCCAATTAAATTTGATTTTTTTGACCGAAACTAGTGTATAATATACTATGTTTTTTGACCGAAACTTGCATTTCGGAGAGTTTCATAGAATCTAATTTTCGGATATTTTTTGCATGGACTTCCATCATTAACATCCCTCATAAAATATATAAATGATATGTGAAGTTTCGAATCATTTCGAACACTCCACAATTTAATTTGATTTTTGACCGAAACTAGTATAAACTAGTGTATAATATATTATTATTTTTTGACCGAAACATGCATTTCTAAAAGTTTCATATAATCTAGTTTTCAGATGATTTTTTTGAATGGACTTCCATCATAACCTTCCCTCTTAACATATATAAATGATCTGAAAAGTATCGTATCATTTCAAATATTTCCCAATTAAATTTGAATTTTTTGACCGAAACGAGTGTATAATATTCTATGATTTTTTACCGAAACATGCATTTCAAAATTTTTCATAGAATCTAATTTTCTGATGATTTTTTGCATGGACTTCCATCATAACCTTCCCTCTTAAAATATATAAATGATATGTGAAGTTTTGTATCATTTCGAACAGTCCCCGATTTAATTTGATTTTTGACCGAAACTAGTATAAACTAGTGTATAATATATTATGATATTTTGACCAAAACTTGCATTTCGAAACCTTTCATATAATCTAGTTTTCAAATTATTTTTTTGCATGAACTTCCATCATAACCTTCCCTCTTAAAATATATAAATGATATGAAAATTCTCGTATTATTTCAAATTGTCCCCAATTAAATTTTATTTTTTTGACCGAAACTAGTGTATAATATAATATGATTTCTGACCGAAACTAGCATTTCGAAAAGTTTCATAGAATCTAATTTTCGGATGATTTATTGCATGGACTTCCATCATTACCTTCCCTCGTAAAATATATAAATGATATGTGATGTTTCGTATCATTTAGAACAGTCCCCTATTTAATTTGATTTTTGACCAAAACTACTATAAACTAGGGTATAATATATTATGAATTTTAAACTGAAACTTGCATTTCGAAAAGTTTCATAGAATCTAGTTTTCAGATGATTGTTTTGCATCGACTTCCATCATAACCTTCCCTCGTAAAATATATAAATGATATGGAAAGTTTCATATCATTTCAAACACTCCACGATTTAATTTGATTTTTGATCGAAACTAGTATAAACCAGTGTATAATATATTATGATTTTTTGACTAAAACATGCATTAAAAAAAGTTTCATAGAATCTAATTTTCAGATGATTTTTTTGCATGGACTTCCATCGTAAATATCATTTCATATAGTTCCCTATTAAATTTGATTTTTTCGACTGAAACTAGTGTATAATATACTATGATTTTTGACTGAAACTTGCATTTCGAAAATTTTCATAGAATCTAATTTTTCGATGATTTTTTGCATGGACTTCCATCATAACCTTCCCTCATAAAATATTTAAATGATATGTGAAGTTTCGTATCATTTCGAACAGTCCACGATTTAATTTGATTTTTTACAGAAACTAGTATAAACAAGTCTATAATATATTATGCTTTTTTGACTGAAACTTGCATTTCGAAAAGTTTCATAGAATATAATTTTTAGATGATTTATTTTCATGGACTTCCATCATAACCTTCCCTCTTAACATATATAAATGATATGTGAAGTCTTGTATCATTTCAAATAGTCCCCAATTCAATTTGATTTTTTTGACCAAACTTAGTGTATAATATACTATAAATTTTGACCGTTAATCTCATTTCAAAAAGGTTCATAGAACATAATTTTCGGTTGATTTTTTGCATTGACCTCCATCATAACCTTCCCTCGTAAAATATATAAATTATATGTGAAGTTTCGTATCATTTTGAATATTCCACTATTTAATTTTATTTTGGACCGAAACTAGTATAAACCAGTGTATAATACACTATGATTTTTGACCGAAACTTGCATTTCGAAAAGTTACATAGAATCTAATTTTCAGATGATGTATTTGCATGGACTTCCATCATAACATTCCCTCTTAACATATATAAATGATATATGAAGTCTCGTATCATTTCAAATAGTCCCCAATTAAATTTGATTTTTTTGACCGAAACTAGTGTATAATATACTATGTTTTTTGACCGAAACTTGCATTTCGGAGAGTTTCATAGAATCTAATTTTCGGATATTTTTTGCATGGACTTCCATCATTAACATCCCTCATAAAATATATAAATGATATGTGAAGTTTCGAATCATTTCGAACACTCCACAATTTAATTTGATTTTTGACCGAAACTAGTATAAACTAGTGTATAATATATTATTATTTTTTGACCGAAACATGCATTTCTAAAAGTTTCATATAATCTAGTTTTCAGATGATTTTTTTGAATGGACTTCCATCATAACCTTCCCTCTTAACATATATAAATGATCTGAAAAGTATCGTATCATTTCAAATATTTCCCAATTAAATTTGAATTTTTTGACCGAAACGAGTGTATAATATACTATGATTTTTTACCGAAACATGCATTTCAAAAGGTTTCATAGAATCTAATTTTCTGATGATTTTTTGCATGGACTTCCATCATAACCTTCCCTCTTAAAATATATAAATGATATGTGAAGTTTTGTATCATTTCGAATAGTCCCCGATTTAATTTGATTTTTGACCGAAACTAGTATAAACTAGTGTATAATATATTATGATATTTTGACCAAAACTTGCATTTCGAAACCTTTCATATAATCTAGTTTTCAAATTATTTTTTTGCATGAACTTCCATCATAACCTTCCCTCTTAAAATATATAAATGATATGAAAATTCTCGTATTATTTCAAATTGTCCCCAATTAAATTTTATTTTTTTGACCGAAACTAGTGTATAATATAATATGATTTCTGACCGAAACTAGCATTTCGAAAAGTTTCATAGAATCTAATTTTCGGATGATTTATTGCATGGACTTCCATCATTACCTTCGCTCGTAAAATATATAAATGATATGTGATGTTTCGTATCATTTAGAACAGTCCCCTATTTAATTTGATTTTTGACCAAAACTACTATAAACTAGGGTATAATATATTATGAATTTTAAACTGAAACTTGCATTTCGAAAAGTTTCATAGAATCTAGTTTTCAGATGATTGTTTTGCATCGACTTCCATCATAACCTTCCCTCGTAAAATATATAAATGATATGGAAAGTTTCATATCATTTCAAACACTCCACGATTTAATTTGATTTTTGATCGAAACTAGTATAAACCAGTGTATAATATATTATGATTTTTTGACTAAAACATGCATTAAAAAAAGTTTCATAGAATCTAATTTTCAGATGATTTTTTTGCATGGACTTCCATCGTAAATATCATTTCATATAGTTCCCTATTAAATTTTATTTTTTCGACTGAAACTAGTGTATAATATACTATGATTTTTGACTGAAACTTGCATTTCGAAAATTTTCATAGAATCTAATTTTTCGATGATTTTTTGCATGGACTTCCATCATAACCTTCCCTCATAAAATATTTAAATGATATGTGAAGTTTCGTATCATTTCGAACAGTCCACGATTTAATTTGATTTTTTACAGAAACTAGTATAAACAAGTCTATAATATATTATGCTTTTTTGACTGAAACTTGCATTTCGAAAAGTTTCATAGAATATAATTTTTAGATGATTTATTTTCATGGACTTCCATCATAACCTTCCCTCTTAACATATATAAATGATATGTGAAGTCTTGTATCATTTCAAATAGTCCCCAATTCAATTTGATTTTTTTGACCAAACTTAGTGTATAATATACTATAAATTTTGACCGTTAATCTCATTTCAAAAAGGTTCATAGAACATAATTTTCGGTTGATTTTTTGCATTGACCTCCATCATAACCTTCCCTCATAAAATATATAAATTATATGTGAAGTTTCGTATCATTTTGAATATTCCACTATTTAATTTTATTTTGGACCGAAACTAGTATAAACCAGTGTATAATACACTATGATTTTTGACCGAAACTTGCATTTCGAAAAGTTACATAGAATCTAATTTTCAGATGATGTATTTGCATGGACTTCCATCATAACATTCCCTCTTAACATATATAAATGATATATGAAGTCTCGTATCATTTCAAATAGTCCCCAATTAAATTTGATTTTTTTGACCGAAACTAGTGTATAATATACTATGTTTTTTGACCGAAACTTGCATTTCGGAGAGTTTCATAGAATCTAATTTTCGGATATTTTTTGCATGGACTTCCATCATTAACATCCCTCATAAAATATATAAATGATATGTGAAGTTTCGAATCATTTCGAACACTCCACAATTTAATTTGATTTTTGACCGAAACTAGTATAAACTAGTGTATAATATATTATTATTTTTTGACCGAAACATGCATTTCTAAAAGTTTCATATAATCTAGTTTTCAGATGATTTTTTTGAATGGACTTCCATCATAACCTTCCCTCTTAACATATATAAATGATCTGAAAAGTATCGTATCATTTCAAATATTTCCCAATTAAATTTGAATTTTTTGACCGAAACGAGTGTATAATATACTATGATTTTTTACCGAAACATGCATTTCAAAAGGTTTCATAGAATCTAATTTTCTGATGATTTTTTGCATGGACTTCCATCATAACCTTCCCTCTTAAAATATATAAATGATATGTGAAGTTTTGTATCATTTCGAATAGTCCCCGATTTAATTTGATTTTTGACCGAAACTAGTATAAACTAGTGTATAATATATTATGATATTTTGACCAAAACTTGCATTTCGAAACCTTTCATATAATCTAGTTTTCAAATTATTTTTTTGCATGAACTTCCATCATAACCTTCCCTCTTAAAATATATAAATGATATGAAAATTCTCGTATTATTTCAAATTGTCCCCAATTAAATTTTATTTTTTTGACCGAAACTAGTGTATAATATAATATGATTTCTGACCGAAACTAGCATTTCGAAAAGTTTCATAGAATCTAATTTTCGGATGATTTATTGCATGGACTTCCATCATTACCTTCGCTCGTAAAATATATAAATGATATGTGATGTTTCGTATCATTTAGAACAGTCCCCTATTTAATTTGATTTTTGACCAAAACTACTATAAACTAGGGTATAATATATTATGAATTTTAAACTGAAACTTGCATTTCGAAAAGTTTCATAGAATCTAGTTTTCACATGATTGTTTTGCATCGACTTCCATCATAACCTTCCCTCGTAAAATATATAAATGATATGGAAAGTTTCATATCATTTCAAACACTCCACGATTTAATTTGATTTTTGATCGAAACTAGTATAAACCAGTGTATAATATATTATGATTTTTTGACTAAAACATGCATTAAAAAAAGTTTCATAGAATCTAATTTTCAGATGATTTTTTTGCATGGACTTCCATCGTAAATATCATTTCATATAGTTCCCTATTAAATTTTATTTTTTCGACTGAAACTAGTGTATAATATACTATGATTTTTGACTGAAACTTGCATTTCGAAAATTTTCATAGAATCTAATTTTTCGATGATTTTTTGCATGGACTTCCATCATAACCTTCCCTCATAAAATATTTAAATGATATGTGAAGTTTCGTATCATTTCGAACAGTCCACGATTTAATTTGATTTTTTACAGAAACTAGTATAAACAAGTCTATAATATATTATGCTTTTTTGACTGAAACTTGCATTTCGAAAAGTTTCATAGAATATAATTTTTAGATGATTTATTTTCATGGACTTCCATCATAACCTTCCCTCTTAACATATATAAATGATATGTGAAGTCTTGTATCATTTCAAATAGTCCCCAATTCAATTTGATTTTTTTGACCAAACTTAGTGTATAATATACTATAAATTTTGACCGTAAATCTCATTTCAAAAAGGTTCATAGAACATAATTTTCGGTTGATTTTTTGCATTGACCTCCATCATAACCTTCCCTCGTAAAATATATAAATTATATGTGAAGTTTCGTATCATTTTGAATATTCCACTATTTAATTTTATTTTGGACCGAAACTAGTATAAACCAGTGTATAATACACTATGATTTTTGACCGAAACTTGCATTTCGAAAAGTTACATAGAATCTAATTTTCAGATGATGTATTTGCATGGACTTCCATCATAACATTCCCTCTTAACATATATAAATGATATATGAAGTCTCGTATCATTTCAAATAGTCCCCAATTAAATTTGATTTTTTTGACCGAAACTAGTGTATAATATATACTATGTTTTTTGACCGAAACTTGCATTTCGGAGAGTTTCATAGAATCTAATTTTCGGATATTTTTTGCATGGACTTCCATCATTAACATCCCTCATAAAATATATAAATGATATGTGAAGTTTCGAATCATTTCGAACACTCCACAATTTAATTTGATTTTTGACCGAAACTAGTATAAACTAGTGTATAATATATTATTATTTTTTGACCGAAACATGCATTTCTAAAAGTTTCATATAATCTAGTTTTCAGATGATTTTTTTGAATGGACTTCCATCATAACCTTCCCTCTTAACATATATAAATGATCTGAAAAGTATCGTATCATTTCAAATATTTCCCAATTAAATTTGAATTTTTTGACCGAAACGAGTGTATAATATACTATGATTTTTTACCGAAACATGCATGTCAAAAGGTTTCATAGAATCTAATTTTCTGATGATTTTTTGCATGGACTTCCATCATAACCTTCCCTCTTAAAATATATAAATGATATGTGAAGTTTTGTATCATTTCGAACAGTCCCCGATTTAATTTGATTTTTGACCGAAACTAGTATAAACTAGTGTATAATATATTATGATATTTTGACCAAAACTTGCATTTCGAAACCTTTCATATAATCTAGTTTTCAAATTATTTTTTTGCATGAACTTCCATCATAACCTTCCCTCTTAAAATATATAAATGATATGAAAATTCTCGTATTATTTCAAATTGTCCCCAATTAAATTTTATTTTTTTGACCGAAACTAGTGTATAATATAATATGATTTCTGACCGAAACTAGCATTTTGAAAAGTTTCATAGAATCTAATTTTCGGATGATTTATTGCATGGACTTCCATCATTACCTTACCTCGTAAAATATATAAATGATATGTGATGTTTCGTATCATTTAGAACAGTCCCCTATTTAATTTGATTTTTGACCAAAACTACTATAAACTAGGGTATAATATATTATGAATTTTAAACTGAAACTTGCATTTCGAAAAGTTTCATAGAATCTAGTTTTCACATGATTGTTTTGCATCGACTTCCATCATAACCTTCCCTCGTAAAATATATAAATGATATGGAAAGTTTCATATCATTTCAAACACTCCACGATTTAATTTGATTTTTGACCGAAACTAGTATAAACCAGTGTATAATATATTATGATTTTTTGACTAAAACATGCATTAACAAAAGTTTCATAGAATCTAATTTTCAGATGATTTTTTTGCATGGACTTCCATCGTAAATATCATTTCATATAGTTCCCTATTAAATTTTATTTTTTCGACTGAAACTAGTGTATAATATACTATGATTTTTGACTGAAACTTGCATTTCGAAAATTTTCATAGAATCTAATTTTTCGATGATTTTTTGCATGGACTTCCATCATAACCTTCCCTCATAAAATATTTAAATGATATGTGAAGTTTCGTATCATTTCGAACAGTCCACGATTTAATTTGATTTTTTACAGAAACTAGTATAAACAAGTCTATAATATATTATGCTTTTTTGACTGAAACTTGCATTTCGAAAAGTTTCATAGAATATAATTTTTAGATGATTTATTTTCATGGACTTCCATCATAACCTTCCCTCTTAACATATATAAATGATATGTGAAGTCTTGTATCATTTCAAATAGTCCCCAATTCAATTTGATTTTTTTGACCAAACTTAGTGTATAATATACTATAAATTTTGACCGTAAATCTCATTTCAAAAAGGTTCATAGAACATAATTTTCGGTTGATTTTTTGCATTGACCTCCATCATAACCTTCCCTCGTAAAATATATAAATTATATGTGAAGTTTCGTATCATTTTGAATATTCCACTATTTAATTTTATTTTGGACCGAAACTAGTATAAACCAGTGTATAATACACTATGATTTTTGACCGAAACTTGCATTTCGAAAAGTTACATAGAATCTAATTTTCAGATGATGTATTTGCATGGACTTCCATCATAACATTCCCTCTTAACATATATAAATGATATATGAAGTCTCGTATCATTTCAAATAGTCCCCAATTAAATTTGATTTTTTTGACCGAAACTAGTGTATAATATATACTATGTTTTTTGACCGAAACTTGCATTTCGGAGAGTTTCATAGAATCTAATTTTCGGATATTTTTTGCATGGACTTCCATCATTAACATCCCTCATAAAATATATAAATGATATGTGAAGTTTCGAATCATTTCGAACACTCCACAATTTAATTTGATTTTTGACCGAAACTTGTATAAACTAGTGTATAATATATTATTATTTTTTGACCGAAACATGCATTTCTAAAAGTTTCATATAATCTAGTTTTCAGATGATTTTTTTGAATGGACTTCCATCATAACCTTCCCTCTTAACATATATAAATGATCTGAAAAGTATCGTATCATTTCAAATATTTCCCAATTAAATTTGAATTTTTTGACCGAAACGAGTGTATAATATACTATGATTTTTTACCGAAACATGCATTTCAAAAGGTTTCATAGAATCTAATTTTCTGATGATTTTTTGCATGGACTTCCATCATAACCTTCCCTCTTAAAATATATAAATGATATGTGAAGTTTTGTATCATTTCGAACAGTCCCCGATTTAATTTGATTTTTGACCGAAACTAGTATAAACTAGTGTATAATATATTATGATATTTTGACCAAAACTTGCATTTCGAAACCTTTCATATAATCTAGTTTTCAAATTATTTTTTTGCATGAACTTCCATCATAACCTTCCCTCTTAAAATATATAAATGATATGAAAATTCTCGTATTATTTCAAATTGTCCCCAATTAAATTTTATTATTTTGACCGAAACTAGTGTATAATATAATATGATTTCTGACCGAAACTAGCATTTCAAAAAGTTTCATAGAATCTAATTTTCGGATGATTTATTGCATGGACTTCCATCATTACCTTCCCTCGTAAAATATATAAATGATATGTGATGTTTCGTATCATTTAGAACAGTCCCCTATTTAATTTGATTTTTGACCAAAACTACTATAAACTAGGGTATAATATATTATGAATTTTAAACTGAAACTTGCTTTTCGAAAAGTTTCATAGAATCTAGTTTTCAGATGATTGTTTTGCATCGACTTCCATCATAACCTTCCCTCGTAAAATATATAAATGATATGGAAAGTTTCATATCATTTCAAACACTCCACAATTTAATTTGATTTTTGACCGAAACTAGTATAAACCAGTGTATAATATATTATGATTTTTTGACTAAAACATGCATTAACAAAAGTTTCATAGAATCTAATTTTCAGATGATTTTTTTGCATGTACTTCCATCGTAAATATCATTTCATATAGTTCCCTATTAAATTTGATTTTTTCGACTAAAACTAGTGTATAATATACTATGATTTTTGACTGAAACTTGCATTTCGAAAATTTTCATAGAATCTAATTTTTCGATGATTTTTTGCATGGACTTCCATCATAACCTTCCCTCATAAAATATTTAAATGATATGTGAAGTTTCGTATCATTTCGAACAGTCCACGATTTAATTTGATTTTTGACAGAAACTAGTATAAACAAGTCTATAATATATTATGATTTTTTGACTGAAACTTGCATTTCGAAAAGTTTCATAGAATATAATTTTTAGATGATTTATTTTCATGGACTTCCATCATAACCTTCCCTCTTAACATATATAAATGATATGTGAAGTCTTGTATCATTTCAAATAGTCCCCAATTCAATTTTATTTTTTTGACCAAACTTAGTGTATAATATACTATAATTTTTGACCGAAAATCTCATTTAAAAAAGGTTCATAGAACATAATTTTCGGTTGATTTTTTGCATTGACCTCCATCATAACCTTCCCTCGTAAAATATATAAATGATATGTGAAGTTTCGTATCATTTTGAATATTCCACTATTTAATTTTATTTTGGACCGAAACTAGTATAAACCAGTGTATAATATACTATGATTTTTGAACGAAACTTGCATTTCGAAAAGTTACATAGAATCTAATTTTCAGATGATGTATTTGCATGGACTTCCATCATAACATTCCCTCTTAACATATATAAATGATATATGAAGTCTCGTATCATTTCAAATAGTCCCCAATTAAATTTGATTTTTTTGACCGAAACTAGTGTATAATATACTATGTTTTTTGACCGAAACTTGCATTTCGGAGAGTTTCATAGAATCTAATTTTCGGATATTTTTTGCATGGACTTCCATCATTAACATCCCTCATAAAATATATAAATGATATGTGAAGTTTCGAATCATTTCGAACACTCCACAATTTAATTTGATTTTTGACCGAAACTAGTATAAACTAGTGTATAATATATTATTATTTTTTGACCGAAACATGCATTTCTAAAAGTTTCATATAATCTAGTTTTCAGATGATTTTTTTGAATGGACTTCCATCATAACCTTCCCTCTTAACATATATAAATGATCTGAAAAGTATCATATCATTTCAAATATTTCCCAATTAAATTTGAATTTTTTGACCGAAACGAGTGTATAATATACTATGATTTTTTACCGAAACATGCATTTCAAAAGGTTTCATAGAATCTAATTTTCTGATGATTTTTTGCATGGACTTCCATCATAACCTTCCCTCTTAAAATATATAAATGATATGTGAAGTTTTGTATCATTTCGAACAGTCCCCGATTTAATTTGATTTTTGACCGAAACTAGTATAAACTAGTGTATAATATATTATGATATTTTGACCAAAACTTGCATTTCGAAACCTTTCATATAATCTAGTTTTCAAATTACTTTTTGCATGAACTTCCATCATAACCTTCCCTCTTAAAATATATAAATGATATGAAAATTCTCGTATTATTTCAAATTGTCCCCAATTAAATTTTATTATTTTGACCGAAACTAGTGTATAATATAATATGATTTCTGACCGAAACTAGCATTTCGAAAAGTTTCATAGAATCTAATTTTCGGATGATTTATTGCATGGACTTCCATCATTACCTTCCCTCGTAAAATATATAAATGATATGTGATGTTTCGTATCATTTAGAACAGTCCCCTATTTAATTTGATTTTTGACCAAAACTACTATAAACTAGGGTATAATATATTATGAATTTTAAACTGAAACTTGCTTTTCGAAAAGTTTCATAGAATCTAGTTTTCAGATGATTGTTTTGCATCGACTTCCATCATAACCTTCCCTCGTAAAATATATAAATGATATGGAAAGTTTCATATCATTTCAAACACTCCACAATTTAATTTGATTTTTGACCGAAACTAGTATAAACCAGTGTATAATATATTATGATTTTTTGACTAAAACATGCATTAACAAAAGTTTCATAGAATCTAATTTTCAGATGATTTTTTTGCATGTACTTCCATCGTAAATATCATTTCATATAGTTCCCTATTAAATTTGATTTTTTCGACTAAAACTAGTGTATAATATACTATGATTTTTGACTGAAACTTGCATTTCGAAAATTTTCATAGAATCTAATTTTTCGATGATTTTTTGCATGGACTTCCATCATAACCTTCCCTCATAAAATATTTAAATGATATGTGAAGTTTCGTATCATTTCGAACAGTCCACGATTTAATTTGATTTTTGACAGAAACTAGTATAAACAAGTCTATAATATATTATGATTTTTTGACTGAAACTTGCATTTCGAAAAGTTTCATAGAATATAATTTTTAGATGATTTATTTTCATGGACTTCCATCATAACCTTCCCTCTTAACATATATAAATGATATGTGAAGTCTTGTATCATTTCAAATAGTCCCCAATTCAATTTTATTTTTTTGACCAAACTTAGTGTATAATATACTATAATTTTTGACCGAAAATCTCATTTAAAAAAGGTTCATAGAACATAATTTTCGGTTGATTTTTTGCATTGACCTCCATCATAACCTTCCCTCGTAAAATATATAAATGATATGTGAAGTTTCGTATCATTTTGAATATTCCACTATTTAATTTTATTTTGGACCGAAACTAGTATAAACCAGTGTATAATATACTATGATTTTTGACCGAAACTTGCATTTCGAAAAGTTACATAGAATCTAATTTTCAGATGATGTATTTGCATGGACTTCCATCATAACATTCCCTCTTAACATATATAAATGATATATGAAGTCTCGTATCATTTCAAATAGTCCCCAATTAAATTTGATTTTTTTGACCGAAACTAGTGTATAATATACTATGTTTTTTGACCGAAACTTGCATTTCGGAGAGTTTCATAGAATCTAATTTTCGGATATTTTTTGCATGGACTTCCATCATTAACATCCCTCATAAAATATATAAATGATATGTGAAGTTTCGAATCATTTCGAACACTCCACAATTTAATTTGATTTTTGACCGAAACTAGTATAAACTAGTGTATAATATATTATTATTTTTTGACCGAAACATGCATTTCTAAAAGTTTCATATAATCTAGTTTTCAGATGATTTTTTTGAATGGACTTCCATCATAACCTTCCCTCTTAACATATATAAATGATCTAAAAAGTATCATATCATTTCAAATATTTCCCAATTAAATTTGAATTTTTTGACCGAAACGAGTGTATAATATACTATGATTTTTTACCGAAACATGCATTTCAAAAGGTTTCATAGAATCTAATTTTCTGATGATTTTTTGCATGGACTTCCATCATAACCTTCCCTCTTAAAATATATAAATGATATGTGAAGTTTTGTATCATTTCGAACAGTCCCCGATTTAATTTGATTTTTGACCGAAACTAGTATAAACTAGTGTATAATATATTATGATATTTTGACCAAAACTTGCATTTCGAAACCTTTCATATAATCTAGTTTTCAAATTACTTTTTGCATGAACTTCCATCATAACCTTCCCTCTTAAAATATATAAATGATATGAAAATTCTCGTATTATTTCAAATTGTCCCCAATTAAATTTTATTATTTTGACCGAAACTAGTGTATAATATAATATGATTTCTGACCGAAACTAGCATTTCGAAAAGTTTCATAGAATCTAATTTTCGGATGATTTATTGCATGGACTTCCATCATTACCTTCCCTCGTAAAATATATAAATGATATGTGATGTTTCGTATCATTTAGAACAGTCCCCTATTTAATTTGATTTTTGACCAAAACTACTATAAACTAGGGTATAATATATTATGAATTTTAAACTGAAACTTGCTTTTCGAAAAGTTTCATAGAATCTAGTTTTCAGATGATTGTTTTGCATCGACTTCCATCATAACCTTCCCTCGTAAAATATATAAATGATATGGAAAGTTTCATATCATTTCAAACACTCCACGATTTAATTTGATTTTTGACCGAAACTAGTATAAACCAGTGTATAATATATTATGATTTTTTGACTAAAACATGCATTAACAAAAGTTTCATAGAATCTAATTTTCAGATGATTTTTTTGCATGTACTTCCATCGTAAATATCATTTCATATAGTTCCCTATTAAATTTGATTTTTTCGACTAAAACTAGTGTATAATATACTATGATTTTTGACTGAAACTTGCATTTCGAAAATTTTCATAGAATCTAATTTTTCGATGATTTTTTGCATGGACTTCCATCATAACCTTCCCTCATAAAATATTTAAATGATATGTGAAGTTTCGTATCATTTCGAACAGTCCACGATTTAATTTGATTTTTGACAGAAACTAGTATAAACAAGTCTATAATATATTATGATTTTTTGACTGAAACTTGCATTTCGAAAAGTTTCATAGAATATAATTTTTAGATGATTTATTTTCATGGACTTCCATCATAACCTTCCCTCTTAACATATATAAATGATATGTGAAGTCTTGTATCATTTCAAATAGTCCCCAATTCAATTTTATTTTTTTGACCAAACTTAGTGTATAATATACTATAATTTTTGACCGAAAATCTCATTTAAAAAAGGTTCATAGAACATAATTTTCGGTTGATTTTTTGCATTGACCTCCATCATAACCTTCCCTCGTAAAATATATAAATGATATGTGAAGTTTCGTATCATTTTGAATATTCCACTATTTAATTTTATTTTGGACCGAAACTAGTATAAACCAGTGTATAATATACTATGATTTTTGACCGAAACTTGCATTTCGAAAAGTTACATAGAATCTAATTTTCAGATGATGTATTTGCATGGACTTCCATCATAACATTCCCTCTTAACATATATAAATGATATATGAAGTCTCGTATCATTTCAAATAGTCCCCAATTAAATTTGATTTTTTTGACCGAAACTAGTGTATAATATACTATGTTTTTTGACCGAAACTTGCATTTCGGAGAGTTTCATAGAATCTAATTTTCGGATATTTTTTGCATGGACTTCCATCATTAACATCCCTCATAAAATATATAAATGATATGTGAAGTTTCGAATCATTTCGAACACTCCACAATTTAATTTGATTTTTGATCGAAACTAGTATAAACTAGTGTATAATATATTATTATTTTTTGACCGAAACATGCATTTCTAAAAGTTTCATATAATCTAGTTTTCAGATGATTTTTTTGAATGGACTTCCATCATAACCTTCCCTCTTAACATATATAAATGATCTGAAAAGTATCATATCATTTCAAATATTTCCCAATTAAATTTGAATTTTTTGACCGAAACGAGTGTATAATATACTATGATTTTTTACCGAAACATGCATTTCAAAAGGTTTCATAGAATCTAATTTTCTGATGATTTTTTGCATGGACTTCCATCATAACCTTCCCTCTTAAAATATATAAATGATATGTGAAGTTTTGTATCATTTCGAACAGTCCCCGATTTAATTTGATTTTTGACCGAAACTAGTATAAACTAGTGTATAATATATTATGATATTTTGACAAAACTTGCATTTCGAAACCTTTCATATAATCTAGTTTTCAAATTACTTTTTGCATGAACTTCCATCATAACCTTCCCTCTTAAAATATATAAATGATATGAAAATTCTCGTATTATTTCAAATTGTCCCCAATTAAATTTTATTATTTTGACCGAAACTAGTGTATAATATAATATGATTTCTGACCGAAACTAGCATTTCGAAAAGTTTCATAGAATCTAATTTTCGGATGATTTATTGCATGGACTTCCATCATTACCTTCCCTCGTAAAATATATAAATGATATGTGATGTTTCGTATCATTTAGAACAGTCCCCTATTTAATTTGATTTTTGACCAAAACTACTATAAACTAGGGTATAATATATTATGAATTTTAAACTGAAACTTGCTTTTCGAAAAGTTTCATAGAATCTAGTTTTCAGATGATTGTTTTGCATCGACTTCCATCATAACCTTCCCTCGTAAAATATATAAATGATATGGAAAGTTTCATATCATTTCAAACACTCCACGATTTAATTTGATTTTTGACCGAAACTAGTATAAACCAGTGTATAATATATTATGATTTTTTGACTAAAACATGCATTAACAAAAGTTTCATAGAATCTAATTTTCAGATGATTTTTTTGCATGTACTTCCATCGTAAATATCATTTCATATAGTTCCCTATTAAATTTGATTTTTTCGACTAAAACTAGTGTATAATATACTATGATTTTTGACTGAAACTTGCATTTCGAAAATTTTCATAGAATCTAATTTTTCGATGATTTTTTGCATGGACTTCCATCATAACCTTCCCTCATAAAATATTTAAATGATATGTGAAGTTTCGTATCATTTCGAACAGTCCACGATTTAATTTGATTTTTGACAGAAACTAGTATAAACAAGTCTATAATATATTATGATTTTTTGACTGAAACTTGCATTTCGAAAAGTTTCATAGAATATAATTTTTAGATGATTTATTTTCATGGACTTCCATCATAACCTTCCCTCTTAACATATATAAATGATATGTGAAGTCTTGTATCATTTCAAATAGTCCCCAATTCAATTTGATTTTTTTGACCAAACTTAGTGTATAATATACTATAATTTTTGACCGAAAATCTCATTTCAAAAAGGTTCATAGAACATAATTTTCAATTGATTTTTTGCATTGACCTCCATCATAACCTTCCCTCGTAATATATATAAATGATATGTGAAGTTTCGTATCATTTTGAATATTCCACTATTTAATTTTATTTTGGACCGAAACTAGTATAAACCAGTGTATAATATACTATGATTTTTGACCGAAACTTGCATTTCGAAAAGTTACATAGAATCTAATTTTCAGATGATGTATTTGCATGGACTTCCATCATAACATTCCCTCTTAACATATATAAATGATATATGAAGTCTCGTATCATTTCAAATAGTCCCCAGTTAAATTTGATTTTTTTGACCGAAACTAGTGTATAATATACTATGTTTTTTGACCGAAACTTGCATTTCGGAGAGTTTCATAGAATCTAATTTTCGGATATTTTTTGCATGGACTTCCATCATTAACATCCCTCATAAAATATATAAATGATATGTGAAGTTTCGAATCATTTCGAACACTCCACAATTTAATTTGATTTTTGACCGAAACTAGTATAAACTAGTGTATAATATATTATTATTTTTTGACCGAAACATGCATTTCTTAAAGTTTCATATAATCTAGTTTTCAGATGATTTTTTTGAATGGACTTCCATCATAACCTTCCCTCTTAACATATATAAATGATCTGAAAAGTATCGTATCATTTCAAATATTTCCCAATTAAATTTGAATTTTTTGACCGAAACGAGTGTATAATATACTATGATTTTTTACCGAAACATGCATTTCAAAAGGTTTCATAGAATCTAATTTTCTGATGATTTTTTGCATGGACTTCCATCATAACCTTCCCTCTTAAAATATATAAATGATATGTGAAGTTTTGTATCATTTCGAACAGTCCCCGATTTAATTTGATTTTTGACCGAAACTAGTATAAACTAGTGTATAATATATTATGATATTTTGACCAAAACTTGCATTTCGAAACCTTTCATATAATCTAGTTTTCAAATTATTTTTTTGCATGAACTTCCATCATAACCTTCCCTCTTAAAATATACAAATGATATGAAAATTCTCGTATTATTTCAAATTGTCCCCAATTAAATTTTATTATTTTGACCGAAACTAGTGTATAATATAATATGATTTCTGACCGAAACTAGCATTCCGAAAAGTTTCATAGAATCTAATTTTCGGATGATTTATTGCATGGACTTCCATCATTACCTTCCCTCGTAAAATATATAAATGATATGTGATGTTTCGTATCATTTAGAACAGTCCCCTATTTAATTTGATTTTTGACCAAAACTACTATAAACTAGGGTATAATATATTATGAATTTTAAACTGAAACTTGCTTTTCGAAAAGTTTCATAGAATCTAGTTTTCAGATGATTGTTTTGCATCGACTTCCATCATAACCTTCCCTCGTAAAATATATAAATGATATGGAAAGTTTCATATCATTTCAAACACTCCACGATTTAATTTGATTTTTGACCGAAACTAGTATAAACCAATGTATAATATATTATGATTTTTTGACTAAAACATGCATTAACAAAAGTTTCATAGAATCTAATTTTCAGATGATTTTTTTGCATGTACTTCCATCGTAAATATCATTTCATATAGTTCCCTATTAAATTTGATTTTTTTGACTAAAACTAGTGTATAATATACTATGATTTTTGGCTGAAACTTGCATTTCGAAAATTTTCATAGAATCTAATTTTTCGATGATTTTTTGCATGGACTTCCATCATAACCTTCCCTCATAAAATATTTAAATGATATGTGAAGTTTCGTATCATTTCGAACAGTCCACGATTTAATTTGATTTTTGACAGAAACTAGTATAAACAAGTCTATAATATATTATGATTTTTTGACTGAAACTTGCATTTCGAAAAGTTTCATAGAATATAATTTTTAGATGATTTATTTTCATGGACTTCCATCATAACCTTCCCTCTTAACATATATAAATGATATGTGAAGTCTTGTATCATTTCAAATAGTCCCCAATTCAATTTGATTTTTTTGACCAAACTTAGTGTATAATATACTATAATTTTTGACCGAAAATCTCATTTCAAAAAGGTTCATAGAACATAATTTTCGGTTGATTTTTTGCATTGACCTACATCATAACCTTCCCTCGTAAAATATATAAATGATATGTGAAGTTTCGTATCATTTTGAATATTCCACTATTTAATTTAATTTTGGACCGAAACTAGTATAAACCAGTGTATAATATACTATGATTTTTGACCGAAACTTGCATTTCGAAAAGTTACATAGAATCTAATTTTCAGATGATGTATTTGCATGGACTTCCATCATAACATTCCCTCTTAACATATATAAATGATATATGAAGTCTCGTATCATTTCAAATAGTCCCCAATTAAATTTGATTTTTTTGACCGAAACTAGTGTATAATATACTATGTTTTTTGACCGAAACTTGCATTTCGGAGAGTTTCATAGAATCTAATTTTCGGATATTTTTTGCATGGACTTCCATCATTAACATCCCTCATAAAATATATAAATGATATGTGAAGTTTCGAATCATTTCGAACACTCCACAATTTAATTTGATTTTTGACCGAAACTAGTATAAACTAGTGTATAATATATTATTATTTTTTGACCGAAACATGCATTTCTAAAAGTTTCATATAATCTAGTTTTCAGATGATTTTTTTGAATGGACTTCCATCATAACCTTCCCTCTTAACATATATAAATGATCTGAAAAGTATCGTATCATTTCAAATATTTCCCAATTAAATTTGAATTTTTTGACCGAAACGAGTGTATAATATACTATGATTTTTTACCGAAACATGCATTTCAAAATGTTTCATAGAATCTAATTTTCTGATGATTTTTTGCATGGACTTCCATCATAACCTTCCCTCTTAAAATATATAAATGATATGTGAAGTTTTGTATCATTTCGAACAGTCCCCGATTTAATTTGATTTTTGACCGAAACTAGTATAAACTAGTGTATAATATATTATGATATTTTGACCAAAACTTGCATTTCGAAACCTTTCATATAATCTAGTTTTCAAATTATTTTTTTGCATGAACTTCCATCATAACCTTCCCTCTTAAAATATATAAATGATATGAAAATTCTCGTATTATTTCAAATTGTCCCCAATTAAATTTTATTATTTTGACCGAAACTAGTGTATAATATAATATGATTTCTGACCGAAACTAGCATTTCAAAAAGTTTCATAGAATCTAATTTTCGGATGATTTATTGCATGGACTTCCATCATTACCTTCCCTCGTAAAATATATAAATGATATGTGATGTTTCGTATCATTTAGAACAGTCCCCTATTTAATTTGATTTTTGACCAAAACTACTATAAACTAGGGTATAATATATTATGAATTTTAAACTAAAACTTGCATTTCGAAAAGTTTCATAGAATCTAGTTTTCAGATGATTGTTTTGCATCGACTTCCATCATAACCTTCCCTCGTAAAATATATAAATGATATGGAAAGTTTCATATCATTTCAAACACTCCACGATTTAATTTGATTTTTGACCGAAACTAGTATAAACCAATGTATAATATATTATGATTTTTTGACTAAAACATGCATTAACAAAAGTTTCATAGAATCTAATTTTCAGATGATTTTTTTGCATGTACTTCCATCGTAAATATCATTTCATATAGTTCCCTATTAAATTTGATTTTTTTGACTAAAACTAGTGTATAATATACTATGATTTTTGACTGAAACTTGCATTTCGAAAATTTTCATAGAATCTAATTTTTCGATGATTTTTTGCATGGACTTCCATCATAACCTTCCCTCATAAAATATTTAAATGATATGTGAAGTTTCGTATCATTTCGAACAGTCCACGATTTAATTTGATTTTTGACAGAAACTAGTATAAACAAGTCTATAATATATTATGATTTTTTGACTGAAACTTGCATTTCGAAAAGTTTCATAGAATATAATTTTTAGATGATTTATTTTCATGGACTTCCATCATAACCTTCCCTCTTAACATATATAAATGATATGTGAAGTCTTGTATCATTTCAAATAGTCCCCAATTCAATTTGATTTTTTTGACCAAACTTAGTGTATAATATACTATAAATTTTGACCGTAAATCTCATTTCAAAAAGGTTCATAGAACATAATTTTCGGTTGATTTTTTGCATTGGCCTCCATCATAACCTTCCCTCGTAAAATATATAAATGATATGTGAAGTTTCGTATCATTTTGAATATTCCACTATTTAATTTTATTTTGGACCGAAACTAGTATAAACCAGTGTATAATATACTATGATTTTTGACCGAAACTTGCATTTCGAAAAGTTACATAGAATCTAATTTTCAGATGATGTATTTGCATGGACTTCCATCATAACATTCCCTCTTAACATATATAAATGATATATGAAGTCTCGTATCATTTCAAATAGTCCCCAATTAAATTTGATTTTTTTGACCGAAACTAGTGTATAATATACTATGTTTTTTGACCGAAACTTGCATTTCGGAGAGTTTCATAGAATCTAATTTTCGGATATTTTTTGCATGGACTTCCATCATTAACATCCCTCATAAAATATATAAATGATATGTGAAGTTTCGAATCATTTCGAACACTCCACAATTTAATTTGATTTTTGACCGAAACTAGTATAAACTAGTGTATAATATATTATTATTTTTTGACCGAAACATGCATTTCTAAAAGTTTCATATAATCTAGTTTTCAGATGATTTTTTTGAATGGACTTCCATCATAACCTTCCCTCTTAACATATATAAATGATCTGAAAAGTATCGTATCATTTCAAATATTTCCCAATTAAATTTGAATTTTTTGACCGAAACGAGTGTATAATATACTATGATTTTTTACCGAAACATGCATTTCAAAAGGTTTCATAGAATCTAATTTTCTGATTATTTTTTGCATGGACTTCCATCATAACCTTCCCTCTTAAAATATATAAATGATATGTGAAGTTTTGTATCATTTCGAACAGTCCCCGATTTAATTTGATTTTTGACCGAAACTAGTATAAACTAGTGTATAATATATTATGATATTTTGACCAAAACTTGCATTTCGAAACCTTTCATATAATCTAGTTTTCAAATTATTTTTTTGCATGAACTTCCATCATAACCTTCCCTCTTAAAATATATAAATGATATGAAAATTCTCGTATTATTTCAAATTGTCCCCAATTAAATTTTATTTTTTTGACCGAAACTAGTGTATAATATAATATGATTTCTGACCGAAACTAGCATTTCGAAAAGTTTCATAGAATCTAATTTTCGGATGATTTATTGCATGGACTTCCATCATTACCTTCCCTCGTAAAATATATAAATGATATGTGATGTTTCGTATCATTTAGAACAGTCCCCTATTTAATTTTATTTTTGACCAAAACTACTATAAACTAGGGTATAATATATTATGAATTTTAAACTAAAACTTGCATTTCGAAAAGTTTCATAGAATCTAGTTTTCAGATGATTGTTTTGCATCGACTTCCATCATAACCTTCCCTCGTAAAATATATAAATGATATGGAAAGTTTCATATCATTTCAAACACTCCACGATTTAATTTGATTTTTGACCGAAACTAGTATAAACCAGTGTATAATATATTATGATTTTTTGACTAAAACATGCATTAACAAAAGTTTCATAGAATCTAATTTTCAGATGATTTTTTTGCATGTACTTCCATCGTAAATATCATTTCATATAGTTCCCTATTAAATTTGATTTTTTCGACTAAAACTAGTGTATAATATACTATGATTTTTGACTGAAACTTGCATTTCGAAAATTTTCATAGAATCTAATTTTTCGATGATTTTTTGCATGGACTTCCATCATAACCTTCCCTCATAAAATATTTAAATGATATGTGAAGTTTCCTATCATTTCGAACAGTCCACGATTTAATTTGATTTTTGACAGAAACTAGTATAAACAAGTCTATAATATATTATGATTTTTTGACTGAAACTTGCATTTCGAAAAGTTTCATAGAATATTATTTTTAGATGATTTATTTTCATGGACTTCCATCATAACCTTCCCTCTTAACATATATAAATGATATGTGAAGTCTTGTATCATTTCAAATAGTCCCCAATTCAATTTGATTTTTTTGACCAAACTTAGTGTATAATATACTATAAATTTTGACCGTAAATCTCATTTCAAAAAGGTTCATAGAACATAATTTTCGGTTGATTTTTTGCATTGACCTCAACCATAACCTTCCCTCGTAAAATATATAAATGATATGTGAAGTTTCGTATCATTTTGAATATTCCACTATTTAATTTTATTTTGGACCAAAACTAGTATAAACCAGTGTATAATATACTTTGATTTTTGACCGAAACTTGCATTTCGAAAAGTTACATAGAATCTAATTTTCAGATGATGTATTTGCATGGACTTCCATCATAACATTCCCTCTTAACATATATAAATGATATATGAAGTCTCGTATCATTTCAAATAGTCCCCAATTAAATTTGATTTTTTTGACCGAAACTAGTGCATAATATACTATGTTTTTTGACCGAAACTTGCATTTCGGAGAGTTTCATAGAATCTAATTTTCGGATATTTTTTGCATGGACTTCCATCATTAACATCCCTCATAAAATATATAAATGATATGTGAAGTTTCGAATCATTTCGAACACTCCACAATTTAATTTGATTTTTGACCGAAACTAGTATAAACTAGTGTATAATATATTATTATTTTTTGACCGAAACATGCATTTCTAAAAGTTTCATATAATCTAGTTTTCAGATGATTTTTTTGAATGGACTTCCATGATAACCTTCCCTCTTAACATATATAAATGATCTGAAAAGTATCGTATCATTTCAAATATTTCCCAATTAAATTTGAATTTTTTGACCGAAACGAGTGTATAATATACTATGATTTTTTACCGAAACATGCATTTCAAAAGGTTTCATAGAATCTAATTTTCTGATGATTTTTTGCATGGACTTCCATCATAACCTTCCCTCTTAAAATATATAAATGATATGTGAAGTTTTGTATCATTTCGAACAGTCCCCGATTTAATTTGATTTTTGACCGAAACTAGTATAAACTAGTGTATAATATATTATGATATTTTGACCAAAACTTGCATTTCGAAACCTTTCATATAATCTAGTTTTCAAATTATTTTTTTGCATGAACTTCCATCATAACCTTCCCTCTTAAAATATATAAATGATATGAAAATTCTCGTATTATTTCAAATTGTCCCCAATTAAATTTTATTTTTTTGACCGAAACTAGTGTATAATATAATATGATTTCTGACCGAAACTAGCATTTCGAAAAGTTTCATAGAATCTAATTTTCGGATGATTTATTGCATGGACTTCCATCATTACCTTCCCTCGTAAAATATATAAATGATATGTGATGTTTCGTATCATTTAGAACAGTCCCCTATTTAATTTGATTTTTGACCAAAACTACTATAAACTAGGGTATAATATATTATGAATTTTAAACTGAAACTTGCTTTTCGAAAAGTTTCATAGAATCTAGTTTTCAGATGATTGTTTTGCATCGACTTCCATCATAACCTTCCCTCGTAAAATATATAAATGATATGGAAAGTTTCATACAATTTCAAACACTCCACGATTTAATTTGATTTTTGACCGAAACTAGTATAAACCAGTGTATAATATATTATGATTTTTTGACTAAAACATGCATTAACAAAAGTTTCATAGAATCTAATTTTCAGATGATTTTTTTGCATGTACTTCCATCGTAAATATCATTTCATATAGTTCCCTATTAAATTTGATTTTTTCGACTAAAACTAGTGTATAATATACTATGATTTTTGACTGAAACTTGCATTTCGAAAATTTTCATAGAATCTAATTTTTCGATGATTTTTTGCATGGACTTCCATCATAACCTTCACTCATAAAATATTTAAATGATATGTGAAGTTTCGTATCATTTCGAACAGTCCACGATTTAATTTGATTTTTGACAGAAACTAGTATAAACAAGTCTATAATATATTATGATTTTTTGACTGAAACTTGCATTTCGAAAAGTTTCATAGAATATAATTTTTAGATGATTTATTTTCATGGACTTCCATCATAACCTTCCCTCTTAACATATATAAATGATATGTGAAGTCTTGTATCATTTCAAATAGTCCCCAATTCAATTTTATTTTTATGACCAAACTTAGTGTATAATATACTATAATTTTTGACCGAAAATCTCATTTCAAAAAGGTTCATAGAACATAATTTTCGGTTGATTTTTTGCATTGACCTCCATCATAACCTTCCCTCGTAAAATATATAAATGATATGTGAAGTTTCGTATCATTTTGAATATTCCACTATTTAATTTTATTTTGGACCGAAACTAGTATAAACCAGTGTATAATATACTATGATTTTTGACCGAAACTTGCATTTCGAAAAGTTACATAGAATCTAATTTTCAGATGATGTATTTGCATGGACTTCCATCATAACATTCCCTCTTATCATATATAAATGATATATGAAGTCTCGTATCATTTCAAATAGTCCCCAATTAAATTTGATTTTTTTGACCGAAACTAGTGTATAATATACTATGTTTTTTGACCGAAACTTGCATTTCGGAGAGTTTCATAGAATCTAATTTTCGGATATTTTTTGCATGGACTTCCATCATTAACATCCCTCATAAAATATATAAATGATATGTGAAGTTTCGAATCATTTCGAACACTCCACAATTTAATTTGATTTTTGACCGAAACTAGTATAAACTAGTGTATAATATATTATTATTTTTTGACCGAAACATGCATTTCTAAAAGTTTCATATAATCTAGTTTTCAGATGATTTTTTTGAATGGACTTCCATCATAACCTTCCCTCTTAACATATATAAATGATCTGAAAAGTATCGTATCATTTCAAATATTTCCCAATTAAATTTGAATTTTTTGACCGAAACGAGTGTATATTATACTATGATTTTTTTACCGAAACATGCATTTCAAAAGGTTTCATAGAATCTAATTTTCTGATGATTTTTTGCATGGACTTCCATCATAACCTTCCCTCTTAAAATATATAAATGATATGTGAAGTTTTGTATCATTTCGAACAGTCCCCGATTTAATTTGATTTTTGACCGAAACTAGTATAAACTAGTGTATAATATATTATGATATTTTGACCAAAACTTGCATTTCGAAACCTTTCATATAATCTAGTTTTCAAATTATTTTTTTGCATGAACTTCCATCATAACCTTCCCTCTTAAAATATATAAATGATATGAAAATTCTCGTATTATTTCAAATTGTCCCCAATTAAATTTTATTTTTTTGACCGAAACTAGTGTATAATATAATATGATTTCTGACCGAAACTAGCATTTCGAAAAGTTTCATAGAATCTAATTTTCGGATGATTTATTGCATGGACTTCCATCATTACCTTCCCTCGTAAAATATATAAAGGATATGTGATGTTTCGTATCATTTAGAACAGTCCCCTATTTAATTTGATTTTTGACCAAAACTACTATAAACTAGGGTATAATATATTATGAATTTTAAACTGAAACTTGCTTTTCGAAAAGTTTCATAGAATCTAGTTTTCAGATGATTGTTTTGCATCGACTTCCATCATAACCTTCCCTCGTAAAATATATAAATGATATGGAAAGTTTCATACAATTTCAAACACTCCACGATTTAATTTGATTTTTGACCGAAACTAGTATAAACCAGTGTATAATATATTATGATTTTTTGACTAAAACATGCAATAACAAAAGTTTCATAGAATCTAATTTTCAGATGATTTTTTTGCATGTACTTCCATCGTAAATATCATTTCATATAGTTCCCTATTAAATTTGATTTTTTCGACTAAAACTAGTGTATAATATACTATGATTTTTGACTGAAACTTGCATTTCGAAAATTTTCATAGAATCTAATTTTTCGATGATTTTTTGCATGGACTTCCATCATAACCTTCACTCATAAAATATTTAAATGATATGTGAAGTTTCGTATCATTTCGAACAGTCCACGATTTAATTTGATTTTTGACAGAAACTAGTATAAACAAGTCTATAATATATTATGATTTTTTGACTGAAACTTGCATTTCGAAAAGTTTCATAGAATATAATTTTTAGATGATTTATTTTCATGGACTTCCATCATAACCTTCCCTCTTAACATATATAAATGATATGTGAAGTCTTGTATCATTTCAAATAGTTCCCAATTCAATTTTATTTTTATGACCAAACTTAGTGTATAATATACTATAATTTTTGACCGAAAATCTCATTTCAAAAAGGTTCATAGAACATAATTTTCGGTTGATTTTTTGCATTGACCTCCATCATAACCTTCCCTCGTAAAATATATAAATGATATGTGAAGTTTCGTATCATTTTGAATATTCCACTATTTAATTTTATTTTGGACCGAAACTAGTATAAACCAGTGTATAATATACTATGATTTTTGACCGAAACTTGCATTTCGAAAAGTTACATAGAATCTAATTTTCAGATGATGTATTTGCATCGACTTCCATCATAACATTCCCTCTTATCATATATAAATGATATATGAAGTCTCGTATCATTTCAAATAGTCCCCAATTAAATTTGATTTTTTTGACCGAAACTAGTGTATAATATACTATGTTTTTTGACCGAAACTTGCATTTCGGAGAGTTTCATAGAATCTAATTTTCGGATATTTTTTGCATGGACTTCCATCATTAACATCCCTCATAAAATATATAAATGATATGTGAAGTTTCGAATCATTTCGAACACTCCACAATTTAATTTGATTTTTGACCGAAACTAGTATAAACTAGTGTATAATATATTATTATTTTTTGACCGAAACATGCATTTCTAAAAGTTTCATATAATCTAGTTTTCAGATGATTTTTTTGAATGGACTTCCATCATAACCTTCCCTCTTAACATATATAAATGATCTGAAAAGTATCGTATCATTTCAAATATTTCCCAATTAAATTTGAATTTTTTGACCGAAACGAGTGTATATTATACTATGATTTTTTTACCGAAACATGCATTTCAAAAGGTTTCATAGAATCTAATTTTCTGATGATTTTTTGCATGGACTTCCATCATAACCTTCCCTCTTAAAATATATAAATGATATGTGAAGTTTTGTATCATTTCGAACAGTCCCCGATTTAATTTGATTTTTGACCGAAACTAGTATAAACTAGTGTATAATATATTATGATATTTTGACCAAAACTTGCATTTCGAAACCTTTCATATAATCTAGTTTTCAAATTATTTTTTTGCATGAACTTCCATCATAACCTTCCCTCTTAAAATATATAAATGATATGAAAATTCTCGTATTATTTCAAATTGTCCCCAATTAAATTTTATTTTTTTGACCGAAACTAGTGTATAATATAATATGATTTCTGACCGAAACTAGCATTTCGAAAAGTTTCATAGAATCTAATTTTCGGATGATTTATTGCATGGACTTCCATCATTACCTTCCCTCGTAAAATATATAAATGATATGTGATGTTTCGTATCATTTAGAACAGTCCCCTATTTAATTTGATTTTTGACCAAAACTACTATAAACTAGGGTATAATATATTATGAATTTTAAACTGAAACTTGCTTTTCGAAAAGTTTCATAGAATCTAGTTTTCAGATGATTGTTTTGCATCGACTTCCATCATAACCTTCCCTCGTAAAATATATAAATGATATGGAAAGTTTCATACAATTTCAAACACTCCACGATTTAATTTGATTTTTGACCGAAACTAGTATAAACCAGTGTATAATATATTATGATTTTTTGACTAAAACATGCATTAACAAAAGTTTCATAGAATCTAATTTTCAGATGATTTTTTTGCATGTACTTCCATCGTAAATATCATTTCATATAGTTCCCTATTAAATTTGATTTTTTCGACTAAAACTAGTGTATAATATACTATGATTTTTGACTGAAACTTGCATTTCGAAAATTTTCATAGAATCTAATTTTTCGATGATTTTTTGCATGGACTTCCATCATAACCTTCCCTCATAAAATATTTAAATGATATGTGAAGTTTCGTATCATTTCGAACAGTCCACGATTTAATTTGATTTTTGACAGAAACTAGTATAAACAAGTCTATAATATATTATGATTTTTTGACTGAAACTTGCATTTCGAAAAGTTTCATAGAATATAATTTTTAGATGATTTATTTTCATGGACTTCCATCATAACCTTCCCTCTTAACATATATAAATGATATGTGAAGTCTTGTATCATTTCAAATAGTCCCCAATTCAATTTTATTTTTTTGACCAAACTTAGTGTATAATATACTATAATTTTTGACCGAAAATCTCATTTCAAAAAGGTTCATAGAACATAATTTTCGGTTGATTTTTTGCATTGACCTCCATCATAACCTTCCCTCGTAAAATATATAAATGATATGTGAAGTTTCGTATCATTTTGAATATTCCACTATTTAATTTTATTTTGGACCGAAACTAGTATAAACCAGTGTATAATATACTATGATTTTTGACCGAAACTTGCATTTCGAAAAGTTACATAGAATCTAATTTTCAGATGATGTATTTGCATGGACTTCCATCATAACATTCCCTCTTAACATATATAAATGATATATGAAGTCTCGTATCATTTCAAATAGTCCCCAATTAAATTTGATTTTTTTGACCGAAACTAGTGTATAATATACTATGTTTTTTGACCGAAACTTGCATTTCGGAGAGTTTCATAGAATCTAATTTTCGGATATTTTTTGCATGGACTTCCATCATTAACATCCCTCATAAAATATATAAATGATATGTGAAGTTTCGAATCATTTCGAACACTCCACAATTTAATTTGATTTTTGACCGAAACTAGTATAAACTAGTGTATAATATATTATTATTTTTTGACCGAAACATGCATTTCTAAAAGTTTCATATAATCTAGTTTTCAGATGATTTTTTTGAATGGACTTCCATCATAACCTTCCCTCTTAACATATATAAATGATCTGAAAAGTATCGTATCATTTCAAATATTTCCCAATTAAATTTGAATTTTTTGACCGAAACGAGTGTATAATATACTATGATTTTTTACCGAAACATGCATTTCAAAAGGTTTCATAGAATCTAATTTTCTGATGATTTTTTGCATGGACTTCCATCATAACCTTCCCTCTTAAAATATATAAATGATATGTGAAGTTTTGTATCATTTCGAACAGTCCCCGATTTAATTTGATTTTTGACCGAAACTAGTATAAACTAGTGTATAATATATTATGATATTTTGACCAAAACTTGCATTTCGAAACCTTTCATATAATCTAGTTTTCAAATTATTTTTTTGCATGAACTTCCATCATAACCTTCCCTCTTAAAATATATAAATGATATGAAAATTCTCGTATTATTTCAAATTGTCCCCAATTAAATTTTATTTTTTTGACCGAAACTAGTGTATAATATAATATGATTTCTGACCGAAACTAGCATTTCGAAAAGTTTCATAGAATCTAATTTTCGGATGATTTATTGCATGGACTTCCATCATTACCTTCCCTCGTAAAATATATAAATGATATGTGATGTTTCGTATCATTTAGAACAGTCCCCTATTTAATTTGATTTTTGACCAAAACTTCTATAAACTAGGGTATAATATATTATGAATTTTAAACTGAAACTTGCTTTTCGAAAAGTTTCATAGAATCTAGTTTTCAGATGATTGTTTTGCATCGACTTCCATCATAACCTTCCCTCGTAAAATATATAAATGATATGGAAAGTTTCATACAATTTCAAACACTCCACGATTTAATTTGATTTTTGACCGAAACTAGTATAAACCAGTGTATAATATATTATGATTTTTTGACTAAAACATGCATTAACAAAAGTTTCATAGAATCTAATTTTCAGATGATTTTTTTGCATGTACTTCCATCGTAAATATCATTTCATATAGTTCCCTATTAAATTTGATTTTTTCGACTAAAACTAGTGTATAATATACTATGATTTTTGACTGAAACTTGCATTTCGAAAATTTTCATAGAATCTAATTTTTCGATGATTTTTTGCATGGACTTCCATCATAACCTTCCCTCATAAAATATTTAAATGATATGTGAAGTTTCGTATCATTTCGAACAGTCCACGATTTAATTTGATTTTTGACAGAAACTAGTATAAACAAGTCTATAATATATTATGATTTTTTGACTGAAACTTGCATTTCGAAAAGTTTCATAGAATATAATTTTTAGATGATTTATTTTCATGGACTTCCATCATAACCTTCCCTCTTAACATATATAAATGATATGTGAAGTCTTGTATCATTTCAAATAGTCCCCAATTCAATTTTATTTTTTTGACCAAACTTAGTGTATAATATACTATAATTTTTGACCGAAAATCTCATTTCAAAAAGGTTCATAGAACATAATTTTCGGTTGATTTTTTGCATTGACCTCCATCATAACCTTCCCTCGTAAAATATATAAATGATATGTGAAGTTTCGTATCATTTTGAATATTCCACTATTTAATTTTATTTTGGACCGAAACTAGTATAAACCAGTGTATAATATACTATGATTTTTGACCGAAACTTGCATTTCGAAAAGTTACATAGAATCTAATTTTCAGATGATGTATTTGCATGGACTTCCATCATAACATTCCCTCTTAACATATATAAATGATATATGAAGTCTCGTATCATTTCAAATAGTCCCCAATTAAATTTGATTTTTTTGACCGAAACTAGTGTATAATATACTATGTTTTTTGACCGAAACTTGCATTTCGGAGAGTTTCATAGAATCTAATTTTCGGATATTTTTTGCATGGACTTCCATCATTAACATCCCTCATAAAATATATAAATGATATGTGAAGTTTCGAATCATTTCGAACACTCCACAATTTAATTTGATTTTTGACCGAAACTAGTATAAACTAGTGTATAATATATTATTATTTTTTGACCGAAACATGCATTTCTAAAAGTTTCATATAATCTAGTTTTCAGATGATTTTTTTGAATGGACTTCCATCATAACCTTCCCTCTTAACATATATAAATGATCTGAAAAGTATCGTATCATTTCAAATATTTCCCAATTAAATTTGAATTTTTTGACCGAAACGAGTGTATAATATACTATGATTTTTTACCGAAACATGCATTTCAAAAGGTTTCATAGAATCTAATTTTCTGATGATTTTTTGCATGGACTTCCATCATAACCTTCCCTCTTAAAATATATAAATGATATGTGAAGTTTTGTATCATTTCGAACAGTCCCCGATTTAATTTGATTTTTGACCGAAACTAGTATAAACTAGTGTATAATATATTATGATATTTTGACCAAAACTTGCATTTCGAAACCTTTCATATAATCTAGTTTTCAAATTATTTTTTTGCATGAACTTCCATCATAACCTTCCCTCTTAAAATATATAAATGATATGAAAATTCTCGTATTATTTCAAATTGTCCCCAATTAAATTTTATTTTTTTGACCGAAACTAGTGTATAATATAATATGATTTCTGACCGAAACTAGCATTTCGAAAAGTTTCATAGAATCTAATTTTCGGATGATTTATTGCATGGACTTCCATCATTACCTTCCCTCGTAAAATATATAAATGATATGTGATGTTTCGTATCATTTAGAACAGTCCCCTATTTAATTTGATTTTTGACCAAAACTACTATAAACTAGGGTATAATATATTATGAATTTTAAACTGAAACTTGCTTTTCGAAAAGTTTCATAGAATCTAGTTTTCAGATGATTGTTTTGCATCGACTTCCATCATAACCTTCCCTCGTAAAATATATAAATGATATGGAAAGTTTCATACAATTTCAAACACTCCACGATTTAATTTGACTTTTGACCGAAACTAGTATAAACCAGTGTATAATATATTATGATTTTTTGACTAAAACATGCATTAACAAAAGTTTCATAGAATCTAATTTTCAGATGATTTTTTTGCATGTACTTCCATCGTAAATATCATTTCATATAGTTCCCTATTAAATTTGATTTTTTCGACTAAAACTAGTGTATAATATACTATGATTTTTGACTGAAACTTGCATTTCGAAAATTTTCATAGAATCTAATTTTTCGATGATTTTTTGCATGGACTTCCATCATAACCTTCCCTCATAAAATATTTAAATGATATGTGAAGTTTCGTATCATTTCGAACAGTCCACGATTTAATTTGATTTTTGACAGAAACTAGTATAAACAAGTCTATAATATATTATGATTTTTTGACTGAAACTTGCATTTCGAAAAGTTTCATAGAATATAATTTTTAGATGATTTATTTTCATGGACTTCCATCATAACCTTCCCTCTTAACATATATAAATGATATGTGAAGTCTTGTATCATTTCAAATAGTCCCCAATTCAATTTTATTTTTTTGACCAAACTTAGTGTATAATATACTATAATTTTTGACCGAAAATCTCATTTCAAAAAGGTTCATAGAACATAATTTTCGGTTGATTTTTTGCATTGACCTCCATCATAACCTTCCCTCGTAAAATATATAAATGATATGTGAAGTTTCGTATCATTTTGAATATTCCACTATTTAATTTTATTTTGGACCGAAACTAGTATAAACCAGTGTATAATATACTATGATTTTTGACCGAAACTTGCATTTCGAAAAGTTACATAGAATCTAATTTTCAGATGATGTATTTGCATGGACTTCCATCATAACATTCCCTCTTAACATATATAAATGATATATGAAGTCTCGTATCATTTCAAATAGTCCCCAATTAAATTTGATTTTTTTGACCGAAACTAGTGTATAATATACTATGTTTTTTGACCGAAACTTGCATTTCGGAGAGTTTCATAGAATCTAATTTTCGGATATTTTTTGCATGGACTTCCATCATTAACATCCCTCATAAAATATATAAATGATATGTGAAGTTTCGAATCATTTCGAACACTCCACAATTTAATTTGATTTTTGACCGAAACTAGTATAAACTAGTGTATAATATATTATTATTTTTTGACCGAAACATGCATTTCTAAAAGTTTCATATAATCTAGTTTTCAGATGATTTTTTTGAATGGACTTCCATCATAACCTTCCCTCTTAACATATATAAATGATCTGAAAAGTATCGTATCATTTCAAATATTTCCCAATTAAATTTGAATTTTTTGACCGAAACGAGTGTATAATATACTATGATTTTTTACCGAAACATGCATTTCAAAAGGTTTCATAGAATCTAATTTTCTGATGATTTTTTGCATGGACTTCCATCATAACCTTCCCTCTTAAAATATATAAATGATATGTGAAGTTTTGTATCATTTCGAACAGTCCCCGATTTAATTTGATTTTTGACCGAAACTAGTATAAACTAGTGTATAATATATTATGATATTTTGACCAAAACTTGCATTTCGAAACCTTTCATATAATCTAGTTTTCAAATTATTTTTTTGCATGAACTTCCATCATAACCTTCCCTCTTAAAATATATAAATGATATGAAAATTCTCGTATTATTTCAAATTGTCCCCAATTAAATTTTATTTTTTTGACCGAAACTAGTGTATAATATAATATGATTTCTGACCGAAACTAGCATTTCGAAAAGTTTCATAGAATCTAATTTTCGGATGATTTATTGCATGGACTTCCATCATTACCTTCCCTCGTAAAATATATAAATGATATGTGATGTTTCGTATCATTTAGAACAGTCCCCTATTTAATTTGATTTTTGACCAAAACTACTATAAACTAGGGTATAATATATTATGAATTTTAAACTGAAACTTGCTTTTCGAAAAGTTTCATAGAATCTAGTTTTCAGATGATTGTTTTGCATCGACTTCCATCATAACCTTCCCTCGTAAAATATATAAATGATATGGAAAGTTTCATACAATTTCAAACACTCCACGATTTAATTTGATTTTTGACCGAAACTAGTATAAACCAGTGTATAATATATTATGATTTTTTGACTAAAACATGCATTAACAAAAGTTTCATAGAATCTAATTTTCAGATGATTTTTTTGCATGTACTTCCATCGTAAATATCATTTCATATAGTTCCCTATTAAATTTGATTTTTTCGACTAAAACTAGTGTATAATATACTATGATTTTTGACTGAAACTTGCATTTCGAAAATTTTCATAGAATCTAATTTTTCGATGATTTTTTGCATGGACTTCCATCATAACCTTCACTCATAAAATATTTAAATGATATGTGAAGTTTCGTATCATTTCGAACAGTCCACGATTTAATTTGATTTTTGACAGAAACTAGTATAAACAAGTCTATAATATATTTATGATTTTTTGACTGAAACTTGCATTTCGAAAAGTTTCATAGAATATAATTTTTAGATGATTTATTTTCATGGACTTCCATCATAACCTTCCCTCTTAACATATATAAATGATATGTGAAGTCTTGTATCATTTCAAATAGTCCCCAATTCAATTTTATTTTTTTGACCAAACTTAGTGTATAATATACTATAATTTTTGACCGAAAATCTCATTTCAAAAAGGTTCATAGAACATAATTTTCGGTTGATTTTTTGCATTGACCTCCATCATAACCTTCCCTCGTAAAATATATAAATGATATGTGAAGTTTCGTATCATTTTGAATATTCCACTATTTAATTTTATTTTGGACCGAAACTAGTATAAACCAGTGTATAATATACTATGATTTTTGACCGAAACTTGCATTTCGAAAAGTTACATAGAATCTAATTTTTAGATGATGTATTTGCATGGACTTCCATCATAACATTCCCTCTTAACATATATAAATGATATATGAAGTCTCGTATCATTTCAAATAGTCACCAATTAAATTTGATTTTTTTGACCGAAACTAGTGTATAATATACTATGTTTTTTGACCGAAACTTGCATTTCGGAGAGTTTCATAGAATCTAATTTTCGGATATTTTTTGCATGGACTTCCATCATTAACATCCCTCATAAAATATATAAATGATATGTGAAGTTTCGAATCATTTCGAACACTCCACAATTTAATTTGATTTTTGACCGAAACTAGTATAAACTAGTGTATAATATATTATTATTTTTTGACCGAAACATGCATTTCTAAAAGTTTCATATAATCTAGTTTTCAGATGATTTTTTTGAATGGACTTCCATCATAACCTTCCCTCTTAACATATATAAATGATCTGAAAAGTATCGTATCATTTCAAATATTTCCCAATTAAATTTGAATTTTTTGACCGAAACGAGTGTATAATATACTATGATTTTTTACCGAAACATGCATTTCAAAAGGTTTCATAGAATCTAATTTTCTGATGATTTTTTGCATGGACTTCCATCATAACCTTCCCTCTTAAAATATATAAATGATATGTGAAGTTTTGTATCATTTCGAACAGTCCCCGATTTAATTTGATTTTTGACCGAAACTAGTATAAACTAGTGTATAATATATTATGATATTTTGACCAAAACTTGCATTTCGAAACCTTTCATATAATCTAGTTTTCAAATTATTTTTTTGCATGAACTTCCATCATAACCTTCCCTCTTAAAATATATAAATGATATGAAAATTCTCGTATTATTTCAAATTGTCCCCAATTAAATTTTATTTTTTTGACCGAAACTAGTGTATAATATAATATGATTTCTGACCGAAACTAGCATTTCGAAAAGTTTCATAGAATCTAATTTTCGGATGATTTATTGCAGGGACTTCCATCATTACCTTCCCTCGTAAAATATATAAATGATATGTGATGTTTCGTATCATTTAGAATAGTCCCCTATTTAATTTGATTTTTGACCAAAACTACTATAAACTAGGGTATAATATATTATGAATTTTAAACTGAAACTTGCTTTTCGAAAAGTTTCATAGAATCTAGTTTTCAGATGTTTGTTTTGCATCGACTTCCATCATAACCTTCCCTCGTAAAATATATAAATGATATGGAAAGTTTCATACAATTTCAAACACTCCACGATTTAATTTGATTTTTGACCGAAACTAGTATAAACCAGTGTATAATATATTATGATTTTTTGACTAAAACATGCATTAACAAAAGTTTCATAGAATCTAATTTTCAGATGATTTTTTTGCATGTACTTCCATCGTAAATATCATTTCATATAGTTCCCTATTAAATTTGATTTTTTCGACTAAAACTAGTGTATAATATACTATGATTTTTGACTGAAACTTGCATTTCGAAAATTTTCATAGAATCTAATTTTTCGATGATTTTTTGCATGGACTTCCATCATAACTTTCCCTCATAAAATATTTAAATGATATGTGAAGTTTCGTATCATTTCGAACATTCCACGATTTAATTTGATTTTTGACAGAAACTAGTATAAACAAGTCTATAATATATTATGATTTTTTGACTGAAACTTGCATTTCGAAAAGTTTCATAGAATATAATTTTTAGATGATTTATTTTCATGGACTTCCATCATAACCTTCCCTCTTAACATATATAAATGATATGTGAAGTCTTGTATCATTTCAAATAGTCCCCAATTCAATTTTATTTTTTTGACCAAACTTAGTGTATAATATACTATAATTTTTGACCGAAAATCTCATTTCAAAAAGGTTCATAGAACATAATTTTCGGTTGATTTTTTGCATTGACCTCCATCATAACCTTCCCTCGTAAAATATATAAATGATATGTGAAATTTCGTATCATTTTGAATATTCCACTATTTAATTTTATTTTGGACCGAAACTAGTATAAACCAGTGTATAATATACTATGATTTTTGACCGAAACTTGCATTTCGAAAAGTTACATAGAATCTAATTTTCAGATGATGTATTTGCATGGACTTCCATCATAACATTCCCTCTTAACATATATAAATGATATATGAAGTCTCGTATCATTTCAAATAGTCCCCAATTAAATTTGATTTTTTTGACCGAAACTAGTGTATAATATACTATGTTTTTTGACCGAAACTTGCATTTCGGAGAGTTTCATAGAATCTAATTTTCGGATATTTTTTGCATGGACTTCCATCATTAACATCCCTCATAAAATATATAAATGATATGTGAAGTTTCGAATCATTTCGAACACTCCACAATTTAATTTGATTTTTGACCGAAACTAGTATAAACTAGTGTATAATATATTATTATTTTTTGACCGAAACATGCATTTCTAAAAGTTTCATATAATCTAGTTTTCAGATGATTTTTTTGAATGGACTTCCATCATAACCTTCCCTCTTAACATATATAAATGATCTGAAAAGTATCGTATCATTTCAAATATTTCCCAATTAAATTTGAATTTTTTGACCGAAACGAGTGTATAATATACTATGATTTTTTACCGAAACATGCATTTCAAAAGGTTTCATAGAATCTAATTTTCTGATGATTTTTTGCATGGACTTCCATCATAACCTTCCCTCTTAAAATATATAAATGATATGTGAAGTTTTGTATCATTTCGAACAGTCCCCGATTTAATTTGATTTTTGACCGAAACTAGTATAAACTAGTGTATAATATATTATGATATTTTGACCAAAACTTGCATTTCGAAACCTTTCATATAATCTAGTTTTCAAATTATTTTTTTGCATGAACTTCCATCATAACCTTCCCTCTTAAAATATATAAATGATATGAAAATTCTCGTATTATTTCAAATTGTCCCCAATTAAATTTTATTTTTTTGACCGAAACTAGTGTATAATATAATATGATTTCTGACCGAAACTAGCATTTCGAAAAGTTTCATAGAATCTAATTTTCGGATGATTTATTGCATGGACTTCCATCATTACCTTCCCTCGTAAAATATATAAATGATATGTGATGTTTCGTATCATTTAGAACAGTCCCCTATTTAATTTGATTTTTGACCAAAACTACTATAAACTAGGGTATAATATATTATGAATTTTAAACTGAAACTTGCTTTTCGAAAAGTTTCATAGAATCTAGTTTTCAGATGATTGTTTTGCATCGACTTCCATCATAACCTTCCCTCGTAAAATATATAAATGATATGGAAAGTTTCATATCATTTCAAACACTCCACGATTTAATTTGATTTTTGACCGAAACTAGTATAAACCAGTGTATAATATATTATGATTTTTTGACTAAAACATGCATTAACAAAAGTTTCATAGAATCTAATTTTCAGATGATTTTTTTGCACGTACTTCCATCGTAAATATCATTTCATATAGTTCCCTATTAAATTTGATTTTTTCGACTAAAACTAGTGTATAATATACTATGATTTTTGACTGAAACTTGCATTTCGAAAATTTTCATAGAATCTAATTTTTCGATGATTTTTTGCATGGACTTCCATCATAACCTTCCCTCATAAAATATTTAAATGATATGTGAAGTTTCGTATCATTTCGAACAGTCCACGATTTAATTTGATTTTTGACAGAAACTAGTATAAACAAGTCTATAATATATTATGATTTTTTGACTGAAACTTGCATTTCGAAAAGTTTCATAGAATATAATTTTTAGATGATTTATTTTCATGGACTTCCATCATAACCTTCCCTCTTAACATATATAAATGATATGTGAAGTCTTGTATCATTTCAAATAGTCCCCAATTCAATTTGATTTTTTTGACCAAACTTAGTGTATAATATACTATAAATTTTGACCGTAAATCTCATTTCAAAAAGGTTCATAGAACATAATTTTCGGTTGATTTTTTGCATTGACCTCCATCATAACCTTCCCTCGTAAAATATATAAATGATATGTGAAGTTTCGTATCATTTTGAATATTCCACTATTTAATTTTATTTTGGACCGAAACTAGTATAAACCAGTGTATAATATACTATGATTTTTGACCGAAACTTGCATTTCGAAAAGTTACATAGAATCTAATTTTCAAATGATTTATTTGCATGGACTTCCATCATAACATTCCCTCTTAACATATATAAATGATATATGAAGTCTCGTATCATTTCAAATAGTCCCCAATTAAATTTGATTTTTTTGACCGAAACTAGTGTAAAATATACTATGTTTTTTGACCGAAACTTGCATTTCGGAGAGTTTCATAGAATCTAATTTTCGGATATTTTTTGCATGGACTTCCATCATTAACATCCCTCATAAAATATATAAATGATATGTGAAGTTTCGAATCATTTCGAACACTCCACAATTTAATTTGATTTTTGACCGAAACTAGAATAAACTAGTGTATAATATATTATTATTTTTTTACCGAAACATGCATTTCTAAAAGTTTCATATAATCTAGTTTTCAGATGATTTTTTTGAATGGACTTCCATCATAACCTTCCCTCTTAACATATATAAATGATCTGAAAAGTATCGTATCATTTAAAATATTTCCCAATTAAATTATAATTTTTTGACCGAAACGAGTGTATAATATACTATGATTTTTTACCGAAACATGCATTTCAAAAGGTTTCATAGAATCTAATTTTCTGATGATTTTTTTCATGGACTTCCATCATAACCTTCCCTCTTAAAATATATAAATGATATGTGAAGTTTTGTATCATTTCGAACAGTCCCCGATTTAATTTGATTTTTGACCGAAACTAGTATAAACTAGTGTATAATATATTATGATATTTTGACCAAAACTTGCATTTCGAAACCTTTCATATAATCTAGTTTTCTAATTATTTTTTTGCATGACCTTCCATCATAACCTTCCCTCTTAAAATATATAAATGATATGAAAATTCACGTATTATTTCAAATTGTCCCCAATTAAATATTATTTTTTTGACCGAAACTAGTGTATAATATAATATGATTTCTGACCGAAACTAGCATTTCGAAAAGTTTCATAGAATCTAATTTTCGGATGATTTATTGCATGGACTTCCATCATTACCTTCCCTCGTAAAATATATAAATGATATGTGATGTTTCGTATCATTTAAAACAGTCCCCTATTTAATTTGATTTTTGACCAAAACTACTATAAACTAGGGTATAATATATTATGAATTTTAAACTAAAACTTGCATTTCGAAAAGTTTCATAGAATCTAGTTTTCAGATGATTGTTTTGCATCGACTTCCATCATAACCTTCCCTCGTAAAATATATAAATGATATGGAAAGTTTCATATCATTTCAAACACTCCACAATTTAATTTGATTTTTGACCGAAACTAGTATAAACCAGTGTATAATATATTATGATTTTTTGACTAAAACATGCATTAACAAAAGTTTCATAGAATCTAATTTTCAGATGATTTTTTTGCATGTACTTCCATCGTAAATATCATTTCATATAGTTCCCTATTAAATTTGATTTTTTCGACTGAAACTAGTGTATAATATACTATGATTTTTGACTGAAACTTGCATTTCGAAAATTTTCATAGAATCTAATTTTTCGATGATTTTTTGCATGGACTTCCATCATAACCTTCACTCATAAAATATTTAAATGATATGTGAAGTTTCGTATCATTTCGAACAGTCCACGATTTAATTTGATTTTTGACAGAAACTAGTATAAAAAAGTCTATAATATATTTATGATTTTTTGACTGAAACTTGCATTTCAAAAAGTTTCATAGAATATAATTTTTAGATGATTTATTTTCATGGACTTCCATCATAACCTTCCCTCTTAACATATATAAATGATATGTGAAGTCTTGTATCATTTCAAATAGTCCCCAATTCAATTTGATTTTTTTGACCAAACTTAGTGTATAATATACTATAAATTTTGACCGTAAATCTCATTTCAAAAAGGTTCATAGAACATAATTTTCGGTTGATTTTTTGCATTGACCTCCATCATAACCTTCCCTCGTAAAATATATAAATGATATGTGAAGTTTCGTATCATTTTGAATATTCCACTATTTAATTTTATTTTGGACCGAAACTAGTATAAACCAGTGTATAATATACTATGATTTTTGACCGAAACTTGCATTTCGAAAAGTTACATAGAATCTAATTTTTAGATGATGTATTTGCATGGACTTCCATCATAACATTCCCTCTTAACATATATAAATGATATATGAAGTCTCGTATCATTTCAAATAGTCACCAATTAAATTTGATTTTTTTGACCGAAACTAGTGTATAATATACTATGTTTTTTGACCGAAACTTGCATTTCGGAGAGTTTCATAGAATCTAATTTTCGGATATTTTTTGCATGGACTTCCATCATTAACATCCCTCATAAAATATATAAATGATATGTGAAGTTTCGAATCATTTCGAACACTCCACAATTTAATTTGATTTTTGACCGAAACTAGTATAAACTAGTGTATAATATATTATTATTTTTTGACCGAAACATGCATTTCTAAAAGTTTCATATAATCTAGTTTTCAGATGATTTTTTTGAATGGACTTCCATCATAACCTTCCCTCTTAACATATATAAATGATCTGAAAAGTATCGTATCATTTCAAATATTTCCCAATTAAATTTGAATTTTTTGACCGAAACGAGTGTATAATATACTATGATTTTTTACCGAAACATGCATTTCAAAAGGTTTCATAGAATCTAATTTTCTGATGATTTTTTGCATGGACTTCCATCATAACCTTCCCTCTTAAAATATATAAATGATATGTGAAGTTTTGTATCATTTCGAACAGTCCCCGATTTAATTTGATTTTTGACCGAAACTAGTATAAACTAGTGTATAATATATTATGATATTTTGACCAAAACTTGCATTTCGAAACCTTTCATATAATCTAGTTTTCAAATTATTTTTTTGCATGAACTTCCATCATAACCTTCCCTCTTAAAATATATAAATGATATGAAAATTCTCGTATTATTTCAAATTGTCCCCAATTAAATTTTATTTTTTTGACCGAAACTAGTGTATAATATAATATGATTTCTGACCGAAACTAGCATTTCGAAAAGTTTCATAGAATCTAATTTTCGGATGATTTATTGCAGGGACTTCCATCATTACCTTCCCTCGTAAAATATATAAATGATATGTGATGTTTCGTATCATTTAGAATAGTCCCCTATTTAATTTGATTTTTGACCAAAACTACTATAAACTAGGGTATAATATATTATGAATTTTAAACTGAAACTTGCTTTTCGAAAAGTTTCATAGAATCTAGTTTTCAGATGTTTGTTTTGCATCGACTTCCATCATAACCTTCCCTCGTAAAATATATAAATGATATGGAAAGTTTCATACAATTTCAAACACTCCACGATTTAATTTGATTTTTGACCGAAACTAGTATAAACCAGTGTATAATATATTATGATTTTTTGACTAAAACATGCATTAACAAAAGTTTCATAGAATCTAATTTTCAGATGATTTTTTTGCATGTACTTCCATCGTAAATATCATTTCATATAGTTCCCTATTAAATTTGATTTTTTCGACTAAAACTAGTGTATAATATACTATGATTTTTGACTGAAACTTGCATTTCGAAAATTTTCATAGAATCTAATTTTTCGATGATTTTTTGCATGGACTTCCATCATAACTTTCCCTCATAAAATATTTAAATGATATGTGAAGTTTCGTATCATTTCGAACATTCCACGATTTAATTTGATTTTTGACAGAAACTAGTATAAACAAGTCTATAATATATTATGATTTTTTGACTGAAACTTGCATTTCGAAAAGTTTCATAGAATATAATTTTTAGATGATTTATTTTCATGGACTTCCATCATAACCTTCCCTCGTAACATATATAAATGATATGTGAAGTCTTGTATCATTTCAAATAGTCCCCAATTCAATTTTATTTTTTTGACCAAACTTAGTGTATAATATACTATAATTTTTGACCGAAAATCTCATTTCAAAAAGGTTCATAGAACATAATTTTCGGTTGATTTTTTGCATTGACCTCCATCATAACCTTCCCTCGTAAAATATATAAATGATATGTGAAGTTTCGTATCATTTTGAATATTCCACTATTTAATTTTATTTTGGACCGAAACTAGTATAAACCAGTGTATAATATACTATGATTTTTGACCGAAACTTGCATTTCGAAAAGTTACATAGAATCTAATTTTCAGATGATGTATTTGCATGGACTTCCATCATAACATTCCCTCTTAACATATATAAATGATATATGAAGTCTCGTATCATTTCAAATAGTCCCCAATTAAATTTGATTTTTTTGACCGAAACTAGTGTATAATATACTATGTTTTTTGACCGAAACTTGCATTTCGGAGAGTTTCATAGAATCTAATTTTCGGATATTTTTTGCATGGACTTCCATCATTAACATCCCTCATAAAATATATAAATGATATGTGAAGTTTCGAATCATTTCGAACACTCCACAATTTAATTTGATTTTTGACCGAAACTAGTATAAACTAGTGTATAATATATTATTATTTTTTGACCGAAACATGCATTTCTAAAAGTTTCATATAATCTAGTTTTCAGATGATTTTTTTGAATGGACTTCCATCATAACCTTCCCTCTTAACATATATAAATGATCTGAAAAGTATCGTATCATTTCAAATATTTCCCAATTAAATTTGAATTTTTTGACCGAAACGAGTGTATAATATACTATGATTTTTTACCGAAACATGCATTTCAAAAGGTTTCATAGAATCTAATTTTCTGATGATTTTTTGCATGGACTTCCATCATAACCTTCCCTCTTAAAATATATAAATGATATGTGAAGTTTTGTATCATTTCGAACAGTCCCCGATTTAATTTGATTTTTGACCGAAACTAGTATAAACTAGTGTATAATATATTATGATATTTTGACCAAAACTTGCATTTCGAAACCTTTCATATAATCTAGTTTTCAAATTATTTTTTTGCATGAACTTCCATCATAACCTTCCCTCTTAAAATATATAAATGATATGAAAATTCTCGTATTATTTCAAATTGTCCCCAATTAAATTTTATTTTTTTGACCGAAACTAGTGTATAATATAATATGATTTCTGACCGAAACTAGCATTTCGAAAAGTTTCATAGAATCTAATTTTCGGATGATTTATTGCATGGACTTCCATCATTACCTTCCCTCGTAAAATATATAAATGATATGTGATGTTTCGTATCATTTAGAACAGTCCCCTATTTAATTTGATTTTTGACCAAAACTACTATAAACTAGGGTATAATATATTATGAATTTTAAACTGAAACTTGCTTTTCGAAAAGTTTCATAGAATCTAGTTTTCAGATGATTGTTTTGCATCGACTTCCATCATAACCTTCCCTCGTAAAATATATAAATGATATGGAAAGTTTCATATCATTTCAAACACTCCACGATTTAATTTGATTTTTGACCGAAACTAGTATAAACCAGTGTATAATATATTATGATTTTTTGACTAAAACATGCATTAACAAAAGTTTCATAGAATCTAATTTTCAGATGATTTTTTTGCACGTACTTCCATCGTAAATATCATTTCATATAGTTCCCTATTAAATTTGATTTTTTCGACTAAAACTAGTGTATAATATACTATGATTTTTGACTGAAACTTGCATTTCGAAAATTTTCATAGAATCTAATTTTTCGATGATTTTTTGCATGGACTTCCATCATAACCTTCCCTCATAAAATATTTAAATGATATGTGAAGTTTCGTATCATTTCGAACAGTCCACGATTTAATTTGATTTTTGACAGAAACTAGTATAAACAAGTCTATAATATATTATGATTTTTTGACTGAAACTTGCATTTCGAAAAGTTTCATAGAATATAATTTTTAGATGATTTATTTTCATGGACTTCCATCATAACCTTCCCTCTTAACATATATAAATGATATGTGAAGTCTTGTATCATTTCAAATAGTCCCCAATTCAATTTGATTTTTTTGACCAAACTTAGTGTATAATATACTATAAATTTTGACCGTAAATCTCATTTCAAAAAGGTTCATAGAACATAATTTTCGGTTGATTTTTTGCATTGACCTCCATCATAACCTTCCCTCGTAAAATATATAAATGATATGTGAAGTTTCGTATCATTTTGAATATTCCACTATTTAATTTTATTTTGGACCGAAACTAGTATAAACCAGTGTATAATATACTATGATTTTTGACCGAAACTTGCATTTCGAAAAGTTACATAGAATCTAATTTTCAAATGATTTATTTGCATGGACTTCCATCATAACATTCCCTCTTAACATATATAAATGATATATGAAGTCTCGTATCATTTCAAATAGTCCCCAATTAAATTTGATTTTTTTGACCGAAACTAGTGTAAAATATACTATGTTTTTTGACCGAAACTTGCATTTCGGAGAGTTTCATAGAATCTAATTTTCGGATATTTTTTGCATGGACTTCCATCATTAACATCCCTCATAAAATATATAAATGATATGTGAAGTTTCGAATCATTTCGAACACTCCACAATTTAATTTGATTTTTGACCGAAACTAGAATAAACTAGTGTATAATATATTATTATTTTTTTACCGAAACATGCATTTCTAAAAGTTTCATATAATCTAGTTTTCAGATGATTTTTTTGAATGGACTTCCATCATAACCTTCCCTCTTAACATATATAAATGATCTGAAAAGTATCGTATCATTTAAAATATTTCCCAATTAAATTATAATTTTTTGACCGAAACGAGTGTATAATATACTATGATTTTTTACCGAAACATGCATTTCAAAAGGTTTCATAGAATCTAATTTTCTGATGATTTTTTTCATGGACTTCCATCATAACCTTCCCTCTTAAAATATATAAATGATATGTGAAGTTTTGTATCATTTCGAACAGTCCCCGATTTAATTTGATTTTTGACCGAAACTAGTATAAACTAGTGTATAATATATTATGATATTTTGACCAAAACTTGCATTTCGAAACCTTTCATATAATCTAGTTTTCTAATTATTTTTTTGCATGACCTTCCATCATAACCTTCCCTCTTAAAATATATAAATGATATGAAAATTCACGTATTATTTCAAATTGTCCCCAATTAAATATTATTTTTTTGACCGAAACTAGTGTATAATATAATATGATTTCTGACCGAAACTAGCATTTCGAAAAGTTTCATAGAATCTAATTTTCGGATGATTTATTGCATGGACTTCCATCATTACCTTCCCTCGTAAAATATATAAATGATATGTGATGTTTCGTATCATTTAAAACAGTCCCCTATTTAATTTGATTTTTGACCAAAACTACTATAAACTAGGGTATAATATATTATGAATTTTAAACTAAAACTTGCATTTCGAAAAGTTTCATAGAATCTAGTTTTCAGATGATTGTTTTGCATCGACTTCCATCATAACCTTCCCTCGTAAAATATATAAATGATATGGAAAGTTTCATATCATTTCAAACACTCCACAATTTAATTTGATTTTTGACCGAAACTAGTATAAACCAGTGTATAATATATTATGATTTTTTGACTAAAACATGCATTAACAAAAGTTTCATAGAATCTAATTTTCAGATGATTTTTTTGCATGTACTTCCATCGTAAATATCATTTCATATAGTTCCCTATTAAATTTGATTTTTTCGACTGAAACTAGTGTATAATATACTATGATTTTTGACTGAAACTTGCATTTCGAAAATTTTCATAGAATCTAATTTTTCGATGATTTTTTGCATGGACTTCCATCATAACCTTCCCTCATAAAATATTTAAATGATATGTGAAGTTTCGTATCATTTCGAACAGTCCACGATTTAATTTGATTTTTGACAGAAACTAGTATAAACATGTCTATAATATATTATGATATTTTGACTGAAACTTGCATTTCGAAAAGTTTCATAGAATATAATTTTTAGATGATTTATTTTCATGGACTTCCATCATAACCTTCCCTCTTAACATATATAAATGATATGTGAAGTCTTGTATCATTTCAAATAGTCCCCAATTCAATTTGATTTTTTTGACCAAACTTAGTGTATAATATACTATAAATTTTGACCGTAAATCTCATTTCAAAAAGGTTCATAGAACATAATTTTCGGTTGATTTTTTGCATTGACCTCCATCATAACCTTCCCTCGTAAAATATATAAATGATATGTGAAGTTTCGTATCATTTTGAATATTCCACTATTTAATTTTATTTTGGACCGAAACTAGTATAAACCAGTGTATAATATACTATGATTTTTGACCGAAACTTGCACTTCGAAAAGTTACATAGAATCTAATTTTCAGATGATTTATTTGCATGGACTTCCATCATAACATTCCCTCTTAACATATATAAATGATATATGAAGTCTCGTATCATTTCAAATAGTCCCCAATTAAATTTGATTTTTTTGACCGAAACTAGTGTAAAATATACTATGTTTTTTGACCGAAACTTGCATTTCGGAGAGTTTCATAGAATCTAATTTTCGGATATTTTTTGCATGGACTTCCATCATTAACATCCCTCATAAAATATATAAATGATATGTGAAGTTTCGAATCATTTCGAACACTCCACAATTTAATTTGATTTTTGACCGAAACTAGAATAAACTAGTGTATAATATATTATTATTTTTTTACCGAAACATGCATTTCTAAAAGTTTCATATAATCTAGTTTTCAGATGATTTTTTTGAATGGACTTCCATCATAACCTTCCCTCTTAACATATATAAATGATCTGAAAAGTATCGTATCATTTAAAATATTTCCCAATTAAATTATAATTTTTTGACCGAAACGAGTGTATAATATACTATGATTTTTTACCGAAACATGCATTTCAAAAGGTTTCATAGAATCTAATTTTCTGATGATTTTTTTCATGGACTTCCATCATAACCTTCCCTCTTAAAATATATAAATGATATGTGAAGTTTTGTATCATTTCGAACAGTCCCCGATTTAATTTGATTTTTGACCGAAACTAGTATAAACTAGTGTATAATATATTATGATATTTTGACCAAAACTTGCATTTCGAAACCTTTCATATAATCTAGTTTTCTAATTATTTTTTTGCATGACCTTCCATCATAACCTTCCCTCTTAAAATATATAAATGATATGAAAATTCACGTATTATTTCAAATTGTCCCCAATTAAATATTATTTTTTTGACCGAAACTAGTGTATAATATAATATGATTTCTGACCGAAACTAGCATTTCGAAAAGTTTCATAGAATCTAATTTTCGGATGATTTATTGCATGGACTTCCATCATTACCTTCCCTCGTAAAATATATAAATGATATGTGATGTTTCGTATCATTTAGAACAGTCCCCTATTTAATTTGATTTTTGACCAAAACTACTATAAACTAGGGTATAATATATTATGAATTTTAAACTAAAACTTGCATTTCGAAAAGTTTCATAGAATCTAGTTTTCAGATGATTGTTTTGCATCGACTTCCATCATAACCTTCCCTCGTAAAATATATAAATGATATGGAAAGTTTCATATCATTTCAAACACTCCACAATTTAATTTGATTTTTGACCGAAACTAGTATAAACCAGTGTATAATATATTATGATTTTTTGACTAAAACATGCATTAACAAAAGTTTCATAGAATCTAATTTTCAGATGATTTTTTTGCATGTACTTCCATCGTAAATATCATTTCATATAGTTCCCTATTAAATTTGATTTTTTCGACTGAAACTAGTGTATAATATACTATGATTTTTGACTGAAACTTGCATTTCGAAAATTTTCATAGAATCTAATTTTTCGATGATTTTTTGCATGGACTTCCATCATAACCTTCCCTCATAAAATATTTAAATGATATGTGAAGTTTCGTATCATTTCGAACAGTCCACGATTTAATTTGATTTTTGACAGAAACTAGTATAAACATGTCTATAATATATTATGATATTTTGACTGAAACTTGCATTTCGAAAAGTTTCATAGAATATAATTTTTAGATGATTTATTTTCATGGACTTCCATCATAACCTTCCCTCTTAACATATATAAATGATATGTGAAGTCTTGTATCATTTCAAATAGTCCCCAGTTCAATTTGATTTTTTTGACCAAACTTAGTGTATAATATACTATAAATTTTGACCGTAAATCTCATTTCAAAAAGGTTCATAGAACATAATTTTCGGTTGATTTTTTGCATTGACCTCCATCATAACCTTCCCTCGTAAAATATATAAATGATATGTGAAGTTTCGTATCATTTTGAATATTCCACTATTTAATTTTATTTTGGACCGAAACTAGTATAAACCAGTGTATAATATACTATGATTTTTGACCGAAACTTGCACTTCGAAAAGTTACATAGAATCTAATTTTCAGATGATTTATTTGCATGGACTTCCATCATAACATTCCCTCTTAACATATATAAATGATATATGAAGTCTCGTATCATTTCAAATAGTCCCCAATTAAATTTGATTTTTTTGACCGAAACTAGTGTAAAATATACTATGTTTTTTGACCGAAACTTGCATTTCGGAGAGTTTCATAGAATCTAATTTTCGGATATTTTTTGCATGGACTTCCATCATTAACATCCCTCATAAAATATATAAATGATATGTGAAGTTTCGAATCATTTCGAACACTCCACAATTTAATTTGATTTTTGACCGAAACTAGAATAAACTAGTGTATAATATATTATTATTTTTTTACCGAAACATGCATTTCTAAAAGTTTCATATAATCTAGTTTTCAGATGATTTTTTTGAATGGACTTCCATCATAACCTTCCCTCTTAACATATATAAATGATCTGAAAAGTATCGTATCATTTAAAATATTTCCCAATTAAATTATAATTTTTTGACCGAAACGAGTGTATAATATACTATGATTTTTTACCGAAACATGCATTTCAAAAGGTTTCATAGAATCTAATTTTCTGATGATTTTTTTCATGGACTTCCATCATAACCTTCCCTCTTAAAATATATAAATGATATGTGAAGTTTTGTATCATTTCGAACAGTCCCCGATTTAATTTGATTTTTGACCGAAACTAGTATAAACTAGTGTATAATATATTATGATATTTTGACCAAAACTTGCATTTCGAAACCTTTCATATAATCTAGTTTTCTAATTATTTTTTTGCATGACCTTCCATCATAACCTTCCCTCTTAAAATATATAAATGATATGAAAATTCACGTATTATTTCAAATTGTCCCCAATTAAATTTTATTTTTTTGACCGAAACTAGTGTATAATATAATATGATTTCTGACCAAAACTAGCATTTCGAAAAGTTTCATAGAATCTAATTTTCGGATGATTTATTGCATGGACTTCCATCATTACCTTCCCTCGTAAAATATATAAATGATATGTGATGTTTCGTATCATTTAGAACAGTCCCCTATTTAATTTGATTTTTTACCAAAACTACTATAAACTAGGGTATAATATATTATGAATTTTAAACTAAAACTTGCATTTCGAAAAGTTTCATAGAATCTAGTTTTCAGATGATTGTTTTGCATCGACTTCCATCATAACCTTCCCTCGTAAAATATATAAATGATATTAAAAGTTTCATATCATTTCAAACACTCCACAATTTAATTTGATTTTTGACCGAAACTAGTATAAACCAGTGTATAATATATTATGATTTTTTGACTAAAACATGCATTAACAAAAGTTTCATAGAATCTAATTTTCAGATGATTTTTTTGCATGTACTTCCATCGTAAATATCATTTCATATAGTTCCCTATTAAATTAGATTTTTTCGACTGAAACTAGTGTATAATATACTATGATTTTTGACTGAAACTTGCATTTCGAAAATTTTCATAGAATCTAATTTTTCGATGATTTTTTGCATGGACTTCCATCATAACCTTCCCTCATAAAATATTTAAATGATATGTGAAGTTTCGTATCATTTCGAACAGTCCACGATTTAATTTGATTTTTGACAGAAACTAGTATAAACATGTCTATAATATATTATGATATTTTGACTGAAACTTGCATTTCGAAAAGTTTCATAGAATATAATTTTTAGATGATTTATTTTCATGGACTTCCATCATAACCTTCCCTCTTAACATATATAAATGATATGTGAAGTCTTGTATCATTTCAAATAGTCCCCAGTTCAATTTGATTTTTTTGACCAAACTTAGTGTATAATATACTACAAATTTTGACCGTAAATCTCATTTCAAAAAGGTTCATAGAACATAATTTTCGGTTGATTTTTTGCATTGACCTCCATCATAACCTTCCCTCGTAAAATATATAAATGATATGTGATGTTTCGTATCATTTTGAATATTCCACTATTTAATTTTATTTTGGACCGAAACTAGTATAAACCAGTGTATAATATACTATGATTTTTGACCGAAACTTGCACTTCGAAAAGTTACATAGAATCTAATTTTCAGATGATTTATTTGCATGGACTTCCATCATAACATTCCCTCTTAACATATATAAATGATATATGAAGTCTCGTATCATTTCAAATAGTCCCCAATTAAATTTGATTTTTTTGACCGAAACTAGTGTAAAATATACTATGTTTTTTGACCGAAACTTGCATTTCGGAGAGTTTCATAGAATCTAATTTTCGGATATTTTTTGCATGGACTTCCATCATTAACATCCCTCATAAAATATATAAATTATATGTGAAGTTTCGAATCATTTCGAACACTCCACAATTTAATTTGATTTTTGACCGAAACTAGAATAAACTAGTGTATAATATATTATTATTTTTTTACCGAAACATGCATTTCTAAAAGTTTCATATAATCTAGTTTTCAGATGATTTTTTTGAATGGACTTCCATCATAACCTTCCCTCTTAACATATATAAATGATCTGAAAAGTATCGTATCATTTAAAATATTTCCCAATTAAATTATAATTTTTTGACCGAAACGAGTGTATAATATACTATGATTTTTTACCGAAACATGCATTTCAAAAGGTTTCATAGAATCTAATTTTCTGATGATTTTTTTCATGGACTTCCATCATAACCTTCCCTCTTAAAATATATAAATGATATGTGAAGTTTTGTATCATTTCGAACAGTCCCCGATTTAATTTGATTTTTGACCAAAACTAGTATAAACTAGTGTATAATATATTATGATATTTTGACCAAAACTTGCATTTCGAAACCTTTCATATAATCTAGTTTTCTAATTATTTTTTTGCATGACCTTCCATCATTGATCACACTAAAATTCACCGTATTTCTGACTCCGATTTCGCATGCATTCTTAGCTTTTATTGTTGTTTTGCTTTGTTATTGCTTTGTTTTCTTATGTTTTCAGGTTTTTATAATAATCGGAGCTTGAATCGGGAAAAGGAGCGAAAAAGGAGTGAAAACGGACGAAAACCTAGAAATTCAGCATTTTGCACTTGCGGCACCCACTGTGGCGGGCGCCATGGGGTTAGCCATGACGTGGCCACGTCTCAAGACCACTCCTCAACCTCCAAGACCCACGTTCCCCACTCCATCATCCCCTGTAGGGACCATGGCGGGCGCCATAGGCCTGTGGCGGGCGCCACAAGGCCAAAATCAGTAACCTCCACTTTTTAGTGGAGGGGCGTCCCGGTCATTTCATGCTTTCAGTTTTTACTATAAATAGGACCTTAGATTTTCGTTTTTCTTCATCCAGAATTAGAATTCTCTAGGCATATATCAGTTATAAAGCAGTTGCCATTCCACATCGGGGTGCCTCTGCAATCGAGTGATCGAGTCTGTAATCTGTCTGTGGTTCGAGTTTTGGAGCACTCTGGAGGAAGTTAATCCTGCCGCCATTTTAATTCAAGTTCGTACTTTACTTTTATTTATTTCTGCCTCGCTTTTATTTTGTTTATTTCCCGCACTCGCACATTTACTTTGTTTATTTCCTGCACTCGCACATTTACTTTGTTTATTTCCTGCACTCGCACATTTACGTTGTTTATTTCCTGCACTCGCACATTTACGCTGTTTATTTCCTGCACTCGCACATTTACGTTGTTTATTTCCCGCACTCGCACTTTACTTCGTTTACTTTCCGCACTCGCTTTAAATTACTTTTATGAAAAACTATAAAAAGAATATTTACTTTATCATGTCTAACTAATTCCATAAAGGTTAGAATGTAAGGATCGTAATTAAACCAGTAATCAGTATAATTGTTCGTGGAAACACCTAAGGGCTATTTTATCTTTCAATTCAAATAATTGTTTTTAACTATTTCAAAAACAGCCAAAAGCGCTTTGTATAGTTCATTAGGAGATTTTAGATTAAAAAGAAAAGAGATTTTAAAACGATTTTCGGACGCGTTAGGAAGTTTAAACTCTGGTTCGCAAGAACCTCTTTTTGCTAAGAAGTCCAGGTTAAAATACTTTTCAACTTAGTTAAGATACTATATTTCTTAAAAATAGGTTTACTACTCTAACGCAGTACGCACCTTTTTATCCGTGACAACAGGAGGGGTTGATTAGAGAGTACAACTCGGTTCTGAATACGCGAAAGCGACAGTTCCTGTTAAATTAGTTCTTTTCAAAGAAGAAAACACTGCCCATAAGTAGTTCCACTAACAAGTACTGGATTATCATTGATTACGTGAATTACATTCGAGCCTGTCTTTATTTATTATTTAAAATTATAATTTTATTTACCATTGCACCCTTATTAAAACCCTTAAAAATAGTTGCCTTAGATACACACCATAACAACAGGTTTGATAGATTGACACTTGGTCTCTGTGGATTCGATAATCTTTTATATTACTTTGACGTGATTCGTACACTTGCGAAAAACACGCATCAAGTTTTTGGCGCCGTTGCCGGGGACCAATATCGTCAAATTTCATTACCTTGTAGTTATACCGTTTAGACTAAGGTTGTTACCCACCGGTCAATGCGAAAGACTCGCAGTGCCGGAAGTTTAGTAGACCCTCTAGCTGAACCTGAACGTTACGCTCGCGCACGTTTGTTTTTCCATAGGAATAGGATAGCTATGGCCGAAGAACAAAACCGAAGACCTCTTAAGGACTTCGCCCAACCATCAAACGAGGAACCTAGTTCCAGTATAGTAAACCCCGCTATCCCAGCCAATAATTTTGAACTTAAACCATCCCTGCTGCAATTAGTGCAACAGAGACAATTCTCAGGTCTCGCTACTGATAACCCGAACCAACATTTAAAAAACTTTCTTCAGTTAGCAGACACCTTTAAAACCAATGGAGCTTCTCCTGAGGCAATACGCTTAAGATTATTTCCCTTTTCCCTCAGAGATAAAGCTCTATCATGGTTAGATTCCCTTCCACCCAATTCAATAACAACTTGGGATGACCTTAGGAAAGTTTTCCTTGCTAGATATTTTCCCCCGAGTAAGACCGCTCTTCTTCGAAACCTAATAACTAGATTTACCCAACACCAAGGAGAGTCGTTGTTCGAAGCCTGGGAGAGATATAAAGAACTATTAAGAGCATGCCCACACCATGGCTTAGAGAATTGGTTAATCATCCAAACCTTCTATAATGGACTTCTTTATAACACTAAAATGACCATCGACGCTGCCGCTGGTGGCGCACTGATGAATAAACCTTACCCTGAAGCTAGTGCCCTTATCGAGGATATGGCCCAAAACCATCAATCATGGGGAGTAGAACGAGCGACAGTGGAAAAGAAGAAAGCCCAAGGAGGAATACATGAGCTAAGCTCTATAGACATGATGCAAGCTAAAATGGACGCGTTGGCCCTAAGAGTCGAACATATGTGTACAACTCCGAATACTGTAGCCGCAGTTTCGCCGAATTGTGAGATATGTGGAACGCAAGGACACCAATCCGCCGAATGCAATCTGTTGAATGAAACCAACACCGAGCAAGTGAACTATACCCAAGGGAACCCATTTTCAAACACATATAACCCTGGATGGAGGAATCACCCAAACTTCTCCTACAAAAATAATAACCCTATCCAAAATACCGCACCTCCGAGACAACAAGGTTACCAAGCCCCTAGAACAAATCAACCTATGCAACCTGTGCCACCAAACCCGAGCTTTGAGGAAATTGTAAAAGATTTCATCGTTGCTCAAAAACAGAAGAACAAAGAGTTCATGAACCAAAGCGTCCATGTTAACGAACTGATTACCCAGTTAGGAACCAAGGTTGATCAAATCATTACTCATAATAAGATGCTTGAAACCCAGATCTCTCAGGTAGCGTTAAACCAAGCCCCACAGACTACACCCGGAGGACAGTTCCCTGGACAACCTCAACAAAACCCGAAAGGGCAAGCAAATGCCATTACTCTACGAAGTGGAACCGCTTATAAGGAACCTTTAAACCCTAAATTAAGTGAGCCCGAAACTTCTGAGAGGAGTGAGGAGAAGGAACCAGAGAAGCCTGAAACCCCGGAAAGTCAAGAAAAAGGAGAAGAACCTAAAAATAAAACCTATGTACCACCACCGCCATACAAACCACCAATACCTTACCCTCAAAGATTAAAGAAAACCCAAATCGATAATCAATATCAAAAATTCGTTAAGGTTATAGAAAAACTTCACGTAGAAATCCCCTTTACATAAGCCATCACCCAAATACCTTCTTATGCTAAGTTTCTCAAAGACATACTTACAAATAAACGTAGACTTGAAGATCCGAAACCCGTGGAATGTAATTCTATTTCCGAAGATAGGTTAGCAAAGAAAGATAAAGATCCCGGAAATTTTTCCATTCCTTGTATTTTGGGGAATCATGTCATCGAAAAAGCTTTTCTAGACCTAGGAGCTAGTGTGAGCTTAATGCCTTTAGCAGTTTGTGAGAGATTAAACTTAGGAGAATTACAACCTACTAAGATGTCACTTCAATTAGCCGATAGATCCATTAAATACCCTATAGGCATACTTGAAGACGTCCCTGTTAGGGTAGGTCAGTTGTTTATACCTACTGATTTTGTTGTCATGGACATTAAAGAAGATGACGACATACCGATACTCCTAGGTAGACCGTTCTTATCGACTGCTAGAGCCGTAATAGATGTTAAAAAAGGAAAACTAACTTTTGAGGTAGGTGAAGAGAAGATAGAATTTATATTGTCAAAATTTCTTATGGCACCTGTGATAGGAGATTCCTGTTATGCCTTAGATATCATCGAAGAATGCATTAGGGAATTAGAACAAGAAGAAGAAACTGAATCTATAAAATTGCCATCAACCCTTATTTTGGAAGATGACAATTATAAAACACCCTACATTGATGATAACCTTCACGAATGTTTATCTCTTACCCCAGATCCTATGCCTTGCCCTATGAAACCGACCGTAAAACTTTAGGAACTGCCTAAAAACCTGAGATATGAATTTCTCGATGAAGATATGAATCGTCCAGTTATAGTCAGTGCTACCTTAAACCAAAAAGAAACCGATCAATTATTAGAAGTTTTACGTAGGTACCCCTCAGCCTTAGGATATAAGATCTCTGATCTAAAAGGAATAAGCCCATCCGTATGCATGCATCGGATTTTGCTTGAAGAAGATTCAAAACCTTCCAGAGAACACCAACGAAGAATAAATCCTATAATGAGTACTGTAGTTAAGACTGAAGTTCTTAAGTTACTAGAGGCAGGTATAATATATCAGATCTCGGACAGTAAATGGGTGAGTCCTGTGCATGTAGTACCTAAAAAGGGAGGCATCACAGTCGTGCAAAACGAGAAGGGCGAACCTGTAGCAAAAAGAACCGATGGAGGTTGGCGTATGTGCATAGATTATAGAAAATTAAACAAAGCAACTAGGAAGGACCATTTCCCATTACCATTCATAGACCAAATGTTGGAGCGCCTAGCCAGACACTCTTACTTTTGTTACTTAGATGGATATTCCGGATTCTTCCAAATACCTATTCACCCCGAAGATCAAGAAAAAACTACCTTTACATGCCCAGTTGGAACTTTTGCCTATAGAAGAATGCCTTTTGGACTTTATTTCAAAAATTGTCTTATCAACCTTGAGAAAATCCTGGAGAGATGTGTGGAGGTAAACCTTGTGCTAAATTGGGAGAAATGTCATTTCATGGTCACCGAAAGGATTGTTTTAGGACATATAGTTTCCGAAAAAGGTATAGAGGTAGATAAAGCAAAAATAGAAGTCATAGAGAATCTAAAACCGCCGAAGACTATCAGGGAGATAAGAAGTTTTCTTGGACATGCCGGATTTTACCGACGTTTTATCAAGGATTTCTCTAAAATAACAAAACCCTTAACTGGTCTTTTGATGAAAGATGCTGAATTTATCTTCGATGAAAAATGTACTGAAGCATTTAATCTCCTGAAGCAAGCTCTGATTTCAGCACCTATAATGAAACCCCCTGATTGGTCAGAACCGTTTGAGATAATGTGTGACGCCAGTGATTACGCTGTTGGAGCCGTTCTAGGTCAAAGAAAAGATAAGAAGTTACATGTGATTTATTATGCCAGTAGAACCCTAGACGCTGCACAGCTCAACTACGCAACAACCGAAAAAGAGCTCCTAGCTGTAGTTTTTGCAATAGACAAATTTAGATCTTATCTAGTAGGAGCCAAGATTATAGTTTACACCGACCATGCTGCCATTCGTTACTTACTAAGCAAAAAGGATGCCAAGCCTAGGTTACTTCGATGGATTCTATTACTGCAAGAGTTTGATTTGGATATCCGTGATAAGAAAGGCACTGATAATGTGGTAGCTGATCACCTATCTAGGCTAGAATACCTGAAACCTGACTCAGTACCCATAAATGACGATTTTGCCTATGATAGACTGATAGCCCAACTAGAAACCATTGAAGATGATAACCCAGACCCTCATGAGTATTTTCAAAACTCCTTAGCCATAAGTGATGTACCTTGGTATGCAGACTTTGTTAATTACCTAGCCGCTGACATCATACCCCCTGATCTAAACTACCACCGGAAGAAGAAGTTCTATAGTGATGTGAGAAACTTCTATTGGGACGAACCGTTTCTTTTCAAGAGAGGTAAAGATGGCATTTTCCGCCGTTGTGTTCCAGAAGAAGAGGTAAATAATATAATTGAGCATTGTCACTCTGCACCCTATGGTGGACATGCAAGCACATCTAAGACCTACGCCAAGATTCTTCAAGCTGGCCTATTCTGGCCTACTATGTGGCGTGATGTCCATGCTTTCATTGTCAAGTGTGACAGATGCCAACGCACAGGAAATATTTCAAGACGTAATGAAATGCCGTTAAGAAATATCCAAGAAGTAGAACTCTTCGACGTATGGGGTATAGAATTTATGGGACCGTTCCCACCATCTTTTGGAAATCAGTACATCTTAGTAGCAGTTGACTACGTGTCTAAATGGATTGAAGCTATCGCCGCACCCACAAACGACACCAGAGTAGTCATCAAATTATTCAAAAATTATATATTTCCCAGGTTTGGAACCCCTCGTTTAGTCATAAGTGATGGAGGATCACACTTCATATCGAGAATATTTGATAAACTTTTAAGCAAGTATGGAGTTAAGCATAGAGTAGCAACACCATACCACCCACAGACCAATGGACAAGTGGAAGTATCTAATAGGGAGATAAAACAAATCCTCGAGAAGACTGTCTCTATATCTAGAAAGGATTGGTCACAGAAACTTCAAGAAGCATTATGGGCCTATAGAACCGCTTTCAAAACTCCTATAGGAACAACCCCTTATCAACTGGTCTATGGAAAATCATGTCACTTACCTTTTGAATTGGAGCATAAGGCCTATTGGGCCATCAAAACTTTGAATTTGGATTACTTGACTGCTGGTGAGAAACGTATCCTTGACATCCACAAATTAGAAGAGCTCAGACAATCTGCCTACGAAAATTCCATCATATACAAAGAAAGAACAAAATCTTGGCATGACAAAAGAATCATAAGAAGAGACTTCAAGATAGGCGATCCTGTTCTCCTGTTCGATTCTAGGTTACGACTATTTCCAGGTAAACTCCGTTCGAGATGGACTGGCCCTTTCGAAGTATCTAAGATCCTGAGATCTGGTGCTATTGAAATCAAGAACCCGACATGTAAACCATTCATCGTCAATGGACAGAGGTTGAAGCCCTACGAAGGAGGTGACATTCCAACAACATACACCTGCCATACTCTGAGTGATCCACCATATCCTTCCAATGATGTTTAATTATCGGTCGTCGAGCTAATGACGTTAAACAAGCGTTGCATGGGAGGCAACCCATGGTTTTTCTTATTTTTGCACTTTTTATTTTTTACTTTTACTTTATTTTGTTTATATTATTATTATTATGTCAGGACTAACGATTGAATGTTTTATGTGCTTTCAGGACTTGTTTGCTAACCTTGTACAGAATGCAGAACCCTGATGACATGCACGTGGCCTTTAGAGATGATGCACAGAGAGAGCGTTACTATGTTCACATGAGACGCCCTATGGCTCCTACCAGGTACCCTGACCATGACTGCATGGATGCCTTGGGGATAGAGCCAAGCGTCAGATTTTTATGCCATCAACTCCAGTGGGACCAGTTTGACTTCAGGAACAACACTTATAGGAACTTGACTCTTGAGTTCCTCAGCTCGTTTCATTATGACCCTTGGGCTGGACCCGATGGACTCGCTGTTTTCAGGTTGTTCGGGATTGACTACTCATTCTCTCACAGAGAGTTTGGTGATTTGCTAGGTTTCCAGACTACTCCTGATGCTATTCCAGATACACCGATGGGGTATTTTATGAGCAGAGAAGTGGAAAAGTTTTGGACTAAAATATCCGGCGGAGGGAGCCAAGATCCTTCTACCCAGTTTTCTCAGGTAATCCACAACCCTGCATTGAGGTACTTCCAGATGATTCTAGCACATTCTTTCCTAGGTTTTCCAGATACAGAGACACTGCTAAGTGAAGAGGAGATTTTCCTACTGTTTTGTGCGACTCAGTCTCGCCCTGTTGCTTGTGGCAACTTTCTGTTAAAGGGCTTGGCTAGTGTTGCCAGATCGTCCGTAGGCATCATCCATGTCGGTGGGATTGTTACACAGATAGCTACTGCATTGGGTTTGTCTCGCAAGTTATTGCACCTCAGGACCTTCTGCTGCTACACCACCCTGGATATTGATTTTGGTCTTGATAGAGGACTGGTGAGGAGGGCTTCTTTTGAGCCCAACATGTTTAGATTGCTGATCGACGGCGAAGCGATACACTACTTTACATTACCAGATCAGCTGATGACCAGTGTCCATGATCCTGAAAATTGGAGTTATGCTCTAGAGGGTTATGGAGAGACTGTCGAAGAGCCGAAATCGCCTCCCGCCGCTGAGTACACTCCTACACCTCTTACTCCCCAAATCACTGTTATGTCTAACAATATGTCTCTGCAGCCACCTGACCTACAAACACAGATTTATGAGCTCCGCAAGGAGACTGCCCTGCTCAAGCAGGAAGTGGCAGACTTAGAGTTACAGATGCAGGTTTCTGATCTCACTCATGCCTCAAATACCGATGCTCTACATCAGGCGATTGAAGAGTTTCGGAGGGAGATAGCTGAGATTCGTGGATCAAGCCAGGAAAAGACGCCTACCACATGACTCATTCTACCCTGACAGCATTACCCTAGTATTTTATTTATCGCATTTCCAGACATATATTTTACTTTATTGCAGCTTTTATATTTTCATGCACTTTGAATTCCTTATATATATACATATTATGCACTAATTTTTCTTTTTCTTTTTTGATTTTTAATTATTTTATTTTTGTCGTGCAAAGAAAAAAATATAAGACAAAAATATTTTCATTTTTTGTCTTCACAAAAAAAATGCAAGCCTCATGCCTTGAAAAGAAGAAGAAAACGCTATCCAGACCCCCCCGAAGACCAAAGGTGCAAGGAAAGTCCAAACAAGGACCGATTGTATTTGGAGGGCTTGTTACGTCTATTGCTCGGGCTCTTGGCCTGAACGATGAGATAGCTACACTTGAACCACTACCTCCTCGCACAATTAATTTAAAATTTCTGAAAGACATGAAATTGTGCCGAACGAGGAGAGAAGGTGGTTATGAGTTGATGGTTCATGGGGTAGCTATCCCATCTGTTGCTTTACCATGCAGTAGACGTACTGATGTACGTGATGAAAGGAACTGGACCTATGATCTTAATGCTCCACGTGTTTTGGGTCCACTTCCTCCTAATATTCCCGATGGGGAGGCACATGACACTGATGATGAGTATGATCGGAGAGAGCAGTCTCCCATCCCTCACATGTCCCCCCATCGTCCTTCACAGTCACACACTGCACCATCTTCCTCTAACCCTGTTGCAGGTACTGCTCCTGGATTCTTTGTCACCGAGGAGATGTGGCGTGATATGACAGCTAGAGAAGAAAGGCGTGATGGCCTTCTCTCTATTATTTCACAGCAGCTGACGGACAACATGAGCTTCATGCAACAATCGCGATTGGTTTCGGACCGTGCTTATAGCAACGTTTGCCGTACCTTGAACGGTATTTCATTAGAGCAGAACCGTCAGAGAGAGTTCAACAGCCGACACTACCAGCTTGTAGAGGCCACTCAGGGTTCCATCTTAGGTAACCTTCGAGAGGTCCGGAGTGCTCAGGCTGCTTTATCAGCACGACTCGACCGGAGGGACCAGCATCATAGTAGATCCCGTCGTTCCAGACCATCACATCAGGACGGCGAAGGCACCAGTGCCCCTCCTCAGTAGTCTTTTCCAGGTTACCCCCCTTATCTTATTTCGAAACATTGGGGACAATGTTCGATTTAAGTGTGGGAGGGGATTTTATTGCTTTCCGTTATTTCCTTTTTAGTTAATTATTTCCTTTCAGTTATTTCCCTTTTCAGTAATTTAATTTTCTTAGATAATGCATGAGTCTGACGAGTCACTAGTATAGTGTATTTTTAGTTCATCTTCACTTTTTCCCATTTCCTTAGCCTTACCACAAAAATTTTAAGAAGAAAATAATGTTGTTTCACATGTTTTTTGGGCTTTGAGACGGGTTTAGATTAGGATGTGGTGACTTAGGTCAACTTTTTGAAACATCAGAACCATTTTAACACCATAGACCTCTTGAATATAGGAATCACTCCTAAACCCCACCACCTTGGCCTTTACTATCATTTAAAAAATTGTCCTAAGTAGTTTATCCTAGCAGTCAGCTCCGGCCTAAGCATGCTCTACGTAGGGGGTCGATGAATATAAGTGAATGATCCAGTGCTAATAAAAAAAAAAAGAAAAAAAAAAAAAAGGCAAACTCTGGTATAGGTGACCCTCACAAGGTCATTTAAACCGAAAAAAGAGAAGAAAAAAAAATTTTTTGCCACAAAAAGAAAAAAATTGCAAGTCACCTATTGTTAGTTGGTTCAGAGGTATCTGGCACTGAACTTGGTAGGGCGGATTACGATCCGATCCCCCGCAGCTACATTTAGGCGAAATAAAAACAGGTTTACACATGCTTATGTGCCAGAAACCTTATGTTATGGATCAGAATCACTAACCGGTCACTCTACTATGAAGCATGTACGGATAACGGGCTTAATGTGATTGCGCCTGAATGAAAAGGACACAAAAAGATGAGAAGATAGGCCTAGGTATCGTGGGATGATATGGAGTGGTTAATATAGGATTGAAGTTTGTGTTTGTGTTACTATGGTACCTTTGGTTCACTTAGTTAGTATCTGTCACTGCATCCTGACTTGAACTTAGAATCCCTTTAGCCCAAAGACACGTGTTGACACCATATTTTCTTAAGCTTTAATGTTTGCTTGAGGACAAGCAAAGGTTTAAGTGTGGGAGAATTTGATCACACTAAAATTCACCGTATTTCTGACTCCGATTTCGCATGCATTCTTAGCTTTTATTGTTGTTTTGCTTTGTTATTGCTTTGTTTTCTTATGTTTTCAGGTTTTTATAATAATCGGAGCTTGAATCGGTAAAAGGAGCGAAAAAGGAGTGAAAACGGACGAAAACCTAGAAATTCAGCATTTTGCACTTGCGGCACCCACTGTGGCGGGCGCCATGGGGTTAGCCATGACGTGGCCACGTCTCAAGACCACTCCTCAACCTCCAAGACCCACGTTCCCCACTCCATCATCCCCTGTAGGGACCATGGCGGGCGCCATAGGCCTGTGGCGGGCGCCACAAGGCCAAAATCAGTAACCTCCACTTTTTAGTGGAGGGGCGTCCCGGTCATTTCATGCTTTCAGTTTTTACTATAAATAGGACCTTAGATTTTCGTTTTTCTTCATCCAGAATTAGAATTCTCTAGGCATATATCAGTTATAAAGCAGTTGCCATTCCACATCGGGGTGCCTCTGCAATCGAGTGATCGAGTCTGTAATCTGTCTGTGGTTCGAGTTTTGGAGCACTCTGGAGGAAGTTAATCCTGCCGCCATTTTAATTCAAGTTCGTACTTTACTTTTATTTATTTCTGCCTCGCTTTTATTTTGTTTATTTCCCGCACTCGCACATTTACTTTGTTTATTTCCTGCACTCGCACATTTACTTTGTTTATTTCCTGCACTCGCACATTTACGTTGTTTATTTCCTGCACTCGCACATTTACGTTGTTTATTTCCTGCACTCGCACATTTACGTTGTTTATTTCCCGCACTCGCACTTTACTTCGTTTACTTTCCGCACTCGCTTTAAATTACTTTTATGAAAAACTATAAAAAGAATATTTACTTTATCATGTCTAACTAATTCCATAAAGGTTAGAATGTAAGGATCGTAATTAAACCAGTAATCAGTATAATTGTTCGTGGAAACACCTAAGGGCTATTTTATCTTTCAATTCAAATAATTGTTTTTAACTATTTCAAAAACAGCCAAAAGCGCTTTGTATAGTTCATTAGGAGATTTTAGATTAAAAAGAAAAGAGATTTTAAAACGATTTTCGGACGCGTTAGGAAGTTTAAACTCTGGTTCTCAAGAACCTCTTTTTGCTAAGAAGTCCAGGTTAAAATACTTTTCAACTTAGTTAAGATACTATATTTCTTAAAAATAGGTTTACTACTCTAACGCAGTACGCACCTTTTTATCCGTGACAATAGGAGGGGTTGATTAGAGAGTACAACTCGGTTCTGAATACGCGAAAGCGACAGTTCCTGTTAAATTAGTTCTTTTCAAAGAAGAAAACACTGCCCATAAGTAGTTCCACTAACAAGTACTGGATTATCATTGATTACGTGAATTACATTCGAGCCTGTCTTTATTTATTATTTAAAATTATAATTTTATTTACCATTGCACCCTTATTAAAACCCTTAAAAATAGTTGCCTTAGATACACACCATAACAACAGGTTTGATAGATTGACACTTGGTCTCTGTGGATTCGATAATCTTTTATATTACTTTGACGTGATTCGTACACTTGCGAAAAACACGCATCAATCATAACCTTCCCTCTTAAAATATATAAATGATATGAAAATTCACGTATTATTTCAAATTGTCCCCAATTAAATTTTATTTTTTTGACCGAAACTAGTGTATAATATAATATGATTTCTGACCGAAACTAGCATTTCGAAAAGTTTCATAGAATCTAATTTTCGGATGATTTATTGCATGGACTTCCATCATTACCTTCCCTCGTAAAATATATAAATGATATGTGATGTTTCGTATCATTTAGAACAGTCCCCTATTTAATTTGATTTTTGACCAAAACTACTATAAACTAGGGTATAATATATTATGAATTTTAAACTAAAACTTGCATTTCGAAAAGTTTCATAGAATCTAGTTTTCAGATGATTGTTTTGCATCGACTTCCATCATAACCTTCCCTCGTAAAATATATAAATGATATGGAAAGTTTCATATCATTTCAAACACTCCACAATTTAATTTGATTTTTGACCGAAACTAGTATAAACCAGTGTATAATATATTATGATTTTTTGACTAAAACATGCATTAACAAAAGTTTCATAGAATCTAATTTTCAGATGATTTTTTTGCATGTACTTCCATCGTAAATATCATTTCATATAGTTCCCTATTAAATTTTATTTTTTCGACTGAAACTAGTGTATAATATACTATGATTTTTGACTGAAACTTGCATTTCGAAAATTTTCATAGAATCTAATTTTTCGATGATTTTTTGCATGGACTTCCATCATAACCTTCCCTCATAAAATATTTAAATGATATGTGAAGTTTCGTATCATTTCGAACAGTCCACGATTTAATTTGATTTTTGACAGAAACTAGTATAAACAAGTCTATAATATATTATGATATTTTGACTGAAACTTGCATTTCGAAAAGTTTCATAGAATATAATTTTTAGATGATTTATTTTCATGGACTTCCATCATAACCTTCCCTCTTAACATATATAAATGATATGTGAAGTCTTGTATCATTTCAAATAGTCCCCAATTCAATTTGATTTTTTTGACCAAACTTAGTGTATAATATACTATAAATTTTGACCGTAAATCTCATTTCAAAAAGGTTCATAGAACATAATTTTCGGTTGATTTTTTGCATTGACCTCCATCATAACCTTCCCTCGTAAAATATATAAATGATATGTGAAGTTTCGTATCATTTTGAATATTCCACTATTTAATTTTATTTTGGACCGAAACTAGTATAAACCAGTGTATAATATACTATGATTTTTGACCGAAACTTGCATTTCGAAAAGTTACATAGAATCTAATTTTCAAATGATTTATTTGCATGGACTTCCATCATAACATTCCCTCTTAACATATATAAATGATATATGAAGTCTCGTATCATTTCAAATAGTCCCCAATTAAATTTGATTTTTTTGACCGAAACTAGTGTAAAATATACTAGGTTTTTTGACCGAAACTTGCATTTCGGAGAGTTTCATAGAATCTAATTTTCGGATATTTTTTGCATGGACTTCCATCATTAACATCCCTCATAAAATATATAAATGATATGTGAAGTTTCGAATCATTTCGAACACTCCACAATTTAATTTGATTTTTAACCGAAACTAGAATAAACTAGTGTATAATATATTATTATTATTTTACCGAAACATGCATTTCTAAAAGTTTCATATAATCTAGTTTTCAGATGATTTTTTTGAATGGACTTCCATCATAACCTTCCCTCTTAACATATATAAATGATCTGAAAAGTATCGTATCATTTCAAATATTTCCCAATTAAATTATAATTTTTTGACCGAAACGAGTGTATAATATACTATGATTTTTTACCGAAACATGCATTTCAAAAGGTTTCATAGAATCTAATTTTCTGATGATTTTTTTCATGGACTTCCATCATAACCTTCCCTCTTAAAATATATAAATGATATGTGAAGTTTTGTATCATTTCGAACAGTCCCCGATTTAATTTGATTTTTGACCGAAACTAGTATAAACTAGTGTATAATATATTATGATATTTTGACCAAAACTTGCATTTCGAAACCTTTCATATAATCTAGTTTTCTAATTATTTTTTTGCATGACCTTCCATCATAACCTTCCCTCTTAAAATATATAAATGATATGAAAATTCTCGTATTATTTCAAATTGTCCCCAATTAAATTTTATTTTTTTGACCGAAACTAGTGTATAATATAATATGATTTCTGACCGAAACTAGCATTTCGAAAAGTTTCATAGAATCTAATTTTCGGATGATTTATTGCATGGACTTCCATCATTACCTTCCCTCGTAAAATATATAAATGATATGTGATGTTTCGTATCATTTAGAACAGTCCCCTATTTAATTTGATTTTTGACCAAAACTACTATAAACTAGGGTATAATATATTATGAATTTTAAACTAAAACTTGCATTTCGAAAAGTTTCATAGAATCTAGTTTTCAGATGATTGTTTTGCATCGACTTCCATCATAACCTTCCCTCGTAAAATATATAAATGATATGGAAAGTTTCATATCATTTCAAACAATCCACAATTTAATTTGATTTTTGACCGAAACTAGTATAAACCAGTGTATAATATATTATGATTTTTTGACTAAAACATGCATTAACAAAAGTTTCATAGAATCTAATTTTCAGATGATTTTTTTGCATGTACTTCCATCGTAAATATCATTTCATATAGTTCCCTATTAAATTTTATTTTTTCGACTGAAACTAGTGTATAATATACTATGATTTTTGACTGAAACTTGCATTTCGAAAATTTTCATAGAATCTAATTTTTCGATGATTTTTTGCATGGACTTCCATCATAACCTTCCCTCATAAAATATTTAAATGATATGTGAAGTTTCGTATCATTTCGAACAGTCCACGATTTAATTTGATTTTTGACAGAAACTAGTATAAACAAGTCTATAATATATTATGATATTTTGACTGAAACTTGCATTTCGAAAAGTTTCATAGAATATAATTTTTAGATGATTTATTTTCATGGACTTCCATCATAACCTTCCCTCTTAACATATATAAATGATATGTGAAGTCTTGTATCATTTCAAATAGTCCCCAATTCAATTTGATTTTTTTGACCAAACTTAGTGTATAATATACTATAAATTTTGACCGTAAATCTCATTTCAAAAAGGTTCATAGAACATAATTTTCGGTTGATTTTTTGCATTGACCTCCATCATAACCTTCCCTCGTAAAATATATAAATGATATGTGAAGTTTCGTATCATTTTGAATATTCCACTATTTAATTTTATTTTGGACCGAAACTAGTATAAACCAGTGTATAATATACTATGATTTTTGACCGAAACTTGCACTTCGAAAAGTTACATAGAATCTAATTTTCAGATGATTTATTTGCATGGACTTCCATCATAACATTCCCTCTTAACATATATAAATGATATATGAAGTCTCGTATCATTTCAAATAGTCCCCAATTAAATTTGATTTTTTTGACCGAAACTAGTGTAAAATATACTATGTTTTTTGACCGAAACTTGCATTTCGGAGAGTTTCATAGAATCTAATTTTCGGATATTTTTTGCATGGACTTCCATCATTAACATCCCTCATAAAATATATAAATGATATGTGAAGTTTAGAATCATTTCGAACACTCCACAATTTAATTTGATTTTTGACCGAAACTAGAATAAACTAGTGTATAATATATTATTATTTTTTTACCGAAACATGCATTTCTAAAAGTTTCATATAATCTAGTTTTCAGATGATTTTTTTGAATGGACTTCCATCATAACCTTCCCTATTAACATATATAAATGATCTGAAAAGTATCGTATCATTTCAAATATTTCCCAATTAAATTATAATTTTTTGACCGAAACGAGTGTATAATATACTATGATTTTTTACCGAAACATGCATTTCAAAAGGTTTCATAGAATCTAATTTTCTGATGATTTTTTGCATGGACTTCCATCATAACCTTCCCTCTTAAAATATATAAATGATATGTGAAGTTTTGTATCATTTCGAACAGTCCCCGATTTAATTTGATTTTTGACCGAAACTAGTATAAACTAGTGTATAATATATTATGATATTTTGACCAAAACTTGCATTTCGAAACCTTTCATATAATCTAGTTTTCTAATTATTTTTTTGCATGACCTTCCATCATAACCTTCCCTCTTAAAATATATAAATGATATGAAAATTCTCGTATTATTTCAAATTGTCCCCAATTAAATTTTATTTTTTTGACCGAAACTAGTGTATAATATAATATGATTTCTGACCGAAACTAGCATTTCGAAAAGTTTCATAGAATCTAATTTTCGGATGATTTATTGCATGGACTTCCATCATTACCTTCCCTCGTAAAATATATAAATGATATGTGATGTTTCGTATCATTTAGAACAGTCCCCTATTTAATTTGATTTTTGACCAAAACTACTATAAACTAGGGTATAATATATTATGAATTTTAAACTAAAACTTGCATTTCGAAAAGTTTCATAGAATCTAGTTTTCAGATGATTGTTTTGCATCGACTTCCATCATAACCTTCCCTCGTAAAATATATAAATGATATGGAAAGTTTCATATCATTTCAAACACTCCACGATTTAATTTGATTTTTGACCGAAACTAGTATAAACCAGTGTATAGTATATTATGATTTTTTGACTAAAACATGCATTAACAAAAGTTTCATAGAATCTAATTTTCAGATGATTTTTTTGCATGTACTTCCATCGTAAATATCATTTCATATAGTTCCCTATTAAATTTGATTTTTTCGACTGAAACTAGTGTATAATATACTATGATTTTTGACTGAAACTTGCATTTCGAAAATTTTCATAGAATCTAATTTTTCGATAATTTTTTGCATGGACTTCCATCATAACCTTCCCTCATAAAATATTTAAATGATATGTGAAGTTTCGTATCATTTCGAACAGTCCACGATTTAATTTGATTTTTGACAGAAACTAGTATAAACAAGTCTATAATATATTATGATATTTTGACTGAAACTTGCATTTCGAAAAGTTTCATAGAATATAATTTTTAGATGATTTATTTTAATGGACTTCCATCATAACCTTCCCTCTTAACATATATAAATGATATGTGAAGTCTTGTATCATTTCATATAGTCCCCAATTCAATTTGATTTTTTTAACCAAACTTAGTGTATAATTTACTATAAATTTTGACCGTAAATCTCATTTCAAAAAGGTTCATAGAACATAATTTTCGGTTGATTTTTTGCATTGACCTCCATCATAACCTTCCCTCGTAAAATATATAAATGATATGTGAAGTTTCGTATCATTTTGAATATTCCACTATTTAATTTTATTTTGGACCGAAACTAGTATAAACCAGTGTATAATATACTATGATTTTTGACCGAAACTTGCACTTTGAAAAGTTACATAGAATCTAATTTTCAGATGATTTATTTGCATGGACTTCCATCATAACATTCCCTCTTAACATATATAAATGATATATGAAGTCTCGTATCATTTCAAATAGTCCCCAATTAAATTTGATTTTTTTGACCGAAACTAGTGTAAAATATACTATGTTTTTTGACCGAAACTTGCATTTCGGAGAGTTTCATAGAATCTAATTTTCGGATATTTTTTGCATGGACTTCCATCATTAACATCCCTCATAAAATATATAAATGATATGTGAAGTTTAGAATCATTTCGAACACTCCACAATTTAATTTGATTTTTGACCGAAACTAGAATAAACTAGTGTATAATATATTATTATTTTTTTACCGAAACATGCATTTCTAAAAGTTTCATATAATCTAGTTTTCAGATGATTTTTTTGAATGGACTTCCATCATAACCTTCCCTATTAACATATATAAATGATCTGAAAAGTATCGTATCATTTCAAATATTTCCCAATTAAATTATAATTTTTTGACCGAAACGAGTGTATAATATACTATGATTTTTTACCGAAACATGCATTTCAAAAGGTTTCATAGAATCTAATTTTCTGATGATTTTTTGCATGGACTTCCATCATAACCTTCCCTCTTAAAATATATAAATGATATGTGAAGTTTTGTATCATTTCGAACAGTCCCCGATTTAATTTGATTTTTGACCGAAACTAGTATAAACTAGTGTATAATATATTATGATATTTTGACCAAAACTTGCATTTCGAAACCTTTCATATAATCTAGTTTTCTAATTATTTTTTTGCATGACCTTCCATCATAACCTTCCCTCTTAAAATATATAAATGATATGAAAATTCTCGTATTATTTCAAATTGTCCCCAATTAAATTTTATTTTTTTGACCGAAACTAGTGTATAATATAATATGATTTCTGACCGAAACTAGCATTTCGAAAAGTTTCATAGAATCTAATTTTCGGATGATTTATTGCATGGACTTCCATCATTACCTTCCCTCGTAAAATATATAAATGATATGTGATGTTTCGTATCATTTAGAACAGTCCCCTATTTAATTTGATTTTTGACCAAAACTACTATAAACTAGGGTATAATATATTATGAATTTTAAACTAAAACTTGCATTTCGAAAAGTTTCATAGAATCTAGTTTTCAGATGATTGTTTTGCATCGACTTCCATCATAACCTTCCCTCGTAAAATATATAAATGATATGGAAAGTTTCATATCATTTCAAACACTCCACGATTTAATTTGATTTTTGACCGAAACTAGTATAAACCAGTGTATAGTATATTATGATTTTTTGACTAAAACATGCATTAACAAAAGTTTCATAGAATCTAATTTTCAGATGATTTTTTTGCATGTACTTCCATCGTAAATATCATTTCATATAGTTCCCTATTAAATTTGATTTTTTCGACTGAAACTAGTGTATAATATACTATGATTTTTGACTGAAACTTGCATTTCGAAAATTTTCATAGAATCTAATTTTTCGATAATTTTTTGCATGGACTTCCATCATAACCTTCCCTCATAAAATATTTAAATGATATGTGAAGTTTCGTATCATTTCGAACAGTCCACGATTTAATTTGATTTTTGACAGAAACTAGTATAAACAAGTCTATAATATATTATGATATTTTGACTGAAACTTGCATTTCGAAAAGTTTCATAGAATATAATTTTTAGATGATTTATTTTAATGGACTTCCATCATAACCTTCCCTCTTAACATATATAAATGATATGTGAAGTCTTGTATCATTTCATATAGTCCCCAATTCAATTTGATTTTTTTAACCAAACTTAGTGTATAATTTACTATAAATTTTGACCGTAAATCTCATTTCAAAAAGGTTCATAGAACATAATTTTCGGTTGATTTTTTGCATTGACCTCCATCATAACCTTCCCTCGTAAAATATATAAATGATATGTGAAGTTTCGTATCATTTTGAATATTCCACTATTTAATTTTATTTTGGACCGAAACTAGTATAAACCAGTGTATAATATACTATGATTTTTGACCGAAACTTGCACTTTGAAAAGTTACATAGAATCTAATTTTCAGATGATTTATTTGCATGGACTTCCATCATAACATTCCCTCTTAACATATATAAATGATATATGAAGTCTCGTATCATTTCAAATAGTCCCCAATTAAATTTGATTTTTTTGACCGAAACTAGTGTAAAATATACTATGTTTTTTGACCGAAACTTGCATTTCGGAGAGTTTCATAGAATCTAATTTTCGGATATTTTTTGCATGGACTTCCATCATTAACATCCCTCATAAAATATATAAATGATATGTGAAGTTTAGAATCATTTCGAACACTCCACAATTTAATTTGATTTTTGACCGAAACTAGAATAAACTAGTGTATAATATATTATTATTTTTTTACCGAAACATGCATTTCTAAAAGTTTCATATAATCTAGTTTTCAGATGATTTTTTTGAATGGACTTCCATCATAACCTTCCCTATTAACATATATAAATGATCTGAAAAGTATCGTATCATTTCAAATATTTCCCAATTAAATTATAATTTTTTGACCGAAACGAGTGTATAATATACTATGATTTTTTACCGAAACATGCATTTCAAAAGGTTTCATAGAATCTAATTTTCTGATGATTTTTTGCATGAACTTCCATCATAACCTTCCCTCTTAAAATATATAAATGATATGTGAAGTTTTGTATCATTTCGAACAGCCCCCGATTTAATTTGATTTTTGACCGAAACTAGTATAAACTAGTGTATAATATATTATGATATTTTGACCAAAACTTGCATTTCGAAACCTTTCATATAATCTAGTTTTCAAATTATTTTTTTGCATGAACTTCCATCATAACCTTCCCCCCTAAAATATATAAATGATATGAAAATTCTCGTATTATTTCAAATTGTCCCCAATTAAATTTTATTTTTTTGACCGAAACTAGTGTATAATATAATATGATTTCTGACCGAAACTAGCATTTCGAAAAGTTTCATAGAGTCTAATTTTCGGATGATTTATTGCATGGACTTCCATCATTACCTTCCCTCGTAAAATATATAAATGATATGTGATGTTTCGTATCATTTAGAACAGTCCCCTATTTAATTTGATTTTTGACCAAAACTACTATAAACTAGGGTATAATATATTATGAATTTTAAACTAAAACTTGCATTTCGAAAAGTTTCATAGAATCTAGTTTTCAGATGATTGTTTTGCATCGACTTCCATCATAACCTTCCCTCGTAAAATATATAAATGATATGGAAAGTTTCATATCATTTCAAACACTCCACGATTTAATTTGATTTTTGACCGAAACTAGTATAAACCAGTGTATAATATATTATGATTTTTTGACTAAAACATGCATTAACAAAAGATTCATAGAATCTAATTTTCAGATGATTTTTTTGCATGTACTTCCATCGTAAATATCATTTCATATAGTTCCCTATTAAATTTGATTTTTTCGACTGAAACTAGTGTATAATATACTATGATTTTTGACTGAAACTTGCATTTCGAAAATTTTCATAGAATCTAATTTTTCGATGATTTTTTGCATGGACTTCCATCATAACCTTCCCTCATAAAATATTTAAATGATATGTGATGTTTCGTATCATTTCGAACAGTCCACGATTTAATTTGATTTTTGACAGAAACTAGTATAAACAAGTCTATAATATATTATGATTTTTTGACTGAAACTTGCATTTCAAAAAGTTTCATAGAATATAATTTTTAGATGATTTATTTTCATGGACTTCCATCATAACCTTCCCTCTTAACATATATAAATGATATGTGAAGTCTTGTATCATTTCAAATAATCCCCAATTCAATTTGATTTTTTTGACCAAACTTAGTGTATAATTTACTATAAATTTTGACCGTAAATCTCATTTCAAAAAGGTTCATAGAACATAATTTTCGGTTGATTTTTTGCATTGACCTCCATCATCACCTTCCCTCGTAAAATATATAAATGATATGTGAAGTTTCGTATCATTTTGAATATTCCACTATTTAATTTTATTTTGGACCGAAACTAGTATAAACCAGTGTATAATATACTATGATTTTTGACCGAAACTTGCACTTTGAAAAGTTACATAGAATCTAATTTTCAGATGATTTATTTGCATGGACTTCCATCATAACATTCCCTCTTAACATATATAAATGATATATGAAGTCTCGTATCATTTCAAATAGTCCCCAATTAAATTTGATTTTTTTGACCGAAACTAGTGTAAAATATACTATGTTTTTTGACCGAAACTTGCATTTCGGAGAGTTTCATAGAATCTAATTTTCGGATATTTTTTGCATGGACTTCCATCATTAACATCCCTCATAAAATATATAAATGATATGTGAATTTAGAATCATTTCGAACACTCCACAATTTAATTTGATTTTTGACCGAAACTAGAATAAACTAGTGTATAATATATTATTATTTTTTTACCGAAACATGCATTTCTAAAAGTTTCATATAATCTAGTTTTCAGATGATTTTTTTGAATGGACTTCCATCATAACCTTCCCTATTAACATATATAAATGATCTGAAAAGTATCGTATCATTTCAAATATTTCCCAATTAAATTATAATTTTTTGACCGAAACGAGTGTATAATATACTATGATTTTTTACCGAAACATGCATTTCAAAAGGTTTCATAGAATCTAATTTTCTGATGATTTTTTGCATGAACTTCCATCATAACCTTCCCTCTTAAAATATATAAATGATATGTGAAGTTTTGTATCATTTCGAACAGCCCCCGATTTAATTTGATTTTTGACCGTAACTAGTATAAACTAGTGTATAATATATTATGATATTTTGACCAAAACTTGCATTTCGAAACCTTTCATATAATCTAGTTTTCAAATTATTTTTTTGCATGAACTTCCATCATAACCTTCCCTCTTAAAATATATAAATGATATGAAAATTCTCGTATTATTTCAAATTGTCCCCAATTAAATTTTATTTTTTTGACCGAAACTAGTGTATAATATAATATGATTTCTGACCGAAACTAGCATTTCGAAAAGTTTCATAGAGTCTAATTTTCGGATGATTTATTGCATGGACTTTCATCATTACCTTCCCTCGTAAAATATATAAATGATATGTGATGTTTCGTATCATTTAGAACAGTCCCCTATTTAATTTGATTTTTGACCAAAACTACTATAAACTAGGGTATAATATATTATGAATTTTAAACTAAAACTTGCATTTCGAAAAGTTTCATAGAATCTAGTTTTCAGATGATTGTTTTGCATCGACTTCCATCATAACCTTCCCTCGTAAAATATATAAATGATATGGAAAGTTTCATATCATTTCAAACACTCCACGATTTAATTTGATTTTTGACCGAAACTAGTATAAACCAGTGTATAATATATTATGATTTTTTGACTAAAACATGCATTAACAAAAGATTCATAGAATCTAATTTTCAGATGATTTTTTTGCATGTACTTCCATCGTAAATATCATTTCATATAGTTCCCTATTAAATTTGATTTTTTCGACTGAAACTAGTGTATAATATACTATGATTTTTGACTGAAACTTGCATTTCGAAAATTTTCATAGAATCTAATTTTTCGATGATTTTTTGCATGGACTTCCATCATAACCTTCCCTCATAAAATATTTAAATGATATGTGATGTTTCGTATCATTTCGAACAGTCCACGATTTAATTTGATTTTTGACAGAAACTAGTATAAACAAGTCTATAATATATTATGATTTTTTGACTGAAACTTGCATTTCAAAAAGTTTCATAGAATATAATTTTTAGATGATTTATTTTCATGGACTTCCATCATAACCTTCCCTCTTAACATATATAAATGATATGTGAAGTCTTGTATCATTTCAAATAATCCCCAATTCAATTTGATTTTTTTGACCAAACTTAGTGTATAATTTACTATAAATTTTGACCGTAAATCTCATTTCAAAAAGGTTCATAGAACATAATTTTCGGTTGATTTTTTGCATTGACCTCCATCATAACCTTCCCTCGTAAAATATATAAATGATATGTGAAGTTTCGTATCATTTTGAATATTCCACTATTTAATTTATTTTGGACCGAAACTAGTATAAACCAGTGTATAATATACTATGATTTTTGACCGAAACTTGCATTTCGAAAAGTTACATAGAATCTAATTTTCAGATGATTTATTTGCATGGACTTCCATCATAACATTCCCTCTTAACATATATAAATGATATATGAAGTCTCGTATCATTTCAAATAGTCCCCAATTAAATTTGATTTTTTTGACCGAAACTAGTGTAAAATATACTATGTTTTTTGACCGAAACTTGCATTTCGGAGTGTTTCATAGAATCTAATTTTCGGCTATTTTTTGCATGGACTTCCATCATTAACATCCCTCATAAAATATATAAATGATATGTGAAGTTTCGAATCATTTCGAACACTCCACAATTTAATTTGATTTTTGACCGAAACTAGAATAAACTAGTGTATAATATATTATTATTTTTTTACCGAAACATGCATTTCTAAAAGTTTCATTTAATCTAGTTTTCAGATGATTTTTTTGAATGGACTTCTATCATAACCTTCCCTCTTAACATATATAAATGATCTGAAAAGTATCGTATCATTTCAAATATTTCCCAATTAAATTTGAATTTTTTGACCGAAACGAGTTTATAATATACTATGATTTTTTACCGAAACATGCATTTCAAAAGGTTTCATAGAATTTAATTTTTTGATGATTTTTTGCATGGACTTCCATCATAACCTTCACTCTTAAAATACATAAATGATATGTGAAATTTTGTATCATTTCGAACAGTCCCCGATTTAATTTGATTTTTGACCGAAACTAGTATAAACTAGTGTATAATATATTATGATATTTTAACCAAAACTTGCATTTCGAAACCTTTCATATAATCTAGTTTTCAAATGATTTTTTTGCATGAACTTCCATCATAACCTTCCCTCTTAAAATATATAAATGATATGAAAATTCTCGTATCATTTCAAATAGTCCCCAATTAAATTTTAATTTTTTGACAGGAAATAGTGTATAATATAATATGATTTCTGACCGAAACTTGCATTTCGAAAAGTTTCATAGAATCTAATTTTCGGATGATTTATTGCATGGACTTCCATCATTACCTTCCCTCGTAAAATATATAAATTATATGTAATGTTTCGTATCATTTAGAACAGTCCCCTATTTAATTTGATTTTTGACCTAAACTAGTATAAACTAGGGTATAATATATTATGAATTTTAAACTGAAACTTGCATTTCGAAAAGTTTCATAGAATCTAGTTTTCAGATGATTGTTTTGCATCGACTTCCATCATAACCTTCCCTCGTAAAATATATAAATGATATGGAAAGTTTCATATCATTTCGAACACTCCACGATTTAATTTGATTTTTGACTGAAACTAGTATAAACCAGTGTATAATATATTATGATTTTTTGACTAAAACATGCATTAAAAAAAGTTTCATAGAATCTAATTTTCAGATGATTTTTTTGCATGGACTTCCATCGTAAATATCATTTCAAATTGTTCCCTATTAAATTTGATTTTTTCGACTAAAACTAGTGTATAATATACTATGATTTTTGACTGAAACTTGCATTTCGAAAATTTTCATAGAATCTAATTTTTCGATGATTTTTTGCATGGACTTCCATCATAACCTTCCCTCATAAAATATTTAAATGATATGTGAAGTTTCGTATCATTTCGAACAGTCCACGATTTAATTTGATTTTTGACAGAAACTAGTATAAACAAGTCTATAATATATTATGATATTTTGACTGAAACTTGCATTTCGAAAAGTTTCATAGAATATAATTTTTAGATGATTTATTTTCATGGACTTCCATCATAACCTTCCCTCTTAACATATATAAATGATATGTGAAGTCTTGTATCATTTCAAATAGTCCCCAATTCAATTTGATTTTTGTTGACCAAAACTAGTGTATAATATACTATAATTTTTGACCAAAAATCTCATTTCAAAAAGTTTCATAGAACATAATTTTCGGTTGATTTTTTGCATTGACCTCCATCACAACCTTCCCTCGTAAAATATATAAATGATATGTGAAGTTTCGTATCATTTTGAATATTCCACTATTTAATTTTATTTTGGACCGAAACTAGTATAAACCAGTGTATAATATACTATGATTTTTGACCGAAACTTGCATTTCGAAAAGTTACATAGAATCTAATTTTCAGATGATTTATTTGCATGGACTTCCATCATAACATTCCCTCTTAACAAATATAAATGATATATGAAGTCTCGTATCATTTCAAATAGTCTCCAATTAAATTTTGATTTTTTTGACCGAAACTAGTGTATAATATACTATGTTTTTTGACCGAAACTTGCATTTCGAAAAGTTTCATAGAATCTAATTTTCGGATGATTTTTTGCATGGACTTCCATCATTAACATCCCTCATAAAATATATAAATGATATGTGAAGTTTAGAATCATTTCGAACACTCCACAATTTAATTTGATTTTTGACCGAAACTAGTATAAACTAGTGTATTATATATTATTAGTTTTTGACCAAAACATGCATTTATAAAAGTTTCATATAATCTAGTTTTCAGATGATTTTTTTGAATGGACTTCCATCATAACCTTCCCTCTTAACATATATAAATGATCTAAAAAGTATCGTATCATTTCAAATATTTCCCAATTAAATTTGAAATTTTTGACCGAAACGAGTGTATAATATACTATGATTTTTTACCGAAACATGCATTTCAAAAGGTTTCATAGAATCTAATTTTTTGATGATTTTTTGCATGGACTTCCATCATAACCTTCCCTCTTAAAATATATAAATGATATGTGAAGTTTTGTATCATTTCAAACAGTCCCCGATTTAATTTGATTTTTGACCGAAACTAGTATAAACTAGTGTATAATATATTATGATATTTTGACCAAAACATGCATTTCGAAACCTTTCATATAATCTAGTTTTCAAATGATTTTTTTGAATGAACTTCCATCATAACCTTCCCTCTTAAAATATATAAATGATATGAAAATTTTCGTATCATTTCAAATTGTCCCCAATTAAATTTTATTTTTTTGACCGAAAATAGTGTATAATATAATATGATTTCTGACCGAAACTTGCATTTCGAAAAGTTTCATAGAATCTAATTTTCGGATGATTTATTGCATGGACTTCCATCATTACCTTCCCTCGTGAAATATATAAATGATATGTAATGTTTCGTATCATTTAGAACAGTCCCCTATTTAATTTGATTTTTGACCTAAACTAGTATAAACTAGGGTTTAATATATTATGAATTTTAAACTGAAACTTGCATTTCGAAAAGTTTCATAGAATCTAGTTTTCAGATGATTGTTTTGCATTGACTTCTATCATAACCTTCCCTCGTAAAATATATAAATGATATGGAAAGTTTCATATCATTTCGAACACTCCACGATTTAATTTGATTTTTGACCGAAACTAGTATAAACCAGTGTATAATATATTATGATTTTTTGACTAAAACATGCATTAAAAAAAGTTTCATAGAATCTAATTTTCAGATGATTTTTTTGCATGGACTTCCATTGTAAATATCATTTCAAATAGTTCCCTATTAAATTTGATTTTTTCGATTGAAACTAGTGTATAATATACTATGATTTTAAACTGAAACATGCATTTCGAAAATTTTCATAGAATCTAATTTTTCGATGATTTTTTGCATGGATTTCCATCATAACCTTCCCTCATAAAATATTTAAATGATATATGAAGTTTCTTATCATTTAGAACAGTCCACGATTTAATTTGATTTTTGACAGAAACTAGTATAAACAAGTCTATAATATATTATGATTTTTTGACTGAAACTTGCATTTCGAAAAGTTTCATAGAATATAATTTTTAGATGATTTATTTGCATGGACTTCTATCATAACCTTCCCTCTTAACATATATAAATGATATGTGAAGTCTTGTATCATTTCAAATAGTCCCCAATTCAATTTGATTTTTTTGACCAAAACTAGTGTATAATATACTATAATTTTTGACCGAAAATCTCATTTCAAAAAGTTTCGTAGAACATAATTTTTGGTTGATTTTTTGCATTGACCTCCATCATAACCTTCCCTCGTAAAATATATAAATGATATGTGAAATTTCGTATCATTTTGAATATTCCACTATTTAATTTTATTTTGGACCGAAACTAGTATAAACCAGTGTATAATATACTATGATTTTTGACCGAAACTTGCATTTCGAAAAGTTACATAGAATCTAATTTTCAGATGATTTATTTGCATGGACTTCCATCATAACATTCCCTCTTAACAAATATAAATGATATATGAAGTCTCGTATCATTTCAAATAGTCTCCAATTAAATTTTGATTTTTTTGACCGAAACTAGTGTATAATATACTATGTTTTTTGACCGAAACTTGCATTTCGAAAAGTTTCATAGAATCTAATTTTCGGATGATTTTTTGCATGGACTTCCATCATTAACATCCCTCATAAAATATATAAATGATATGTGAAGTTTAGAATCATTTCGAACACTCCACAATTTAATTTGATTTTTGACCGAAACTAGTATAAACTAGTGTATTATATATTATTAGTTTTTGACCAAAACATGCATTTATAAAAGTTTCATATAATCTAGTTTTCAGATGATTTTTTTGAATGGACTTCCATCATAACCTTCCCTCTTAACATATATAAATGATCTAAAAAGTATCGTATCATTTCAAATATTTCCCAATTAAATTTGAAATTTTTGACCGAAACGAGTGTATAATATACTATGATTTTTTACCGAAACATGCATTTCAAAAGGTTTCATAGAATCTAATTTTTTGATGATTTTTTGCATGGACTTCCATCATAACCTTCCCTCTTAAAATATATAAATGATATGTGAAGTTTTGTATCATTTCAAACAGTCCCCGATTTAATTTGATTTTTGACCGAAACTAGTATAAACTAGTGTATAATATATTATGATATTTTGACCAAAACATGCATTTCGAAACCTTTCATATAATCTAGTTTTCAAATGATTTTTTTGAATGAACTTCCATCATAACCTTCCCTCTTAAAATATATAAATGATATGAAAATTTTCGTATCATTTCAAATTGTCCCCAATTAAATTTTATTTTTTTGACCGAAAATAGTGTATAATATAATATGATTTCTGACCGAAACTTGCATTTCGAAAAGTTTCATAGAATCTAATTTTCGGATGATTTATTGCATGGACTTCCATCATTACCTTCCCTCGTAAAATATATAAATGATATGTGATGTTTCGTATCATTTAGAACAGTCCCCTATTTAATTTGATTTTTGACCTAAACTAGTATAAACTAGGGTTTAATATATTATGAATTTTAAACTGAAACTTGCATTTCGAAAAGTTTCATAGAATCTATTTTTCAGATGATTGTTTTGCATTGACTTCCATCATAACCTTCCCTCGTAAAATATATAAATGATATGGAAAGTTTCATATCATTTCGAACACTCCACGATTTAATTTGATTTTTGACCGAAACTAGTATAAACCAGTGTATAATATATTATGATTTTTTGACTAAAACATGCATTAAAAAAAGTTTCATAGAATCTAATTTTCAGATGATTTTTTTGCATGGACTTCCATTGTAAATATCATTTCAAATAGTTCCCTATTAAATTTGATTTTTTCGACTGAAACTAGTGTATAATATACTATGATTTTAAACTGAAACATGCATTTCGAAAATTTTCATAGAATCTAATTTTTCGATGATTTTTTGCATGGACTTCCATCATAACCTTCCCTCATAAAATATTTAAATGATATATGAAGTTTCTTATCATTTAGAACAGTCCACGATTTAATTTGATTTTTGACAGAAACTAGTATAAACAAGTCTATAATATATTATGATTTTTTGACTGAAACTTGCATTTCGAAAAGTTTCATAGAATATAATTTTTAGATGATTTATTTGCATGGACTTCTATCATAACCTTCCCTCTTAACATATATAAATGATATGTGAAGTCTTGTATCATTTCAAATAGTCCCCAATTCAATTTGATTTTTTTGACCAAAACTAGTGTATAATATACTATAATTTTTGACCGAAAATCTCATTTCAAAAAGTTTCATAGAACATAATTTTTGGTTGATTTTTTGCATTGACCTCCATCATAACCTTCCCTCGTAAAATATATAAATGATATGTGAAATTTCGTATCATTTTGAATATTCCACTATTTAATTTTATTTTGGACCGAAACTAGTATAAACCAGTGTATAATATACTATGATTTTTGACCGAAACTTGCATTTCGAAAAGTTACATAGAATCTAATTTTCAGATGATTTATTTGCATGGACTTCCATCATAACATTCCCTCTTAACAAATATAAATGATATATGAAGTCTCGTATCATTTCAAATAGTCTCCAATTAAATTTTGATTTTTTTGACCGAAACTAGTGTATAATATACTATGTTTTTTGACCGAAACTTGCATTTCGAAAAGTTTCATAGAATCTAATTTTCGGATGATTTTTTGCATGGACTTCCATCATTAACATCCCTCATAAAATATATAAATGATATGTGAAGTTTAGAATCATTTCGAACACTCCACAATTTAATTTGATTTTTGACCGAAACTAGTATAAACTAGTGTATTATATATTATTAGTTTTTGACCAAAACATGCATTTATAAAAGTTTCATATAATCTAGTTTTCAGATGATTTTTTTGAATGGACTTCCATCATAACCTTCCCTCTTAACATATATAAATGATCTAAAAAGTATCGTATCATTTCAAATATTTCCCAATTAAATTTGAAATTTTTGACCGAAACGAGTGTATAATATACTATGATTTTTTACCGAAACATGCATTTCAAAAGGTTTCATAGAATCTAATTTTTTGATGATTTTCTGCATGGACTTCCATCATAACCTTCCCTCTTAAAATATATAAATGATATGTGAAGTTTTGTATCATTTCAAACAGTCCCCGATTTAATTTGATTTTTGACCGAAACTAGTATAAACTAGTGTATAATATATTATGATATTTTGACCAAAACATGCATTTCGAAACCTTTCATATAATCTAGTTTTCAAATGATTTTTTTGAATGAACTTCCATCATAACCTTCCCTCTTAAAATATATAAATGATATGAAAATTTTCGTATCATTTCAAATTGTCCCCAATTAAATTTTATTTTTTTGACCGAAAATAGTGTATAATATAATATGATTTCTGACCGAAACTTGCATTTCGAAAAGTTTCATAGAATCTAATTTTCGGATGATTTATTGCATGGACTTCCATCATTACCTTCCCTCGTAAAATATATAAATGATATGTGATGTTTCGTATCATTTAGAACAGTCCCCTATTTAATTTGATTTTTGACCTAAACTAGTATAAACTAGGGTTTAATATATTATGAATTTTAAACTGAAACTTGCATTTCGAAAAGTTTCATAGAATCTAGTTTTCAGATGATTGTTTTGCATTGACTTCTATCATAACCTTCCCTCGTAAAATATATAAATGATATGGAAAGTTTCATATCATTTCGAACACTCCACGATTTAATTTGATTTTTGACCGAAACTAGTATAAACCAGTGTATAATATATTATGATTTTTTGACTAAAACATGCATTAAAAAAAGTTTCATAGAATCTAATTTTCAGATGATTTTTTTGCATGGACTTCCATTGTAAATATCATTTCAAATAGTTCCCTATTAAATTTGATTTTTTCGACTGAAACTAGTGTATAATATACTATGATTTTAAACTGAAACATGCATTTCAAAAATTTTCATAGAATCTAATTTTTCGATGATTTTTTGCATGGACTTCCATCATAACCTTCCCTCATAAAATATTTAAATGATATATGAAGTTTCTTATCATTTAGAACAGTCCACGATTTAATTTGATTTTTGACAGAAACTAGTATAAACAAGTCTATAATATATTATGATTTTTTGACTGAAACTTGCATTTCGAAAAGTTTCATAGAATATAATTTTTAGATGATTTATTTGCATGGACTTCTATCATAACCTTCCCTCTTAACATATATAAATGATATGTGAAGTCTTGTATCATTTCAAATAGTCCCCAATTCAATTTGATATTTTTGACCAAAACTAGTGTATAATATACTATAATTTTTGACCGAAAATCTCATTTCAAAAAGTTTCATAGAACATAATTTTTGGTTGATTTTTTGCATTGACCTCCATCATAACCTTCCCTCGTAAAATATATAAATGATATGTGAAATTTCGTATCATTTTGAATATTCCACTATTTAATTTTATTTTGGACCGAAACTAGTATAAACCAGTGTATAATATACTATGATTTTTGACCGAAACTTGCATTTCGAAAAGTTACATAGAATCTAATTTTCAGATGATTTATTTGCATGGACTTCCATCATAACATTCCCTCTTAACAAATATAAATGATATATGAAGTCTCGTATCATTTCAAATAGTCTCCAATTAAATTTTGATTTTTTTGACCGAAACTAGTGTATAATATACTATGTTTTTTGACCGAAACTTGCATTTCGAAAAGTTTCATAGAATCTAATTTTCGGATGATTTTTTGCATGGACTTCCATCATTAACATCCCTCATAAAATATATAAATGATATGTGAAGTTTAGAATCATTTCGAACACTCCACAATTTAATTTGATTTTTGACCGAAACTAGTATAAACTAGTGTATTATATATTATTAGTTTTTGACCAAAACATGCATTTATAAAAGTTTCATATAATCTAGTTTTCAGATGATTTTTTTGAATGGACTTCCATCATAACCTTCCCTCTTAACATATATAAATGATCTAAAAAGTATCGTATCATTTCAAATATTTCCCAATTAAATTTGAAATTTTTGACCGAAACGAGTGTATAATATACTATGATTTTTTACCGAAACATGCATTTCAAAAGGTTTCATAGAATCTAATTTTTTGATGATTTTTTGCATGGACTTCCATCATAACCTTCCCTCTTAAAATATATAAATGATATGTGAAGTTTTGTATCATTTCAAACAGTCCCCGATTTAATTTGATTTTTGACCGAAACTAGTATAAACTAGTGTATAATATATTATGATATTTTGACCAAAACATGCATTTCGAAACCTTTCATATAATCTAGTTTTCAAATGATTTTTTTGAATGAACTTCCATCATAACCTTCCCTCTTAAAATATATAAATGATATGAAAATTTTTGTATCATTTCAAATTGTCCCCAATTAAATTTTATTTTTTTGACCGAAAATAGTGTATAATATAATATGATTTCTGACCGAAACTTGCATTTCGAAAAGTTTCATAGAATCTAATTTTCGGATGATTTATTGCATGGACTTCCATCATTACCTTCCCTCGTAAAATATATAAATGATATGTAATGTTTCGTATCATTTAGAACAGTCCCCTATTTAATTTGATTTTTGACCTAAACTAGTATAAACTAGGGTTTAATATATTATGAATTTTAAACTGAAACTTGCATTTCGAAAAGTTTCATAGAATCTAGTTTTCAGATGATTGTTTTGCATTGACTTCTATCATAACCTTCCCTCGTAAAATATATAAATGATATGGAAAGTTTCATATCATTTCGAACACTCCACGATTTAATTTGATTTTTGACCGAAACTAGTATAAACCAGTGTATAATATATTATGATTTTTTGACTAAAACATGCATTAAAAAAAGTTTCATAGAATCTAATTTTCAGATGATTTTTTTGCATGGACTTCCATTGTAAATATCATTTCAAATAGTTCCCTATTAAATTTGATTTTTTCGACTGAAACTAGTGTATAATATACTATGATTTTAAACTGAAACATGCATTTCGAAAATTTTCATAGAATCTAATTTTTCGATGATTTTTTGCATGGACTTCCATCATAACCTTCCCTCATAAAATATTTAAATGATATATGAAGTTTCTTATCATTTAGAACAGTCCACGATTTAATTTGATTTTTGACAGAAACTAGTATAAACAAGTCTATAATATATTATGATTTTTTGACTGAAACTTGCATTTCGAAAAGTTTCATAGAATATAATTTTTAGATGATTTATTTGCATGGACTTCTATCATAACCTTCCCTCTTAACATATATAAATGATATGTGAAGTCTTGTATCATTTCAAATAGTCCCCAATTCAATTTGATTTTTTTGACCAAAACTAGTGTATAATATACTATAATTTTTGACCGAAAATCTCATTTCAAAAAGTTTCATAGAACATAATTTTTGGTTGATTTTTTGCATTGACCTCCATCATAACCTTCCCTCGTAAAATATATAAATGATATGTGAAATTTCGTATCATTTTGAATATTCCACTATTTAATTTTATTTTGGACCGAAACTAGTATAAACCAGTGTATAATATACTATGATTTTTGACCGAAACTTGCATTTCGAAAAGTTACGTAGAATCTAATTTTCAGATGATTTATTTGCATGGACTTCCATCATAACATTCCCTCTTAACAAATATAAATGATATATGAAGTCTCGTATCATTTCAAATAGTCTCCAATTAAATTTTGATTTTTTTGACCGAAACTAGTGTATAATATACTATGTTTTTTGACCGAAACTTGCATTTCGAAAAGTTTCATAGAATCTAATTTTCGGATGATTTTTTGCATGGACTTCCATCATTAACATCCCTCATAAAATATATAAATGATATGTGAAGTTTAGAATCATTTCGAACACTCCACAATTTAATTTGATTTTTGACCGAAACTAGTATAAACTAGTGTATTATATATTATTAGTTTTTGACCAAAACATGCATTTATAAAAGTTTCATATAATCTAGTTTTCAGATGATTTTTTTGAATGGACTTCCATCATAACCTTCCCTCTTAACATATATAAATGATCTAAAAAGTATCGTATCATTTCAAATATTTCCCAATTAAATTTGAAATTTTTGACCGAAACGAGTGTATAATATACTATGATTTTTTACCGAAACATGCATTTCAAAAGGTTTCATAGAATCTAATTTTTTGATGATTTTTTGCATGGACTTCCATCATAACCTTCCCTCTTAAAATATATAAATGATATGTGAAGTTTTGTATCATTTCAAACAGTCCCCGATTTAATTTGATTTTTGACCGAAACTAGTATAAACTAGTGTATAATATATTATGATATTTTGACCAAAACATGCATTTCGAAACCTTTCATATAATCTAGTTTTCAAATGATTTTTTTGAATGAACTTCCATCATAACCTTCCCTCTTAAAATATATAAATGATATGAAAATTCTAGTATCATTTCAAATTGTCCCCAATTAAATTTTATTTTTTTGACCGAAAATAGTGTATAATATAATATGATTTCTGACCGATACTTGCATTTCGAAAAGTTTCATAGAATCTAATTTTCGGATGATTTATTGCATGGACTTCCATCATTACCTTCCCTCGTAAAATATATAAATGATATGTGATGTTTCGTATCATTTAGAACAGTCCCCTATTTAATTTGATTTTTGACCTAAACTAGTATAAACTAGGGTTTAATATATTATGAATTTTAAACTGAAACTTGCATTTCGAAAAGTTTCATAGAATCTAGTTTTCAGATGATTGTTTTGCATTGACTTCTATCATAACCTTCCCTCGTAAAATATATAAATGATATGGAAAGTTTCATATCATTTCGAACACTCCACGATTTAATTTGATTTTTGACCGAAACTAGTATAAACCAGTGTATAATATATTATGATTTTTTGACTAAAACATGCATTAAAAAAAGTTTCATAGAATCTAATTTTCAGATGATTTTTTTGCATGGACTTCCATTGTAAATATCATTTCAAATAGTTCCCTATTAAATTTGATTTTTTCGACTGAAACTAGTGTATAATATACTATGATTTTAAACTGAAACATGCATTTCGAAAATTTTCATAGAATCTAATTTTTCGATGATTTTTTGCATGGACTTCCATCATAACCTTCCCTCATAAAATATTTAAATGATATATGAAGTTTCTTATCATTTAGAACAGTCCACGATTTAATTTGATTTTTGACAGAAACTAGTATAAACAAGTCTATAATATATTATGATTTTTTGACTGAAACTTGCATTTCGAAAAGTTTCATAGAATATAATTTTTAGATGATTTATTTGCATGGACTTCCATCATAACCTTCCCTCTTAACATATATAAATGATATGTGAAGTCTTGTATCATTTCAAATAGTCCTCAATTCAATTTGATTTTTTTGACCAAAACTAGTGTATAATATACTATAATTTTTGACCGAAAATCTCATTTCAAAAAGTTTCATAGAACATAATTTTTGGTTGATTTTTTGCATTGACCTCCATCATAACCTTCCCTCGTAAAATATATAAATGATATGTGAAATTTCGTATCATTTTGAATATTCCACTATTTAATTTTATTTTGGACCGAAACTAGTATAAACCAGTGTATAATATACTATGATTTTTGACCGAAACTTGCATTTCGAAAAGTTACATAGAATCTAATTTTCAGATGATTTATTTGCATGGACTTCCATCATAACATTCCCTCTTAACAAATATAAATGATATATGAAGTCTCGTATCATTTCAAATAGTCTCCAATTAAATTTTGATTTTTTTGACCGAAACTAGTGTATAATATACTATGTTTTTTGACCGAAACTTGCATTTCGAAAAGTTTCATAGAATATAATTTTCGGATGATTTTTTGCATGGACTTCCATCATTAACATCCCTCATAAAATATATAAATGATATGTGAAGTTTAGAATCATTTCGAACACTCCACAATTTAATTTGATTTTTGACCGAAACTAGTAAAACTAGTGTATTATATATTATTAGTTTTTGACCAAAACATGCATTTATAAATGTTTCATATAATCTAGTTTTCAGATGATTTTTTTGAATGGACTTCCATCATAACCTTCCCTCTTAACATATATAAATGATCTAAAAAGTATCGTATCATTTCAAATATTTCCCAATTAAATTTGAAATTTTTGACCGAAACGAGTGTATAATATACTATGATTTTTTACCGAAACATGCATTTCAAAAGGTTTCATAGAATCTAATTTTTTGATGATTTTTTGCATGGACTTCCATCATAACCTTCCCTCTTAAAATATATAAATGATATGTGAAGTTTTGTATCATTTCAAACAGTCCCCGATTTAATTTGATTTTTGACCGAAACTAGTATAAACTAGTGTATAATATATTATGATATTTTGACCAAAACATGCATTTCGAAACCTTTCATATAATCTAGTTTTCAAATGATTTTTTTGAATGAACTTCCATCATAACCTTCCCTCTTAAAATATATAAATGATATGAAAATTCTAGTATCATTTCAAATTGTCCCCAATTAAATTTTATTTTTTTGACCGAAAATAGTGTATAATATCATATGATTTCTGACCGATACTTGCATTTCGAAAAGTTTCATAGAATCTAATTTTCGGATGATTTATTGCATGGACTTCCATCATTACCTTCCCTCGTAAAATATATAAATGATATGTGATGTTTCGTATCATTTAGAACAGTCCCCTATTTAATTTGATTTTTGACCTAAACTAGTATAAACTAGGGTTTAATATATTATGAATTTTAAACTGAAACTTGCATTTCGAAAAGTTTCATAGAATCTAGTTTTCAGATGATTGTTTTGCATTGACTTCTATCATAACCTTCCCTCGTAAAATATATAAATGATATGGAAAGTTTCATATCATTTCGAACACTCCACGATTTAATTTGATTTTTGACCGAAACTAGTATAAACCAGTGTATAATATATTATGATTTTTTGACTAAAACATGCATTAAAAAAAGTTTCATAGAATCTAATTTTCAGATGATTTTTTTGCATGGACTTCCATTGTAAATATCATTTCAAATAGTTCCCTATTAAATTTGATTTTTTCGACTGAAACTAGTGTATAATATACTATGATTTTAAACTGAAACATGCATTTCGAAAATTTTCATAGAATCTAATTTTTCGATGATTTTTTGCATGGACTTCCATCATAACCTTCCCTCATAAAATATTTAAATGATATATGAAGTTTCTTATCATTTAGAACAGTCCACGATTTAATTTGATTTTTGACAGAAACTAGTATAAACAAGTCTATAATATATTATGATTTTTTGACTGAAACTTGCATTTCGAAAAGTTTCATAGAATATAATTTTTAGATGATTTATTTGCATGGACTTCCATCATAACCCTCCGTCTTAACATATATAAATGATATGTGAAGTCTTGTATCATTTCAAATAGTCCTCAATTCAATTTGATTTTTTTGACCAAAACTAGTGTATAATATACTATAATTTTTGACCGAAAATCTCATTTCAAAAAGTTTCATAGAACATAATTTTTGGTTGATTTTTTGCATTGACCTCCATCATAACCTTCCCTCGTAAAATATATAAATGATATGTGAAATTTCGTATCATTTTGAATATTCCACTATTTAATTTTATTTTGGACCGAAACTAGTATAAACCAGTGTATAATATACTATGATTTTTGACCGAAACTTGCATTTCGAAAAGTTACATAGAATCTAATTTTCAGATGATGTATTTGCATGGACTTCCATCATAACATTACCTCTTAACATATATAAATGATATATGAAGTCTCGTATCATTTCAAATAGTCCCCAATTAAATTTGATTTTTTTGACCGAAACTAGTGTATAATATACTATGTTTTTTGACCGAAACTTGCATTTCGGAAAGTTTCATAGAATCTAATTTTCGGATATTTTTTGCATGGACTTCCATCATTAACATCCCTCATAAAATATATAATTGATATGTGAAGTTTCGAATCATTTCGAACACTCCACGATTTAATTTGATTTTTGACCGAAAGTAGTATAAACTAGTGTATAATATATTATTATTTTTTGACCGAAACATGCATTTCTAAAAGTTTCATATAATCTAGTTTTCAGATGATTTTTTTGAATGGACTTCCATCATAACCTTCCCTCTCAACATATATAAATGATCTGAAAAGTATCGTATCATTTCAAATATTTCCCAATTAAATTTGAAACGAGTGTATAATATACTATGATTTTTTACCGAAACATGCATTTCAAAAGGTTTCATAGAATCTAATTTTCTGATGATTTTTTGCATGGACTTCCATCATAACCTTCCCTCTTAAAATATATAAATGATATGTGAAGTTTTGTATCATTTCGAACAGTCCCCGATTTAATTTGATTTTTGACCGAAACTAGTATAAACTAGTGTATAATATATTATGATATTTTGACCAAAACTTGCATTTCGAAACCTTTCATGTAATCTAGTTTTCAAATTTTTTTTTGGCATGAACTTCCATCATAACCTTCCCTCTTAAAATATATAAATGATATGAAAATTCTCGTATTATTTCAAATTGTCCCCAATTAAATTTTATTTTTTTGACTGAAACTAGTGTATAATATAATATGATTTCTGACCGAAACTAGCATTTCAAAAAGTTTCATAGAATCTAATTTTCGGATGATTTATTGCATGGACTTCCATCATTACCTTCCCTCGTAAAATATATAAATGATATGTGATGTTTCGTATCATTTAGAACAGTCCCCTATTTAATTTGATTTTTGACCTAAACTAGTATAAACTAGGGTATAATATATTATGAATTTTAAACTGAAACTTGCATTTCGAAAAGTTTCATAGAATCTAGTTTTCAGATGATTGTTTTGCATAGACTTCCATCATAACCTTCCCTCGTAAAATATATAAATGATATGGAAAGTTTCATATCATTTCGAACACTCCACGATTTAATTTGATTTTTGACCGAAACTAGTATAAACCAGTGTATAATATATTATGATTTTTTGACTAAAACATGCATTAAAAAAAAGTTTCATAGAATCTAATTTTCAGATGATTTTTTTGCATGGACTTCCATCGTAAATATCATTTAAAATAGTTCCCTATTAAATTTGATTTTTTCGACTGAAACTAGTGTATAATATACTATGATTTTTGACTGAAACTTGCATTTCGAAAATTTTCATAGAATCTAATTTTTTGATGATTTTTTGCATGGACTTCCATCATAACCTTCCTTTATAAAATATTTAAATGATATGTGAAGTTTCGTATCATTTCGAACAATCCATGATTTAATTTGATTTTTGACAGAAACTCGTATAAACAAGTCTATAATATATTATGATTTTTTGACTGAAACTTGCATTTCGAAAAGTTTCATAGAATATAATTTTTAGATAATTTATTTTCATGGACTTCCATCATAACCTTCCCTCTTAACATATATAAATGATATGTGAAGTCTTGTATCATTTCAAATAGTCCCCAATTCAATTTGATTTTTTTGACCAAACTTAGTGTATAATATACTATAATTTTTGACCGAAAATCTCATTTCAAAAAGTTTCATAGAACATAATTTTCGGTTGATTTTTTGCATTGACCTCCATCATAACCTTCCATCGTAAAATATATAAATGATATGTGAAGTTTCATATCATTTTGAATATTCCACTATTTAATTTTATTTTGGACCGAAATTAGTATAAACCAGTGTATAATATACTATGATTTTTGACCGAAACATGCATTTCGAAAAGTTACATAGAATCTAATTTTCAGATGATTTATTTGCATGGACTTCCATCATAACATTCCCTCTTAACATATATAAATGATATATGAAGTCTCGTATCATTTCAAATATTCCCCAATTAAATTTGATTTTTTTGACCGAAACTAGTGTAAAATATACTATGTTTTTTGAACGAAACTTGCATTTCGGAAAGTTTACTAGAATCTAATTTTCGGATGATTTTTTGCATGGACTTCCATCATTAACATCCCTCATAAAATATATAAATGATATGTGAAGTTTCTAATTATTTCGAACACTCAACAATTTAATTTGATTTTTGACCGAAACTAGAATAAACTAGTGTATAATATATTATTATTTTTTTATCGAAACATGCATTTCTAAAAGTTTCATATAATCTAGTTTTCAGATGATTTTTTTGAATGGACTTCCATCATAACCTTCCCTCTTAACATATATAAATGATCTGAAAAGTATCGTATCATTTCAAATATTTCCCAATTAAATTTGAATTTTTTGACCGAAACGAGTGTATAATATACTATGATTTTTTACCGAAACATGCATTTCAAAAGGTTTCATAGAATCTAATTTTCTAATGATTTTTTGCATGGACCTCCATCATAACCTTCCCTCTTAAAATATATAAATGATATGTGAAGTTTTGTATCATTTCGAACAGTCCCCGATTTAATTTGATTTTTGACCGAAACTAGTATAAACTAGTGTATAATATATTATGATATTTTGACCAAAACTTGCATTTCGAAACCTTTCATATAATCTAGTTTTCAATTTTTTTTTTTGCATGAACTTCCATCATAACCTTCCCTCTTAAAATATATAAATGATATGAAAATTCTCGTATTATTTCAAATTGTCCCCAATTAAATTTTATTTTTTTGACCGAAACTAGTGTATAATATAATATGATTTCTGACCGAAACTTGCATTTCGAAAAGTTTCATAGAATCTAATTTTCGGATGATTTATTGCATGGACTTCCATCATTACCTTCCCTCGTAAAATATATAAATGATATGTGATGTTTCGTATCATTTAGAACAGTCCCCTATTTAATTTTATTTTTGACCTAAACTAGTATAAACTAGGGTATAATATATTATGAATTTTTAACTGAAACTTGCATTTCGAAAAGTTTCATAGAATCTAGTTTCCAGATGATTGTTTTGCATCGACTTCCATCATAACCTTCCCTCGTAAAATATATAAATGATATGGAAAGTTTCATATCATTTCGAACACTCCAAGATTTAGTTTGATTTTTGACCGAAACTAGTATAAACCAGTGTATAATATATTATGATTTTTTGACTAAAACATGCATTAAAGAAAGTTTCATAGAATCTAATTTTTAGATGATTTTTTTCCATGGACTTCCATCGTAAATATCATTTCAAATAGTTCCCTATTAAATTTGATTTTTTCGACTAAAACTAGTGTATAATATACTATGATTTTTGACTGAAACTTGCATTTCGAAAATTTTCATAGAATCTAATTTTTCGATGATTTTTTGCATGGACTTCCATCATAACCTTCCCTCATAAAATATTTAAATGATATGTGAAGTTTCGTATCATTTCGAACAGTCCACGATTTAATTTGATTTTTGACAGAAACTAGTATAAACAAGTCTATAATATATTATGATTTTTTGACTGAAACTTGCATTTCGAAAAGTTTCATAGAATATAATTTTTAGATGATTTATTTTCATGGACTTCCATCATAACCTTCCCTCTTAACATATATAAATGATATGTGAAGTCTTGTATCATTTCAAATAGTCCCCAATTCAATTTGATTTTTTTGACCAAAACTAGTGTATAATATACTATAATTTTTGACCGAAAATCTCATTTCAAAAAGTATCATAGAACATAATTTTCGGTTGATTTTTTGCATTGACCTCCATCATAACCTTCCCTAGTAAAATATATAAATGATATGTGAAGTTTCGTATCATTTTGAATGTTCCACTAGTTAATTTTATTTTGGACCGAAACTAGTATAAACCAGTGTATAATATACTATGATTTTTGACCGAAACTTGCATTTCGAAAAGTTACATAGAATCTAATTTTCAGATGATGTATTTGCATGGACTTCCATCATAACATTCCCTCTTAACATATATAAATGATATATGAAGTCTCGTATCATTTCAAATAGTCCCCAATTAAATTTGATTTTTTTGACTGAAACTAGTGTATAATATACTATGTTTTTTGACCGAAACTTGCATTTCGAAAAGTTTCATAGAATCTAATTTTCGGATGATTTTTTGCATGGACTTCCATCATTAACATCCCTCATAAAATATATAAATGATATGTGAAGTTTCGAATCATTTCGAACACTCCACAATTTAATTTGATTTTTGACCGAAAGTAGTATAAACTAGTGTATAATATATTATTATTTTTTGACCGAAACATGCATTTCTAAAAGTTTCATATAATCTAGTTTTCAGATGATTTTTTTGAATGGACTTCCATCATAACCTTCCCTCTTAACATATATAAATGATCTGAAAAGTATCGTATCATTTCAAATATTTCCCAATTAAATTTGAATTTTTAGACCGAAACGAGTGTATAATATACTATGATTTTTTACCAAAACATGCATTTCAAAAGGTTTCATAGAATCTAATTTTCTGATGATTTTTTGCATGGACTTCCATCATAACCTTCCCTCTTAAAATATATAAATGATATGTGAAGTTTTGTATCATTTCGAACAGTCTCCGATTTAATTTAATTTTTGACCGAAACTTGTATAAACTAGTGTATAATATATTATGATATTTTGACCAAAACTTGCATTTCGAAACCTTTCATATAATCTAGTTTTCTAATTTTTTTTGCATGAACTTCCATCATAACCTTCCCTCTTAAAATATATAAATGATATGAAAATTCTCGTATTATTTCAAATTGTCTCCAATTAAATTTTATTTTTTTGACCGAAACTAGTGTATAATATAATATGATTTCTGACCGAAACTAGCATTTCAAAAAGTTTCATAGAATCTAATTTTCGGATGATTTATTGCATGGACTTCCATCATTACCTTCCCTCGTAAAATATATAAATGATATGTGATGTTTCGTATCATTTAGAACAGTTCCCTATTTAATTTGATTTTTGACCTAAACTAGTATAAACTAGGGTATAATATATTATGAATTTTAAACTGAAACTTGCATTTCGAAAAGTTTCATAGAATCTAGTTTTCAGATGATTGTTTTGCATAGACTTCGATCATAACCTTCCCTCGTAAAATATATAAATGATATGGAAAGTTTCATATCATTTAGAACACTTCACGATTTAATTTTATTTTTGACCGAAACTAGTATAAACCAGTGTATAATATATTATGATTTTTTGACTAAAACATGCATTAAAAAAAGTTTCATAGAATCTAATTTTCAGATGATTTTTTTGCATGGACTTCCATCGTAAATATCATTTCAAATAGTTCCCTATTAAATTTGATTTTTTCGACTGAAACTAGTGTATAATATACTATGATTTTTGACTGAAACTTGCATTTCGAAAATTTTCATAGAATCTAATTTTTCAATGATTTTTTGCATGGACTTCCATCATAACCTTCCCTTATAAAATATTTAAATGATATGTGAAGTTTCGTATCATTTCGAACAGTCCACGATTTAATTTGATTTTTGACAGAAACTCGTATAAACAAGTCTATAATATATATGATTTTTTTACTGAAACTTACATTTCGAAAAGTTTCATAGAATATAATTTTTAGATAATTTATTTTCATGGACTTCCATCATAACCTTCCCTCTTAACATATATAAATGATATGTGAAGTCTTGTATCATTTCAAATAGTCCCCAATTCAATTTGATTTTTTTGACCAAACTTAGTGTATAATATACTATAATTTTTGACCGAAAATCTCATTTCAAAAAGTTTCATAGAACATAATTTTCGGTTGATTTTTTGCATTGACCTCCATCATAATCTTCCCTCGTAAAATATATAAATGATATGTGAAGTTTCATATCATTTTGAATATTCCACTATTTAATTTTATTTTGGACCGAAATTAGTATAAACCAGTGTATAATATACTATGATTTTTGACCGAAACTTGCATTTCGAAAAGTTACATAGAAACTAATTTTCAGATGATTTTTTTGCATGGACTTCCATCATAACATTCCCTCTTAACATATATAAATGATATATGAAGTCTCGTATCATTTCAAATATTCCCCAATTAAATTTCATTTTTTTGACCGAAACTAGTGTAAAATATACTATGTTTTTTGACCGAAACTTGCATTTCGGAAAGTTTCATAGAATCTAATTTTCGGATGATTTTTTGCATGGACTTCCATCATTAACATCCCTCATAAAATATATAAATGATATGTGAAGTTTCGAATCATTTCGAACACTCCACAATTTAATTTGATTTTTGACCGAAACTAGAATAAACTAGTGTATAATATATTATTATTTTTTTATCGAAACATGCATTTCTAAAAGTTTCATATAATCTAGTTTTCAGATGATTTTTTTGAATGGACTTCCATCATAACCTTCCCTCTTAACATATATAAATGATCTGAAAAGTATCGTATCATTTCAAATATTTCCCAATTAAATTTGAATTTTTTGACCGAAACGAGTGTATAATATACTATGATTTTTTACCGAAACTTGCATTTCAAAAGGTTTCATAGAATCTAATTTTATAATGATTTTTTGCATGGACCTCCATTATAACCTTCCCTCTTAAAATATATAAATGATATGTAAAGTTTTGTATCATTTCGAACAGTCCCCGATTTAATTTGATTTTTGACCGAAACTAGTATAAACTAGTGTATAATATATTATGATATTTTGACCAAAACTTGCATTTCGAAACCTTTCATATAATCTAGTTTTCAAATTTTTTTTTTGCATGAACTTCCATCATAACCTTCCCTCTTAAAATATATAAATGATATGAAAATTCTCGTATTATTTCAAATTGTCCCCAATTAAATTTTAATTTTTTGACCGAAACTTGTGTATAATATAATATGATTTCTGACCGAAACTAGCATTTCGAAAAGTTTCATAGAATCTAATTTTCGGATGATTTATTGCATGGACTTCCATCATTACCTTCCCTCGTAAAATATATAAATGATATGTGATGTTTCGTATCATTTAGAACAGTTCCCTATTTAATTTGATTTTTGACCTAAACTAGTATAAACTAGGATATAATATATTATGAATTTTAAACTGAAACTTGCATTTCGAAAAGTTTCATAGAATCTAGTTTTCAGATGATTGTTTTGCATAGACTTCGATCATAACCTTCCCTCGTAAAATATATAAATGATATGGAAAGTTTCATATCATTTCGAACACTCCACGATTTAATTTTATTTTTGACCGAAACTAGTATAAACCAGTGTATAATATATTATGATTTTTTGACTAAAACATGCATTAAAAAAAGTTTCATAGAATCTAATTTTCAGATGATTTTTTTGCATGGACTTCCATCGTAAATATCATTTCAAATAGTTCCCTATTAAATTTGATTTTTTCGACTGAAACTAGTGTATAATATACTATGATTTTTGACTGAAACTTGCATTTCGAAAATTTTCATAGAATCTAATTTTTCAATGATTTTTTGCATGGACTTCCATCATAACCTTCCCTTATAAAATATTTAAATGATATGTGAAGTTTCGTATCATTTCGAACAGTCCACGATTTAATTTGATTTTTGACAGAAACTCGTATAAACAAGTCTATAATATATATGATTTTTTTACTGAAACTTACATTTCGAAAAGTTTCATAGAATATAATTTTTAGATAATTTATTTTCATGGACTTCCATCATAACCTTCCCTCTTAACATATATAAATGATATGTGAAGTCTTGTATCATTTCAAATAGTCCCCAATTCAATTTGATTTTTTTGACCAAACTTAGTGTATAATATACTATAATTTTTGACCGAAAATCTCATTTCAAAAAGTTTCATAGAACATAATTTTCGGTTGATTTTTTGCATTGACCTCCATCATAATCTTCCCTCGTAAAATATATAAATGATATGTGAAGTTTCATATCATTTTGAATATTCCACTATTTAATTTTATTTTGGACCGAAATTAGTATAAACCAGTGTATAATATACTATGATTTTTGACCGAAACTTGCATTTCGAAAAGTTACATAGAAACTAATTTTCAGATGATTTTTTTGCATGGACTTCCATCATAACATTCCCTCTTAACATATATAAATGATATATGAAGTCTCGTATCATTTCAAATATTCCCCAATTAAATTTCATTTTTTTGACCGAAACTAGTGTAAAATATACTATGTTTTTTGACCGAAACTTGCATTTCGGAAAGTTTCATAGAATCTAATTTTCGGATGATTTTTTGCATGGACTTCCATCATTAACATCCCTCATAAAATATATAAATGATATGTGAAGTTTCGAATCATTTCGAACACTCCACAATTTAATTTGATTTTTGACCGAAACTAGAATAAACTAGTGTATAATATATTATTATTTTTTTATCGAAACATGCATTTCTAAAAGTTTCATATAATCTAGTTTTCAGATGATTTTTTTGAATGGACTTCCATCATAACCTTCCCTCTTAACATATATAAATGATCTGAAAAGTATCGTATCATTTCAAATATTTCCCAATTAAATTTGAATTTTTTGACCGAAACGAGTGTATAATATACTATGATTTTTTACCGAAACTTGCATTTCAAAAGGTTTCATAGAATCTAATTTTATAATGATTTTTTGCATGGACCTCCATTATAACCTTCCCTCTTAAAATATATAAATGATATGTAAAGTTTTGTATCATTTCGAACAGTCCCCGATTTAATTTGATTTTTGACCGAAACTAGTATAAACTAGTGTATAATATATTATGATATTTTGACCAAAACTTGCATTTCGAAACCTTTCATATAATCTAGTTTTCAAATTTTTTTTTTGCATGAACTTCCATCATAACCTTCCCTCTTAAAATATATAAATGATATGAAAATTCTCGTATTATTTCAAATTGTCCCCAATTAAATTTTAATTTTTTGACCGAAACTTGTGTATAATATAATATGATTTCTGACCGAAACTAGCATTTCGAAAAGTTTCATAGAATCTAATTTTCGGATGATTTATTGCATGGACTTCCATCATTACCTTCCCTCGTAAAATATATAAATGATATGTGATGTTTCGTATCATTTAGAACAGTTCCCTATTTAATTTGATTTTTGACCTAAACTAGTATAAACTAGGATATAATATATTATGAATTTTAAACTGAAACTTGCATTTCGAAAAGTTTCATAGAATCTAGTTTTCAGATGATTGTTTTGCATAGACTTCGATCATAACCTTCCCTCGTAAAATATATAAATGATATGGAAAGTTTCATATCATTTCGAACACTCCACGATTTAATTTTATTTTTGACCGAAACTAGTATAAACCAGTGTATAATATATTATGATTTTTTGACTAAAACATGCATTAAAAAAAGTTTCATAGAATCTAATTTTCAGATGATTTTTTTGCATGGACTTCCATCGTAAATATCATTTCAAATAGTTCCCTATTAAATTTGATTTTTTCGACTGAAACTAGTGTATAATATACTATGATTTTTGACTGAAACTTGCATTTCGAAAATTTTCATAGAATCTAATTTTTCAATGATTTTTTGCATGGACTTCCATCATAACCTTCCCTTATAAAATATTTAAATGATATGTGAAGTTTCGTATCATTTCGAACAGTCCACGATTTAATTTGATTTTTGACAGAAACTCGTATAAACAAGTCTATAATATATATGATTTTTTTACTGAAACTTACATTTCGAAAAGTTTCATAGAATATAATTTTTAGATGATTTATTTTCATGGACTTCCATCATAACCTTCCCTCTTAACATATATAAATGATATGTGAAGTCTTGTATCATTTCAAATAGTCCCCAATTCAATTTGATTTTTTTGACCAAACTTAGTGTATAATATACTATAATTTTTGACCGAAAATCTCATTTCAAAAAGTTTCATAGAACATAATTTTCGGTTGATTTTTTGCATTGACCTCCATCATAATCTTCCCTCGTAAAATATATAAATGATATGTGAAGTTTCATATCATTTTGAATATTCCACTATTTAATTTTATTTTGGACCGAAATTAGTATAAACCAGTGTATAATATACTATGATTTTTGACCGAAACTTGCATTTCGAAAAGTTACATAGAAACTAATTTTCAGATGATTTATTTGCATGGACTTCCATCATAACATTCCCTCTTAACATATATAAATGATATATGAAGTCTCGTATCATTTCAAATATTCCCCAATTAAATTTCATTTTTTTGACCGAAACTAGTGTAAAATATACTATGTTTTTTGACCGAAACTTGCATTTCGGAAAGTTTCATAGAATCTAATTTTCGGATGATTTTTTGCATGGACTTCCATCATTAACATCCCTCATAAAATATATAAATGATATGTGAAGTTTCGAATCATTTCTAACACTCCACAATTTAATTTGATTTTTGACCGAAACTAGAATAAACTAGTGTATAATATATTATTATTTTTTTACTGAAACATGCATTTCTAAAAGTTTCATATAATCTAGTTTTCAGATGATTTTTTTTGAATGGACTTCCATCATAACCTTCCCTCTTAACATATATAAATGATCTGAAAAGTATCGTATCATTTCAAATATTTCCCAATTAAATTTGAATTTTTTGACCGAAACGAGTGTATAATATACTATGATTTTTTACCGAAACATGCATTTCAAAAGGTTTCATAGAATCTAATTTTCTGATGATTTTTTGCATGGACTTCCATTATAACCTTCCCTCTTAAAATATATAAATGATATGTGAAGTTTTGTATTATTTCGAACAGTCCCCGATTTAATTTGATTTTTGACCGAAACTAGTATAAACTAGTGTATAATATATCATGATATTTTGACCAAAACTTGCATTTCGAAACCTTTCATATAATCTAGTTTTCAAATTTTTTTTTTGCATGAACTTCCATCATAACCTTCCCTCTTAAAATATATAAATGATATGAAAATTCTCGTATTATTTCAAATTGTCCCCAATTAAATTTTATTTTTTTGACCGAAACTAGTGTATAATATAATATGATTTCTGACCGAAACTAGCATTTCGAAAAGTTTCATAGAATCTAATTTTCGGATGATTTATTGCATGGACTTCCATCATTACCTTCCCTCGTAAAATATATAAATGATATGTGATGTTTCGTATCATTTAGAACAGTTCCCTATTTAATTTGATTTTTGACCTAAACTAGTATAAACTAGGATATAATATATTATGAATTTTAAACTGAAACTTGCATTTCGAAAAGTTTCATAGAATCTAGTTTTCAGATGATTGTTTTGCATAGACTTCGATCATAACCTTCCCTCGTAAAATATATAAATGATATGGAAAGTTTCATATCATTTCGAACACTCCACGATTTAATTTTATTTTTGACCGAAACTAGTATAAACCAGTGTATAATATATTATGATTTTTTGACTAAAACATGCATTAAAAAAAGTTTCATAGAATCTAATTTTCAGATGATTTTTTTGCATGGACTTCCATCATAACCTTCCCTTATAAAATATTTAAATGATATGTGAAGTTTCGTATCATTTCGAACAGTCCACGATTTAATTTGATTTTTGACAGAAACTCGTATAAACAAGTCTATAATATATATGATTTTTTTACTGAAACTTACATTTCGAAAAGTTTCATAGAATATAATTTTTAGATAATTTATTTTCATGGACTTCCATCATAACCTTCCCTCTTAACATATATAAATGATATGTGAAGTCTTGTATCATTTCAAATAGTCCCCAATTCAATTTGATTTTTTTGACCAAACTTAGTGTATAATATACTATAATTTTTGACCGAAAATCTCATTTCAAAAAGTTTCATAGAACATAATTTTCGGTTGATTTTTTGCATTGACCTCCATCATAATCTTCCCTCGTAAAATATATAAATGATATGTGAAGTTTCATATCATTTTGAATATTCCACTATTTAATTTTATTTTGGACCGAAATTAGTATAAACCAGTGTATAATATACTATGATTTTTGACCGAAACTTGCATTTCGAAAAGTTACATAGAAACTAATTTTCAGATGATTTATTTGCATGGACTTCCATCATAACATTCCCTCTTAACATATATAAATGATATATGAAGTCTCGTATCATTTCAAATATTCCCCAATTAAATTTCATTTTTTTGACCGAAACTAGTGTAAAATATACTATGTTTTTTGACCGAAACTTGCATTTCGGAAAGTTTCATAGAATCTAATTTTCGGATGATTTTTTGCATGGACTTCCATCATTAACATCCCTCATAAAATATATAAATGATATGTGAAGTTTCGAATCATTTCTAACACTCCACAATTTAATTTGATTTTTGACCGAAACTAGAATAAACTAGTGTATAATATATTATTATTTTTTTACTGAAACATGCATTTCTAAAAGTTTCATATAATCTAGTTTTCAGATGATTTTTTTTTAATGGACTTCCATCATAACCTTCCCTCTTAACATATATAAATGATCTGAAAAGTATCGTATCATTTCAAATATTTCCCAATTAAATTTGAATTTTTTGACCGAAACGAGTGTATAATATACTATGATTTTTTACCGAAACATGCATTTCAAAAGGTTTCATAGAATCTAATTTTCTGATGATTTTTTGCATGGACTTCCATTATAACCTTCCCTCTTAAAATATATAAATGATATGTGAAGTTTTGTATCATTTCGAACAGTCCCCGATTTAATTTGATTTTTGACCGAAACTAGTACAAACTAGTGTATAATATATCATGATATTTTGACCAAAACTTGCATTTCGAAACCTTTCATATAATCTAGTTTTCAAATTTTTTTTTTGCATGAACTTCCATCATAACCTTCCCTCTTAAAATATATAAATGATATGAAAATTCTCGTATTATTTCAAATTGTCCCCAATTAAATTTTATTTTTTTGACCGAAAATAGTGTATAATATAATATGATTTCTGACCGAAACTAGCATTTCGAAAAGTTTCATAGAATCTAATTTTCGGATGATTTATTGCATGGACTTCCATCATTACCTTCCCTCATAAAATATATAAATGATATGTGATGTTTCGTATCATTTAGAACAGTTCCCTATTTAATTTGATTTTTGACCTAAACTAGTATAAACTAGGGTATAATATATTATGAATTTTAAACTGAAACTTGCATTTCGAAAAGTTTCATAGAATCTAGTTTTCAGATGATTGTTTTGCATAGACTTCCATCATAACCTTCCCTCGTAAAATATATAAATGATATGGAAAGTTTCATATCATTTCGAACACTCCACGATTTAATTTTATTTTTGACCGAAACTAGTATAAACCAGTGTATAATATATTATGATTTTTTGACTAAAACATGCATTAAAAAAAGTTTCATAGAATCTAATTTTCAGATGATATTTTTGCATGGACTTCCATCGTAAATATCATTTCAAATAGTTCCCTATTAAATTTGATTTTTTCGACTGAAACTAGTGTATAATATACTATGATTTTTGACTGAAACTTGCATTTCGAAAATTTTCATAGAATCTAATTTTTCGATGATTTTTTGCATGGACTTCCATCATAACCTTCCCTTATAAAATATTTATATGAGAGGTGAAGTTTCATATCATTTCGAACAATCCATGATTTAATTTGATTTTTGACAGAAACTCGTATAAACAAGTCTATAATATATTATGATTTTTTGACTGAAACTTGCATTTCGAAAAGTTTCATAGAATATAATTTTTAGATAATTTATTTTCATGGACTTCTATCATAACCTTCCCTCTTAACATATATAAATGATATGTGAAGTCTTGTATCATTTCAAATAGTCCCCAATTCAATTTGATTTTTTTGACCAAACTTAGTGTATAATATACTATAATTTTTGACCGAAAATCTCATTTCAAAAAGTTTCATAGAACATAATTTTCAGTTGATTTTTTGCATTGACCTCCATCATAACCTTCCCTCGTAAAATATATAAATGATATGTGAAGTTTCATATCATTTTGAATATTCCACTATTTAATTTTATTTTGGACCGAAATTAGTATAAACCAGTGTATAATATACTATGATTTTTGACCGAAACTTGCATTTCGAAAAGTTACATAGAATCTAATTTTAAAATTATTTATTTGCATGGACTTCCATCATAACATTCCCTCTTAACATATATAAATGATATATGAAGTCTCGTATCATTTCAAATATTCCCCAATTAAATTTGATTTTTTTGACCGAAACTAGTGTAAAATATACTATGTTTTTTGACCGAAACTTGCATTTCGGAAAGTTTACTAGAATCTAATTTTCGGATGATTTTTTGCATGGACTTCCATCATTAACATCCCTCATAAAATATATAAATGATATGTGAAGTTTCGAATCATTTCGAACACTCAACAATTTAATTTGATTTTTGACCGAAACTAGAATAAACTAGTGTATAATATATTATTATTTTTTTATCGAAACATGCATTTCTAAAAGTTTCATATAATCTAGTTTTCAGATGATTTTTTTGAATGGACTTCCATCATAACCTTCCCTCTTAACATATATAAATGATCTGAAAAGTATCGTATCATTTCAAATATTTCCCAATTAAATTTGAATTTTTTGACCGAAACGAGTGTATAATATACTATGATTTTTTACCGAAACTTGCATTTCAAAAGGTTTCATAGAATCTAATTTTATAATGATTTTTTGCATGGACCTCCATCATAACCTTCCCTCTTAAAATATATAAATGATATGTAAAGTTTTGTATCATTTCGAACAGTCCCCGATTTAATTTGATTTTTGACCGAAACTAGTATAAACTAGTGTATAATATATTATGATATTTTGACCAAAACTTGCATTTCGAAACCTTTCATATAATCTAGTTTTCAAATTTTTTTTTTGCATGAACTTCCATCATAACCTTCCCTCTTAAAATATATAAATGATATGAAAATTCTCGTATTATTTCAAATTGTCCCCAATTAAATTTTATTTTTTTGACCGAAACTTGTGTATAATATAATATTATTTCTGACCGAAACTAGCATTTCGAAAAGTTTCATAGAATCTAATTTTCGGATGATTTATTGCATGGACTTCCATCATTACCTTCCCTCGTAAAATATATAAATGATATGTGATGTTTCGTATCATTTAGAACAGTCCCCTATTTAATTTTATTTTTGACCTAAACTAGTATAAACTAGGGTATAATATATTATGAATTTTTAACTGAAACTTGCATTTCGAAAAGTTTCATAGAATCTAGTTTTCAGATGATTGTTTTGCATCGACTTCCATCATAACCTTCCCTCGTAAAATATATAAATGATATGGAAAGTTTCATATCATTTCGAACACTCCAAGATTTAATTTGATTTTTGACCGAAACTAGTATAAACCAGTGTATAATATATTATGATTTTTTGACTAAAACATGCATTAAAAAAAGTTTCATAGAATCTAATTTTCAGATGATTTTTTTGCATGGACTTCCATCGTAAATATCATTTCAAATAGTTCCCTATTAAATTTGATTTTTTCGACTGAAACTAGTGTATAATATACTATGATTTTTGACTGAAACTTGCATTTCGAAAATTTTCATATAATCTAATTTTTCGATGATTTTTTGCATGGACTTCCATGATAACCTTCCCTTATAAAATATTTAAATGATATGTGAAGTTTCGTATCATTTCGAACAGTCCATGATTTAATTTGATTTTTGACAGAAACTCGTATAAACAAGTCTATAATATATTATGATTTTTTGACTGAAACTTGCATTTCGAAAAGTTTCATAGAATATAATTTTTAGATGATTTATTTTCATGGACTTCCATCATAACCTTCCCTCTTAACATATATAAATGATATGTGAAGTCTTGTATCATTTCAAATAGTCCCCAATTCAGTTTGATTTTTTTGACCAAACTTAGTGTATAATATACTATAATTTTTGACCGAAAATCTCATTTCAAAAAGTTTCATAGAACATAATTTTCGGTTGATTTTTTGCATTGACCTCCATCATAACCTTCCCTCGTAAAATATATAAATGATATGTGAAGTTTCATATCATTTTGAATATTCCACTATTTAATTTTATTTTGGACCGAAATTAGTATAAACCAGTGTATAATATACTATGATTTTTGACCGAAACTTGCATTTCGAAAAGTTACATAGAAACTAATTTTCAGATGATTTATTTGCATGGACTTCCATCATAACATTCCCTCTTAACATATATAAATGATATATGAAGTCTCGTATCATTTCAAATATTCCCCAATTAAATTTCATTTTTTTGACCGAAACTAGTGTAAAATATACTATGTTTTTTGACCGAAACTTGCATTTCGGAAAGTTTCATAGAATCTAATTTTCGGATGATTTTTTGCATGGACTTCCATCATTAACATCCCTCATAAAATATATAAATGATATGTGAAGTTTCGAATCATTTCTAACACTCCACAATTTAATTTGATTTTTGACCGAAACTAGAATAAACTAGTGTATAATATATTATTATTTTTTTACCGAAACATGCATTTCTAAAAGTTTCATATAATCTAGTTTTTAGATGATTTTTTTGAATGGACTTCCATCATAACCTTCCCTCTTAACATATATAAATGATATGAAAAGTATCGTATCATTTCAAATATTTCCCAATTAAATTTGAATTTTTTGACCGAAACGAGTGTATAATATACTATGATTTTTTACCGAAACATGCATTTCAAAAGGTTTCATAGAATCTAATTTTATAATGATTTTTTGCATGGACCTCCATCATAACCTTCCCTCTTAAAATATATAAATGATATGTGAAGTTTTGTATCATTTCGAACAGTCCCCGATTTAATTTGATTTTTGACCGAAACTAGTATAAACTAGTGTATAATATATCATGATATTTTGACCAAAACTTGCATTTCGAAACCTTTCATATAATCTAGTTTTCAAATTATTTTTTTGCATGAACTTCCATCATAACCTTCCCTCTTAAAATATATAAATGATATGAAAATTCTCGTATTATTTCAAATTGTCCCCAATTAAATTTTAATTTTTTGACCGAAACTAGTGTATAATATAATATGATTTCTGACCGAAACTTGCATTTCGAAAAGTTTCATAGAATCTAATTTTCGGATGATTTATTGCATGGACCTCCATCATTACCTTCCCTCGTAAAATATATAAATGATATGTGATGTTTCGTATCATTCAGAACAGTCCCCTATTTAATTTGATTTTTGACCTAAACTAGTATAAACTAGGGTATAATATATTATGAATTTTTAACTGAAACTTGCATTTCGAAAAGTTTCATAGAATCTAATTTTCAGATGATTGTTTTGCATCGACTTCCATCATAACCTTCCCTCGTAAAATATATAAATGATATGGAAAGTTTCATATCATTTCGAACACTCCAAGATTTAATTTGATTTTTGACCGAAACTAGTATAAACCAGTGTATAATATATTATGATTTTTTGACTAAAACAGGCATTAAAGAAAGTTTCATAGAATCTAATTTTCAGATGATTTTTTTGCATGGACTTCCATCGTAAATATCATTTCAAATAGTTCTCTATTAAATTTGATTTTTTCGACTGAAACTAGTGTATAATATACTATGATTTTTGAGTGAAACTTGCATTTCGAAAATTTTCATAGAATATAATTTTTCGATGATTTTTTGCATGGACTTCCATCATAACCTTCCCTCATAAAATATTTAAATGATATGTGAAGTTTCGTATCATTTCGAACAGTCCACGATTTAATTTGATTTTTGACAGAAACTAGTATATACAAGTCTATAATATATTATGATTTTTTGACTGAAACTTGCATTTCGAAAAGTTTCATAGAATATAATTTTTAGATGATTTATTTTCATGGACTTCCATCATAACCTTCCCTCTTAACATATATAAATGATATGTGAAGTCTTGTATCATTTCAAATAGTCCCCAATTCAATTTGATTTTTTTGACCAAAACTAGTGTATAATATACTATAATTTTTGACCGAAAATCTCATTTCAAAAAGTATCATAGAACATAATTTTCGGTTGATTTTTTGCATTGACCTCCATCATAACCTTCCCTAGTAAAATATATAAATGATATGTGAAGTTTCGTATCATTTTGAATGTTCCACTATTTAATTTTATTTTGGACCGAAACTAGTATAAACCAGTGTATAATATACTATGATTTTTGACCGAAACTTGCATTTCGAAAAGTTACATAGAATCTAATTTTCAGATGATGTATTTGCATGGACTTCCATCATAACATTCCCTCTTAACATATATAAATGATATATGAAGTCTCGTATCATTTCAAATAGTCCCCAATTAAATTTGATTTTTTTGACTGAAACTAGTGTATAATATACTATGTTTTTTGACCGAAACTTGCATTTCGAAAAGTTTCATAGAATCTAATTTTCGGATGATTTTTTGCATAGACTTCCATCATTAACATCCCTCATAAAATATATAAATTATATGTGAAGTTTCGAATCATTTCGAACACTCCATAATTTAATTTGATTTTTGACCGAAAGTAGTATAAACTAGTGTATAATATATTATTATTTTTTGACCGAAACATGCATTTCCAAAAGTTTCATATAATCTAGTTTTCAGATGATTTTTTTGAATGGACTTCCATCATAACCTTCCCTCTTAACATATATAAATGATCTGAAAAGTATCGTATCATTTCAAATATTTCCCAATTAAATTTGAATTTTTTGACCGAAACGAGTGTATAATATACTATGATTTTTTACCGAAACATGCATTTCAAAAGGTTTCATAGAATCTAATTTTCTGATGATTTTTTGCATGGACTTCCATCATAACCTTCCCTCTTAAAATATATAAATGATATGTGAAGTTTAGTATCATTTCAAACAGTCCCCGATTTAATTTGATTTTTGACCGAAACTAGTATAAACTAGTGTATAATATATCATGATATTTTGACCAAAACTTGCATTTCGAAACCTTTCATATAATCTAGTTTTCAAATTTTTTTTTTGCATGAACTTCCATCATAACCTTCCCTCTTAAAATATATAAATGATATGAAAATTCTCGTATTATTTCAAATTGTCCCCAATTAAATTTTAATTTTTTGACCGAAACTAGTGTATAATATAATATGATTTCTGACCGAAACTAGCATTTCAAAAAGTTTCATAGAATCTAATTTTCGGATGATTTATTGCATGGACATCCATCATTACCTTCCCTCGTAATATATATAAATGATATGTGATGTTTCGTATCATTTAGAACAGTCCCCTATTTAATTTGATTTTTAACCTAAACTAGTATAAACTAGGGTATAATATATTATGAATTTTAAACTGAAACTTGCATTTCGAAAAGTTTCATAGAATCTAGTTTTCAGATGATTGTTTTGCATAGACTTCCATCATAACCTTCCCTCGTAAAATATATAAATGATATGGAAAGTTTCATATCATTTCGAACACTCCACGATTTAATTTGATTTTTGACCGAAACTAGTATAAACCAGTGTATAATATATTATGATTTTTTGACTAAAACATGCATTAAAAAAAGTTTCATAGAATCTAATTTTCAGATGATTTTTTTGCATGGACTTCCATCGTAAATATCATTTCAAATAGTTCCCTATTAAATTTGATTTTTTCGACTGAAACTAGTGTATAATATACTATGATTTTTGAGTGAAACTTGCATTTCGAAAATTTTCATAGAATCTAATTTTTCGATGATTTTTTGCATGGACTTCCATCATAACCTTCCCTTATAAAATATTTAAATGATATGTGAAGTTTCGTATCATTTCGAACAATCCATGATTTAATTTGATTTTTGACAGAAACTCGTATAAACAAGTCTATAATATATTATGATTTTTTGACTGAAACTTGCATTTCGAAAAGTTTCATAGAATATAATTTTTAGATGATTTATTTTCATGGACTTCCATCATAACCTTCCCTCTTAACATATATAAATGATATGTGAAGTCTTGTATCATTTCAAATAGTCCCCAATTCAATTTGATTTTTTTGACCAAAACTAGTGTATAATATACTATAATTTTTGACCGAAAATCTCATTTCAAAAAGTATCATAGAACATAATTTTCGGTTGATTTTTTGCATTGACCTCCATCATAACCTTCCCTAGTAAAATATATAAATGATATGTGAAGTTTCGTAGCATTTTGAATGTTCCACTATTTAATTTTATTTTGGACCGAAACTAGTATAAACCAGTGTATAATATACTATGATTTTTGACCGAAACTTGCATTTCGAAAAGTTACATAGAATCTAATTTTCAGATGATGTATTTGCATGGACTTCCATCATAACATTCCCTCTTAACATATATAAATGATATATGAAGTCTCGTATCATTTCAAATAGTCCCCAATTAAATTTGATTTTTTTGACTGAAACTAGTGTATAATATACTATGTTTTTTGACCGAAACTTGCATTTCGAAAAGTTTCATAGAATCTAATTTTCGGATGATTTTTTGCATAGACTTCCATCATTAACATCCCTCATAAAATATATAAATTATATGTGAAGTTTCGAATCATTTCGAACACTCCACAATTTAATTTGATTTTTGACCGAAAGTAGTATAAACTAGTGTATAATATATTATTATTTTTTGACCGAAACATGCATTTCCAAAAGTTTCATATAATCTAGTTTTCAGATGATTTTTTTGAATGGACTTCCATCATAACCTTCCCTCTTAACATATATAAATGATCTGAAAAGTATCGTATCATTTCAAATATTTCCCAATTAAATTTGAATTTTTTGACCGAAACGAGTGTATAATATACTATGATTTTTTACCGAAACATGCATTTCAAAAGGTTTCATAGAATCTAATTTTCTGATGATTTTTTGCATGGACTTCCATCATAACCTTCCCTCTTAAAATATATAAATGATATGTGAAGTTTTGTATCATTTCGAACAGTCCCCGATTTAATTTGATTTTTGACCGAAACTAGTATAAACTAGTGTATAATATATCATGATATTTTGACCAAAACTTGCATTTCGAAACCTTTCATATAATCTAGTTTTCAAATTTTTTTTTTGCATGAACTTCCATCATAACCTTCCCTCTTAAAATATATAAATGATATGAAAATTCTCGTATTATTTCAAATTGTCCCCAATTAAATTTTAATTTTTTGACCGAAACTAGTGTATAATATAATATGATTTCTGACCGAAACTAGCATTTCAAAAAGTTTCATAGAATCTAATTTTCGGATGATTTATTGCATGGACATCCATCATTACCTTCCCTCGTAATATATATAAATGATATGTGATGTTTCGTATCATTTAGAACTGTCCCCTATTTAATTTGATTTTTAACCTAAACTAGTATAAACTAGGGTATAATATATTATGAATTTTAAACTGAAACTTGCATTTCGAAAAGTTTCATAGAATCTAGTTTTCAGATGATTGTTTTGCATAGACTTCCATCATAACCTTCCCTCGTAAAATATATAAATGATATGGAAAGTTTCATATCATTTCGAACACTCCACGATTTAATTTGATTTTTGACCGAAACTAGTATAAACCAGTGTATAATATATTATGATTTTTTGACTAAAACATGCATTAAAAAAAGTTTCATAGAATCTAATTTTCAGATGATTTTTTTGCATGGACTTCCATAGTAAATATCATTTCAAATAGTTCCCTATTAAATTTGATTTTTTCGACTGAAACTAGTGTATAATATACTATGATTTTTGAGTGAAACTTGCATTTCGAAAATTTTCATAGAATCTAATTTTTCGATGATTTTTTGCATGGACTTCCATCATAACCTTCCCTTATAAAATATTTAAATGATATGTGAAGTTTCGTATCATTTCGAACAATCCATGATTTAATTTGATTTTTGACAGAAACTCGTATAAACAAGTCTATAATATATTATGATTTTTTGACTGAAACTTGCATTTCGAAAAGTTTCATAGAATATAATTTTTAGATGATTTATTTTCATGGACTTCCATCATAACCTTCCCTCTTAACATATATAAATGATATGTGAAGTCTTGTATCATTTCAAATAGTCCCCAATTCAATTTGATTTTTTTGACCAAAACTAGTGTATAATATACTATAATATTTGACCGAAAATCTCATTTCAAAAAGTATCATAGAACATAATTTTCGGTTGATTTTTTGCATTGACCTCCATCATAACCTTCCCTAGTAAAATATATAAATGATATGTGAAGTTTCGAATCATTTTGAATGTTCCACTATTTAATTTTATTTTGGACCGAAACTAGTATAAACCAGTGTATAATATACTATGATTTTTGACCGAAACTTGCATTTCGAAAAGTTACATAGAATCTAATTTTCAGATGATGTATTTGCATGGACTTCCATCATAACATTCCCTCTTAACATATATAAATGATATATGAAGTCTCGTATCATTTCAAATATTCCCCAATTAAATTTGATTTTTTTGACCGAAACTAGTGTAAAATATACTATGTTTTTTGACCGAAACTTGCATTTCGAAAAGTTTACTAGAATCTAATTTTCGGATGATTTTTTGCATGGACTTCCATCATTAACATCCCTCATAAAATATATAAATGATATGTGAAGTTTCGAATCATTTCGAACACTCAACAATTTAATTTGATTTTTGACCGAAACTAGAATAAACTAGTGTATAATATATTATTATTTTTTTATCGAAACATGCATTTCTAAAAGTTTCATATAATCTACTTTTCAGATGATTTTTTTGAATGGACTTCCATCATAACCTTCCCACTTAACATATATAAATGATCTGAAAAGTAACGTATCATTTCAAATATTTCCCAATTAAATTTGAATTTTTTGACCGAAACGAGTGTATAATATACTATGATTTTTTACCGAAACATGCATTTCAAAAGGTTTCATAGAATCTAATTTTATAATGATTTTTTGCATGGACCTCCATCATAACCTTCCCTCTTAAAATATATAAATGATATGTGAAGTTTTGTATCATTTCGAACAGTCCCCGATTTAATTTGATTTTTGACCGAAACTAGTATAAACTAGTGTATAATATATTATGATATTTTGACCAAAACTTGCATTTCGAAACCTTTCATATAATCTAGTTTTCAAATTATTTTTTTGCATGAACTTCCATCATAACCTTCCCTCTTAAAATATATAAATGATATGAAAATTCTCGTATTATTTCAAATTGTCCCCAATTAAATTTTAATTTTTTGACCGAAACTAGTGTATAATATAATATGATTTCTGACCGAAACTTGCATTTCGAAAAGTTTCATAGAATCTAATTTTCGGATGATTTATTGCATGGACCTCCATCATTACCTTCCCTCGTAAAATATATAAATGATATGTGATGTTTCGTATCATTCAGAACAGTCCCCTATTTAATTTGATTTTTGACCTAAACTAGTATAAACTAGGGTATAATATATTATGAATTTTTAACTGAAACTTGCATTTCGAAAAGTTTCATAGAATCTAATTTTCAGATGATTGTTTTGCATCGACTTCCATCATAACCTTCCCTCGTAAAATATATAAATGATATGGAAAGTTTCATATCATTTCGAACACTCCAAGATTTAATTTGATTTTTGACCGAAACTAGTATAAACCAGTGTATAATATATTATGATTTTTTGACTAAAACATGCATTAAAGAAAGTTTCATAGAATCTAATTTTCAGATGATTTTTTTGCATGGACTTCCATCGTAAATATCATTTCAAATAGTTCCCTATTAAATTTGATTTTTTCGACTAAAACTAGTGTATAATATACTATGATTTTTGACTGAAACTTGCATTTCGAAAATTTTCATAGAATCTAATTTTTCGATGATTTTTTGCATGGACTTCCATCATAACCTTCCCTCATAAAATATTTAAATGATATGTGAAGTTTCGTATCATTTCGAACAGTCCACGATTTAATTTGATTTTTGACAGAAACTAGTATAAACAAGTCTATAATATATTATGATTTTTTGACTGAAACTTGCATTTCGAAAAGTTTCATAGAATATAATTTTTAGATGATTTATTTTCATGGACTTCCATCATAACCTTCCCTCTTAACATATATAAATGATATGTGAAGTCTTGTATCATTTCAAATAGTCCCCAATTCAATTTGATTTTTTTGACCAAAACTAGTGTATAATATACTATAATTTTTGACCGAAAATCTCATTTCAAAAAGTATCATAGAACATAATTTTCGGTTGATTTTTTGCATTGACCTCCATCATAACCTTCCCTAGTAAAATATATAAATGATATGTGAAGTTTCGTATTATTTTGAATGTTCCACTATTTAATTTTATTTTGGACCGAAACTAGTATAAACCAGTGTATAATATACTATGATTTTTGACCGAAACTTGCATTTCGAAAAGTTACATAGAATCTAATTTTCAGATGATGTATTTGCATGGACTTCCATCATAACATTCCCTCTTAACATATATAAATGATATATGAAGTCTCGTATCATTTCAAATAGTCCCCAATTAAATTTGATTTTTTTGACTGAAACTAGTGTATAATATACTATGTTTTTTGACCGAAACTTGGATTTCGAAAAGTTTCATAGAATCTAATTTTCGGATGATTTTTTGCATAGACTTCCATCATTAACATCCCTCATAAAATATATAAATTATATGTGAAGTTTCGAATCATTTCGAACACTCCACAATTTAATTTGATTTTTGACCGAAAGTAGTATAAACTAGTGTATAATATATTATTATTTTTTGACCGAAACATGCATTTCCAAAAGTTTCATATAATCTAGTTTTCAGATAATTTTTTTGAATGGACTTCCATCATAACCTTCCCTCTTAACATATATAAATGATCTGAAAAGTATCGTATCATTTCAAATATTTCCCAATTAAATTTGAATTTTTTGACCGAAACGAGTGTATAATATACTATGATTTTTTACCGAAACATGCATTTCAAAAGGTTTCATAGAATCTAATTTTTTGATGATTTTTTGCATGGACTTCCATCATAACCTTCCCTCTTAAAATATATAAATGATATGTGAAGTTTTGTATCATTTCGAACAGTCCCCGATTTAATTTGATTTTTGACCGAAACTAGTATAAACTAGTGTATAATATATCATGATATTTTGACCAAAACTTGAATTTCGAAACCTTTCATATAATCTAGTTTTCAAATTTTTTTTTGCATGAACTTCCATCATAACCTTCCCTCTTAAAATATATAAATGATATGAAAATTCTCGTATTATTTCAAATTGTCCCCAATTAAATTTTAATTTTTTGACCGAAACTAGTGTATAATATAATATGATTTCTGACCGAAACTAGCATTTCAAAAAGTTTCATAGAATCTAATTTTCGGATGATTTATTGCATGGACATCCATCATTACCTTCCCTCGTAATATATATAAATGATATGTGATGTTTCGTATCATTTAGAACAGTCCCCTATTTAATTTGATTTTTAACCTAAACTAGTATAAACTAGGGTATAATATATTATGAATTTTAAACTGAAACTTGCATTTCGAAAAGTTTCATAGAATCTAGTTTTCAGATGATTGTTTTGCATAGACTTCCATCATAACCTTCCCTCGTAAAATATATAAATGATATGGAAAGTTTCATATCATTTCGAACACTCCATGATTTAATTTGATTTTTGACCGAAACTAGTATAAACCAGTGTATAATATATTATGATTTTTTGACTAAAACATGCATTAAAAAAAGTTTCATAGAATCTAATTTTCAGATGATTTTTTTGCATGGACTTCCATCGTAAATATCATTTCAAATAGTTCCCTATTAAATTTGATTTTTTCGACTGAAACTAGTGTATAATATACTATGATTTTTGAGTGAAACTTGCATTTCGAAAATTTTCATAGAATCTAATTTTTCGATGATTTTTTGCATGGACTTCCATCATAACCTTCCCTTATAAAATATTTAAATGATATGTGAAGTTTCGTATCATTTCTAACAATCCATGATTTAATTTGATTTTTGACAGAAACTCGTATAAACAAGTCTATAATATATTATGATTTTTTGACTGAAACTTGCATTTCGAAAAGTTTCATAGAATATAATTTTTAGATGATTTATTTTCATGGACTTCCATCATAACCTTCCCTCTTAACATATATAAATGATATGTGAAGTCTTGTATCATTTCAAATAGTCCCCAATTCAATTTGATTTTTTTGACCAAAACTAGTGTATAATATACTATAATTTTTGACCGAAAATCTCATTTCAAAAAGTATCATAGAACATAATTTTCGGTTGATTTTTTGCATTGACCTCCATCATAACCTTCCCTAGTAAAATATATAAATGATATGTGAAGTTTCGAATCATTTTGAATGTTCCACTATTTAATTTTATTTTGGACCGAAACTAGTATAAACCAGTGTATAATATACTATGATTTTTGACCGAAACTTGCATTTCGAAAAGTTACATAGAATCTAATTTTCAGATGATGTATTTGCATGGACTTCCATCATAACATTCCCTCTTAACATATATAAATGATATATGAAGTCTCGTATCATTTCAAATATTCCCCAATTAAATTTGATTTTTTTGACCGAAACTAGTGTAAAATATACTATGTTTTTTGACCGAAACTTGCATTTCGAAAAGTTTACTAGAATCTAATTTTCGGATGATTTTTTGCATGGACTTCCATCATTAACATCCCTCATAAAATATATAAATGATATGTGAAGTTTCGAATCATTTCGAACACTCAACAATTTAATTTGATTTTTGACCGAAACTAGAATAAACTAGTGTATAATATATTATTATTTTTTTATCGAAACATGCATTTCTAAAAGTTTCATATAATCTACTTTTCAGATGATTTTTTTGAATGGACTTCCATCATAACCTTCCCTCTTAACATATATAAATGATCTGAAAAGTAACGTATCATTTCAAATATTTCCCAATTAAATTTGAATTTTTTGACCGAAACGAGTGTATAATATACTATGATTTTTTACCGAAACATGCATTTCAAAAGGTTTCATAGAATCTAATTTTATAATGATTTTTTGCATGGACCTCCATCATAACCTTCCCTCTTAAAATATATAAATGATATGTGAAGTTTTGTATCATTTCGAACAGTCCCCGATTTAATTTGATTTTTGACCGAAACTAGTATAAACTAGTGTATAATATATTATGATATTTTGACCAAAACTTGCATTTCGAAACCTTTCATATAATCTAGTTTTCAAATTATTTTTTTGCATGAACTTCCATCATAACCTTCCCTCTTAAAATATATAAATGATATGAAAATTCTCGTATTATTTCAAATTGTCCCCAATTAAATTTTAATTTTTTGACCGAAACTAGTGTATAATATAATATGATTTCTGACCGAAACTTGCATTTCGAAAAGTTTCATAGAATCTAATTTTCGGATGATTTATTGCATGGACCTCCATCATTACCTTCCCTCGTAAAATATATAAATGATATGTGATGTTTCGTATCATTCAGAACAGTCCCCTATTTAATTTGATTTTTGACCTAAACTAGTATAAACTAGGGTATAATATATTATGAATTTTTAACTGAAACTTGCATTTCGAAAAATTTCATAGAATCTAATTTTCAGATGATTGTTTTGCATCGACTTCCATCATAACCTTCCCTCGTAAAATATATAAATGATATGGAAAGTTTCATATCATTTCGAACACTCCAAGATTTAATTTGATTTTTGACCGAAACTAGTATAAACCAGTGTATAATATATTATGATTTTTTGACTAAAACATGCATTAAAGAAAGTTTCATAGAATCTAATTTTCAGATGATTTTTTTGCATGGACTTCCATCGTAAATATCATTTCAAATAGTTCCCTATTAAATTTGATTTTTTCGACTAAAACTAGTGTATAATATACTATGATTTTTGACTGAAACTTGCATTTCGAAAATTTTCATAGAATCTAATTTTTCGATGATTTTTTGCATGGACTTCCATCATAACCTTCCCTCATAAAATATTTAAATGATATGTGTAGTTTCGTATCATTTCGAACAGTCCACGATTTAATTTGATTTTTGACAGAAACTAGTATAAACAAGTCTATAATATATTATGATTTTTTCACTGAAACTTGCATTTCGAAAAGTTTCATAGAATATAATTTTTAGATGATTTATTTTCATGGACTTCCATCATAACCTTCCCTCTTAACATATATAAATGATATGTGAAGTCTTGTATCATTTCAAATAGTCCCCAATTCAATTTGATTTTTTTGACCAAAACTAGTGTATAATATACTATAATTTTTGACCGAAAATCTCATTTCAAAAAGTATCATAGAACATAATTTTCGGTTGATTTTTTGCATTGACCTCCATCATAACCTTCCCTAGTAAAATATATAAATGATATGTGAAGTTTCGTATTATTTTGAATGTTCCACTATTTAATTTTATTTTGGACCGAAACTAGTATAAACCAGTGTATAATATACTATGATTTTTGACCGAAACATGCATTTCGAAAAGTTACATAGAATCTAATTTTCAGATGATGTATTTGCATGGACTTCCATCATAACATTCCCTCTTAACATATATAAATGATATATGAAGTCTCGTATCATTTCAAATATTCCCCAATTAAATTTGATTTTTTTGACTGAAACTAGTGTATAATATACTATGTTTTTTGACCGAAACTTGGATTTCGAAAAGTTTCATAGAATCTAATTTTCGGATGATTTTTTGCATAGACTTCCATCATTAACATCCCTCATAAAATATATAAATTATATGTGAAGTTTCGAATCATTTCGAACACTCCACAATTTAATTTGATTTTTGACCGAAAGTAGTATAAACTAGTGTATAATATATTATTATTTTTTGACCGAAACATGCATTTCCAAAAGTTTCATATAATCTAGTTTTCAGATGATTTTTTTGAATGGACTTCCATCATAACCTTCCCTCTTAACATATATAAATGATCTTAAAAGTATCGTATCATTTCAAATATTTCCCAATTAAATTTGAATTTTTTGACCGAAACGAGTGTATAATATACTATGATTTTTTACCGAAACATGCATTTCAAAAGGTTTCATAGAATCTAATTTTCTGATGATTTTTTGCATGGACTTCCATCATAACCTTCCCTCTTAAAATATATAAATGATATGTGAAGTTTTGTATCATTTCGAACAGTCCCCGATTTAATTTGATTTTTGACCGAAACTAGTATAAACTAGTGTATAATATATCATGATATTTTGACCAAAACTTGAATTTCGAAACCTTTCATATAATCTAGTTTTCAAATTTTTTTTTTGCATGAACTTCCATCATAACCTTCCCTCTTAAAATATATAAATGATATGAAAATTCTCGTATTATTTCAAATTGTCCCCAATTAAATTTTAATTTTTTGACCGAAACTAGTGTATAATATAATATGATTACTGACCGAAACTAGCATTTCAAAAAGTTTCATAGAATCTAATTTTCGGATGATTTATTGCATGGACATCCATCATTACCTTCCCTCGTAATATATATAAATGATATGTGATGTTTCGTATCATTTAGAACAGTCCCCTATTTAATTTGATTTTTAACCTAAACTAGTATAAACTAGGGTATAATATATTATGAATTTTAAACTGAAACTTGCATTTCGAAAAGTTTCATAGAATCTAGTTTTCAGATGATTGTTTTGCATAGACTTCCATCATAACCTTCCCTCGTAAAATATATAAATGATATGGAAAGTTTCATATCATTTCGAACACTCCACGATTTAATTTGATTTTTGACCGAAACTAGTATAAACCAGTGTATAATATATTATGATTTTTTGACTAAAACATGCATTAAAAAAAGTTTCATAGAATCTAATTTTCAGATGATTTTTTTGCATGGACTTCCATCGTAAATATCATTTCAAATAGTTCCCTATTAAATTTGATTTTTTCGACTGAAACTAGTGTATAATATACTATGATTTTTGAGTGAAACTTGCATTTCGAAAATTTTCATAGAATCTAATTTTTCGATGATTTTTTGCATGGACTTCCATCATAACCTTCCCTTATAAAATATTTAAATGATATGTGAAGTTTCGTATCATTTCGAACAATCCATGATTTAATTTGATTTTTGACAAAAACTCGTATAAACAAGTCTATAATATATTATGATTTTTTGACTGAAACTTGCATTTCGAAAAGTTTCATAGAATATAATTTTTAGATGATTTATTTTCATGGACTTCCATCATAACCTTCCCTCTTAACATATATAAATGATATGTGAAGTCTTGTATCATTTCAAATAGTCCCCAATTCAATTTGATTTTTTTGACCAAAACTAGTGTATAATATACTATAATTTTTGACCGAAAATCTCATTTCAAAAAGTATCATAGAACATAATTTTCGGTTGATTTTTTGCATTGACCTCCATCATAACCTTCCCTAGTAAAATATATAAATGATATGTGAAGTTTCGAATCATTTTGAATGTTCCACTATTTAATTTTATTTTGGACCGAAACTAGTATAAACCAGTGTATAATATACTATGATTTTTGACCGAAACTTGCATTTCGAAAAGTTACATAGAATCTAATTTTCAGATGATGTATTTGCATGGACTTCCATCATAACATTCCCTCTTAACATATATAAATGATATATGAAGTCTCGTATCATTTCAAATATTCCCCAATTAAATTTGATTTTTTTGACCGAAACTAGTGTAAAATATACTATGTTTTTTGACCGAAACTTGCATTTCGAAAAGTTTACTAGAATCTAATTTTCGGATGATTTTTTGCATGGACTTCCATCATTAACATCCCTCATAAAATATATAAATGATATGTGAAGTTTCGAATCATTTCGAACACTCAACAATTTAATTTGATTTTTGACCGAAACTAGAATAAACTAGTGTATAATATATTATTATTTTTTTATCGAAACATGCATTTCTAAAAGTTTCATATAATCTACTTTTCAGATGATTTTTTTGAATGGACTTCCATCATAACCTTCCCTCTTAACATATATAAATGATCTGAAAAGTAACGTATCATTTCAAATATTTCCCAATTAAATTTGAATTTTTTGACCGAAACGAGTGTATAATATACTATGATTTTTTACCGAAACATGCATTTCAAAAGGTTTCATAGAATCTAATTTTATAATGATTTTTTGCATGGACCTCCATCATAACCTTCCCTCTTAAAATATATAAATGATATGTGAAGTTTTGTATCATTTCGAACAGTCCCCGATTTAATTTGATTTTTGACCGAAACTAGTATAAACTAGTGTATAATATATTATGATATTTTGACCAAAACTTGCATTTCGAAACCTTTCATATAATCTAGTTTTCAAATTATTTTTTTGCATGAACTTCCATCATAACCTTCCCTCTTAAAATATATAAATGATATGAAAATTCTCGTATTATTTCAAATTGTCCCCAATTAAATTTTAATTTTTTGACCGAAACTAGTGTATAATATAATATGATTTCTGACCGAAACTTGCATTTCGAAAAGTTTCATAGAATCTAATTTTCGGATGATTTATTGCATGGACCTCCATCATTACCTTCCCTCGTAAAATATATAAATGATATGTGATGTTTCGTATCATTCAGAACAGTCCCCTATTTAATTTGATTTTTGACCTAAACTAGTATAAACTAGGGTATAATATATTATGAATTTTTAACTGAAACTTGCATTTCGAAAAATTTCATAGAATCTAATTTTCAGATGATTGTTTTGCATCGACTTCCATCATAACCTTCCCTCGTAAAATATATAAATGATATGGAAAGTTTCATATCATTTCGAACACTCCAAGATTTAATTTGATTTTTGACCGAAACTAGTATAAACCAGTGTATAATATATTATGATTTTTTGACTAAAACATGCATTAAAGAAAGTTTCATAGAATCTAATTTTCAGATGATTTTTTTGCATGGACTTCCATCGTAAATATCATTTCAAATAGTTCCCTATTAAATTTGATTTTTTCGACTAAAACTAGTGTATAATATACTATGATTTTGGACTGAAACTTGCATTTCGAAAATTTTCATAGAATCTAATTTTTCGATGATTTTTTGCATGGACTTCCATCATAACCTTCCCTCATAAAATATTTAAATGATATGTGTAGTTTCGTATCATTTCGAACAGTCCACGATTTAATTTGATTTTTGACAGAAACTAGTATAAACAAGTCTATAATATATTATGATTTTTTGACTGAAACTTGCATTTCGAAAAGTTTCATAGAATATAATTTTTAGATGATTTATTTTCATGGACTTCCATCATAACCTTCCCTCTTAACATATATAAATGATATGTGAAGTCTTGTATCATTTCAAATAGTCCCCAATTCAATTTGATTTTTTTGACCAAAACTAGTGTATAATATACTATAATTTTTGACCGAAAATCTCATTTCAAAAAGTATCATAGAACATAATTTTCGGTTGATTTTTTGCATTGACCTCCATCATAACCTTCCCTAGTAAAATATATAAATGATATGTGAAGTTTCGTATTATTTTGAATGTTCCACTATTTAATTTTATTTTGGACCGAAACTAGTATAAACCAGTGTATAATATACTATGATTTTTGACCGAAACATGCATTTCGAAAAGTTACATAGAATCTAATTTTCAGATGATGTATTTGCATGGACTTCCATCATAACATTCCCTCTTAACATATATAAATGATATATGAAGTCTCGTATCATTTCAAATAGTCCCCAATTAAATTTGATTTTTTTGACTGAAACTAGTGTATAATATACTATGTTTTTTGACCGAAACTTGGATTTCGAAAAGTTTCATAGAATCTAATTTTCGGATGATTTTTTGCATAGACTTCCATCATTAACATCCCTCATAAAATATATAAATTATATGTGAAGTTTCGAATCATTTCGAACACTCCACAATTTAATTTGATTTTTGACCGAAAGTAGTATAAACTAGTGTATAATATATTATTATTTTTTGACCGAAACATGCATTTCCAAAAGTTTCATATAATCTAGTTTTCAGATGATTTTTTTGAATGGACTTCCATCATAACCTTCCCTCTTAACATATATAAATGATCTGAAAAGTATCGTATCATTTCAAATATTTCCCAATTAAATTTGAATTTTTTGACCGAAACGAGTGTATAATATACTATGATTTTTTACCGAAACATGCATTTCAAAAGGTTTCATAGAATCTAATTTTCTGATGATTTTTTGCATGGACTTCCATCATAACCTTCCCTCTTAAAATATATAAATGATATGTGAAGTTTTGTATCATTTCGAACAGTCCCCGATTTAATTTGATTTTTGACCGAAACTTGTATAAACTAGTGTATAATATATTATGATATTTTGACCAAAACTTGCATTTCTAAACCTTTCATATAATCTAGTTTTCAAATTTTTTTTTTGCATGAACTTCCATCATAACTTTCCCTCTTAAAATATATAAATGATATGAAAATTCTCGTATTATTTCAAATTGTCCCCAATTAAATTTTATTTTTTTGACCGAAACTAGTGTATAATATAATATGATTTCTGACCGAAACTAGCATTTCAAAAAGTTTCATAGAATCTAATTTTCTGATGATTTATTGCATGGACTTCCATCATTACCTTCCCTCGTAAAATATATAAATGATATGTGATGTTTCGTATCATTTAGAACAGTTCCCTATTTAATTTGATTTTTGACCTAAACTAGTATAAACTAGGGTATAATATATTATGAATTTTAAACTGAAACTTGCATTTCGAAAAGTTTCATAGAATCTAGTTTTCAGATGATTGTTTTGCATAGACTTCCATCATAACCTTCCCTCGTAAAATATATAAATGATATGGAAAGTTTCATATCATTTCGAACACTCCACGATTTAATTTTATTTTTGACCGAAACTAGTATAAACCAGTGTATAATATATTATGATTTTTTGACTAAAACATGCATTAAAAAAAGTTTCATAGAATCTAATTTTCAAATGATTTTTTTGCATGGACTTCCATCGTTAATATCATTTCAAATAGTTCCCTATTAAATTTGATTTTTTCGACTGAAACTAGTGTATAATATACTATGATTTTTGACTGAAACTTGCATTTCGAAAATTTTCATAGAATCTAATTTTTCAATGATTTTTTGCATGGACTTCCATCATAACCTTCCCTTATAAAATATTTAAATGATATGTGAAGTTTCGTATCATTTCGAACAGTCCACGATTTAATTTGATTTTTGACAGAAACTCGTATAAACAAGTCTATAATATATTATGATTTTTTGACTGAAACTTGCATTTCGAAAAGTTTCATAGAATATAATTTTTAGATAATTTATTTTCATGGACTTCCATCATAACCTTCCCTCTTAACATATATAAATGATATGGGAAGTCTTGTATCATTTCAAATAGTCCCCAATTCAATTTGATTTTTTTGACCAAACTTAGTGTATAATATACTATAATTTTTGACCGAAAATCTCATTTCAAAAAGTTTCATAGAACATAATTTTCGGTTGATTTTTTGCATTGACCTCCATCATAATCTTCCCTCGTAAAATATATAAATGATATGTGAAGTTTCATATCATTTTGAATATTCCACTATTTAATTTTATTTTGGACCGAAACTAGTATAAATCAGTGTATAATATACTATGATTTTTGACCGAAACTTGCATTTCGAAAAGTTACATAGAAACTAATTTTCAGATGATTTATTTGCATGGACTTCCATCATAACATTCCCTCTTAACATATATAAATGATATATGAAGTCTCGTATCATTTCAAATATTCCCCAATTAAATTTGATTTTTTTGACCGAAACTAGTGTAAAATATACTATGTTTTTTGACCGAAACTTGCATTTCGGAAAGTTTCATAGAATCTAATTTTCGGATGATTTTTTGCATGGACTTCCATCATTAACATCCCTCATAAAATATATAAATGATATGTGAAGTTTCGAATCATTTCGAACACTCCACAATTTAATTTGATTTTTGACCGAAACTAGAATAAACTAGTGTATAATATATTATTATTTTTTTACCGAAACATGCATTTCTAAAAGTTTCATATAATCTAGTTTTCAGATGATTTTTTTGAATGGACTTCCATCATAACCTTCCCTCTTACCATATATAAATGATCTGAAAAGTATCGTATCATTTCAAATATTTCCCAATTAAATTGAATTTTTTTACCGAAACGAGTGTATGATATACTATGATTTTTTACCGAAACATGCATTTCAAAAGGTTTCATAGAATCTAATTTTCTAATGATTTTTTGCATAGACCTCCATCATAACCTTCCCTCTTAAAATATATAAATGATATGTGAAGTTTTGTATCATTTCGAACAGTCCCCGATTTAATTTGATTTTTGACCGAAACTAGTATAAACTAGTGTATAATATATTATGATATTTTGACAAAAACTTGCATTTCGAAACCTTTCATATAATCTAGTTTTCAAATTATTTTTTTGCATGAACTTCCATCATAACCTTCCCTCTTAAAATATATAAATGATATGAAAATTCTCGTATTATTTCAAATTGTCCCCAATTAAATTTTATTTTTTTGACCGAAACTAGTGTATAATATAATATGATTTCTGACCGAAACTTGCATTTCGAAAATTTTCATAGAATCTAATTTTCGGATGATTTATTGCATGGACTTCCATCATTACCTTCCCTCGTAAAATATATAAATGATATGTGATGTTTCGTATCATTTAGAACAGTCCCCTATTTAATTTGATTTTTGACCAAAACTAGTATAAACTAGGGTATAATATATTATGATTTTTTAACTGAAACTTGCATTTCGAAAAGTTTCATAGAATCTAGTTTTCAGATGATTGTTTTGCATCGACTTCCATCATAACCTTCCCTCGTAAAATATATAAATGATATGGAAAGTTTCATATCATTTCGAACACTCCAAGATTTAATTTGATTTTTGACCGAAACTAGTATAAACCAGTGTATAATATATTATGATTTTTTGACTAAAACATGCATTAAAAAAAGTTTCATAGAATCTAATTTTCAGATGATTTTTTTGCATGGACTTCCATCGTAAATATCATTTCAAATAGTTCCCTATTAAATTTGATTTTTTCGACTAAAACTAGTGTATAATATACTATGATTTTTGACTGAAACTTGCATTTCGAAAATTTTCATAGAATCTAATTTTTCAATGATTTTTTTCATGGACTTCCATCATAACCTTCCCTCATAAAATATTTAAATGATATGTGAAGTTTCATATCATTTCGAACAGTCCACGATTTAATTTGATTTTTGACAGAAACTAGTATAAACAAGTCTATAATATATTATGATTTTTTGACTGAAACTTGCATTTCGAAAAGTTTCATAGAATATAATTTTTAGATAATTTATTTTCATGGACTTCCATCATAACCTTCCCTCTTAACATATATAAATGATATGTGAAGTCTTGTATCATTTCAAATAGTCCCCAATTCAATTTGATTTTTTTGACCAAACTTAGTGTATAATATACTATAATTTTTGACCGAAAATCTCGTTTCAAAAAGTTTCATAGAACATAATTTTCGGTTGATTTTTTGCATTGACCTCCATCATAATCTTCCCTCGTAAAATATATAAATGATATGTGAAGTTTCATATCATTTTTAATATTCCACTATTTAATTTTATTTTGGACCGAAATTAGTATAAACCAGTGTATAATATACTATGATTTTTGACCGAAACTTGCATTTCGAAAAGTTACATAGAATCTAATTTTCAGATGATTTATTTGCATGGACTTCCATCATAACATTCCCTCTTAACATATATAAATGATATATGAAGTCTCGTATCATTTCAAATATTCCCCAATTAAATTTGATTTTTTTGACCGAAACTAGTGTAAAATATACTATGTTTTTTGACCGAAACTTGCATTTCGGAAAGTTTCATAGAATCTAATTTTCGGATGATTTTTTTCATGGACTTCCATCATTAACATCCCTCATAAAATATATAAATGATATGTGAAGTTTCGAATCATTTCGAACACTCCACAATTTAATTTGATTTTTGACCGAAACTAGAATAAACTAGTGTATAATATATTATTATTTTTTTACCGAAACATGCATTTCTAAAAGTTTCATATAATCTAGTTTTCAGATGATTTTTTTGAATGGACTTCCATCATAACCTTCCCTCTTAACATATATAAATGATCTGAAAAGGATCGTATCATTTCAAATATTTCCGAATTAAATTTGAATTTTTTGACCGAAACGAGTGTATAATATACTATGATTTTTTACCGAAACATGCATTTCAAAAGGTTTCATAGAATCTAATTTTCTAATGATTTTTTGCATGGACCTCCATCATAACCTTCCCTCTTAAAATATATAAATGATATGTGAAGTTTTGTATCATTTCGAACAGTCCCCGATTTAATTTGATTTTTGACCGAAACTAGTATATACTAGTGTATAATATATTATGATATTTTGACAAAAACTTGCATTTCGAAACCTTTCATATAATCTAGTTTTCAAATTATTTTTTTGCATGAACTTCCATCATAACCTTCACTCTTAAAATATATAAAAGATATGAAAATACTCGTATTATTTCAAATTGTCCCCAATTAAATTTTATTTTTTTGACCGAAACTAGTGTATAATATAATATGATTTCTGACCGAAACATGCATTTCGAAAAGTTTCATAGAATCTAATTTTCGGATGATTTATTGCATGGACTTCCATCATTACCTTCCCTCGTAAAATATATAAAAGATATGTGATGTTTCGTATATTTTAGAACAGTCCCCTATTTAATTTGATTTTTGACCTAAACTAGTATAAACTAGGGTATAATATATTATGAATTTTTAACTGAAACTTGCATTTCGAAAAGTTTCATAGAATCTAGTTTTCAGATGATTGTTTTGCATCGACTTCCATCATAACCTTCCCTCATAAAATATATATGGAAAGTTTCATATCATTTCGAACACTCCACGATTTAATTTGATTTTTGACCGAAACTAGTATAAACCAGTGTATAATATATTATGATTTTTTGACTAAAACATGCATTAAAAAAAGTTTCATAGAATCTAATTTTCAGATGATTTTTTTGCATGGACTTCCATCGTAAATATCATTTCAAATAGTTCCCTATTAAATTTGATTTTTTCGACTAAAACTAGTGTATAATATACTATGATTTTTGACTGAAACTTGCATTTCGAAAATTTTCATAGAATCTAATTTTTCGATGATTTTTTGCATGGACTTCCATCATAACCTTCCCTCATAAAATATTTAAATGATATGTGAAGTTTCGTATCATTTCGAACAGTCCACGATTTAATTTGATTTTTGACAGAAACTAGTATAAACAAGTCTATAATATATTATGATTTTTTGACTGAAACTTGCATTTCGAAAAGTTTCATAGAATATAATTTTTAGATAATTTATTTTCATGGACTTCCATCATAACCTTCCCTCTTAACATATATAAATGATATGTGAAGTCTTGTATCATTTCAAATAGTCCCCAATTCAATTTGATTTTTTTGACCAAACTTAGTGTATAATATACTATAATTTTTGACCGAAAATCTCGTTTCAAAAAGTTTCATAGAACATAATTTTCGGTTTATTTTTTGCATTGACCTCCATCATAATCTTCCCTCGTAAAATATATAAATGATATGTGAAGTTTCATATCATTTTTAATATTCCACTATTTAATTTTATTTTGGACCGAAATTAGTATAAACCAGTGTATAATATACTATGATTTTTGACCGAAACTTGCATTTCGAAAAGTTATATAGAATCTAATTTTCAGATGATTTATTTGCATGGACTTCCATCATAACATTCCCTCTTAACATATATAAATGATATATGAAGTCTCGTATCATTTCAAATATTCCCCAATTAAATTTGATTTTTTTGACCGAAACTAGTGTAAAATATACTATGTTTTTTGACCGAAACTTGCATTTCGGAAAGTTTCATAGAATCTAATTTTCGGATGATTTTTTTCATGGACTTCCATCATTAACATCCCTCATAAAATATATAAATGATATGTGAAGTTTCGAATCATTTCGAACACTCCACAATTTAATTTGATTTTTGACCGAAACTAGAATAAACTAGTGTATAATATATTATTATTTTTTTACCGAAACATGCATTTCTAAAAGTTTCATATAATCTAGTTTTCAGATGATTTTTTTGAATGGACTTCCATCATAACCTTCCCTCTTAACATATATAAATGATCTGAAAAGTATCGTATCATTTCAAATATTTCCGAATTAAATTTGAATTTTTTGACCGAAACGAGTGTATAATATACTATGATTTTTTACCGAAACATGCATTTCAAAAGGTTTCATAGAATCTAATTTTCTGATGATTTTTTGCATGGACCTCCATCATAACCTTCCCTCTTAAAATATATAAATGATATGTGAAGTTTTGTATCATTTCGAACAGTCCCCGATTTAATTTGATTTTTGACCGAAACTAGTATATACTAGTGTATAATATATTATGATATTTTGACAAAAACTTGCATTTCGAAACCTTTCATATAATCTAGTTTTCAAATTATTTTTTTGCATGAACTTCCATCATAACCTTCACTCTTAAAATATATAAAAGATATGAAAATACTCGTATTATTTCAAATTGTCCCCAATTAAATTTTATTTTTTTGACCGAAACTAGTGTATAATATAATATGATTTCTGACCGAAACATGCATTTCGAAAAGTTTCATAGAATCTAATTTTCGGATGATTTATTGCATGGACTTCCATCATTACCTTCCCTCGTAAAATATATAAAAGATATGTGATGTTTCGTATATTTTAGAACAGTCCCCTATTTAATTTGATTTTTGACCTAAACTAGTATAAACTAGGGTATAATATATTATGAATTTTTAACTGAAACTTGCATTTCGAAAAGTTTCATAGAATCTAGTTTTCAGATGATTGTTTTGCATCGACTTCCATCATAACCTTCCCTCATAAAATATATATGGAAAGTTTCATATCATTTCGAACACTCCACGATTTAATTTGATTTTTGACCGAAACTAGTATAAACCAGTGTATAATATATTATGATTTTTTGACTAAAACATGCATTAAAAAAAGTTTCATAGAATCTAATTTTCAGATGATTTTTTTGCATGGACTTCCATCGTAAATATCATTTCAAATAGTTCCCTATTAAATTTGATTTTTTCGACTAAAACTAGTGTATAATATACTATGATTTTTGACTGAAACTTGCATTTCGAAAATTTTCATAGAATCTAATTTTTCGATGATTTTTTGCATGGACTTCCATCATAACCTTCCCTCATAAAATATTTAAATGATATGTGAAGTTTCGTATCATTTCGAACAGTCCACGATTTAATTTGATTTTTGACAGAAACTAGTATAAACAAGTCTATAATATATTATGATTTTTTGACTGAAACTTGCATTTCGAAAAGTTTCATAGAATATAATTTTTAGATAATTTATTTTCATGGACTTCCATCATAACCTTCCCTCTTAACATATATAAATGATATGTGAAGTCTTGTATCATTTCAAATAGTCCCCAATTCAATTTGATTTTTTTGACCAAACTTAGTGTATAATATACTATAATTTTTGACCGAAAATCTCGTTTCAAAAAGTTTCATAGAACATAATTTTCGGTTGATTTTTTGCATTGACCTCCATCATAATCTTCCCTCGTAAAATATATAAATGATATGTGAAGTTTCATATCATTTTTAATATTCCACTATTTAATTTTATTTTGGACCGAAATTAGTATAAACCAGTGTATAATATACTATGATTTTTGACCGAAACTTGCATTTCGAAAAGTTACATATAATCTAATTTTCAGATGATTTATTTGCATGGACTTCCATCATAACATTCCCTCTTAACATATATAAATGATATATGAAGTCTCGTATCATTTCAAATATTCCCCAATTAAATTTGATTTTTTTGACCGAAACTAGTGTAAAATATACTATGTTTTTTGACCGAAACTTGCATTTCGGAAAGTTTCATAGAATCTAATTTTCGGATGATTTTTTTCATGGACTTCCATCATTAACATCCCTCATAAAATATATAAATGATATGTGAAGTTTCGAATCATTTCGAACACTCCACAATTTAATTTGATTTTTGACCGAAACTAGAATAAACTAGTGTATAATATATTATTATTTTTTTACCGAAACATGCATTTCTAAAAGTTTCATATAATCTAGTTTTCAGATGATTTTTTTGAATGGACTTCCATCATAACCTTCCCTCTTAACATATATAAATGATCTGAAAAGTATCGTATCATTTCAAATATTTCCGAATTAAATTTGAATTTTTTGACCGAAACGAGTGTATAATATACTATGATTTTTTACCGAAACATGCATTTCAAAAGGTTTCATAGAATCTAATTTTCTAATGATTTTTTGCATGGACCTCCATCATAACCTTCCCTCTTAAAATATATAAATGATATGTGAAGTTTCGTATTATTTCGTACAGTCCCCGATTTAATTTGATTTTTGACCGAAACTAGTATAAACTAATGTATAATATATTATGATATTTTGACAAAAACTTGCATTTCGAAACCTTTCATATAATCTAGTTTTCAGATGATATTTTGACATAATAATTTTCCCTCTTAACATATATAAATGATCTGAAATGTATTGTATTATTTCAAATAGTTCCCAATTAAAATTGGATTTTTTTTACTAAAACTAGTGTATACTATATTATGATTTTTGACCGAAACATGCATTTCGAAAAGTTTCATAGAATATAATTTTCAGATGATTTTTTGTATGGACTTCCATCAATACCTTCTCTCGTAAAATATATAAATGATATGTGAAGTTTCATATCATTTTGAACAATCCCCGATTTAATTTGATTTTTGACCGAAACTAGTATAAACTAGTGTATAATATATTATGATTTTTTAACCGAAACTTGCATTTCAAAAATTTTCATATAAACTAGTTTTCAGATGATTTTTTTGCATGGACTTCCATCATAACCTTACCTCTTAAAATATATATATAATATGAAAATTCTTGAGACATTCCAAATTGTCCCCAATTAAATTTTATTTTTTTTGACCGGAACTAGTGTATAATATATACTAAGATTTCTGACCGAAACTTGCATTTTGAAAATTTTCATAGAATCTAATTTTCGGAAGATTTATTGCATAGACTTATATCATTACCTTCCCTCGTAAAATATATAAATGATATGTGAAGTTTCGTATCAAATAGAACAATATCCTATTTAATTTGATTTTTGACCTAAACTAGTATAAACTAGGGTATAATATATTATGAATTTTTAACCGAAACTTGCATTTCGAAAAGTTTCATAGAATCTAGTTTTCAGATGATGGTTTTGCATGGACTTCCATCATAATCTTCCCTCTTAACATATATAAATGATCTGAAAAGTCTCGTATCATTTCAAATAGTCCTCAATTAAATTTTATTTTTTTGACCGAAACTAGTGTATAATATACTATGATTTTTGATCGAAACTTCAATTTCTAAAAGTTTCATAGAATCTAATTTTCATATGATTTATTTGCATGGACTTCCATCATAATTTTCGGATGATTTTTTGCATGGACTTCCATCTTTACCATCCCTCATAAGATATATAAATGATATGTGAAGTTTCGAATCATTTCGAACACTCCACAATTTAATTTGATTTTTAACTGAAACAAGTATAAACTATTGTATAATATATTATTATTTTTTGACCGAAACATGCATTTCGAAAAGTTTCATAGAATCTATTTTTATGATGATTCTTTTTGCATGGACGTCCCTCATAACCTTTCCTCTTAACATATATAAATGATCTGAAAAGTATCGTATCATTTCAAATAGTTCCCAATTAAATTTGATTTTTTTGACCGAAACTAGTGTATAATATATTATGATTTATGACCGAAACTTGCATTTCGAAAAGTTTCATAGAATCTAATTTTTAGATCATTATTTGCATGGACTTCCATCATAACCTTCCCTCTTAACATATATAAATGATATGTGAAGTCTCGTATCATTTCAAATAGTCCCCAATTAAATTTGATTTTTTTGACCGAAACTAGTGTATAATATACTATGATTTCTAACCGAAACTTGCATTACGAAAACATTCATTGAATCTAATTTTCGGATTATTTTTTGCATGGACTTCCATCATTACCATCCCTCATAAAATATATAAATGATATGTGAAGTTTCGAATCATTTTGAACATTCCACAATTTAATTTGATTTTTACCGAAACTAGTATAAACTAGTGTATAATATATTATGAATTTTTGACTGAAACTTGCATTTTGAAAAGTTTCATAGAATCTAGTTTTCAGATGCTTGTTTTGCATGGACTTCCATCATATCCTTCCCACGTAAAATATATAAATGATATGTGAAGTTTCAAATCATTTCGAATAGTCCACAATTTAATTTGATTTTTGACCGAAACTAGTATAAACCAGTGTATAATATATTATGATATTTTGACCGAAACATGCATTAAAAAAAGTTCCATAGAATCTAGTTTTCAAATGATTTTTTTGCATTGACTTCCATCGTAACATTACCTCTTAATATATATAAATGATATGAAAAGTCTCGTATCTTTTCAAATAGTTCACAATTAAATTTTATTTTTTTGACCGAAACTAGTGTATAATATATTGAATTTTTACCGAAACATGCATTTCGGAAAGTTTCATAGAATCTAACTTTTCGATGATTTTTTGCATGGACTTCCAACATAATCTTCCCTCAAAAAATATTTAAATGATATGTGATGTTTCGTATCATTTCGAACAGTCCCCGACTTAATTTGATTTTTGACCGAAACTAGTATAAACTAGTGTATAATATATTATTATTTTTTAACCGAAATTTGCATTTCGAAAAGTTTCATATAATCTTGTTTTCTGATGATTTTTTTGCATGGACTTCCATCATAACCTTCCCTCTTAAAATATATAAATAATATGAAAATTCTTAAAACATTTCAAATTGTCCCCAATTAAATTTATTTTCTTGACCGAAACTAGTGTATAATATGATTTCTGATAGAAACTTGCATTTCGAAAATTTTCATAGAATCTAATTTTCAGAGTATTTATTGCATAGACTTCCATCATTACCTTCCCTCGTAAAATATATAAATGATATGTCAAGTTTCGTATCATTTCAAACAGTCCCCTAATTAATTTTATTTTTGACCTAAACTAGTATAAACTAGGGTATAATATATTATGAAGTTTAAACTAAACTTGCATTTCGAAACGTTTCATAGAATCTAGTTTTCAGATGATTGTTTTGCATGGACATCCATTATAACCTTTCTTCTTAACCTATATAAATGATCTGAAAAGTCTCGTATCGTTTCAAGTAGTCTCCAATTCAATTTTATTTTTTTGACCGAAACTAATGTATAAAATACTATGAGTTTTGACTGAAACTTTCATTTCGAAAAGTTTCATAGAATCTAATTTTCAGATGATTTTTTTCCATGGATTTCCATCATAACCTTCCCTCTTAACATATATAACTGATATGTGAAGTCTCGTATCATTTCAAATAGTCCCCAATTAAATTTTATTTTTTTGACCAAAACTAGTGTATAATATACTATGTTTTTTGACCGAAACTTGCATTTCGGAAAGTTTCATAGAATCTAATTTTCGGATGATTTTTTGCATTAACTTCCATCATTACCATCCCTCATAAAATATATAGATGATATGTGATGTTTCGAATCATTTCGAACAGTCCACAATTTAATTTGATTTTTGACCGAAACTAGTATAATCTAGTGTATAATACATTATGATTTTTTGAAAAGTTTCATATAATCTAGTTTTCAGATGATTTTTTTGCATGGACTTCCATCATAAACTTCCCTCTTAACATATATAAATGATCTGAAAAATATCGTATCGTTTCAAATAGTTCCCAATTAAATTTGATTTTTTTTATCGAAACTAGTGTATAGTATATTATGATTTTTGATCGAAACATGCATTTCGAAAAGTTTCATAGAATATAATTTTCAGATGATTTTTTGCATGGACTTCCATCATAACCTTCCCTCGTAAAATATATAAATGATATGTGAAGTTTCATATCATTTCGAACAGTCCCCGATTTAATTTGATTTTTGACCGAAACTAGTATAAACTAGTGTATAATATATTATGATTTTTTAACCGAAACTTGCATTTTAAAAAGTTTCATATAATCTAGTTTTCAGATGATTTTTTTGCATGGACTTCCATCATAACCTTCCCTCTTAACATATATAAATGATCTAAAAATTCTCGTATCATTTCAAATTGTCCCCAATTAAATTTTATTTTTTTGACCGAAACTAGTGTATAATATACTATGATTTCTGACTAAAACTTGCATTTCGAAAAGTTTCATAGAATCTAATTTTCTGATGATTTTTTGCATGGACTTCCATCATTACCTTCCCTCGTAAAATATATAAATGATATGTGAAGTTTCTTATCATTTCGAACAGTCCCCGGTTTAATTTGATTTTTGTCATAAACTAGTATAAACTAGTGTATAATATATTAGAAATTTTAGACTGAAACTTGCATTTCGAAAAGTTTAATAGAATCTATTTTTCAGATGATTGTTTTGCATGGACTTCCATCATAACCTACCCTCGTAAAATATATAAATGATATGGTAAGTTTCATATCATTTCGTACACTCCACAATTTAATTTGATTTTTGACCGAAACTAGTATAAAACAGTGTATAATATATTATGATTTTTTGACCGAAACATGCATTAAAAAAAGTTGCATAGAATCTAGTTTTCAGATGATTTTTTTGCATGGACTTCCATCGTAACCTTACCTCTTAACATATATAAATGATATGAAAAATATCATATCATTTCAAATAATTCCCTATTAAATTTGATTTTTTTGACAGAAAAGGTGTATAATATACTATGATTTTTGACCGAAACATGCATTTCGAAGAGTTTCATAGAATCTAATTTTTCGATGATATTTTGCATAGACTTCCATCATAACCTTCCCTCATAAAATGATTAAATGATATGTGAAGTTTCGTATCATTTCAAACAGTCCACGATTTAATTTGATTTTTGACCGAAACTAGTATAAACAAGTGTATAATATATAATGATTTTTTGACTGAAACTTGCATTTCGAAAGGTTTCATAGAATATAATTTTTAGATGATTTATTTGCATGGACTTCCATTATAACCTTCCATCCTAACATATATAAATGATATGTGAAATCTCGTATCATTTCAAATAGTCCCTAAATCAATTTGATTTTTTTGACCGAAACTAGTGTATAATATACTATGATTTTTGACCGAAAATCTCATTTCAAAAAGTTTCATAAAACCTAATTTTCGGATGCTTTTTTGCATTGACTTCCATCATAACCTTACCTCGTAAAATATATTAATGATATGGGATGTTTTGTATCATTTTGAATATTCCACTATTTAATTTGATTTTTGACCGAAACTAGTATAAACTAGTATATAATATATTATGATTCTTTAACCGAAACTTGCATTTCGAAAAGTTTCATAGAATCTAGTTTTCAGATGATTGTTTTGCATGGACTTCCATCATAACCTTCCCTCTTGACATATATAAATTATCTGAAAAGTCTCGTATCATTTCAAATAGTCCCCAATTAAATTTTACTTTTTTGACCGAAACTAGTGTATAATATACTATGATTTTTGACCGAAACTTCTATTTCGAAAAGTTTCATAGAATCTAATTTTCAGATGATTTATTTGCATGGACTTCCATCATAACCTTCCCTCTTAACATATATAAATGATATATGAAGTCTCATATAATTTCAAAAAGTCCCCAATTAAATTTGAATTTTTTGACCGAAACTAGTGTATAATATATTATGATTTTTGACCGAAACTTGCATTTTGGAAAGTTTCATAGAATCTAATTTTCGGATGATTTTTTGCATAGACTTCCATCATTACCATCCCTCATAAAATATATAAATGATATGTGAAGTTTCGAATCATTTCGAACATTCCACAATTTGATTTGATTTTTGACCGAAAATAGTATAAACTAATGTATAATATATTTTTATTTTTTGACCGAAACATGCATTTCAAAAAGTTTCATAGAATCTATTTTTAAGATGATGTTTTTTTCATGGACTTCCATCATAAACTTCCCTCTTAACATATATAAATGATTTGAAAAGTATCGTATAATTTCAAATAGTTCCCAATTAAATTTGATTTTTTTTACCGAAAATAGTGTATAATATACTATGATTTTTTACCTTAACATGCATTTCAAAAAGTTTCATAGATTCTAATTTTCTGATGATTTTTTGCATGGACTTCCATCATAACCTTCCTTGGTAAAATATATAAATGTTATGTGAAGTTTCGTATCATTTCGAACAGTCCCCGATTTAATTTGATTTTTTACTGAAACTAGTATAAACTAGTGTATAATATATTATGATTTTTTGACCAAAACATGTATTTCGAAAAGTTTCATATAATCTAGTTTTTCACAAGATTTTTTTGCATGGACTTCCTTCATAACCTTCCCTCTTAACATATATAAATGATATGAAAATTCTCGTATCATTTCAAATTGTCCCCAATTAAATTTTATTTTTTGACAGAAACTAGTCTATAATATACTATGATTTCTAACAAAAACATGTATTTCGAAAAGTTTCATAGAATCTAATTTTCGGATGATTTTTTGCATGGACTTCCATCATTTCCTTGCCTCATAAAATATATAAATGATATGTGAAGTTTCTTATCATTTCGAACAGTCCCCGATTTAATTTGATTTTTGACATAAACTAGTATAAACTAGTGTATAATATATTATGAATTTTAGACTGAAACTTGCATTTCGAAAAGTTTCATAGAATCTAGTTTTCAGATTATTGTTTTGCATGGACTTCCATCACAACCTTCCCTCGTAAAATATATAAATGATATGGAAAATTTCATATCATTTCGAACACTCCTCGATTTAATTTAATTTTTGACCGAAACTAGTATAAACCAGTGTATAATATATTATGATTTTTTGACCGAAACATGCATTAAAAAAAGTTTCATAGAATCTGGTTTTCAGATATTTTTTTGCATGGACTTCCATAGTAACCTTACCTCTTAACATATATAAATGATATGAAAAATATCGTATCATTTCAAATAGTTCCCTATTAAATTTGATTTTTTCGACTGAAATAATTGTATAATATACTATGATTTTTGACCGAAACATGCATTTCGAAAAGTTTCATAGAATCTAATTTTTCGATGATATTTTTCATGGACTTCCATCATAACCTTCCCTCATAAAATGATTAAATGATTTGTGAAGTTTCGTATCATTTCGAACAGTCCACGATTTAATTTTATTTTTGACCGAAACTAGTATAAACAAGTGTATAATATATTATGATTTTTTGACTGAAACTTGCATTTCGAAAAGTTTCATAGAATATAATTTTTAGGTGATTTATTTGCAAGGACTTCCATCATAACCTTCCATCTTAACATATATAAATGATATGTGAAATCTCGTATCATTTCAAATAGTCCCTAAATCAATTTGATTTTTTTGACCGAAACTAGTGTATAATATACTATGATTTTTGACCGAAAATCTCATTTCAAAATGTTTCATAGAACCTAATTTTCGGATGATTTTTTGCATTGACTTCCATCATAACCTTCCATCGTAAAATATATTAATGATATGGGAAGTTTTGTATCATTTTGAATATTCCACTATTTAATTTGATTTTTGAACGAAACTATTATAAACAAGTATATAATATATTATGATTTTTTTAACCGAAACTTGCATTTCAAAAAGTTTTATAGAATCTAGTTTTCAGATGATTGTTTTGCATGGACTTCCATCATAATCTTCCCTCTTAACATATATAAATAATCTGAAAAGTATCGTATCATTTCAAATAGTCCTCAATTAAATTTTATTTTTTTGACCGAAACTAGTGTATAATATACTATGATTTTTGACCGACACTTCAATTTCTAAACGTTTAATAGAATCTAATTTTCATATGATTTATTTGCATGGACTTCCATCATAACCTTCCCTCTTAACATATATAAATGATATGTGAAGTCTCGTATCATTTTAAATAGTCTCCAATTAAATTTGATTTTTTTGACCGAAACTAGTGTATAATATACTATTATTTTTTACCGAAACTTGCATTTCAAAAAGTTTCATAGAATCTATTTTTCGGATGATTTTTTGCATGGACTTCCATCTTTACCATCCCTCATATGATATATAAATGATATGTGAAGTTTCGAATCATTTCGAACACTCCACAATTTAATTTAATTTTTGACCGAAACAAGTATAAACTATTGTATAATATATTATTATTTTTTGAACGAAACATGCATTTCGAAAAGTTTCATAGAATCTATTTTTAAGATGATTCTTTTTGCATGGACATCCCTCATAACCTTCCCTCTTAACATATATAAATGATCTAAAAAGTATCGTATCATTTCAAATAGTTCCCAATTAAATTTGATTTTTTTGACCGAAACTAGGGTATAATATATTATGATTTTTGACCAAAACATGCATTTCGAAAAGTTTCATAGAATCTAATTTTCAGATCATTTTTTGCTTGAACTTCCATCATAACCTTTCCTCGTAAAATATATAATGATATGTGAAGTTTCGTATCATTTCGAACAGTCCCCGATTTAATAAGATTTTGACCTAAACTAGTATAAAATAGTGTATAATATATTATGATTTTTTGACTGAATCTTGCATTTGGAAAAGTTTCATAGAATCTTGTTTTCAGATGATTGGTTTGCATAGACTTCCATCATAACCTTCCCTATTAATATATATAAATGGTCTGTAAAGTCTCTTATCATTTCAAATAGACCCAATTAAATTTTATTTTTTTTACTGAAACTAGTGTATAATATACTATGATGTTTTACCGAAACATCCATTTCGAAAAGTTTCATAGAATCTAATTTTCAGATGATTTATTTGCATGGTATCCATAATAACCTTCCCTCTTAACATATATAAATGATATGTGAAGTCTCGTATCATTTCAAATAGTCCCCAATTAAATTTGATTTTTTTGACCGAAACTAGTGTATAATATACGATGATTCATTGAATCTAATTTTCGGATTATTTTTTGCATGGACTTCCATCATTACCATCCCTCATAAAATATATAAATTATATGTGATGTTTCGAATCATTTTGAACATTCCATAATTTAATTTAATTTTTGACCGAAACTAGTATAAACTTGTGTATAATATTTTATGAATTTTTGACTGAAACATGCATTTTGAAAAGTTTCATAGAATCTAGTTTTCAGATGATTGTTTTGCATGGACTTCCATCATATCCTTCCCTCGTAAAATATATAAATGATATGTGAAGTTTCAAATCATTTCGAATAGTCCACGGTTTAATTTGATTTTTGACCGAAACAAGTATAAACCAGTGTATAATATATTATGATTTTTTGACCGAACAATGCATTTAAAAAAGTTTCATATAATCTAGTTTTCAGATGATTTTTTTGCATTGAATTCCATCGTAACAATACCTCTTAATATATATATATATATATATATATATATATATATATATATATATATATATATATATATATATAAATGATATGAAAAGTCTCATATCATTTCAAATAGTTCCCTATTAAATTTGATTTTTTTGACCGAAACTAGTGTATAATATACTGATTTTTGACCGAAACATGCATTTCGGAAAGTTTTATAGAATATAACTTTTCGATGATTTTTTGCATGGACTTCCAACATAATCTTCCCTCAAAAAATATTTAAATGATATGTGAAGTTTCGTATCATTTCGAACAGTCCCCGACTTAATTTGATTTTTGACAGAAACTAGTATAAACTAGTGTATAATATATTATGATTTTTTAACTGACTTAATTTGATTTTTTTGCATGGACTTCCATCATAACCTTCCCTCTTAAAATATATAAATAATATGAAAATTATTAAAACATTTAAAATTGTCCCCAATTAAATTTTATTTTTTTGAACGAAACTAGTGTATAATATACTATGATTTCTGATCGAAACTTGCATTTCGAAAAATTTCATAGAATCTAATTTTCAAATGATTTATTGCATAGACTTCCATCATTACCTTCCCTCGTAAAATTTATAAATGATATGTGAAGTTTCGTATCATTTTGAACAGTCCCCTATTTAATTTTATTTTTGACCTAAACTAGTATAAACTAGGGTATGATATATTATGAAGTTTAAACTAAACTTGCATTTCGAAACGTTTCATAGAATCCAGTTTTCAGATGATTGTTTTGCATGGACATCCATGATAACCTTTCCTCTTAACATATAAAAATGATCTGAAAAGTCTCGTATCGTTTCAAGTAGTCTCCAATTAAATTTTATTTTTTTGACTGAAACTAATGTATAAAATACTATGAGTTTTGACTGAAACTTTCATTTCGAAAAGTTTCATAGAATCTAATTTTCAGATGATTTTTTTTGCATGGACTTCCATCATAACCTTCCCTCTTAACATACATAAGTGATATATGAAGTCTTGTATCATTTCAAATAGTCTCCAATTAAATTTGATTTTTTTGACCGAAACTAGTGTATAATATACGATGATTTTTGACCGAAACTTGCATGTCGAAAAGTTTCATAGAATCTAATATTCGAATGATTTTTTGCATGGATTTCCATCATTGCCTTCCCTCATAAAATATATAAATGATATGTGAAGTTTCTTATTATTTCGAACAGTCCATGATTTAATTTTATTTTTGACCGAAACTAGTATAAACTAGTGTATATTTATATTATGATTTTTTGACCAAAACATGCATTTCGAAAAGTTTCATAGAATCTAGTTTTCAGATGATTTTTTTTGCAAGGACTTCCATCATAACCTTCCCTCTTAACATATATAAATGATCTGAAAAGTCTCGTATCATTTCAATTAGTTCCCAATTAAATTTGATTTTTTGACCGAAACTAGTGTAATATATACTATGATTTTTGACAGAAACATGAATTTCGAAAAGTTTCATTGATTCTTATTTTCCGATGATTTTTTACTTGGACTTCCATCTTAACCTTCGCTCATAAATTATATAATTGAAATGTAAAGTTTCGTATAATTTCGAACAGTCCCCGGTTTAATTTGATTTTTAACTGAAACTAGTATAAACTAGTGTATAATATATTATGATTTTTTGACCGAAACTTGCATTTCGAAAAGTTTCATATAATCTAGTTTTCAGAAGATTTTTTTAAATGGACTTCCATCATAACATTCCCTCTTAACATATATTAATGATATGAAAATTCTCGTATCATTACAAATAATCCACAATTAAATTTTATTTTTTTGACCGAAATTAGTGTATAATATACTATGATTTATGACCGAAACATGAATTTCGAAAAGTTTCATAAAATCTAATTTTCTGATGATTTTTTATATGGACTTCCATCATAACCTTCCCTCGTAAAATATATAAATGATATGTGAAGTTTCATATCATTTCGAACAGTACCTAATTTAATTTGAGTCTTCACCGAAACAAATATAAACTAGTGTATAATATATTATGAATTTTTGACCAAAACTTGCATTTCGAAAAGTTTCATATAATCTAGTTTTCAGATTACTTTTTTTGCATGAACTTCCATCATAATCTTCCCTCTTAACATATATAAATAATCTGAAAAGTCTCGTATCATTTGAAATAGTCCCCAATTAAATTTTATTTTTTTGACTGAAACTAGTTTATAATTAATATACTATGATTTTAGACCGAAACTTGCATTTTGAAAAGTTTCATAGAATCTAATTTTCAGAAGATTTTTTGCATGGACTTCCTTCATAACCTTCTCTCGTAAAATATATAAATGATATGTGAAGTTTCTTATCATTTCGAATAATCCCCGATTTAATTTGATTTTTGACCGAAACTAGTATAAACTAGTGTATATAATATTATGATTTTATGATCGAAACTTGCATTTCGAAAAGTTTCATAAAATCTAGTTTTCAGGTGATTTTTTTACAAGGACTTCCATCATAACCTTCCCTCTTAACATATATATATGATCTGAAAAGTATCTTATCATTTCAAATAGTCCCCAATTAAATTTTATTTTTTTGACCAAAAATAGTGTATAATATACTATGATTTTTAACCGAAACTTCCATTTCGAAAAGTTTCATAGAATCTAATTTTCATATGATTTTTTTGCATGGACTTCCATCATAACCTTCCCTCTTAAAATAAATAAATTATATGTGAAGTCTCGTATCATTTCAAATAGTCCCCAGTTAAATTTGATTTTTATGACATAAACTAGTGTATAATATACTATGATTTTTTACCGAAACTTGCATTTCGAAAAGTTTCATAGAATTTAATTTTCGAATGATTTTTACAATGACTTCCATCATAACCTTCCCTCGTAAAATATATAAATTATATGTGAAGTTTCGTACATTTCAAACAGTCCCGGATTTAATTTTATTTTTGACCAAAATTAGTATAAACTTGTTTATAATATATTATGATTTTTTGACTGAAACTTACATTACGAAATGTTTCATAGAATCAAATTTTCAGATGATTTTTTGCATGGATTTCCATCATAACCTTCCCTCTTAACATATATAAATGATATGTGAAGTTTCGTATAATTTCGAACAGTCCCCGATTTAATTTTATTTTTTACCGAAACTAGTATAAACTAGTGTATAATATATTATAATTTTTTGACCGAAACATGCATTTTGAAAAGTTTCATATAATATAGTTTTCGGATGTTTTTTTTAAATGGACTTCCATCATAACATTCCCTCTTAACATATATAAATGAAATTAAAATTCTCGTATCATTTTAAATAGTCCATAATTAAATTTTATTTTTTTTGACCGAAATTAGTGTATAATATACAATGATTTATGACCGAAACATGCATTTTGAAAACTTTCATAGAATCTAATTTTCCGATAATTTTTTATATGGACTTCCATCATAACCTTCCCTCGTAAAATATATAAATGATATGTGAAGTTCCGTATCATTTCAAACAGGACCTGACTTAATTTGAGTCTTCACCGAAACTAATATAAACTAGTGTAAAATATATTATGATTTTTTGACCAAAACTTGTATTTCGAAAAGTTTCATATAATCTAGTTTTCAGATGACTTTTTTTGCATGTACTTCCATCATAACCTTCCCTCTTAACATATATAAATGATCTTAAAAGTCTCGTATCATTTCAAATAATTCCCAATTAAATTTAATTTTTTGACCGAAACTAGTGTATTATATACTATGATTTTTGACCGAAACATGAATTTCGAAAAGTTACATTGAATCTTATTTTCCGATGATTTTTTGCTTGGACTTCCATCATAACCTTCCCTCGTAAATTACATAATTGATATGTGAAGTTTCGTATCATTACGAATAATATCCGATTTAATTTGATTTTTGACCGAAACTGTTATAAACTAGTGTATATAATATTATGATTTTATGATCGAAACTTGCATTTCGAAAAGTTTCATAGAATCTAGTTTTCAGATGATTGTTTTGCAAGGACTTCCATCATAACCTTCCCTCTTAATATATATAAATTATATGTGAAGTCTCGTATCATTTAAAATAGTCCCCAATTAAATTTGATTTTTTTGACCGAAACTAGTGTATAATATACAATGATTTTTAATCGAAACTTGCATTTCAAAAAGTTTCATAGAATCTAATTTTAGAAATATTTTTTTGCATGGACTTCCATCATAACCTTCCCTCTTAACATATATAAATTATATGTGAAGTCCCGTATCATTTCAAATAGTCCTCAGTTAAATTTGATTTTTTTGACAGAAACTAGTGTATAATATACTATGATTTTTGACCGAAACTTGCATTTCGAAAAGTTTCATAGAATTTAATTTGCGAAAGATTTTTGAATGACTTCCATCATAACCTTCCCTCGTAAAATATATAAATTATATGTGAAGTTTCGTATCATTTCGAACAGTCCCCGATTTAATTTGATTTTTGACCGAAATTACTATAAACTAGTGTATAATATATTATAATTATTTGATTGAAACTTGCATTACGAAAGGATTCATACAATCTAATTTTCAAATGATATTTTGCATGGATTTCCGTCATAACCTTCCCTCTTAACATATATAAATGATATGTAAAATTTCGTATAATCTCGAACAGTCACCGATTTAATTTGATTTTTGACCGAAGCTAGTATAAACTATGTATAATATATTATGATTTTTTGACCGAAACATGCATTTCGAAAAGTTTCATATAATCTAGTTTTCAGATGTTTTTTTTAAAAGGACTTCCATCATAACATTCCCTCTTAACATATATAAATTATATGAAAAATCTCGTATCATTTCAAATAGTCCCCAATTAAATTTTATTTTTTTGACCGAAACTAGTGGATAATATACTATGATTTTTGACCGAGACATGCATTTCTAAAAGTTTCATAGAATCTAATTTTCCGATAATTTTTTATATGGACTTCCATCATAACCTTCCCTCGTAAAATATATAAATGAATGTGAAGTTTCGTATCATTTCGAACAGTCCCTGATTTAATTTGAGTTTTCACCACAATTAATATAAACTAGTGTATAATATATTATGATTTTTTGACCAAAACTTGCATTTCGAAAAGTTTCATATAATCTAGTTTTTAGATGACTTTTGTTGCATGGACTTCCATCATAACCTTCCCTCTTAACCTATATAAATGATCTGAAAAGTCTCGTATCATTTCAAATAGTTCCCAATTAAATTTTATTTTTTTGACCGAAACTAGTGTATAATATACTATGATTTTTGACCGAAACTTGCATTTTGAAATTTTTCATAGAATCTAATTTTCATAGGATTTTTTGCATGGACTTCCTTCATAACCTTCCCTCGTAAAATATATAAATGATATGTGAAGTTTCGTATCATTACGAATAATCCCCGATTTAATTTGATTTTTGACCGAAACTTTTATAAACTAGTGTATATTATATTATGATTTTATGATTGAAACTTGCATTTCGAAAAGTTTCATAGAATCTAGTTTTCAGATGATTGTTTTGCAAGGACTTCCATCATAACCTTCTCTCTTAACATATATAAATTATATGTGAAGTCTCGTATCATTTCAAATAGTCCCCAATTAAATTTTATTTTTTTTACCGAAACTAGTGTATAATATACTATGATTTTTGACCGTAACTTGCATTTCGAAAATTTCAGAGAATTTAATTTTTGAATGATTTTTGCATGGACTTCTATCATAACCTTCCCTCGTAAAATATATAAATTATATGTGAAGTTTTGTATCATATTGAACAGTCCCCGATTTAATTTGATTTTTGACCGAAATTAGTATAAACTAGTGTATAATATATTATGATTTTTTGACTGAAACTTGCATTTCGAAAATTGTTATAGAATCTAGTTTTCAGATGATTGTTTTGCATGGACTTCCGTCATAACCTTCCCTCTTAACATATATAAATGATCTGAAGAGTCTCGTATTATTTCAAATAGTCCATAATTAAATTTTATTTTTTTGACCGAAATTAGTGTATAATATACTATGATTTTTGACCGAAACTTGCATTTCGAAACATTTCATAGAATCTAATTTTCAGATGATTTTTTTGCATGGACTTCCATCATAATCTTCCCTCTTAACATATATAAATTATATTTGAAGTCGCGTATCATTTCAAATAGTCCCCAATTAAATTTAATGTTTTTGACCGAAACTTGTGTATAATATACTATTATTTTTTACCGAAACTTGCATTTCGAAAATTTTCATAGAATCTAATTTTCGGATGATTTTTGCATGGACTTCCATCATAACGTTCCCTCGTAAAATATATAAATGATATGTGAAGTTTCGTATCATTTCGAATAGTCTACAATTTAATTTGATTTTTGACCAAAACTAGTATAAACTAGTGTATAATATATTATGTATTTTTGATCGAAACTTGCATTTCGAAAAGTTTCATAGAATTTAGTTTTCAGATGATTTTTTTGCATGGACTTCCATCATAACCTTCCCTCTTAACATATATAAATGATCTGAAAAGTCTCGTATCATTTCAAATAGTTCCCAATTAAATTTGATTTTCTTGACCGAAATTAATGTATAATATACTATGATTTTTTACAAAAACCTGCATTTCGAAAAGTTTCATAGAATTTAATTTTCAGATGATTTTTTAGCATGGACTTCCATCATAACCATCCCTCTTAACATATATAAATGATATGTGAAGTCTCTATCATTTCAAATCGTCCCCAATTAAATTTGATTTTTTTGACTGAAACTAGTGTATGGTATGTTATGATTTTTGACCGAAACTTGTATTTTGAAAAGTTTCATAGAATCTAATTTTCGGATGTTGTTTTGCATGGACTTCCATTATAACTTTCCCTCGTAAAATATATGTGAAGTTTTTCCATCATAACCTTCGTATCATTTCGAACAGTCCACGATTTAATTTGATTTTTGACCGAAAATAGTATAAACTAGTGTGGGATATACAATTTTCATAAGTTGAAAAAACCATGTCTATTAGAATAGACCACAATTTTATTTACTTTAGGCCCAGATTTTTCATTGTTGCCTAAATTCAAATTATTCGGTGAAGAAAAATTACATATTTAAAAAATTAATAGCAAGTTATCCGGTGAATAAAAATTACATATCGAAAAACCTGATTGTAGGTTATCCGTTGAAGAAAAATTGCATACCGGAAAGCATGATTGCAACCGTAAAACTTAATTACTACTTATCCGATGATGAAAAATATCTATCGAAAAACTTGATTGCAAGTTATCCTCTAGAGAGAGAGAAAATTACATACCCCGAAATACTTTGGATAAAGTTATCTGATACACTTTATTAGGGATGTAAATTGATAAATATTAAATAATATAATTATTTGATAAGTGAAAATTATATAATAGACATATTTTAAAAAATATAAGATTAGAGAGATAATAATAGAGGTATGAGGTAAAGTTTTCCTTAAACCTTTGAAATTTTATTGAATCCAATAAAGAATGACTAAGAGCAACCAAATCTAACTCATGAACATCCCATATCCAATATAAATAATATCACATATTCTCTCTGTTTCAAATTATAAGACGTTTTGAATATTTTAAGTAAATTAAAAATCATAATTATTGTTGTATGAGAGAGAGAAATTATACTTAATTTTGTAATATTATTCTTCACTTATTACATATTATTCTTCACTTATTACATATGAAAGAGAGTTAAAATATTAGAATTGTAAAATAATTTATAATTTAAATTTTTTCTTTAACAAAATGACTTATAATTTAGATCAGAAGTAAAATATGATAGGAAGAATACATCATAAAATGTATGTTGTAGTTTCACTGTCCAATCCTTGGCCAAGAATTGTCATATGACCCACCATATTACTCCAAGAATTGTCTTATGACTCCAATATATTAGTGATATATATTAAACCTTGACAATTAGTACCAAACGAATAATTTGGAGAGAATCTGAAAAATAAATAATATCTTTGAAACCTAGCATAGGTGAATAGAATGTAACTAAATCATACTTTTTGCATGAAGAATATTTGAAAAGCCAATGATACCATAATAACCTATAATGAAACTTCCATTGTGAATTTGTGATCTCTTATTAAAGTCCTAAAATTAGTTGCACTCGAATTGGTTAGAGAATTTTACTCCACTTCCAATATAATTTGTTTTCATACCAAATAATAAATATGGTGATAGATATAAGAATTCTAAACATGAAAATAGCATTGTGAGTCTAATTAAAAAGAGAGCTATTTGTCATGGGAAAAATGAGGCTTGGACAAATGGCAAGAGTCTTAGAATCATTCTCACAAAAGGACAAGTAGGATCTATTTGAATGCATATATTATTTAAAATGACCTTTGTGGGACAAACTGGTGACAAACTTGCCAAAGTAAAAACTGTACATATATGTTACCTTTGTCAATCTTAAGTTCATATCCAGAGAAAAGAACATTATATTCAGGATCTTCTCTAGAATTTTAAGTGTCCTGTCGAAATTATAAATTTATTTTTTTTTTATAATTCATAATTTGTTATCAGATTTATAAGTCAAATAATTATAAATAATAATTATAAAAAATTAATAAAAATTAAATTAATATTGAAAAGTTTACACCGTATCAAAATTACAATAAAATTATGACAAAAATATTTATAATGCATCTATCAATCCGAATATGTATCAGTAGCATTCTAATTCTCACATCAGCTGCAACCTCTAGCTATTAATCTTTGAATATCATCATCCTAACATTTTTTTTTGTTTAAAAATCACTAATAATCTGGTCAAAATCAATATTCATTAAAAAATCATCTTCAATTGAAATCAAAGCAAGATTATTTAATCTAATATGCGACATTGTCGATCACAAATAAGATTTTAGCAATTTTAATTTTGAAAAACTCCTCACAGCCAATGCAACGATAACATGAATAGTTAATATTATTTTATATGTTATGTATGCATTAGGAAAACAATTGAATGTATTAAGAGAAATTAATATCATAAAACTAGAGTTTTATTCAACTGTTAAAATGTCTCTGATAACTTTTAATTCTTCATTAAAAATTTCAAGTTTTCATCAGAATTGTCATGTTTCAAATAAGTTTCAAGAGTTATGCAAGACAATTTCAAGTTCTCATCAAAAAATGACTTAAGTCTTTCAATATTAAACAAAAGTCTAAAAATATTCCCATATGTGCTATATTGTTTAAATTTTCTATTAAGTGAGCTAATTGTTTGATCTACAGTGTATAAAAAATAATGAATCATAAAAGACTCCTCAGCAGACTCAAGATTTGTTATGTGCATTTTCAGATGGATTTTCATCATAGTGTTTCTTTCTACAAATATGAATTTTTTGAGTAAAAATACATTCAATGTCCATTTCATTTGCAATTATTTCAGCACTAGCAATAACTTTTGTAAAATCAGATTCTCTATATTTTTTCAAGTGAGTAATCAAACCTTTTACTAACTGTATAACCACATCAATTCACATTTTGTGTGTGTAGATTTTTGCTAATTTCATAACAACAAATAACAAATCAAACCAGATAGTCATAGCTAGTAAAAATTCAAAGTTCTCGATTTCATGATGTGCTAGAGATTCAACTTCGCTCTTAATCTTTGAATCATTATCTTGCTCAACTAATTCAAGTAAAGTTTCTCTTATGACTGAAGCTTGAGTTTAATTGCAATTATACTATTCATGTGGCTTTCCCAACGTGCTTGTGACTATGGTTTGAGAGTTAAACCTTTCACATTATCTCTTAAAAAATTTCAACGCTTTGTAGAATGAGAGAATATATTGTAAAAACGTTGTAGTACTCCAAAAAATCTCTAACTTTAGAATATGAACTTGCAATATCACATAGTGCATGTCAAGTTAAGACTATGAAACATAGTGTCAAGAATATATATATATATATATATATATATATATATATATATATATATATATATATATATATATATATATATATATATATATTATTGTGAATCCGATACCCTAAAAACAAAGTATATATATGTCATGTGTCACCGCTCTTCCCGAGCACCCTCGAGAATCCTTAATTATATTATTTTATAATTTAGTTAATGTTTGAGAACCCTTTCTATTCTTTTCAAGAAAAATGTATTGGAACTCTTAAGGTATTTATGAGAAAGGATAGAAGACAAAATATGATTACTAGGTTGAAGCATTTCTCAAACTAGCTTGCTTAGTAGCGTTATATTTTGAGTTATGTCTATCTGCACTCTTAAACCACCCAACATCTTAAATTTAGTCACCTTATTTCAATCAACCATATTCAAACCTTTTTATTTAATCACTTCCAAATTAAGGTGTGAACCGTCTTATCAAGATGGTCATAAACATATTATGGTAGCCATTGGATTTTCTTGGAACATGAGGGAATCACATTCAAACTGAGTTGGCGAGGCTAACTCAGTCTAGCTAGTTGAGAAACCTACCCTTCCAAAAGTTTAATATGTCGGTAACCCTATCAAGATATTTTTTAAGTATTCCATCTTAAACCTACCCTTGACGAAGCATAGGCTCTAGACTTATTAAAAATGACTTTAATGTTAAATGTAATTTATTTCAATTTGGTTTGTATTTCATTTGAATTTGTATTTGGTGTAGTTAAATTTGAGTTTTATTTGGATCATCGTATAAAATCAAATGACAATTGCATTTGTAATAGAATTTTGGATTTTGAGAAAAGTCTGAAAGTTAGTTACAATATCTCTCTCTCATCTTTTTCATTCTTGTGTATTGTTAATAGAATTTTGCATTCTGAGAAAGTTTGAAAGTTAGTTACAATTTCATTCTCTCTCTCTAACTTTTCATCATCCTTAGTTTGATTACATAATTGTAGTCATATAACACTCTAAACATACCAACAATATGAGAATTGAAGAGCTTCATAGTAGTTAAGAGGTACAAGAGTTGTGTCTGATTAAAAGAAACACCGAAAGGGAGTTATAACATGCTCTAAAAACTCAAACTCTAAAAACTTCTTTTTTCAAGAAGAGACATGGGCAAGCATGTATAGAGAACAAGAAAAAATATGGTTGTGGTGTTCAGAAGTCAAAACTATCCAACTCTGAAGAGAAGAAACATAAGAATGTTCAGAAGGGAAAGAAGAAGTTTGATAAGAGAAAGGTTCAGTGCCACAGTTGCAACAAGTTTGGCCATTTTGCTACTAATTCTGGTCAAACAAGGCTAGCAAGGGTGAATAAGCCAATAGCCAGAGGAGATTCTAAGAATGCAAGTGGATCAATGGTTGACAAATGGTATATGGACAATGGTTGCTCAAATCACCTAACTGGAAACAAAATAATGGCTGGTTGATTTTGACTCTAAAAGGATCAAAATTAGATGTGGTGATGATAAGTATCTGAATGCTAAAAGAATAGAAAATGTCAGAGTGAAATTTAACAATGGAAAAACTTTATTGATTAAGGATGTATTGTAAGTTCCTTGCATGAATAACAATATGATAAGTGTTGTTCAGCTGATTGAAAAAGGTTTTTCAGTAACCATGAAGGACAATCTCTTAAATTTGAATGACTCTAATCAAAAGATGATTATGCAGTCTGAACTATGAAAAAACACAACATTAAAAGTGAATGTTAAACAGACATTCAATGCCATAGTGCAATAAGTATTGAAGGGGAAAGTGAGTCATAGCACAAGAAATTGAGGCATCTGAACTAGAGTTGTCAAAATGGGTTAGCTCATATGGGTCAGCCCGCTAGGCCCAAAAAATCATAGGGCTTGAGCCTTAAACTTGTAGTTCATATTTTCCAGGGCTTTTTTAGCCTGGCCAAAAAAACCTGTTACCCACTAGAGCTTGCACGTATGGGACGTGGTTAGCCCGTTAGACCCTAATATATATATATATATATATATATATATATATATATATATATATATATATATATATATATATATATATATATATATATATATATATATATATATATATATATATATATATTCTTACAAAAAAAACAACACATTGTTTTTTCTCTCATTACTGAATTTTATCTCTATTATATTCAATATTTCTCTTTTAAATCTTATAAATTAATATAATAAATATTTTTCCTCGTATTATATTAGTTTCTCTTATGTTAAGTATTTGAGTATTACTTTATACAATTTAGACATGTGTTGTATTTAAAAATAAGTTATATTATTTATAAAAGATAATATAGTACTTAAAATGTATTATGTTTATAATAATATAATTTTTAATTTTATTTATAATAAATATTAAGAGGTTTTTATTTTAAATTTTTATTTTAAAAAAGCCCAATTAGGTCCTGTAACCCAAAGTTCATCTAAATTTTTTATTTAAAAAAAAAAGCCTAATTAAGACCAGATAGTCTGAAGCCTATCTATGGTTGAGCATGGGACGTAATTTTAAGCTCGTATTACAATAGGGATGTTTTGGATCAACCCTAAAAAGCCTGAGACATGTCAAGGCCAACCCGTTTAGGATCGGGTAGCCCATTTTGACAGCTATAATTTTAACTACAAAAGCTTAAGGCATCTAAGTTCAAAGAAACTAGTACATGGAATTTCTAAAATTGTGGCTCTAGATAAATCATGTGATACATGCATGATTGAAAAACAACCAAGATTTCCATTCATATCATAAATGCCTTAAAGAGTAACTCACGTTTTGGGTGTGGTGCATTATGATGTATGTGGGTCTTTTAAGGTGCCTTAATTTGAAGGAAACAAGTACTTTGTGTCATTTACGGATGACTTCATAAGAATGACATGGGTAGAACTCGTTAATTTCGAACATGAGGTGCTTTTCGAGTTAAAAAAGTTCAAAGTGAAGGTTGAAAATCAAAGTGGACATTGGTTGAAGATCCTCAGAACCAATGGTGGAGGTAAGTTCAACTCAACAAAGTTCAAGAAGTTATGTAATGAACATGGTATTGAGCATGAAGTTACTACTCCATACACTTTATAGCCTAATGATCTTACTTAAATGAGAAATAGAATTTGTTTGACATAACAATGAGCATGTTGAAGAAGAAGAATTTACCTAATCAATTGAAAGAAACAACACCTGACAATTGACTATTCTACCTCAAAATAAAAAATCCATCAATGAGTGATGGGTTTTCAAGCTAAAGTTGAAGCCAGATGGTTCAGTTTCTAAGCATAAACCATGGTTAGTAGCTAGAGGATTTCTACAAAAGTCTGGTTTAGACTATTTTGAAGAGTTTTCACCTCTAGCTAGACATGAAACCATAAGGTTGATTATTTCTATAGCTGCAAATAGGAATTGTCCTATGATACATTTAGATGTAAAATGAGCTTATGTGTTACAACCTCATGGATTTGTGAAAGATAACAAAGAATGGATGATCTACAAACTGCATAAAGCTTTGTACATGCTGAAACAAGCTCCAAGGGCTTGGAATATGATGATTGATTCATTTTTCAAACATATGGGTTTCAAAAAATGTGAAATGGAGTATGGTGTGTATGTGCAACATACTTATGAAGGAAATGGCATTCTGGTGTGTCTTTATGCGGATGACATACTGGTAACAGAGAGTTGTATTTCTGAGATAAACAAGTTCATGAAAGTGTTGATGAATGCATTTGATATGGTTGACCTTGGAAATATGGCATATTTTCTAGAGATAAAGATTTTACATTATGAGAAGGGAATTATTGTGCACCAACTGAAGTATGAACTTGAGTTGTTGAAGAGATTTGAGATGATGAACTGTAAGTCAAATGTCACACCTGCTGGGACAAATCATAAGATGGACTCTGATGGTGATGGTGAGGATTTACATGCTAAAACCTTCAAACAATTGGTTGGTTGTCGGAGATATTTGTGTAACATCAGGCCTGACATATGTTATGCATTTGGAATGATGAGTAAGTTTATGACTAAGCCAAAGTGGTCACATTACCAAGTTATAATCAAGATTCTATGAAACTAAATACCTAGTTGGTGCTTTGTCAGCTTGTCAGACTGTTTGGTTGATGAATTTGCTGCAGGAGTTGAAGTTCAAGGTGAGCAAACGAGTCAGATTGATGTTTGAAAACAAATTTATCATAAGTCTTGATAAGAATCATGTATTCAATGGAAGAAGAAAGCACATTGATACTAAGTTCCATTTTCTATGCAAATAAGTTCGAAATAGAGTACTTGAGGTTGTTCATGTTAGCACTCAAAAGAAACTTGCAAATGTGTTGACCAATGCGATTTTAAACTTGAATATGAATTAAGGTATGGTGTTCAATGTAATTCATTTCAAGTTCACTTACAATTCATTTGAATTTTCATTTGTGTTTAGTTTGAGTTTGAGTTTCATTTTGGATTGTTGTATAAAACCAAATTATAGTTGCATTTGTAACATAATTAAGCATTTTGAGATAGTTTGAAAATTAGTTACGATTTTATTCTCTATCTCTCTCTCTCTCCCTTTCTCCTATCTCTCTCTCTCTCCCTTTCTCCCTCCCTCTTATGCATTATTAAAGGAGTTTATGTGTTAGCTCCAATATTTAAGACATTTGACTTTGAAATGAGGAATATGTCATAAAAAATATGTGATATTCTCGTGCCATCTTTTAATTTATATTTTAAAATTAATTGTAAATCTTTTTTGATAAAAATATATAAAAATTGTTATGAATAATAATGTTATTGGATGTCCATTCCTATTCTTCCTTTCCTCTTCCTATTAATTCTTAATGGCTTTGATTTTCTATCTCCCTTAGGTATTATAAATATGATACACATTACAATGTAAAATGTACTTTTTGGAAGAAGATGATACAATATTAGTTTCTCCATTCTCTTTCTCTCTTTGAGTTCTCTATTTTTTTTATTTAGTTTCACAATATGTTATCAGCATGACGCCCTCATGTATGATTCTATCACTTATATCTCAAATTAATCTTCGACCATCATTCATTTAGAATCATAGAAATAAGAAAGGAAAAAATATAGTTGAGTATGTGATATAATTTATTCATATTATTATTGATGACTTTTGTAATTTTAAAAGGTTTCCAAAAGATTGTCATCCCAGAAGAATGACATAAATAATTTTTGCATTCCTGAAGGATGGTTATGATTTTTATATCATTGTTTGTAACAGATCATTTATATAGTTCCTGAAGAACTTATAAAGCATAACATCCCTAAAGGATATCAAATAATATTGCATAGTTACTGAAAACCTATAACATGCTATTAGAATTTAGGAGATTGAAATTTGTTTGAGATATTATTTCATGTTACTATGATTAAAAGAAAATGCAAGAAGTATTATGTCACTACATTTGATATTTTTGTAAGTAGATAATTTTTAATCCAATTTACTATTGTTTTATTTTAAATAATGGAATTTATAAAAGTGTTATTTTTTAATTTAAAATTGCCTTTATGATTATTATCTCATTATAATTTTTCATACTTAATTTTTCTTTATCTATTTTTTTATAATAAAACTAAGCGTGTCAAACCTTACGAAATTGGATTTTGGGGCTCTTGATATTTCAGGAAAGAACTATTTGATATGGGCTCTAGACGCTGAAATTCATTTAAGCTCAGAAGGTCACGGTGACACTATTACAAAAGGTAGTAAATCAACTGATCAACAAAAGGCAAAAGCCGTGATATTCCTTCGTCGTCACCTCCATGAGGACCTTAAAAATGAATATCTTACCGTAACTGACCCACGTGTCCTGTGCAGGGACGGATCCAGACATTAGATAATGGTGTGGCTAAATATGAAATAAATTATACTAAAAATAAAAAAATAATGTTATTTAATGCAATAAATTTATAATGAATATTATATATCATCTATTTTTAGAAATTGAGCTAAAATAACATCATTGTAAATTGTTTCGAGAACATCTATTTCTGTAAAAGTTACAAGACGGTCATTTAACCATTGATCGTTCATTTTGTTACATAGTCGACTCTTCATGTTAAATATATTTTTGATTAGGTTCTAAATTTTCTGCAATTTAATTTAACCACTACACAAATTTTATGTTAAATATTTTAACCCATACACGACCATAAGCCCAAACCAAACAAAACAAGGACAAACCGACTGGTCACAACCTAGGTCTTTGTCTCACATTTCTCCTTGTTACACGAAATTTCCTTATCGCTTCTAATAGAAACTCTACCGCCCAACGCGCGACGATGTTGTCTTTTCTCCGAACGTGCTCTACCATGGCTTTGTCAAAAACCTTCAATTTCTTGTACATTCTTCTACACACAAGACTGAAGGTATTTCGAGGTAGGTCATCTTCTTCTCCATTCATCATTTCTACAACTTATTTATTGTCAGCTTAGAATCTAACTATGGTATATCTTTGACACGACTTTAAAATATTATTGCTCTAATAATTTAATTATTTAAACTTTATTAATTTATCTATAATTTTAAATAACTTCAAAATTATATAACTTAATTATTAAACTATTATAAGTTTAATTATTTAGTTATTCAAACTTTAGTTTAAAATTTTCAAACAATTTAACCATCTTCTCGATTCTTTGCGCTGAAATATAAGAACTAATTTCTTGAATGAGATAAACAGTAGCAAAAATTGTAATTAAATTTAGATAATTTAAATATTAAAATAAGTTTAGTAATTCATCTATAATTTAAATAATTTTAAACAATTTTAAAATAAAGAACATTATTAGAAAATATTGATTGTATTCTTCAATATTAACTTTATAATAATTAAATTATATATAATTTTGAAGTTATTTAAAAGTATAGATAAATTAATAAAGTTTAAATAATTAAATTTTTAAACTATAATATGTTAAGTACTTATCAATTCATTTTAAAATATTCACTTAAAATATACAACATAAAAAATTGTGTTGTGATATAAATAAATTGCAAGAAATTAAGAGTTAAACTAAAATTATATTTAACATGAAATATTAATCTAAAATATTATTATAAAAAAATTAGTAATGGTGTTTTTCTTGATAAATAAAGATAAGTCGGATTTGTAAATAAGTGAAACCAGTTTCAATTTTTAATTAATTATAATAATTGATATGGTCAGTTATTAATGTGTTGCAATTAAAAGTTGTCGTAAGAGCATATTATTGAGTGGTATATATTATTACATTTATTTTATAATTAAATACTTTTATTACTAAGCTAGTGATATATAAAAGATTGAAAATAATTATTTTGGTGTGGCTATAGCCACACTATGCTTATATGTAGGTCCGTCCATGGTCCTGTGGGAAAATTTGAAAGATAGATATGATCATCAAAAACGGTTATCCTACCAAAAGCTCAATATGATTGGATACATTTACGTTTTCAGGATTTTAAAAGTGTAAGTGATTATAATTCTACAATGTTTAGAATAACTTCTTAGCTAACACTATGTGGAGAAAACAAAAATGATAAAGATATGTTAGAAAAAACATTTTCTACTTTTCATGCATCCAATGTGCTCCTGCATCAGCAATATCGAAAAAGGATTTAATAAAAATTTTGACCTAATATTTTGTCTTCTCATGTTTGAGCAAAATAATGAACTATTGATGAAAAATCATGAGGCTCGTTCCACTGGTACAACTCCATTCCTCGAAGTGAATGTAGCAAGGCACAATCACTATGGAAAAAATTATGGTCGCGGTCGTATATGCGCACGTGGACATGGTCATGGTCATGTGGTCGTTATTATGCTCATGGTTTTAGTTTTGATTATGGTCGTAATGGTAAATCATAAGAACGCATTTCTCCACCAGAAGTGGCAAAATTATGAAAAGAATGAAAAATAGGGTCAGAGTAGTAAAACCAATGAAAATACTTGTTATCGTTGTGGAGGAAAAGGTCAATGAAGTCTCACTTGTCATACTCCAAAACACCTTATTGATCTTTATTATAAACCACTGAAAAATAAAAATGCAAAGATTGAGTCTCACTTCACTAATGAAGATGATGATCCAGATATTGGTGACTTCTTTGATGATCCAGATGGAAGAATTGATCACCTTATTGGAGATGGAAGTGTCAAGAAATAAAATTTATGGAAATTGTTTTTCAGTTATTAATAAGTTTTTATGGAAGTTTTGTATGGATGTTTTGAATTTTTTTATGTTTTGAATAAAGTGTGTTTTCTAATTGTTTGTTTACATAATTTAAATTACTTGTGTCTTTAAAATTCGCTTATTATTATTAAAATTATTATTGTTTTTAGAATGAATATTGGCTCTAATATCAGTAATAAAGACATATGCCTCGTTGACTGTGCAATAACCCACACAATTCTCAAGAATAAAATATATTTCTCTAAGTTAGTGAATCGAAAGACTGATGTCAATACTATATTTGTCACCTCGAAAATAATTGAAGGCTCCAAAAGCGCAACTTTTGTGTTACGTGAAGGAATAATATTGCACATTGATAATTCATTATATTCCCCCAAGTCTCATATAAATCTATTAAGTTTCAAAGATATTCGCCTAAATGGATATCATATTGAAACAAGCGATGGGAGAGGTATTGAATATCTTTGTATTACAAAATATAATTCGGACACAAAACGTGTAATGGAAAAGCTATCAACTTTATCCTCTGGCTTGTATTACAATTATATTAATACAACTGAATCACATACAACTATAAATCATAAATTTACAAATAATAATAAATTTCAAATTTGGCATGACCGGTTGGACCATCCTAGTTATATAATGATGCGAACAATAATTAAAAATTCATGCGATCATCGATTAATAAGTCAGGAAATTATTAAATCAAATAAGTTCTCGTGCAGCTCTTGCTCTCAAGGGAAATTGATAATTCGGTCATCACCAACAAAAATTGGAAATGAGTCTATCAGTTTTTTAGAGCGTATACATGGTGATATTTTTGGGTCAATACACCTATCATGTGGACCATTTAGATATTTTTTTATTTTAATTGATGAATCAACTAGATGATCATGTTTGTTTATTGTCATCCCGCAACCAGGTGTTTGCGAGATTGTTAGCTCAACTGATTCGAATAAGAGCTCATTTTCCCGATTATCTTATCAAGAAAATACGTCTTGATAATGCTACAAATTTTCATCTCAAGCATTTAATGAGTATTGTATGTCTATTGGAATTGGCATTGAACATCTAGTAGCACATGTTCATACACAAAATGGACTTGCAGAATAATTTATTAAACGTATAAAATTAATCGCAAGACCATTTATTATGATATGCAAACTCCCTGTTTTTGTTTGGGGACATGAAATTTTGCATGTTGCAACATTGATTTGCATCAGGCCAATGAGTTGTCACACTCTTCTCCTCAATAATTAGTTTTTGGTAAAGAACCTAATATTTCCCATCTAAGAATTTTTTGATGTGCAGTGTATGCTCCAATTTCTCTACCACAACGCAATAAGATGGGTCCTCAAAAGAGAATGTGAATATATGTTGGATATGAATCTCAATCTATTGTAATGTACCTTGAACCAACAATAGGAGATTTATTCACTACCCAATTTGGTGATTGTCATTTTGACGAATCAAATTTTCTAGCATTAGGGGGAGAGGATAAGAAGATGGAAAAAGAGATCAGTTGGAATGAATTATCATTATCTCATCTTGATCCTCGAACAAAACAATGTGAACTAGAAGTTAAAAAGATAATTCAACTTCAAAACTTAGCAAATCAATTACCAAATATATTCACTGATCCAAAAGGTCTGACTAAATCATATATACCAGTTGTAAATGCTCCAATAAAAATTGATATCCTTGTTGGACAACCCAATGAGTCTCAACCACGCTTGAAGCGTGGCAGACCAATCGGTTCCAAAGATAAAAATCCTCGAATAAGAAAGGGAGCTAAGGATAAATATGGCCCAAGTGAGGATATAGAAAATATAAAATAAGCATCAGACATAATAAATATTCCATGTCTAGAAGAGACTGATCAGGTACCGGAAACTCATGAAAATAAAGAGATCTTAATAAATTATGTCCAAAATGGAATACAATTGAACCGAAATGAAGTCGACATTGATGATGTTTTTGCATACAATATAGCGCTAAATGAGATAAATGACAAAGAGGATCATGAACAAACGTCCATTAAAATTTGTAGACAAAGTGAGGACTGACCAAAATGGAAAGACGCAATTGAAGCAGAATTAAACTCACTCTACAAAAGACAAGTTCTTGGACCTATAGTCCGAACACCTCAAAGGGTGAAGTCAGTTGGATACAGATGGGTTTTCATACGAAAACAAAATGAAAATAATGAAATTGTGAGATACAAAGCTTGAATTGCCACTCAAGTATTTTCACAAAGACCTGGAATTGATTTTGATGAGACATATTCACCTGTAATGGATGCAAACACTTTTTGATATCTAATAAGCCTTGTAGCACATAAAGGACTTAATTTGCACATGATGAATGTTGTAACAACTTATTTGTATGGTTCACTTGATAGTGAAATTTACATGAAACTCCCTGAAGGGTTCAAAATACCAGACACACACAACTATGAATCTCGAGAAAGCTACTCCATAAAATTGAACAAGTCTCACAATGGACTAAAACAATATGGACGCATGTGGTATAATCATCTCAGTGAATATTTGTTTAAAGTGAGATATACAAATAACTTCATTTGTCCTTGTATTTTTATAAAAAGACCAGGAAAAGAATTTGCAATAATAGCTGTCTATGTGGATGCCATAAATATTACTAGAACTCCTAAAGAGCTTCCAAAAGTTGTGAAATGCTTAAATAAAGAGCTTGAGATGAAGGACCTGAGAAAGACAAAATTATGTCTAGGTTTACAAATTGAGCATTTGAACAAAAGAATATTTTAACATCAAGAAGGCTATATAGAAAAGGTGTTAAAACACTTCTATATGGACAAATGTCACTCGTTGTCTACTCCAATGGTTGTTAGATCATTAGAAGTGGATAAAGACCCTTTTAGACCTCGAGGGAAGGATGAAGAATTGTTTGGTCCTGAAGTATCATATCTCAGTGCAATTGGAGCGCTAATGTACCTTGTTAATTATACACGTCCTGATATATCATTTGCTGTCAATCTTTTAGAAAGATGCAATTCTTCACCTACAATAAGACATTGGAACAAAGTCAAGCAAATACTTCGTTACCTTCAAGGTACAATAGACATGTGTTTGTTTTATACCAAAGTATCCAGATTTGAATTAACCGGTTATGTAGATGCAGGTTACTTGTTAGATCCCCATAATGGTAGGTCACAAACCATAGCAGTAACATCATCTAATCATGCATAACTTTTAACATTACATGAGGCAAGTCGAGAATGCATTCAGTTGAGATCCTTAATTCAACACATACAAAATACTTGTGGGTTATCTTCTGAAAAATTAAATACAACTGCAATATATGAAGATAACATTGCATACATCGCTCAGTTGAAAGATGGTTACATTAAAGGAGACCGGACAAAACACATTTCTCTGAAGCTCTTTTTTATTCATGACCTTCAAAAGAATGGTGATATAAGCATCCAACAAATATGTTAAATGATAATCTTGCAAACCTTTTCACAAAGTCACTCACAAGTAGAACTTTTAATCAACTAATACAAAAGATTGGTCTTCATCGAAGAAGTGATCGTTCAGCTGAGGGGGAGAAGTGAAAGGATATTGTACTTTTTTTTCTTCGCTAGATTTTTTTTCTAGTAAGGTTTTAACGAGACATATCCTCAATGGACATCCAAGGGGAGTGTTATGAATAATAATGTTAGTGGATGTCCATTTCTATTCTTCAATTCCTCTTCCTATTCTTTGTTAATGGCTTTGATTTTCTATCTCCCTTAAGTACTATAAATATGATACACATTACAATGTAAAATGTACTTTTTGAAAGAGGATAATATAATATTAGTTTCTTCATTCTCTTTCTTTGATTTCTCTATTGTTTTATTTAGTTTCACAACAAAAACTATAAAAAAAAATAACTTTAAAAAAACTAAAACAAACATGTCGATAGATTTTAATGAAAATAATGATATATTAAAAACATTTGCATAAATTAATTGTTGACTCCAAGGAAAAAACTTATTATTATAGCTAGTTCATTAATTTTATAGGGGAAGAGTAACCAAAATTAACTGTTGATTTGGATGGAGTGGTGGAGATATCATCTATAAAACCATTTCATTCTTAACACAAAACCAAAATTGAAAATTATTATTTTCTTCGGGTGGAGAGGAGAGTAACCAAAATTATCAAAGGATTTTATGGACGTGGGGCTTTCCCACATTATTTATATTTGTTATTCTCAATATACTCCCTTAAATATAGGTATATCCACAATGATCCTCCTCAAGTAAAAGTTATTTCATTTACTTGTATTGTCATTGACACTCTTCAACGAGACACTCTACCCACAATAATATAAGGATATTTTTGAAACAAGTGAGTCAGTCTCTTCACTTAAACTAACCTCTGATACTCCTGCTGGGACTACTTGGGGGTCTACACGAAGGAACATTTTATATTTAAGACTTTTTATTAAGAACAACACATTTTTGTGAGAAACAAATCGCATGAGTGTTTGAGTTTTTTCACTTATAAATACTCAAATTTTCACATTTCTAATTACTATGAGACTTCCACATACTACTCACATTTATTATTCTTAACCATGTTAATGTCAAAATGTGAAAATGTACATATAAATAACTAAAAAAAATTACAAACTAACTTCCAACTAACTCTAGTTAACTTTCAATCAACAAATTATAACTATGATTAATTAAATAACTAACTACTTAACTTATAACCGATAATAATGCATTTGAAATGAGAAAATAAAGGGCATCCAAATAACATGACTCTACTTTTCATTAAAATTTACTTAAAGCACATGCAAACTACTTTTGCATGCTAAAGGACATGGTTGCTAAATTCTCTCAGTGTTTTTTTCCATTAAATAAATAACCGTTCAAATATATTATAACAAAAACTGCAATAGAAAGAAGTGCATGTTATCCTCCACTCACTGACGCATTAATATTTTGCCATCAAAAACAAAACTTTCCCTTTACCTATAGAATGTGCTCAACTAAGAAAACTAACCCTAGAATATTCTTTTCGTGTTTTCATTATATAAACTATTGAAGATGAGTATATAGCTATTAGCTAGTGATATATTAGACTTTATACTATCTTTAGACAACATCACATAAGTTAGTGAAAGTGTAAATAAAAGTAATCGTAATATTTTTCAATAATGTGTCAAAATAATTGGTGTGTGAGAGTAAATTATAATGTTGTAGGGAAATAAGCACAAAAATTTCCATATAATATATGTTTTAACAAAAAAAAAAGGAGGGTAATATATTGAAACATAAGCACAACTATTCAACCTGTTACATGAGAAATAATACGAACACGTGTGAGTCACATAGAGCTATTATCTATGCAAAGTCTAGGGGCACACCATTTTTGAAAAGACATACCTTTATGGAGAAACTACTTCCTAGACCATACCTTGTGACATGTTATGTGCTTGTTTACATTCCCTTCCTCTAAGGGTTACTCCATCATGTCGGCTTCAAATATAAGTAAAACTTAATTTATCATATTTAATGCTCTTGCTTGTTTTTATTAGAGACTTCTATCTCTAGTTATAAGCACTTTTCTAAAAAGAATTATCGAAAATAAATATAATTTCAAATTATAGATATTGTTTTCCCAGATATTCGGTCTTTGCGAGACCAATTATAAAAAGGTTCAATCTGAAGACATGTACTTTATATTGTTAATGGTTCAATGGTCTTTCAGTTAAGAGGTTTTGTCCTTAATCTTTATTTTTAGATGATTAAATGTTATCGGAATCAATCGAAAGATCATTTGTATTCCACGTCGGATGATTTGGGGTGATTCTAACTGCCCTTTATATATAACGTTTTCCATGCATCAAGACTCGAGCATTCTACTCTTTCTAACACACATACTACTTCACATTCATTCATTCATTCATTAGTTTGGACGTTGTAGTACTAACATCGTAGATCCACTCCGCTCTATCGTACCAGAAGCACACTTCACTGCACACGAGTCTTATGACATTCTATCAGAGAGGGGAATGATGAAGGGAAATGTGAATGTGTATTTCTTTATGATATCTTGAGAGAGCATCCATAATTGCATCTTATGGAGATCTTTTCTCGTAGCGTTAGATGAGATGAATTCTATGATCCACCTGAAGATGAACTATCACAACGACTCTGAGGAACCTGACATCATTCCTGTTGATCTACATGGAACTTGTCCAATACATGAAATGATACTGTATAACACTTGTGCTACCACACTTATCTCCAAAAAAAAATATCTAATGTCGTTCTAGTTAAAAAGGCATATGGAAAACGGAGAATATGTGTTGACTACACTGACCTCAATCGATCCTTCCCAAAAGACTCATATCCATCCTCAAACATCCATAAAATGGCAGACAATTCAGTCGACTACAAATTATCATCATTCATGGATGCATATTAAGGCTAAATATCATTTCGAGACATATAAAGATAAAACTTCCTTTATGAAGAAGCGGGCCAACTTTCAGTACACCTTCATTCCTTTTGTCTTGAAGAATGCAGGAACCATATACCATATGATGGTGAACAAAATCTTTGAAGGGGAAATGATCCACCACTTCTAACAACACAACATGAGGCTCAATCTAGAGAAATGCACCTTCAGAGTTAGAGTCGAAAAATTCTTGAGCTTCTATCTGACGGAGAGGGTCATAGAGGTCAATTCGGACAAATGTGAAACACTCAG